>CM053786.1:863738414-865010914 GCA_028749045.1 Cupressus sempervirens
TTGAGAAGGAACTCCAACTTAAAGGATCAGATCCTAATATGGAGGTACAATTTGTATGGGTTAAATGTCAACTAAAACAAATTCAATGCTATAAGATTAAGGGTTAGAAGAGTAGGAATAGGATGAATTGGTTGAAGTGTGGAGGTGAATATTGTAAATATTATTTCAAAATCATTAGTGATAAAATAAAAATGGAATGGATTAGGGGTATTTGGATTTTTGTTAACATTATAGAGGACCTAAACTATATTAAGGAGGCTTTCTATAAATTTTATAAGGATCTATTTACCTTTAAACATAATGAGATTAATCAAGAAATACTTGAGAAAATCTTTAAACTTATTCCTAAGAATATATTAGACTGTGATGCTATGACTCTTGATAGTCCCATTCTTCTTAAAGAGATGGAGGTTGTTACCCTTTCTCTTGCCAATGGAAAAGCACTTGTCATTAATGGTCCACCTACTAAATTTTACAAGCATAACCTAGATTGGATTGGTCTTGAACTCTTAGCTCTTTATGATGATGTTTTTGATCAAGGATCTTTAGGTTATGATATTAACAAAAAGATTTCTTTTTTTTTTTCCAATGATGGTGATAAGACCCATGTTAAGAATTGGCGACCTATTACTATTTTTAACTTGTCCTATAAAATTATTACTAAATTTTTGGCTAGGAGAATTGAGGGTTTTTAAAATGGTTTTATATCTCCTAATCAAACTAGTTTTATAAAGGGAAGATTTATCCTTGATATTTTGATAACTAGCTAGGAGGCTATGTAATGGGCTAAGGTTGAAGGTCTAATATTGTTATGATTCTATTAGACTTTGAAATGGCTTATGAAAAAATATAATGGCCCTTTATAATGAGTATGTTGCATGCCTTTGGTTTCTCCCTTTAATCCTATAAATGGATTAGTATTCTTCTTAAGGAATCCTCTATAATTATTGATGTTAATAGAAAGTTAACAACATAATTTTTTGTATAAAGATACATTAGGAAAAGTTTCCCTATTGTCTTATCTCTATTTTTGATTGTTGATAATGCTTTATTTTATGTTCTTAGAGATCCTCAACTTGGACCCGTAGTTAGAGTCATTAGTCTTCCTAACTCAGAGGAACTCCTAAATACCCAATTTGTAGATGATACTACTCTATTTATTGAGTTAGAAGATGATAATTTTGACAACATGAATAATAATATTGTAATATTTTTTTCAATTTTTGGGCTAAGGTGGCTTCACACAAATATTTTATCTTAGCCTAGAATTATCCCTCCTTGATTGGATTACTAATAAAAGATAGAAACAACATGGAACCAACTCCACTATTAGCTACTTGGGGATTCCTTTCTCCATTGAGGTCTCTATCACAGATATTTGGACTTAGATTTTCTTCAAAATTGAGAAAACATATTTGAAATGGTGTACCCATCTTATCTCCTTGGTAGGATAATTTAAAGTGGTTCAAAAAAAATTAGTTTCTCATCACATTTACTTCTCTTCAACCTAGTTATTTTCTATTGATGAATCTAATGCTAGTCTTGAAAATATTATGAGATATTTTCTTTGGTAAAATGGTCTCAAGAATTAGAAAAAACATTGTATTAAATGGGTCTAAGGTAGTCTTCCTAGGAGCAAGTGTTGGTTGGGCATTATGGATATGTGATCTGATTATGATCTAGGACTATTATAGAGGAATGCTAACTAATTACATAAAGTTAATTTTAAAGCTTTAAATGAAGAAATTAACATAATTGAAATAAAGGAATAACACAAATTAAACTAATAGAAGGGAAATGGAGAGGTAGAAGACATAAAACAATTTGATCTCAGAGTTTGTCCATATGGACTATGTCTCTAGGTCTTGCTCCAATAGGGGGACTGATCTGATTAACTCCAAAATTAGGTATGAGTGTTTACAAAATTACTCCCTTCAAGTAAAATAGCATCACATTGTTCCAAAGTACATGACTAATCACACATTCATAATTTCTCTCTCCTTCTCAGCACTTGGTTGTTCTCTCCATTTCGGAATGCCTAAATAAGAGCCTCCTAACCCCCTTTTAATACACAAAATTAGCCAAAACAAGGCTATAAAAAAATCTACAAAAATAATCTCTCTAATTAATTCCCCTCTCAAATTAACCCTTTAGCCATTTTTGAAAGATTTGGCTCATGTTATTTTTGGGGTTAAAAATTAACAAGTAACCTTACTTTGCTAAGGTTGGTGGGATATGGTTAAAGTTTAAAAATAACATAGCCTATTATTATGCTAAATTATCCATATAGCATAGTGGCATATATCCTTTTACTTGACTAGCTAGTTGGGGGTTCAAACCCCACCAGTAGCCCTTTTAAATTACTTAGGTGGCCGGGTAAAGTTTAAATTTCAAGTTGCGCATAATAGTTTTAAATGCGACTGGCGGTGCAATGGCCATTGGCTAGGTTTTAGGGGCTAGTGGTCAGGGGTTCAACCTCCACTAACAATGAAACTTTTCTGCCAAAGGTTTTCCCACCATTTTTTAAAAAAAAAAAATCTTCCACTACCACGTTGCCTCATGATGATGTCATTGATCAACTAACATTGACTATGTATAACTTTTGCATATGGTCTCTAGTTTTGACAAAATGAACATCATCAGAAAGATCTTGAAAAGACCTTTGATTTGGTACTAACTCCAACCAGTTTTAGAGAGTTTAAACTTTTTCCTTTTTGACAACCTCTAAAATAGGGCTTGACCAACCTTTGACTGGCCATAACTTGAGCATATGTACTCTATTTTTCATCTATTTGAGTTGCATTGGATTCAAAATTTTGAGAGCTTTAACATGGTGTTGAATTTTGGAGTTTTTGAGATTCTTCAAATTTTGGTGAAAATATGCTTCGGATCAATCCTCCCCACTGAAGAGCTTTTAGACCTCTGAAAGTTTGGATTACTCAAAAATTATGTGAGGGTATAGTTCCCTCACTTTGCCAATCTCCATCCATCTTGCCTTGCTTGGATGCATGCCCTTCAATCCCACTCAGAGGTATTCAACTGGTCCTCTCCATGAAGTTCTGATATTCCTTTCTAAGATAATGTCTTGTGGAAATTTTGACATATAATTTAGTGAAAGATCATCAACTGATGGAATCTGAATGTTGATGTATTCATCCAAGATCATTAGAGGCTCATATAACTTTAGATTCTCCACATTGATGACTAAGTAAGTTTGCATGTATGGAGGAAGATTAAGGTGGAAAGCATTGGTACTGATCTTTTCCAAGATCTCAAAGGACCATACTTGATAGGCTTGAGCTTTCTTCCTTCACCTTGCATTTTTTCCTTGCTGATATGTAACCAAAATCTATCACCAACTTGGAAATGGTGATCGATGCGATGCTTATCATTGCGAGCCTTGTATTTTCCTTGGCTTTGCTCCAACTATGCTTCTACTACCTGATGGATTTTTTGGACTTTATGGATGAACTTTAAAGCCCTTTCTACATCATGGAATCCATCGATAATGTCATCCTTCCCAAAATAAAAATCCATTGGTGCCTTAAGAAAGTTTCAAAAGGAGACCTCTTTGTAGAAGAATGTACCGCATGGTTGTAAGCATGTTGCACATAATGAAGAATTTCATCCCACAACTTAGGATGCTTGTTGCAATAACCTCTAAGTAGATTCACAACTATCTTGTTCACTACCTCTATCTATCCACTGGTCTGTGGATGGAAGGTTGTACACTTCTTTAACTTGGTATCCATGAGGCCCCACAATTCTAACCAAAATTCCCCTAAGAATCAAGAATCTTGATCTAATACAATAGAAGTGGGTAGCCCAAAATGAACCCATAAATTTTGAAAGTACAAATGAGTTGTTAGTTCAGTAGAGACTTGATTTTTACAAGGCACTAAAATAAACATTTTGTTGAATCGATCAACTACTACATACAAATACTCATAACCCTTCCTAGACATAGGTAAATCTCCCACAAAGTCCATAGATACACTTTCCCATGGATGGGATGGTACAAGTAATGGTGTGTACAAACCTAATTTCCTATTACTTGGTTTGCTAGTTCCACACATTACATATCCTTTTATATACTTAGTGATAGTTTCTTGCATACGAGGCTAGTAACAATATTTCTACAACTGAGCCAATGTTTTACTTACCTTGAAATGTCCTGCAATTAAAGAGGTGTGCACTTCCTAGATCACTTGTGCTTGTTCATCTTTAGGAATGCATAGTTTTCCCAAGTGATACAACAAATTATCATGCACATAGTAATTTATCTCTTCTACATGCTTACCCTAGATTAAAGCTACATAGATATCCTTAAAGTTGTCATCATTAGCATACTATTCCTAAAAACTTTCATGAACCATAGAACTATTTTGAATTATCAATACATTCATAACAGGAGGTCTAGAGAGCATATCTACTACTTTGTTATGGACACCTTTCTTGTACTTAATTACGAAATGAAACTATTGTAGAAAACCCATCCGCCTAAAGTGTCTACTTTGTTGCAACTTAGATTGTGAGTGCAAATATTGAAGTAGCTGGTGATTAGTGTCGATTATAGTTTCTTTCCCTATTAACTAGTGTTTCCATTTCTTAACACTCTAAACTAAAGCATAAAGTTCCTTATCATAAGTGGAATAGTTACTTACTACTCCTAAAAAAGTTTCAGAGTCGTACCAGATTGGCTTACTATTGTGTTGTCCACAATGTAGGCCCCATTCCTCAGTAGGAATGGGGACCCCCTACTTTTTTTTTGACTCCTGAACTCCTAGTTTGAGAGTTAGGGGAAGAAAATTTTATTAGAGTTAGAGTTCTAGAGTCATCAAATTCAAAAAAGTCAAAAAAAATAGAAAATTTGAAAAAACCAAAAAAAGAAATTAGAAATTTTTTATTTTTTTTAAATTGAAAAAAAATGTAACTTTGAAAAATTCTTAAGTTGGAAAAAAATCTAACTCTGGAAAATTATGAAGTTGGAAAAAAATTTAACTTTGGAAAATTCTAAAGTTGGAAAAATAATCTAACTCTAGAAAATTCCAAAGTTGGAAAAAAAAAAACTAACTTTGGAAAATTTTGAAGTTGGAAAAAAAATCTAACTCTAGAAAATTCTAAAGTTGGAAAAAAATCTAACTCTAAAAAATTCTGAAGTTGAAAAAAATTTAATTTTGGAAAATTCTAAAGTTGGAAAAAAAAAATCTAATTCTAGAAAATTCTAAAGTTGGAAAAAAATCGAACTCTGGAAAATTTTGAAGTTGAAGAAAAATTCTAACTCTGGAAAATTGTCACTTAGAAGAATTCTTTGGATTTTTGGGTCTTGTCACCAAGGTAAAAAAGGACATCCTCAACTTGTTAGGGTCATAACTTTTGACTCAAAGCTCAAAATTAGAACCATTTACACTGTTAGAAAGAAGAACTAAAGATCTAATTTTAGTCCCTAAAATAGTGAGCCTTCGACTACCCAATTTTAGGGATCGATGAAGGTTTCAACTTGAAATTTTGATTAGAAGACCTCTGAAAAGGCCATTTGAAAATGCCTAGAAAATCTTATGAAAAAATATGAAAAAGTTTCAAACATTTGATCATTTGGATCACTTGGTTTCTCTTAGGAAGGATAGGGCAGTTGGAGAGAAGACAAAGGTCGAAGATACAGAGGTTGGACACATGAAATAGAACAAGTTCCTTATCTTATGTAGCTATTAATGACAAGATTCAATGCAGGTGCCTTGGGATTTTAGATCAAAGAAGTAGAAGGAGTTCAAGTTTATGAAAGTGATTGGCTATAAAGAAATTATAAATAATCAAAAAGGGGAAAACTATGTATACAAAAAGTGATCTAAAACCCCATTTGAGCATAACCTAGAAACTGTTTTCAAAATTGACAACTTTGATTTTTTGGCAATTTGAGCTATTGAGGTGTGCAGCTCCGAAGGTTTGCAACTTTTCATTTTTGAGGTGTCCAACTCCATAGGTATGCATGTCCCTAGCTCCACATTTTTGAGGTGCATAGCTCTGCAAGTACGTAGGTTTGCAGGTCTGCAATTCAGAGGTGCACCGATGGTTAACTACTAGTTCCAAAAATAGCATTGTCCATGCATCAGGAACACATTTTGATGACAGTTTAACTTTGACACTCACCTAGTGAAGGATCACCTTCTATTTTTGGCACCTCTAGACACTCCTACTTCGACCGAAAGCTTCCTCCTACTTTCTCTCTCATGCTTTCTCTATTTTTGACATGTAAAGGGCTCATGCATCCAATAAATGAATAAAATATGGATGGAGTCCCTCTAAGCACCAGATTAATGGTTAGTTTGTATATATTTAGTTTTTTTTAATGTTTTAAAAGAATTTTATTGCACGAAGATATCTCTCACTCACAACACAAATTGAGGAAACAATTTCTTATAAATACCCAGTTGTAAAATGTAATAGGGGCCGCTGTTATTATGCAATAAAATTATGCTTTTGGTGCTTGCATTTGGAGTGTAGTGATTCTTTCCTGAATGTGTCATTGTTTTGTGAATTATATTCATGAGATTATGATTGAGCCAAAGGTTTATTGCATTGTTTCTAGTTGTGTGATCTTTTAGTTCTAGTGTTTGCTACAGATTTACAAATTCTGCTGACATATCAAGCTTGAGGAGAGATCAAAAATTGTGCTTGCATAACTCTTTTTCTTGCATGAGCACACTTTCCATGGCCTTGTGATTTGATGAAGAGTGAAACATCATTTGGTTACTAAAATTTCCCATCGATGATTGCATTAGTGGATTCTAGGAAGTGTTGTTCCTATTTTCATTGGTTTCCTACTGATTTCTTTGAAAGTTTAACTCATAGCGTGTTGTTTTTTGTAGCTTATGTCCATTTAGGATTTCACTTTCAAGTTATTTCAATTTCATGTTATTTGATTTCAGTTTCATTATTTGCTTTGCTAACCCCTTGTTAGAATAGGAACTCATTTTAGTTGCACTGTTAGATTGCATTCATTAAAAAACCTAGAAAATACAAAAAATATTGTTCTTTTGTGTGTGATTTTGAGACAGCAAATAGATTTACTTCTTTCTGAGATCATAGTAGAAATAGAAAAGCCCTCCTTGTGAACAATCAAATTTATCTTCAACTAAGCAGATTTTGGTACATCGCAAGATAAATACTGAACCTTGGAGTTGATCCCAAAAAGATTAGCTTTTCAAGAGAGGAATTGCGCAATGGATTCCTACCATTGAACTCATGCAAAATGACCACCCAACACTTACCTCCTTGCATGAGTACAACTCCCATGGAAAACCCACTCGCATCTATCTCGATCTCAAATGGTTGATATAAATCTTGTAAAGCCAAAACTAGTGCGGTGATCAAATTTTCCTTCAAAGTCTTAAAAGCCTTTTGTTCTGGACCTCCCCACTAAAAAGTTGTCTTGGTACTGGTTAATGCATGTGACAATGATACAATTAAAGAGAAGTTTGCAATAAACTTCTTCTAGTACTGTCCTGTACCTAAGAAACTCCTAACTTCTGTAACTGTACTTGGCTTAGACCATTTTACAATACATTTGACCTTCACTAGGTCTACTTTTAAGTGACCATCTCCTATGACATAGCCTAAGTACACTAAGGATGTCTTAGAAATTTGCATCTAGACATCTTTACAAAAAGTTTTTCTTTTTTTAGTATATCAAATACTTTCTTTACATGAATTACATGATCATCCCAACACTTACTGAATACAAGAATATCATCTAAATAGACTATGATAAAATCATTAATAAAAGGATAAAATACATCATTTGTGACTCTCATGAATGTAGTTGGTGCATTTAAAAGCCTAAATGGCATAACCAACCACTCATAAAGTCCCTATTTTGTCTTTAAAGCAGTTTTCCAAATATCACTTTTTGTAATTCTTATCTGATGATATCTACTACATAAGTCTATCTTAGTGAAATAGATTGCACATTTGAATTGATCAAGTAAATCATCAATTCTAGGAAGAGGGTACTTGTCCTTTACCATTGTCTTGTTCAGAGCTCTGTAGTCAATGCACATTCACCAAGTCCCATCTTTCTTGGAACCAACACAATAGGAAAACCACAAGGATGAATAACTCCTTTCTCGACTAGCTCCTAAACTTGCTTCTTGATTTCTTCATTCTGCAAGATTGATAGGTGGTACATGCTGATATTAGGAAGTGGCATATCTTGTTTTAGCTGAATCTCATGTTGTATCTCTCTCTTAGGAGGCAATCCTTTTAGTTCTTGAAACAACTCATCATAAGCAAAAACTACTTTGACCAATTCAGCTTTATGTTTTGGATCATATCCTTTAAATGCCTAAGATTTTTTGAATCTTCTTTGGCTTTTACAATCATCAACACAAAATTATTACTAGATTTAACTAACCTTTTCATTTGACCAACATTGACTAATGCCATATTAGTCTTAATCTTATGTTCTCGTACAATGTATTCAATCTTATCTTTAAAAGGATGATACCTATTTTCTCCCCTATAGAAGATAGCCTATTGGTCATACAAATAGGGATTACTAAGTACAAGACCATGAATATCTAAAGGGATGACATCAGCTTCTACCTCATCTACAAAGTTTGCAGTGATAGAAAATCTTAACTTACAATGCTTAGTTACTTGTAACTGTGCACCATCATAATCTCATCTAAGAGGATATGGTTCTGGATGAGGTTTTGTAGCCAAATTAAGCTTTTCAAAAACTTCCTTAGATATCAAATTAACTTGATAACCTGTGTCAAATAATGTATCAACCTTAGTATGCTTGATAAGAACTCAAATGTGAAATAATTCATTCCTTTACTTATCATTCTTAGTAATAGATTCTTTACTTGTACTTGCACTTATGTTAGAATAACTTGTAGCTTATGGGAGAGATATAAATTTTCCCTTACCTTGGATCTCGATGGTAATGATCCTTGTTTCATCTCTAGAATCAAATCCAAGATCTTGTTGAATTATAGTTGTAGCCTTTTGTTTGCCTTTATTTCCACCATATCTCTTTGGCCTTTTTTCTAAGTGTAGCTTCCAACACTTAGAATCATCATGCCCTTCTTTCTTGTAATGTGGGCATGTGGGCTTTTCACCCTCTTTCTTTATTGTAGTTGTCTTTTTCCCCTTGACTTTTTCTTTGGATTCACCTTCAAACTTGGATGGTTTCTTTTCAACCCTATCAATGAAAGTACCCTTACCCCTTAACTCTAACCATGTCGCATGTACACTTACTTCATCTAAATTACATGGATTCAAAACCAAAGTAGAATGTCTAAGGTAAGAATGAAGACCACCTATGTGCTTGAGTAAAGTATCCTAGGTATTCAATGGAACATTTAATGAGATATCCATTTTTCAAAATTCATGGGTGTACTCCTAGATAGACTAACCTTTTCCTTGCATAAAATGTTGCCAGTTCATCATTAACTACTACGTATGGCCTAGGGAGTAGAATTGCTTCTTTAAAGCACCAACAAATTTTGACCAAGACAATTTGAACTTATCATGCTATGAAGTTTCATCCTGAGTCCTACTCTCCTACTAGGTTAGAGCTACACCACCTAACCAAAGAGTGGCTAATTGAATTCTATCAACATCATCTATAAGGTTTTGAACTATACATTAGAATTCTACTTGCTGAATCCAATCATCTAATTTCTTGGCATTTAACTCCACATCCAACTTGATTTGAGGCTTATGTCCACCCTTTAAAATATTAGAAGACTCAAAATGGGTAGAAGAAGGAGAAGAGGGGGAAGAAGGAGAAGAGGGAGAAGAAGGAGAAGAGGAAGGTGTGTTTGTAGGATCACAATCATCTCCATTCCTTTTCCCTTTGCCCTTCTAAGCTAAATGTCCTCACATCTTTTCTTTTCTTTCCTATACCAAAACTTTTACCATTGTCTGTAAATTCTAAAGAGTCTTCTGAATACTCTTATCTTGAAAAATGTGTCCACCACCTTTGTCTATCATTTGTGATGATGATTTAGTCCTTCATTTTCTGATCATAGAATTGTATTCGTCAAGCTTTCCTTTTCCTTTCTCTATCCTAGATCTTATTAGCATCCAAATCTACAATTCTAGTCAAACAACAGGCCTCTGATACCAAATTTGATTTGATTAGAATCTAGGACTATTATAGAGGAATACTAACTAATTACATAAAGTTAATTTTAAAGCTTTATATGAAACAATTAATGTAATTGAAATAAAAGAACAACACAAATTAAACCGACATAAGGGAAATTAAGAGATAGAAGACACAAAACAATTTGATCTCAGAGTTCATCTCTATGGACTATATCTTTGAGTCCTACTCTAATAGAGGGATTAATCTGATTAACTCCAAAATCAAGTACAAGTATTTACAAAATCACTCCCTTCAAGTACAATAGCATCAAACTATTCCAAAGTACAAGACTAATCACACCTTCATAATTTCTCTCTCCTTCTCAACACTTGGTTGTTCTCTCCATTTCAAAATGCCCAAATAAGAGCTTCCTAACCCCCTTTTTATACACAAAATTACCCAAAATATGGCTATAACAAAATATACAAAAATATACTCTCCAATTAATTCCCCTCTCAAATTAACCCTTTAGCCATTTTTGAAAGATTTGGCTCACATTATTTTTGGGGTTAAAAATTAGCAAATAACCTTAATTTGCTAAGGTTAGCGAGATATGGTTAAAGTTTAAAAATAACATAGCCTATTATTATGCTAAATTGTGCATATAGCACAGTGGTATAAATCCTTTTACTTGACTAATCAATTAGGGGTTCAAACCCCACCGATGACCCTTTTTAACTACTTAAGTGGTTAGGTAAAGTTTAAATTTCAAGTCGCGCATAATAGTTTTAAATGTGACTGATGGTGCAATGACCACTAGCTAGTTTTTGGGGGCTAGTGGTCAATGGTTCAATCCCCACCAACAACCAAACCTTTTTGCCAAAGGTTTTCTTACCATTTTTTTTAAACAAAATTATTTTTTCCATTTCCATGTCACCTCATGATGATGCCATCGATCAACCAACTTTGACTATGCATAACTTTTGCATCTGGTCTCTGATTTTGATGAAATGAATGTCATTTGGAAAGCTATTGATGAGACCTTCAGTTTGGTGCCAATTTCAAGTAGTTTTAGAGAGTTCAAAATTTTTCCTTTCTAATAGTTTCTAAACTAGGGTTTGACCAACATTTGACTACCCATAACTCAAGCATATAGACTCTATTTTTGTCTGTTCGAGTTGCATTGGATTCAAAATTTTGAGAGCTTTATCATGGTGCTAAATTTTGGAGTTTTTGAGATACTTCAAATTTTGGTGAAAATATCCTCTGGATCAATATGAAATCCCATAGTATTGCATTGGAAAAATGGATTCTTCAAGCTCTACCAACTAAGGAATCTGGGAAAGTATTAGTAAGTAAAAATATTTTTTTTTAAAAATTGAAAAAGAAAAAGGTTGGAAGGATGTCCCTCTCTATGATATAATTTTTAAAAGCTTTCAATCATCCTTTTTTGGCTGAAAAGTTTTTCAATATCTATGGAAGGCATGGTCCTAGGTTAGGAACTTTATCATGTCTAGGTTGACTAGTGGGGGTTATCCTACATATTTATTTATCAATAGATCTATCTAGCGAGGAGTGAGGATAAGTGGGAAGCCAATTTCTTTGACATAGAGTTGCTCTATTAAAAATTGGTATTAGTTTGGTATTTTTTTGGTTAAAGATACCTTGATTGAAAATTGGTTGGGTTCATGTAATGAGATCTCTACAACATATAAAATTCCTAATAATTAGAATAAAAAATACTCTTTCATTAATAAAGGTATTGATAATTCCTTTCCTGGAAAAATTATGAATACTGATAATTTCTTGCACTTGGTTAAATGGAATGATGGTATTGAAATTTTTAAGATTTTGACTATAAAGATTTATAATATGTTAAAAGAAGGTTTCTCTACCTTTGAAAGGATGAACCAAGGTTTGGGTCTAGATTGTTCTATCTCTATGTGGTATACTACCTTTGACTTTTCTTAGCATACTCCATATGAACCAAAAAATTATTGTTTTACATGGCTTCTTCTATTGAGAAACTAGTTGTTGGTAGTAATCTTTCTATTGATAGAGGTAATCCTATTATGTAAAGTCTATAGCATGTTCCTAAGACATTTGAGAATTTATTTTATAAAAGTAGTTATGCTTGTGATATTGGTATATCTTTTTGGGCCCCCATTACTTGGAATAGTCATCATCGTCTTTCATGGAGTAAAATTCTAGCTACATTTACAGAATAATTTGATTTTAAATCTAATATTTTATAGTCTATTTTAACATGTGAACATTTATGGATCCATTCAAAAGATAGGAATGGAGAGTTTTTTCAAAGAAGGAGGCATCTTACAGAATTTGTATATAAACTCATTCATTTGAATAAAATATGTCACATGTTGTTGCTTCATTTCATATTTCCAAGGATAGATTTATGATTTGCATGAGAGAGAACAAATGTTGATCCACAAGAAAGATGTAATTTCATTTCAACAATTTTATGTGCACAATTCTTTAGTATAATTGGGGGGGCGGGGGGTGGGGAATGAATCAGTTATTCAAGGTCTAGATGTACCAATAGAACTTTTCACTTAGCTTGGTGAACCCATTAAACATTCATGTATCCAAGCTTGTTACTAAAAACTTTGCAAGTTACTATTAAATCAACATGCATCAATAAAAACATAAAACATGAAAATTCATCCACACACTTGACACAATGATTTTATGTGGAAACCCAATTTGGAAAAACCCACCAGTAACATGCTACTCCTTTTTCACTCTTCTGAAGTGATGTGTTACGAAAGGCCAACCCTATTAAAGGTTACAATACACACTGTTAAATGTCACCCAGTTAAGGGATTTTAATCACCCTATTAAAAGTGAGCCTAATTAAAGGACTTTAGGTCATTCACTTGGAATTCCACCCTATTAAAGGATTTTCTAATGACTCTTAAGTCAACCTTAGTCCAAAGGATTTTACCCTAACTGATACAATTGTTAGAGAGCAACAATAGAGCTTTGATCTGATACAACTTACAACTTGTCTTATAAATTCTAGATCACAACTCAGTCCTCATCTTGCTTAGATTTCATTATTTGTATCTTTGAAAACTTGTTCAACCTTTAAGCATATATCTTCATAAGCCTTCTTGATTGTTATGCCATTGCAATCACTTCTTGTAGTCACTAGATGAAGCAAAGTTCTTGACTCTTTGTCACTATTCTTTCTTAGTCTTCTTTAACTTTCTCTAATATCTCCCTTCAAAAAAATTTCTTCATGGCTAGACATTCCTTAAATAGGAAATTAGAATAATTTTCCATTTTCCATCATCCAATTAGGGTTTAGATAGATTAGGTAGGATACAATGTATCTACCCCTTATCTTGTCTCTTCTAGAAACTTCTCCTAGAATCCATTTGAATTCGCCTAAAAATGGTTTACCTCAAATTTTGTACCACCAACTCTATTGGAAATATAAGAGGAGTAACTGGGAGGGGAGGGGTGAATTAGTTACTACTAAAATATATTCTAGATCCCTTGAAATTCAAATAAAATCCAAATTGATAAAACTAATTACTATTGATACTCGGTAAGCATATAGAAATTGTTGTAACTCAGTAAATGTAGAGTGTGTATTACTTTAGCATATCTTAAGATGTTATCAGTAATTTAGTTGCAAGCATAAAAAAATTAACATGAACACATAAGACACCAAGATTTGACATGCATACCCAATCTGGGAAATACCATCAAATGCAACTAGTTACTATTTTTCACTCTTTTGAAGTGAGCCTTGTTAGGAGCCAACCTTATTAAAGGTTACAAAACACATTGTTAGGTGTGACCCTGTTAAAGGATTTAATCACCCTATTAGGAGTAGCTTTGTAAGAGGTCTTGAAATAATTAAATAGAATTTCCACCTTGTTAGATGATTTACAAATGGATATTAAACCAACTCTATTAAGAGATTTTAGATCATTGTTACAATGGTTAGAGAGTAACAATGAAATGACTTGATTGTGATGCAACAAAATTGTTGATTATAGATCTCTTATTTTGGTTCATACTTGATCCTTCTTGATCGAATGACACTTTTGTGTTCCACAAGGATACCTACTTATCCTTCAAGTTCACTTCCTCTTTTCCTATCTCTTCTAATTCCTTCAACTTGCATATCACATACTTTGAAATCACAACTTGACCTTTTACTTATACCTTCCAAATTGTCAAGTTGGCTCAAATACAAATTAGAATAACCAATACTCATTACCATAGTTAGCTAGAATCAATAAGTAAAATAATTAAGCTTTACATACCAAAATAAGAAAATCCTTTGGTAGCCGATCATGCTCAGTAGAAACTGATTCTGAAGTGATTTCCTGTGTTAACCAACAAAAGCTTGGTTAACATTGCAAACTTACAAAATTCCTTTGGTAACTGAGTGAACTCAGTTAATACTAGTTCTGATCAATTTTCCCTTTATTAACTAAGTGAGCTTGGTTAATACTCTTTTGTACATAAATTCCTTCGATGCCTGAGTGAGCTCAATAGATACTACCTTCTGTATAGAGTAAACTTAAGAATGCTCGGTAGACTAGGAAAATTGTCTTCACTAACCAAGTGAGCTCGGCATGCACTAACTATCAACTAATATGAAATTTGTGTAACATCAAAGACACCACACAATTAATCAATTATATCCAACATAGCTCATTAGTCTTATCTTCCTCCTAGTTCATAGACTTCAAGAAAAAAAACTTGTCATCTCAGATTTGGTGAATCTTCAACTTTTCTAATAATGTAGTAGCTCAGCATTATCAATCTTCTAATGCTCGGCACCAACTATGTTACTTGACACTCACTAGAATTTTCTTTTGCTTAGAATCAACTATTTTTCTTGCTCGGCTTGAACTAAATTTTCTCAACACCTACTATCAACTTGGTTAGGCTTTGCAGACAGTCTTAATATTACTTGTTCTTCTAAAGTTTCTAATTGTATCCAACCTTTGTAACTTCAAGTAGATTATCAATACATCATTTCACCATTGTCTTAATTGATCCTTGTATTTCATTACATAATCATAACTCAACCTTTCCTCTAGGTGCTATTGTTACATCTTATTGATTAAATCCTCTTCATTTATCAACTAAGTGATAGTACCTAGATCTTATAAGAAATTATCTTACCAGCAAATAACAAGTTTGACATCAGTGGCAAAAAAATGATTGAAACATATGTTCTGCTTCAAAAATATCCCTATCTCAATAATGATCTTTTCAATAAAATTTCAACAAAGGTCATGTCAGATCCAAGAGAGTTGGAATCACTTAACAAGTTCATCAAACATCTCAAGCTTGATGATATGTATAGAAAGACTCTACAAGTAATATACATGATATTGAAGGCTCTATCATTAAAATATGGGAGGGAGGAAATAATTCTCCTAGTAGTTTGGAATGATCCTAGCAGTCTTGATATGCACTCCATTTTTTGTTAATGTTAATATATTGTACATCCTATAAATAATGCTCTATTTTTGTAGATGATATAATATCATGAACTCTTAGTTGATTAGTGTTTTGGTAGCATCTCAACTTATAGTCACCTACTATTTTTTATTAGGCTTGGTTGAAGATGAACATTACTATATCATTATAATTTAAATAATATAAAAATTAATATTTAATATTTATAATATAATATTTGTTTAAAAATGAACTATCTATGTCTAGGTTTCAATATTGTTTGTTTAATTTTTAATTAAACTAGATAGTACTTAATATTCAAATAGATTTCTATAGCAATAATTCTATTAAACGTAATCAAATTAAATAAAGTTAAATCAAGCGTAATGAAATATTAAGAATAGAAATACTATTATTTAGTTGGTAGGATTTATGTGAGATATTTTCTCCCATAAATGAATTTTTAAGTCTAAAAGCTTTTTATCTTCCTGCATTGTATTTTTTCCCATTAGATATTTATGGATAGATCTTCTTATCTTTTTAACTATTTTTTCTTTCAACTCATCTTTTTTTTTTACTTTATCCCTATCTTTTTTTTTCTTAGAACTTTATCTCTATATTCAAAGTGAGATATATATGTACAAATTGTGAGATATTTTCTCCCATAAATGAATTCTTAGGTATGCCCATTTTTTGGATTCTTCTACTCAAGGTTTCACTTTTGTTGATGTTCACTTATAAAAGTAAAATATCTATGAATTTCCATTCAAGAAATAAATCATACCAATGATTTTATCCCACTTTCATGGTTAAAGAAATTCCAAATCAACAAAGGTACTTATGTATGCCTAATTATTTCTCCAATTAAGGTTTCATTTCAGTTTTGAGATATTTATAGATTCTATTATCACTACCCATAAACCTTTTCTTGTCAATTTATAAAATCCCTTTAGATGCATCAATATTTTGACTTTAATATCTAGTCATCCATTTAGTCTTAAGTTGACATGTTAGTGCTTAGAATGTGACACCCATATCAATTCCTTTGGGTTACTTATACCTAGGTTCTTCAGGATTTTTTAAATATTTTTTAAAGGTTCCTTTTTAAATTGACCATGGAAAGTATATTATTGTAACAATTTGTGGTAAATTATATTATGATTATTCTACTAGATTTGAGATCAATCTTATGATCTTTTATTTTATATTACTTTATGGAATTAATTGATACTAGTTGTTAAATTATTATTAATTAAAACTAGGTATGATTGTATTGCTTTATGAGTGCACAATTTAGTTTGGGCAAGGGATTTGTTTAGTGTTTTAATTTTTTCTTTTGTTATTAGTGATTTTAACTTCAAATTTTGTTTGATGAAAATGTGGAATTCTTTTTTGTTTTTATTGTGTAAAATTTAAATATGTTTATGATTTTTTAATCTTGTATGTTTTCTAATGTGAGGATACACTATCAACTTTGGAATATGCTCCACAAGTAGAATAATCTCAAATATTATTTAATATTCATAATTAACAACCACAAATAATCAAATTCTACAAGTTATAACATATTTTTGACACAAATTTCTACATGTTACATTAGACTAGAAGAATGTCAGTCTTATTGGAAATTTCATTAGTCATAGGAAAATTGACAAGTATATGCAATGGGTTGATATGAATTGTATGTCAAATTTATCCCCATGTTATGCATTTTTAGATACATAAATTGCTAAATTATATAAATGCAATATCTATTTTTTCATAAGTAGAGGATGACTACATTGAGGTAAGCATGACTAAATTGAGGTCTCAAATTCATGCATCATACTTAATCTATATTAGAAATTTTTTTGTTATCACAAAGCATTTTATAGTGTACGCATATTAAATTATCTTATTTCATTTTTAAATCAAAAAATATATAGTCAAATGTTTGATAAAAAAGTCCAAGTTTGTTACATGAGTGTGAGAATAGATCATGTAAATACCTTATTATTTTCTATTGTAAGTTTTAAGAAAACATACTAGCTCATCATTGCACGGACAAAACCATGCAACTACTAGTTTAAACTATCATAGAATAAATTTTATCTACTAGGTGAGAGGAAAATAATAGATTAGGAAATTTGTAAGAAAATAAAATTGTAACTATTTATTATTTTTGTATTTAAAAATATAAATGACATGTAATTGAAAAGAGAACCAAATAAATCAAATAATTGACTTTAATGCAAAGATATAAAAATATAAAATATGAATTTTTAATTTTTATAATAAAATAAATCATAATGCAATTTGATATATTATTTAAGAATAAAGTTATCTAGAATTTTTAAAACCTTTAATTCAAAGCTTTAAATAATTTATAATTGTAACAAAATGAATCAGTCAAGCTTGAAATGAAAGATTCACAACATTATATTATATTATTATGTTAAAGAGGTAAAAAATTATAAACTTTTTGGTTAAAATATTTATTTGGGGGACCAATTTGGCAAAAATAATGCAATATTGGAAAAAAAAAGTGTTACCATTGATAGAAATCAATTGATTAGTTGACATAAGTAGATAAAATGATATTTTGTGGAACACTTGCAATAATGAAAGTTAACCCATGTTCAAGTAGTGCTACTTAATTCTTCTTAAATTTACCTAGTTAGAGTTTACCTATGCAATTTTTTAATCGTAGAAAAAGATGAGTTGGAATCTTTCCCTATTTTAGTGGAACAGTTATAATTTTGGAATAGAAATTATTGGAAGTCTAAAAATAAGCACCGATTGCTTAATGATAAAATTTTATATGGATTCACAAATTTGTTTACATCCAATTTTATTGCCTTCTTTATGTAACTATTTTTTCTAATAAATAGTTTTACCAACTTTATTTAAAACTACAATTAAAATAAAAATAAATACAAAAGAATGAACAAGAACTAGTACAAATAAGCTTAACAAATGTATATAGACCTATCTAAATAAGGTTTTTTCTCCTATAGTTCCTAAATTATTTTTGGAAATGGTGAAAATTAAAATATAAAGTGGAAACATCTAGTGTCCTATACCTCTTCTCAAGGAAAGGAAAAATAAAGATATATTTAACACTATACCCTGACATCTTATTGCAAACATGGAAACCAAAGGGACACACACTGATTGGAAAGATATTGAGAATGAGAACTTCTATTCTAGTTTACCACAAATTTTCTTAAAGAAAGAAGTGTGATGCGGGAGCATCTTGGGTTTTCCTTGTAATCCTACAAATTTTGTTCATTTTGTCAATTGCTACCGAGTTCTAGTTGCTATTGAGTTCCAATTTCTAGTTGCTACTGAGTTCCAGTTGCTACTAAGTTCCAGTTGCTACCAAGTCTCAGTTGCTACTGAGTTCTAGTTGTTATCGAGTTCTAGTTGGTGCTGAGTGCTAGTTGCTACCGAATTCCATTTGCTACCAAGTGCCAGTTGCTACCGAGTTCCAGTGGCTACCGAGTTTCCCTGTGTTTTTTGAGTTGTCTGTGTCTAGTTCTAGCTTGGGCCTACTTACATTTAATTTTGGTATAGGTATTTATGTTTTCTGAGAGCTGACTTGTGGCTTCTCTACGTTCTAGAATTTTTTGTAAGCCATTTTGGCAAGTATAAATAGGGTGTTTAGGCTTAGAGTTAGGAGGCTTGAGAGAGAGTTTAGAAAGAATAGGATATGAGCCTAAAAATGCAAATTTAAAGCTGGATCATGGATCTCGAAGTTGTATTTGTATTTGGTCGTAACCCAAAAGGCCTTTAGTTGGGCATGTATGAAGATATTTTGATGAATCAATAAAAGTATTTCTTTCTTCTCCTCCTTTGGTTGTTGTCCCTTGTGTTTGCTTCCATTGTGTTAACTCTTGTAGGGTGGTTTGGATAGTTGGGTGAGCCTTTGACCCTAGTTATTCACTCTTTTTCATGTGTCAAAGTGTAATTAAAAAGATATTGAGAATGAGTTGGAAATAAAATTGGGAGGAAAAGGTAAAATAAAGATGATAACTTTTTCATGAAAGTGGAAAACAAATGAGATTGTGAGGTAATATTTTAATGAACATTGAAAATATGAATCACTCTTGCAAAAAGGATAAAATTGATATCATTATGAAGCTTGAGAAGTTTCCACAAAATGAACAATATTTTACCAAGACAAATATGATGCTTGATTGGTGCGCACAAAATGAGTAATATTTTAGCAAGACAAATAAGAAGACAATAAAATATGAAAAACCCTATAACACAATGACAAAATTTGAGCCTCTTATCTTAGAGGTCTTAGGTTTGAATACACGTGCACTTAATAAATATTAATAATTAACTAGTGCACAGTAATAATTAGTTTTTGATTTGGCCTCTTGTTGATAAAATAAAAATAAAAATCAAACTTGGGAAATGATTTTTTTTTTAAAGTAAGAATAGAAAGAACTAGTGATTTTAGATTTAAAAAAATTCTTATAAAGAAAATTATTTCAAATAATAGTTAGGATGACATATGCAATTCTTTTTTCATGACAGATAAGTATGATGGACACTATTTTTTATTTATACATGTTGTGATCTCACAATACACGTCATATTTTGAGTCACAAAATGAGGACCCCCTAATATGAAAATCCTCATAAAAAATGTAGTTATGTGCCTTGGTTAGTTGGAACAATCCTCTAAATCTAGTTTAATTCCCAACACTCAATCAGGTAGGATTGAACAACTTTGACTAGATCATAAATTTAGTTTCTTGGCCTTATAGTGCAAAAAATGTGTGCACATGTACATGTTCCCTATGTGTGTGTGGTGTGCACTCAACTCCTTATGAGGATACACATATGCACACTTGTGCATGTGCACACCCTTGGAGGTACACATCTTCAGAGGTTCACACTAGGCTACCTTGACTTATAAACACCCCCTCACCCTCTCTCTCCATTTTCACTTTGCAGCCTCAAGACCTCTAATCACCACACTTGAACACATCTTCAAGCTTCAATAATCTAAAGTTCCACACAAGAGTACCTACCTATTAGAGGTATAAAAAACCACTATTGAAGGTGCACACATGTGCACATGTTCATGTGTGCACCATCAATAGGTGTGCTACTGTAATGCCCCGACAAGGGATCTAAACAATTTTACTAAGTTTGCCAAACAATTTTTTTTTTTAAACGTAAAAGATAAAACCATTCATAACATTTGCGGAAGCAATAGCAACAATTCAAATGAAAATAAACATAACATGTATACATAACAGGCTACATTCTTTAAAGATTCCTTAACGTTGTATCACATCTAAATTAACTCTTCATCTAACATCTCATCCTTATGAAATAAAAATGATACATCCAATGTACTTAAACAATATACAAGTGTCCTTTTGTAATTATATTTAGTTTAGCTCAATCATCCACTGTACATATCACAGGGTATGAAAAGCTTAAAAGAATAAACATCCAAGTAAATAAAGTACATCATCATCAACTAATATTAATCCATGATGCAATAACATAAATGAAACCACATATCATACATGATACATCATCACAAAAGATATAAACATCCATTACAAAAGATAACCATATATCACAAACATAAATAACTAAGTGCACGGTTCCTCCCAACCGTTAATAGCATCATTAGACCATCATGGATCCTAGCCATCCCTCTGTGCGTAACATTCCAAAGCACCGAAGAGATCATCAGTATTAACATAGTAGGAATGTCACTCCTAAAACATCCTACTAACATGCAAAGTAAAGCATAATAATTCATCAACTAACATATGCAAAGTAAAGCAAATCATCAATGTAAGAAACATACCAGTAAATACGTCCATCATAAGGTATATTATCTATCATAATGCTCCAAGAATATAATGAAGAATAAATACTAAACAAGGATACTCCAGCCACGGTGTCTCGAACGGATCTCAAATGATAAGAGTGAAAATACACTACCACTCGACCGCATGGAACCTAAGTGGTCCACTCCCACCGTGCTGAGGAGATAATCTCAAGTCCCAAATAGGCTATTCATAACACATAGCACAAATTTTTTGAAGTCCAAAAATCTTAAAAGTATACTAACTCAAAGGTTCCAATCACACACAAAATCGACATCTAATTCTTAGAGGCACACAAAGACATGTAGGAAACCTACTCTACAAGTGGGAAAGTGTCATCGCAATTATCACGTACAATTTACCCTGGCAGTTAACTAAACTCCATGGGTCTATACTGATCTCATATGGCCACTAGTATCCTCTCATATTGACGAGGCATACTACGAAATGCACGGTCGCAACCATGCGTTCTCACTACTCCCATCCTAGCCTTTACAAGCACTCAAGGCATGGGCGAGAACATCAAAACAATTATCCTTTTAGGTTCATTTAATCCCCATTTAGTGTGTAAATATTATCACTTATTAACGAAACTTATAATGAGTTACTCTGGCAGCCACTTAGGGCCCTGGCCCCTATTGCAAGCCACTTTCTGACACTACAAGTAGATTACCTACCCTAAGCTCATGAAATCATAAATTTCAAAATCATAAAAGATAATCCATAATAAAATTATCAAATATGCATAGAAGCATCAAATCTCCATGAGCATCTGAAAAAGCATCCATAGAAAATCATGACCACAACAGTTCTCTATTGGCAACTAAAGGCATCACTGATAATCATAAGTATCAATTAGTTCTCGAAAACCAAAATATATCTCAAGATAAATGGTTCTCAACAAGCAACCAAGAATATCTCAAAATCATACTGATCGAAGACTCTAAAATGGTTGAGTCAAACATGTCACAACATGACATCATCAAGAAATAAATCCATATTTTATTCCCATCATGGCAACTAGAAAGTAATCCAAAGATAACTGATCAATGACTCAAAAATGATTAGCTCAAGTGTCTCATACATATATCTCAGCTTCACACATGAAGACTGATGAACAATAACAATCAATAAATATAAACATTTCATAGAGCATACGATCACATTACCATGGTTGGGCTTATAAAGATCGAGACCAAATAAAATTAACATGCCATCACATCTTATAACCCCCAAGCCTCTGGTAACAACCTAAGACTGGTCAACACTAGTCAACCCAAAACCCAAAACAAGAAGCATATAGAATACATGATGCAAACACATGGTTTAGTTTACTAAATTCACATAGTTGAATAATGTGTAAGGGTTTCTAGTTTTCTGTTTGCAAGTATACTTCAAGTGTTTTAAGTTTCATCATTTGACCTACAAGTCAACCCATTTGTTCCCCGATAGCATTATCTTTCTATTATTAAGAATTACATTCTAAGAATAACTTAAGGATAAATATTCACTAAACTGATCATCATTGACCTTAATTAAATTGTCTTTTATATTTAACCATGATCCATATTCTAATTGATTAACCTTTCAACTTTTTTAGGATCATTATTCGTTATATTATAAGAGGACCAATTATCATTCTTCAAATATGAGATTATAACTTTATTAAAATGATCAATTACATCAATCAATTAACATAGGTCCATATTCTAATAGTCTTCAATTAAATATTACTAAGTCTTCACCATTAAATATCTAAGGTCATCATTCAAGTCATAAGAATAAGACCTATCAACTTGATATCAATATTTTTACAATCTTATTAAAAGAATTATATCAATTAAATCTTCATTACTTAACTTAATTGTTAATTAAATCTAATTAACTCTCATTGATTGATTTAATTAATAATTACATAATCATAGCAACATTCTAAATTAATATCAGTTGACTAATATCTAACTAAAATTTTGTAAGTTAAAAGTCAACTATAATTCGATACTCAAATGATCATATTAATAATTCAATAATAATAATCTTGTTAATAATTAATAAAAAACTATATTGAAAATCTTATTAATAATTCTAACCAAATTCATCACTCTTCAACAAATTTTCCATTTATATTTTAATAATAACAAGTTATAATAAATCTTCAATACGAAGTATTATTATCTCAAATAAGTTTTCCCTATGTACGTTGATTCAATTAATTGATACTCCTCCAAATTATTAACCAATTCAATTTGATTAATATCTTTTATAGTACTTCAATCATTAACTAATCTCTTTTAGAGTAACTATGTTCGTATTAGTTGATAACTATTTAAATTATTTATACTATTATTTATTAATAGTTTGTTAGATCCAACAAACATTAATAAATAATAAACTTATCACAACTATAAATAATCAATCTAGAGAACTTTTACATGGAACTTCATTAGCTAACTCTTAATACCATTAAGGTATTCAAACGTATTAACCAATAACATAATAATTCAATCTTAATCCAATATCATTTAGAGTTTCTAAATTTAAATCAACATAATATAAATTATCATCTTACAATTATTGAATCAATATTAAAATCAACCATTAGACTCCATTTTGTAATTGTTCTTATAATATTTTGTCTATATAAAAGTTGTTTGAAAAAGATCCCTATCACAAACCAATAAGAATCATTGTAGATTTTAACATGAATAATTTTCAAATTCTTAGCATTATCATCTTCATTAAACAACTCTAAAATTGTTTAATAGTATTCAATATACATTATAAAAAGTCCACTATATAAACCATATTAAAATCTCTTTTCTTTTAATCCATTTACTTAAATTAACTAATAATTAATTACACTTCTTCTACTATTAACTAATCTTAATTAAATTTGATTTAATTAGGTTAGATAATAGACCATATAAAACTAATACATATTAATAAAATTCTAATAAGGGAAGATTGCAATAATATCTTTAATTCATTTCATGCTTTGATATATATATTATTTTTGTGAAGTTTAGGCATAAAGAACTCTTAGTTAAGAGAAATGGAGAAATATCTGTCCTTGAATAAAACAATCTCAGTACAATTGTCATATCTCCCTAATGAACTGTTGGATCGGGCTAAAATTTAAATATGTTAAAGAGGGCCAAATTGCGCTGATTCTGACTGGAGCGATCGAATAAATTTGATCACAATAAAAAGTTATGAATGACTGAGTTCGGGTCTATCCAAGGGGTAGCGACATGACAATTTGTGATGAATTAAGAATTTTCTGTTAAAATAATTGTTCTCTAAATTTAACCATAAAAGAGTTTGTTCATATGCATCTAAAAATATAATTGATAGAAATATTACATCTAACCATTCAAATTTTCACCATAAAATTTCTATTTTAATTCCAAATCTTGTCTTTCTAATTTAATATAAATTAGAACCCAAACCCGATTAAAATCTAATTTCTTTCTCATTTGGAACTAGGATTTTTCTATTATTTTCTTCTTATCGAAATAAAATATCTAGATTCCAATTTCAAATAGTAGATTCAATCACAGAGAGTATTCAGACACATAAAATAGATATGATGAAGACAAGAAGAGAAAGAGTGCAAAAGGAATATGAGAATATCACGAGTGCACCTAGAAACTGATGCTACTTTGCCATACCTCAGAAGTCCATAGAAAATCCCTTCCTTCTCCATCATTCGCAATTCTTCTAAGAATCCAAGCCGATCGAATCCTCCAAGTGATTAGAAGTGTTAGAAGGAGCATAGAAGCAAGTAGAAAATATATGAGCATGTGAATATTCTCTCATGTATGTAAACTTTGAAGCTTTTATTTTAGTTTGTAGCTCGTGGCTTCCATTAAGCTTGTAGCTTCCATTAAGCTTTTCATTTAAGCTTCTATGAATGCCTGAATATCAAAAGCTCTCAAGAAACCTTTGGAATGCTTTTTGAAACCGTTGAAAGGTGTCACCAACTAAGCATGGATCTTTTCCAATCCTTTTTGATGAGTCATAGAATTGTAGACACCTTGTGCTTAATTGATGCACTAACCCCCGTGTTGTTGACACATGTTAATTCTCATGCAAGCTTATAACTCCAATTTACTTTACTCTTTCCAATTTAATTTATTTATGCACTAACTTTAATATCTCCACTTTTCAATCTTAATATATTTATATTTTAATCATATGAGATTTAGAATCTTTTAATAATTTAAAATATATTTTTCACTTTAAATTTTATTTTTCAAAACTTTATTGCTAAAATATTTATTAGCTTTAATAATAATATTATTTAGTCATTTATTTAAAAATGAGTTCAAAATATATTATTATTAAAATAAATATTGTCACATTCCAAATTTAATATTATAACTTTTATCTTCCAATTTAATTATTTTATTTTCAAATTTAATTATTTTATTTAATTAATTTTTCAATTAATTAAATTAAATTAATATTAAAATATCATATTAATTTTTTATTTAATTAAACCATTAATTAAATCTTTTAATTACGCTTAATTAATAGAAAATACTCCAAAGACTCACAAAGGTAAAAATACAAAAAATCCATCATAGCCAAAATACATACAAATCAAACCAAGGGGTTTATATCACAAATTACATTATCTGACGCATTCAGAGGGTACTCAACTTAGATACTTGTCCTAATTTTTTAATTAGAACAAATGGCTTAAAGGGTTGGGATTTGGACTTGAAAATTTATCTTCCCTCTTTTATCATTGAGATAATGTGATAGGGTACGCTCATCCTAGCAATTCAGAAAAGTCGATACTCGGTACCTGCAACCTGCATAAAAATCATGCATGTACAAACACAATATATACTAAACTAAATAGAAAATGGTAGGAAGTGGTGCATCATGTAAATCCCGACGAGCAGGTGACTACAACTCCTTTTTTAAACCACATCAGACACACCATACAAAAGCAAACACGCAAGACAAACACGCACACCATACACATGCAAGTATGGGGTAAGTATCCAGAAGAAAGCACATATGATAATAAATCATCTTGCTAATCATCATTAATAATTGAAAGCAATGTAATAATCATCATCAATAATTGTGAAAACTAAAAATAATCATCATACATACATGAAATGTAGAGTCTAAGTAATCTCATCACATAATAAACTAAATCCATAGCACAATATCTGATAATCTCAAAAGAATGCTACTAACCAACAACATAAAACTAGTTCTAAAAGAGTTCAACAACGATAACAAAATGTGAACTAGGGGTAGGCACTACATCCACCCCCCCGAGATTAGGCTTACTCCTGGAAGCCTACAAGAATGAGAAACTAAGATACTTACTATGTGGGTCTCATTGAACCCTTTCCTTCTATAGGGAAACATGTTTCCACTGAGGATATTATAACACCCTTAGAGCAATATGATTCTGGTTTAATGGTAAATCGAAAATCATATCGATCCAACATTCATTCTTTTAACAACTACTAAAATAGATCCATTAATTCATTCTAAACAAGAGCAACTTACTGATTGCAAAGATAAACAGAAGTTTACTACCTTACAATATAGATAAAAGATACATGTTTTGCAACTAGAATGAGTTTTAATTTTTAGTTTTGCCTTCATTTAGATTTTCATTAAAATTTTTAGTTTTGAAAGCTAAATGTTAAAATATAAAAAAAATATGCAAGTAATAGTTTTAAGTTCTGTTTCAGTTCACCTAGTTTCAAGTTTTCAGTTTTGAAAGAGATACACATGATAGTTTAAAGTTTTTATTTTGTTTAACTAGTTAATAATTAGTGAAATTCCAATATACCTAGAGCTCCCAATGTTGAAACTCAGGCTCTGATACCAAATGTAATGCCCCGCCAAGGTATCCAAAAAATTTTACTAAGTTTGCCAAACAATTTTTTTTTTAAACATGAAAGATAAAACCATTCATAATATTTGCGAAAGCAATAGCAACAATTCAAATAAAAATAAACATAACATATATACATAACAGACTACATTCTTTAAAGATCCTTTAATGTTGTATCACATCTAAATTAACTATTCATCTAACATCATATCCTTATGAAATAATAATCATACATCCAATGTACTTAAACAATATACAAGTGTCCTTTTGTAATTATATTTAGTTTAGCTTAATCATCCACTATACATATCACAGGGTATGAAAAGCTTAAAAGAATAAACATCCAAGTTAATAAAGTGCATCATCATCAACTAATATTAATTTATGATGCAATAACACAAATGAAATCATATATCATACATAATACATCATCACAAAAGATATAAACATCCATTACAAAAGATAACCATATATCACAAACATAAATAACTAAGTGCACGGTTCCTCCCAACCGTTAATAGCATCATTAGACCATCATGGATCCTAGCCATCCCTTCGTGCGTAACATTTCAAAGAATTGAAGAGATCATCAGTATTAACATAGTAAGAATGTCACTCCTAAAACATCCTACTAACATGCAAAGTAAAGCATAATAATTCATCAACTAACATATGCAAAGTAAAGCAAATCATCAATATAAGAAACATACCAGTAAATACATCCATCATAAGGTATATTATCTATCATAATACTCCAAGAACATAATGAAGAATAAATACCAACCAAAAATACTCCAGCCATGGTGTCTCAGACGGATCTCAAATGATAAGAGTGAAAATGCACTACCACCCGATCGCGTGGAACCTAAGTGGTCCACTCCCACCATGCTGAGGAGATAATCTCAAGTCCCAAATAGGCTATCCATAACACATAGCACAAATTTTTAGAAGTCCAAGAATCTTAAAAGTATACTAACTCAAAGGTTCCAATCACACACAGAATCGACATCTAATTCTCAGAGGCACACAAAGACATGTAAGAAACCTACTCTGCAAGTGGAAAAGTGTCATTGCAATTATCATGTACAAGTTACCCTGACAGTTAGGTAAACTCCACGAGTCCATACTGATCTCATGCAGCCACTAGTATCCTCTTATACTGACGAGACATACTACAGAATGCACAGTCGCAACCATGCATTCTCACTACTCCCATCCTAGCCTGTACAAGCACTCAAGGCATGGGTGAGAACATCAAAACAATTATCTTTTTAGGTTCATTTAATCTTCATTTAGTGTGTAAATGTTATCACTTATTAACCAAACTTACAATAAGTTACCTTGGCAGCCACTTAGGGCCCGGCCCCCATTGTAAGCCACTTCCCGACACTACAAGTAGATTACCTACTCTAAGCTCATGGAATCATAAATTTCAAAATCATAAAAGATAATCCATAATAAAATTATCAAATATGCATAGAAGCATCAAATATCCATAATAAGAATCATCAAATATCCAAGATAAGAATCATCAAATCTCCATGAGCATCTGAAAAAACATCCATAAAAAATCATGACCACAACAGTTCTCTATTGGCAATTGAAGGCATCACTGATAATCATAAGTATCAATTGGTTCTCAATAACCAAAATATATCTCAAGATAAATGGTTCTCAACAAGCAACCAAGAATATCTCAAAATCATACTGATCGAAGACTCTAAAATGGTTGAGTCAAACATGTCACAACATGACATCATCAAAAACTAAATCCACATTTCAGTCCCATCATGGCGACTAGAAAATAATCCAAAGATAACTGATAGATGACTCAAAAATGATTAGCTCAAGTGTCTCAGATACATATATCTCATCTTCACACATGAAGACTGATGAACAATAACAATCAATAAATACAAACATTTCATAGAGCATACGATCACATTACCATGGTTGGGCTTATAAAGATCGAGACCAAATAAAATCAACATGCCATCACATCTCATAACCCCCAAGCCTCTGGTAACAACCTAAGACTGGTCAACACTAGTCAACCCAAAACCCAAAACAAGAAGCATATAGAATATACGATGCAAACACATGGTTTAGTTTACTAAATTCACATAGTTGAATAATGTGTAGGGGTTTCTAGTTTTCTGTTTACAAGTATACTTCAAGTGTTTTAAGTTTCATCATTTGACTTACAAGTCAACCCATTTGTTCCTCGATAGCATTATCCTTCCATTATTAAGAATTACATTTTAAGAATAACTTAAGGATAAATATTCACTAAACTGATCATCATTTACCTTAATTAAATTGTCTTTTATATTTAACCATGATCCATATTCTAATTGATTAACCTTTCAACTTTTTTAGAATCATTATTCGTTATATTATAAGAGGACCAATTATCATTCTTCAAATATGAGATTATAACTTTATTAAAATGATCAATTACATCAATCAATTAACATAGGTCCATATTGTAATAGTCCTCAATTAAATATTACTAAGTCTTCACCATTAAATATCTAAGGTCATCATTCAAGTCATAAGAATAAGACTTATCAACTTGATATCAATATTTCTACAATCTTATTAAAAGAACTATATCAATTAAATTTTCATTACTTAACTTAATTGTTAATTAAATATAATTAACTCTCATTGATTGATTTAATTAATAATTACATAATCATAGCAACGTTCCAAATTAATATCAATTGACTAATAATTAACTAGAATTCTGTAAGTTAAAAGTCAACTATAATTCAATACTCAAATGATCATATTAATAATTTAATAATAATAATCTTATTAATAATTTAATAATAATAATCTTATTAATAATTAATAACAAGCTATATTGGAAATCTTATTAATAATTCTAACCAAATTCATCACTCTTCAACAAAGTTTTCATTTATATTTTAATAATAAAAAGTTATAATAAATCTTCAATACGAAGTATTATTATCTCAAATAAGTTTTTCCTATGTACGTTGATTCAGTTAATTGTTACTCCTCCAAATTATTAACCAATTCAATTTGATTAATATATTTTACAGTACTTCAATCATTAACTGATGCAGGAGCATCCAGAGGTATAAGGGGCAATCCTGTGTCACGCAAAAAAATGTACTTAGACTTAGTTTCTATTTTATGTCTTTACATTTTTGGATACCCATTTGGCTCAAATAAAGGTTCCAACTCTCATAGTTCAACTATCAGTGCATTTAAAAATCCCGAAAAAATAGGAGCATGCAATTTGACCATCATTTTGGTGACCTAGAAGGTGTGACTTGGCCAGATGAATGTAATCAAGATTTAGAGCATTCCAGAAAAAGAATCAGGTCAAAAGGGCCCACGGTTTGAAAGTTATTGCAGTTTTTCAGGTTTTGGAGACCCCCTAAGAATGCTTCAAAGTTAGGTTTGGGGCATTAAATGACCTCGAAAAGGGTTGAAAAATGGGGGACGAGTGAAGCTAGTCCATAAGGCTATAGAGCGCTTCGAGAGCTTTCCGAAAATGTAAACGGTTCGTCAATCGGAGTTACGGTTCAAAAGTTATGCCTCCCGGAAGTTCGGCTACCGTTTTTGGATTCTTCTAGAATTGCACCGACTTCTAACGCAGCTTTCGGAACCTTCTATTTTGTCGGTGGATGCCTACTAGCACTTTCTAGAATGTACTCCTTGTCCTTAACCCTCCGGGGTCTATTTAAGGAGATTTCTGGCATTGTAAAAGGCAGTTCGGATTGGAGCTTGAGAGGAGGTGCTAAAAGGAGAAATATTCTCCAGATTTATGCTATTGTAAGACCGCAGGGCATGTTTTGAGTTTATTTTCTCTGCACTATTTGTACTAGCTTATTTTCTCAGTTAATATAATTTCCCCTTTCTATTGTGTCTATTCTAGTTGTTGGGTTGTGTCCCCATCAAGTGGTATCAGAGCGAGTTTTCCTGAGTGTGTAGACAGAGCGCCGACTGTGAGGCAGTTTGCACCAGGACTGTGTGGTTGTGGGTTTGAGTTAGAAGATGCCTCCACGAAGAGAGCGTGGTGGAAGGGCCAGAGCTGTTGATCCTGAGGAGGTTAGAGCCCTCTAGAGACAGGTACAAGCATTGCAAGAGGAGCTTCATAAAGGAGCAAATATTGCCGCAGATGATAATAGTGAGGATGACAATGAAGAGGAAGTAATGGAAGTTGACGTGGAAGTTCTGAATCCTGTAGAGGAAAGGCTTTTTAGGGCCATTTCTAGGTTTGGGAAAAGACCTACAATTGAAGTGGGTATATTTTTGAGAAATTTGAAACCAGATGAGTTGATTGATTGGATCAATGAACTGGACGAATATTTTGAATATGAGGATATAAGAGACCCAAATAGGGTTAAGTTTGCAAAGGCCAAACTAAAAGGCCATGCCAAAATCTGGTGGCAAGAGATTCAACTGGAAAGACTTAGAAGAGGAAAGGAGAAGATCACAAGATGGGATCGCATGGTGGACAAATTGAAGAAGTAGTTCATTCCTGTGGACTACGAGCTTGATCTGTTTAAGAAGATGCATGGGTTAAAGCAAGCAGGAAGATCAGTCCAAGAATATACAGAGGAGTTTTACCGACTCCTGATTAGAGCGAGGCATGCAGAAGCAAATAAGGAGAAGGTTGCTCATTATATTAGTGAGTTACGACCTAGCATCCAGGAAGAACTAAGTTTGGTAAGAATGACCAGCGTTGAAGAAGCATACCAGTTTGCCCTACGAGTTGAAGAGAAGCTGAGTAAAAGGTTTGAAGGAAGACAAAGAGGGCGCGGTCAAGGAGGAAGGGGAAGTGGTAGATCATCTGGAGGCCACAATGAAACTCAAAAGAAAAATGAAGATGAGGTTACTAGCAGGAACCAGAGGAATGAGGGTTTCAACCGCTCCCGTGATCAAGACTTTGGAAATCAAAGAGGAAGAGGTAGAGGACATGGGCAAGGAAGAGGAGGCTTCCGTGGTACCTGTTTCCATTGCAATGAAGAAGGTCATCGTGCCTTTGAATGCCCTCAACGACAAGGAAGGACAGATAGGAGAGCTGAGGGCCAAGCTAGGGTTGCTCATGTGGATGAGGATGCACAATCATCACATTCAGAGGATGCTGAAAGAGGAGAGACCTTGGTAAATGAAAGAGTCCTACTAAGTGGTGAAAATGAACCAGGACAACAGAGGAGCTTGTTCCGTACCAGATGCAAGTGTGAGGATAAATGTTGTGATGTGATCATTGATGGTGGTAGCACTGATAACTTGGTATCCGAAGAGATGGTCTCTAAGCTGAAGCTCAAGAGGGAGAAACATCCCCAGCCCTATCAGATTTCTTGGGTAAAAGATGATCATAAGGTCCTGGTAAGTGAACAATGTTTAGTAAAATTCAAAATTGGGAGTTACCATGATGAAGTTCTTTGTGATGTTATTTCGATGGATGTTTGCCATCTATTGTTGGGTAGACCATGGCAGTTTGATAGACATGCAATACATGATGGACATGCAAACACATACTCTCTGACAAAGGATGGAGTTCGCCACAAATTGAAGCTCATGAAAAAGGAAGGTGAAAAGGTATGTAGCAGTGCTAGGATTTGTCTTGTTGATGGAAGAAAGTTTTTAGATGGCATGAAACATCAGCGCATGTGCTATTCTTTGATTCCTAGAAAAGATAAAGAAGGTAGTAGTGAAATACCATTTGAAGTTTCAGATTTACTAGGAGAATTTGGAGATATTATCTTTGATAATGTTCCAGGTGGATTGCCACCAGTAAGGCAAATCAGTCATCAAATAGATCTGATTCCAGGAGCTAGTTTGCCTAACAAGGCTGCTCACAGGATGACTCCTACTGAAACAGAGGAGCTAAATAGACAGGTTCAGGAGCTGTTAAGGAAGGGCTTGATTCGAGAGAGCCTGAGTCCATGTGCAGTACTTGTAGTACTCGCACCAAAAAAGGATGGAGAGTGGAGGATGTGTACAGATTCCCGAGCTATAAATAGGATAACCATCAAGTACCAATTTCCTTTGCCAAGGATGGATGATCTTATGGACTGCTTGAGTGGAGCTGAGTACTTCACAAAGATAGATTTGAAGAGTGTCTATCATCAGATACGGATTCGAGAAGAAGATGAGTGGAAAACAGCCTTCAAGACCAAGGAGGGTCTTTATGAGTGGTTAGTCATGCCCTTTGGATTGACGAACGCCCCAAGCACCTTCATGCGGCTCATGAATGAGGTACTTAAGAAGTTCTTGAGAAAATTTGTTATTATCTATTTGGATGATATTTTAATTTTCAGCAAGACTTGGAAGAACATTTACTGCATATTCGTAGTGTCCTTGAAAGGCTAAGGGAAGAGAAACTGTTAATTAATCTAAAGAAGTGTGTCTTTGCAAAAAGGGAGTTAGTCTATTTGGGATTTGTTATATCACCTGAAGGTCTCAAAATGGATCCAGAGAAGGTAAAAGCCATCTTGGAATGGCCTACTCCAAGGTCTGCTACTGAGGTAAGATCATTTCATGGTCTGGTTAGTTTTTATAGAAAGTTTATTAAGAATTTCAGTGGCATATGTGCACCTCTAACTGATACAATAAGAGGGGATAGAAAAGAGTTCAAATGGACTGCAGCAGCCACGAGAAGTTTTGAATTGCTAAAGAAGAAGGTGACTGAACAGCCTGTGTTGGCACTTCCAGATTTTAGAAAAGTATTCCAGGTGGATTGTGATGCTAGTGGTAGCGCTATTGGGGTTGTATTAAGCCAAGAAGGTAAGCCTATTGCATATTTTAGTGAAAAATTGAATGATGCAAAGAAGAAGTATTCTGTTTATGATCAAGAGTTCTATGCAATAGTTTAGGCCTTAAAGAAATGGAGGCATTATTTATTGCCAAAGGAATTTTTTTTGTATACTGATCATCAGGCATTACAGTACCTAAATAGCCAAGGTAAATTGAATCAGAGGCATATGAAGTGGGTAGAATTCTTGTAGAGTTATACATTTGAGTTAAAGCATAGAAGTGGAAAATCTAACAAGGTTGCAGATGCATTAAGTAGGAGACAATTGTTGCTTACAACAATGCAGGTTGAAGTAGTTGGGTTTGATGAACTCAAGAATTTGTACCCTGAGGACCCTGATTTTGCTGAAGCATGGAAAGCTTGTAAAGAACCTGTTGATGTAGATAGAACCAAGTGGTTAGACTATTTGATTCAGGATGGCATGTTGTTCAAAGGTAGTCAATTGTGCATTCCAAGGAGTTCCATGAGGGAAAATCTGATTAAGGAGAAACACAGTGGAGGGATGGCAGGACATTTTGGTCGAGATAAGACCATTGCCATTCTTAGAGAACATTATTTTTGGCCTCAAATTACACAGGATGTGAAGAAGTTTGTACAGAGTTGCCAGGTTTGTCAAGTGGCCAAGGGGTTTAATCAAAATACTGGCCTATATCAGCCATTGCCTGTTCCATCAAGGCCATGGGAGGACATAAGTATGGATTTTGTTCTTGGATTGCCAAGGACCCAAAGGGGTAATGACTCAGTATTCGTGGTGGTTGATAGGTTCTCCAAAATGGCACATTTCATTCCATGCCACAAAACTCATGATGTTGTCCATATTGCAGACTTGTTTTTCAAAGAGGTGGTAAGACTACATAGTTTTCCAAGAAGTATAGTTTCTGACCGAGATACTAAATTTGTGGGGTATTTCTGGAGGGCATTGTGGAAGAAGTTGAGAACAGACTTGAAATTCAGTTCCACGCATCACCCACAGACTGATGGCCAAACAGAAGTGGTAAATATAAGTTTGGGCAATTTGCTGAGATGTTTAGTTGGGGATAAGCCCAAGGGATGGGATTTGATTCTACCACAGGCAGAGTTTGCTTATAATAACTCTGTAAATAGGAGTACTGGAAAATCACCATTTCAAATTGTATATGGGAATAGCCGAAGGACTACACCAGAATTGAGGAAGATAGAACAAGGGGAGAGAACAAGTGTTGAAGCTGAGGAATTTGCTGAACACATCAAGCGTCTACATGAGGAGGTTCAAGCACACATTATCAAGATGAATCAAGAGTATAAAGCTAGGGTTGATGCAAGGAGAAGACATAAGGAATTCCAAGTAGGGGATCTAGTCATGGTGCACTTACGAAAAGAAAGATTTCCAGTTGGTACTTACAACAAGCTGAAAATGAAGAAATTTGGTCCCTACAAAATTTTGAAGAAACATAACTCAGGAAATGCATATGAGGTTGAGCTGCCAGATGGTATTCACATTTCTCCCATTTTCAACATTGCAGATTTGACAGAGTATCATGATGATGGTACTGATGAGGAGCTGGTTTTAGAGCCATGTCCAATTCTTGCTTCTAAGAAGGAGGAGATAGAAGACATTCTAGATCATCGTGTGGGTAGGAGTACCAGAAACAGGCAGTATGAAGAGTATTTGGTCAAATGGAAAGGACGACCGATCGAAGACTCAACTTGGATTTCAGCAGCTGAGGTTTCCCATTTGGGATTTCCTCTACCATCCATAAAGTGACAGGGTCACTTTTCAATCTACCCTGGGTGTCTGATGCAGGAGCATCCAGAGGTATAAGGGGCAATCCTGTGTCACCCAAAAAAATGTACTTAGACTTAGTTTCTATTTTATGTCTTTGCATTTTTGGATACCCATTTGGCTCAAATAAAGGTTCCAACTCTCATAGTTCAACTATCAGTGCATTTAAAAATCCCGAAAAAATAGGAGCATGCAATTTGACCATCATTTTGGTGACCTAGAAGGTATGACTTGGCCAGATGAATGTAATCAAGATTTAGAGCATTCCAAAAAAAGAATCAGGTCAAAAGGGCCCACAGTTTGAAAGTTATTGCAGTTTTTCGAGTTTTGGAGACCCCCTAAGAATGCTTCAAAGTTAGGTTTGGGGCATTAAATGACCTCAAAAAGGGTTGAAAAATGAGGGACAAGCAAAGCTGGTCCATAGGGCTATAGAGCGCTTCGAGAGCTTTTCAAAAATGTAAACAGTTCGTTAATCAGAGTTACGGTTCAAAAGTTATGCCTCCCGGAAGTTCGGCTACCGTTTCTGGATTCTTCTAGAATTGCACCGACTTCTAACGCAGCTTCCGGAACCTTCTATTTTGTCGGTGGATGCCTACTAGCACTTTCTAGAATGTACTCCTAGTCCTTAACCCTCCGGGGTCTATTTAAGGAGATTTCTGGCATTGTAAAAGGCAGTTCAGATTGGAGCTTGAGAGGAGGTGCTAAAAGGAGAAATATTCTCCAGATTTATGCTATTGTAAGCCCGCAGGGCATGTTTTGAGTTTATTTTCTCTGCACTGTTTGTACCAGCTTATTTTCTCAGTTAATATAATTTCCCCTTTCTATTGTGTCTATTCTAGTTGTTGGGTTGTGTCCCCATCATTAACTAATCTCTTTTAGAATAACTCTATTCGTATTAGTTGATAACTATTTAAACTATTTATACTATTATTTATTAATAGTTTGTTAGACCCAACAAATACTAATAAATAATAAACTTATCACAATTATAAATAATCAATCTAGAGAACTTTTACATAGAACTTCATTAGCTAACTCTTAATACCATTAAGGTATTCAAACATATTAACCAATAACATAATAATTCAATCTTAATCCAATATCATTTAGAGTTTCTAAATTTAAATCAACATAATATAAATTATCATCTTACAATTATTTAATCAATATTAAAATCAACCATTAGACTCTATTTTCTAATTGTTCTAATAATATTTTGTTTATATAAAAGTTGTTTGAAAAAAAATCCCTATCACAAACCAATAATTCTCATTGTAGATTTTAACATAAATAATTTTCAAATTCTTAGCATTATCATCTTCATTAAACAACTCTAAAATTGTTTAATAGTATTCAATATACATTATAAAAAGTCCACTATATAAACCATATTAAAATCTCTTTTCTTTTAATCCATTTACTTAGATTGACTAATAATTAATTACACTTCTTCTACTATTAACTAATCTTAATTAAATTTGATTTAATTAGATTAGATAATAGACCATATAAAACTAATATATATTAATAAGATTCTAATAACGAAAGATTGCAATAATATTTTTAATTCATTTCATGCTTATATATATATATATATATATATATATTAGTTTGTGAAGTTTAAACATAAAGAACTCTTAGTTAAGAGAAATGGAAAAATATTTGTCCTTAAATAAAACAGTCCCAGTACGACGGTCATATCTCCCTAATGAACCGTTGGATTGGGCTGAAATTTAAATATGTTGGAGAGGGCCAAGTTGTGCCAATTCTGACCGAAGCGATCGAATAAATTTGATCACAATAAAAAGTTATGAATGACTGAGTTCGGGTCTATCCAAGGGGCAGGGACAGGACAATTTGTGATGAATTAAGAATTTTCTATTAAAATAATTGTTTTCTAAATTTAACCATAAAAGGGTTTGTTCATATGCATCTAAAAATATAATTGATAGAAAGATTACATTTAATCATTCGAATTTTTGCCATAAAATTTTTATTTTAGTTCCAAATCTTGTCTTTCTAATTTAATATAAATTTGATCCCAAACTCTATTAAAATCTAATTTATTTCTCATTAGAAACTAGGGTTGTTCTATTGTTTTCTTCTCATCCAAATAAAATATCTAGATTCCAATTTCAAATAGTAGATTCAATCACAAAGATTATTCAGACACATAAAACAGATATGATGAAGACAGGAAGAGAAAGAGTGCAAAGGGAATATGAGAATATCACAAGTGCACTTGGACACTGATGCTACTTTTCCATGCCTCAGAAGTCTATAAAAAATCTCTTCCTTTTTCATCATTCGCAATTCTTTCAAAAATCCAAGCCGATCAAATCCTCCAAGTAATTAGAAATGCTAAAAGGAGCATAGAAGCAAGCAAAAAATATATGACCATATGAATCTTTTCTCATGCATGTAAGCTTTGAAGCTTCTATTTTAGCTTGTAGCTCGTGGCTTTCATTAAGCTTGTAGCTTCCATTAAGCTTTTCATTTAAACTTCTATGAATGCCTAAATATGAAGAGCTCTCAAGAAACCTTTGAAATGCTTCTTGAAATCGCTGAAAGGTGTCACCAACTAAGCATGGGCCTTTTCTAATCCTTTTTGATAAGTCATAGAATTGTAGACACTTTGTGCTTAATTGATGCACTAACCCCTGTGTTGTTGACACATGTTAATTCTCATGCAAGCTTATAACTCCAATTTACTTTACTCTTTCCAATTTAATTTATTTATGCACTAACTTTAATATCCCCACTTTTTAATCTTAATATATTTATATTTTAATCATATGAGGTTTAGAATCTTTTAATAATTTAAAATATATTTTTCACTTTTAAATTTTATTTTCCAAAAATTTATTAGCTTTAATAATAATATTATTTAGTCATTTATTTAAAAATGAGCTTCAAATATATTATTATTAAAATAAATATTGTCACATTCCAAATTTAATATTATAACTTTTATCTTCCAATTTAATTATTTTATTTTCAAATTTAATTATTTTAATTAATTAATTTTTTAATTAATTAACTAAAATAAATATTAAAATATCATATTAATTTTTTATTTAATTAAACTATTAATTAAATCTTTTAATTAGGCTTAATTAATAGAAAATACTCCAAAGACTCACAAAGGTAAAAATACGAAAAATCCATCATAGTCAAAATACATACAAATCAAACCAAGGGGTTTATATCATGAATTACATCATCTGATGCATTCAGAGGGTACTCAACTTAGATACTTGTCCTAATTTTTTAATTAGAACAAATGGCTTAAAGGGTTGGGATTTGGACTTGAGAATTTATCTCTCCTCTTTTATCATTGAGATAATGTGATAAGGTACGCTCATCCTGGCAATTCAGGGAAGTCGATATCCAGTACCTGCAACCTGCATAAAAACTATGCATATACAAACACAATATATACTAAACTAAACAGACAATGGTAGGAAGTGGTGCATCGTGTAGATCCCAACTAGCAGGTGACTACGACTCCCTTCCTTAACCACATCAGACACTCCATACAAAAGAAAACACGCAAGGCAAACACGCACACCATACACATGCAAGTATGTGATAAGTATCCATAAGAAAGCACATATGATAATAATTCATCTTACTAATCATCATTAATAATTGAAAGCAATGTAATAATCATCATCAATAATTGTGAACACTAAAAATCATCATCATACATACATGAAATGTAGAGTCTAAGTAATCTCATCACATAATAAACTGAATTCATAGCACAATATCTGATAATCTCAAAAGAATGTTGCTAACCAACAACATAAAACTAGTTCTAAAAGAGTTCAACAACGATAACAAAATGTGAACTAGGGGCAGGCACTACAGCTAGTGTGCCCAAAAAAATGTTCCCTCTAGAAATATTTTTTGCATAGCTCAAGTGTGTAGTTGTGCACATAAGCACCTTGTGCACATGTGCTAAGTGTGAAACTATCCACATTTATAGTTTAGTCTTGTAATTGTATAATTAGTAGCACGCTTGTGCACCTTGTACACCTACATAGGTGTATTAGATGTGCAAGGTGTGCATATGCAAATGTCAAGCATTAGGAGATTTTAGTAAATCTTTTCTATTTTTTGTCAATTTTTCATCAGTTTGAGTTAGGCCTTAGGATCATCGTATGTTTTTGACATCAATGAAACTAAAATTTTCTCTTTTTTGTGTAGATATAATGGTGTCATTGTCATCCTCAATGGCCACAAAGATAGCACAAAAGCCAGTCACTTTCAAGTATCAAGGAGCATCGAAGAAATCTTAGTTTCAAGATAAACATTCTAAGATTTGAGACACCAAATTAGGGCACATTGACTGGAACATTTTTTGACATTGTGTAATAAGCCTAAAGAGTGGTCATACATGGTGTCAATACTAATTCAGAGTGGTTTGGTGAACATTGTTTCTCACTCAATGTTAGTTCAATCATTGAAACTGATTATGACTTTGGCCCATCACTATGTATTGAAGGAGAAGGTGGTCAAAAGTTTGATTGGAGAGACAGTTTTAGATCTAAGACTTTGAAACATTGAAAAGGTCTTCCATCTTCCATAGGTGGATTAGTACCTTTAGATTACTTATGATGGTGCAAAAAGATGGTATAGGGAGAATGAGGTGGAGGCAAAAGAATTGGCGGAAGGGAAGTACATAATTGACATAACACCCTTGGGAAGAAGAGGTAGAAAGGTTGATATGACTAGAGGTTACATGATTGATGATATTAGCAACTCAATTTCTCTTCTAAGTAAATCTATGGGCCTTCTTTTAGTAAGTCATTTGGACACATGGATGGTACATTTCATTGAAACCATCAGAATAGGAAAGATGCCTTTTGACTGGGCTACAATACTAAGTGATAATCTAGATGAGCAGTTGATGTTAGTAATGAATGACCCCCACTTCTACATGATCTCCTTTATGGTATATCTTTTGGCAAAAAGAACCAAAGATTATCCAGGATTGTACATAAAAGGAAGCATGCAAGATGCAAATACTTGGCCTTATGTAGTTTACCCTTAGATGGTAAAGAATAAACTCCCACCACAAAGTATTGAATATAGTGTGGTCAATGATGGGCTCATTTTTTCCATCATTAGGTTCATTGAGAGAGACTATGCCAAGAGAATGTTAGTGGAAGATGCAACATGGATAATGAAAGTTAGTGCATATTATATCAAGTTCAAGACATTTACATATATCCTGGTAACTAGTACCTTCTTGTGCCCAATGAATCTCCTCTGATATCCATCAGAATGTCTAATATTTTTTGAGATAGTAAGGTTACTAGCCTCTTCATATGAAAGGGTGAGGAAGTAGAATAAGAAGAATTGGGTGTGGATAATCACCATTGGGGCCTTCGAGGTAAAGAAGAAGCAAGACTTTATAACATTTTATTTAGAATGGGACCAATATCCTCTTGATGATTACTAGTCACCTTGCCTATATTTTGATAATATCGACATGGTGCAACAGTTGGTGGGGAAGAAGTTTGTTCCCAAAGAGGCACTCAAGGATCCTTGGATGAGTGTGATAGATGATTATGATGTTTTCATTCAAGATTATAGTAGGATGAATCTACAACTTATTGAGAAGGTGCTAAACATGGAAACATCTCTAAAAGCATGGGACAAGGATGTCCCCAAGGTATTAGATCCCTTATACAATAGGGATAAGATTTACAAGATGCCCATAATGAATGCAAAGATTGGATGAGAATATAATGATGATATCAATCACCAGGCCTAACACATAGTTGACTTGACAAGATAATGGATCAAAAAGCATTTATGTATGGATCTAGTACCTTAAGCCCCAACTCTTTAGGCTACAACTTAAACTAAGAGAGGTAAATGAGAAAAATTAATTATTTCGACCCACCCTACTAAATCACAAGTAAGACTAGAAATGGTACAAAAACATGAGTGGGAGGTTGAGTACTTTGAGACAAAGAGGGTAAAGGGAAAGAAGAGAAAGAGAGCCCCTCAAGTAAGGTAGAAAGAGGAAGAGGCTCATGAAAAGGTAGCTACCAAAGAAGGAGAAGCCCAACCCAAGTCATAATAAGCCTAACCTAAGCAAGAATAGACTCAACAGGCATAGGAAAGAGATCTAGTGCCTCACTCCCCCACAAAAGAAGCCTCCCTATTAGTATCCAAAATAGCCAAAACAAAGATGACAGTGGTAGGTGTAAAGAGGAGGAGACAAAAGAAAAAGAGCACTCCATCACCTCAAGTGTCAAAAACCATCATCGAGGTGGAAGATGAGGAAGAAGGGGAGAAAATAGAATTCATCCCTTTCAATAAGAGGACTCACTCTATTACTACCATAGAACAAGAGAGAAGAAGTTTAACTCAAATGTTGCCTTTTATGCCTCAAGACTCTATTCATGTTGAGATCTTGGAAGAGGAACAATACAAGTGGATTGAAGAAATAGAAGGTGAGGGAGAAAATATTTTTGACATCTTAGATTTTTATTTCATGCCTATGGGAACTAAAATGGTAGGAGAGAGGATATGAGATACTCCTTAAAGTGAGCTATTAGGAGAAGATTAGAGCTATGTTTCCAATAATGGATCAAGGATTAATGGTCGTACCTCATTCGATGCTTGAACCTAAGAGTCAAATTTTAGAGGAACGAGAATACATGCAATTACATGATGTTGAAGTATCCAAGGAAGGGAAGATTATGAAAAGAATGAAGAAAGATCCCCCTAATACAAACACTATTTCCCTAGCCCAACATGACACATAAGATCACTCTAAAGTTCTTCCTCAACATGAGAAGACACTAGTGAGGGGTGATAAGGGAAAATAACTAGCATTAGAACCCATGTCTTTAGTTCAATATATTTCATCAATGGGGAGAATATCATTATGGCTCAAGAAGGAAGTCTTATTCAAGAAGAATAGACAAATTGAGTTGAAAAAAGAGGAGGGTACAAAAAAATTGGTAAAATCAATCAAGAAATCTGAGCCACCTAAAGGTGATGCAAAAACATTGGCCTTCATAATAAAGAATTAGGATCAGGATCTTTTGGCACATATTTTTATTCCACTCATTCACATAGATATAGAGGAATTGACTCCTAAGGACTATCAACTAAAGGAGGTAGTATTAGGGAAGCCCAAGATGGACATAACAAAGATTCTAATCACTACAGATCTTAAACAAGTGTTCACACATCTTGAGAAAGATGAATCAAAGCTTTTGATGTTGAGGAAATGAAATGAGCTATTGAGAGGGTATTTGACTAAGGTAGTGGTCCCTATAGATATTTATTATTCCAAGATCACTCTTGGATCTATATTAGATAGAAAGGAGATGGGGCACCCTATTGACTAATTTTTGGACACTTGCCAGAGATGGTGTCCTAGTTTTGAGGAAAGAGGGGTAAAAATAATAGAAGGTAATTTGATTCTCCATCACAATATTCAAAGTAATGCTAAAAATTGGTTAACAATATAAACCATGATTTGGGCGAATGGATGAAGTGCATACCTAGGTCACTAATTTACAAGCACTAAAATCTATAAAAGGGAAAAGGTACTAGATACTAATGAATATTTATTTAGAAAAGGAGTTAAATAATTTAGATTATTGGATAACAAATATATCTTGGGGAAACAAAGTCATGGAAGGGATAAATGAGGATACTCAACAAATAAAGAATAAGGCTCAAGGGCAATTTTTGGAAGTAGAAAAATACTAAAATGTTGCTAGCCTTGAGATTTTTGAAGATAGATCAAGGAATAGACTTTCCTTAGTATAGATAATAGCTCAAAAATTCAAGGCTCTATTCAAAATAACTTTTTCTAAAGATGATGTTAGACAAGCATTCAAAACAGAACAAGCATTGTTGGAACTAGATTTTAAGCTAGAGGATTTTTCTAAGATAAGGATAGAAGTAAGTAACTACTGACAAATAGTTTGAAATAAGTATGACTCACTAGATTAACTTGAGGCTAAGGAAGTAGTAAAGATAATTGAGAAATTCAAAATAAAGCATCCATACATCATTTATGTATAAAGGGGAAGAAAACCCAGATGCTAGAAATCAAGTTTCGAAACTTAAAAGAAATTTTTGACTTTTGGGTGATGTCACCAAGGTGTGCTTTTCCAAGGTGCACTTTTTAAAGGTGTTCTTCTTGAAGGTTCACTTTTCCAAGGTGTGCTTCTTGAAGGTGCACTTTTCCAAGGTGTGCCAAATCATGAGGTGCACCGATAATTTGGAAGAAGTAGTGCATCAATAGGTAACTTTCAGTTGCTATTTTAGAGCATTCCATGCATTGGAAACATGTTTTGATGATAGTTAAACTCCTAGAGACACCCAAATAAGGTTGAGATTCCATTTTGAGAGCTCTTAATGACTCACAAATCATCTCATGGCTTCTATCTTCTTATCTTCTTCTTATTTTATTGTTTTAAGTTATGTAGAGGCTCATACACCCATTAATTGATATAAACAAGGGTGGATCCCTACTTAACACCATTAAGAGAGTCAATTTTTATGTATATAGACTTATTTTATTATTATTTTTAGCACGAGTTACATTAGAAGAGCTCCCGCTCCTAACACAAAGGGAGGAGAGGATTTCTTTTAAATACATGGATGTAATATGTACTCTACATTATTATTTTGCTTCACTAATATATGATATGCATGCTCTCATTTTGAGTGTAGTAAATCTTTCTAGTGTGTCTTATTTTTGTGAATACATGTTCATGAATAATAATGGAGTTAATGGTTTTATTACATTTTTGTGATTGTGTGATCTTTTAAATCTAGTGTTCACCTTATGTTAATGAATTCTACTATTGTGATGAACTAGAGAAAGGATCACTATTGTTCTTAGATAGCATTTTTTCTTGTGTGAGAACACTTCTTGTGGTCTTATTATTTGATGAAATGTGAAACATATTTCAATTTTTATTGAAGTTCCTATTGACGATTGCATAAGTGGATTAGAGGAAGTGCTTCTCCAAATTTCATTTGTTTCCTACTATGTTTTTCTGATAATTTAATTTGTAGACATGTTGCTACTTTGGCTTATGTCTATTAGGAATTTCCATTTAAGTAATTTACTTTAATCTCTCGTTACACTATCTTTATTATTTTCTTTTCAAAACATTTTTTTAAGATAGGAATTCATATAGTTGCATTGATAAACTACATTCATCATAAAATGGAAAAATAAAAAATAATATCTTTGTTTTGGTTACATTTCAGCAATGTTGTGTAGATTGGTTGGTACCAGCAAAGGCCTTCTTGTAAAAATTCACATTTATCTTCAACTCAGTTACCCAAAAAGTTGAAAAATAGTCACCAAGAACCTTGGAGTTGGTCATTGATCAACTTTTTCAAGAGAGAGATTCAAAAGGATTTTTTTCATTAAGCATCATGCAAAATGACCGCTCAACAAAAGTGGCGCTAGAAGGAGGGAAAAAACATGCTACCAAAAAAATCAAGTTGTTGTTTGAAAGTTATATTGTGTTTAGTAGTTATAAAACTTTCAAAGTTAATCACTGCTAGAAGATGCACTTTTTGGAGGTGCACTTTTCTAAGGTGCACTTTTTGGAGGTGCACTTTTTTGAGGTGCACTTTTTGGAGGTGCATTTTTTTGAGGTGCACTTTTCAAAGTAAACACAAACTAGAAGATCCTAATCCCCTTTCTCCATTTAAGAAAGCATCAAGTTCTTCCCCTTGTGAATATGAGTTCCTAGAATGCAGTCACTTTCTCAAGCCTCACAATGATAAGGGGATATCAATAATCCAACCATTCCCATTTCAAATATCATCATATTCATCTATTCAACATTCAAAGTTACCCCCACCTATCACTCCACTTAACCCTCCATCCATGTCTTTCTTCACAAACACATGGGATTCACCAATAAATCTACAAGGTCAGCTCAATGACCTTCCTAAGAACCCTAAGAAATTCTTCCCAAGGTTCATCTATGGAGAAATATAGATAGCTAAGGATCACATCAAGGTTTTCAAAGAAATATGCAATCACAAATAGATTTAACAAGAGAATGGGGTCCTTCATTTGTTTCCATATATATTGGGAGAGGTTGCATTTAATTGGTACATAAATATGCTACTAGGATCTATTCAAAACTGGGTGGCTTTTGAAAAAACTTCTTGGATCAATCCAAAATATTTATCAATCTAGAAGTGATACACCATCAGTTCATATATATCAAGAGAGATCTCATAGAGACCGTATCACACTTCAACCATAATTTTCACATGGCATACCACAAGTTGGAAACCCCTTACACCATACCAATCAAGGTTGTAATTCAGCTCTATCTAAACTCTATGGACTACCTCACTAATATCTTCCTAAGGAGGTTGCTTGCTATAGATATTGACATAGCAGAAAGTCTTCAAAGAAGTAGTCACCTTTACTAAGAAGGGTAACACTAATGGAGAAGGGATGATGGTTCCAACTCAAGCCAGTATAATAGTACCACCATACCATCATAGAGTGCAAGTGATACCTTCTCCAATCCCACTATAATAGGCACCAGTTGTGCTAGCTTCAGCTATAACCTATCCCAGATACAAATCTTTGAATGTTGTCTTCTTTGAGCAAAAGGTTGCACCATTAGATGAGGCAAACAATAATGTGACAACTAAGCTAAATCAAATGAAAAATACCATGTCTTAGATAACCAATGAGCTAACTCATTTGAGATTGTCACAAGGTCAGAACAACAATTTCCAAAGAAAAAATGTGGCCCTTACAACAATAACTATGGAAAAAATTACAAAAATAATTTTAGCAAAAATAATAATACAGGGAACAATTTCAACTCACCAGATTGTAACATCAGTTTACAAATACATAATCAATAATGGAACGCCCCTCCAAATAATGTAAGTATTCCTATACAAAACAATAACAATGCTTAGTTCATTGATATCAATAAACTAGATACCAGTCATAATATATCCAATGATGGTGGCTCATTTCCCAATGGAAATCAAGAAGGGAACCAGAATTCACATTGCACTAATAATGAGTCCCCTATTCAATTCAATGCCATGTTATTGGAATCTTATGATTCTCCACTAAACATTGAAATAGGAGACCAAGTCAATGAAGAATTTGTCTTTCCATTCAATAAAGAATCGAACCCTAAACCAATAGATATGTTCCCTTTTAAGAATGATAAATGAAACACTTTCAACTTACATAATCAGAGCAAACCCATGACTAATGGAATTCCCTTAAGATTATAGTCGACACCACTAAACCCAAGATAGATTAATAATCCTACACCTAAAAGAGCACCCTTATCTTAAAAAAAAAAATTAGATATGAGGAAAAATACCTACTATACTAAAGAATCATTCCTGGTCAATTGAAAAGTATAGTTCCATCTAGGAGTTAAAAAGGACCAACGCCAATATCTCCATGTATGATATGCTACAAAGTTGTCCTAGTCAAAGAGAAAAACTATTGAAAACTCTTGATCATACAATGACAATGCTTGATGTTGGTCTTTAGAAGAAAGTATCTATTGGAAATATGGCTAGGAAGATGATTGAGTGTTATTATTTATGGAAACATATATATTCTAGAATTTCAATATAAAATAAGAGACATTAAATTGTCTAAGTATTTGATAGTTTACAACAACATAGGGATAGATTCGGTATGTACAGATGATAGAGTAAAAATTAGCACATGTGTAGTTGAGGACTAATTATTGATAGTTTCATGATGGCATATGTCAATGCACCGATCTATATAGATAGTATGATGATAGTTATAGAGAAATTACTAGTACAAGTAATTGACTGAGCATAACATATTAGAAATTTATTTAGCACTCCCCTCAAGATTCATCACAAGGGCTTAACTATTTCCTATGTAGTATAAGCTAAGTGGTTGTATTAGGCATTGATAGATTAATTTTTTGGTGCAACAGAAACCCCACTCTAATAATTAGTATCAGAGCTTGGTTACAAGTTCAAATCTTCAAATCCTTAGGTAATGCTTATGGGGGGATTGTTGGAAATTTATATAGTACTCCCCTTGGGATTCATGAAAAGGGCTTAACTATCTCATGTGTACTATAAGTTAAGTGGTTATTATTGTCACAAAAGCTTTCTCCCGTACCTAATTTTTTTACCTAAACGTAACTTTGTGAAACATGGAAACAATCTCCAAGCTATAAGACTGGAACTATGAGATTGAGTCTCCCGAGAAGGATAACTTCCTTACTATTAGGGTGCACCTAACTAATATTTGAGAGGAAAATGGATAAGGAATGCATGAAAATAAATTACCTAATCTAATCTAAAGTGGTGATACATCAAAATAGTTTGTTCGGTCCTATCTCTATCGAACAATGCACTATTCATCAATACAATATCAAAATACACAAATTCAATCTTTGCATCAACTCAACAATCACATACAAATTAGACACTAAATAAGATATTACAAAGGATGGAACTTTAATCTATAGAATCCAAGAAGAAAAAGTAGATACTATCATGTAGATTGAAAAATGAAAATAGAAACACCAACAAAGGAAAGAAAGTTTTGCACTAACATTGATGGGAGAATGAGGTATAGCAGAGAAATATATTCATTATAGATAAAAGGAAATTATAGTAGCAAAGCATAGAATGCTTACTTCTATACAATCAGAGAAAAAATGACTAACCCTACGAAGGGTTACAAAATTTGGTTCAATAATTCAAGCATAACTGAGATAGCTTCTTCCCTAAGGCATAACTCAACTACTACCATCAAAGTTATAGAGAGAAATCACTAAAAATTTGGGGAAGGTTTGATCTTGGTACACATCCAGATGAAGGAAATCATATCTTTCTACAAATCAAGCTCTGAGAAGATAGAAACGACAACCATAACATCCTGACTAGGTAGATGGATAAAACATAGCAGCAGGAGGATGAAACTATAGTAAATAGGCATGGAGAATGCACAAAATTAGTCATAGATGATCAAAGAGGTCTGATTCACCATCAAAGAGATGCTCTTCCTTTGTTCTCGACATGAAAAGTTAGAAATATCAGCGCATCAACTAAATTCAACCCTCCTCATGTACCTTTCCTAAAATTTCATTAGTCGAAGACCCTTTTAGTTTCCATCCTAGACAAGATCAAACCCTTTATAATATAATCAACCTGAGAACTTATGATCTTATGATCATCAATGAAGTAAAAACCCTTTTATTATCTTTATCTTGTAACCCCGATCTTTACGATCTTATGATCATCCATATATTATAGCATCAAGCCTTCCTTGAACCTTTCTTATGATCCTTTGATAGCAATAGGCCATGTGATCTTATGACAAACTAAATACATGACAACACCATATTGTAGGGTCAGAGGGCCATCCATTTCCTTCTATGATATCACAAAATAGTTAATTGACCCTACGATCTTATGATCATGGTCTATCATAATATCAAAACATGAACATACAACCTTTACAGTCTTATGATTGTGGTTAACTTTCCCTTTTTTGTGACTTTATTGATTCTTTTACTTGCACCTATAATCTTACAAACATTGGTTCATCATAAGATTGTACCACTGCCCTGCCTTCTTTTGTCAATAGAATACTTTGATTGAACCATTTTCCTTTTATTCAATAGATGACTACCTTGAAACACTGGCCGTTTTACCTTTTATGCCTTAGAAATCTTACAATCATATGACCATATGACAGCCTCATCCTTCAAAGCTTCAGAAACTTGGAAAGTCAAACCTACAATCTTACGATCATTGACTCTCATAGCATCAAAACACATCATTGTTTGGGTCACAACCTCATGGTACCTTTGATGCTATGACCACATGTTGTCACTACAAAACCTTCTTTTGTGTCTTTGGAAGACTTCTTGGCAACATCTATGATGTTATGAAAAAATTCTTGTCATAAGATCACACCTTTCTTTTAACCTCCTCATGATCATACACCTATATGATGTTACGATAGCTAAGTATCATAACATCAAAACTTTAACTTTTCATCTTCATGATCCCACAAATGGCAACCTTTTGATAAGATCATAAGATTGGTTCATTGACCTTGACCAATCGACAACTGCTAGTTGTTCCTTTGTCTGACACATTCCTTTTAGTTTGGTGGCCTACACTAAGAAACAAATCCACTAATCCACATAACAGCTAGGAATTTAACCACTTTCCTTAAAAATCATGCATCTTGAAAATGCAAGAATTTGTCAATTTTTGATCATCTAGAAATTGATAATTGAGATCAAACTATGAAATTTATCCCTTATCTACTCCATATGATGTACAATATCATAACCCTATGATATACACCTGGTTGTAGCTTCAGAAGATTGAAAGAATGACCTTGAGATCTTAGGATCTATCCTCTATCATAGCATCACGGCTTCATGAATTCTATTGCTTGGGTTCTACAATCCTATGATGATAGCAAACACTCAATCATGACATCAACAGTCAACAATCTTAACCCTGAGATCTTATGACAGTTGCTTGTTGTAAGATCAAAACTTTGTGAGATCAAGACTCTTGTTTTGTTGTGGCATCTTAGGTTTGACCATCCTTCTTTATGATTCCACAATCATTAACTGATTTATAACAACTCAAAAGCTTCATCTATAGCTTATGATCCTTTGACTATTGTGATTTTGCAACAACCTAACCACACAATAAATAGGATCCTTGTAGCATCTCATCCTAGCTTGATTCATCTAATGATTTCATGATACAAAGGCCCATCATAAGATTGTAACCATACTTATCTTTCACAATGTTGGGACTTCAAAGTTGAAGCCACTTAGTCATAACCCTAAACATGAGTTATCCATTTAACCCTACAACTGTGCAAGAAAAAATGATTTTTGACATTGCACCGTTAACCCTAGATGAAGCTTAATCCCATGTGGTGTTGCAAAAACATGACTGGCAAGGTGACCTTGTTGTAACATCACAACTTGAACATTGAAGACCTTTTTTTGAATGAAGTTATTGATTGACTTGGTTGACCTTTCATTTGAAGGATGAATTTTACCCTTGTGACGACACGACAAGGGAAAAAGATGCCTTGGCTTTCTTTGCTGAGAATAGCCCCAAATGGAAGCATGGAAAATTTTCATTTTCCTATATGAGCTAAACTCTAGGCACTTTTAAAAAACACAAAAATGGCATCCATCAACTTGTTCACATCTGACAACTGAGAATAGTTGGACCCATAACCTAAAACTTGCATCTACTATCCTTCATGTGACTATGTGAAAGGGAGAAATGGAAAATTGCCACTCAAATTATGTAGTTAAATAAAATGTTCTGATGTTACACTAACCGCTGGGAGAAACTGCCTTGCACCTGTAAAACCCCAAAATTGGCTCATTGTCATGATACCAATTTTGGTCTATTTTGATCATTGCTAAAGTCCTATTTCATTAGACACATTCTTGATCTAACTTGCTATTTGACTTAATTGTCAGATGTAGAAGACCCTAATCTGCATTCATCACATTTCTTATTTAATTCCTATAGTATGTACTCAAATTAGTCACATTAAACCTACTTTATTTAATTATAATTTAATTTAAAAGTACTTATAATTTATTAAATTAAATTATCTCCTAAGGCTAATGTACTATGGGATTAAATTTATTTAATTTAATAAATACACCTATCTTGATTAATTAAATGTAATTATTTAATTAAATGGGAAAGGTATTTCTAATTAATTAAAGAAAATGATTTAATTAAATGGAAGGCTATTCTTTAATTAATTAAACAAAGTTATTTAATTAAATAGGAGTAATTCCTAATTAATTAAATATAGTTATTTAATTAAATAAGAAAGTGTCTCTAATTAATTAAATAAAATTATTTAATTAAATAGGAAATATATTTATTAGAGCATATCTCATTTTATTAAATTAAATATCTCTCCAAAATCCTTCTTCAGTTCAAAAAGGGAAATTCCCAGTTCATTGTTGATCAAAAAGGAATTAAATCAGTTAACTCCTTATTCTACTAAAATTAAATCAGTTAACTCCTTATTCTACTCAAATTAAATCAGTTAACTCCCTTTAATTTGGGAATCTTCCTTTATGACTGAACTTCACCTTTAATCATGACCGTTGATTGAAATCGATCTCAATCGTTGATGGATTCCAAGAAAGTCTATTTAAGAGACTCTCATCTCTTCATTTTGGGAGAGGTTGAATGAGAATTTGCATCGAATTGCTGCTGGATTGTGCATTCATTTGAGCTCATTATTTTCATAAGATATTCATTTTCTAGTTTAATCTCATTTATCATAATATGCATACATTTTAGCATAGCTTTCTTTTACATGTTCTTAGATTAAACGTGCATACTCCATTCTAGATTAATCTACATCCTCATATAGATTAGTTGCATTTTCTTTCAAATCCTTCGTTCGTAGAGGGTCTGGTTGCTTAACACCTCAAATTTGAGGATCTCTAACAAGCAATTCCCTTTAGATAGAAGGCAATAGGTCGCCTTGCCGGCTAATTTTTAGATGAACAATCCAATGTTCATTCTAGGATGAATCCACAAGTAAAGACTGTGTTGAAGTGTGTGTGTTAGTAGAGGCCACATATTCACGCATACATTTCTGGCGCCCACCATGGGGCAGGGAAAATCAATTTTTTTTGCCTTTTTCTCCTTTTTTTTAATCATATTTTTTGTTTGCTATCCGTATTGTTCTGTACAGATTCAGGAATCTTCACACAAGACTGATCATTTTCATGCGAGGATCCAAAATCTTCTCACGAAGATTCTTTTTGTATCACCTGAGAAAGTGCTTGAGCACGTGAAACTTTGCGCGACACCTTTTTTTGCATGGGTCGTAAAACTTCTTTGCATGGACTGTCAAGAATTTCATTCGAGACTCTGCTGATAGAAGTTATTTTTGCATTGATTTTCATGTTTTCTGGTTTTTCTACTAACAACTCACTGTTTCTAATTTTTTTGTGTTTTTTGATTTTTTTTGGAACATCACAACAACAGCTTGCAGGACAATTAGAAAAGCATGATAAAGTTACTAAAAATAGGTAAAACATCTAGTAAGCACATTGCAAGGATTACCAAGTAATTCTCTTTGACAGATAACACTTCATTTGGACCTAAAGAAAACATCTCGTGTCAAGCTTGTGTGTATTTCCTTCCATGTTCTCATTTTACAACACATGCATAATTTGATACTAAGGTGTGATCTCCATTAGTATTCATTTAGTAGGCTTAGGTACTAGTTGTAGACACCTAAAAACCTTTAGAAAATAAAGTATTTTTATTTTCTAGAAAAATTCCTGATGACATCATCATTTATTAATTAATTAATTATTTAATTTATTTATTTATTTTTATGCCATTAAATCCCTTTATCTTAATTAAAAATATTTAATTAAAGAATCCCTCCCAAAAATGTTTAAATCCTATTTAAACATTATTTCTTTATTTATTAATTATTTAATTAATAAATTGACCAAAAAACCCAAAATAAATAAATAAAAAAATTTTTGCCTAAAACCTGGCCAATTTCCTTAAGACCACTAACCTCTTCCAAAATTTTCTAATCCTTCTTTAATTTTGATTAAAAGCTAATCCCATCATTTCCTACCCCTAATCCCAACTCAAAATATTTAATTAAGATTAAATATTAATCCTCATGTTTATTAAAAAAGTTTTAATAAATATCTCCTCAACCCAAACCCTTGAAATAAATAAAACTTTATTTATTTGCTAAAAATCTAATTTATCCTCATCCTAAGAAGTTCTAGACTCTTCTAGAAAGTCTTCATCCTCATCCTAGGAAATTCTAAACTATTCTAGAAAGTCTTTATCCTCATCCAAAGTCTAGACTCTTCTAGAAGATGTCTTTAAACCTAATCCTAATCCCCTCCTAACCTTGTCACATTCTCTAAACATGGGTTAAAACTTACTAACCCAAGCCAAAGTTAACAAATATCTCCTCCTTCACCCACCCTCATTAAATGCCATCCACTTGCCTATCCCTAAGCTAATCCTAAACCATCCTAATCCATCCTCTAATCATTTGCACAATCCTAGGCAAGCTTAAAACCTTCCTAATCAAGCCCAAGTCGAAATTCCTCTCATCTCCCTCAAAATATCCCAACCATAAAACTTTATGAAGCCCACTAGGCCATAAATGACTCTTCCAAGCCCTTTTATTGCTCTTACAAGCCACTATGAGGGTCTTTATGATGATTTTATCCCTTGAGCCTCCTTTGTTGACTCATCCTTCCCCTTTCCTCTATCCTCTCACCCTATGACATGTGTCACTCTTTGATTGGTTGTAAGAAAGCACAATCCATGTGCTCTCCTCTCATGCAATCTGAGTCCTCCATGAGCTTTTTCCCATCCTTGCATCTTAGCCCTCAATCCCTCAAGCCTCTTGCCTATAAATTGGATCCTTCCCCTTTGCAAAATAACACAATCCATGAAGTAAAGTCATAATGCCATTTTAAGAAGCCATTTTACATCAAAACCATAGGATTTTCATTCTAATACATTTGCTAGAAAGTATTAGGTACAATAAACCTAATAGATTACAATCCTTCGATTGCTAAATACAGGAACTTGATCTACTTTCTTTGATCTTGATCCTTTGTGATTTGATAGTCCTTACTCTGAAAGTAGTTTTTCTTACACACCCTTGTATATCCACTCATATGTTTTACAATGAAATTTCATCTTCCTTATAAATAAATTCAAGGATTTAGGGTTAGGTATGGATCTACGATCCATATTCAATCTCTATTTCCCGCTCATTGTTTGCACTTCTTCCATTGGTTGCATGCCTTCATCATTTTTCTTATTGGCTGCATGTAGATTTCATAGGAAAAATAAAAGATTCAATCTAATCATTTAATCCTTCGAGATTCGTCATATGTCAGCCATGAAAATGATTTACATATGAATCAATGAAGTTACAAACTCATGTGTACATTCTGTGTTGCTCGGAACTTGCTGATTCCAGATGCTCAGCACTAATAAGAAACTGACTTACTTGACACTTGTTTCATTTTTGTATTGCTCTGCATCATCTATGACTTGACACTTGAATATCACTCGGCACTTGTATATGCTCGGCACTTTATTTTTCTCGGCACTTAAAGTCATTCGGCACTTGAACTTCACTCGAAACTTGAAGTCTTTCCTAACTCGGCTTTTGTTGTGGCTCGGCATACATGGTGTACTTGGCTCCAATATAGAAATTAGTTAAGTGTATTGGCACTCAAGTGTCAAAAACCATTATGAGGTTAACAATCTCCCCCTTTCACATGAGTGACAAAAACACTTAACTGACCTTGTGAGTACATTAACTAACATGTTTGGTATATACAAAGTTTTTAAAGAAAACTTGATCAAAATTTGTAACTTACAATATATACTTCAAAATTATTGTAACTCCCCCTGAGTTGGTTGTGCCTCATACATCATATAGTATCTCCTCTTTAGTTAATATCTCCCCCTTTTATTCTTATCTTCTCCTTTTATTCTTATCTCCCCCTTTTTGACACTTATATCAAAAGATTTTAAGGGTTAAGACCGTATTTTTACAAAAATGTGTTGTTTACCTCCATAATCATCCTAAGAGCTACATCCCAATTGTTCAAAGCAATTTCCAGTGACTTATGCTGGATGGAAGTCTCTGCAGCAAGATGAATAAGTCCATCTAATGTAGAAAGATTAGAATCTTTCTTGAGAACGGTTTCTGCATAGACTTGTTCCTTATGGAGTAATTCCAAATGTGGGGTAATGGAGGACTGTAGCTGTATTAGTTTTGCTTTGATATTGGCCTCATCTCCTATTAATACAGCTATTTCTTTGTGAGTGTGAAGTGATTGAACAAAATGCTTCTCACTTTGAGCTAGATCATTTGGTAGTTGTATGCTTGAAATGTTTAAATTTCTTTCCAAGCTAAGTATCTTTTGGCTTGTCTCTTGTGTGAAGTATGAAAAGTCACACAACTTTTTGTACAATGAGAATATATTCTCAAGTACCTTTTTCACTTTGTCTACTAACTTTTCCAATTCAACCTTTGAAGTGCTATTTCACTAGATACTTTCTCATTCACTTTCCCTTGAAATTTTCTTTCAGACCATTCCATAAGTTTTGTATTTGTTTCTTGGTCTTTATTTGTCACCTGGTCAACAATATCTGATAATTTCTCTGTGATGTGCTTTGACGCATCTGGTGATTGCAAACTGAAGGCATCCATAAAGATGTCTTTAATCTCATGTAGTGTTTGCTTTTGTTTATACTCCTTCCTGAGTATCTCTTGTCTCTTTCTTCTATTCAGTGCTTCTTGCACCTCATTTATTTGATTAATGGTTATTGTTTTTGTGTCATAGCCTGGTATGACTATCTCTTCATCTAATTTAGGATTTCCATAGTGAAGTACCCTTGCAAATTTTGTAGTACTAGATGTTGGTACAGATATTTGCAATGGATGTTGTGAAGGAGTTCCCGAGGTAGGAAAATTTATCAATGTTTGTATTGCCTCCTACTCTTTAGGGGTTTCCACTATTTTCTCCTCCTGTTGTCTACTATCTTGATTAATTATGGTAATCTTAGGAAGTGCACCTTGTGTTTGTGCTATAGGATCAGATGTAATAGTCTGTCCTATTTGTTATGTTCCTTTTTCTACAACTGTACTTGGCTTCTATATTGTAGTGTCAAATGTTCCTGTTGAAATAACTATTGGAATTTGAAGTTGACCACTAGTAGCTGTAGAGATGATGGATGGTGGTTCTTGTGGATCCACCTTATCTCTAACTATGCTTTTTAATAGTTTTTCTAATTCATCCATATTGACCAATACTGGATCTGCACATAATATTGCTTGTTGTGTAGATTGGTCAAGGATTCTTTTGAGATCTTCTGTAGTTAATGGATTGATGTTCTAACTAGAAGTATCAAGAACATCAACAATAGTTACAATTTTTACAGGTGTGATGGGTACATGAGGAGGGCTAGAGGGTGGCAGTTGTGTGTCTTGCACACTCTGATCTGGTTGTTGCTCTTGCTCAGCTGTTGCCGATACATCTTGTTTTTGTGTCTCTTCCTCCTATCCATCTTTCTTTTCTTCTTCTCCCTTCTCTACTACTGTCTTCTCTTCTCTCCTTTTTCTCCTCTCTTCTAGTGGAGCAATAGCTTGTTCCTTGTATTCTTCTTCAAGAAAATCTTCAATCTTTTTGTATAATTTTTTCCATGATTTCATTGTTCTTTGAACAATTTCTTCCATTTTGTTTTGGAGTATGAAGAATGCCCTATACTTAGGTGTAAACCTATTATTATGCCTTTTAACTACTTTCTTTATTTGTTCCCTAGTCAAATCCGGCAATATGCTTGCTAGGGTTGATTCCCTCATCTCCTTTTCCATTTTCAAACAAAAATGCCACCTGTCTTCTACAATTTTAGACAGTTCTTTTGGAAATTGTCCATCTAGTTCAAGTGGAGTGTACTTGAATTGTGCCATCATTCCATAAACTATTTCTTCTATCCTATTCTGTTCTTCTTTAGTAAACTTATTGAAATCAACTTTATTTAAGTTGCTTAAATCACCATTTCCAATCTTTTTACATAAAGCATCAACTAAAGAATGACTTACCTTTTCAAATTGATCTTCTTCATCAGAATCAGGTTGAGCCACATATCTTCTTCTTTTCCTCAGCTCTTCCTATGTTTCCTTGATTCATTTCTTCTTTACAACTTCCTCTTTAGCCTTTTGAGTGGAGGTCCTTGTTGCAGATCATGTTGTAGGCTTCTGAGGTGATGGCATGGCAGATTTCTTTGGTTTTTGCTGAGCTAGAGGCTGTTCTGTTGCCTTTCTTTTCTTTGTCTTGGATTCAATTGGTGCTTCTTTGGATTCTTTGTCTTCTACACCATCCTCCTTGTCTTCACCCAGGCCTTGAGTTAATTCCATTGGGCCTTGTTCTTGTTCATCTTCATCATTATTGTCATCTTCTTCTTCTTCTGCTTCAGCCTCAATTTCTTCACCAAATTTCTTCTTAATCTTCTTTAACAATTTGTCTTTCTTCTTTAATGTGGAAGTAGTCTTTAATTCCATGTTTATTTTTGACCTTACTACATCATAAGTGCCAAAATGTGGAGCAATTTTATCTATTTCTTCTGCCAATAATGTAGTTATTGCTGTAGATGCCTCATCAATATTGATTTCATATCCAAATGGCCTTAGCCATCTCACTCTTGGAATTGCAGCTTGAATGTATATGAAGTCAATATCAACCAAGAAGCATATATCATTAACATGTTCTTCTACTAAAGAAACTGGTATTCTCACCCTTTGTTTCATGGATTTCTTGAAATCTTCGAAATAACTTGTCATCAGGGTATCAAAATTTTCTCCCATTTGTTCTATATATTCATTGATTTGGGCAATGATAGTTCTATCATTCCTCCATGTAATTTTTCCAAAAGAGGGAAACTCATTTTGAACATAGAAGAATATACAAATTAGAATTGCTTCAAATTTGCATTGAGCACCCTTTGTCCTTCTTATGGCAGCTAGGTTTTCAGTAATCTGTTGTAGTTGTAGTTCTGCAAGATCATAAGTATGATCCTTTTTCACCAATTTGTAACCTACATCTACTGCAATACATGGCACACTATTGAGTCTACTAGATTGATATAACTTATGGGCAATGACTCTAATAGAAAAGTCAACTAGAGGATCCTAAATTGTGTGAATTATCATTCTTCTCTTATTCCACTGAGCACCAATGTTCTTTTCAATAACCTCCTTCAATTCACTTCTCAAGGTTTTGAACCGATCTAGGGTAGAGTACCCTATTACTCTATGTATGATTTCTTTGGTTAATTTGATGGGAGTATCTTCTAACCATAAACTTCCACCATGAATTCTGCTTAACACAAGTTTAACCCATTCTGTCTTGAATACGATGTGAAAGCTCAAAACTCGGGTCAAACCCTTTCTTCCAAAAATTTTGAATTCATCTTTTAAGACTCCATCTATGCACAATTTTTCATAGGCTTGCCTTATTTCCATATCTCCTAGGGCTCCTATCTTACAATTGTAGCATCTCCTCACGTCTTGAACCATTACAACTTTTGGGGGTATTTGGGAGAGAGCTTTGGCTAAGTCATTTTTGTATGCAACTTCAGGTATGGGATGAAAATCAGGTTGCTTGACCTCATTGGACACTAACTAAACTTCAAATGACTCTTTGTGCTCAGTTTTCTTGGAACTTGATGCCATTTATGCAAACTAGGGTTTCCCTTTTACGAAATATGAAACTGCGTAGCTCGGCACAAATGAAAAATACCTCAAGATCGATGAAAACATGTTGAGAGATGTTGTAATCTACTTGAAATGTTGGATTCTATGCTGTGAAGTTTCTCTGATCTCTTTCTCTTCTTTTTCTTGTTGATCGCGATGAGGAAAACTGATTAGAATCACGATAATATACCCTATTTTCATTGCATTAAATGGTCAACTACCAACTCGACTTCTAAAAAATTTTAACCTAACTCGGCAACAGTTATCAACTCGGTTGCTGTTAGGAGCTCGACATGTGTTGGAGTTTAACTCGGCATCCAAAGATAGCTTGGCAACATCATTTAGATTTTTTCTTGACATCTTGTCTCATGCAGATTTATACTTTGCATTGCTTCTTTGTCTTGGGATTGATGTGTGATATAGCTTTGTGTATCAGTCCCGTATACTTCTCATGCTTAGTTTGATGAAGTGTGATCACTTGACCTATTGGGTGAAGTGATCCCTCCACTTGATGTGTTGCATTCATCTTTCTTTTTCCAAGTCTTATTCATTTTCCCCCTTATCTTTTTGACATCAATCTTTTCTTTGCCCTTATTTTCTTTAGTCTTGGGTGCCTTTGATCTTGTAGGACAGTTTTTGCCGATATGACCAACTTTCAAAAAATTTAAATATGTGGTTTGATTCAACCATATTTTGTAGTTCCCTTTGAAATGTTTTCTTATGTAGTTATGTGGTATATGTCCATATTCCTAACAATAATGATAGCTATACCTGGTGTTGTAATCCCAATGATAGTGACTTTCATTCCCTTTTGATTTTACTGGTTGATTTGATGTCCATATAGGCTTTGATCTTTATTCAAATGCTCTATGCCCATACTTCTTGTAATTATGACAGTGTCCATCAAATTTTTGTGCCCTTGTAACTTTGAATCTGCAATCTTGTGTCATATGTCCTTGCATGTTGCACTTGTGACAGTAACTCTTGCTCTTGAGTGTATTTGGCTGATTGAATTTCCTATTCCTGCAAATGTTAGCAGTATGCTCCTTCTTATTATAGTAATGACAAGTGGGTTTTGAATTCTTACCTATGTCATTTTTTTTCTTGACACTCTTTGATGATTCTCCAACCTCAGTGCTATTGTATCCTTGTCCTGATGTATCATGGGTAGATTTTGGGGATTTCAGCAACTATTCAAAATACTTGATGGCTTCACTTGACTTGTTGAGATTCTCATCTACCTCTTTTTCTCTGTTCAATTCATTCTGTAGTTGTTCATTGTGTATCTTCAAAATAGAGATCTCAATATCTTTCATATTGAGTTCATGATGAAGGTTCATCATTTGGACAAGTGTATCCATTTGCATATTTGAGATCCTTGTTAATTCAGTACATTTTTCTTCAAGCCTGTTTGCAAGATTTCTTTTGTCATTTTCTATCATGACTCTATCCTCAACTACTCTTTTCTTTTGTTCAGTGATTTCACATATCATTGTGGCCTGTGATTCATGTTCCATCTTGAGAGATATTATCTCCTCTACTTGAACTTTGTTTTTCTCCATCAGTTCTGCTATTGCTGCATCAAACTCTTTAGTGTCTCCATTGGCACACAGTTTTGTGGTATCAATCTCCTTATAGTTTATATCATTTTCAGCTATGGCTATATCCTTCCTTTTCTTCAAGGATTTTCTCAATTCTTCCCTTGCTTCCTCTACTCTGTGTAGAGCCAGTTGCACATCAATCACTTGATTTTCAATAATCTTCCCAAGTTTGAAGACTGCCATCTTTAGATCTTTTTCTTCAAGTTGTTAGACTTCTTTTTGTGAGAACCAGTTGCTCTGATACTAATTGTTGGAATATTCAAATGGGAAGAATGCTTCTAAGAGGGGGGGTGAATCAGAAGTAATATATTTAAAATCTTTAAACTGAAAGTAGATTGCATACATAAAAACCTATCAAACAATTATGAGAAACACATAAGAATCACCACATAACACTTGAGATTTTGGTAACCCAGAAACCCTCTAGAAATAAGAAGGTAAAACTGGGGTGGGGATGATACCCACAAAATTTGCTGCAACAGTAAGGTTTTAACCACTTTTGATGGTCTACCTTGATAAAGGCCTACCCTTTTAAAGGCTTTACAATGTATCAACAGTGACCTAGTTAGAGGATTTACAAACACTTTACATGAAGTGTCACCCTGTCAAAGGATTTAATCACCTATTTAAAGGATCTATGAAATAGCTGTTAAGCTAACCTATTACCATAGGATTTTCATTCTAATACAATTTCTAGACAGTATTAGGTACAATAAACCTGATAGATTAAAATCCTTCGATTGCTGAATACAAGCACTTGATCTACTTTCTCTGATCTTGATCCTTTGTGATCTGATAGTCCTTACTTTGAAAGTAGTTTTTCTTAGACACCCTTGTATATCCACTCATATGTTTTACAATGAAATTTCATCTTCCTTATAAAGACATTTGAGGATTTAGGGTTAGGTATGGATCTACGATCCATATTCAATCTCTATTTCTCGCTCATTGTTTGCACTTCTTCCATTGGTTGCATGCCTTCATCATTTTTCTTATTGGCTGCATGTAGATTGCATAGGAAAAATAAAAGATTTGTCATATGTCGGCCATGAAAATGATTTACATATGAATCAATGAAGTTACAAACTCATATGTACATTCTATGTTGCTCAGCACTTGCTGATTCCAGATGCTCGGCATTAATAACAAACTAGCTTACTCAGCACTTGTTTCATTTCTGTATTTCTCGACATCATCTATGACTCGGCATTTGAATATCACTCGGCACTTGTATCTGCTCGACACTTTATTCTACTCAGCACTTGAACTTCACTCGGCACCTGATCTTCACTCGGCACCTGAAGACTACTCAGCACCTGAAGTGTTTCCTAACTTGACTTTTGTTGTGGCTCAGCATACATGGTGTACTCGGCTCCAATATAGAAAGTAGTTAAGTGTATTGGTACTCAAGTGTCAAAAACCATTATGAGGTTAACAACAAAGTAATTAATAATATCTAGTTGTGGGAAAAATTTTGTACAATACTGATTCACCATCCCCCCCTCCACCCCCAAGCTCAGCATTATCTATTTAAAAAAATTGGTATTAGAGTATAGTTACTCAGAAGAGGCTTAACAAATTGAGTAAGATCCCTATGGATATGGAACACTTGAAGAGAAATATTGTAGAAGCTCTTGAGAAAATTGATCTTCTTATAGAAGAAAGAGATAACATGAAAGATAGATATGAAGATCCAAAGGCTTACATTAGAAAACTAAAAGATAAGATTGAGCATTTGAGATTTAGGAAGGAATCAAAAGACAAGATTAGTGACAATGATGAAGTAGGAATCCTTAAGAAATAAAATGAGATCTTGAAACATGCGTTGAAAATTGTTGAACTTAAGTCTAAAGAAGGATAATAGTAAGATTGTACTAGATCTAAAATCTAAGAATGTAGATCTAAGATCCTAGTTGTCTCAAGTAACAAGTGAATTAAACTCTATTAAGATAGAGCATGCTAAATTAGAAAGTACAATACTATTTTGAGAAATGAATTCACACAAGCTAGCTAGTAGTTAGAGAAGATTTATTCTAGTAGTGAGAAAATAGATGCACAACTATTTTAACAAAGATCTTATTATAATAAGATAGACCTTGGATATCTAATTCAAGAAGAGTCAGCCAAGAAAACTAAAGTTAGGAAAGAACTAGATCTAGTTGTTGAAACCCCTAACCCTAAAAAAATTGATCAGAGTAGGATAGAATCAAGTATATGTATAGAAGTATCTAAAGAAAATGAAAAAAATGATTTTTCTAAGAAACATAATGAACCAAAGAAAATAGAGAAAGTTGGTGAACCTAAGAAAGATGAATCGCCTAAGGAAGCCATATATGAATTTTGAGGTAGATGCTTTATATGCAATGAAGTTGGTCATATGAAGAGAAATTGCACAAGTAATTCTTTTAAACCTATCACTAATTTTTATTTTTATAATTGTCATGGTTATGGTCATAAAGTAGTAGATTGTAAGAAATCTAAGTTTGATGGTAGTAATGCGAATACTAGAATGTTTAGGAATACTAACCCTGCAAGTAATGAAAGATGGAGATCACAAAGAAGATACAATGATGGACAAAGAGCTAATGGAGGAAGGAACTTGATTATATGTTAAAAATGTAACAACCTTAGACATATTGCAAGGAATTACACAACACCTAATAATCATAATGAAACTAATTAGAGAAGGAATGCACTTATATGTAAGTTATACAATAATTTTGGACACACAACAAGATTTTGCAAAATGGATAGAAGGAATTTTAATAGGAATCCTAATTACAGAAGGAACAATAATGGAAATGATATAAGAAATGAAAATGGTAGTGATAATAGTTTGAAGGAAGCAATAATTAAAGAGAATTTTGATGAATTCAAAGAAGCATTTGTCAAAGATATTAATCCATAAATTTCTTATATAGTTTTAGAAGAGCCATATTATGATTCATCTAATGGAAGATTGAAGCCAGCAATTATTTGTCAATCATCCTATTTGAATTGAGAATTTCCAATAGAAGCATAGTGTAAGTTGACCAGAACTAATGTTAGAAAGTGAATTAGAAGTCGTGCAGTTAGGATAAGGTAGAGGACATAGTAAGGAAGCTATGGTCAAGAGAAAATGCATTTTTCTGGTCACAGTAAGTTGTACAATAGAAAGCAGGATTACTAGTAATCAAAAACAACTTTTACAAATAAAGTTGATACACATTTAATGTGAAATTAAATTTGAAATGATTTAAGGATTTCTAACAAGACTTTTAGTATCATTTCATAAAGTGTTTAGAGCATTTGTGAGTGATTTAACAGTGCATTAAGAGTGAATTGAAGCATTTAAAGTGTGAAGTGAAGCCCTAATATGTGATAATAAAGGTATTTTATGAAGCTTTCAGTTGGAATTTTTTAGTATAATTAGTTAGCATAATGGCAAGCCAATTTCTATGTGATGTTTGTGAGAGACCAAGGTACAAATTTAAGAAGCAACCATTTGTTTCTCTTATTGATGATCCTTTGGAAGCATTTTCACAAATCCCACCTAATGTACTTCTTGTAGAAGATGTTAGAAGTCACATCCACTGTAAATTTGAGAGTATTAGAGATGAATACATTCATAAGGATTTAGGTATAATATGCAATGGAAACCTAACCTTAAAACTCAAGTTTGCATACTTGAATGAGTTGAGCTTGATCAAGTATATGTATTACACAAAATTCAACAATCATGAATAGAGTAGGATTATCTTGATTAGAGTACATGAAGAGATGTTTTGGGTAGGAGATATACCTGTTATGATTGAAAATGGCATAATTCATAAGGTCAATGGAATGAGCAATCAAGGTTGTCATTTGGTAAATTTGAATTGTTGAAACAAATTTGAAGACAAAATTTGATGGTAGAAATATGAGAGTTGACCTAATTGAGAGTACTAGAGTTAGAGTTTTGAGAAAGATTATTGGATACAAGCTTAATCATAGTTCAAGGGTAAATTTTATACTAGCAAGATTTTTACATGTAGCATATGTGATGGTTGTTGAAAAGAAAAAGGTGAATATGTGTAAGATTGTCATAATGTAATTGTTGGATAACATTGCAAAGTTGAAGAAATCTAAGAATGTAGTTTTTAGATTTTAGTCTTTATTGACCTATCTATTTTTTCAAGCAACCAAGCATTTCCCTAGAATGAAAATTTGGGATAATAATGAGTGCACCATGAAAATGAGCACTTAGTGTTATAGGACCAGAATTGAAGATCTCAAAGACAAAGACATAGAATGATGAAGAATTTTTAGTTGGAAATGAAATAGAGATATAGAATCCATCCTACTATGGTAGAAAATTACAAGAATGAAATGTGTTAGATGGTAGAAATTGATACAACTTTTATGGAGGTAGTGGAACCAAGAACTAAATTCATAGAACCTATGGGTTATGAAATGAGTGAAGAACTTATTGAAGGTTATGAAAAGATTATACTTCAATTAGAAAGAGATACTAAATGTCCTAGATACATATTAGGAAAAGATGAAGGAAGTTCACTCTAAACTTAACAACAAGGAAATGAAGAAGAATGTTGAGAAGAGGATAGAGTCTATTCCCAAAGAATTGAGAATGATAGGACAAGAATTTAATGAGATCAAGGGTATATCCTTGGAAATGAAGGCCAACAGTGAAACAAAGGTATTGGTAGTTACTTCTATTATCATTTTAGCACCTATAGAGGGAGTAACAGTAGTAGGATCTACTACATAGATGCCTATTGCACTCTATGCCATAGTTGCACAGGTGTAACCTATTAGAAAGAAATCTAGACAAAAGAAGAAACCTAATGAAGATGTGGTAGTTACACCATTAGTGCAAAGAAAATTTGGAAGGTTGGTGAAGGTAAAGCAAGAACATACACCATCTCCTAAGAAAAGGACTAAGAAAACTACTAGTGGTCTCAGAAAGAGAAGGTAAACACTGTATATCAGTGAATTTGATGAGTCTAAGGAATAAGCTGAAGAAATAGTCATGAAACAAGTAGTTGGTGAAGGAAGAACACCATATAGTAAGAAATCCTAGAAACCTAAGGTTGAATATCTAAATATGTTGATTATTGATAATAATAGTTTTGTTCAATTAAATAAATATTATAGTTTGTACAGTAACATGGATAGAAGGTAGTTAGAGAATGTTATAGTAAGGAAAATGATTCTAAGGAATAAAAGGTTCGATAGTATTTAGAATAAGATCCATGAAGAATTTCATAATAGGCTACTAAACAAAAAGAGAAGAGTTGTAGAGGAAGATATGAAGTTAGGAATAAATTTGATTAATAAATTATGTGAAGTAAGTACTAATGATGATCTAGATAATATTTTGAATGATATTGAGCCTTTGTTGAGAAATAAGTGAAGATAAATTCTTCTTATGGGAGGAAATTATGAAGAGGTAAATATGGAAACTGAAGGATCCATTGTTAGCTATATGATATCTATGCCAAAAGCCATTAAGAAGAGTGTGCAACTAGAAAGAGAATGTCTTATGTATGTTGAGGTCAGTACACCTAGTGACATTGAAGAAGAGGTTGAAGAAACCCAACAAACTAACTCACCTCCACATATAGTTATTCAAACTAGATCCATGAAAGTGGATAGTACTCATTTAACTATAGATGATAATTAAAATACTTTTGCAAAGTATGGGAGAAATATTTTTGGCATTGATGCTATCTATTCTAGCTTAGATGAAGAGGATAATGAGGAAGAGGAGAAGATAAATTCTTAAAAGAAAAAGATTGAAGAAGAAGAAAATAAAAGGGAAGAACAAGAAGAATAGATGAAGAAAATTAAAGATGAAAAGAAAAAGGAGAAAGAAAAAGCGAAAGAAGAAAAGGAGAAAGATAGGAAAGAAGAAGAGAAGAAAACTACTAAACTTCAACTAGTTACATCTATTGTAGCAACTACCCCAATAGGAGCATTACCTATAGTATCTTATAAGGATGATGATCAAAAGGAGGTAATGAATTTTTTGAGAAAATTGTTGGAGAAGAACAAGTCTCTTAAGAATTTAGAGAGAACTTTGGCAAAAGTTTTAGATATAATGAAAATGACAATACAGACCACTACTATAGAATTAGACATTTAGAAGAAGGCTAAGAAAATGATAAGAACTTTTGATGCAAATTTTACCACTTTGTCTGATATTGTTTCAGTTCAAGCTTAGAATAAGCATGATGCATCACTGCTTTTACACAGTATGCACAAATGTCAGAAATGACTTGTAGATTTTGACTGTTTGCATAAAAGAGCTAAGGAAGAGCATAGATGAAGGAAAGAAACTATATGGAAAATGTATATTTTGATAACCTAGTCAAAGGTAGAATGAGTGAGCTTCAAACATTCACTATCATATTACAGTACCTAGATGTGAGAATTAAAGATATTGAAGCTAAGATGGAGACAATTCACAATGCTATCAAAGGAATTGAATTTCAAAAGGAGAAGGTGTTCAAGAGATTCTCTATCCTTTGAGAATATTTATCCTCTAAAGTTAGCATTTTATAGAGGAAATTGGAGGAGTGACTTGTAGTAAAGGCATCCTATGATAAATTTTCCTACACATATTTGAGTGTAGTAGAAGTTGCATCATATACATTGTGCACACTTATCAGTATATTTCATACAGTAAAAGTAAACTAGAAGAAGGAGCTTGAGAAGCTAAAACTTGGTTTTGTAGATTGCATATCAAAAATCTCAAGTTGGAACAAAGTAATGTAACACAATTTTTTTTTGACTGTATAATTTTGGACACATTTGTCATTATTGTCAATTGGGAGATGAATGTAAAGGAAAATCGTATAAGAATGTATATAGATGTAAGGGGAAGCTTAGCTATGTATATAGAAAATCATTGTAAAAGGAGAGATAAGAAATGTAATGATCAATCAAGACATGGATAGAATTTTCAAGTTTTGAATGCCAGTTTTGAGTAGTACCTTTTTGTATTTATTATTGTTTTTGTATGACATCGTTTTGGTACTTAGCCATTTTTTCCAAATGTTTCCATCAATGCCAAAGGGGGAGATTGTTGGAAATATGGCTAGGAATATGAGTGACTGTTGTCATTTATAGAAACATATATATTCTAGTATGTATTGATGACAAAGTACAAGTTAGCACATGCACAGTTGAAGACTAATAGTTGACAGTTTCATGATGATGTATTTCAATGCACAGATTTGTATGGATAGTATGACAATAGTTATAGTTAAATTACTAGTACACGTAATTAATAGAGAAAAATATAGCATGATAGTAAAGTTAACTGTACGGCTTAAGTAATTATTTTGCTAACAAAATAATTACTTAACTATGTTGGTCTGAGATCCTGGATGTTAACCCCAAGATATTTTAATAATCAGCCAAGTGTGTGGAAGCTTCAAGGCCAACTAATCAAGAGTTTTGATAATTTGTAAGGTATAAGTAAATATCATATCTTGTGTAGGTAGAAGGAAGCAAACATGTGATGTGAACTACTGGGAATGAAGTATATCTGATATGAAAGCTTTGTGTGATGCAAAATATGATGAGTGATCAGAGCAAGTATGAAGTACAATAGTGAGATAGTATTTTATGTATATTTATAGTTGTGAAGAAACTTATTTGTATAATATTGCATCTTAGGGAAGTGGGCTCTTCTTGCATACATTGTAATTTTTCTACTAGCTCCTAATAGGATTGAGGCTTTTAATAGGGCCTAGTCCTCTAACAAGGACTTGAGAAACTATATGTATTGGATAGACTCTTAATAGGGTCAATATCCTTAACTAGATTCATTTGTTTAGTGGATCATTCTATGGGTACCATCCCCACTAGGATTTTCCCTAGTTAACAAATAATGGTGTTATGAGTTCTATTTGTGTATGGTTATATTTAGTGTTCAACATTATTGGTTTACTTTCATATGCATGTTGCAAAGTAATTAATAATAACCATTTGTGGGAAATAATTTGTAGAATACTAATTCACCCCCCTATTAGTATTATCTATTTGTAACAATATTACTAGAGATCAACACCTCTAAGGCTATGCCCACCATGTACAAGGACAAAGCCAAAGTGCCCCCTTTCATGCTCAGTCTCAAACTCTTTAGAATAAATCTTCACAATTGTCTCATAGATTTAGGAGCCTTTTGTAATCTCATGCCACTTTTGATATCTCTGAAGTTGGGAGTCACAACACAACCCACATATAGAAGAGTGATCTAACTAGACAAAACTGAAGTGAAGATCATATGAGTGTTGAAATGCATTCACACATAGTTGACTATAGACCCCCAGTTCCAAGATATCATAGGCATACATGTGGTAGAGATTCCAAAAACATTCAACCTATTACTAAGTAGATAATGGTTCTCAACCAACTTCACCCAATTATAGCTTCCTTAGAAAGGATTAAGCTCCTAAAGACACCTAAAGAAGGTTGAGCTTTAATTTTCAAAGCTCTCAATGACTCCCAAATCATCTCATGGTTTCTACCTTCTTATCTTCTTCTTCTTTTATTTTTTTAAGTGATGTAAAGGCTCATACACCCATTAATTGATATAAACAAGGGCCTAGACCTACTTAGCACTATTTAGAGAGTTAGTTTGTATGTAAATAGCTTTATTTTATTAGTTTTTTAGCATTAGTTGCATTAGAAGATCTCTCACTCCTAACACAAAGGGAGGAGAGTATTTCTTTTAAATAGATGGATCTAATATGTACTCCATGGAATCATTTTGATATAATAATAAATGCTATTGGTGCTCTCATTTTAAGTGTAGTAAATCTAGTTGGAGTGTGTTAAATTTTAGTGAGTGCATGTTCATGAATAAGAATCGAGCTAATGGTTTATTGAGTTTTTTTTATTATGTGACCTTTTAATTCTAGTGTTTTCCTTATGTTAACAAATTTTTTTTTTGTGATGAATTGGAGAAAGGGACACTATTATTCTTACATACCATTTTGTCTTGTGTGAGTACACTTCCTTGGCCTCACAATTCAATGAAATGTGAAACATGTTTAAGTTTTTATTGAAGTTCCCATTGATAATTGCATCAGTGGAGTTGACAAAGTATTTTTCCTAATTTCATTGGTTTCCTACCAAATCCTTTCAATAGTTTAATTCATAGAGATGTTGTCACTTTGGTTTATGTCAATTAAGAATTTCCCTTTTAGTAATGTACTTTAATCTCTCATTACTCTATCTTCATTATTTTCCTTTTCAAAACATTTGGTTAAGATAGGAATTCATATAGTTCCATTGATAAACAACATTCATCATAAATTCAAAAAATACAAAAATATATCTTTTTGTCATTACATTTCAAAAAAGTTGTGTAGATTGGTAGGTACTAGCAAAGGTCTCCTTATGAACATTCTTATTTATTTTCAATTGAGTTACCAAGTAGGTTGAAAAATAGTCACCCAAAGCCTTGGAGTTGGTCATTGATCAAATTTTCAAGAGAGAGATTCAAAAGGATTTATATCATTAAGTATTGTGCAAAACAACTGCTCAACACTATGCACAAGTAAGAAATTGTAGTTTGATAGGAAAATAAAGATAATAAAGGGAATGTTATATATGACATTATAGGTGTTTCTTATAGGTTGGTTGTTTTAAGTGGTGAAAGAATTCATGTAAGAACACAAAGAGGTTGGAAAAGGATATATATGGTAAGTATTAAGACCAAAGGAAAAATGTAATTTTCATAGAGGTAGTCGAGAAGGACAAAATATAAATTGGTTATTTATAATAGAATGAGAGAAGAATGTTCCTTTTGCAAATATGGATAAATATTAAGCATATGTGCACCAAGATGGTGTACAAAAAGGGGGTATAAGTGGACACTTTTTTTCTGAAATTAGTTAAACCTAATCTTCGAATACTAATTTGAGGGTCATGCACTAAAAATAAGAAAATATGTAAAACCAAAAAATTTGCGGTAATCTAATTCTAGTTTCTAAAACACTAAGATTTTTTTGAAATGGATAAGATTAAGAGGATGAAATCCCACATACATGAAAAGGTGTTCCTATTTTTTGATGAAAATCATAAGATAGCTATTTTTGTGTTCTCAACAAAATGTATACTTATATTTAGTTTTTTTTTAAGTTACTCCATCCTAAAATTTGGGTGCCTCTTCATGTATTGGGCATGTAAATTGTATCAAATTAATCTAAAATTAATACCTTTTTAAAAAGTGTATAGAATCAAGTCTAGAACAATAATATATAATTTATTTTTCATTTGGTTAAGTAGATCAAAAGTTATTAAACAAATGGTAGACATATGTCTAAAAGGACTATCAAGACACTGATATAGAAAAATTAGCTTCAAAATGATAATATTGTCCAAATACTAAAAAAATTATATGGTTAGAATGGTAAGGAAATGTGTGGCAGTATGGTGGTAATTTTAGAGATACACACTTCACCATTTCCAAGCTTGATAAAGTCAAAGATGAGAATTGATCTTAGAAGATGAAAACATGTCCAAAGTAATGAAAAATGGAGGGAAAACATCAACCCAATCCTTTGGGTAGTTAAATAAGCCTATTAACAAGTCTAAACATGATCACAATTTTGTTATGCTTTGTATGACTAAACTATCATACTAGACATAACATGATCACTTTATGTCTATTATGATTATACTAGAAATAATGTGCTCGCATTATGTCGAGTATGACTATAGTAGACATAACACAATTGTGTTATGTCTACTATGACAATATGAGACATAAAAATATTACATCATGTCTCATATGACTTTACCAGACATAACATGATTGTTTTATGTCTATGTAAAAATATATTTAATTGCTCAGAGGCCTAATTAGTCCCAATTAATGAAGAAACTACCCAAAAATGAATGAATTTCATCAAATAAATGATCAGATCAATTAGGGCACTATAATTTTTTTATAAATCCTATGTTTCACACTTTGAATGAGCCATGCAAGGGACACATTAGAACCATCACATTTTTCAATCATCTTGTTTAAACTATTGTGAGACTAATAAGAAAAAACACTATAAAGAAAACATATGTACTACCAAAGACTACACAAAATCTACAATAGAAAGAGTGTGGTTGAGGGACAATGCATAGTGGGTTTTATAAAAATATTCAAATGTCAATTCTATCAAGGAAATTTTATCTTTTTGTCACTCAAACTCTGGGTCTTGGAATCCCTCGATTTTTTGTTCATCCAAATGATGACCCTTATAGGATAGACCTAATCATAATACAATAATACAATGTAAGGCTACAATATAGGAGAGAGATTCTTGTGGTTGAGCCAAAAGATAAATTATCATTTTAAGAAATTACAAAGACTTCCTATGAAGGCTTTGAGGTACATCGATTCATTTTACTCAATTTTCTCTTTGACTTTTATTATGTAGGGAAATTTAGTGATGGGTTTTTGTTTGTATGTCAAGAGTATGAGGAAGAAGTGTCTGAAATTAAGACAAGCGTGCATCACTATGAAAAACAAGGAAATCTACAAAAAAATTCTTTGCAAATGGTGAGACAAATTATTGGAGCTCTCGCTAAGATGAAAGAAAAATTGATGCTCAACATTGCAACTAGTTTAGTGTTCTTGAAACAATGAAAGATGTTGATAAGCCATCTAATGAATGTATGGATATAATTCTAGTCATCCCAATCTCTCTCTCTCTCTCTCTCTCTCTCTCTCTCTCTCTCTCTCTCTCTCTCTCTCCCCCACCCTAATTTGAAACAAGAGAGATACAATTTTCCATGGCAATCCAGTAGTTGTAGGTGTCATCTTCATCACAAGTTTTCCATGAAAGACTAGTAGTTTGAGGTGCCATCTTCATCTCAAGTTTTGTGTGAGGTTCTATCTTCATCAAAACCTTTCAATGAAATTGCATTAGTTTTAGGTTCCATCTTCATCACAAGTTATCCATGACATGCTAGAAGTTGGAGGTTCCATCTTCATCATAAGTTTTCCATGATAGTCTAGTAGTTGTAGGTGCCATCTTCATCACAATTTTTCCATGATAGTCACATATTTTTAGGAGCCATATTTGTTACAATGTTTCCATGATAATCATGTAGTTACAGGTACCATCTTCATCACAACTTTTCTATGACAATCTAGTAGTTGGAGGCACAATTCTCATCACATGTTTTCCATGATAGTCTAGTAGTTGTAGGTGTCATCTTCATTAAAAATTTTCCATAATAGACTAACAATTGGAGGTGCCATCTTCATCACAAGTTTTCCATGATAGTCCAATAGTTGTACGTGTCATATTCATCACAATATTTCCATGACTTTTTAGTAGTTGTAGGTGTCATCTTCATCAAAAAAACTCCATGATAGTCCAATACTTGTAGGTGTCATCTTTATCACAAGTTTTCCATGAAAAACTAGTAGTTTAAGGTATCATCTTCATCACAATTTTTCCATGACAATCTAGTATTTGTAGGTGTCATCTTCATCACAAATTTTCCATGAAAAACTAGTAGTTTGAGGTTTCATATTCATCACAAGTTTTCTATGAAATTTTAGTAGTTACATGTGTCATCTTCATCACAATTTTTTGATGAAATTTTCTTGTTATGGGTTATTGGATTTATCACGAAGCTTCTATACAACCATTGAATCCTAATTCAAAAAATTCTTAGAATGGAAAGGGAAAGAACAAGAATAAACTAACCTAGAGATGGATAGAGGTACCAAGTCAAGATATAAATAACATTTTTGAATCAAGGTAGGTTTGATATAGGTTTTGATAAGTGGAATGCTTTATATATTGTCATCGCTCCTATACAATCTTTAGATCTTATAATTGAACTTTAGATTTATGCTCTATGAGTAAAGGACAAGGAGGTCTAGTTGAGACAAAGCTTCAAAACTAGTGGCATCAATTATGATGAGATATCTAAGATTATTACAGATCCAATGGGCATATTTGTTAGCATGAATGCTAATAATATTCCTTTGGGGGAGTATCCTAAGCATTGGTGAGCATATGGAAAGACTAAAATATTGTATTCATGACTATGTTTGTCATTGATGGCATCATAGTATGGTTTCTATATAGATAGGTAGAGTAATAGATAGAGATGATGGTCATATGGATAGATTTTGGATTCCCAGGTAATACACAGTTAATAACATGTTCAAAATAATATCCTAATGACAAGGTTAAGTACACATAAATTAAATCAATTTTATGCAGAAGATATATGAGATTAACAAAGAGTAGTATAGAAACAAAGTGCCAAATAAGTAGTTTCTAATAATTAGATTGTATCTTCTAATTATAGAGATATAATTGAGACATGCAAAGCTACACAAAGGTAGAGGAAACTTTGATGATTTCATCAGTGAGTGTGCAATTCTTGGATTCATACATGTGAGAAGTTTTAAATACTATGAGTTGTTAGTGTTGTATGATCTCAAAATAATTGATTATCATAATGTGGTCCTATTATAATTAAATGGGAAAGCCTTAAGGCCAACTCGAGGATTTTTTTAAGGGCATGGTATAAAGGGAAGTATTTTCCTTGGTTGTAAAGTGAAATGAGAAGTGATCAATGAAGTGTGAACAAGAGTAGATTGTTTGGAAAATGTGAGTAAGTGATCCAAGTGATTATTGGATGCAAAGTTAGTGATCTGGTATTTAGATTAAAAGGAGCACAATAGTCTAATCGACAAGATAGAGGAAGAGGAAGGAGTAGTATAATTCAATTCTATTATTTTTCAAGGAATAATATAAAGATTATTTGGATAGTGAGTTCATTGTTCTTACCCCTGAAGCTATTTGGATAGTAGGTCCATCTTCCTTCTACAACTCTTAATAGGTTTGGAATCTCATAATAGGGATTCAAATTCTTCTAACAGGGACTGATATGTATTTAATGGTTTCATAGACTCCTAATAGGGTCAATCCTCTAACAAGGAATATTTATATTAGTGCATCATCTTGTGGGTACCATACCCACCAAGATTTTCCCTCTAATCAAGGGTTTCCCTAGTTAATAAATATGGTGTTATTGTGTATGATTATCTTGTTATGGTTGCTTATTATATTTCTCATATGGTTAAGGTTTAATAAGGTTGATAATTTTTATATTAGTTGGATAACTAATTCACCCCCTCCCCCCACAATTATATTGGTGGAGTGTATATTCTAACAATTGGTATCAGAGCATCAGGTCCTTGAAGAGAAATCTTAATAGCTTTAGCAGATCACTAATGAGTTACTTCATAAAAGAAAGTCCTGAGTCTGATGGAGAAAATTTTGACACCCAAAAGATGGAGCTTCTTGGTGAAACATTAGAAATGTGTAAATAACTAAGCATCAAGTTTCTAGTTCTAGAATCCTTTTTTTGCATACAAAAGAATGGAAATGCAAGTAAAGATAAATCTAGATCCAAAGAAGAAAAGAAGATCAAGGAGAGTATCAATCTTCTTATGAAAAGAGAGCTAGAAGGTATGAAAAGTTTTTTTTGTTGGACATGTAAAGAGTTTGGTCATTTTTCATCCATTTGTCCTAAGAGAGTAAGAAAAACTAGAAACAATTTGCTTCATAATGAAGGTGAAGAATTTAAAGCAAGTATGGAAAGATTCTTGAATGACTGTCATGATAAAGATAATGAGCTTGAATTGGTTAAGAAAGATAAAATAATAGAAGAGATAACATTGGTGACTATTGTTGATCCAAAGGCCAACCATGAGAATGTAGTAGTATTCTTTGAAACTAAAAATGACTTTCAAAATGATGTGCAAATTGTTGACCAAAGAGGAGAATAGTTATCCAAACCAAGAGAAGAGATAAGAGTTGAGATAGAAAATCCTACTTCTAGAATAGGAACCTGACAAAGAATCACCCTCAAGAGTAGATAATTGGAAGCAAAAAAAAGGACTGATGACAAGAAACATAGTCAATGAAAAATTATGTTTAATTTCTCAAGTTGAACCTAAGAGTGTAGATGAGGCATGCATAGATGATCATTGGATTCAAGTAATGAAGGAAGAACTACATCATATTACAAAAAATGACAATTGGTAATTGGTTTCTAGACCAAAAGACAAGAATGTTATAGGAACTAAATGGGTATTCAAAAACAAGATGAATGAATAAGGTGAAGTTGCAAGAAAGAAAGCTAGATTGGTATGCAAATGTTACTCACAACAAGAAGGGATAGATTATGAGGAAACCTATGCCCCTGTAGGTAGAATGGACATAGTGAGAATGTTTTTGGCATATGCAAAAAATAAGAAGTTCAAAGTGTATTAGATGGATGTAAAATTAGCCTTTCTGAAAAGAGAACTTGAAGAAGAGGTCTACATTGAGCAGTCTAAAGAATTTACTTTGATATAAGACAAGTAAATTGTATGTAGATTGAAGAAATCTCTATATGGTCTAAAGCAAGAACCTAGAACCTAGTATGCAAAGTTGGAAAAGTATTTGGAAATGTTTGGAATTGCTATAGGTGTGAGAGATAGTAACTTGTACTTGAAATAAATTGAGAATTATTTGTTGATAATAGTGATATTTTTTGATGACATAATTTTTGGAGGAAATGATGAAGTAAGTGATAATTTTTTTGAAGAAATGAAGAATGATTTTTAGATGAGCATGATTGGTGAGATGAAGGTCTTTCTGGGCTTGTAGATTGTGAAAAACAGTGATGGCATTTTCATTTCACAAGCTAAGTATTTGAAAGATTTGTTGAAAACATTTGGCTTAGAAATTTACAAGCCTATTGGTAGACCTATGATAACTAGTCATAATTATATAGCAAGGATAAGACACCTAAATTTGAGTAGAAGAAGTACATATCCATGATTGGAGGTTTGTAATATCTGATTCACATTGGAATAGATATAGAAAATGTAGTTGGGATTGTAGCTAGAATTCAAGTTGATCCTAAGGAGTATCATTATGCAATAATAAAGATGATATTCATATATTTGAAGGGAACATTTGATTATGGGATATGGTGTGACAGATCAAGTGATTTCACTTATGTGTTTATACTGATGCAAATTGGATAGGAAATATTGATGATAAAAAATTCACCAGTGTTAGAGCATTTTTCTTAGGAGGAAGATTGATTTCTTGGCTAAGAAAGAAACAAGATTGTATTTCAAAGAATGCAACTGAAGTAGAGTATATAGCAACAACAAATAATTGTAATCCGGTCATGTGGATGAAGAAGATTATGAAGGATGTTGGAATAGAATTTTCAAAACCTTTTATCATATATTGTAATAACACAAGCATAGTGAGTATGTCTAAGAATCAATTATGCATTCTAAGACTAAGCATATTTCTATTAAGTATCATGGTTTGAGAGAGAAGTTTGTAGAGAAAGAAATCAAATTGGAGTATGTTAGTACTAAAGATCATATTGCAAATATCTTTTTAGAGCCCTTTTCTAAAGATAAATTTGAACACTTGAGATAAATGTTGGAGTTATGACCCTACCTACTTTATAATAGATGATGCAAAGATTACATCATTTCAATAGTATAGATCACTATTGTTTGAATGGACAGAATGTCGAAGCTTCCTATATGAGGGAGTATCTGTGATGAGAAGAGTCACAAATGACTATTGGTAATTAGTTCTAAATAGTGTCTTTGGATAGTTGAAGACTAGGAGAAGATGATTGACATAATGAAGCCTTTGAAATACATGTCAATGGGGAAAATGTGTACATGAAAAATATCTCTACTTTATTAGGAATATTTAGAAAGATTCATGTAAGGAGAAGGAATATCTCTATGTGAGAGATACACAACATGAAGAGTTATTGATGCTTAAAAGGGAAGATAAGTAAAAATTGATGTATGGGGAAGAAGTTGAGAGTTGTTTAGCATTTGAACAACTGATGCCAATCCTAAAAGGTTCAGAATAGATAAGTGTTCTAGAGGATTTCAGATTTCATTGATGAAGAGGATTTGGAAAGAAGATAACAGTAGCAGAAGCAACAAAGTGTTGTTTTGGTATTCTTGGAACCTAGATTTTTTTCATCTATATTTCCATCAATGCCAAAGGGGGATGTTGTAAGCATGAAAGTTTGATAGTATTCCTTTTGTAGAGTATCCTAAGCATTGGTTAGCATATGACATGACTGACATGTTGCATTCATGATTGTGTTTGTTGGTTTTTGTGAAGACTAGCAGAGTAGAAGACAAAGATCATGGTTTTGAAGATAAATTTTGGATTCTTAGGTGATGCATGATTAACAACATGTTAGAAATGTATCCTTATGATGAGGTTAAGCATGTGTAAAGTAAATGGATGTTATGCAGAAGATATGCAAGATTTATAGAGAGAAATATAGAATTAAAGTAGCTGATAAGAAATTTATGATGTTTAGATTAAATCTTCTAACACAGATATAATCGTGACATGCAAAGTTAAAAAGAGATAGAGAATAGTCTCATGATGATGTCAGTGAGTGTGCAAGTCCTAGACTTGCATGTGTGAGAAGTTGTCAAGACTATGAACCAACAATGTTGTGTGATTGTGAAATAATTAATTATCTTAATGTGGTCCTATTATAATTTATTGGGAAAGCCTCAAGGCCGAATCAAGGGATTTTTTGAAGGATGTGGTATAAAGGAAATTAATTTACTTGGTTGTAAAGAGAAACATGAAGTGATCAAGGAAGTGCAAACAAGAGAAGAGTATTTGGCAAATGTGAGTAAGTGATCCAAGGGATTATTGGATGTAAAGTTAGTGATCTGGTATCAAGATCAAGAGTAGAGAAGTCTAGTTGAAAGGATAGAGGAAGAGGAAGGAGAAGTATAGTTCAATTATTTAACTTTGCAAGAAATAATACAAAGCTCATTTGGACAATGGGGCCATTGGTCTTTCCCTTGAAGCTCTTTGGATAGTGAGTCCATCTACTTTCTACAAATCCTAACAGGGTTGGAATCTCCTTGTTGGTCTAATTTTGCATGATGGAAGTCCTTTGTACAGGAAAATAAATTTTAGATTGTGTCCATAAGTGGTGAATAGGGTTTCTAGATAAGTCATCCATTTGCTACGCCCTTGAAATTTTTTGTGAAAACCCTATGTTTCATTCAAATCATAAATTGTCAGGCACGAAGTATTTGAATTTTCAAATCGGGCGAATATTTTGTTTCCTTTATATCTTTTGCACCTCAAGCTACTTTTCCTCTTAGATTCCCAAAATTGTCCGATCTAATTAGATCAACCATTGTTGTTTCCTCACTATGAAAACAAGGGCACTCTTTATGTATAGCGAGGTAGTGAGTGCCAAAAAGTTATAAAATGGGACCACAAAATGAAGACATGGCAATTCGAGATTTGTTTCCTGGTCGACCATTTAGTCAAGTATACCTTACAAATACTGTCAGTACCGAAAAAGGAACCCAGTGAAAGAAATTAGAAGTCAGCACTAGAATGGAGGTTTTTCTAATTTTTCACTACCTCACTATCAAAAAATGTTGAAATCTCACCGTTAGCAAAGTAGCGAGGCGCTGTGAAAATAAATAGCCGGTGGGACCCTAGGGAAATGTGGAAGGTTGGCCATGCTCAAGGTAAACTTTTATTGATTGCCAGTGGTGCAGATTCTCCTACCTCAACAGTGCCTCGAACCCATAAAGCATTTAAGAGATCCCAATCATCAGATCAAGTTTCAATCAATGATCCTCACCATCTCTCTTTGGAAAGTTGCATGATTTTTAGTCCATGCAACATAGAAAGTATGGGGCCCACCACCTTTTAGGGTTCTTAATGCATTTTCTACACCTTTGATGTAACCTCAAATCAAAGGCTATCGCTATAGATAAGAGATTTCCAAGTGCATATTTTTACTATAGTCTCTGAAGTGTTGCAGTCTTGCATGGTGTAGCAGAAATGGCTCCAAATAATTCACTAACCCTTAGATTGTGGATAGCAGAGGGATTACTTAACAAGAGTAATTGGATCTCTAGTGTTTCTTCCTCTTGAGTTGGTTTAAGTTTGTTTGAAGGGTGGTTTATAGAGAGGAAGTTGTTTGTCTCGTATGTCAGTATGTGGAATTTTGATCAAGGAAGACTAGTAATCCTAGGTGTTTCTATGGGTTGTGATCAAGATACTAAGGTAATGAGGGGAGCAAAGAATTGAATTGATAAATTAAAAACCCTGTCAACAGTAACACCTTTCTCTAAGGAAATTTTCAAGATGACACACTTCAATGCCATGGCAACAAAAGTATGTAAGACCTTGTGCAGAGTTTTTAGAGAAGGTGAAGAGGATTTTATACCCATGGGCTTCATGCGAATAGTCCCTTTGACTTTTTGTTAGTCCACATCTTTTTGTGTTAGTAGGTGAAAAATTTTGGTTGAAAGCTGGTTTTGGATGCAGATGTGGTTGGCTAAGAAAAAATTGCTCATTTTGTTATATTTGATAGCCACATTGTTTATATGCTCGAGTGTTGTTTCTTAAGGGATAATCCCATTATCTTAAGGAGTTGTATTAATCAGTGAAGAGTGGGAAGTAAGGGCGTTTCTTCTAGTATTGTGATGATGGTAAAACCCATGGGTTCAAGTCAGTTTGCAATCATCAGATTAGATTTTGTCATGGGCAAGCTTAGCAGTTACATATATGATAGAATCATAGTTGGAGCTAAAATCAACAAAAAGATATGATGGGCAGAAGCCTGCAAAAGAATATATGATTCACATAACTTCCTGTTAATCTTTTTCTTTTTGTGCATATGTATGTGTCTTCCTCTTGTAAAGGACACCTGTCATTTTCTCTTAGCCTAAAGCTTGTTGCATCTCACACTATATAAGTGAGATTCTAGGGCTAGAGAAAGGGTTTGAATTATATTTTTCTAAGTGATAATTAGTCTATTTTTGGTCCATTATTTTGAGCAAATTGGTGGTGTATTTTCTCTATCAAATCTTGAGAATACATGAATATAGAATGATCTATGTTTCTTTTGAAGGTCATTCTGAGTTTATTGTAAATTGTATACAATTTTCAAGGAAAATGAATACAAATTATGAACTGTCCCTATATCAGTTCTTTCTCAACTTTGTCTCCTTTTGATTACTTGGTTATCTTGATGTTGTATAAGTAAAGGCTTGTGCAATTGAATGCAATCCAGTTAGGTTGTATATCTGTTTATCACTACTATTAATTCAATGGATTAAGTAAAAGCTTTGATGAATGTGATAAGATTGCTATAGTAGGGGAAAGGATTTTTGAATAATGAGTTTTGATAAGAATTGCTGATAAAATTTGTTGTAAGGAAAAAAATTAGATCTAAGAATTTGCTGTAGACTTTGAACCTCAATGGATTAGGCACTGATCAATTTTGATCCAACTGAAAGAGAAATGTGTCACAAATGGTTGTCAAAATGCAGAATTAAATCAATTTTACTTTTATTTCATGTAGATCTTCAAATTTGGCCAGTACTTGTTTGCATGGAATGTTTTAGCTTCAGTTAGCCACTATTGCTGAGAACACCTGCAGATCTATAGAAGAATTTTGGCCATATCTGTTATATGGGATGTGTTTAGAAAATTGTCATGAATTATGCATGTATTTGAGGATTTGAGATGAGAATTAGAATGAAACTAAAATAATCCTCATACAGTGTTTCTCATTCTTGAATCATCCCTAGGTATACCCACCCTAGTTTTTCAGAGCCTGAAGAGTAGAAAGCCACCCTTGGTTTTGTTGAAGTTGGGCCCAAATGGTTTGCACATACAATTGTTAATAAGAATTGGCTAGTCTTTATATTGTGTGAGTATTGTCATCTTGGTATTAAGCATTTTGTTGCTTATTAGTTTCAAAATACCAACAAAATGGTGACTCTGCTGGGGACGCAATGAAGGAATTCAATGATAAGGAGCTGCAAATCTCTAGTATATATTGTGCACATTCAAGTGTTGTATGCAAGGTTTCATGTTCTCCAGTTAAGTTTTATCCATTTGCAGTAGTAACTTTGAGGTTGAATGTAAATCACATTGCTAAAAGGTGTTCCTCATCAGTCAATTCAGTTGGTTGTTATTTCCAAAGTACTGTTGTAATTTCAGGGTCAAAATTGTTTAACAATGGTTTCTCTCTTGTAAGTGTTTAAAAGTTTTACAAAATTCTACAAAGTAAAATTCCAGTTCAGATCTGTCATGTATGATTTATGTTTTAAATCTTTCTCACAATAGTGAGTGGCAACTCTCTCTAAAAGATCTTTGAACCAGTGTAGATTGGTTACCTATAAATGTTTTCAAGAGTTTACAATCACAATAGGCAGATCTGAAAGTTGTGTGAATTCAAGCAAAAAGAGAGATCTACATAAATTTCTGACCAATAAATTTCAAAGTGTTGTCTAATTTGCTGTCATAACAAATTTGAATGATAAATGTGAATCACTGTTGTGATTTCATTTAGTTCTCCTCAAGGAGATGGTGACTCTACAAAGTTTGATTAGTGGTGTAAAGGAATTTCAGTCTTGCACCTATGCCAACCAGCAAATCAATGTTTTCAGCAGCAACACTTGAGGTATTTTACAATTTCATGTGATTTTGTTTCCATGAAAGTAAGCTTTACATATGTGTTCTCCGTCGAGTGAGTTTCAACACTAAGAAGAGGAGAATAGTTTGAAAAGATTCATACACTTCATTGATTAAGTTTTAGCCTGTTGTTTTAAAGTTGTGAAGTGTATTTGAAGTGTTCATTTGGTAGAGGGTTGTGTAGATCTCCTGCAAGTTGTAAATCAAACTTATTAGTGAATGAGTTTTGTATCTTTCAAGAATGTCAAGATTCATTTCTCCTAAGATGCATTCAGTTAATGAAATTCCTAGATCCATCTCTACCAAGTGGTATGTACCATTGTGTTTTAATGACATTCATGGTTTCCCGAATGACATTCCTAGTAATGTTAGAAATAGTTTGCCTAAGTTTAATGAGATCCATATTTTTTCAGCTAGTCATCATATTGAGTTGTTTAGTGATTTGATGGGTGACTATGAGATTGCTCATGAAGATGTTCACATGAAGTTATTTGTTCAAACCTTGGAAGGAGATGCTAGAGACCGGTTTTTATTTTTACCAGCACTTTCTATTTCATCTTGGGGTGAGTTGCATTCTTCCTTCATGGAGAAATTTGGAGAAAGGGTAAGCATATCTGATTCATATGACAAGTTCTTGAAGATTCATATTCAAAGTGATGAACTTGTCTCTCAATTTAACATTAGATTTGCAAGGGTTTTGAATGAAATCCTTGAGAATTATAGACCTGATGATCAAATGTGTTTAGCAATGTATTTTGATGCATTTGACAAGAAAATGAACTATCTACTAAGGGATAAAGAACCACAGACATTATATCAGGCTTTTGTGACCGCTAGGGATATTGAAAATAATTTGAAGTATGAATTGACTAGAGGTCATTTCTCTATGTATGATTGCCAGTATAATGTATTTGAAAGAAAGGATGAATGTGGTGTTGATGCTTCAGTTTCAAATAAGCATATCAATACCCCTGTTGTAGGTTTTAATCAAGTGGAAAATTCAGATTAGAGTATGTGTATAAGTAAGGTTAGCTTGGTTACAAATGATGACACACATGTTCATGATGCTATAGCAATAGGATGTATCTTAGACTTTGATAGGGTTTAGCAATGTGTTGATATTGTAAATCAAGAATTAGTTACATTAGTAAGTTCTTATGATGTTGATTGTATACATGATTCTATTGCTATTGAAGTTGCCGCACCTAGATCTCAATTTTGTGCAAGTAAGGAAGCTAAGAGTTGTCTCATTGATCATGAGTTTGATATTGCTAATTCGACATGCCATGGAAAGGTGATACAAAATGAAGAATATGAATCACACTTATCATAGTCACAGTCAGAAGAACAAAGTTCACATGTTTCTAATGTCTCAGTAGTAGATGGTAATATAGATTCAATTGATCAATTAAATAGGAAAGAAATGATTTATCTTCTTTATAGAGTGCATCATGTTGAGAACGTTATAAAATCTAAATTTGAAAGATAGTCATATCAATGTGAGTATGATGAAGCTGAAAGTCATGTTTCAACTGATGATAATAAAATTGCTGATCTAGTGTATTGTGAAGAGGCATCACGTGAAGACAATAATGAGAGAGGTTACTCAAATCAAGAAGAGGAAAGTGCTAGTGTGTTTTCATCTTCATGTGAATCATATGCAAATTGGGAGGAAGAAAGCAATGATAGAAGTGAGTACTCTTTTATCAATAAAGGTATGAATTCTTCTTTTGAATCTGAAAAAGAAAGTGCATCTCAGTTTTTGTGTTATACAAATTAGTTAGCAAATAAAAAATATGAAAGTGATTTATCCACAAAGTATAAAGATAAAGAGATGATGAAGTCAGTTGATGCTAATGAGTTTGAATATGAAGATTTTAGGGAAGAATTGTCAGGTGTTTTTATATTAGATAGTAAAGATTTAGCATATAGTGAGATGTTTAGGAATGAATCAGGGCCTATTCATAATAATTATCCTAAACAAGTGGATAAAGAAGATGAAATTATGGACACTATATGTTTGGTAGAAGAAACAAAAAGGAATTCTTCATATAGTTCTAACTTTTCTTCATACGCTGAAATTTTCCATGAGAATAAAATGGGTAGTGAATTTAAAGTATATGATAACATTTTGTATGATGATTCTTGTGAGGATGAGAAACTCATGTTTTGTCCTAATGTTCAAAAGGGATCAATACATGGAGTCATTAATCCATTGTTTGAAGAAGACATGGATAGTCTAAATTCAGCCGAGAATGAGTTTAATGATCATACATTATCTTACTTTTGTGAGAGATCAAATTGTTCTTCTTCCAAATATGATAGTGAAAGTATTGATGAGATTGCATTTTATGAAATTGATAACAAGGTGTTTGATGAAGTTGTTTTTGAAAATCAGCATGCACCTTGTAATGAATTTTATGATAAATATTCTAATGAGATGACTAACCCACTTGCTGATCTCAAAGAATCATTTAAAGATCTTGAATTACTTTCAGTTTCTAACATTGATAACATGTGTGAGTACCAGTCAGATTGTTCTTCAGAGTACCATCCAAATATGCACAAGGATACATAATTTGAAGGTAGGAGTGATCCTCTTCCTCAAGTTAAATATGAAACTTTCATATTCGATATTGATAGCATGCATAAGTCATTTAATGAAGAGGATTTTCAGTCTAATATGTTTGAGAATGCTGATCAAAACCTTTATAATGAGCAAGTGGTTGAAAGTGAATTTAGTTTTTATATGCATTATGAAGGTGAAGTTGTAGTTTTAGTTTTACCAAGAGAGTTGATTCATGACGCTAAGCTGATTGGTGAAATTGATAAAAGAAATATTTTTAGTTTACCTCATGCATGTTCAGATGAGAATCAGATTTATGACAGAGGTAAAAGATTTTGTTGAATTTTGGTGGCCCGGGGCCATCATTTATGCATAACCTTAGCAGTAGCTTCTTGCTATCGGTAAAGATTTCTGAGAGAAAAATTTTGCTGTCAGGTGTGTGGTCTAATTTTCCTAGAGATCTAAATCCTTGTCATGCCCGCAAGGGACATGCATCCCTAAATAGAGCCACTGTTGGTCTAATTTTTTGCATGATGGAAGCCCTTTGTCCAAGAACAAAAATTCTAGATTGTGTCCATAACTGGTGGATAGGTTTTCTAGATAAGTCATTAGTTTTCTACCCCCTTGAAAAATTTTGTGAAAACCCTATGTTTCATTCATTTCATAAATTGTCAGGTGCGAAGTATTTGAATTTTCAAATAAGGTGAATATTTTGTTCCCTTTATATCTTCTATGCCCCGAGCTACTTTTCCTCTCAGATTCCCAAAACTGTCTGATCTAATTAGATCAACCATTGTTGTTTCCTCACTATGAAAACATGGGCACTCTTTATGTATAGCGACATAGCGAGTGCTAGAAAGTTATAAAACGATACCACAAAATGAAGACACGACAATCAGAGATTTGTTTTTCAGCTGATCATTCAGTCATGTACACCTTGCAAATACTATCAGTACCAAAAAAGGGACCCAATGAAAGTATTTAGAAGTCAGCACTGAAATGGTAGTTTTTCTGATGTCTCGCTACCTCGCTATCGAAAAAAGTTGACATATTGCTGTTAGCGAAGTAGCGAGGTGCCATAAAAATCAATAGCTGATGGGACCCTAGGGCAATGTGGAAGGCTGGCCATGCTCAAGGTAAAGTTTTATTGATTGCCAGCGGTGCTGATTTTCCTATGTCAGCAGTGCCTCAGACCCATAAAGCATTTAAGAGATCCCAATCGTCAGATCAAGTTTCAATCAATGATCCTCACCATCTCACTTTGGAAAGTTGCACAATGTTTAGTCTATGCGATATAGCGAGTATGGGGCCCACCACCTTTCAGGATTCTTGGTGCAATTTCTCCATGTTTGATTTAACCTCAGATCAATGGCAATTACTGTCTTGCCATAAAGAGTTGCTCGAATGATACGTATAGAAAGATAGTGACTGGGGACCCACCACTGTCTTCTAAGTAGTACAAGAAATATATCATCCACAAGATCGAGAATGAATCGATGGCTATCATTGCTTTGCTATGGCAAGGTGCTCGTTCTTTATGTATGGCAAAGTAGCGAGCTATTGACACATGTCCTCAATCACCAATGGGTCCAAGCGGAAATGCCATTAAGGAAGGCATTGTATATGTGGTCAATTTTTATTGGATTGACTGGCCAACTTGTCAAGTGGAACACCAAGCTATTTTTCTCTGTACCCCATGATCATATGATTTTAAAGATCGACAGCACAGGTCTAAATACTAAAGGTGGTGGCACTCTGCATATTAATGAGATATGAAATTTTTCATGTGTGAACGAAAAAATAGAGTGTAACTTATAAGATTTTCTCAGTTGCACCTTATGCAAACAAAGATTTTGAAGTCTTTTCTGAATAGGATCATTTACTCAGAGGATTATGTAGATTTTGGCACGAGTGCCAAACACCATAAAAGAACTATAGATAAGAGATTTCCAAGTGTATATTTTTACTATAGTCTTTGAAGTGTTGCAGTCTTGCATGGTGTAGCAGAAATGGCTCCAAATAATTCACTAACCCTTAGATTGTGGATAGCAGAGGGATTACTTGAAAAGAGTAATTGGATCCCTAGTGTTTCTTCCTCTCGAGTTGGTTTAAGTTTGTTTGAAAGGTGGTTTACAAAGAGGAAGTTGTTTGTCTCGTATGTCAGTATGTGGAATTTTGATTGAGGAAGACTAGTAATCCTAGGTGTTTCTATGGGTTGTGATCAAGCTACTAAGGTAATGAGGGGAGCAAAGAATGAACTTGATAAAATAAAAACCCTGTCAACAACAACACCTTTCTCTAAGGAAAATTTCAAGATGGCACACTTCAATTCCATGGCAGTAGAAGTACGTAAGACCTTGTGCAAAGTTTTTAGAGAAGGTGAAGAAGATTTTATACCCATGGGCTTCATGCGAATAGTCCCTCTGAATTTTTGTTAGTCCACCTCTTTTTGTGTCAGTAAGTGACAAATTTTGGTTGAAACCTAGTTTTGGATGCAAACGTGGTTGGCTAAGAAGAAATTCATCATTTTTTCATATTTGATAGCCACATTGTTTCCATGCTTGAGTGTTGTTTATTAAGGGATAATCCCATTATCTTAAGGAGTTGTATTAATCAGCGAAGAGTGGGAAGTAAGGGTGTTTCTCCCAATACTGTGATGATGGTAAAACCCATAGGTTCAAGTCAATTTGCAATCATTAGATTAGATTTTGTCATGGGAAAGCTTATCAGTTACATATATGACAGAATCACAGTTGGAGCTAAAATCAGCAAAAGGATATGATAGGAAAAAGCCTGCAAGAGAATATATGATTCACATAACTTCCTGTTAATCTTTTTCTTTTCGGGCAAATGTATGTGTCTTCCTCTTGTAAAGGACACCTATCATTTTCTCTTAGCCTGAAGCTTGTTGCATCTCACACTATATAAGTGAGACTCCAGGGCTAGAGAAAAGGTCTAAATTCTATTTTTCTAAGTAATACTTAGTCTATTTTTGGTCCATTATTTTGAGCAAATTGGCAGTGTATTTTCTTTGTCAGATCTTGAGAATACATGAATATAGAATGATCTACATTTCTTTTGAAGGTCATTCTGAGTCTATCGTAAATTGTATACAATTTTCAAGGAAAATGAATACAAATTATGAATTCTCCCTATATCAGTTCTTTATGAACTTTATCTCATTTTGATTACTTAGTTATCTTGATGTTGTATAAGTAAAGGCTTGTGCATTTTGAATGCAATCCAATTAGGTTGTCTATCTATTTATCACTACTATTAATTCAATGGATTAAGTAAAAGCTTTGATAAATGTGATAAGATTGCTGTAGTAGGGGAAAGGATTTTTGAATGATGAGTTCTAAAAAGAATTGTTGATAAAATTTGTTGTAAGGCAATAAATTAGATCTAATTTTTTTTTGTAGACTTTGAACCTCAATGGATTAGGCACTGATCAATTTTGATCCAGCTGAAAGAGAAATGTGTCACAAATGGTTGTCAAAATGCAGAATTAAATCAATTTCACTTTTATTTCCTGTAGATCTTCAAAGTTGGTCAGTACTTGTTTGCATGGAATGTTTTAGCTTCAGTTAGCCACTATTGCTGAGAACACCTGTAGATCTATAGAAGAATTTTGGCCATATCTATTATATGGGTTTTGTTCAGCAAATTTTCATGAATTATGCATGTATTCGAGGATTTGAGATGAGAATCAAAATGAAACTAAAATAATCCTCATACAGTGTTTCCCAGTCTTGAATCATCCCTGGGTATACCCACCCTAGTTTTGCAAAGCCTAAAGAGTAGAAAACCACCCTTGGTTTTGTTGAAGTTGGGCCCAAATGGTTTGCACATACAATTGTTAATAAGAATTGGCTAGTCTTTAGATTGTTCAAGTATTGTCATCTTGGTATTAAGCATTTTGTTGCTTAGTAGTTTCAAAACACCAACACTCCTAATAGGGATTCAAAGTCTCCTAACAGGGACTGATATGTACTGAATTTTTTCATAGACTCCTAATAGGGTTCATTGTCTAACAAGGAATATTTATATTACTACATCATCATGTAGGTACCATCCCCACCAAGGTATTCCCTCTAATCAAGTGTTTCCCTAGTTAACATATCTGGCATTATTATGTATGAGTATCTTGTTATGGTTGTTGATTATATTGCACATATGGTTAAGGTTGGTAATTGTTATATTATTTGGATAACTAATTCACCACACCCCCCCTCTCAGTTATATTGGTGGACTATTTAGTCTAATAGTATCTCATTCATTGATAAATATAAGTGCTTCCATATATTTTTTGGCTCTAATGTTTCTAAAGGAGTCATGTGGGGTCCTAGTATATCAAAAGGGATATTAGAACCCCTTAAGATCTCTTAAGGTCCCATAAGATCCATTAAAATTTTATTTATGAGTACATGTACATTGATGACCTTCTATCACAACTTGAATTACTCATAAATGGTGAGTATTCATCATCATAACATTTGACATAGGTTCACATGCATACCTTACTTCTTTCCTTCAGTACTTTCCCCTTTCTAGCTTTTTAGGTCCTTACCTATATCTTCTATGATGGGTCCGAGAAGCTCTTCCCACTGCTTTTCATTAACTAGGTGGGCTTTGTCTCTTAATCCTAAGTAATTTGTTAATAACCATTTCATTCATAACAAAATTCATAACTAGATTCTTCATAGAAAATTTTCTTCTTGATTGCTCCAATATTTTCTCCTAAACTAAAATTTTTGTTATCAATTGATATACAATCACAATCTTTTCTTGGCCAAATCATTAGGCATGTGATTAACTTTGTAGATCCACAAATATGCCAAGTATTAAGACCAAATAAAAAATGTCATTTTCACAAATATAATGGAGAAGGACAACAAGTTAATTAGTTATTTAAAATAGAATGAGAGAAGAATGTTATTTTTGCAAATGGGGAAAAATATTCAACAAAAGAACATATAGGAAGTTTCCTTTTGTTCTATATACTATTTTTTCTTCTCTTGGGTTCTTAATGTAATTCAATTTTTTTGATAGGTTGAGTAGAGTTAAAAATGTATTTGTATTTTGAATTGTGTTTGAGTAGATGAATGTAGAGTTTCCTTTGAATATTTTTGTTTAGTGCATGGGCATACTGTTACGTTATTACAAAGGTTGTCTCCATGTGTGATTTTTAGATTTCACATGTATCAAAATATTCTTATGTCTTTGATAATTTCCTTCTCAATGTGTAATTATGTATGTAGGTCCTATTTAGGGAATGAATTGAAGTCTACTTATAAATTGAAGTAAATTCAAGGAGATAAATTATGTATGAATGCTTGAATGGTTTATGTGATAACATAAGAAGTTGCATCAATGTTAGACATTAATTGTTGAGACTTCAATGCATTATGTAGGATATAACTTGATTCCCTCAAGGATAAGTATTGTTATTTTAATATTGTCCAAGACATGTTTTAGAAACATTTACTTATCAAATACATGTTTTACTTTATTATTTGGGTATTTTTTTTAGTAGAATTTTACCTCTCACTTGTTCTTTATAGTATACGATCATAATTTAGTGATGATTTTGAAACTTAATTCTTACAACTTTTGGTTCATTTAGTAGAGAGTTATTTTTTGGATATAAAATTATTTTTTGTCTTTCACTATAAATTTGTAGATATTGCTTGGTTTCATTTGCCCCAAGTGTCTTGTGGAGTTTGAAGTATAGAAGAATTATTTGTATGTGTAAATCATTTTTGTCAACCAACCATTGATATTAAATCTTCATTGATGGAAGAAGAAGAATTATTATGAGTATTTAAGAAAAGTTAATTGGAAGAACCAATAGGGTTGTTAAATCCATAATTATCTCTGCATGAATGTGCATATTATATGCAACCAAACATTTGGAAGATATTTTATTTTTATTTTTTATATACTAACTATGTGCAAATGGAAGAGTTTATAGGTTCTAGGATCTTTTTAGGATGTTCATATGCATATGCTATTAAAGAACAAGCTCTCATAATTTATTATAGCATAGAGTTATGATATTTTTAGTGGTAAACAACATAAATAAAGGGCAAGTGTCTTTGATAGATTAAAGAAATATTACAAGATGAGGGAGATGGATTTTGATTTCTAGATGAGAATGAAACATAAAATTCAAAAATAATGTGTGAATGACCTTGTATACATAGAATATGATGTACATTTCTGTGATGGTTTCCTTAGGAATGTAAAATAGAGATTAATGATAAAATGAATGTTTGCAATAGTTTTTAAGAGAAGGATGATAAACTTGCAAGAGGGTTTCGTGTTTTCTTAAACATGAGAAGTTGAGCAGAATAATAGTCAACCATTGTCATTTGGTGTTTCTTTTTTCATATATTTATAAATGACTATTTGCATAAATGGGAATGTAGTAAACTAGCGAATGCTTTTATCCTATGACACTACCAAGGAAAATGGTAGAGAAAGCAACTAGGTCAATTGTTTGACACAAGAAACTTATAGATCAATCATTGAAAAGGGATTGGAGGAGGGATGGTGAGATTAGAGACAAAGTAAGCATGTATTGCAGAAGTGAATCAATAGTCAATGTAATTTGGTAATATACTATACATGTTTTTAATTAGCAACCATTCATGTGTATTTTTGCATAGGAAATTGAGGCCCTTGTTTTAATTTATAAGCTCAATGAATCTTTGGCATTGATTTTGTACCCATAGAATCATATATCTCTATTTTGGCAAGGAGGTTATGATGTGGTTTGTAATGGGAGTTTAAAAGGTTCAGTAGAGTTGCTAGATAAGACACCTCGTCTAGTGAAAGTACATAGGACAAATCTCCAATGAAATCTTCCAACATGATAAAGTGATTGGATGAAAGGAGGATAAAAATAATCTATTGATAGATGTAAGAATAGAGAAAACTAACCCATACTTTGTGATTTCTCTACAAAGCATATATGTGGAAATTTAGTTACCTTGAATTTGGTACCATGTCATCCTTACATTCTTGCTTATGCAATGTATTTTCTAAGCTTTTGAAAAGTTTAATTTAATCATCCAATTCTTCTATATGTGATGTTGAATGATCAATGTGATTGTCATGGGGTGTCGTCCATGCAATTTACAACATGTTGGTCATGTTTTTGCCTCATGTTTTTATGAATATGTTATTCTGTGATTTTTTCCTAGTTTGTATGAGTAAATTAGGGTTTAGTTTCTTTTTGAATGATTAGCCCTAACAAAAACCCTAATTAAACCATATTCATGCCCTAAGTGAACCCTTTAGGTCATATGTTTCACCTTTGAAGATTGAGCAAGAAAATAATTTCTTGAAATAATATATATTTTTTGAGAACCTTTTAAACAATTTTTATTTTGGTTTCATTATTCTCCAAAATGTTTCTTATCATCAGATCTTTCTAAGATCTATGGTGGTTGTCTTGTCACTATAGAAACTTGCATGTACTTTATCTCATGTGACATAATGACCAAGCATGTGTTACACTTGGGACCTAGTTGATGTTTGATATGGTTTCAATGAGCTTCACCCACACTGTTGGATCTTCCTAGAGTAATGGTGGTCACTATGTCACCACCAAAGAATGCAAGGTTTTTACCAGTTGTGACATGGCAACCTCCTAAAAAACTAAACAATGGTGGGACTTGTGTCTATAAGATAGTGCTACAAATTCTATCTGTCATAAATAAGCCATGTTAGCATGATGAATTCTCAGATATCTTAGGTGTAGTAAAGGATGTACTAGGGAAGGAACATGTCATTTTCCTTTTCACAATGTTAGATCTCTAAAAATTATGGTGGTCACTATGTTGCCATCAAAACTTGTGAGAACTTCATTGGTAGCAATATAGCAACCACCCATGAAAGAAAAACATGACGGGGCCAACACTGAAGATGTATATTATAAATTTTATTTGTCATTAATAAGCCATGTCATCATTATGAAATGCCAGAGATGCAATAAATAAAGTATCATAATAAGAACATGCCTTTTTCATGATGTCAAATTACTTTGAAGTATACGATGGTCACTATGTCACCACCAGAAATTGTGAGAACTTCATCGGTAGCAACATGGCAAATTCTCATGAATAAAAAGCATGGTGGGACCTATTTTAAAAAGGTAGTGCCAAAAGGGTTGAAAATTATAAATGACTATGCCAGTGTGTCAAGGTGGTCTAATGTCACATACCACGTGGATCTACATTTAGAAAAGGATACATGTCGATTGGAGCCATCATATTAAAGATGCATCAATGGTGGGTGCCATGTGGCTATGGAAACTTGCTCAACCTTTAGTGCATGCAACATGGTGACCAAAGGAAAATGAGATGGACTCACCATAGTTTCATTAAAACACTCATAAAATGTACATCGTCTGATCAAAGGTGCATCAATGATAGTCACTATGTTGCATGTACAAGTTGCTTGATATTTATGCATAGTGACATAGCGATAGTGTGACATATGTCCATGAGCATCAGTGAATCCAAAAATAAGTTGCCAACAATGGATGGAAAAGCTTACATGGACAAACTTGATTGGGTTGACTACCAACCTAGCAATTTGAAAGTGAGTCATTTGTGATTTTATTCCTAGATCATCGAATTTTTTAAAATTAGCAGTGTGTTTTCAAAATTAGATGGTATTGCCACCCTATTTCTCCTTATAATTAATTTATGAAAATTGAAAGCTCCCTGTGCAAAGCAGAACCAGAGATATATTCCAAATTTTTTCCATTTCTTCTCTATGAAAATGAACTTTAGAATTACAGAGAGCTAAGAGCCAACTGAAGAATTGTTCCTCCCATGTTTGAAATTGCAAAAGATTTTCAATATCCACCATTTGTTGTAGAATTTTGAGAAGGATAATGAAGAGCCAAGTATGTATCCGAATCCATTAGACAGTGAAGAGTTTTGATATTTTTGTATCACTAGTAAACATGCCTCTAGAGAATTTTTTTTTAGGAAAGGTAGATTATGCAAGTAGAAATATATATGATGACCTTCTTTAATTATTGCCTAAGTCTAAAAATGAGTCCACCCAAATGAAAAAGCTAATTTCTATGAACCTTAGGCTCAAGATTGTAGATGGATTGTATGATAGAGGGAATTGGGTTAGAGATGCTACCACTACTAAAATAGGGCTCCATCTTTTTAAGAAGTGGTTCTCAGAAAGAATTTTTTTTTGCTCCCCATGGAAACATTTGGAATTTTGATTTGGGAAAATTAGTGGTCCCTAATGTTTTTATGGATTCTAACCTACTCATGGGCATTGCCAAAAATTATGACTCAGCAACCAAGATAGTGAGAAGAATGGATGGGGAATGCTTGGTAAGAATAAATCTTGAAGAAATTCAAGAGGTTTTTGGTCTACAACCATTTTTAGATTATCATGTAACCATTGACCTACTAGGACTGGAGAAAGAATACTTGTCTAAGAGGACTAAGATCAGGAAGGGTGTACTAAGGGCACACTTGGGTTCAATTGGAAATTTGCTAGTAGTCATAGCATCTACTAAATAGCCCTGTAAAAAGGAATTTTTCATTTATAGGGCCATATATATATGACTCTATGTAGGGTTTTTGGTGAGGATGAGCAAAATTTTGTGCCAATAAAATTTATGTATATGTTGACTCAGATCCCCTCTTTTGGTGTTGATATTATTTTTGATTTTGTATCATATATAGTAGAGGAAATCCATATTTGGTTAGTTGGAATTACAAAGAGCATGGTGGAAAAACCTTACATGGACAAACTTGATTGGGTTGACTGCCAACCTAGTAATTTTAAAGTGAGCCATTTGCGATTTTATTCCTAGATCATCGATTTTTTAGAATTAGCAGTGTGTTTTCAAAATTAGAAGGTAGTGCCACCCTGTTTCTCCTTATAATTCATTTATGAAAATATCACATGCATTAATATATCATACATCACATGCATTAATATACTAAAATAACCTATAAAGCATATATGCATCAATCATGTAAACATGTAATCAAACACACACATAACACCAAATATGATTACCCAGAAACCCTCCAAGGTGAGAAGGTAAAACTGGGGTGGGGATGAAACCCACAAATCTTCACTACTATAGCAATAAAGTGTATCCAATTAAGGTTACAATGGTTTGACCATGAATCCTGATCTGCCCTATGAAAGGCATGCCCTATTAAAGGCTTACAAAGACTGTTAAGTCCCACCTTGTTAGAAGATTTCAACACCCTGTTAAAAGTGTGCCTAGTTAGAGGACTTCAACTTACAATTACGTAAGCACCCTATTAAAGGATTTCATATATCCTATTAGGACTACTCTATTAAGAGATTAACTAAAATCACTTGTTAAAATGTCTTAGCATAGATCCTATGGTTGGCACTTGCTTGCTCGATAACAGGTCACCTCTACACAATGTTTGATTGATTGTTCACAATCTAATGTACCAATGTTGTATCCTTCTCTATCCTTTGTTCTTCTCTAATTGATTCTGTGATTCACTCTTACTTATAAGTCACCTTGAATGCTCTGCAAACTATCTTGTTCACTCTTCCAATTTGATCATTCACCCCTTGTACACTTGTAAAGAATTTAGGGCTTCGTCCCCCTTAAGAAGACCTAGGTGGCTTAGGGTTAGGTATGAATCTATGGCTGAGATTCATTCATTTTGCTACTTAAACCTACCTATTTTTTGATTGGCTACATGTAATTGCATAGGGAATCAACATATAGATTCATCCTTATCTCTAAAAGATCACAATCTATCTTTAAGTTGGCTCACAAATGGTTTACATAGTTGTTTGTTCCATTTCAAACAAATACGTCCAAATTGTGTCACTCGACATATGAAGCCTCTAATGCTTGGCATACATTGTATTTATGCTTTAACTTGACATCTGTACTACTTGGCATCCACTATTTACTAAACACTTGAATCACTCAGCATGGTCTATCTACTTGGCATTAGAGTGACTTGGTATATGAGTGACTTAGCACTCATTGCAACTCAACATGGTCTAATATTTACATGTCATGCTCAACATGTATTACTAGTTTGGCATGAACTAAGTAAATGACTTAAGTATGTTGACACCCATTTGTCAAAACCAATCTAAGATCAAAAACCTCCCCCTTTGACATGAGTATCAAAAACACATAAATATACCTAATCAATCTCATCTTCTTGAGCATAACACATCCATGACTCAGCTTATATACAAAACTTCAAAATTTTCAAAATTTTCCAATAACGTATATACCTCAAAATTGATAGCTCCCCTTGAGTTAATGTGTCTATTTTGTATCTAAAATCCATGTTCCTCTTTGACTTCAAGCACTGTATCTGATACTCTTTCATCTGATATGCTCTGTAATAGTTATATCTATATCTATTTATTGCTTTCCTCAAAAATGTATCTCCCAAAAATGTATATCTCCCCAATGGTATAACTTTACTACTGGGCTCCCCCTTTTTTATTTCTTACTTAATTTTATTCTTTTCTCCCCCTTTGTTCATACACCCCAATGGTATCTTTCTCCCTTGCTTTATCTCCCCCCAAAATATCTAATGTTATTTATTCTCTTCCTTTTTGGACACTTATGTCAAATGGGATATACACCTAAAGTGTGTTTGTCCAAAAAAGATTTATGGAATTCCATTATGATTTTAAGATCTGCACCACAATTTTCACATGCAACATCCAATGACTTGATTTGGATTACAAGCTTGGCAGCAAGGTGTACTAGGCCATCTAGAGTAGAAAGATTGGGGTCTTTCTTTAGTAGAGTCTCGACATAACCTAGTTCCTTGTGTAGTATCTCCATATGTGGGATAAGGGATGCCTATATACATATCAACTTGGCTCTTATGCTAGCCTCTTATGTTGTTAGCATAGCTAATTGACTTTGTGTCTAAAGTAATGTATGAAAATGCTTCTCACTCTGAGCAGGGTTTTAAGGCAACCTTGTACCTAATATGTTGAGATTTCTCTCCAGGCTCAAAATATGATGTTTGGTCTCTTGGGTGAAGAGTATAGGTGTAATGTCCCTTTACTGATTTTTTATGATATTTCCAGCCTCAAATCAGAACTTTAAAATCAAACAACCAATATTACAAAGATCTGCCAATTTCCCAATAAAACCCAAATCGGGTATGTCCAAATTAGTGCCAAAAACTTCACAACTTCACAAATTATTAATAAATCTGAAAATGGACATTTTTACAGAAATTTCAGCAGCATAACAACCTAAAAAATGAAATTTTCATATTTGTATAGCCTTTACACAACAGCTCACAAATGTATGGCAAAACTATGCTCAATCGGGCTCCCGAAATTAACACAAAAATGCCCGAAAACACCACAAAACACTCATAAACTATCTCAGAAGTTTAATCACGACCCAATACATATATTCAGATCTATTTTAACATCATAAATTCTTAAATACAACAGCAAACCAAACTGATATGAAACACTCAACTGAAAACCCAAACTCAAACCAAAAACAACCCCGAAAACACCCAAATCGGCACTATTCAGCACAAAGGAAAACTCTGTATGAGCATGCACATGGAATGGCTTCAAACTCCCATCCTTAGCCTTCCTGGAAACTTGCAAACTCCCATTCTTGGGTCTCCTTCTCCACAGGTTTGGCAGCCTCTGAAGAACAACAAGAAAATTAGCAAAAATCAAGATGTAGAATGAGCCCAAAATGCCTCCAAACCCTTTTAAAGAGGGCATAACCCTAACTCACATCCAAGAGGGGTTAATAAAATATAATTTAATAATAATTTTTATTTATTAGTCCATTGGTTTCCAAAGATTAGCCCATTTTTTTGAAATTTCACCTTTTTGGAGCCTGCCTACCTTAACAAAGTTTTTTTTTTTTTTTAATTATTTGAATAGGGGACATGACAAGTCCTCCCCTCCCAAATATTGCTTGTCCTCAAGCAATGAAGGTTGGAATTCTCAAGAATATGTGCTCCTTCCCAAGTTGCATCCTCTAGTGGTAATCCTTTCCATTTGACCAAATGCTCTATGATGCTCCTATTTCTCAACCTTTTCTCTCTTGTATCCAAAATCTCTTCTGGTATCAGAACTAATTTCCCTTCATCATCAAGAGGTGGTAATTCTATAGATACTATGATTTGCTGGCCTAGAACCTTCTTTAAGCAAGATACATGAAAAATATTATGTATTTTTCTGTTTGGTGGGAGCTCCAATTCATAAGCTACCTCTCCTACCTTCTTGATGATTTTATAAGGCCCATAGAACCTTGGCTTGAGTTTCTCTGCCCCACTTCTCTTCAAGGTGCTTTGCTTATATGGCTGCAACCTAACAAATACCAAATCTCCCACCTCAAAAGATCTTTCAATCCTTTTCCTGTCAGCATATATCTTTTGTTGGTTTTGTGCATGTTGTAGATTATCCTTGAGGGACCTTATTATGTCTTGGCTTTGCTTGATGAAATCACTTGCTACGGGTACTCTGCTATCGGAAAGTATTAGATCAACAAAGGAAAGGGCATAATAACCATAAAGAGCATGAAAAGGAGGCATACCAATAGACATGTGATGAGATTTATTGTAACAATACTCCCCTAGGTGTAACCATTTCACCCAAGCATGTTGTTGATTTGAAACATAGTTCCTCAAATATCCTTCTATCCATTTATTAACTATCTCTGTTTGTCCATCTGTTTGAGGGTGATAGCTAGTACTGGGAGTGAGTTCAGTTCCTACCAAATGAAAGAGCTCCTTCCAAAAAGAGCTGAGGAATCTACTGTCCCGGTCACTAACAATGTTTCTAGGCAAACCATGTAATCTAAAAATTTCCTTGAAGAACAATTCGGCCACTTGTGATGCCTTGAAATCAGATGTGATAGGAAAGAAATGTGCATACTTAGTTAGTCTATCTACCACCACATATATGCAATCCTTACCTTGAACCTTGGGCAACTCAGTGATGAAATCCATGGAAATACTTTCCCATTTTTGTTCGGGAATAGGAAGTGGCTGCAACAACACTGCAAAAAAATTTTGCTCACTCTTGCTTTGTTGGCATACCATACATTCCTTAATGTGTTTAAGGACATCCTCCTTCATACCCTTCCATGAAAACTGCTCTTGAATTTGCCTGTATGTCTTGAAGTATCCCTGGTGACCAGCCAAAGGTGTGTCATGAAAGGCCCTCAATATCCTCTCCTTAGTTTTTGACCCTGGCACTAAGAAGATCCTATTCTTGTAATAAATCAATTCATCAACAACCTTGTACCTGTTATCATCCACTAACTTATCCAAAATCTTGGTGGCAAATGAATCTTTAGCATACTTTAAAATTATGGAGACTTTCCAATCAGCAGAGATAGATGATAAGGAACACAAAGTGGGCTTTCTTGAGAGAGCATCATCAACCACATTATTCTTTCCTTTCATGTATTCAATATCAAAATCATAAGCTTGCAATTTGCTTACCCATTTTTGTTGACGATCATTCAAATCCCTTTGGTTCACGAAAAACCTGAGGCTATTATGGTCTGTCTTTACAATGAATCTCCCACATACCAAATATTGTCTAAACTTATGAAGTGCATGCATGATTGCCAACATTTCCTTATCATAGATGGAGTACCCTTTCTCTGATTGATTTAATTTTTGACTCTCAAATGCTATTGGATGTCCCCTTTGAGTTAGGACAGCCCCTATACCTTCTCCAGAAGCATCACATTCAACAACAAAAGGTAAAGAGAAATCTGGAATTGCAAGCACAGGGCATGAACTCCTTACCTCCTTAATCTTATCAAATGTTTTTTGTGCCTCTTCTGTCCAAAAAAAAGCTCCTTTCTTTGTCAAATCAGTCAAGGGGGCAGCAAGCTAAGAAAATCCCTTGGCAAATCTCCTATAGTAGCTACACAACCCAAAGAAACCTCTCAACTGTGTAAGATTAGTGGGTAGAGGCCAATCCAAAATTGCTTGGATTTTTTGTTGATCAACCTGTACTCCTTTAGAGCTTATAATATGTCCCAAATATAGGATCTCTGTCAAACCAAACTCACATTTAGATAGCTTAGCATAGAAGGATTGCTGCTCCAAGATTCCCAAAACAGTGTCTATGTGCTTTAGATGCTCTTCCCATGTTTTACTGTATATCAAGATATCATCAAAAAATACCAAAACAAATTTTCGAAGATGCTGACTGAATACCTTATTCATACAAGATTGGAATGTTGCAGGTGCATTAGTGAGTCCAAATGGCATAACAAGAAATTCAAAGTGCCCATAGTGACATCTGAAAGCAGTCTTTTCCACATCTTCACTCCTCATTCGGATTTGATGGTAGCCTGATCTTAAGTCAATTTTTGAGAAGTATACAGCACCATGTAACTCATCAATGATTTCATCTATGAATGGTATGGGATACCTATTTTTTATGGTCTTCTTGTTTAGAGCCCTGTAGTCTATACACATTCTCATTGTACCATCCTTTTTCTTGACAAGTACCACAGATGATGCAAATGGACTAGAGCTAGGCCTTATGAATCCCATGTCCAGGAGTTCTTTAATAGCTTTTTCAATTTCTTCCTTATAACCTCTTGGATGGCGATATGGGGTTGTTATAACTGGTTTGGCACCCTGTTCTAACTCTATAACATGCTCAAAACCTCTATCTGGTGGTAATCCTGGAGGCAAATCATTGAAAACTATACTATGCTTATCAAGAATATTTTGAATTTCAAAATGGAAATTACCTTGATTCTTTGGAGAGCTTGTTGGTTGGATTATGACTCCTGCTACCCATGTTACTTGTCCTCTTCAAAAAGTCCTCTCCATCCTCTTTGCAGAGACCGCCTTAGGTGCTCCATTCGATAACCCTCTCAATATGACTTCTTTCCCATTGGAATGAAATTTAAACTCCATAGTTTGATGGTTCATGTAATAGCCTCCGATAGAGTGCAACCATTGAACACCCAATACAAGATCTGTCTCCCCAATACCAACCACATAGAAGTCATCACATAACTCATAATCTTCTAAGGACATCTTGAGTTGTTTCACCACCCGTGTGCAAGGCATAGTGAATCCATCAGCTACAGTAACATTGAATCCCTCAAAATCTTCTGCTTTAAGCCCTCTTTTCATGACAAATCCCTCATCAATAAAATTGTGAGTTGCCCCACTATCAAGAAGAACAGTCAACCTTTGCCCTGCTAGTACCCCTCGAATTCAGAAGGGATGGTATCTTGGGACTCCTGATAATGCTGCTAAAGTGCCATCCTTGCTGATTTCTTTTACTTTCTCTTCTTCTACCTCCTCCTTAGTATCATGAAATTCCTCATGCTCATCTGAATCAGATTTTGAAGCAACTTCAATATAGTGCACTTGACCTTTCCCCAAACATCTGTGTCCTGGAACCCATGGTTCTCTACAAGTAAAACAAAGCTTTTTCCTTCGTAATTCACTCCTAGTCTCTTCATCTACCTTCTTTTTTGCCACATTTGTCACATCTTTTGGTGGTAGTGTTGGGAAAGTCTTTTTCTGAAAATTTCCCTTATGTTGCCAAAGATTTGGGGGTTTTTTATTAGTGATTGATTTCATAGGCACGCAAGTTTCAAGTTGCAAGCTTCTTTTGATAGCTTCCTATAAGGTTGAGGGTGAGAAAGCCTTAACCAAACCCTTAACAGAATCTTCTAAACCATCAAGAAAAAGATAAATGATCCTCTTTTCACTCATATCAGGTACCATAATAGCCACTTTTTGAAATTCTTCTATATACTCATTAACTGATTTGGTTTGCTTCAACTTTGACAATTCTTTAAAGTACTCTTCATCATCCTTGAGGTCAAATCTATCTATCACCCTTTGATTGAAATCTTCAAATGTAGTTACTTGATCGTGACCTTGAGTAGTCATTTCATGATACCACCAATCATAGGCTGCATCTTCCAAGTGTAGACTTGCAAATTGAATAGCATCTCTCTCTTTCATGGGGTTAAGTGTGAAGAAAGTTTGTAATTTTTGTAGCCATGCTCTAGCTGAAATTTTATTTGTTCCATCAAAAGTAGGTGTTGTAAACTTGCTTATTTTATTTTTGAGCTCTCTTCCACTTGTGTCATGCTCCCTCCTGTTCTCTTTCTTGGGCATCAAAGCGTTCATCATATCCACATATTCTTTAAAAGGAACTAAACTACGAAAGTCATCATCTAAGCCATTGTAAGTAGCTCTTAATGTAATCAAATTACCTGTAACCTCTTCCACTGGATTAATGGCTGGATTTGGTACTGGTGGCTCATCTGCAGGCAAGAAAATAGATTTGGTTGATTTAGATGGTATGGATCTCCCATTTCTTGGCTCCTCTGAAGTGCTCCCTTTCTCATTAATAGATGCAATTCCTTGTAATTTTTCTGTCAATATTTGCAAAGCCTCTCTAGTTTTCACCAAACCATCCACTGTTTGCTTTTGAGTATTTTGGATGTCGTGGAAGAATTTCTTTTCCATCTCATCTGGATCAGCCATACTTTTTTCTTCCTTGGATTTTGTACTTTTGCTTTCAACTGGGGGTTTGATCAAAAAAATTTTATTCTTTTCTTGCTGCAAATATCTTTTTTCTCTTTCACTTAGTTGCATGCAATCATAAAATATGACATGAGAGATCTGGGTAGTTATCAAAACTTGACATGCAAGATCTGGGTAGTTGTTAAAATTGACATGCAACTTCTACAAACCCTCAGGCTGGCAAGATCACGGCTCTGATACCACTGTAATGTCCCTTTACTAATTTTTTATGATATTTCCAGCCTCAAATCAGAACTTTAAAATCAAACAACCAATATTACAAAGATCTGCCAATTTCCCAATAAAACCCAAATCGGGTATGTCCAAATTAGTGCCAAAAACTTCACAACTTCACAAATTATTAATAAATCTGAAAATGGACATTTTTACAGAAATTTCAGCAGCATAACAGCCTACAAAATGAAATTTCCAGATTTGTATAGCCTTTACACAACAGATCACAAATGTAGGGCAAAACTATGCTCAATTGGGCTCCCGAAATTAACACAAAAATGCCCGGAAACACCATAAAACACTCATAAACTATCTCAGAAGTTTAATCATAACCCAATACATATATTCAGCTCTATTTTAACATCATAAAGTCTAAAATACAGCAGCAAACCAAACTGATATGAAACACTCAACTGAAAACCCAAACTCAAACCAAAAACAACCCTGAAAACACCCAAATCGGCACTATTCAGCACAAAGGAAAACTCTGTATGAGCATGCACATGGAATGGCTTCAAAATCCCATCCTTAGCCTTCCTGGAAACCTTCAAACTCCCATTCTTGGGTCGCCTTCTCCACAGGTTTGGCAGCCTCTGAAGAACAACAAGAAAATTAGCAAGAATCAAGATGTAGAATGAGCCCAAAATGCCTCCAAACCTCTTTTAAAGAGGGCATAACCCTAACTCACGTCCAAGAGGGGTTAATAAAATATAATTTAATAATAATTTTTATTTATTAGTCGATTGGTTTCCAAAAATTAGCCCCTTTTTTCAAAATTTCACCTTTTTGGAGCCTGCCTGCCTTAACAGAGTTTATTTTTTTTTTAATTATTTGAATAAGGGACATGAAAATAGGGTCACACAATTTGGTGTACAATGAGAATATATTCTCAAGTACCTTCTTCATATCCTCAACCTTTTTAGCCAATGCAACTTGAGTGAGTGCTATATCACAAGATATCTTTTCATTTACCTTGCTCTAGAATTTCTTTTCAAACCATTCTAAAAGTTTTGTAGTAGTATCAAGGTATCCATTACTAACCTTTTCCTCTATATCTATGAGTTTCTTTATCAGTGGCTTTGTCTTTTTAGGAGTTGGCAAGATGAATGCATCTAAAAATATGTCTTTAATATCTTGAAGAGCTTGTGTCTGCCTATGTTCTCTCCTGAGCATTTCTTGATGCTTTCTCTTCTCTAAGGCTTGTTGCAAAATGTCTATTTGGTCTAATGTCATTGTATCATAATCAAATTTTGGAATAATAATCTCTTCATCAAGAGTGATAACTCCATAGTGAATTACCTTATCAACTTTTGAAGAATTAGAGCCTGGCATTGAGATTTACAATGGTATAGCTTTTGTGCTTGGCTTTTGAAGAACTTGTGTAGGTGGAGTGCCAGATGTTGGTAGGGTTACCAATGCTTGGGTGGCTTCCTACTCCTTTACCTTAGGTGTTTGCTCATTTTTTTAGGCTTGCCTTGATTTATTACTATGACTTGAATAACACCTTATTCTTGTGCTTTAGGTACAGATGTATCTATCTATCCTATTTTATCTTTCTCTTCTACCTGCTTCTTCTCAATAGTAACAACTTTATCACTTGTGTCAACCTTATTAGATGTATCTACTATTTTTTGAGTAAAAGGTTGTACTTGAGTATCTGAAGGGATGATAGAAGGTGGTTCTTGTGGAGTCACCTTGTCCCTTGTGACATCAATTACTTCCTTTTAGAGCTCATCTATACTAACCAAAAATGTATTATCACATAGCTTAGCTTTTAGTGTAGATTGGTCTAATATCTTCTTCAAGTCTTCTCTAGTTAGGGGATTGATGTTTTAAGCTGAAAGTTCAAAGACATCCTTAACAATAATAGTTTCAGTAGACTTAACTATTTCATGGGAAGGAATGACACTCAACACTTGTGTGTCTTGCACACTCTATTCTTCTTACAAATGTTCAACTATTGCCTTGTCATTAGTTTTCTTTTCAATTTCCTCCTCAACTATATCATCTTTCTTATCATCATTTTCCTTATCATCATCTTTTTCATCTTCATCCTTATCATCATCTTTACCCTCAAAAGGGTTAGCTTCTCCTTGTTTCACAGTGGTCAGCCCATAGATAAGTTTCCATATTTGGGTTGATTTCTTGACAACATTTTCAATATTATTTTGAAGAATTTTGAAGGCTCTACATTTAGATGTAAATCTAACTCCACATTCACTATTTTCCTTAGCAATATGCCCTTTTTTTAGTTCTAGCATTACTTGGGTTAAAGTGGTTTCCCTTATTTGTTTTTCCTAATTTAAACAATAATGTCATTTTTGCTCAACTAAATCATATAGTTTCTTGGGTACTAATTTCAAAAATTCTAATGGTGTTGTCTTAAATTTTGACATCATTACATATAGGGCTTCTTCCACTAGCTTTTTCTCCTCTTTCATTAAATCATCAAAATTTACATTTCTAAAACTAGATAAATCTACATTATTCTTGACATTTTCACACAAATTTTCAAGATTAGAGAGTGATTTGTGACTTATCACTTTGAATTGGCTTATATCATTTGAAGCAGTCCTTTCTTCATCTGAATCAAGTTGTGCAATATATTTTCTTCTTTGTTTCTTTTGTACTTGGCCACCTTGTTGTGTTGGCTTGGATTTCTCCTTGGCCTTCTCAGTTGTTGCTCATGTGTTGGCTTTGGTGGTATGTGTTGTTGGCTTGGTTGGGCTTGGTTCAACAATTTTCTTTTGCTTAGCCACTGGCTATGTCTTAGCATTTCTCTTCTTTAGCTCAGCATGAGTTGGTGCTTCCTTGACTTCTTCTCCCTTGGCACCTTTTGTTTCCTCCTCTTCCTTATCCTCTCCCATGTCTTGAGTCAATGCAAAAGATTCTTGCTTGTGCTTGTTCTTCCTCTTCATAGTATTCATCTTCTTCCTCTCCTTCCTCATTTGCATCTTCTCCAAATTTGTCCTTTAGCTTCTTGACCAACTTATCTTTCTTCTTGAGTGTGGAGGTAGTTTTCAACTCTATGGTGATCTTTGATTTTACCATTTCATAGTTGCCAAATATCTTTGTACTTTTATCAATTTCATCTACTAGGAGTGTTGTGATGATTGCTAATGCTTCATGAACATTAACTTCATACCCAAGTGGCCTTAACCATCTAACCCTTGTTGTGGCAGCTTACACAAAGGTGTAATCAACATCAACTAGAAAGCATATATCATTATAATGTTGCTCAACCAATGAAATAGGTATCCTCATTCTTTCTGTCATTGATTTCTTAAAATCTTCAAAATAACATGTCATCAATTTCTCAAAGTTTCTCCCATTTGTTTAATGAACTCATTGATCTATACTACAATTGACCTGCTTGTTTTCCAATGTATAGTACCAAAAGAGGGAAATTTATTCTATACATAAAAGAATATGAAGACTAGAATTGAACCAAATTTGCATTGAGAACTCTTGGTCTTTCTAATTGCTCCATGATTTTCCATCAGTTGCTATAGTTGAAGCTCAACCAGATCATAAGTATGATCTTTCTATAAAATTTTGTAGCCAACATCCATAGAAATGCCAGGAACACTATTCAATATACTTGATTAATTTAATTTATGAGAAATTACCCTTACATCAAAGTTCAACAATGGATCAGCAATAGTATCTATTGTCATGCCTCTCTTATTCCATTTTGCTCCAATATTTTTCTCTATTACTTCCTTGGAATCACTCCTCAAAGTCTTCGGCTGATCTAGGGTTGGGTAGCCATTAAACCTATGAATTATTCTTTTGGAAATCTTAATTAGTCCACCCTTTGGCCATAAAGATCCATCATGTATTCAACTCAACACAATTCTAATCCATTCAATTTTAAATACACTAGGAAAATCTAGGGCACATGTTAAACCCTTCTTCTCAACGATTTTATACTCTTCTTTCAGAACACCATTTTCACATAACCTATTATATGCTTCTCTAATTTCTAAGACCCCAATCCTACCAATTTTACAATTATAACATCTCCTTACATCTTGCACCATTATTACATTTGGCAAGATCATGGATAAAGTGCCAAAATGATCTTGTGTGTAAGATATGTCAAGAATGACCTTAAATATAGGTTGTTTGACTTCATTACTGATAAGATGAACATTCAAAATCTCTTTCCCTTCTACACTTTTTGAGCTAGATGCCATTTGTCAAACTAGGGTTTATGCAAAGTAAAACTGCGTAGCTCGGCTTGTGATAAATACCTTGTGAAATCTAAAGAACTAGCGTGAGATCACTACTGGATTCTTTGTTAATGCCTTGAATAGGTTTCTAAATCACCTTTTGATCTACTTGCTCTTGCTTGAATTTGAAATGGTGAATAATGAGTAGGAACCAGTCATATATCCTTCAAAAACCTTGCATTTAATGCTTAGTGCTTGTATAGCTATAAGCTCGACATCAACCAATTTTAGAATCACTCGACATCTATTGATATTACCATTACTTTGTAGCTACTATGAACTCAACATCAACTAGATAGTCTGGCAGCTTGGCATCTACTAGCATTTCACTCGGCATACATATGAAACATTTCATGCTCAGCAACAAAATGAAAAAATTTAAAGATTTGGCTTGAATTTACAACAACATCTTGTATCTTTATTCATGCTAATGTAGTCCTTTTAGTACTACCTCTTTTGGAACTAATGTATGATATAACACTTGAATATCAATCCCGCATACCTCTTGATTGTTTAGTTTGATGAGGTGTGATCACTTGAGCCATTGGGTGAAGTGATCCCTTCTCCATTTGATGTGTTGCAATCATTCTTCTTTTTCTATGTCTTGTTCATCTCATCTCTAATGTGTTCAACGTCTGCCTTGCCTTTTCCTTTATCAAATTTACAACTTGGTGCCTTTGACCAAGTTGGACAATGCTTACTGATGTGACCAGTCTTCAAATAGCCAAAATATGTAGTTCGACTCAACCACCTTTTGTAGTCACCATTGAAGTGTGTCCTAATACAATTCTCAGGGACATGTCTATATTCTTGACAATAGTGATAGCTATATCTTGTATTGTAATCCCAATTATAAAGGTTTTCATAGTTTCTTACCTTTGTTGGCTTGTTTGATGATTACATGGATTTGGATCTACATTCAAAGGCTCTATGTCCATACTTCTGACAATTGTTGCAATTTCCTTCAAATCTTTGTTTATGTATGGTCCTAGATCTACATTCATATGCCTAATGACCTTGTTTTTTGCACTCATGAAAATGAGTCACGTTCTTAGGCTTGACATTTTAATTTGCATTCTTGCTTCTACACACACTAGTAGTATGTCCTTTCTTACCACAATTATGAAAAGTAGGTTTGAAGTTCTTACCTTTGATGTTTCTTTCTTCAACAATTTTGGATGATTCTCCTTCTTCAGTGCTTGTGTAGCCCAATCCTGATGTATCATTGTTGGATCTAGGGTATCTCAATAATTACTCAAAGTATTCGATGGCTTCATTTGGCTTGCTAAGACTTTTAGCAAATTTCTTTTCTCTTTTCAGGTCATTTTGTAACTTCAACATAGTTATCTCATTGTCCTTGACATTCAGTTCATAGCTGTCATTCATTAGTTGACTTAGAGTATCCAATTGCATGTTGGAGATCTTGGTTAACTCTGTTGACTTCTCTTCCAATTTTTTTTTCCAAAATTCTTTGATCTTCTTCAATCATAGCTTTGTCTTCTATGGCTTTCTTCTTCTATTCTATCACCTCACATAGTAGTATAGCTTGTGATTCTTGCTCTAACTTGAGATTTCTAATTTCTTTAGTTTTGATTCTATTCTTTTCCATTAGATCGGCAACTCCTGCATCAAATTCATTGGAGTTATCATCTACAAATAGCTTGGTGGTGTCTATCACTTTGCATGGTGTGTCATTCTCTGCAATAGTAGTCTCTTTCCTTTTCTTCAAGGATTTCTTTAGTTCCTCTCTTGCCTCATTCAATTAATGTAGTATGAGATGTATCTCAATATCTTGGTTCTCAATAGTCTTTCCCAGCTTGTAGACTTCCATTTCAAGATCTTTCCTCAAAGTTGCAAAGTTTCTCTTTTAGAGAACTTGGCTCTAATACCAATTAATTGCAATAGATTTCCACAATCCATGATATTTTTAATTCAAGCTTTTGGGTAAGATTGTGTAAGATTTTTTAGCATCAACGTTTTGGATCATACTCTATGATCCATCATTTTTCTACTTTCTTAGCTCTCTCTTTAACATCCTAATGATGGATCATAGATTATGATCCAAAATGTTGATGCTAAAAAATCTAATACCAATTGTTAGAATTATAAGTGGGAAGAGATTAAACTTCTGAGAGGGGGGCAGGTGAATCGGGAGTTTAAACTTGGACCTGTAAAACTTTCACCATTCATACATCATATGCATTAATATACTGAAATAATGTGTAAAACATATGCATCAATCATGTAAACATGTAATCAAACACACACATAACACCAGATATGATTACCCAGAAACCTTCCAAGTGAGAAGGTAAAACTGGGGTGGGGGTGACACCCACAAATCTTCACTACTGCAGTAATAAAGTGTATCCAATTAAGGTTACAATGCTTTGACCATGAATCATGATTTACCCTGTAAAAGGTTGTCCCTGCTAAAGGCTTACAAAAACTGTTAAGTCCCACCTTGTTAGAGGATTTCAACACCCTATTAGAAGTGTGCCTAGTTAGAGGACTTTAACTTACAATTAAGTAAGCACCCTATAAAAGGATTTCATATAGCCTATTAGGACTAATCTATTAAGAGATTAACTGAAATCACCTATTAAAATGTCTCAGCATAGATCCTGTAGTTAGCACTTGCTTGCCTGATAACAGATTAGCTCTGCACAATGTCTGATTGATCCTTCATGATCTAATGCATCAATGATGTATCCTTCTCTATCCTTGATTCTTTGCTAATTGATTATGAAATTCACTCTTACTTCTAAGTCAACTTGAATGCTCTACAAATTGTCTTGTTCACTCTTCCAATTCGATCATTCACCCCTTGTACACTTGTAAAGAATTTAGTGCTTCGTCCTCCTTAAGAAGACTTAGATGGCTTAGGGTTAGGTATGAATCTATGGCTGAGATTCATCCATTTTGCCGCTTAAGCCTTCCCATTTTCTAATTGGCTACATGTAATTGCATAGGGATTATGCATATAGATTCATCCTTATCTCCAAAAGATTTCAATCTATCCTTAAGTTAGTTCACAAATGATTTACATAGTTGTTTGTGTCATTTCAAAAAAATATGTCCAAACTATGTCACTCAGCCTTTGAAGTCCTTGATGCTCGGCATAGACTGTATTTCTACTTCTATCTCGACACCTATATTTCTTGGCATCCACTATTTACTCAACACTTGAATCACTCAGCATGGTCTGTCTGCTCGGCACTAGAGTGACTCAGCACATGAGTGACTCGACACTCATTGCAAGTTGGCATGGTCTAATATTTACATGTTGTGCTTGACATGTATTACTAGTTCGACATGAACTAAGTAAATGGCTTAAGTGTGTTGACACTCATTTGTCAAAACCAATCTAAGATCAATAACAATATTATACTGCAGAAGATTTTTGAAGAAGAAAAGAGCAAACTATGGACATTACATGTGGAACTAAATGTACAATATGAGGATAAGCTACGAAAATCCCTCATGTACTTGGTTGATAAAATTGGTTGGCCCTCATTTTATGAGAAATTAGCAAATACAATAAATATATGGCATGAGATAAAAAGAAAATGATGAAGCCTTGAAGCCAATTGTCAACAAGTGGAGTAAAAGGAGTAAAGAGGTCACCTTTTTATGTTTTTTTGTCATCAATTTATCACGTGAACATATAGAAAAGACTTATGATATTGGCAATGATCTTTCAAAATTTGATGATAAAAGAGTTGAGCTACAAAGAAGAATTGCCAGTTATCTAGACAAGTACAAGAGTGTTAAATTTGATTTGTTCCCACATACTTTAGATAAAAAGAATAAATTGAAAATTAGGAGGAATGGGCCCAAGAATTAGATGACCTATTTTGTCTAAGGATTAATAGAGTCATAAATGAAAAAGGAAATGCATAATTTGCATCGACTATTGAATAAATTGTAAAAGTTATGTTATTCTTTGATTCTTTAAGATAAGATAAGATTTTGTTGAATTTGACAAAGTTACAAAATATGTTATGAAAAAGCACCAGAATATTCTATAATTAAATTGGCCAGATGACACACTTTTTGACAAGTGGATGGTAGATATCACTCATGGTGAGCAATTAGAAGATGTTGAAACTGATGATTATGAGGAAATGGAACAAGATGAGGTATAGATAATTGACACATCAACAAGAGATCAAAAAGAAAAAGAGGACAAAGGTGAGCAACCAATTACAGTTGCTAGCACAGAAATCTAGACTGATGACTTGGCATAAGAGAAAATAGATACAACTATAGTCTTATCAGTCCATGATTATATAAATGGAGATCCTTGAGTTGAAGTGAGTTTGCAAGAATCAAAGCTAGAAACATCACTATCAATTCCATTAACCACATCTTCTGAGGAGCCACAACAACAATAAAGCCAATTATCAACTTTTTCGTTAACAAAGAAATGCAACAAAAGGCGTAACAGAAAATGGTCCAATAGAAGAATATTATGATGTAAAGTTTTCTTGTTGCACAAATTTCTTTTTTATGACAGTAACATTATAGATATTTTTTTGTTTTAAGGGCAACTGTCAGTTCTCTATGCTTGAAGCTTGTTGCATCTCATACTATATAAGTGAGATTCCAAGGCTAGAGAAAGGGTCTGAGTCATTACATCATTTTAGTTTTTACTAAGTGTTGCCCAATCCAGTCTTGATGCAAACTTTGTGATGTATTTTCTTTGCAAGCATCTAATAATACATTAATGTTATAGGATCTAGATGTCTTGTCTTAAGTTATTTTGAGTTCTATTATAGTTGTTATGCAATTTTCAAAGAAAATTAATATAAAGCATGAGCAGCCCCCATATCTTTTCTTCCTAAATCTTGTCTCCAATTGTTATTACCTAGATATCTTGAAATTGTATAAGCAAAGCTTGTTCTATTGAATGTAGTCATGTCAAAGTTGTATATCATTTTCACTATTGCTTTTAATTCAATGAATTAGGTAAATGCTTTAGTGAAGTTGATAGGATTTCCATGGTAGTAGGAAGGATGTGTATAAGAATGAGTTTCAGTAAGAATTGCTGATAATATTGATTGTAATGTAGTCAATTAGGTCTACAAATTGGATAGACTCTAAATCTCAATGGATGAGGCACTGATCTATTAGTTTAGTCTACATATGAAGAAACCATGAATAAACATCAAGCTTAATTTCAAAATCAATTTTTCTTTAATGTTTGAAGAATATCATAGCTGGTCAACACTTGTTTATATTTTAATTTTGAGTCTTAGTTAGCTGTTATTGCCCAAAATTACATGTAAATCTAACAAGAATTGTGACCAATCTACCATTTAAGGGATGTGTATTGTTATTGAATGCCATAGAACAAAGTGAAGTATATATGTAGTATCATGTTGTAAAATCTTTCATCCCTCAGGTGCACCCGCCTTGATTTTGTAGAGCCTAAAGAGTAGAAAATCTTTCTAATTTTGTTGAAGTTGGGTCTAGATCAGAAGCACACATGAATGTTTATGGGAATTAGCTAATCCTTGGGTTGTTGTGATCTTTTTATCTTGATATTAAGTATTTTGTTGCTTAACAATGTAAAAACTCCAACACAACACACAATTTAGAATTAATTTAACCCATTGATATTCTATTTGACATTTATGTCTTCTTTTGATTAAAATTAACCACAAACCTACATCAGCACAATCTTATTTTCTAAAAGGAACCTAGTTTAACGACCTCCTAATATATTTTAAACTTAGTTGAAAAAATGAATTGTTGTTGGCTCTCTCTCTCTCTCTCTCTCTCTCTCTCTCTCTCTCACACACACACACACACACACACACAGATATGTATATATGTAGATATGTATGTACACATATGTATATGTATATGTGTATATATGTACACATACATATACATATACATATATCTATTTATATTTATATTTATATATAGCTCATATGTATGTATATGTATATACATATGTATATATATACATATACATATATACATATCTATATATACATATAATATATAGATACGTATATACATATATAAATACATATATACATATGTATATACATATACATACATATGAGTTATATATCTATATATAAATATAAATAGATATATGTATATGTATGTGTACATATATACACATATACATAATATATACATATATACATATGTATATATACATATATATACATATATATATATATATATATATATATATATTATATGTATATATAGATATTTATATATGTATATATAGATATGTACATATCTATATATACATATGTATATACATATATATATGTATATATGTATGTGTGTATATATATGTATATACACACACACACACACAGACATATATACACATACACACACATATATGTATATGCATATGTATATATATGATATGTATATATGTTTGTATATATATATATCTGTGCATGTGTGTGTGTACATACATATACATATATATATATACATGTATACGTATGTATATCTATATATAGATAAATGGATTTAAATGCTAAAAATATTTATCAAGTGTCTAATAAACTCGTCCATTGCAAACAAAACAAAAAACCTCATTAATTGAAGTTCATGAATGTGAAAAATAGAGAACTAAAACCATCAAAATAACATAGATTCATCATTATGATAATAGAAAGCTCAAAAAATATAATCTAAACCATTAATAAAAATAATAAATATAATATATTAAACAACAACAACATTAACATTATATATTTTGAAAACTTGATTTCATAAAATTGATTTTCGTTGAAATTTACATCGCTTTGGATTTTGGCGACACTTTCCTAACATTTGCATCGTCCACCATTGTATATTTAAATGTGGTTTATCCACTAAAATGAATTATCCAAGTATATATTTACCGTCAATAGTCCAGTTGACTCGTCCATTACACGGCAAGACAATTGACCCTCGTCAACCGCATTATAACCTAGTGGAAGTTCACGGACCCGACTTCGACCGGTCCAGATTCGTCCCAACTACCTTGGACTGCATCTAGACCGTCCCGTACATCGTTCATTTGCTGGTTTCTAGGGAACATGTATCAGAATTTCCATCCATTATAAATCGTTCAAAGAAGGTGGGCTTTTAATAAGAAAATAATATTCCTCTATCAAAATACTGCTGCCACTTGGAGAAATAATGATAAATCGGACCAACTTTATGTCATCAGATAGTATTTGGATTCATCTGACGTGTTACATCATTCGGATTTTAGTCGAAGTAGACTGGACTAAGATGGGTCTTTCATAAATCAATCAGCTCCAATATATATTTATGTGTGCCTTGTACTCTATACAACATCACACATAGCTCTTCTTTTAACTCTTAATTTAACAGTTTTAGTTTTGGAATCAAGTCTTAGTGTGAGATGTTTAAATCGTCTGTTTAATTCAAGTCCATAAGATGGAAACGTCTCATGATGAATTAAATATGGGTATTGATCTTTACAATGAGATTGTTTGTCAACAGGTTGTTTTTGAGATGGGTATAATGGAGGGGATGCAATTTGATCTTCCTTGTCAGCTTTATGACTCTTCTGAATCTTCATGGAAATCCAGCTCCTCTGAAGATTTTCTGACTTTAGAGGGGTTTGATCAACAGTCTGTTAATTCATGGCCTCAGTTTCAACACTCTGTGTTTCATGCACAGAGTGCATTTAGGTTGTATAAAAAAAGTGATTCAGATGCCACAATGGGTCCTTCCAAGAGTGGGCAGATTTTGCATAAGAAGTGTTTTAGGCTTCTCTGCAAAATCAATGAGGAGATGAGATTTGAGAGAGAAAGGACTCCTCCTCCTCTTCCTCCTTCTGCTTCAGCTTCTGTGGCGGCACCGCCAAAGAAGAGATCGGCGGCTGAGCATATGATAGCCGAGCGGGGCAGGAGAATCAGATTTAGACAGCATTTCTCAAATCTTTACTCCCTTCTGCCTAGAAATTCTAAGGTATCACAAATCCCTTGTTTCTTATCAGTCAAAACCATATGGCTTATTTGGATTGTTGTGATATCTTTGATTTGTTCTGTAGAATCATTGCTACAGATTTTTGAATGTCAATATTTTAGATCATATTCTATAATTCATTATCACAATGTCGTAGAGTTCAAAGAAATAGTAAGTAATGAACCAAAAACAACTTCATTCCACAACTACCTTACTTTTTCATGTCAGAGCTCTTGGGTTCACAACTAACTAGTCCTCATCTTCTTGAGTTCTCCAACTCTCGGATGGTAGATCACTTGTTCTTGATACACAAGTATTATTTTTCAGGTTTGATCCACAATTAGCTGTTTTGTTATCTCAAATTTCTTGATCCACAATGAGTTCTTTTTCATTTGTTGAGTTCTCTAATTTTCCAATGGTGCATCATGGTTCTTAGTGATGATGGATCACTGTTTTGGGCATACAGCGTTCTATTTTTCAATTTTGATCTGCCACTGTTTTTCATCTCAAAGTTTTTGGTCTATAAAATTAATGATTTTTTATCTCTTCAATTCATTAATTTCTGATGGTGGATCGCTTTTGTAGTGTGCATTGTGGAGCACTATGCTTCGTACACAACTAGTTTTTCAGTCTTGGTCCACAATTAACTAGTTTTTAATTTTTTGAGTTCTCTTAACTTCCTAATAATAGATCATTGTTGTTGGTATGCAACTGTCTATATTTCATCTCAAGGTTCTTCCTCTGCTACCAACAATTTTCATCTTCTTTGAATTCTCTAACTTCCTGATGATTGGTCACTATTCTTGGTGTACACCTATTAATTTTTGGCTATCCTCTTTACAAATTGGACAATTGATTAAATTTCAAAAAAACAGAAACACAATGATTTTTTTGAAATTTTTAGCTTTTGATCTTCATGATCTGTATATTTTGTGATTGAAAACAACAAATTTTTTTAAAAAAATCGTTGTATTTTTGTAAATCTGAAAAAGAATCATGTTTGACTTTTTTTTACCTTTAATACATTTTGGCACCTTAATTTTCTAATTTTGATCCACAGATCTTCTCCAACATTTCAAGTGGTGGGTCAGTTTTCTTGAGACACAACTATATAACTTTCATCTCAAGGTTTACACTTAATTATCTATCATTTTTTTGAGCTCTATAATATCCACAGTGGGTCTCACTTCATGATTCGTAACACAGTTTTTTTATCTCATTGAACTCTCTATCTTGATCGTTATTATACTTTTCTTATATCATTGAACTCTCTACCTTGATGCTTTACTGCTGTTCTCCAACACAAGTAATTGTTTTTCATTTCATTTTGCTTTTGCATCCTAAGAGTTGATCACACAATGTAATACGATAGAAGAAATTCACACAATTGAATCTAATTAAATACACAATAGAATCTAAAATCAATATCAAATTTATAAATTATAAAACTCTTAGAGAATTAGAACTGTAAATCCGCGGCTGGTTTTGACTTGTAAATCTGCTGTGAACAGAATAGCAGGAATTCCATACTGGCGAACACCACAACATATGTGAAGGAATTGAAACTTCGTGTAGCTGAACTGGAACAACAGAATCAAATTTTGCAGGCATCTGTTCCCTCACATATTTCAATCAAGGACCAAGAATCACATAAGCAATTATTACCATTCTCTTCAGAGAAGACAATCATCTATAATAGCAATGAAATAACTCTGGAACAGAGTAAAAAGAATCCTTGTCTAGTAAACATAAAAACCACCATGCAAATCGAGATGCTCACATGTCCAACTAGCTTGTTGATGAGGCAGACAGACCGGTTGAGAAGAGAGCAACTGGAGATTCTTTCTATCAATTCAAGTACACACCCATTGCAGTTTCATTCTAATATTCTCGTAAAACCAAAGGTATATATTTATTCAAAGATTTCTCTCTAAGATTACATTTCGTGTAGTTGAAGAATCCTCAACTTGTTTCATCTGCTATATGTGCAGGGTTCCGCTTGGAATATTTCAATGTGGCAAAATCTTGGCAACAAAGTCAGAGAGTCTCTCTTCTGAAGAACAAGACTTAATCTTCTTTGTATGTCAGGATTTTTCTAATCCTGATGAATGATAGCTTTTGTACATTATAGTCAAAGTAATGTATAACTATACAAAGACTTTTCTATCTTCTTATATGAAATTAATACTAGTAGAAAGTAATCATGTTTCCTCTATAACTACTTGAAAGTATACTTAAAACTACCGTTTATCTACCTGTGTATATTCATTTGTATTAAAGATTTATTTTTAAAAAATATTTTTTTAAGAACTATGCATGTTAATTTCTTAACTTGTGACAATCTAGCTGTAGATTAATTGTGAATCAATATTCTAGATAATTAACCATAAATAATAGTAGAAGCAAAATGAATAATGGAAGTCAATAAAAAATTAAAAATTAACAATAACACAAAGATACCAAGAAAACTCCAGTGTGAGGGAAAACATTCAAAAGTTAGATGTTGTATTTAACCTAACACCTAAATTTATCTTCTCAATCCAATACAAGTTTGCTAGAAAAACCTATGTATGAAGAGTCCAACTACTTAATTAAATTGTCAGAAAAGAATATTTCCTTTCTTTTTTAGACTTTAAATCGTATATTAAGTCATTCTTTATTCATACAACCTACGAATTTTAAAATATTCTATTAATGAGTAAAAAGAAAAGTTGTTGCTAAATATCTAACTCACATTGCTTCAAACCAACACCCACTCTACCTTTTGAGCTAAAAATGAAAAAAAATCAACACTCTTTTGTAGTAAGGAATGTGTTTATTCATTTGTACAAAAGTACTACAGTATCACTATCCCTTTCTCCTCACAATCTCTGATGAGAAAAACGCGCAAACACAACTTCTATGCAGCTTTAGAGACAATAACTAACAACAAAATAGCCACAACAATTATACACAAATAACTTCAGCTTCACAATCCTCTTTGTGCTAAAAAAATTACTTACTAAAAGTTAACACAATTGTAATGAGGAGCTCTCTTCCTCTCATTGTGTTAGGAAGTCACTTCCTCTTAGGGTGAAGCACAAATGCATGTCACCATTTATAAAAGAAAAAGGATTCCATAATGTAAACCGTTTAACTTAAATGACATAAATATGGTATTTGTGCTTAGAATTTGAAGATGATGTAAACTGATGAAATGTATGAAATTGGATGAATTTTATTCTTATAAATGTTTTAATTTTTTTGACTAAGAATTTATTTGGTTTCCAAAAGAAAAATTGATATCATTTTTTCAACTGTGAAAGATATAGGGTGTATTGTGGTATTGCTATCAAGATTTAACTGTGTGACTTGCTATCACACAATTAAATGTTGATAGCAATATTAGAATTTAACTTGATATGCAAATTATCTAGTACTTATCAATATAGGGTGTAGTTCCTAACAGACAAGTATATGCATATTCTCACTTTTTGCTCTAATTGAAAATATGTTATAGATGTTAGGGAACAAAAAAATAATATCAATTTTTTATGTATATTTTCTTTGTTATAAGTACTCATGTTTGACCTTATAAGAAACTAACAATGTTTACCTCCCATCAAAACTTCCCTATTGAACGTACACATCTTTTTTAAAAAATTATATATTCTCGAAGATGACTGTCTCCTCTAGGGAGAAATATAAATTTTAATTTTTTTTGAGATGATTTAGTATTTTGTTTAATTTTTGTGGGAGCATCTTCTCAAATGTTAAACTAAAAACTTATAATATTTTAAAATTATAATAGATTATAACTAATAAAAACACTATAAAATTTATATAATGATGATATTGATCTGTAAAAGGATATTTTAGTTTTTGAAAAAAGTTGAGTTTTGATAGAGAAATGAGATTTGACCAAAATAGGTTTAAAGGTCCTAGAAGTTGACACAAATCTATGCTTTAGCCCTCAATATTCAACAAATTCTTTTCCTATCAATAATTGGGAAATTTCATCCTTGGAAATATTTTTTGATCCCTATATCTAGGAAATCTTCCTCCTTATATATTAGGTAACTCTCTTCCTCTAGAAAATATCTTCATTAATATCTATGAAAAATTATTCCTCTCTCCTCAAATCTATAGCATTTTGACCCTATGCCATAGTAAAAATGACCACCATAGCCATTGTGTAGACCATCCTTACTTGAAAGTTGGTTCTCATAGCCACAAAAAACCATAGAAGAAAAAATATAATTTTTTTCCTAAAATTTATGTCACAAATCTTGGTTTTGTATTTAAAGTGTAGAGCTTTAATATCATGTTAATTTCTCATAACTCATATATAGATTAATTTCACCATAGATTCGTAGAAGAAACTCTATATAATTTATAACAATCAATATTATGAATTAATTACCAATAAATAAGAAAATTAAAAAAAGGAATAATGAAAGTGAATGACAAAAAGATAATAACACACATGTAACCAAGAAACCCCAATGTTGGGAAAAACTTGCAAATGTTGGAACTTTTATTTAGCCTAACATCAAAATATATCTTCTCAATCTAATACAAGTTTGCTATAGAGATATTTCATATATAGTGCCCTATTTCTTTACTTAGCTTGCATGATTTTTTTGTTTTCTTTCTTTCTTAGGCTTTAAATCATACATAAAATCACTCTTCATTTATGCAACCTCATAGACATAGAAATATTATATAAAATAATAGAAAAAGTCACCATCAATCTACTTGGATCTCCCTCTGTATAGAAAATCCTCAGATCCTTTTTGGAGTAGTCTAGCTAATAGATTCCTTAAGAAACTTTATGGTTGGAATGGTACTTTATTAATTAAGGCCAACAAACTATGACTCCAAAAATATTATTTACAAATTCTTCATGTTTATGCACTAAAACAATTTTAAATATCATCTAAATTTACTAAGGGTATTGAGAGTACTCATAAATCTTTTTATGGATGTGGTGGAGCATAAGAAAGTTTGCCTCTAATTGTGTGGGATGAAGTATGTAGACCAAAAATAATTGGTGGCTTTGGCCACAGAAGCATTAAATCCCTATTTCAAAATTTATATGCTAAACAAGTATGGCATATCTATAGAGGCTCTCAAGAATGGAATCATATCTTTAGGGTTAAATATTTGAACCTTGTACCTTTATTTCATCTAGCCAAGTGCCTTTTGACATAGTTATTCAGAATAGTATTTTTCAAGCTAGAAGAACAACTACCTATGTTCTTTACTGGTAGTTGTAAAATAGAATCTATGTATAATGTTTTGGTACCTGATGTTGGATCTTGAGCTATATTTTGAGATATTCTAAGATCATTTCCCCCCTTATTTATCTCTATAAAAATAGAAATGACTTGAAATTTTTGTGGATGTATTGATTTAATCTCTATTATCCTCTCTTTATTCCCATAGTGAATTTTGTTAATTCTATCTTCATCTACCCTAATATTGAGGATAAAATTATTTAGAAAGGAACCTCAACCAGAAGCTATTTGGTGGCTTTGGTTGTCCTTTTTCTTTGTAACTCCCAAGATCCTCCTCCATTCTGGGCTAGCACTTCAAATAAGGGGCTCATTATGAAGGTGAGTATTCTCTTTTGGATCCTTCTTCAAAATAAGATTTTAACCATTGATGATCTTTTTCATAAAGGTTCTTATTTTTGTAGAAGGTGTTACCTTTGCATGAATGAGGAAGAATCCATCAACCACATCTTCTTGCACTATCCATTTTCGTCCTTTATCTTGCCGATCATCTTGAGTAAGTTGGGTTTGTGTTGGATAGTTTCCTATTGTATCAAGGAGGCTCTTTTCAAATGGGGTTTTCTATCATCTTTCAAAGACTACAAGTAGTTTTGGTCATGTATCCTCCCATGTGTTCTATGGGGTATATGGAAAGAGAGAAATAATAGGATTTTTAGGGATAAAAGTTTTTCCCCTGAGGTGGTCTACATTAAAATTGAAAGAGTCATTTGTGAGAGTTATAATATTTGTTTGTCATCTTCTAAACTTTACTTTGGACTAGGCTTTTGGTATACATTTAAATCATGTGTTCACTCAAAGGATGATAAAAGGGAAGGATATAGATCTAGTGCTACCCTAAGTGGGATGAATAAAAGTTACCTTTGATGGGGTAGCCAAAGGTAATCCTAGGTTGGCTAGGTGTGGGTAAGTGATAAGAAATGGCTTTGACCACCGTGTTGTACTAGTGACACTCCCCTTGGAATATGAAACACCCACCTTGCTGAAGCTATGACAACTCTTTAGTCTCTCATTCTTGCCAAGGGCATGGGTTTTAGTATGGTTTTCTTGAAAGTAAATTCAAATAATACTATGAGATTCCTCAAGAACCTTTATGCTCCCTCAAGGTCTATCAATAATAGTATTGTGAAAGCTAGAGATATTATTAATTCATTTGAGAAATATCTTATTTCTCATGGTTATAGAGAAGCTAATGTTGTAGTTGACATACTTGCCAACATGACAGTGAAGTCCACTATCTCATTTACTTGGTAGGGTGGTATGGATATTCTTATCAAAGTGAAGGTTTGTTTGAATTATGCTGACATACACGATAGATTAGGGATTCAGTTGGATGATTAAATTGCACATTCCCATGGTATGGGACATAATGAATAATAAAAGACACTATTCCTCTAATAGTAGAGATATAAATTGAGATAAGACATCATACATTTTGTGGGTTATTGGGTAAATGCACAAGCCCATGTCACCTTTTACAAAGAAAAAGGATCCCATAATGAAAATTGTTCGACTTTAATAACATAAAAATGGTATTTGTATTTAGCATTTAAAAATGTTGTAAACTGATGAAATGTGTGAAATTGGATAAATTTTATGCCTAGAAATTTTTATTTATTTTTGGAGTAAGAATTTATTCATTTTAATTTTGAAGTATATTTTTTAATTGCAAGAAATATACGGTGTAGTACCCATCAAACAAGTATATGCAAATCATCTTCTTTTTCTTTGATTTGAAAACATGTTATAGATGACATGTATAGATAGTCAACACAAAAAGAAATATTGGTTTTTTATTTATATTTTCTTTGTTATAAATACTCGAGGTTGGCCTTGTCAGAAACAAACAGTTTTTTCCTCATGTCAAACCTTCCCAATAAAATCTACAACTTTTTGAAAAAAATATATATATTCTTAAAGATGACTCTCTCTTGTAGAGCTAAATATAAATTTTAAACTGTTTTGATATTATTTGCTTATTTTTTCCTTTTTTCATCAAGAATCTTCTCAAATTTTAAAATACCTACTTATAATATTTTGAAATTATAACATATTGCAAATAATCAAAGAACTATGAAATTTATATAATGATGATATTGACTTAAAGATTTATAAAAGGTTTTTTTAAGGTTTTGAATTTTTTTTAGTTTTGATAGAGAAATAAGATTTGACCAAAACAGGTTTAGATGTCCTAAAAGGTGACATAGATATGTGTTTTACCCTATTTATTATTTTATGTAGTTCCAAATTTTGTGGATTGTGCTCCAACATTATTTGGGTACTAGTTTTATTCATTTCATCTACACTCAAAGTGAGTAGTATTTCTATCATGGGGGGTCACAAAAAGAGATAGAAGCATGTTTCATTTGAGGATTAGAATAATAAAACCAAGGCTTTGGTAATTTTGGTGGGTGGAATGACTCCCTTCATGGAGTGCCTACATGATACAAATCCTTCAATTACTAGGTTATTCAAGAAAAAATACAAAGATGGCAATATGGTGATTACTTGGAGGAAATTTAAAAATAATGATGGGATTATCGCTGAAGTTACTAGTATGTCATCTAAATATAAGAAACTTTATAGAGATGGAAAGATGATGAACTTTGTCGTTAACAAATTCCCCAAGAGGCAAGATGAAATAAATAAATTGATTATAACTGACAAGGCCTACTAATCCCCATTGGTTATAAAGAAAATGAGGAAGGTGTTAAGAGCCATCATGTAGTACATCACTTTGGACAAAACATATTTGTGGGCTTATGGTTATATGAGATTGTTTTGAAGTGAATAACCTATAATGGAATAATCATTATTTTGTCAATGATGTCAAACCTACTACCTACTGGTGAAACAATTTTTTTTTTCTCTAAAAGCTATCATTTAGTTGATTGATGAAGAGGATTTAACAAGAGGAGATAACAAGAGCACCTAGAGAAAGGTTGAGTTATTTGGTATGTAAAAGAAGAACTAAGACCAAGTAAGACATTGATACTATAGTATATTGTTTATCTATTTATAGTCTGAAATGAAATATTACTCAAGTTAAGGCTAGAAGAAGATAAACTAGGAAAATTTTATACCAAGCCTTGCAAAGTAGTCAGTGCAAGACAAGCAAAAATTAGTAGAAGTCGAGTTAAAATTAAGAGGTGCCAAGCAAAGAAGACAATCAATATGAGTTGAGTGAATTTTAGTAAACGCTGAGTAAATTTTAATTGGTGTTGAGCATCAATAAAATTTAGTGTTTCCCTAGTGAGCTAGTGTTAGACAAGTAACATAATAGTATAGATGTTGAGTAATAAAAAATAGTGTTAAATCAAACATTTGAAAAATCTAAGCCAACTAATTTGATTTATTGAATTATATGAGGCATACATGTGGAAGATAACTATGATGAGTCGGTGACACAAAATTTGTAAGGTAAACAAATTTGAGGTGAATACAAGGAAGATTGTAGAGGAACCAAATGGAAAAGTGGGTAGATTCATTGAATCCTACCTAATCCTACCTAACCCTAAAATGAGAGATTGTGGTTAAGTAGAAAAGGATCTAAATTATCTACTTATATAGCTAGTTGGTTAGAAACAAAGGTTGTCATGTTCAAGAACATAAGGAAGACAAGGAGTCTAGGGTATTGCTTCACTCAATGGTTGAATAGAAGAGACTGTAGTTGGCATACAAAGCAATAAGGCTTAAGGGGATGATTGCTTGAAGGTTGAACAAGCTATCAAAGATGAAGAGTATGAATGCCTTGAAGAAAAATGAAAGACTAAAACAATGATCTGTAATCTACAATTGAGTTGCAAATTTTTATCAGATCAAGTCCTACTATTACTTTTTAATAATTGCACTAGTGTGGATAAAAATTTTTGGATTAAGGTTGACCTAACAGTCATTTTTAAATTATTTAACCAGGTGACATTCTAATAGAATGGTCTAAAGTCCTCTAATAAGGGTCACTCCTAATAGGGTGATTTAAATCCTTTAATCACGCCACATTTAATAGTGTGTATTGTAACCTTTAACAGGGTTGGCCTTTCACAGGGTATCACTTTAGAAAAGTGAGAATTAGTAGCATGTTACTAGTAGTTTTTCCCAAATTGGGTTTCCACATAAAATCCTTGTGCGAAATTGTTTGAATGTTCTTATGGTGTTTCATGTTTACATTTTTGCAAAGTGTTTTGACCTAGGACAAAAACCTACATAGTTTAAGTAATGCATGTTCTAATGGATGCATGCATGTTGAGGTTTTATGGATATGGGCCTACTAATAATTGAAAAGTTCTATTTGTATATCTAGACCTTGAATAACTTATTCACCTCCCCTTTAGTTATTCTAAATAATTCTAACAATTGGTATCAGAGCCATAGTGCTTGAGAGGATTAGTTTGAAAGTATTGAATGCAAAAGATCAAAGATGTCTAAAAGAGAGGTACCCAAGCTTAACAAGGAAAACTTTCCTGCATGCAAAAGTTTGTTGAAGCTACACCTAGGAGGTCTTAGAGACCATGCATAATCCACCATCACCACTGAGCATGTTGATCCTGCTAGAGCCCTAACTACTGATGATCTAGAAAAGAAAAAAGAACACAATCAAGCAATGTTGGAGATTGCCTCTTCCCTAAGTTACTCAAAATCCAATGGCATTAAGGATTTTGACTATACAAATAAGATGTGGGATGCTTTGCACACAATTTATGGAGGGGATACAAGTGTTCTAAGAGCCAAATCTAAAAGTCTATGAGGGAAGTTCGATGACATGAGAATGCAAGAAGGTGAGAACATTATTCAATATTGCTCTGGAATAAAAGATGTTGTTAATGCTATTAGAGGAGCTAATGCTATCATTGATGATGAGACCATAGTAGGAAAAGTACTGAGAACACTATTTCCTATCTATTCTATTAGAGTTTCTACCATACAAGAACTAAGATGTATACTTGGTAGTAATTTAAGCCTTTAAGGTCTAATGGGTAGGCTCAGTGCTTTTGAACTCTCTAATTTTGATAATTTCAAAACTACAAATGTTGAATCTTCTTTCAAAGTTGATCTATCATTAAAGGAACCTAAAGAGAAAAATAAAAAGGTCAAATATGTTTCCAGTGATAGTGATACAAATGAGGAGGATGTAGAATAGCTTGAAGCATTGCTGGCAAGGAGATTTTACAGAGGCAAATGAAAATTCAAAGATAAGTTACCTATCACATGCTTTAATTGTAATGAGGTTGGTCATGTATTGTTGCCAAATGTCCAAAGAAGAAGAACAATAGAATTGGAGATAAATACATAAGCAAAAGAAACGAGGACAAAAAAGACTATAAAGATATAGGAAAGAAGTCTTGTTACATTACTGAAGAGGAAACCAAAGATGGATCTAATGATCATGATGATGTAGTGGTGTATGTTGTAATGAAGGATTATTTTGATTCTGATGAGGCAACTGCACTAGTATCTTATTGAAACAAGAGTGATATATGGATCATTGATAGTGGGTGTTCACATCACATGACTAGAGATAAAAGTAAGTTCATTACCCTTGATTATTACAATGGAAATAGTATACAACTTGGTAATGGTGCACCCTCTCTGATAAAAGGAAAGGATCAATCAAACTAACAAAAAAGATCATGTGTGAAAAAGCTTATTATGTAGAAGGACTTTACTATAGCTTTTTGAGCGTGTCATAAATGAATATTTCAGGTTGCAAAGTTGATTTTGAGAACAAGATAGAAAATATCTATGACACTAATGGAAAAATAATTGGAAAATTGATTAGACTACAGGTAATCTATTTTATCTTGACATGAATGATGCTACTTGTCTTGTTGTATAATTTGATCATGTGTGGCTATGGTACAAGAGGTTATGTCTTGTTAACTTTGATAACTTAGTGAATATTAACTTAACATGAAAAGAGTCAAAGGTTTGCCTAAAATGAAGAAACCTGACAATATGATTTGCAAACAATGTCAGTTAGGCAAGATTGCAAAATCTAGTTTTAAAAGTAAGTCTCACACCTCTAAATAAATTCTAGAATTAGTTCATACTGACTTGTGATCAATTGATATGCAAATCTACAAAGGTGACAAGTACATTATCCTATTTGTTGATGATTATTCTAGGATGATGACATTTATGTTTCTAAAAAAAATATGATGCTTTCCAAATGTTTAAGTGGTACTTAGTAAGAGTTGAAAAGGAGACAAGAAAAATCTTGAAGTGTTTGATATTTGACAAAGGTGAAGAATTTACATCAAACGAGTTTGAGATATTTTGTAACGATACAAGAATCAAGAGACATATTTCTACACCTGGGACCCTCTGCAAAATGGGATTGCTAAAAGGAGGAACATGTCTATAATAGACTGTGCTAGAACACTCATGATGGAGAAGAATGTTTCTTTGAAATACTAGAGAGAAGCTATAAATACAACTATATATACCTTGAACCATGTACAAGTCAAGAAAGGTACTCATTCAACACCTTTTGAACTATGGTATGGATAGGCAACATATGTAAAATATTTTAAGGTATTTGAAAGTAAGTGCTACATTCTTAAGGATTTTAGGAATGGTAAACTAGATGATAAAAGTGAAGAAGGTATATTCCTTGGATATTCCACAAAAAGTAAAGCTTATAAGTGTTTGAATACTAACATTAACAAAGTTGAGGAAAGTGCAAAGGTGGAGATTGATGAATATATAGAGGTACATGAAGTTGAACCTATGAAGGAACTTGAAGAGTACAAATCCTTTATATAACTTATGAAGGTATGCCTACTAATGAAGGTTTTGTAAACCAAATTGTAAATCAACAAGAAATTTTAGTGAGTGTCGAGTCACATATAATGAATGTCAAGTTGAATTCAAGAATCGAGCTACATTGAGGAACCAAGTTGCCTTTAGCAGCCAAGTTGTAGATAGAAGCTAAGGTACATTGAGATTTTGAGACAAGTGCACATGAAAGGAATGCTAATCTACTTAATAGAGAAGTACATAGTGATTCTAACTTGTTGGAAAATGTATTGAAGGAATAAGAGAAGAACCAAGATTGTCAAAGTATGTTAGAAGACATCACCCTATTGAACAAATTATTGGAGATTAAGAAGCTAGACCAATGAAAATGAATAGGTTGAGAAGCGATGCATGTTTTTTGGGGATGCATGAGCCTAAGATAGTGAAATAAACCTTAGAGAATGAAGGCTGGAGTAAAGCCATGAAATAAGAGATAGAGAAAATTAAGAAGAATAAAACATGGACTATAGTGCCCAGACCAGAGAATAAGAATGTGATTGGAATGAATTGGGTATCTAGAAACAAGTTAAATGAGAATGGTGAAGTCATAGGGAATAAGGAAATATTAGTTTACAAGGGGTATGCCCTAGAAGAAGGAATAGACTATGGAGAAACATTTACCCTAGTTTCAAGATTGGAAGGAGTAAGAACTCTTCTTGCTTACTCTACATGAAAAGGTTTCAAAGTTTATCAAATGGATGTGAAGTCAACATTTTTTAATGGTACATTATCTGGTTTACATAGAACAACTTGAAGGATTTGTTGATTCAAACAACAAGAACATGTTATGTAGAGTACACAAAGCTTTATATAGTTTAATGCAAGCCCCAAGAGCATGGTATGAAAGATTTCATGATTATATTGTGAAGAATGGTTTTGAGAAGACTAATGATAACAACAATCTATACTTGAAGATAGAAGGAGGTAAAGGTATTTAACTAGCTAAAATTTGTGTTGATGATATCATATTTGGAAGTCAAAATGCATTATGTAAGTCATTTTCAAATGAAATGAAGAAAGAATTTGAGATGTCTATGTTAGGAGAGATCAAATTTTTTCTTGGTTTCCAAGTATATCAAATGGAGTATGGTATATACATCACTTAGTCTAAATATGTGAAAGAAATATTGAAAACTTTAGGCTTAGAGGATTCAAAACCAGATAGCACTCCTATGGTGATAGGACACAAATTATCAAAGATTGATGATTCTTCTAATGTGAATAAAAAACTATATAGGTTTATAATTGGGAAGTTGAATCATGTAGTACATAGTAGACTTGATATTACATTAGTTTTTGGGATTGTTACTAGATTTTTTGCAAATCCCAAGGAGAATCATTTGATGGTTGTTAAGAGAATTATGAGATATATGAAAGGTACATAAGGCTATCGTATATACTACAAGAAAAATGACATATTTGAGTTAAGAGCCTATAGAGATGTTGATTAGGCTAGAAAAATTGATGACAAAAAGAGCACAAGTGGTGGAGTATTTTCCTTAGGAAAGAGATTGGTCACCTGGACCAACAAGAAACAAAATTGTATATCTCAATCTACTATTGAACCCAATTATGTGGCTGCTATAGTAAATTTCACAAATATGTTATGGATCAAATAGCTACTCAAGAGTATGAAGGAGGAAATTATTGAACCAGTGGCATCTAAGTGGTAATACAAGAGCTATAAACATATAAAAGAACCCTACGATACTCACAAAGACTAAGCACATTGCAATCAAGTATCATTACTTGAGAGTTGGCTCAAGACAAAAAAGTGAGCATGGAATGGTTGAATACAAAAGAATAGATAAATGATATATTCACAAAAGTTTTACCTAGTGATGCACATGAATATCTTAGAGGTAAACTAGGGGTGATACCCCTATTGAAAGCTACTTAAGAAGCATGAGTAGTGCCCTACATCAACTAAGCTAAATTTTGTATCTTACAACTTGATGTAGTGGATCTTACTTTAGGAATTACCTAAAGTAATGAAGGAGCTGAATTAGAAGACATATAGTCACATGCAAGTTGATCAAGGGAAACTTATTGATTATATTTGTATATACAGAGATCACAAGTCTTTAGCATTGTTTTCAAAGAGGGAGATATCAGAAAGAGGGAGAGATACTCTAACAAGGGAGATATAAGAGAGATACATTGAAGGAGATTGACACAACTTACATTACCCTATATAGAGGAAGGACATATAATGATAGAAGGAAAAATTTCAATGATATTATTTTCTTTTTAGTATTAGTTTTCCATATATCCCAAAAAGGGAGATTGTTGATATGAGATTGTTTTGAAGTGAACAACCTATAACAGAACAATCTTTATTTTGTCAATGATGTTAAACCTACTACCTACTAGTGAGACAATTTCTTTTTGGTCTGAAAGCTATCATTTAGCTAATTGATGAAGAGGATTTTACAAGAGGAGATAAAAAGAGCACCTAGAGAAAGGTTGATTTATTTGATATGTAAAAGAAGAACTAAGACCAAGTAAGACATTGATACTATATTGTATTGTTTACCTACTTATAGTCTGAGCCGAGTAGAAACTAGTCCAAGCCGAGTAGAAATTAGTATAAGCCGAGTGAAAATTAAGAGGTGCCAAGAAAAGAAGACAAACAATACAAGTCATGTGAATGTTAGTATATTCTAAGTAAAGTTTAGTTGGTGCCAACCATCAGTCAAATTTAGTGTTTTATTAGTGAACTAGTGTTGGCTGAGTGATAGAACAATATAGATGTCAAGAGACACAAACAATGTTAAATCAAAGATTTGAAAAATCTGAACTGACTAATTTAATTTCTTGAATTATGTGAAGTGTGTGGATGATAACTATGATGAGCTCATGGTAGAGAATAAAGGTAAACCATTTTGAGGTAAATACAAGGTTCAAATTGTAGAGAAAGTTTCTAGAAGAACCAAATGGAAAAGTGGGTAGATTCATTGAATCCTACCTAACCCTAAAAAGGAAAATTGTGGTTAAGTGACAAAAGATATAAATTCTCTATTTATAGAGATAGGTGGTTAGAAGCAAAGGTTATCATGTGTGAGAATGCATTGCTTCATTCAATGGCCAAACAAAAGAGACTATAGTTGGCATATAAAGAAAGAAGGCTTAAGGGGGTGAATGCTTGAAAGGTGAAAATGATATCAGAGTTGAAGAGTATGAATGCCAAGTAGAATGTAGGACTGAAAAAGTGATTTGTAATGAAAAATTGAGTTGTATTTTTTTATCAGATCAATTCTTACTATTACTTTCTAATAATTGTGCCAATGTGGATAAAATACTTTGGATTAATGTTGACCTAATAGTGATTTGTAAATCCTTTAACCAAGTGAAATTATAATGGAATGGTCTAAAGTCCTCTAAAAGGGCTCACTCCTAATAGGGTTATTGAAATCCTTTAACCAAGTCACATTTAACAGTGTGTATTGTAATCTTTAACAAGGTTGGCCTTTCATAGGGCATGACTTCAGTAGTGTGAGAATTGGTAGTGGGTTATTGGTTGTTTTTCAAAAATTGGGATTCCATGCAAAATCCTTGTGTTAAATTGTGTGAATGTTCTTATGGCATTTCATGATTACATTTCTATAAAAATGTTTTAACCTAGGATAGTAACCTACACAATTTAAGTATTGAATGTTCTAATGGATACATGCATGTTGAGGATTTATGGATATGGGTCTACTAAGCATTGAAATTTTTTATTTGTACATCTAGACCTTGGATAACTAATTCACCCCACTCTTAGTTATTTTAAAGAATTCCAACAACCATTTGTAGCACAATCAAAAGGCATATCTTCTAAATAATCTCTATTATTCCTTATGAGAGCATAAAGAGTATTAGGAGTAAGGAAGATAGAAATATTATACATCATCAAGGGCTTATGGTCTTAATTCTTGAACATTTTAAAGCTAACTATATAGAGTAAGCCATATCTGATCATTTTGGCTTTGGGGGGGATACAAAGGTCTATGATGACTCTAAAGAGGAAAGTTTTTCTAAAGCTAATTTGGGGTTTAATTCAAACTCTAATTTTTTTGAGAAGGCCTCTATTAAGAGTAAGAAAATGGGCAAGGCTTCAAGATCTAGAAAGAATAAGCCCCACAAAATGCTCAAGAAAGAGGGAAGGTGTTAGAAATAGAGATTATTGACAGGGGGGGTGAATTAGTAATCTACAAACTTTAGTCGCCAACTAGATATTATTACTTACTTTAAACCATGAATAACAAAGAAATAAAGTAATGTTGATCACTAACAATAATAATGTACAAAGATAACTCATGGGTAAAAGCACAAACCTATGTCACCCTTTTGTAAAGGAAAAGGCCAAAAAAAGTATAACCGTTCACCTTCAATAAAATAAAAATTTGTATTATTATTTTGAATTTGGAAATGAAGTAAACTAATGAAATGTGTAGAAATGGATAAATTTTAGGATTATAATTTTTACTAATTATTTGGAATAAGAATTGATATATTTTCCTAATTTTTATAGATAATTTTTTATGTGCTAAAAATTAGGGTTCTTGTTACCACCATCAAACTATATGCAAATAAAATTATTTCCCTCTAATCTCAAACTATATTATAGATAACATATATATCTAAAACAATCATAAATAAAAATAGGCTTTAGAACTATATTTTCTCTTTTTATAAGGATTGAAATTTCAACTCACCTGAAATCGATAGTTTTCATCTCCCACCACATTTTTCAAAGCAAATCTATTCTAACTAGGAGAAAAATTATACATTCTAGAAGAGGACTCTCTCCTCTAGAATGTCATATAATTTTTAGATTCTTTTGTTATGATTTAACTATTTTTTCTTTCTCAAAACTAACATCTTTTCAAGTGTTAAAATATGTGGTTGTGAAATTTTTTAATTTCAATATATACTATATCTTATTAAAACACTATAAAATCTACATGATAATATTCTTGACTCCGAGCTCTATAAAATTGTATTTATATATTATTAAAAAAATATCATAAAAAATAGTAAGAGTTATTGAAACACCACTTTTCTGAAATAATTTTATTTCTTTAGTAATTGGATACAAACTAGTATAAAACATTTATTTAATAAACATTTCAAATTGGAAAAGTGTGAGACCATATATAAGTTAGCTAGAATGAATTTATCTAGATCACATGTTTTTAAAAAAATGAATTTTAGATAGAAATACTCAATTTTAGTCATTCTAATAAGTCAGCCTAAGGTGACATATCTTTGTACTTTTACCCTCATAACACCATATTTTGTTAACTAGGGTAACCGTGGCCAAGGGAAAACCCTACTGGTGATGATACCCACTAGATAATATACTGATATATAAGTTCCTTGTTAGAGGATGGACCCTGTTAGGATTCAATGAGAAAAATCAATATAAGGAGTCCTTCTTAGGTGATTTTGAATCCCTATTAGCAGTTATGGTATAATGTATGTAAGAAGAGCCCACTCCCCAAACATGCAATTTCAACTACAAGAAGAGCTCACTGCTCAAACAAGAAATTTATTGTTATCTTCTTCCTTTATTGATCTTTAATCTTCATCTTGTTCACAAATCATCAAATAGCTCATATAAAACTTTGCATGTGTCACTTTCACAAGAGTTCACATATAGTCAAAATTCGCAATTCATACTTGTATTTCAATTCAAGATAGCTCACTTCTTATAGCAAAATGTCCTTTGCATAAACACCATGCCTTTACAAAAATTGTTACTGAGTCAACTAAGACCACAAACCACTTTTCCATGTTAGAGTAAACATTTAGGATGTTGGCCCTAATTGGACAAGTAAATATTTTGTAAATAAAACAATTATTTTCCTTCAATTTCACTATCCTATTTTTCTTCAAACATGATTATCTATATTTCATATATTTCGTACTAACTTTTGAGGTTATACGCATCATGATCAATATGTATACTCTCTCCATGTAACTTTGCTAGTCATAATATGATGTCAGCAACAAGTTGTAAACAAAACAATGTACTATTGTAAACCAAATTCTATACTTAGATAATTTTCTAATTACCAAACACTAATTATCTTTATTTTTGAGGTTTACTATGAGAATGTACATCATGTTTTACCATAAATGACAACAATCACATATCACTATCAACCAATTGTCAACAATCTCCCCCTTTGGCATTGATGGCAACAAAATAGGGAAAATTGGCTAAGTGGCAAAAACTTAATATAAATAACATATAAATATTACATCTATTACAACTTTCTCAAATTTACATATGCTCCCCCTTACAATATACTTTGCTACTTTCCAATTAACTACTACTCCCAATTGTAACTCTCCCCTTTACTATCCAATTTTTTTCTTTTCGATTTTTTGCAAATATTACTCCCCCATTGACATCAATGACAAAGGTCAAAATTTCAAGATTCGATCCAAAAACTATTTAAAATGATGTCCTTCCTTATGCTGAAATAATCTTCATATAGTCATCAAAATTTGCCTTTATAATATCCATACCTTTGGTCCATGTTTCTAGACTCAACTGAAGTGACAATTGCACATAAAGCATATGATGCAATCTCAACTGCATTAATATTTGAATACAAAAAGTTGGAATATGTGTCCTTAGCCTTAACACAGTCCTCTAACTATTTCTCAACAAAAGATAATTTCAGAGCAATAGATTCTCTGAAATCAGATGTCCTCTTCAAAATCTTTTCTCTTCAAAGTTCCAATTTCCTAATTTCATTGTGAATACTGGATACTTGTCCTTCAAAATTGTCTACTTTACAAGATGGATGCTTGATCTAGTTGGATAAAGCCTCTAGCGTACTAATCTTTATCTCTATCTAACTATCAATGTCTTTAGTCAACTTGTATGATAAGGTACACTCCATATACAAGTTTTCCCTTCCTACTAGCACTTTTGGAGTTCTTTTATACAAGTATCAAGATTAACTATGTCATTCTTGATATTCTAATAGATGGTGCTAAACAAGTTAGAACCATGGGAAATTCATACCTTTGCCTCTGCAACATTCAACAAATTTGTAAATTCTTCATCAAATGATTTTAGCACTGCTTGTGCTCTCTGTTAAGGATTGGATTCTATGTGTTGAACTACCAATGTACTGGGTAGTCCTTCTGTCACTTCCATTAATGTTCTTTGTAAACTCTTTACTTTCCTATTCTTCTCAATTAGCTTGGTTAGGGATGAGATTAGATTTGTTTGATCATCATCATCAGTAGTTAAACTGGCAAGAGAGAGTGGAGTAGATGAACTAGATGGTTTAGTATCATCTTCCCTCTTTTTCTTTGTTGCTTCTTTCATCCTTATCTCTTCTTCTTCTTTCTTTTCCTTTTCCTCTATTTCTCTCTTCTCTTCCAATCTTTTCTTATCTTCTTCAAGAAATTTCTATTTGGCTTCCTCTACTTTCTTCTTTTCTTCTTCAAGTAGCCTTTTCTTTCCTCACTATCTCAACTTATCCTCAATATTCTTGGTGTCTGGTTCATTTGGTTTGGAACCACCAAATGGATTGGTATCATCAATGTTAAGGGTAACATTGGTTTGATCAATCTGCACAGTATCATTGCTTACCGACACTTCCAAGGTTCTAGGAGTTGGAGAAGATATTGCCTTTGACTCTATCAACATTTGACTAATTGTTGATGTAGTCTCACTTCTTAGCTTATCCTTTTCACCAATCATAAATAGGAATGGTCTCAATTTATTCCTCAAGTATGGTGTGAGGTTATTGAACTATCTTTTGATTTCATCTTCATCATAAATCTTGCAAATAGTCCTAAGCATAGACTTCCAAAGTTCAAGGTCTTCTTCCCTTGTAGGAGCCTTCTTCTAGATGAGTCTCTCATAGACTTTTTGGTTAATAATGCTCTCAAGATCCTTTAGCTTTAGAATATTTTCCACAATATATCTCACAGTAGATATATCAATCTGGTCCTTCTCAAAACTACTGTATAAATCATAAAACTTGTTCATCTAAAAAAGATTTCCTTCATTATAAATAGTTGTATTGATCTTCTCAATCTTTGACTTCCAAGGTTGCCAAGCTTTGCTTGTTGCTTTCTTAGGTGGAGTCACCTTTTATGCTTGATTGATTTCTTGTTCCTCATATTCTGTATCACTGTAGTCAATTGTCAATAATTTTTCTATCTTTTACCTAGTTTGGTGGCTTATTGTTTCACTCTCTTTGTCTTAGTAGATACTACTTCCACCAATCTTTTAGACTTTCTCTTTGGCTCACTAGGTTGAACATCAAATATTGCTACATACAGAATGATTTGTCCTGAAGATGTCTTAGCAATTGATACTGACAAAGTTTGTATGTTTAGTATACCTTGCTTCAATGTCTATCTTACAACTTCAAATTTACTCTCTATCATTTTAGCTTTTGATAGTACCTTCTTGATTATAGATTCAACTTTCTTATGTGATGCCTTTTCTAAGGTTGCTTGATGAGCTTGCTACGTGATCTCATCATATGTTCCAATTCTATATTCTACTTTATCTCTGTCTAAATTTAGCAAAAAATCAATATAACCATCTGCAACATCATCATTCAATTCATAGCTCAAGGGGTCAAGAAATGTCTCTTGAGGTTCCACTGCTTGAACATAGGTATGATCTGCGTCAACCAATATACAAATGTCTTCCTTGAATCTTTCCACAATTGTAGGAGCAATTCTAAATCTCTATTTCATTTCATTCTAAAATGTCTTCATTATTAGGTTGCCATTGTCCAATATCTTGTTTGCAAGATGCCTTCTCCATACCTCTGTAATCTTCTCCATAGTGCACCTGTCACTACTCATTATGTCTGTAATTGATAAGTAAGGAAATCTTGTAAGTACATGAAAGAATATGTTATTGATCAATGATTGGAATCTAAACACACCATTCTTTGTCCTCTTAATCTTCTCTAGTTTTTTTAAGAGTTGCATTCTTAGTATTTCACTAAGATTCACTTGTTCTTTCTCTATACATATCTTATATGCCGCATAGATGAATCCTACTGAAAGTTCATCAATCTTAGAACTTTTACAAATATAATAAGCAATAATTCTACTCAAAAAGCTAACATAATCTTGCTTGATGGTATTGATCACCATAGCCTTAACATTATACACTGCTTTAGTATAACTTTCAACTTTCTTCTTAACCATCTTCTCACCTATAGGTACACTACCTTGTTTACTAAGACTAGTTACCTCATGAATAAGGATAGCATAAATGTCAACTACATTGTCTTAAATCAATAATTTACCATCATGTATCCTATTCAATATAATCTATCTAACTCATGGTAGAAATGATACTTAAAAAGGTCTAATTCCCTTAGATGTTCAAATCTAGGTTTCACAGTCATGTCATGGTTGAAAACCAATTCCATGTCCTTGTTCATGAATTCACTACCAATTGACTCAAATTTGGTATTCAAATAACTTCCTACATCTTCATGATAAACTACATCGTTCAGAGTGATAGACAATGCTAAGTTAGGGTTTCCTTTAATGGGTTTTACAGAAACAATCTTTAACTTAGGTCTATCCTCATTCTTGACATTGTGTACTAATGGCATATCCATGATTCTATTAATTATGAACTTTTACCAAACAAATCTGTAAAAAAATGATAAAATACCTCTTTCTGAAAATAGGGTTTGCTTCAAAATTGCTTTAAGAAGTCACTTTTGAATGCTCTTCACTTTGGATGTGTTTGTAATGAAGTGAAAATCAATTGTGTACTCCATTTATCCTTTCAAATTCAACTTCCATTAATTATGTACTTTGCAAATATGAAAAAGTTGTCTATTACATTTTCTAATCAAATAATTGCTCAAGATCATCTATCCAATCTTTAGATGTCACTCAAGGTTTACTATAGCCTTCTTTCATCATCACAAACATCCTCAAGACTTCACATCATGAAATCCTTGAGAAAAAAACATACTTTTCATATTCTATTGTAGAATCAACCTTTACTATAATACCACTAAACTTTGAATTTCTTCATAACTTGTTTAGATGAGCTCCAAATTATAGGCAAGCTTAGGTACCATCTAAACATAACTAGATACATATTTTCCCAACTTTGCTACCTCTAATTCAGCTTCTGATTTAAGTTCTCAAATTTTGATGCTGTGAACAAGATTAAATTAACTTAATTGAATAAAACTCAATGATTGACTTCGATCTTCCTATCTCATTATCATCTAACTTTTCTTTTAAGATATCTACTCCTTTGAAAAATGCTTCATTACATTCTTTTTGAAGTTCACTCTCTATGTTTCTTTGTTCTTCATTGTCTCTATTAGTTTTGGAGTTCCTTTCATGGTTCCTTCTGTCATTTCCAATATTCTTTCCATCATTCCTTCTATTCCCAAAGTTTCTTCCATTGTTCCTCCTATTTTCAATTTTTTTTTCCATTATGTAGTACTTCATTATGTGTCTGAAGTTGTTGCATAACTGACAAATAGGTGCTCTACTTCTTAGATTATGTTGATCATCAAGTGCATGATGATTCTAAGCAATGTGTCCTAAGTTGTTACACTAATAACATGTGATCTATCTTCTGTCTTCATAATATCTTCCTTCTCTTGATGTTCTTTGATTAGATCTTCTTCTATTTGTAGGGTTAGTATTTCTAGACATTCTACTATTTCTTCTATCGTTATCATTCTTAGGTTTCCTATAATCAATTGCATTATGACCCATACCATGATAATTATGACTGTAAAAGTCCTTAACATGACTAAATGACTTATTTTTACAATCTCTTATCATATGACCTATTTCATTTCATAAAAAGTACTTGCCTCTAAATTCATACCTAGTTGCCTTAGGAGTCTCCACTTGCTTTGGCTGATCCAAAATTTTAGCTTCCTTGACTTGTCTAACTTTTTTAGGTTGTCGAAGGATTGACTAAATTCAAACATATCATCAAATTTTTCGTTTTCTTTCAGATTTGATCTAATATCAAGTTTCTTTGTAGATATGTTAATTATATAACCAAGATTAGTCTTATCATAAGTAGGTCTCTATATTGAAATTGAATTATCAATCTTTTCTCTACTAGAAAAAACCTTCTCAAGTTGTTGTCTGCATTGTGTTAATTCACCTTTCACAATAGTATTGTACTTATGGAGTTCTTCATGATCTTCTTTCAATGTTTCAAACTCAGATTTCTTCCTTTCTAGACTTGCTCTTAGATCTACATTTTTAGTCTTGAAATCAGATTCAACTTTGCTAGGATCATTTCTCAAGGTCAACTTTGGATTTTTAATCTTCAATTCATGCTTAAAAATCTTGTACTCTTTCTTCAACTTTGAATAGTCATCAACACTAGTTCCTAATTTAGTGGATTCGGGCTTGGATTTTAGATGTTCAATCTTCTCCTTCAATTGACCAATGTATACTTTGGAATCTTCATATTTATCCTTCATCTTATCTCTTTCTTTAGTAAGGAGATCAATTTGTTCAAGAGCTTCAAGGATTTTCATCAACTGTTCCATATCTATAGGGATCTTACTTAAGCTGTTAAGCCTCTTCAAAGTAATAGGCTCTGATACCAATTGTTAGAAATGGGGATTACTATGAGGGAGGGATGAATCAATAATCTACAAACTTTAGTCACCAACTAGATATTATTACTTAATTTAAACCATGCATAAGAAAGCAATAAAGTAATTCTGAATAGTAATAGTAACAATGCATAAAGATAACTCATAACATCATACTTTGTTAACTAGGGAAACCCTGGCCAAGGGAAAAACCCAATGGGGATGATACCCACTAGATAATATACTGATATATAAGTTCGTTGTTACAGGATGGACCAAGCTAGGATTCAATGAGAAAATTCAGTGTATGGAGTCCCTATTAGGAGACTTTGAATCCCTATTAGGAGACTTGAACCCTATTAGAAGTTGTGGTATAATGTATGCAAGAAGAACCCATTGCCCAAACATGCAATTTCAAGTACAAGAAGAGCTCACTACTCAAACAAGTAATTTACTATTATCATCTTCCTTTACTAATCTCTGATCTTCAGTTCATTCTTGGATCATCAAATAGCTCATATAAAGCATTGCATGTATCGCTTTCACAAAAGTTCACATACAGTCACAATTCACTATTCATACTTGTACTTCAATTCAAGGTAGCTCACTTCCTAGCACAAAATGTCCTTTGCATAAATACCATGCCTTTACACAAATTTTTTCTAGGTCAGCTAAGACCAGAAACCACTTTTCCAAGTTAGAGTAAACATTTAGGATGCCAGCCCTAATTGGACAAGTAATTATTTTGTAAACAAAACAACTATTTTCTTTCAATTCCACTATCCTATTTTTCTTCAAACATGATTATCTCTATTCCATATAGTCTATACTGACTTTTGAGGTTATATTCATCATCATCAATATGTGTACTCTCTCCATGTAACTTCGCTCATCATAATATGATATTAGCCACAAGTTATAAACAAAACAATATACTGTTATGAACTAAATTCTATACTTATACAATTTTTTGATTACCAAACACTAAGTATCTTTATTTCTGAGGTTTCCTGTGAGCATGTACATAATGTGTTTCCATAAATGACAACAATTTCATATCACTATTAGCCAATTGTCAATAGAAGGACCAAGAAGAGGACACATCATAAGTATATGAAGATGGTATGGAGAGGACATGGATATTGATTTGGAGGATGTTGGTAAATTATCCCCTCGAGAGAAATGAGCTAGGACCTCTGCGAAAGATAAAATCCCTAATGTGGAAACACATAAATCTCCAAATCTTTTCCCTCCCCTAGTGCCTTAGATCCTTGAACAAATTGGTAAATTGGATTCTTCTATCTTCATGGATTATGTTGATCCTCCTCCTTTTTTGGAGTTTAGTGTTAATAGGTAGTTAAATATCCCTTTTCAACCATTGGTTTGTAGGAAGAAATTTGTCACTAACTCTAGCTAGCCTCTTAGTGTGGATAATATTGGGGTCTCTAGTAACCCTAAGATGGACTCTAATCTATTGGTGGTTGTTGATTTTACCAAGGATACATGCATGAATATTCTACAAATTTGTAAGCAAGGGGTTGTGTATTTTTAGAGAGTTATAAAATGGACCTTTCATGATACCAAGGAAGTGAAGGTGAAACAAAGAGTCTTGAATAGAAAGAAAGACTATTTGGATGTTGTTGTGGATAAAGTTATTGTTACCTCTATTAATGATAAAGATAATATAGACATAGTTGAGGTAATGCAAGACACATGCATTTACTAGTTTAAGGAGATTGAGGGGAGGATCATGAAACAAAATTTTTACAATTTTTTGGTTTGTAAAAAGCCCTTAAATGGATGTGGGATAAGAGATAAAAGATCTTGAAGGAATCTGTAGAGCATATAGGGATTTGCATTGCTAACATGGGCATTTCTAACAATGAGAAGGCTAGTATCTAGGTGGTAGATAATAACAAGAGTTAAAGGGATATTCCCACTAGACCTAGCAAGAGGACTCAAGCTAATATGAGGAAGATGGAAGAGAATGCTTACAAGGAAGTTCTTGATATGAAGAAGGTTCTTGATACAATTGAGTAACTTGAACTTGAAGTTGCACAATTGTTTAAGAGAATTATCTAGTTCGGATCATGTGCTATTTTTTCTTCTTCTTTTTGGTTTTTTACCTCTTTTTTATTTTAGTTGGTACCTATACTAGCTTTTGTTCAGGTGCTAGCATATGTTTCTTTCATTTTTATTTTGTCTAAGATGGTACTTGAATGATTAGTTTCTCTATTTCCTAATGTAAAGGGTTTTAGGGTCCCTTCAAAACCTAGTTCACTTAATTAAAAATAATTTTTTTTTCTAAATATCTAACTCTAGTTTCTTTAAAGAAACACCACTCCACCTTCTGAACTAAACACAAATAATTAACATTGTATAGGGGAGAGAATTTCTAGTAGTTGAGAATTCTAATTTAACATCTATTAAAATTGTATGATTATTTACAATGGCTTATTTGGCATGTATGGTACTTATAAATCAACTCTTAAGTCCCATCATCAAATGTGAAGTCAAATCAATATACATATTTCATGAGGTGTCTAAAATACTCTCCTAAAATGATAGACGAAAATTTATGCATTAAGTTATATTTTATTGGTTTGATCATGTAGCATGACATGATTTTAAAATTCTTATATTTAAAGAATATGTCTCAATGAATTGTCAGTACATATGGTCAAGACTAACAATTTTAATCTCACAATAACTAGTGTTGTATTTTAAAAATTATATGATATTAAATCATCAAATACTATAGAAATCATTGGTTAATGATAGAGCCCAATCCTCTCATTTTTGTGTAACTCTATGATATTACATCAATGATTTATAATCTCCCAACAATTTTGAGTTTCTTTTTACTCAATATTTATCTAACTATTAATTTTAATTTAACATGTTATAGGTATATTGAATCAAATTAGTCGAGATGGAGTAGTGTAGAAAATGGATAGGTGGTTATCACTTTAATTAATCATTATGAGATCACTATAAAATGATCTCTAAAATTAGTAAATTATTATATTCTATGATATGACAAGCTTACATAAAAAAGGAAGGTTTTGAATATTATGATGAAAAAAACCATTATGACAAATATTTGCAATCCATCCATTCTGAGAAAAATGAAAAGGAGTTTAAATAAATGACACCAAATTATAAAAATGAAAGGAATTTAATTTTTTTGATATCAATAGATGGGGTAAAACTACCTAACCTTGAGAACAAACATCTCTTCTTTTGTCCTCACAATGATAATAATTAAAAAAATTAATCCACAACTAGTTAAAATAATTATACAAAACCAAACTAGAAACAAATGATGACTCAATGAGTACCACTCGTAATGTCTCAGCACATATTATTTCTAACAACTATTGATTTCCTCTTAGCAAAGACTTTCAAATACATTAAATTGAACTTCAACCACCCAAAGAATGGTATTGAGAGTAAGCTAACTAAAATTAAAAAGATCAAACTTGACTAAATTTGAGACATTATATTTATAGGAAATTATTTTCCCACTACTCTTACTTGGTATTTCCCATATCTAAATTATTCTTTGCAATCGATGTTAATTCTTTGTTCCTTTCCTACACCCTATACACTTGACCTATTTATTTGTTTAATGATGACCCCCCAGCAAAACTAATAAAGTCTTTCTTGTTATCTTTCTATATGTACCTAAAAACACTAATTGATGATTGTTGGAGTTGATGAAAGATCAACCCCACATTTCCCAAGAATCACTTGCATGAAAACACCTATCATAGAAAGCAAGAAACAAAAGCTATGGAGGCTAGAATTGCCAAATCCATCGATGAGACATTCTTGATGAGAAGAAAGAGAGATTTCTATTATGAAAAGTGAATAAATAAAATTACAAAGAGAGATCATCCTTATAAAGGAGATCAAAACCCTAACAGATAACTAACCTAGGTTGCATGATAATAATTAATAAAAGAATTAATTATTATATGCCCAAAGTTTTGCTTAAGTAAACTAGAGATAATAAGTGACTTAATAATTAAATCAATATGATTTAATTAATAAGTAAACACATTATTACTCTAACAACACCCCTTAATACAAACTTAGGGAGTAGCTAAAAACTTAGAAACTACTACTGAAAGTAAATTTGGGTCTTGACAACAAGGCTTGATGAGGTACCCAGGCACAACCAATTTTTTGAAAAGAGAAAACATATAGAAAACCAAATGGGGAAAACTCTACTCCAAAAAGATATGGGATTAATGATGAAAATAACTAGTGAAGTATTGAAGAGGCCTCCAAACTAGGGATAGTCTCGAAAGATGGGAGAAAAAGATGATCATGGAGAACACCATTGAATCATGTAGAACCTGCAAAGCTCTATCAAAAGTAACTATTGATCTAGAGAACCTCCACTAAAATAGAGCCTAACCAAGTAGAGAAGAGTATAATATGCATTGAATTAGGAGGCACACAAGGAAAACTACTAAAGTTGAAGATAAAGAAGACATGAAACAATAAAGCTTGAAGAGTTGATCAATAAAACATGGAAGGTTGCAACAAAGGTAGGAATGAAAAAAGAAGAAGTTTCAATATGGTAATGATCCATCTCACTGAAATGCATACGTACCTAGCCACTACATCCACCTAGTACATAGGAAAAAAAATTGAATACATAACTCACTCTAATAAACCAAGGAAGCAAGAGAAAAAATAGGAGAATCCCCCTAAAGAAGACAAGGGTTAGGTGACAAAAAATTAGAAAAGTGAGCCAAAAGAATTGCATGTCAAGGAACCATAATCAAGATGCATAAAAGAGTACATATGTATTCATCGAGGTGATCAATCATAGACACATCATGAGGATAATTTCATAGAAGGGAAACTCATTGGACAAAGGAAGATGGAAAACAAAGGGAAATCATCAACCCCTCATGGAACTTCAATCAAAGTAGTGCATGTAACATTTAAGGCACAAGATATGGTGAATCCTATGAATACAATAATCTATATGAGTGTCCTTAGATGAGACTGCTCAAATAAAAAAGCAAAATAAGGCCAAATTATTGAAACAAAAATATAGATGCAATATGACACTTTATTTCAGTGCATTAACAAGAATGCATACAAATGATGTCGAAATAGACTAGAAGAGACATAGGGCTAGTACAATAGATAGTACAAACCATGATGAATCATCTAAAGCAAAAAAATTGATCTCCAGACTTGAAACAACCAAGACATCCACCAGAATGCAAAAAAGTAAAAACATAAATGGGATGTGCTTAGAGAAGAATCTAGAAAGTGGAATGTCTCAAGATATGTCTCCTGAAGTGCAAAATAGAACCTCTAAATTTGATTGAATAAAATAGAAACAAAACAACATCAAAAGTCCAAATAAATTGCACCATCATGATGGGCTCAGAATCACCATTTTGACAATATCTTGTTTGTGAAAAATAAAGGTTGGATGAGAAAGTTATGACAAAAACACCACATGTAGGTCAAAATAGAACTAGAAGGGAAAAAAAAAACCACCACCTCAAGAGTTGTGCCAAATGCTTTAGGAAGTGAGCCTGTTAGTAACATAAATTACCTCAAGAAGTGTGCTAGTTGTATATTAGAAACTACCACTGGAAACATGTAGGTTCATGCAAAATTGGATTGGGAAGCATGCATATTTGTATCAAAAGTGCATTGGGAAGCATGTTTATTCCATAATAGAAATAGTCCCAAATTTCATGTCAAAAATCTTGATTTTTGTACAGGAAAACCTTGATTTCTATACAAAAAATCTTGATTTTTTGTGCTAGAAAATACCAATTTCTAGAATATAAAATCTTGAATTTCAAGCAAAAAATTATAAAATTTTTCCTTGGGAAATGTGCCCAACCTGGGAACAATGTTTTTGCCTTTGATTCCAATGGGTAACTAACCTAGGCTACATGATAATAATTAATAGAAGAATTAATTATTATATGCCCAAAGTTTAGCTTCAATAAACTAGAGATAATAAGTGACTTGATAATTAAATCAGTATGATTTAATTAATAAGAAAAAAAAACTCTATTACTTTAACAACCCCCCTTAGGATAAACTTAGGGAGTAGCTAAAACCTAGAAACTACTACTAAAAGTAAATTTGGGTATTGGCAAAAAGGCCTAATGAGGTAGCCAAGCCCAACCAAATCTCTAAAAAGAGGAGAAATAGAGAACCAAATGGGAAAAACCCTACTCCAAAAAGAGATGGAAATAATGCTAAAAAGAACTAGTGAAAGATTGAAGAAGCCTCCAAACTAGTGAACATCCCAGAAGATAGGAACAAAAGATGATCATGAAGAACACCACTTAAGCATGTAGAAGCTGCAAAGCTATGTCAAAAGTAACTATTGATCTAAAGAACTTCCAATGAAATAGAACTTGACTAGGTAGAGAAGACTATAATCTGCATCAAATAAGGAGGCACAAAAAGGAAAACTATTAAATTAAAAGATAAAGAAGGCGTAAAAGCCAAAGTCTAAGGAGCTAATCAATCAAACATGGAAGGCTATAACCAAAGAAGGAATGAAAACAAAAGTGTCTATATGGTAAATGACCCATCTCACTAAAATGCGTAGGTGGGTCGCTGCATCTGCCTAGTACATACAAAGAAAATTTGAATACATAGTTCACTCAGTTGAACCATTGAAGCATGAGAAACAACAAAAGAATCCCCTAATGTAGAAAAGGGTGAGCTGGCAAACAATTGGAAAAGTGGGCCAAAAGAACTCCATGTAAAGGAACCATGATCAAGATGCACAAAAGAGTACATATGTGTGTATTGAGGTGATCAATCTCAAATATGTCATGAGATTAATGTCATAGAAGGGAAACTCATTAGACAAAGGAAGATGGCAAACAAAGGAAAAACACCAACTTCGAATGACACTTTAATCATAATAGCATGCATGTATAATAAGTCACATGATATGGTGAATTCCAAGAATACAATAATATGCATGACTATCCTCAAACAACACTACTCAAATCAGAAGGAAAGAAAAGGAAAAACTACTAAAACAAAAATACAAATGCAGTATGACACTTTATCTTAGTGAGTTTACAAGAATTCATACAAATCATGTCTAAATTGACCAAAAGAGACACATGGCTAATACAATAGATAGTACAAACCATGACGAATCATTTGAACCAACAAAATTGATCTCCAGACTTGAAACAACTAAGATATCCACCAAAATGCGAAAAACAAAAACGTAAATGGGATGTGCTTGGAGAAGAATCTAGAAACTAGAATGTCTCAAGATATGCCTCTTGGAGTGCAAAATAGAACCTCTAAATTTTATTGCATAAATTAGAAACTAAACAACATCAAAAGTCTAAATAAACTACACCATCATGATAGGCTCAAAATCAACTTCCTGATGATATCTCGTTTGTGAAAATCTGAGTCCGGATGAATAAGTTATAAATAAAACACCACATGTAGGTCAAAAAAGAGATGGAAGGGCAAAAAAACCCATCACCTAGGGACCCATGCCAAATGCGTCAGGAAGTAAGCCCACCCATAACAGAAATTATCTTGAGAAGCGTGCCAATTTCATACTATAAACTACCTCGAGAAGCATGTAGCTTCATACAAAATTGGATTAGAAAGCATACATGTTTTGTACCAAAAGTGCATTGGGAAGTCTGTTAGTTCCATAATAGAAATTATCTCAATTTTAGTGCCAAAAAGCTTGATTTTCATAGAAGACCTCAATATCCATGCCAAAAAACTCAAATTTTTGTGCCAAAAAATATAGTTTTACACATTGAAAAATCTTAATTTTTGAGCAAAACATTCTTATTGTCATGCCAAAAAATTATAAATTGTCACCTGGGAAATGGGTCCAATTTGGGAGCAATTTTTTTTACTTAAAATTCCAACTATTTCCAAATTGGACAAAATCTATATTATAATAGGGGATTTTTGGTGCTCTTATCTCAACGATGAAGTCTATTTTTTCTAAAAGTGCATCAAAAATTAGTGACCCCTTGAGATCCAATACAAAATTCCTCTAAAAAATGAAACCCTTTGAAAGAAAAAACACATATCTGAAAGCCAAGATAGGCTTCTCATAAATAGAAAAGGGGCATGAAGATCTGAAGCTTTGATACTATGTTGAATTTGATGAAAGATCAAACTCATAACTCCCATTAATCCCCTTATGCAAACACCTGTCATAAAAAGAGAGAAACAAAAGCTATGGAGCCTAGAATTCCCAGATCCGTAGATGATACATTCTAGATGAGAAAAAGGAGAGATTGTTATTATCAAAAGAAAATGAAGAGAATTACAAAGAGAGATCTTCCTTATAAAGGAGATCAAAACCCTAATAGGTAACTAACCTTGGTTTCATGACAATAATTAGTAAAACAATTAATTATTATATGACCAAAGTTAGCTTAAGTAAGCTAGAGATAATAAGTGACTTAATAATTAAATCAACATGATTTAATTAATAAGAAAAAACTTTATTACTCTAACAATGATTATCTTACAATTGTGTTTTCACTTCCTTGATCAATTTCTTCTTTCATTAGTTCACCTCCCCCTCTTATCCACCCTCACCATCTATCCTTTTTTACATCTAATTCCTTGAACACTTCACATTTTTCAAACAACCATAAACTATCAAATGAATCTTCCAAACAAAGATTTCATAGATAACCCTATAAATTGTCAAACCACAATTTCATCTTAATCAATGGAGAATGTAACAAAGAAAGCTAACTATATTCAATAAAATAAAAGTGGTACATGCCCTTGGATTAGAATCACTACATGGGGTTCTTTTGAGAATTTCTCATAAATTTTTGCACTTGAAAACTTTTTTATCTTCATTTTTCTTAGTAGGACCAATCTTTATTATTGTCTCCACGTGTTGGTCTTCCTTGTCTACTACATGCAAATTATTTATCATCTTCATCTATTTACTACTTTATACATTAGATAGTACCATCCACATCCTTGAAACATTAAGAAGAAGAAAAAACATGGCTTGTAGGTTTTTGTTGTAACTTCCTCTTTCTCCCCATCATTGACAAGAATATTTTCATTTAGCAACATCACCTTACAATTGCCACTGACTCTTCCCTTTTGTCTCTCAAAAAGGAAAATGGGTATGTTTGACAACATCATACTTTAAAAACATATATAGATATTTTCTAGTTTATTATGCACTACCTTCCTCTCAAATTTATAATATTTACAAACTAATGTAAGGAACACATACATGGGAGAGACATACCTAACACAATATCCTTATAACTATATGCACCCTAAAATGGTCACCTTGACTATGTGCCCCGGTTTCATAATTTATCTCAAGCTTGAATCGCTATTTACATCACCATTTCCTTTGATCAAATTAAATTATTTGAATTTTCTAATTTAATTGAATTATTTAATTAATCATTATTATTTTACATCAATTTCCTTGATTAAATTGGAGTTAATTTATTTAATTAATTTTAAATAAATGGTTGGATTATCTTAATTTTTGTATTATTTAATTAAAGGAATTTTCTCCCTTTTAATTAAATAAAACCCCTCCTCACTTAATTTTATGTGCAACAATTATTATTTTAAAATAAATAATTAAATAAAAGTCACACACTTTATTTTATAAGAAAATGGATTATTTTACATTTAAATTAAATAAAAACACCCCTCATCTTATAACTTTTATGGAGTTTTAGATTCCACATCTCTTAATTAAATGCTAATTGCACATTCTCTTATGTGGGTCACACCTTTTCATTTAATTTTCATTTTCCCTGCAATTCGGGAATGCCTCTTGGTTTTGGTATATAAGGAGACCTTCTTCCTTCATTTTAGAAGAGAAGATTTTATTATCACCATTATTGGGAGCTTTCATGTGATTTCCTTAAGGACTTGGAGCATTCTTATGAGAAGATCATGACTTCTTATGCTACCATTATGATAGACATTTTTGGAAGCTTTCTTGGAGACTTGGAGATATCTTGCATGTTCATGATCATTTGAATCTTCCATTTATTGGATGTACTTGTGAAGACCAAGGCTAATGTTCATATGAGAGCCACCATTTCAAACCTTTGAAGCTCTTTGCACATTGATGATAGGAAGCTATGAGTTGATTCTTGAGATCTTGGACTTTCATGGTGTTATTTTGAAGGATTTCAAGTATAAGGATTCATAGAAGTGTGTTTGCATATTTGTCCACTTTTTTCACACACAATAACTACAAACATGAAATTCAACAAGGGATTTCTTATCTACCAATGATTGATTTTCTTTCTCTAAAGAAGAAACTATATAAGGTTTTGGATGTTTAGTTATCTTCAAACATATTTTAACCACAATTTCCTTAGCTACTACATTATCAGTACTACCATTAGTTATAATAAGTTTACAAAGCTTATTGTTAGCCTTGCACTTGGTTTTGAATGAATCTCTCACTTGTACTAGTTTTTGTTCCTTTGGTGGCATCAACAAAATTCTATTTGACAAAAATGACTTTTCTATAGAAACTCCCTTATTGCAATGAGGGGGTGGTCTCATAATTTCTTAATCCTCTTGCACAATGTGATTTCTCCATACAAGAAGTCTAAATTCTTCTTTTTATGAACTTAAGAAACTACAAACTCTATTGACCAACATACTAGTTGCAAGAAACCTCTAGAAGTTCCCTCTCTTGATCCCTTCAAATCCAGCTTATCTATCCTAATCTTTCACCTCTCAAAGAGAACAACAAGCTGGACAAGTTAAGATAACCACCACACAAACCTTTATTGTTTCCTTTAAATTCTCTTTCTAATATCCCTCATTCTTTTGTGGTCTAGCACATTTCCTTATTCAACATATGATCGATTTCATCTTCTTCAATTTTGTTCCATTGCCATTTCTTTCTTTTCCTTTCAAAGTTATAAATATTCCATAACTTTTGGCATTGTTTTATTGTCTTCACACTAATATTATTTCTTGGGAAATCTCATGCATTCCTGAACTAGATGGCCCTCTTGTAGAACTCCTTTGTGTAGTCCTATATTTTTTGTGTGTCAAAATTTCATTATGGTTTAGGTGGCATAAATGAAGATGGAATTCTTCCTTTTTAATTGAAAGTTGGAGAAATAGAGGCTTGATTTTACATGCATAATAATTTAGGCCCATATCAATCACCACCATCCTAGTGGGGCTAGACCACTTGGTGTAATATTAGACCTAGTACTAATATAATTATTAAAATAATTTATTGTGCCATGATCGTGACTCAATATTCTTTTTTTCATCCTCCTAAAACCAAGATTTACCTGTCTTGCAACTTGTTGATGTGACCCTACAAGACCACTATCCCATAGAGTTTCATATACTTTGGAAAAATTCTATGATACATCTATCTAAGATGCAATTTTATGTAAACATATATTTTATTCACATAAAACCATCATGGTTGATATTCAAAAGGTTCAGAATCTAGATCCTAGGCCACATGTACTAACTAGATGGATTTCTTTTTGGAACAAAGCCATTATTAGAATTGTGAGATCTTTCAACATTTATGATCACCAATGTGCTATGTGCCTACTTTGGTGCTATGATGCCAAAACCAATGGTCTTTGTACAACAACTAAAGCTATAGCTTAGAATCCTTTTGATACATACTTGCAACATAGGCTAGATAAACTTAGACATCATAAACATATTATTAATTAACAGTCTACAAGTGGAGCTCAAGTTAAAATCAATTTGCACTGACTTAAGATGGGGCATGGGGGTTTGAAGGAGTTTTTTATGGCTCTTAGAGCCTATCATACTTCTCTAGTATCAAAAGAATCAAGAAAGGACAATTTTTTCTCACTAAGTTTTCTAACATTCTCAAAGGTTTTGTTTGAAATTATGAGAAGGTATTTATAGCACAAGAAATTTCTCCTATTATGGATTGAGCTTTGCAAGATTTTATTGTGGTTGTAACTAATAAGCTTTTGAATGACCAATGAATGTTTTGTACACAATTACTCATTCTTGACTACCTTAAGGAAGTTGTCTTTTCCATGGAATATGCAAGGCCACTAGTTGTGATGGATTTTCTTGTGAGTTTTATAAAGCTGTATAGTTCTATTCTGATCATGGTCTACATAAGGTTGACTTAGGAGCTTTTCTTATGCTTTTGAGTAGGTTGTCAATCAAGTGAGTGTTATATTTATACCCAAAGTTGTGGACCAAAAGGATATTTTCAATTGAAGACCCATTAATTTTTGTTAATGTATCTAACAAGGTGGTTGCCAATTCTTGGCTCTCAAGATTCACCATATTTTCCCTCTTGTTTCCTAGCTTGAATAGACCAATTTTATCAAAACTTGGTACATCTTGGACAACATTATTACTCACTAGAAAGGCATGAAATACAAAAGATGATCCAAGAATAATACTATTTTTCTAAAAACTAACATCTCTAAGGCCTACAATTTCATTGAATGGTGGCTTCATCATTGGGAGACCTTGCATTTAGGCCTCATTTTATTCACTCCATGAAAATACATTTTTAGGGATACATCTGCTTGACTCACCATTAATGGGTGTTAATACTCTCCATTTGAGATTTTCATATCTATTTGCTAAGGTTGTCCTCTAGTACCTTCCTCTTATGAGAAGACTACCATGGGCTTTGGGTACTTCCTTGCATCCACAAGTTTTTCTGGTCATGTCAAAGGAATTTCCCTACATCATTCAAATTTTTAACTTGTCAACGATCACTTTTTAGATGACTCTTTCCTCATGTTGATTTAGGATGAAGATAATGTTAGGTACCTCTTTAATTCTTGGGTACCTTTTTTTCTAATTTTAGGTCATTCATTTAGTGGCATAAAATGTATTGGTACAAACAATCCTTTATTCGAGTTCCACCTTGGATTCTCTAGTCTGGTTGGAAATGGATTCAATATGGAGAAAATTTTCATTTTTTTGGCATCCCTTTGTGCTTCAAAGCTTCACCACTAGAGTTATGGAATAATTCTCTTTCTCATATTTAGAAAAAGTTTCCTTAGTGGATTACCAAGCCTATTTCTTTCTCTAGTAAATTCTATATTTGTTATAAAGTCTTGGTGGCTAGCCATGTGTATTCCTTTTGGATGGATCCTTCAAAAGCCTTATAAATAAAGCTGAAGAAGTTATTGCATGATTTTCTCTAGGCATCTAGTGGTGATTATCAAGGATTTAAGAGAGATACTAAAGACTATTATTGCCTTCCCAAGGATTCTAATGGATTTGGTATTTTATATGTACCCAAAACCAATGTTTAGCTCTTTGTGCCAAATGTGTTATCAAAGCCCTCACATGTGATGACTAGAAAATTCTTCTCAGGCATTGTATTTCTTTTGGATTTCCTACTCACAGACCTTCCTAGAGGGGGATTAGCTTTCTAATCATCTTGTTATGAAATTATATCCATTTCAATACCAAAGCACTTTTATTTCCAAAAGCATTTAGAGAGCCTAGAAAGTCATTGAGTTTTAGTTTCGTTGGGTTGATGATGGATTTCAAGATGGACCTTTTAGACAACACAATATTTGACGATCATCACTATTTCATTCTCAAAAGATGCTTGTTTCCAAGATGCAAAGTGCTCTTACTCTCCCTTTTCATAAATGTGGCATTAGAACACCAAAAGATCTTTTTTCTAGAGCTACTATGAGTCTTAGATTGTGAGAAGTCTTTTAGATTTGGTTTTGTGTATCTTACCTAGACCAACAAGCTTTTGACTTATTAGTCTTACTATTGCCTCCAGACATGCTTCATAAGCTTGGCCTTCAGTCTGTGAAGCCTTGGTGGAAAGAGTAAGTGGTATTCTTCCACTCCTCTTTCGAGTTATCAACCCAAGATTGATTATTTTTGGTTGGTTCCCCATCTATCAATGGTCACCAATCTCAATCAAAGATGATATTTACACTCTTCCTTAAAGACCTAGAAAAACAAATCTCTCACCATTTGGATAATTGTTGCTAAGCCCAAAATTTCCAATTTTTTTGGTTTATTCTTTTCCAAAGCTTGCTTGTAAGCTCTAGACCTTGAGATTTGGGAGTTCTTGACCCTTAGTACCCATTTTGTGGGCAAATTGAGTCTTTTTTTCAATATTTTTCAGTTTTGCAGAGGAGCTCAACTATATTGAAGTTGGATTCATGTTTTTTTTTTTGGCCATTAGGCTTGAACTATTTTCTTGGCATATAGTTTTGTTGGCTGATTACCCTAGGCTTCCTATCAAGTACTTGTAGGTATGATGTACTTTTGAGCTAGAGCTCCAATTCACCTCATGGGTACATAGAAATGTGGTCTTATCTACTCATAGTTTTATGGACATAAATATTTCTTTGTATACTAAAGCATATATATGTAATGATGTGCTTCTATAGATACAAGTATAAGAAAACCAAGGTGTGCTAGAGGTTGCTCATCTTTAGGAGTCACTTCAACATTGGTACAATGCCCCCTGTACAATTGTCACAGTGCTGTTAGATTCTACCTCTAGGGAACATACTTCATTACATGGGCACCATAGCGGTCATAGTCCCTACACTTGTGATTGCCACACTTTGCGGTCTAAGACTCCTCATCACTCTCCTTATATAGAAGGTTGTGCTTTGATGCATCATTCAACTTCCCCACTATTCCACAGATCTTCTTTTGGGTGGGTCATGGCTTCTCCTAACCCCTCAACACCTAGTGTGTCTAGTTGGCTAGATGCTAGTGGTGATATCTCATGGCCTAGTTCTTCCAAGTGGTTTCCTCTCCTAGCCATTGTGATCTCACTATTTAGGAGGGAGGAAGAAGAAAAGGAAAAAGAGAATGGTCCATTAAGTGGATATCTAGACTGGATTCTTAGTCTTACTACTTAGGGAATAAAAGATGATCTTGATCCTCCTTCCTTAGTTGGCATTGCTTTGGATACTTGAGGTTGCTTTCTCTAGACTTTGCCCATGATTTTTTAATGAATAGTTGTTATTTGTAACTATTTCTGACTTGGTCATTGAATTCTTACGAAGTGATCTCATATCCCCCAATTTTTTTTGTGAATATATCCTTTATATTATAAATTAATTTAAAAAACACTATTCATAAAATAAAATTTAAAATTTAAAACAAAATCGACTGTAGAATCATTTTGAGAAATAAAGATATTTATAAACTCTTATATTACTCAAAACTTTTGCACTTTTCGATTCACCGATTTGATCAATCGATTCCTTCACAGTTTTGAAATTTCCAAGTACATCGTCTCTTCTTTGAGACATAGAAAGTAGATTGTTGCCCACTTCGAAAGCTTTTAAATGCTTTATCATCTAGGCTGGGTGGGAATAGAAACGTCCAAATGCACTGTAATAACACTATCCACTGCTCCAAAATGCTCAGTTGACAGCCCGGCTGACTAAACTCCCGAAAATTTGCCAGTGGAAAATATCCCAGTCCTCACCCTGTTCGTATTCGAGAATAAATTCAACAATTTTAGAACTACTGGAAAGAGAAACTCTTCTTTTAAGGCTTCAATTTTATAATCAATCGAAATAAGACACTTATATAAGCTTTGCAAGTCTCAGCTGAAGCATTTGTTTCAAAACAGGCAGATAGTTAAGAACACACGCACCTTTGGCACTACGACAAAAGTAGCCTGAAATGAAAATCCCGTTTTATGTGAAAGCGAAACGATCTCCAACTGCTCTGCTCTCAACAGCTCTATTACTCTCAGAAGCAGAGTTGCTGAGCAAGAAACCATTTTCATCTGCACATTAATTGTAATTCTAACTTGGCAGGGGATGTCATCGCATTGTTCCAAAATCACACCGTTGCTTCGGTAAAGTATTAGCAGCCTCTGTGAAGTGAAAAGATTGTCGTGGGACTCGAACCCGGCACTTCCTCGTTCACTATTTGCGAAAATTCTCGGAATGGATTCGTCGACGCTTTCACCATGTTGTTCCAGCTCGCGAACACGAAGCTTTAGTTCTTTCAAATAGTCTGTGGCATTCGCCAGTATTGAATGCTTATCTTTCTGCAAACAAGTACATCAAAGGTCAGAAAAGAAGCTTTTATTTCTTTCTTTGCAAGAATCTGCTTAAAATGATAAAACGTTGCCGAAAGCTAAGCAGGGGTTAAACGAATTTGCTATTTTTATTAAATCGCAGCTCGACAGGTCAACTAAGTCTGAACTAACAGCGCAATTCATTTTTCTGTATAAAACGTTTTCAAACGATTTAACCGATCATTGTAGCTTACTAAAACTTTGAAAAGTTTGAAATCGGTAGAAATTTGTAGGAAAATAATTTCTAATGACGTCGTGGTAATATAATAGCTTGAAATTTCTTGGAGGAAGAGTGTAACGATTCTACAGTGCAGTGCCGAAAACGTTCACGCGCGGCAAAATAAAGTTCCAAATTTTGTTAGGTTGCAATTCTGCGGGTGAAGTCAATCTGAAGAAAGATGACAATTATTGTACCAGATTACAACACATTTTTCAGAAGATTGACTAAAAAGTACATCAAATTTTAGAGAAAATGTTATAGTGACGCTGTCCGTAATATCATCAGTTGAAATTTCTCGGAAGAATAGACTACAGTGCCGAAATTAAACAAGCGATGAAACGGAATCCCTAAAATTTATTTAGTTACAATTTTACAGGTGAAGTAAATCTGAAGAAAAATCACTATTAGTGTACCGTATTACAAGTATTCAAAAGATTTAACTACAATTTCATAAGTTTTAATATAAGTACAAATTTAAAGGGAAAATATTATAATCACACTGTCTTTACTCTCAACAAAGAGCACAATTACTGTACCGTATTACAACACATTTGTAAAAAGTTTGAAAATTTATTAAGTTGCAATTTTATAGGCGAAGTAAATCTGAAGAAGCATCATAAATTTTAATATAAGCAGAAATTTTAAAGGGAAAATATTATAATGACCCTGTCGATAACTTCATACCTTGCAATATTTCCGAATGACAGTGTAAAGATTCTACATTACAGTGTCGAAAGTGAACAAGCGCTAAAATGAAATTCCTAAGATTTATTAAGTTGCAATCGTATAAGTAAATCTGCACAAACAGCTCAATTACTGTACCGTATTACAACATATTTTGATAAGATTTAATTACATTTATGTAAGCTTTTATATCAGTACAAATTTGTAGGGAAAAGATTGAAATGACACTGCCTGCAACATAATACTATGCAATTTTTCAGAACAAGAGCTTAAAGACATAGAGTACAGTACACTGGTACAGAGCCGAAAGTGAACAAGAGGTGAAATAAAAGTCCTAAATTTATTGTGTTGCAATTCCACAGGTGAAGTAAATCTGAACAAATTTCACAACTACTCTACTGTATTACGGTAAATTTTCAAAACGTTTCGCTAGAAATTCATAAAATTTCATAACAGAAGAAGTTTGTCGGGAAAAGACTAAAATGACGCTATCTGTAAAATGATCATACCTTGCAATTTCGTGGAAGAAGATAGTAAAGATTCTGGAAATGCTCGTTCAATTTGACTCTCCTTTTGCGTTCTGCAATCATGTGCTGAAACGCCGATTTAGCTTTATCAGTCTTTTTCTCCTTCAAATCCCGATTATTATTACGAGCAACAGCAGGAGCCGATTGAAGTGAGCTATGGACCTCTGCCTTTCGATCTTCTTCGATTTTTTTCAGAAATTTGAAGCACCTTTTGTGCAGAGTCTCCCCGGATGTAGAAGAATCCATAGCAGCCTTTGATTGAGATTTTTTGTACGCGCTGAAGGCACTGTGCCGCGGCGCTCGAATCCTAGTTTCTGAGGAACTCCCCGCCTCTTGATAAAATCCAGCCATAATGACATCAGAAAGAGGAATCTGAAATTGTGCGTTGCCCATTCCAATGATTTCAGAAGCATCTTTGCTGAAATCACTCTCGCTAATCTCGGAAAGAGAATGAATTGCACTGCAGGCAGCAATGTAATTTCCGCTGAAATCGTATGTCGCCATTGTCCGAAAATTTAGATTTCCACTGGTATTTGATCTTGATTGTAACAAAGAAAGGCACTTATGAAGAGATGCGCTCATGGATTAAAATAGTTGCTGGATGATATTGATGGTGATACAACACATTACTAAACGGAAATTTGATTTTCTAGAAGAAGTCAAACTTGAGTATTCACGTTTTATTCGCTCCTTCACCGCTTTATATATTTTGTCATGTTCAGTTGTGTCCGAAATAATCTGCCTAAGCGATTTTCGGTTTGATTATTATTATTATTATTAACATTTTGTCATTGCTCCACCAAACAAGGCATTCTCCTCTCCTAACCCATCGTAATGATGCAATGATTGTGGCTTGCACTATAAATAAAACGATATAGTAGTAATAATAATAATAACAACTAATGCTTAAATTTATAATAAATTTTCTCATTCATAATATAAAAACATGTTATATTGAATATAAATCATAGTACTTAAAAATTTATAATTGTGATTTATTATTCAACGGTGTTGATGTTAAATTTATGTATATTATAATCAAATTATCAAATGTCTAAATAATCTATTTTAAATAATTTTTGTTGTTGTCAATTTTTAATATTTTAAATTTGCAACAATAGTTACATCAATTAGAAGAGAAAATGATGCTTTATGTTGTTTTTACTAACACTTTGATTGATTCAAAAATCTTTTATGTTTATGTTGTCTTTGTTAATACTTTGATTGATTAAAAAAACAAAGTTGTTGAGTTGAAAGCACTCTCTCTCTCTAAAGTACTTCACAGTAGGTGCATGTCCAAACCAAAGTACTTCACACAAGATGCATGTCCAAACCAAAGCTCATAGAGGGTTCGTAATACATACATTGTTTTTAGCCAATCTCTTGAAATGAGGCAAGCTTGAGTAAGAGTAATATATATATATATATATATATATATATATATATATATATATATATATATATATATATATATATATATATATATTTGCTAGTATACACATAGTGTGAAGGTTAAATCAAGATGTGGTTCTTTCTAACTAGTTTCAAATCTCACTTTAAAAAGTAGTGTTGCTTGTGATCTCAATTGTTTATAACTTCAGAATATATGCACTAATCTTAAAAATAAAGACTCTTTACTAACTAATCATTTATTCATCAAACTCATGGATACTTATTCTATAAAAAGAATTCAAACTACAAAACTAAAACTCAAGTCCTTCATGATTTTAGTCTTCAAGGGCCTATTTGGTTGTTCTAATAGGAATAGAAAATTTGGAATGTGTTTTCTATTTTCCGTTTGGTTCATCAATTGGAATTGAGAATATGAATACATATTCTCAGTTTGCCTCTAAAATGAGGTTATACCCATTCCAAAAAATAGTTCTTATTAAAATTGACCATTCCTATTCCCAATATGCATTCATGCATATGCCTGCAAAGTAATATATCTGAGTTGACTTCAAATAAATAAATATTCGCTGACATATGGAAAGAATAATAGTATTAATTAATAAGAGATGCATTGCATCAAAGTTCTTGCCAATAGTTAAGAAAGAAGGAAATTAGAGAGTAAAATATATGAGGAGAGAGTTAAAAGAGATATATTCGTCGTAATAGTTAGAAAAGAAGGAAAATGGAAATTTATACATATAAAGACAGATTGAAAAGAGATATAATGATAATAGAAATTTATAGATAGAAATGAAGGATATAAAGGATATGAAGAGATTTAAAAGAAAGAGAATAACATGTTATTATAGGGACACTAAATAGAGATAGTTGGAAGAGAATTTGAATTTTTTTTTAAAGGATTATGTTATTTTAAGAGATATTTAAATAACAATTATAAAATTGAGTTAAATCAATGAAGTATTCGTTTCTACCTTTTTCAATATAAATTCAAATATTAAATTTAAAAAAATAAATTGTTGACTACTTGATCCAAACCAACAAAAGAGTTAGTTTGAAGAACAATATTAGTTTTACAGATTTTAAAATGCAAAAAAGAATTAAACCATGATTGAAAAAAATAACTAGTTAAACATAATGTGAAAAAAGTTAGCATTTTACCATTGACAAAAAGTAAGGGACAATGTAAAACTAATAAATATATTTAAAATAAAAAATAAAAAACATTAAAAACTAAATTTAATTTTTTTGTAACAAAATTTATAAATATTTTTTAGTAAAAATTTATCAAATAATTATATTCTTAAAAATATATTTTTGTTATTTATTAATTTAATTATAATTTAGAATAAAAAATTAATTTTAAAATTAAAATAAAATAGTTTTAAATTATTATGAAGGAAAAATTAAATAAATGTATTCTAAAATGATATGATAATTGGTTTTTAAGTAAGATTTTAAATAAACTTAAACTCACAAATGTTAAAAATAATAAATTGATATATTTACAATTTTTGTAAGAAAAATGATTTGGTTATTATCGTTGATTAGACATGCATTTATGTCTTAGGTAGTGAGGTGGAAGATAAAAATAATTTTTTTTTGGAAATTTCAATTAATTTGTCACAATTGTGAAAAAGATAAAGCTATCATTAATACACGACATCATTCTTGTTGGAAAAAAATGTGAATTTTTGATAAGAAAATTTGATTTTTCTCCCTACCAAAAATAGTATGGACCAATAGAATGAGCTCAAAATGTTATTTATGAAATAAGGAAAAATGAAAAATAGATATACACATTGTAAGTTCTATATAAACTTTTAAATTCTTTGATTTGATTGGGTCAAGTTAATGTCGTATTACCACTAACATGAATGCATGAGTATTCTTGCCCATCGAGGAACTAAAAAATAAAAAATGATATTTATTTTCTTACCACATATTTTGTGTATCTTGTTATCTATCTATAAAATTTCGGCTTTAATACCATTAACTTTTGACGTGTTAAAGATGATGGAACTATTATGATTTGTATGAGACATTTGTACATCGAGATTATTGGGGAATCTCAACTAGTAAGACCTAAAACTCCTCTCGAACTGTTTACAAGCCGTCGTATTACCTGCCTTTCCATATGTTTCCTCACTTTAGTTTGTCGCGCAAGAAGAATTAAATTCCTCTTAGTCTACGAAACGTACAAGCACTAGGAAAGTTGACTTTACCGAATACTATGCTTTGGTATTCACATGAGAAATAGGGTTGGGATATTTCGAGAAGGATGTCCTTCATAAGGAATATTGCGAATTGTCCAGACACCTGGCAGAAATATAGTTTATACTTACTTTATGAACATGGGTTCCCACCATTGCAGAGAAGTAAATAAATAATTAAATAAACTTGTCATAAACTTTTTGATATTGTGAGAAATACCGGTGGTCTTCGGGGGTCAGAGGGATCTAGAAACGATTGAAATTAAGGGAGAGCATAGGACGAGATTTCTCTCTCTCCAAGGCAGACTGTCTTTACAGAATTTAATATTTTTTGTGAAATAAACATGTTGATAATGTAGGTTGGGATTAGTGCTTTGATTTAACATGCGTTTGAGGTAATCAAATTTGTTACATCTTACCGTCCATTAGGTAGACACAATTAATCAAACTATAGTGTTACATTTAAATCTTATATCAGACTTCTAATATTATTAGGACTGAATAATGTAATTTTGTCTTTATCAATCATAATTAGAAATATTAATCATATTAAAATGTTTTGATTAGATAAAATAGAAATGGATCATAATTTTTATATTTAAAAGTTGTTAAGGAAAAATAAATGTATTTTATAAGGAATAAGATTAATAGGAAAGAAAGAACCAATACATACATATTAACATAAAGAGTTGGAGGCAATCAAGTCAAATTAAAGCCTAATCAAATGTTTAGATTTCTTCTTTACATTTATTTATAAATTTTAGATAATAAAATGAAATTATATACATATGTGTGTGTGTGTGTGTGTGTGTGTGTGTGTGTGTGTGTGTGTGTGTGTGTGTACATATGTGTATATGTATGTACATATGTATATATGTATGTATGTATGTGTGTATGTATGTATGTATGTACATATATATATGTACATACATACATACATACACACATACATACATACATATATACATATGTACATACATATACACATATGTACACACACACACACACACACACACACACACACACACACACATTTTTTTGTATAAATTATTTCAATATGAATTTGGATGGATTAACTGTTATTTTCAAATATAATTTAAAGATTTTCTTTTTTAATATATTTAGATAATTAGGTAGATGGCAATGGTGACGGCTAGGAGATAAAAGATATATGCACAACATCTTTCTACAATATCTAAACCTAACTGTTATAAACATCACTCGTGATTTTCTAAAGATAAGATAGTGCAAATAATAGTAAGTAATAAGATTAGTTGTTAGTTTTCTAGTTGGTTACACAACTTGGTTGGAAAGATTTATAAAGGTATTGTTCTCTAAGTATTGAGCCACAATATGGAGGAATGCATATTGTTTGTAGATTTCAGACTTTCTTAGTTTACCAAATTTACTATTACAATAAGTTTAAAAGGAGGCCTTTTTGAATTTCACTTTGCTCGCACTTTGTTTATCTAATTGACTAGAAATATGAATTATAGATTTTTCTCTGCTTGCACTTAACTCATTAACATAAACTATTTATATGCATCATCTTTCTCTTCGATTATGTCAAATTTTTTGACAATTTTCTCTCCATTATATTCAATGTGTTTATTCTAAAATTTAAATTTAAATTGTTATTCAATAGAAAGCTATTTGAGTTATTTCTTTTGACTATATGTAATTCCAATCCAATGGAAACCCTTACAATGTTTACCATGCCAAAATCTATTTGAGATCAGTAGACAAGAGCATCAAAAGACTGCAAAGCTCTTGAGAATATGGTTTTATGTGGTGAGTGTGGAAAAAAAATAAAGAAACAAACATATGGGTTGAAAGAATTTGCAAGAAGGATTGTAGAGAAATAGGTTTCCAAAATTTTGTGTCATTTTTGTATTCCCATTACAATAAAGAAAAAGAACAAAGAAGTCATGAACGTATAGGTTTTGTGGGGATTATGATCTTTTATTGCAAGACATACATTCTTTCAAAACCCAACCAAAAGAAAACACATTTCACCATGGGTTACAATAAAATACTTCAATCCTAAATCTTGTGCCTATAATTGGTATTGTGAGTGAGACGAGGCCTTAACTAATCCTCTTAATGACAATTCATATGGTTAATGATGATCATATTCATTTCTCTCATTCCAAGAAATAGCGAAGTATACTTTGAATGGATATATCAACACCAATATAGGTAACATGACAAGAAATTCCTTGTGGTACTATTGCCCTGACATTAATCTCAACCAAAATTTCAAAAATTTTCATTTTGTTAAGTAAGGTCATCTATGAAGTCACTTTACCTATGTTGTGACTCATATTTTTATGGTCTTTATTGATCAAATCTCCAAATTCTATCATTTTTTATAACAATATTTAAAAGAACATGATCAAAGCTCCAACTCTAAAATTGCCTATCAGTTGTTAAAATATTGATTATTTTATATTCTTGAAGTCTCAAATTGCCTCTTAGCTTTGTCCTACATGTTGATTTTTTTACAACATGACGCCTAAGCTAAAAGTTATTAGAGGTTAATCCAGATCTTAAAAATGTGTATTTTCAATCTCTTCATTAAGCTCTCAAAATAGAAGAGATTATGAAACATTTCAAAATACATACCGTGTTTCCCTCCATCATATTAACCTATCAAAAGAATCTTTTTATGAAACTAACTAAAATCACATGTTGTTGAGTTCATTAACTCCTTAAAGGAAAGGACGTTAAGTGAAGATCCAAAGATGCATGTTTTGCATTGAACATCCTAGGTTAAATAATTTATTGAAAATATGCAAAAATAAGAAATTTTTTGATCAAGGAAAATAGGTTTTGATGGGGCCCTGAAATCCTACATAACTAAAAGATTAACATAGATGAAGCACTAAAAGTATCAACAACAAACTAGCCATAGGATAAAAACAATAGCCTCCCTCAAGATAGCTAGATAAGACCCAAAAAAGGAAAATAGGGAAGTAGAGAAAAAAACCAAGAATGGCCCAAAGCTAGGAGAACAACTTAGGAAATTTCTCTCTGAATTTTTGCAACATGAATCTCTAGCTCAAACATTCTTCCAGTTGCCTCCTTAAGGTGAGAAAGATATTTATCAGGTTCTTAGGTGTCCTTTTTCTTTGTGCTAAATTTGGTCCTCTTCCTCCAGCCATCCTCGGGAGACTTATCCTTACCACTATTGGGAGAATGATCTTCCTTCTTACTAACCCTATATTCCTCAATTTTGTTTGTCAACACCTTTATGTTGTATTTAGAAGCCTTAAGAATGTTATAGCTTTGTTCAATGATTTTCTGCAGGGTTCCCTCCATGCTCTAAACTCTACCCTTCACTTGCTCCACTCTATTTTCCATATCCTTTTTGTCCTCGATTTTCCTATTCTTATTTTTTCAATTTTCCCTCTCTAATTTTCCCACTTTGTATATAATCTCTTGGATTTCATGGTAAATCCATTTTGTTGTTCTATAGCTATCAATTGTGTTGTTCTTTGCATTACTAAGCACATCCATTTGAGGGTTTTCTTTAGTGGTGTCACTCGAAATAACAAGGGCAGGATCAATTAGCTCCTCCATTTGATTTTTTCCCTCCTCATTGTCCTTAACTAGAGTTTTCATCATCTCTCTATTGAGCCCCATCCTCGCAGAAACATTATCAAAATTCCTCCAAACCACCTTCTTGTCTTTGCCAAAAATCTTGCAAGTGTAATGGCAATACCCATATTCCTCAAAAACCTCCTCATTCTTTTCCCCACTCCCCTAATTCTCCTCTTCCTCATCCCTATCCTTCTCCTCCTCTTGCCTTTTCTCCTTGGATTCTTTTTTGATATCTTTCCCTCTTTTTAGCCTCTTGAAAGGCTTACCAACATAATCCTCCTCTCTATTGATAGGCAGCTTAATAGTAATGTTTCTCTTTCCTCACATCCTCTCCTTATTTTCCTCTTCTCTAAAATTTGTATCTTCCTCCCCATTAGCGTTGTCACCCTCCAGATCCATGCCCTCCACCCTCTCATTGTAGTCTTTGTTAGATGAGATCTCAATGTTTTGTTTAGGGTCGGGAGTCTCCTTTTTTTCCACTTTGATTTTCTTGTTCCCCTTTTTATGCTATGGGGTAGCATCCTCATCCATATCTAAATGCATATCTTGACTTTCCTGAGTATCATATGGGATATGATCTTCTCTCGACTCAACCGACTCATCTTTACCCTCCTTCACCTTCCTATTCTTAATTTCTTTCTTATTGTCCTAGCCTTAAAAATCATAAATTAATAGAAAAAGCTCCTCATGGAAAACAAAATTAGCAATGGACTTCTTCCTATAGTCATTGATGTTCTCATTAATTGACGAATATAGGAAAAAAGGAATTGAAACCTTAACCCCATACCCGAAATGGTTAAGTAACATGAAGTGATGAGTGTAGAGGTAGTCAAATCTCTTGTCCAGGGAGATGTGCTTGATAATAACCCTCAACACAAACCTCCATAGTGGCTTGATAGAGCTCGGTAGGTAGTAGGTATTTTTCTTCACTAAAGCCTTCTTTTCCTACACATCCTTGGTAAATTTGATCACAACCTACCCAAAAATATGTCTCTCTATAGAATTTCTTCCCAATAATGGGTTTGTCCATCACCATAGATATAACCTCCTCCATCACTATGAAATCCACCCCATCAATTTTGACAATCTTCTCATTCCAACTCTTAACCATGATATGCATAACAAAGGGTTTCCACCCATGAAGTCATTCAATGAACATGGTAACTTCATATTTTTTCAAAATGGTCCACACCTTAGAGCACTAATTCCATTTATCTACTTCATCCTTTGGTTCTCTCCTATGTCTTTCCCCAACCATAATTTCTTCTTGTTTGCAATCTCTTCTTCTAGTCATGATATCTTTTGTTGAAAATTGACTAATGAGGATATGTAATTGTTTTCATTTATGGCAACACATGATGTACATTCTTACAAAAAATCTTGTAAATAAAGATACTTAGCTTTTGGTACTCAGAAAATTGTCTAAGTATGAATTTGGTATACAATAGTGTATTGTTTTGTTTGTAACTTGTTGTTGATGTCATATTATGACTAGCGAAGTTGTATGGAAATTTTATACATGTTGATAAGGACATATATAACCTTGAAAGTTAGTACAGACTGTACAAAAAAGAGATATTGATGTTTTACTAGTAAAATAGGATAGTGGAATAAAAGGAAAGGAATTATTTTGTTTACAAAATATTTACTTTTCCAATTAGGACTGACATTCTATATGTTTACTCTAAGCAGGAAAAGTGTATTATGGTCTTAGCCGACCTAGCAACAATTTATGTAAAGGCATGGTATTTATACAAAGGAGATCTTGTGAATTAAAAGTTTGAATTATGTTGTAAGTTGTGCAAGTAATGTGATATGCAAACTTTCTGTGAAAGTGATGTATGTGAAGTTGATTTTATGATCCAAGATCGAGCTGTAGATTAGAGATTAGACAAGAAAGAAGTTACAGTACCTACATTTTAGAAGTATGATTACTTGTTTAGGCAATGATCTCTTCTTGTAATTGGAAGTGCATGTTTGGACAGTGGGCTCATCTTGCATACATTGTATGACAACTCTTAATAGGGTTGGAATCTCCTAGCAAGGACTCTATACTGAATTTTCTCATTAACTCCTAACAAGGTCCATCCTCTAACAAGGAACTTATATATTAGTATATTATTTAGTGGGTATCATCCCCACTAAGGTTTTCCCTTGGCTAGGGTTTCCCTAGTTAACAAAATATGGTGTTATGAGTTATCTTTGTGCATGGTTATTGCTACTGTTCAGCATTACTTTATTGCTTTAAAATGTATGGTCTAAAGTAACTAATGATATCCAGTTGGTGACTAAAGTTTGTCAATTACTAATTCAACACCCCCCCCCCCAGCCACCCCCTTAGTAATTCCTATTTAAAACATCTTTTAAAGCTTGGTTCTAATTTATATGTATTGTTTTCATGAAACTTCTTTTAGCCTCATGCAAATTATACCCAAAATCGGGACTCAAAGTGCGTTGATGAATATTAATAATGTGTTTCAACTTTGGCTATCATACTTACTCATCATTTTTTGGCTCATTTCCCATAGCACATAACCTTTAATAATTAACTATTAATGTTTCCCAATGTACCTAGGATCCTCTCCCTTTCTATCAAATCTAAGATTTTGAATAAAATATTTTGTCCGTCCATCCATCGTTTCATTTCATCATTCTTGATTGCCCAGTTGGCCAGCCTATCAACCACTTGATTAGGTTCCCTATACTCATATGCAATTGTCAAAGGACTAAAGGATCTGAATGCACTCTTCAATGATATTCAAAATAGTCCATGTAGGCTCATTCTTCTCGTTAAGATAGTCTATTGCATTCTTAGAATCTCTTCCAACCATTGATTTCTGACTCCCATGTTCAAAGAAAGTTTGATGGTTTGGTGTGCCATAGTCGCCTCCAAATAGTGATTATTTTGCAACCCTAGAGGAGTAGAAATAGCAAAAATTCCTTTGCTATGGACATTTTTGATGATTCTCCCCACCCCAGCCTTACCGGTGTTGCCTTTAGTAGCCCCATCAAAGTTTTCTTTACACCAACCCTCAGGTGGGAGAGTCCATCTATAGTCCTCCCTCATATTTCTATCAATTTCCTTTGTGTGGAGAAGAGGGTTATAAACATTATTAATAGTATAGTTTTCTAACAAAGCATTAAGGCTTTTATGGAAGACAACTTTGGCGTTAGTTTCTTTCTCCCTAAAAATTATGTTATTCCACTCCTTCCACACTCCCTAACATACATGAGGAAAAATCCATTGCCAAAAGCCCTTATTCACATCCACAATAACATTATGGTACTATTGTTCAAAGAGTTCTATAGTGTTATTGGGAAAACTCTAAGTCATCTTGAAGAAAGATAGGAAATCAGACCATGTCTCTGGTGAAGTGGTAGTGAATAATGATATGATCCACACTATGGTTTTTTTATAGAATGCATCTATTAGGCATCCGATGCCCCCTCTTGGTGAGGTTTTCCACTGTCAAGATACAATTTTGGAGCATAATGTAGAAAAAACTATTAATTTTGGAGATAAGGCCAAGATACAAGGCTTTGGCCTAAACAGAGATTATTTCAATGTTTTGCATGGTTTCATAACTTGAGCAATAGTGTAGTTGTTGTCCTTCGTCTCCCCTCAGATAATGGAATCCTTATTAAGGGATAGAGGGACATGTATAATCATGTCCATCAATGACTTTAGCTCCTAGGACAAGTCTATCTTATTCACCCATTCATTATTGACCTTGTAGTCGCTCACTCTATATTTGAATCTTTCCATACATAAGTTCTCCCATCTATTGTATGGCTCAATGTTCAATAAGGGCCCTTGTCTTAGCCAGTAACCATGCCAAAAATTTATATCTTCACAATTAACAAGTTTCTATTTCTCTTTCTTAGTGGCTATGCTCTTAGTCCTCAAAATGCCATTGTAGATGTTGGATCCCCTTGGGTCATAGTCCCTACTAATGAACTATTTAAAATTAATATTAGCTACATATTTTTCCAACAAAATGTCCCTTCATTCCCATGTGGAATTGAAAATACTCCATAGCTATTTAGCTTGTAGAGCCCTATTGCTTGCAGTTCCCTATTGAACTGGTTCAGAATTCTAATCCCCAGCCCCCCTACTTTTTGTGTCTACAAATAGTCTCCGAAGCCACTAGTGGGTACTTCTTATTTTCTTTAGCCCCAACCCATAGAAAATTCCTCTGAATGGATTCCAAAGAATCAGCCACTTTGGAAGGTATAGATAAAAGGCCCAATGCATAAGTTGGCAAATTCTACAAAGTAGATTTGATTAGAAGCACTTTTCTAGCCTGACTTAGGGTAATGCCTTTCTAGTCCACCAGCTTTCAATTAAATCTATCAATGAGATTGTTTCAAAAGAAGTCAGGAGGTTTGGTCCCTAGAGGAAGCCCTAGATACATAGAAGGGAGAGAAAATATCACTTGAAGGGTATGTGCAAGATCATGGTGTGCCAAAAAGTGGCGATCTGAAAAATCTATAGTTCTAAAGTATCTCAAACCATTTCAAAACCTATTCCAACTTTTTTCCCACCTAGCCTGATACTAAATGAAAACAATCAATATCTTTATAAGGTCTACTATATCTTTTGATATAAACCTATATGGTCAACTTTAAAACCATCCTAAAAATGTGCTTTTGGCCTATTTTTATGTGATGTTTACTTCAAACATGTAGCTGACAACTTTTTTTTCACCAAAATTTGATGAAATGAAAAGCATTTCTTAAGAATGTTCTTATATTTCCATAAATGTAAGGTTTGTCAAATTATGAGTTTAGTAAGTACTTATTACTTATTTTCTAATGGAGTTACGTATAAAGTGCTAACTAACACACTACTTGAAAAGGAACTATAACTTTCAAATGGTATAACATTTTTTAAATCCAAAAGATGCATCACATTCTATGTTTCTTCTACTATAAGGAAAAAAAATGAAACATTGAATTTTGTGGAGTTTTGAATTACTTAAGGTGGCCAGACACAAGAGTTTTTTATTCTAAAAATACTAAAGTAAAAAATTAATTATTAATTATTTATTTAGGATAAAAATACCCAAAAATATATTTCACATCCAAGCATGAGTCTACTACTTATATCTAGAATATTATTAAAAAATATTATCATTTGATTTTGATTAAGGTGGTCAAACATACATCTACTTCTTATTTTTGTTTTGAAATTTGTGTAACATTGCATTAAAATTCAAAATTTTGACCAATCAATTTTTATTTTTTTGAGATAAGTCCTAATAGTTTAGAAACTAGATTCAATTTGCTAGAAATTCCTTTCTCTCAAATTTTCTATATAATTTTAATAATAAATAGAAAATTGCATGTCAAGTTGATAGAACCCTGATTTTTTGATTTTTTATTGCCACTTAAGAGCATAGTTTGGTTGACCATGATCCCACACACACCCACAACCCAAAATGTTGGCAATTCTCCTCTTTCTGCCCACAAGGGTGTTAATAAAGAAGACCAATCTTTTGGTCTAGTTAATGATTTGACCAGTGGCATTGGAATAGGTATTAAGAATTTTCTTCATGTTTCTAGCTTCTTTCACTGATGTCTCTCCCCCTAAAATGGTGTCATCCATGAATTGATGATGAGAGAAGATCAAAGGTCTAGAAGAAGGTTTTAACCCAACTAATTCTCTTCTAATCCTTTTGTAGTGAATAAGTCTTCCCAAGCCTTCTACTAGAGTGATGAAGAGGATTGGTGAAAGAGGGTCTCCTTTCCTAAGACCCCTAGAACATTTAAAGAAATTAGAGGGAGTACCATTAACCATCACTACAAAAGTAGGCGTAGAGATTAGTTGAGATATAATATTTCTTGTTTTATCATTTAAACCAAAAGCTTCTAGAACTTTATCTAGGATCATCTAGTCCACCCTATCATAAGCCTTAGCCATATCAAGTTTGAACAGAAAACCTTCCTTTTTACCTTCATCTAAGGAATGGATCACCTCATGTACAACAATGATAGAATCAAGGATTTGTGTTCCAAGGACAAATTGTGATTGCGATGGTGCAATAATCTTCGATAGTACTTTGATAATTATATTAGTTAAAACCTTTGAAAAAATATTGTAGAAAGAGTCACAAAGACTAATAGGCCTAAAATTTTCAAAAGAATCTACACTAGACTTTAGGAATCAAAACTAGAAAATTAGCAATGATCTCTTCAAGCAAGCCCCTAGCTCCAAAAACTTCTTGAACTACTTTAACAAGGTCATCTTTTATAACTTCCCAATACATCTAGAAGAAGAAATTAGGGAACCCATCTAGGCTAGGAGCTTTTCTAGCTAGTAGAGTGAAGATAACCTCCTTGATTTCTTCAAATTCTGCAATAGCCACCAAAACCTTATTCTTTGTAGTAGTTATCACACTAGGGATGGTCTTGAGAATTTCCACCTAGTCCTCATCTCCCAATTTTAGCTCTTTGGATAGAATAGAAGAGAAATACGTAATTTGTTCCTTAGAAATCTATTTGTCTTCCCCTATAGTATCATCCTCCTTTTTTATAACACCAAGTCTATTTGAAACCCTACGTTTCATAGTAGAAAGGTGAAAGAATCTAGAGTTTTTATCCCCTTCCTTTAACCACACCAATCTTGAACTCTACCTCCAAAATATTTCCTCTTTTCCCACAATGTTGTGAAGGTTAGCCATAATAGTCTTTTCAACATTTAGCCTGCTTTCATCATAACCCTTATCTTGTATATCTTCCTGCACCTCTGCAAGTTCCACCAAAATCCTATCCTCTGATTGAAAGATGTTCCCAAAGTCCATTTTGTTTCACTTTCTGATCTCCATTTTGATTTTTTTTGAGTTTTTTAGCCACCTTGTACATAGTTGTTCTGTCTACATCAATACCCTACCATTCCTTAATTTTGTTAGAAAGACCAAGGCTTGCAAACCACATCTTCTAAAATCTAAAAGGGAAAGCCTTTTTTCTATTGACAATTTCTAAGGTGAGAGCAATAAGGGAGTGATCTAAACCTAGTCTTGCCATAGAAGAAATTTTACAATGATAATGGTCCATCCAATCCAAAGTGATTAAGGCTCTATCTAGCCTAACCTGAATACAATCCATCCCAACTCTCCTGTTAGACCATGTATATTTTCCACTTCCTAACTCAAGGTCTAGAAGGGTTAGGTCATTGATCAAATCTACCACATGTTGTCTACTTTTGAAGTCTGGTGGGAGCCCACCTAATTTCTCAGTGGCCATAAGAGGGGTATTGAAGTCTCCCATAATAATGCCCTTAGGGTCTCCCAAATTGGTCATTAGATTATGAATTTTATTCCAATCGAATCTTCTACCATTCTTAGTGTTTGGGGAATAGATATTCATAATGAACCAACTTTCTCAATCCTTGAGATTTTTGAATTGAATAAGCAAAATGTTACCTTCATAAAAAATGATACCCACTTCTAATTTGTCCTTCCATATCACTAAAAAACCTCCTAAACCAACCTCAAAATTAGTAGCTACAGTCTTCATCCCTTTATTGAAAATAATGCTTTCAATTTTCTCCTTCTTCATTTTTGTTTCCTGAATCAAAAGTATTTCTGGCCTATGATCCCTTATCATATCCTGATTTTCATTCGATTAAATGTACCTATGTTTGCATGCACCAATAGGAATCTGCTAGTGCTCCCCCTACTCTATAATGGGTGTTGTTTGCACCGACAATAGCTTAGTCCCTAGAGGCCAATGTTCCTATGCAAGAGTGCCCATTATAGAGTAGGGCAACAGATAGCTTAGTTCTCGTGTTGAGTCAAAGTGATGGAAGCACCGAGCAAGTAGTTTTTGACCTGGCTTAATCCAAAAAAGAACCAGTCCCCAGAATCCATTCCAAGTGGACCCATAATCCATTCGAGGGCCATAGCCTATTGTTTAAGATCTAGATCCATGAGTACTATTTGTGGATTCTGTTGAGTCCACAAATGTTCTAAGATATGACCTTCATAATATGTTTTGGCAACATGTTTCCTGGATGGCTTTTTAGGTTCCATCTACTAAATTTCTCCTTGTTTCTTCCTTTCCAATTTGATTCTTGTTCTTCCTACTTGGAGTTTTGGATTTACTTCTTGTTTCAGCTTTAACTTTGTTCCTTGTAGTGGTAGGAGAGACTAGTGATGGGTCCCTACTAGTTTTCCTTTTCTTTCTCTTCACTATTATCCAAGGCCTTGCACTGTCATCTTTGTAGCGATCAAAGAGAGTCTCCATGTTTGAAATTTTTCTAGGAATAGAGACAAATACCATCTGTAGAAATCTATTAATTTTCCTTGGAGACACCTAGGTGCTTCTAGTTAAGTTCAATTCCCGAGATTGAGAAGATCCCTGCACCTCCAGAGTTTCCCCTTTCTCCTAGGTGTTTGGAATGAAGGAATCCTCATTGATTTCCTCCACTATGATCTCCCTTCCTTAGGCTTGTTCCTACCTCCTTTATCTCCATCCAGAAACACAAGATCTTTGATATTATGGTTAGCCTCAAAATATCCCTTTCCACTATTGCCATTTTTCATCTGGGTCTTTTGCTGCTACTTGTCCTCATTTATTTTCTCTCATTCTGAGCTATGGTGATTAGGAAGGTTCACCATTTTGTCATTGAGTCTCTCCCCTAGAGATTCTCCCTCAAGGATCTTTCCATTGGGATCTTTTTCCTTCAACAAATTCCTGATACCATCAGCTTGATTCAATCCTTTTTGCTAATTTTGGGTTTCTTTTCTTTTTCCTTGTTTGTGTTGAGCCATGTGAACTTTTTCCTTCTCTATGAAAATAGGGCACATTTTGGCCTTGTGTTCTACCTTTTTATGATGGAAGCAAGAAAAAGACACATTTTCATAATCTATCTACTACACATGCCTCCCCAATCTCGATTGTAGTTCAATCACTTCTAGCATATCCTGACCTTCAACCACCCCAACACATATTCTGGCATAGGTGAGTCTTTTCTTGGCTATTGTAATTGGATCAATAGATAGCAACTCCCCAAAAGAGCTAGAAATGCCATCAAAAATATCTTCCTGCCATTTTCTAGGGGGGTTCTAAAAGCCTTATCCAAACTAGAGCCTGGGTCAAGAAATCGTTGTTGAGGTCTAGGTTGGAGGTCCATTTCTGAAGAATGAGAGTGGATTTCCCCATTGACTAGTTTCCCATACAAAGAATCCTTGAGTAATCCTTAGGGAAGGAAAACTCAAAAGAAAAAAAACCTTTGGCCATAGTTATAGATTCAACCTATCCTTTTAGATCCCACTTGTTCTTAGCAAAGATTTGAATCATATCAATATTTGGCCTAGGGCATATGAACTTTCTAACAATAGTTGTCGCCATACTTAGAATATTATGATCAATAAGCTCAAAAGGAACTTCTAAGGAAAAAGTCCCCTTCTCTTTGTTTGAAATATCTTTAATCTTGGGAAAAGAGGATTTACCCAATGGTTTGACTCCAAACAAATTAGTTCATCATCCCAAAGTACCTAGGGCACCTCTAGATGCACTTTGTTTTGGAGCATCACCCTCTTTTTTGCTTGGATCCTATTGTAAGGCCTGTGGGTCCCCATCTTCTATCACATCCCCCTTTTTTTGTCATTGCCATGGTCTAAGCCCATAATCTAATCATCCTTTCCCTTCTCTGTAGATTTCCTACTTAACGTTGAATTTAATTTTTTTTTCCTCCCTCCACTCCGCTCAATGCTCATTTTCTTCCTCCCTATGAAAAAATAAGAAGGTTAACTAAACTCATAAAAGTCCATTATTTGTGTGCCCATACCAAAATAGAGAAAAGTAAAGGCATCCTCTCTATGCCATGGGGTTTTCAATTACATGAACCCTCAATTCCATCACTAGAAAGAATGTTGTGTCGAGCATCAACTTTGACAAAACATGTAATGACTACCCCTAGTTTACTTTTCATTTGTTATTTCCAAACTCTTTTAGGCTAGGTTTATGATTATATTTTATGTTTAGTGGTACTTGGTTAATAGATTAGTTTAGATGTTACTTCAGACTCAGTTTATATATGTGTTGATTTACTTAGTTATTTTATGTGTTTGTGATTATTTTGATGATCATACATGTATGTTCACATAGTAATTTCAATTATTTCATGATGATATCTAGATAGATGATTTATACGTAGTTTCTATAGTTACTTACCCCATACTTGCATGTGTACATGGTGTAATAGTATGTTTTGCTTTATGATTGACATTTTTGATGTGGTTGAACTAGGGAGTTGTAGTCACATGTTATTCGAGATCTACATGATGCACCACTCCCCACCATTGTATATTTAGTTTAGATTATATGTATATTCACATGCTCCAATTTTATGTAGATTATAGGTACTGAGCATCGACTTCCCTGAATTGCCAAGATGAGCATGCCCTATCATAGTATCTCAATGGTAAAAGAGGGGAGATAATTCTTGAGTCCAAACCCTAACTTTAATCCAATTGTTGTAGAAAGCAAGGCAAGTATCTTAGTTTTACCCTTCTGAATTCGTCAAGTCACGTGACTTCGTGATTTTAACCCTTGACCTTGATTTTGTACCTTATACTTTATATTGAGTTTTTTAATTCGGTCTATTGTGATTTTCAGTTATAATTAAATCAAATTAAAAGAATATTAAATGATATAATTTGATAAAAAATTATAAAGAAAAAATCCATTTTAAATTATATTTAATTAATTGAGAAATTAATTAAATAAAAGAATTAAATTTAAAATATTTAATTAAAGTTCTAATTTAGGCATAATTATACTTATTAAATTTAGTAATAATTTATTTTGGAGTTCCATTTAAATAATAAATTCTAAATTTTATTATTACTTAAATTAATAAATATTTTATTAAAGACATCTTGTGATTGTGTGTGTGTGTGCGTGTGTGTGTGTGTGTGTGTGTGTGTGTGTGTGTGTGTGTGTGTGTGTGTGTGTGAGAGAGAGAGAGAGAGAGAGAGAGAGATAATTAATATAATAAAGTTTATTTTAATTAAAATGTAAAAAGTTTACACATGAAATTGAATTAAAATAAAATAAAAAAGGAAAAGGTTTCATGTGATTACAAAACCAAAACCATAAAAGGGAGAAATCTCTTTATTGAAAAATCAAAGCTCATTTCTCCACACATAGATTCAGAGGAGCCAATTTCCAAGAAGAGGGTTTTCGAAAGAAAGAGATTTTGCTTGTAAGCTCTATGCATTCGATCATTTAGTGTTAGATCTAGGTGGGATCTTGTTCAAGTTTTGCGTCGTAAGTCTTGTTTTGAAATCTCCGTCTTCTTCGTGTTTGTGGATCTATATTCATAATTTAATTAGGTTGTAACCTTTTTTTGTGAATTTATTGTTCTTCATTCTGAAAACATCTATAAATAAATTGAAGATTAGAACTCTTTTTTGGCAAATTTTAGAGATTTGTAACTAGTTTGATTAAGATTAGGACAAGGGTTTAGAAAAGAAAACTAGATTTGTTAATTATTCTTGATTGTTTACTCTAGGTTTCTAAATTAGATCTATGTTGGAAATATATATATATAAACATTATATTTATATTCATAATATCTAGTTCAAAATAGCTCTAAGTGAAAAATACTATATATATATATGTAGGATTTGAGCAAATAAGCCAATCAAATCCACAAAGCCTTCGAATCCCTGAATGCAAAAACCTGTCACAGAAGAAAAAGACGAGAAGAGGCAAGGGTTTTGCTAAAAAATGAAGATAGAAGAAAAGTTGCTCTCAAATGAAAAATGCATAAGAGATAATGAAAAAAGTACAATGCCGAACCTTATAAAGGTGAGATAGAAACCCTAAACTAAAAAGCTAGGTTGCACATTATTAATTAATAATTAATTAATAATGCACCTAAATGAAGCTTAAGTAACTAGAGTAATAGAAACTTATATAATTAAATCAATATGATTTAATTAATAAGTATAAATGAAAAAATACTCTAATACCCCCCCTTAAGCTGAAAGTAAGGAGTAAGCTTACCTAGCAAAGAAAAGCTATGAAAGCAAAAAACAAGTGGGTCCTAGCAACAAGGCCTAATCAGGTACCCAGTACAAGGAAATCTCTATAAACTGGAGTAAAGGAGAAAACCCAGTGGGAAAAACCCCTCTCCAAAAAGAGATATAATGACTTCAAGAGATTCTCTCAAAGCCATAAGTACAATGCATCCCCAGAATGAAATAACCCCTGGATCAATGAACAAACCACTATGACTCCAGTGCAGAGGAGTGAAAGGTAGTGGACACTGTAGAGGGAACCTCAAAAGCTAAGGTGTCACTGGAAGGCTGAGCTGATGCTCAAAGGAGTAGACACGAGGATCCTAAAAGGGAATCCCCAATGTAAGTGGTATGACAGGTGTGCTGACACTGTCATCAAAGAGGAGATGAATATCCTTTGTAGAATCCTCAATAACTACACCTGGTGGCTCGATGAATGGAGCTGGAGGATCAAGCAGTGCTGAAGAAGAACTCTGCTGAATAGAAAAAAGCTCAAGAGGAGATGGCAAGGCAGTCACAACAGTAGTCTCAGGAACCACACAGAGGTTCAAGAAACCTGACTGTACCACATGGTGCTCTCTCAAAGGAGGAGAGTCGTGCTCTGGAAAAGTTGGACCAAAGTGTGAAAAGGAGTAGAGATGGGTGGAAAGATCAACTTTCCCTGTAGCAACAATACCTCCTGTCATACTATCCTGGATGAAAACTGAATCTGGAGTGAACTCAACTGTCTTCCTGGATCCACTATGAGAAATCTAATAAACCGAGAGAAGGTTTGCAGACAGAGATGGAACATACAATACATCATTGAATGTGCCATCCTGAATGCATACAGTGCCTTTCCCACAGACTGTTATAACAGTGTTATTCCCAATGATAATATGGGGAATAGGAGAAGCCCCAAAAGAAGAGAAAATCTCTCAAGAAGATGCCATATGGTGAGAAGCACCTAAATCCAGTATCCAAGGAACCTGTGAAGGGAATGTGAAAGAAGCCCACAATGCATGACCCTTTCCAAGATCCTGTTTAGCTGTAGGATTGATAGAAGAAGAGACTGATAAGCAAACCCCTGTGAGCCAGAAGAGGATGGAGAGGAAAGATTGCTCTTCTGAAGAAGAGCTTGCAAATCCGCTATCTGTTTCTCATAACCATCAAACTTCTTCTGATAACAAAGTGACTCATCATGTGTTCCCTTCTGACAATAGGAACATGTAGGTCTCTCAGTCTTCTGTTTCTCCTTCTTAGAAGAAGATGGTAGGCCAGTAGAGTGCTAAGAAGAGGAATCTAATAACTGCTTTGGCTTCTGTGTGCTCTGAGGTGGCTTGGAAATCAATGCCTATGACTGTGAACTTGTAAGAGAATCCATACTAGTGAGCTTTGATTGCTCACAAGTCAATCAGTCACAAAAAGTCTCGAAAGAGGGCATAACATGTCATGCACCTAGAGCATCCATAATGGAGTAGAAGGTAGAAGTGAAAATCTGATAAGGTCTGCGAAGCTTGGACAGTATCAGAAAGATACACTCATTATCAGATTTTGGCTTTCCTGCAACCTGTAACATAGATCGAAGAGACTTGAATTTCATCAAGAAATCCTCAATGCTAGTGAATGATTCAGGAATCAAGGAGGTAAACTCTGCATCTATGTGTAGAATCCTGAATTGATTCATTGTGCCAAATAAGGTTGAAAACTTGTCCCATATAGACCTGGGTGTATTCAAACCATCCAGGTGAAATGGTAACCCCTCTGAAATATTCATTGCAATGAGGCCCATTGCCTCATCCATTTTATTGCACTGCATAAGAAGCTCATAAGGCCTCTGTAGAACTGGCTGAGCCGCATCAAGACATGACCATAACCCCTTTGCCATAAGCAATCTAGTCATTTGTCCTTTCCAAGTATGGTAGTTGTGTGGTGTAAGGAAGGCGACATAGGAGTCTGCCATTGAGACAAGAAGACAGAAGTAGAAGGGTCTTATTCTGAATTAAAGTACAGAAAAGAAAGTGCCCCCCCCACAATGCAATAAATCGAACCCCAATGTACAAATAGATTGTGTAAATGAGATAAGAGCAAAAAGACTTCAAATACAAATAAAAAATACCTGGTACCAAATACTGGTGAAAAGATTGAGAATCTGAAAAGGGCTCGAAAAGAGCTTTCCGACGCTTTTTTCAAATCAAAAAACGAAGCTATAACGAAGAAGTTATGCCCCTCGGAAGATAGAAGTCATCAACATACTTCAAACACCAAAACAGGTATCAATCTAGAAAAAAATCCCAAAAAATTCCTTCTCCATCAGCTCCGTCTCGGAATCAGCTTTCTGACGCTTTTTTCAGAATTGAAAAAGACCCCCGTATGCGAGAGTTATCACAAAAAAACTGACAGGGCCCCCATAAGATTGAAAAGAAATTTTTTTTAAAAAAAAAAATAATAATAAAAAAAACCTTCTTTTTTTTAAAAAAAGGCCGCCACCAATGAGCGGTGGTGGAGCTGCGACCTGGCAACTCAACGCGGTGGCGGAGCAGAGCGTGGCCGGGGTGGAGGAGGAGTGACGAGGGGGCCACAAGCGAGCGGAGGTGACGTTGAGGCTGTGCTGCAGCCGCGAGTGGGCGACAACCCATATAAAATAAACGCCGATGCTAGTAGTGGCCAGAGCTGCCGGGAAAAAAGGTTGTCGGTGTCGGGAAAGAGGTTGCCAGTGCCAAAAAAGGGCCTGCAGGCTGGGAAATTTTTTTTTTGCCTTTTAAAAATTTTTTTTGATAAAAAACTCATCTCGAAATGCGTGCAAAGGTCGTACGGCCCTGCTGGGCAAAACAAAATTGCCTCACAGATCAACGTTGTCCAAATCGGATAAACTTTATATGGAAACAAGGGTTTTGACACCTTCTGGATCCATCCGTGACATCCATTTGGCCTCAATCTACTCCAAAAATTAGTGACCCCCCTGTTTTCTCAAAAAATACCCAAAAAATTCCAGATCTATTCTTTCAAACCCTCGTTCTCCTTTTTCTCTAAATAACGAACAAGCTGTAGCAGATCTGGCTCTGATACCATGTAGGATTTGATCAAATATGCCAATCAAATCCACAACGCCTTTGAATCCCTACATGCAAAAACCTGTCATAGAAGAAAAAGACGAGAAGAGGCAAGGGTTTTGCTAAAAAATGAAGATAGAAGAAAATTTGCTCTCAAATGAAAAATGCATAAGAGATAATGAAAAAAGTACAATGCTCAACCTTATAAAGGTGAGATAGAAACCCTAAACTAAAAAGCTAGGTTGCACATTATTAATTAATAATTAATTAATAATGCACCTAAATGAAGCTTAAGTAACTAGAGCAATAGAAACTTATATAATTAAATCAATATGATTTAATTAATAAGTATAAATGAAAAAATACTCTAATAATATATATATATATATATATATATATATACTATAGTAATTGGTAATTACTAATGTGATAATTATAAATATATATTAAAATAAATATTAATATGACATTGTTATTTCTACTAGAGGGCTGGGGGAGGGCTTTTATGTTGTTTTTTTAATTTATAAAAAAATATTAATGGGGAGATGGGCCACCACTTCCCACCTCCCCCTCCTTCCTCTAGTGGCCTATGCTTGCCTAGGCTAGACTTTGACTACCCAATCAATCGGTGACTCCATGTAGTAGCCAATGTAGAGGTAGGTTAGTTAGGTTATTTTCTAGGTTTATATATACATACATACATACATACATACATACATACATACATACATACATACATATATATATATATATATTGAATATTAATTATTATTGAATATTAAATATAATTATTATTTTATTAATAGATTAGTAATTATTTTTATAATAGATATTCATTATCATAAATAATTTAATGATTATTGATTGAATTTTAATAATATTTAATGGAAGATTAATTTATTACTAGAATATATTTGTATAGTAATTTGATAATTGTATATGGAGAAAAAGCCTTTTTTTTAGCAAACATGGATTTTTCTTGATGGTTCAATTTTATATGAAAATGATTTCTATTATGAGGGGAATTTTATTACATTTTTTATAATTTGAAAACCTTAGTGATTATAACACTTTGGAAATGAAAACTGACAACATGTTTGTTTATTGAAACTTTGTGTTTTGAAAACCAATGAACTATAAAAGCACTTGATTAAATTTCTTGATGAGATGTATGTTGTTTTTCATGTTGGGGTTTGAGTTTGACTTAGTACATAGACCAATGAGGATGTTTACGAGAGGCTTGGGGGTTCTTCTTCTATGATGATTTTATGTATATGATCTTTTATACCTTACCATGGTGATGTGTCACATGTTTTCTATGATGAGTTTTGATTAGTTACTACTTGCTTTCTAGTTACTTGTTTAGAATTGAGGTGAATGGTATGAGTTTTCATAGTGAAACCTTTGAGTTTCAATCAATTATCTTGTGATGCTTTTTAGTTGCTTGTATAGAACTAAGGTGATTATTGTGACTTTCTTGTTGTAACCTTTGAGTTTTCAATTGATTATCTTTAGGTGTTTTCTAGTTGCTTGTAGAGGACTAAGATGAACACTATGTTTTACCTATAGGTTCTTTCTAGTTGCTTATAAAGGATTGAGGTGAAAAATGTGATTTTATGAGTTGTACATTTTATGAGCCTAGGGTAGGTAATCAATGTGTATGTTGGGAAGAGGCTTGCAATGGAGGTCGGAGCCCTAAAGAGGTTGTTTGGGTAACCCAATGTAAGTTTTTTTGATAACATTTCATTAAATGAGAGTAGAATGAATCAATAAGAGTCAGTATTTTTCCTCACCCATGCCTTAAGTGCTAGTAAAAGCTAGAATGGGAGTAGAGAGGATGCTTGATTGTGACCTTGCCTTTTTAGTATGCCTTGTTTGTATGAAATGATACAGAGGCGACATAGAGACACTAGGGGGCAGAGTCTAGAGAGGCTACTAGGGTAACCTTAGAGTTGGCTCATGTGATGACACATTCCCACTTGCATAGTATATTTCCTACATGCATTTTTTTCCTCTAGGATTAGATGTACTTGTGTCTTGGTACCTTTGAGATAGATTTCTATTAGGATTTCCTTGACCTAGATGTTGTTTATGAATTATGGATTGATATTTGTTTGGGACTTGAGATTATCTCCTCAACATAGTGGGAGTGGGTCATTTAGGTTCCATGAGGTCGAGTGGTAGTGCTTTTTACTTATACCATTGAGATCTAAAAGTTGGATGCCAATATTGGGTGTGCTTGTGCAATTATTCCTTTCTTTCTAATCTTGTATTTCTATATTGGATAGTAATATTTTTTTTGTACTATATTTTATTATAAGAGATAGATTATGAGATGATTTATTTATTCATGATGTATATTCTTTGAGATTTTCATACATATTGGTGTTTTAAAACTACCAGGCAACAAAAAACTTGGCACCAAGTTTTAGAAGACAAAATCAAACCTAAGGGTAAGGTACTTTCTATGATTAGCAGGGATTTCTTTAGATCTAAACCAAATTCAATAATATCTCAAGGATCCTCTACTCTTTTCACTCTATAGGACCAAGGAAGGTGCACCTTATGGATGAAATGACTAAATACTTGATACTTTCTTCACACTTCACTCATTCACTAATATTATTTCTTCTTATTTATCCCCTATAGCAAATAATGGTCACTATTCTTACTGGTTTTACAAATAATTCTTGGCTACAATAGCTAACTATAACACACATAGATTTATTGTAAACTAGTGCTAACCAACAATAAGACTCTTCATATAAAAAAATAAAGATTGATTTGATTTATATTATATGCTTCATGCAACCCCATGATTTCTTCAATATGTAACTTAAAATATGCCCTATCCATTGGTATTTAGAGTCTACATAGTAAAACTTTGACCCAATTAATTTCCTATTAGTTAATTATATCAACAACTAACATTAAACCTTTTCTTATTGAAAATCCTTCTTATATAACTAGAAATCCTATGAATTTTTTGAAGCACACACTTAATTTCTTGAATTAAAAGCAACAAAAGATTTATATACAACCTATCCTAGTTGCATTAACTTGCATAAACCTTTCCCATACAACCTCATCATAACCAATACATAAAGGTGGAGATAGAATTTAGAGAAAACATATATGGCAGGAAATTTCTTTTGTATTAATTTTCCTTGCAAATCACATACTTGCTGATAATGCCACCTACTAGTTTTGCAACTGCATCCATAATTTTGTTCAAATACAGAGAATGGTTTGTATTGTAACTCAATGAAAATATCTTTGTATTTACCTTCCAATAGTATTTTATCAAGTGTCCTCCCATCTAAAGCTTGTTCCAATCCTTCTATAAAAGGATTTCCAAGATGTGGAGTTGAGGTATGAAATTTATGTAATTTTTAGTGTTATACTAGTTGCATTCATTCTAGTTAGTCTTTATGAAAACTTTATGATGTATTCATTTGCAAATTTCATCATCCATGCCTTTTTTCTATTCTTTATGCCTTTAACGACATCCTAACTACACTTTTTATTATACTAATCACTTTCACTGGATGTTGGGGCTTTTATGCCTACAAAAACTTCCCATATAGCTATATCTATATCTAGATCAGGCTAGGTAGCATTTTAAACTACATCAAGCTCATCTAGGCATTTGGTTCACTTAGCATCTGTGATTGCCTTGACTTTAGGACTTATCTAGACATATATGCCTCTATCTTGTAAAACATATCAATCATATCATAAATTGCTATAACACTTGCCTCATTGTTACAGTAGGCTAAAAACCTGGGATGATCAAGGGTATCTTCAAAAGTAGTTGACCACTCTACCCAATCCTTCATCTTGCCATCATTATTTAAAATTTTAGGCACCAAACTAGGTGTACCTGCAGCAATTGTTTTCATCTTATTTTGAATTAGCTAAATTCTGCCACCAAAGAAATCATTTAGATCCTTCATTTTGTTTATCATTTTTCTAGTATTTACAATGGTTACCTTTGGCAATTCCTTCTTTTGTGATAGCAAGTGTACCAAGCTATCAAAAAATGGATTATATTCCCCCCATGTGGTGAAAAGTGGAGTTAACATAGAAAGAGCCTTTGAACACCTATACTTTACCCCTTGGAACGAAAGATAACTAATTTGCAAATTCTAAGATATTGCCTTTAGTGCATTTATCTTTTGAATTAGCAAGTTTTTCATTGCTTTGATTTTTTATCCTTGCTTACTTCCAAATATCCATCATCAATATCCACTGCATGACCTAATCCCCCCCTATTTTAGGTTCTTGGCCTTCTATCTACAAACCTTTTTCATGGACCTCAGTAGCAATTTTGGCATCATTCTTTAATGATGTTACCTCCATTTCTATCTTGATAGTCTTTTGTTCTAAGATGTATGCTTTCTTCATTTCTTCTTCATAACTTCTTCTAGTTTTAATGAATTTTTCATAAGCTCCTTCCAACTGAGCCTGAAGGGTATCCATCTTATTTTTTCCCATTAGCACTACTAAAGTGTGCCTCCCATATATCTAATCACTAGAAGTAGACTACACATTTCAAAATATGACATTTTTTGTAGGGGATTCTCTAATTTCTGTGAGGATAGGCTTGTCATTCTCTAGAGCTAAACTCCATATTGCCATTGTTTGAGCATCTATATTGTATCATGACCCTCTCAACTCTCGATGTTATTTTTCATCTTCAAATGAGATTGATCTCTCCTATCTTCTCATTTGTTCAAGTAGAAAAGATGAGCTAATATCCCATCTAGGAAAAAATCATGTCACTTCTTATCACCAAGTCTCTTGCTTCTTCAACAATAAGGGTTTCACTAGTAGAATCATATTCTTGTAGTTTCTATACTAATTCAATTACCACTTCATTTGAATCACCTAGCTTCATTTGTAGAGATAATTCATTTGGCTTTATTTTGAATAAGAATTTATTTTAATTCATCATATTTGATGAAGTTGCCATCATTCATAAACTCACAAGCTTCAATGATTCTATCATCAATCATTTGAGCTTCTAATTGTAGGTTCTTCACTCTCTACTCATCCACTAATGCTTGAGATATTAAGAACCTCCTCCTAATGTTATCAAAGTATTTATTGCCCCTTGGCAGAATCTAGAGGGCCTTTTGTTGAACCTTTTCTGGTAATTCCACCATCTTTTACATTTTGTTTCTTTGTTCTACCCACTTAGAACTCTCACGAATATCCTCTTTAGGCCGATCTTCTTCAGGTTGGTCCTTATCATCAAATACCTCAACAATAATCTCATCATCTAAATACTTAGGGTCAATCTTTTTTTAAATTTCCTTAGGAACTTGAGATGCTAATTCATCAAAATTCTGTACACACTTCTCTAATTTGGACTAGTAGTCTTCATCAAGATAAAAGCCTTTGAAAGATGGATCAAATTTTCTTGTTTAATATTCAAAACTGACAATGTCCCAATACTTTATCATTCTCTCTCTATAGATATCTTCATTTAGCCTATCTATAGATATCTTCATTTAGCCTATTAGTAATAACATCTTCCCACATAGGTTTTGTTGGAGCCAAATTATACCCTCTCATGTTCTTCAGGGCATCTTTGACTACATTGAATGGGCTAGAAGTTATGACAGATGACATTTTATAATTTTTTTAAAATGCATTAGTCTCCTCAATGGTATTTCTGCCAATTTCAAAGTCTCCTACCTTAGTGCATCTACACAAAAAGGTTCCTTTCTTGACACCTTTGCCCACGTATTCTCTATTTAAAGAAATCAATTGCCAAAATACTTCTATAAACCCTAGTCTCTTAGGGACATACTTGGGTAAAATATGGGGTTGATGAAGGCATCCAAAAACCCTTATAATAGTATATTTTTCAAATAAGAAAACACTTCCCTAGTCATGTGTTAATTTCTTTCCAAAATCAAAGCACATTCTAGGTTTAACAACCTTTCTGACACTCCTCAAAATTCTTTCAATTAATAACCCTATCATTTTAAAAATAGGATGAAGAAAATCATCATACAAATAAATGACATTAGAATATGGGTAGAATATCTTCCATACTTGTGTCCATCTTTGTACTAGTAACCTTTCTCCCCATTCTTGTGTAAACATGAAGAAGCTCTGATCAAATATATCAACATTCTTGAATAGGGTTAGATGCATGATTAGGGAGTAATGATGGAATTTAAAATTCTCCCATTATCCTTGTTGAGAAACATTGATCTTCTTATGGATACTATCAATGATATATTCCACAAAATCATACCTAGCATTATGATTTGGGTCTTGAATATTCCAAGCCATGAGATAATGTGCTCCTGAAGCATTCATGGTTCCAACTGAACCTAGGGATTTGCTGATTCCAAACACAATATTTTGAAAGTATCTTTGAAAGAATTCTAAGGACATAATCTTTTCAATATCTTTCTTCTTTGGAATGTCTCCCATGTTCTTCTTTGATAAAGGAACATGTTTGGTCATATTCCTACCCATGTAGAAACTCTTATGATTCTTGAAACTCTCATTTAATTTCTCTATGTCAATTGGCAATGACATAGGTCCTCCTAAATCAAGTGCTTCTATGAATGTTTCTTTATTCAAGGATAGGAAAATGCTTCTATCCTTTATGTGGAATGACTTGTTAATAGGATTGTAGCATTTGATTAATGCTTTCACCAAATCCATGTCTACAAACACTTCTGGCATAATTAACTTGCCCAAGTTTCTTACCCAAGGGTTACAAACTAGAACCTTTTTTGTTCTATTCTTGTAGAAATACCATAAAAATTCACATCCATTTCTATCAGGGACCTCTGTATCTCTACATAATGCATATGGGTCTTTGAAAGCAAGATCATTTGCATTTCGGGCATTGGTGGAACCAAGCAAAATATGTATCCATTATTATACAAATGTGCTAGAAACTTTTGGCAGTGTAGTTGGGTCTTCAATCATTGCTTGTGCAATTAGTTCTCCTTCTCTCCAAGCCATTTCTTTAAACAATTCTATCAACTCTATATATTGAATGCTAAAAAAATAGTGGAAATCACTCTACAACTTGAAACTTTCTTATAAGACTCTAGTAATTATAAAAATAGTAAATAAAATTTTCCTATCTTTTAGACTTTATCTATTTCTACAATTGGAGCATGGCATTAAAGATTAGCACACTTGAAAACCTATCAATTTCAAAAAGTTTTCAAAATCTATGCTTTTTCATATCTTCCTATATCCAACTCATGTTCTTTTTATCCAACTCAGACATGGTCATTAAAACTATTTTCATGCCTTAAAATTTATAGTTGCTTATCTCACAACCTCATATCTTATCTTCTTAATCGTTGAATCTGGATTATGATGTTGCAATTACCTTCATTCACTCCCTCACAACTTCATCTTACTTTATCTTCTTGACCACTATGATCCGATGATGAATGCTTTATTTATCATTTCACATTTTCTCTACCTTTTACACCCTAACATCATTTATTCTTACAATGTTGTGATGATTTATATTCTTACCTTATCATTCCTTCATGAGTGTCAGAGAAGATGCTCATTCTATTTGTGCAATGCTATATCTTCCTATATCCAACTCATGTTCTTTTTATCCAACTTAGACATGGTCATTAAAACTATTTTCATGCCTTAAAATTTATAGTTGCTTATCTCACAACCTCATATCGTATCTGCTTAATTGTTGAATCTAGATTATGATGTTGCAATTACCTTCATTCACTCCCTCACAACTTCATCTTACTTTATCTTCCTGACCACTATGATCCGATGATGAATGCTTTATTTATCATTTCACATTTTCTCTACCTTTTACACCCTAACATCATTTATGCTTACAATGTTGTGATGATTTATATTCTTACCTTATCATTCCTTCATGAGTGTCAAAGAAGATGCTCATTCTATTTGTGCAATGCTACACCAAGCATTTATCTTCAATACTTTCCTTATCTTGCAACATTGCAAATTAATATCCTAACTATCTATGGAATTGTGCGAGCATACGATGAACACTTTCAACTAAAACAATTCCTTTTTTCACACCTTTGCATCATTATTTCTTTATCTTTACTCTTGACTTGTGAAGATGTGCTTCACTATTTTGTTTGACCATTATCTCTTTTCTAGCTTCACCACTTGAATTTTTTAACTGTTATCTAAACCCTTGCAAACTTGCACTAGTCTTTAACCTTAGCCATTCTGGACTTATCTTCATGTGTTTGCAACATCAATTTGGTAACTGTAGTTAAATCTTGTGATAGCATGATTCAAAGAATTTGTCACTTCGTAACCTTTACTCTGAGTCATTCATTAACTCAAGTGACATTGCAATAATGTAAATCTTAATTGCATGACCATTGATCACTCCATCACAACTTAATTTATCACTTTGCATTAAAACCTTTACAAGCTAGTGATAAGAATTTCTTCTAACTATTGGGCATCCTTCATGGTTTTGCAACCCAGAAATCACATTCATGACTTAACCATGCGGTCGTGCAAATAGGCTTTACTTGACTGCCTTCTTTCCTTTGGTGCTTTATGGCTTAAAATCTTAATAAGTAATAATACAATAGTGTAATCATAATTTTTTGCACCCTCACTCCATTAACTTAAGGTTTCTTTAACTCACTTGCGAATATGTGCTTGCTTTTAATTCCTAATTATCAATGCATTTTTGCATCCTCATGGATTAATCTTCACAATTTATCTGATCTCCCACAATGTTGTGCCAACGCCTCTACTAAATATTTCCTTTTATTCACATGGTTACAACTTAATATATCTAATGCTTTTTGACCTAGGACCTTGCAATGACTATTTGAACTTAACCTTTTCCCCTTATCATAGCATCACCAATTGAATTGCCTTAAGTCAAAACTGACATATGATAATGCACTCTTCCTTGTTTCGCTCATTCACACCTCCAACACTGATTTTATCTTTAGCCACTATGAAGCTACACTGAGCTCAGAATAGACCATTTTTCTTGTTTGCAACCCTGGAAATGGTTAGTGAGCAAAGTGGAGTGATGTTGTGGTCATAGAGGCTTTGCAACAGCATGACTTAAAAAGATAAGAGATCATGAAATACCAAGACAAAACATTAGCTTAAAACTTAGGGATATAAAGATATAACAAGGCTTTTCACATATCCTGTATTTAAAATGCAAATATATTTCAAATGAACTCAAAAGACCTAACAAGATAAAACTTAAAATTTGACCTAGGATTTGTTCATGAGGGCTAACATAACTTTTTAGAAACCCTAAGCAGTTTAGACATAATTATTCCTAATTTCCATAGGATCATAATAAAATATGGGTATGTGAAAAATTAGGCCATCAAATTGTAGAAGAATTTTTTAGAGGAACCAAATGAAAAAGTGGGTAGATTCATTGTATCCTACCTAATCCTAAAAGGGACAATTATGGTTAAGCAACAAAAGATGTAAATTCTCTATTTATAGAGATAGTTGGTTAGAAGAAAATGTTGTCATGTGTAAGAACCTAACAAAGACAAGGACTCTAGGGTATTTCTTTATCAATGGCTGAACAAAATAGACTATTATTGGCATATAGAGAAAGAAGGCTAAAGAGTATGAATACTTAAAGGGTGAACAAACTATTAGAGTTAAAGTGTGTGAAAGCCAATCAGAATGGAGGACCAAAACTAAGATCTATAATTTTCAAGTGAGTTGTAATTTGTTATGAGATCAAGCCTTACTGTTACTTTCTAATCATTTTATTAGTCTAGGGTAAATCCTTTGGATTAAGGTTGATGTAACATTCATTTGTAAATCCTTTAACTAGGTGACATTCTAATATAATGGTCTAAAGTCCTCCAATAAGGCTCACTCCTAATAGGGTGATTGAAATCATTTAACCAAGTCACATTTAACATTGTGTATTATAACCTTTAACAAGGTTGGTTTTTCATAGGGCATCACTTCAAAAGAATGAGAATTACTAGCATGTTACTATTGGTTTTTTCCAAATCAGGTTTCCATGTAAAAGTGTTGTGTCAAATTGTGTAAATGTTCTTATGGTTTTTCATGTTTATATTTATGCAAAGTTTTTTTGACCTAGGATAGTAACCTACAAAGTTTAAGTATTGTATGATCTAATGGATGTATGCATGATAAGGTTTTATGGATATGGTTCTACTAAGCATTGAAAAAATTTAATTGTACATTTGGACCTTGGCTAATTGATTCCCCCCCCCCATTACTAGTTATTCTAAAGAATTCCAACAATTGGTATCAAAGCCATAGTACTTGAGAGGACTAGTTTGAAGGTACTAGAAGCTAAAGATCAAGATGTTTAAAAGAGAGGTACCAAAGCTTAACAAGGAGAACTTCATTGCATGGAAAATTTTGATGTAGCTACATCTAAGAAAACTTGGAGATCTTGCATAATCTACCATCACCACTGAGGATGATGACCCTATTGGAGCCCTAACTATTGAGGATCTAAAAAAGAAGAAACAACTCAATCAAGCTATGTTAGAGATTACATCTTTCCTAAGCTACACTGAGTTTGATGACATCAAGGAATGTGATATTGCTAAGAAGATGTAGGATGCTATAGAAAAGATTATTGGAGGAGACAAAAATGTACCGAGAGTTAAATCTGAAAGTCTAAGAGGTAAGTTTGATGTTACAAAAATGCAAGAAGGTGAGAATATAGTTCAATATTATGTCAGAGTAAAAGAAGTAGTTAATTATAGTAGAGGAGCAATTAGTAAGATTAAAGATGAGACAATGATCAACAAAGTATTGAGAACCCTACTATCCATTTGTGCTATTAGAGTCTCTTCCATACAAGAACTAAGGTGCACACCTAGTAATGATCTAACTCTTGAAGGATTGATAGGTAGAATCATTGCCTTTCAACTCTCTAATTTTGATAACTTCAAATCTAAGACTGTTGAATCTTCTTTCAAAGCTAAAATATCATTAAAAGAACCCAAAGAGAAGAAGAAAAATGTCAAATATATTTCTAGTGATAGTGATACATAAGAGGAGGATGTAGAACAACTTGAAGCATTACTGGCAAGAATATTTCATAAAGACAAAGGAAAATCCAAAGGTAAGTTACCTATCATGTGCTTTAATTGTAATGAGGTTGGTCATATTGCTGCTAGATGTCCAGAAAAGAAGAACAATAGAAGTGGAGACAAATATAGAAGTAAAAGAGATGAGGACAAAAAAGATTACAAAGATAAAGGAAAGAAGTCTTGCTACATTGCTAAGGAGGAAATCAAAGATGGATTTAATGAACATGATGATGAAGTGGTGTATGTTGCAATGAAGGAGGATTCTGATGATGATGAGAAAACTACACTATTATCCTATGTGAACAAGAGTGATAGATAGATCATTGATAGTGGATGTTCACATCACATGACTGAAGATAAAGGTAAGTTCATTGCTTTGATTATTATGATGGAAATAGTGTAAGGTTTTGTAATAATGCACCTTTTCTGATAAAAGGAAAAGGATCAATTAAACTCATAGAAAAGATCATGTGTGACAATGTTTATTATGTAGGACTTAACTATAATTTGTTGAGTGCATCGCAATTGAATAGTTTAGGTTGTAAGGTTGAGATTGAGAACAAGATAGAAAATATCTATGACACTGATGGGAAACTAATTGAGAAAGGTTATTACACTAGAGGTAATCTATTTTATCTTGATATGAATGATGCTATTTGTCTTGTTGCAGAATTTTATGATGTGTGGTTATGGCACAAGAGGTTATGTCATGTCACTCTTAAATTTGGACGTATTTTTTGACTTAGTTGTGGTCAAAATTTTGATAGTTAAATTTCGAAAGTCATTGTCATTATAATTCCATCAAAATTTTGATACATTCCACAAGATTCATTGTATTGATAGGAAGTTCTATCAAAAATCATTTGCATCTATGTCACATCTCGTTGCTAGACAACTAATTCAAAATGCCAAACTATTGATGCTAGCTAGAGATGATTCAATGGGTGTGTTATACCATCAACAAGAAACCTTGTCAAGCTATCAATGCCAGCTAGAGATGATTCAATGAGTTTATTATATCATCAATAATATTTTCATCGAAATTGATATGAAAAATAGAGTTTAAAAAAAATTGATTTTGTCATACTGTGCCTTCAATGCATATTGAATCCTTTTGCATAATGATTGGGTCAAAATACACCTTCAAAATATGAGATCATCATATAGTCTTTGGATTCACTAGTGACTATAGCAAGAAGTAAGAATGAACTTGGTCAAGTGAGAGGGATTCAATCTAACAATCAAAGTCTCATTTGAGGGTATTCGATCTACAAACTTTATGCTAGGCTTTTGAGAGGTGAAGCAAACAACACAAAGAAGTTTTGGAAGAAGCTGAAAATGGCAACCATAGTGCAACACCCATGGGTAGCACCAATGAGCTAAAATGCTTGTAAAGATTTAAAAATCTTAGGATATTATTGTTGGTGATGGAACAAAAACAATTGTTGTCATCACCAATGTGATTCTTAAATAATGCATGAGTTTATTGTCTTAGGGTGTTCATCCTACCATTATCTCAGAGGCCTTTCACTTGGTCTCTAAGAAGGTTGTTGAGGTTTTAACTACCATGGCTATTCCTATGAAATTGATATATTGTGACTCTTTGGTAAAAAGTGTGAGCACTTCTTCGAATAGTAAGGTTGTCAGCCAATATTCTACCATATTGGCCCTACTTGTTGTTGATGCCATCTTGAATGTCATCAACCCTACAAATCTTGACATTGTGGATTTGAGGGACATCAAAGTTCTACAAAATTTGGGCAAGATTGTTGATGATACAAATATGGTTAAGGGTTTTGTGTTTAATAAGAAGGCAAGACATATGACTAGAGGCCCCACCAAGATTGAGAATGTGAAGATTGGCATAATATAGTTCTAAATTTTGCCTCCCAAGATGGACATTGAGAAGAACATTATGGTCTTTGATTATACAATGGTGGATAAGATTTTGAAGGAGGAGAGGAATTATATTATGGGTATGATAAAGAAGATCAAAGCCACTAGATGCAATGTGCTATTGATCCTAAAGATATTTTGTCAGATGTTATCATTGATATTTTGCTACATTATCTATCGAAGGAAAAGATTTTGGTGATCAAGGATGTGGAAAAGGATGAAATCGAGTTCATTACCATGATGTTGAATTTTTTACCCATTGCTAATATTGAATATTTTAGGGAGGAGAAGCTAGGGCATGCTGATTTGGTTGAAGAGGTTTTGACTAGTGACATTGACATGGAATGGGTTGTCCAAAACTTATATGCATTTTTCAAAAAATCCCATGTCTCAAGTCTGTCTTATAATATTTTGCTAAAAATGGATGTCTTTAATAATTTAAATTTATTATTTTGACAACATTGTTGGTCTTGATTTGCTAAACTTATTCTTATCATGTGTATTATCTATATTGTTCATTATGTATTATCTTTTAAACAAAATGAAAAATCATTCTTTGCCAAACTATTGTGGAGCCCAAGGTGAAAAAAACTTGAAAAATATAACTTGATAATTACTTCACAAAAACATAATTGATGTCATATAAACATACTAAGCACGAGATCAATTTGGCATCACCTGACACAAATTCATTAAATAATATTTAGTGCAACATATGCTATCTCTTTATTTTCTTCCTTTGTAGAACTATATAGAACTTTATTCATATCACTTGAGAAAAAAATGAAGAAAAAAATATAAGTACATAGTGCATGTCAATCTCTCCCTATTATTATCTAAAATGCAATGAATTCCACAATAATGAGATGACAAAAAATTATCATATAAATAGAAAATGATTACTTTGTATAAATGTAGTTATTTTCACAAACTATTAAATAAATCATGTTCCCATTAACTCAAAAGTCAATTTCAAGTAAAGAGTAGAGAATGATAAATTAGTTGCACTTTCATATATATTATCTATCCTTTGAAATAGAAAGTTATAATAGGAGTTTTACTTGGTTATTCACAAGATATAAAAAAACATATGCTACTAAGTAAAAATATTAGAAAAACTAAGTATAAGACAACTACAAAGAAAAGGAATGACAAAGAAAGGATTAAGCACCCAAGAATGCTTTCAAACAAGAGAATAAATAATTACCATCCATTATAAATAGTATGATGTTTCTTCCTTCACTATGAATAGCTACAAACGATAGAAAGTAAGGCATTATAATAAATTTGAATATGAATGCAACTAAGAATAAAGCTTAGCACCTATGAAGTTGGAAATATAGGATGAACTAAATTGGAGGAAGCAACGGTGTATACTAAGAAGGATTTTAAAATTGATATAACAAGGAGTCTAAGGGAGCCATGTAAGAAAGAGTATCCAAGTCAACATGTGAATGATAATTTGAGAGAGAATTCAATACTCCAGTCAACACGTCAACGCTACAATTGCCATGTCTCCAAGATAGTTGATGGCAAATACATAAACAAATAAAGTATACATATTTATGGTGTACACAAAAGATTTATTGTTTAAGAAATATTAGAGTGAACTATAATGAAGTTATTATGGGATAATAAAGATATAAACAAAGGCAAAAATAAAAATTCATAACAACTACATTAGCAAAAGTCACAATAAGCATACAAAATCAGTTGAAATGTATTGGCTATACAATCTCTTCTTGTCATCACCCTCAAAACATGATAGAGAAAAATTGTGAAGATGTTAACTTTATTTAGAGGAAGAACAATAAAAGAGAAGGAAGAAAGTTATAATGCACCTTAGAAAACAAAAGAGAAACAATGGATTATATAGAGAGAATTGTATAGTGTGTGAAATGGAGTTGATTCTATTACTGGCAAATTGTAATATCGAAGAAAATGAGGTTGCTAAGATTTTAGGGGAAAATTAGTTGTTTAATGTGGTCAAAGCTCAGAATTTTTGACCTCAATGGAATTAAATGGTACCCATTCTCACATGCCACACACATTCCTACAATGAATTTTTAGAGATTATTTTACTATTGTCAGTAGATGGGTGAATAAATACAAATAAATAAATAAGTCTAATTTATTGTTGAATGTGATAATATGTTTCTTTTATTGATGCCAACAACCAAACAAATGCTATATTTGCACTATAGTTTCCCAACATTCAAGGAACATTCAATAACATGTGAAATAAGGTATTTAAACATGACTCAACTAATTATGATTTAATTTTGGATCACCTACCTAATTAGTTTGGAATTTTCTTGTCAGAAAAAATCATAAAATGTAAGAACAACTATGCCAAAAAGAACATAAAAAGATGATTATCATGAAAAATTAGTTTTTAAGCTCTTTTGGCACAACCATTCTTACAATTTTTTGGCTCAATCTCTAACTAGTCAGTATGTGTTTTGAAAAATTATTATCTTGGACTATGAGTTAGGAAAAAGAGAAATATCAAACTTGAAAAAGATGTACATAAATGCAATTAATTTTTAAACTTTGATTTTATAAACTTACAAAAAGAACCATAGAATTATAAGAAACTATTGTGGTTTTTACTATTTGAAAATTATACTTACAAGTGATAAAGTTATATACCTTTGATTTAGAGAACACAAATAATAGAAATGAAGTATTGCCAAAGGTGCAAGCTCAACTATGTGCCCCCTCCCTTCAACATGTGGATGTCACTAATAAGTAGAGAATAGTTACATACATACATACATACATACATGGTTAAGTGATACCTAACTATGTACAAGACATCTGCACACTAGAGGCATACTTTGCCTACCAGGCTACCTACATACTTGTATACATGAGATTAAGACCATTGAACCACTCAATCTAAAAAATATGTAGCTTTAGTTTCTAATTATTTTGATGTAGTTGTATTCCTATAACCATTGGTGATCTTTACTCACCTAATATAGCTCTTCACTAGCATACACCCACTTGGGAGAATCAGGAGGTTTTCTATAATTACAATCCTATAATATCCTAGAGAAACCTTTATGTTATAGTTTAGAGTTAATCTAAGGTTAACCTATATACATCCTAACTCAATCATTATATAGTTAAGTTTAAAAGATTGTGAAAATAATCAATGGGTCTAAATAGACCAATCAAGTAAATGCTATATGGCAACAATTGACTATTCATTTTATTTTACATAATTTGATCATAGTTCTATAGGAATGTGTAATCAACCCAACTAATCATCAACTACACCAAGTGAACTAGGTTATGGCTTGTCACTTAGCGTAGGTTGAGTGAGTTATTTATTTATTTACTTGGATTCTAGAATATCTATGAAAATGGAATAATTTTTCTATTCTGCTAATATGTAATAAGAAACTCTCTCTCTCTCTCTCTCTCTCTCTCTCTCTCTCTCTCTCTCTCTCTCTCTCTATATATATATATATATATATATATATATATATATATATATATATATATATATATATATATATATATATATATATATATATATATATATATATATATATATATATAGACTACAAGTTGTGCATTTTGTTATGTATTGCATTTACATTTTCTTTTCCATTTCTTAAGTTATAAGTGTTTCAAGGTTGGGAACCACTTCAACATCCTTTGCATGGTTTAAAGGTGTAAGAATTTGGTAGAGCTCTGATACCATGTAAGAGTTTTCCTTAGGGCAAGATTTGCCCAAGATCATAGAACTCAAAAAAAAGCACAACTATAGACCAAAAAGGAGTATGATCAATATATTAGAGTATGTCCTCATACATTTCTCTATATTCAAATTGAGTGTACACACTAGGAGTACATGTATATAAAGGCCTCTTAGGAAGCACCTAGAATGTCTCTAGAAAGAGCCAAGAGATAAGATAAGCATGAAAACTAAGCACACATCTTATCCATCATTCTAGATGAGAGGATAAGAATGAAAAGGTGTATCTCAAGTGGAGATGTTGTAGACACCATGTGCTTTATTAGTGTGCTAACTTCTGTGTTGTAAAAACCATGTGCATAAATGAGGTGCAAACTCCTATGTTGTCAATATAACAACTCACAAGAGTGCACATACTCCTAGGTGACAAATAATTAAATATTAAAATAATGCATTAACCTAAGTAAACTTAAGTAAGTGTAACTAGTAAATGCATATTTACACAAACACCCCCCCTTAAGTGCAACTTAGGGGAATGCCCTTAAGATTACAAAAACTAGAATGAAAATGCATAATGGGTCTTGGCTACTAGGCCATGTTAGGTACCCACATACATAATGAAATGCAATCCCTCATAAAGTAGAGAAACAGGGAAAACCTCATGGGAAAAACCCTCCCCCAAAAAAGAGAGATGAAAAGACTAGATGCATGGATGGATGGAGTAATCAAGACCCCCCCATTACAACATACATCATATATATACAATAGTGAAGAATTAGAAGAACAAGACCTCATAAGAGGAAAAAGTCCCCCCTATAAGAAAGAAGAGGAAGAGAGACAAGGTAGTTCCCCCCCCCACCTCCCTAAATGAAGAATGTTGACCAATGATTGTTTTTCCAAGGAAGAAGTTGATCCATGAATGCTGGTTGATGTTCCTCCCCTTTGGAAGAAACAATGGCAGAGGTACAGGTGAGATGCTTCCCTTGTGTGTGGAAATAATCTCGATGATGAAAGGTGTCTTTAAAACTTGTTTAGGTGTCTTTGTGTCGATATTGATGGCGGATCCTTCTAGAACTACTGAGAAGAAGTGCAGATCGAGAAAGGATTGTTGTAGAACCCATTTCAAAGAACCAATAGTCTCCTCAAATGATAGAGAGACCTCTAACAACTACTATACATAAGTATCCACAATCACATCAATGTATGAAGATCGATCATGTAGAGAATGGACATGAGGGTCAGAGTGAGCCCTCACAACAACTATAGAAGGACCATCTTCATCAAAGAGAAGATATAAATCATCAAGTATGTCTCCTAAGTCTGCTATGTGTGACTCCATGAACAAACCTAAAATGTCTACCAAGAAGTCATCCACTGATGTAGGAATTGGAAGACAAATTGTACCCTCTATTGGTGAAGTACACGAATCAATCACTATGAAAATAGATGAAGAATTCTCTACAAAGAGATGAAAAAAATTATTAAGGATGTCTCCCACATCTTCAATGTGAGACTCCATGAATAGGCTTGCAATGGCAGGAAGGAAGTCATTACATGAAGGTAAAGTAGGAAGACATAAAGGGTCTTGCTGCACTAAATCTAAAGCATCTATGGCTGGAACAAGTTTAGTAGGAGCAATAGGAGTATCTAGAGGTGTGATCTCATATTGAGTTGAAGAAACTAGTGCTGGAGTGACTGGATGTAGAATTTCCTCTAGAGATGGAGGAACACATGGATCTCCATATGCTTCCCTAATAGACATCCAAATATCATGAGGAAAACTTTCCATTATAAGAGGATCAAAAGATTCCTTACTCATATTATTATACAGAAAGTGATGAAGGTGCACAAGATGTGTCCAATTAAAATGTGATGGCAATGAATAGAGATAAGGAAGCAATTGTTGATGGTCTCTTAGATGATCAAGTATCAAAGCACTCCATTTGTGATAGTTCCTTTTTGTCAACTATGGTCTAATTTTGCCTGTTACAACTACCTTTTGAGGCCTAAATCTAGAACTAAGCATTGTAGCTCAAATATACAATAATTCTGAAAAGCAAAATAATGTAGGAAAGGCCCTAATGCTGAAAGCGATATTTTTGTCCACACAAGCCTATTATCTAAATGTAGATTTGGAAAGTAGAAAAAAAATAATGCACTTTAAGAAAAACATAGAACCTAAAAAGGAGTCTAGATGAGCCTGTACTAAGCATTTTAAGTGGCAAAAATTGAGATTTGTGAGTTGCAAAAAAATTCAAGAACAAAGATCTCAAACCACCTTCACCAATGTGTAGATCACAAAATTCTGCCCCAAAATAAAAAAAATTGCTCGCAAAAGGGAGTCTATATGAGGGAGATATTGTTGTTTAAAAATCGTTGTTGCCATTATTTTTTCTAAATCACCGCTATCGTGCCTCCAAAAATCAAATGGTTCTAGATTTCACCTTAGATGTCTGATTTTGGTGAAACAAAAGTTTATTTGGGGTGTTTTTGACCTTTTGAATATGATACAAATATCTAATTTGCACCAGCAAGCTTCAATTTTTACTTTCAATAAAGCTCTCCTACTAGCCTGATGGCTAATAAATTTCTAGAAAATAATGTAGATCCAAAAAGATTGTAGAGATGTAGATGAAAAAAAAATGCAGATCTAAAAATTAAATGTATAGATCTAAAATGATCATACCAATTTCACAAATCGGGCCTTTGGGTTGCTATTTTATAAAAAAAAGTTGCCTCAATTCAACTACGGCCTAGGGTAGGTGAATTTATAGTCAAATTTCACCAAATTGACATTCTAGATACAATGGTGAGGTCTGATTTGGCTCTAAATTCTCCCAATGACTGTGATACTTTGGATTCAGGCCGAGGTGCTGAAGCAAGAAGATGGTCTCAAATTGCTATGTGAAGAGAATCTCCTCGAGAGCTCTAATACCATGTAAGAGTTTTCTTTAGGGCAAGATTTTCCCAAGATTGTAGAACTCAAGCACAAGCACAATTGTAGAGAAAAAAGGAGTATGATGAATATATCAGAGTATGTCCTCATACATTGCTCTATATTCAGATTGAGTGTACACACTAGGAGTGCCTATATATAAAGGCCTCTTAAGAAGCACCTAGAATGTCTCTAGAAAGAGCCTGGAGATAAGATTAGCATGAAAACTAAGTACGTGTATTATCCATCATTCTAGATGAGAGGATAAGAATGAAAAGGTATATCTCAAGTGGAGATGTTGTAAACACCATGTACATAAATGAGGTGTGAACTCTTGTGTTGTCAACATGACAACTCACAAGAGTGTGCATACTCCTAGGTGACAAATAATTAAATATTAAAATAATTCATTAACCTAAGTAAACTTAAGTAAGTGTAAATAGTAAATATCTATGTACACTAACAAATGGTAATGTCATTGTGGCAATGAGATCAATGAAGAGTTGAGTGTAAGGAGTTACTACCTTGAACATTCAAGAAACATTCAATAACATGTGAAATAAGGTATCAACTCACAATAGTGTGTATACTCCAAGGTGACAAATAATTAAATATTAAAATAATGCATTAACCTAAGTAAACTTAAGTAAGTGTAAATAGTAAATATCCATGTACACCAACAAATGGTAATGTCATTGTGGCAATGAGATCAATGAAGAGTTGAGTGTGAGGAGGTACTACCTTGAACATTCAAGAAAAATTCAATAACATGTGAAATAAGGTATCTAAACATGCCTCAACCAATTATGATTTAATTTTGGATCACCTACCTAATTAGTTTGAAATTTTATTATCACCAAAAATCATAAAATGTAAGAACAATTGCACCAAAAAGAACATAAAAAGATGATTATTGTGCACAATCATTTTTTTAACTCTTTTGGCACAATCATTCTTACAATTTTTTGGCTCAATCTCCAACTAGTCAGTATGTGTTTTGAAAAGTAAATCTTGGACTATGAGTCAGGATAAGGAGAAATAACAAACTTGAGAAAGATGTACATAATGCTATTAATTTTTAAACTTTGATTCTATAAATTTACAAAGAGAACCATAGAATTATAAGAAACTATTGTGGTTTGAACTATTTGAAAATTATAGTTACAAGTGATAAAGTTATAAACACACACACACACACACACACACACACACACACACACACACACACACACACACACACACACACACACACACACACACACACACACACACACTACATACATACATACATACATATGCATATGAAAATTTATCACCTTGGAAGTCATTGGAAGGTGTTTGATTAGAAATATGGAAAAGCTGCAAAAATTGACAAAAAATTGTTTGAGTTTTTATTTTGTATTGCTTAGAACATTTCTAACTAGCTATATCAAAAGGTGAGATACAAATTTGTATTCTTGGATTCATACCTATCACATATTTTTAAAGATAGTCCTCTCTAATCATCAATTTAGATATGTCACCTATTTTCAATTTGGATTTTCTTTATAAGAAAGCTTTCATTTTCATACACAAATAAACAAATGACATATAAACATATTTTTTGGTCTTTTTAGTGGTCACAATAGAGTTGAGAAAAATGTTTTTAGACTAAATTTAGCTTAGGTATAGACAAAAAATTCTTTAAAATTTGCTTCAAATTCTACCTTAGTTCTTCTGACAGAATTTGTAGCAAATTCATAGCTCTACAAGAGAATTTAGAGAGAATTTGACAAGGACTAGACTTTGTATAGAATTGAACTAGGCTTTGAGGGTCTTTGGGGAGAATATAGTAACTTAGGATGAAATTAATAAAGGATAAACTTAAAAGCATGTCAAAGTCCACTAGTGCACAAAATCAAGGCATTTTGGTTGGCAATTCAATTCAAAGGTTTCCATCATTGCAATATGCCAGGACAATTACTTTCAAAGTGCCATCTTTGCAATTGTGAACCAAATGCAGACAAAGCCTCAAATTATGCCATTGTAGAAATTTTATTCACTATATATACTAGTCAATTGATTATAATAATATAGACTCTTTGCGATATAGAAAAGATATCAGAATGAATAATAAGCATAATGTCCTCTTCTCTATTGAAGTCAACTTGTGATTACATATAGCCAAAAAGGAATTTTGAATTGATTGATCATTACCAAGCATTCCTATCCATAAATGAAAGCATGTTAACTTGATTAAATTAGATTAAGTTCTGTAAGAAACTCCCAGAGAAAAAAAAATAGGCTTTTGGGAAGGGCTCAGAAATCTAATAGAGAACTAATCCTTACATAATGCATGTAAGGACCCCTATATTGGTTGTTCCTAGTGCTTCTCCCCCATTGATGTAAAAAAGAACACATTGCCTTCTTAGCAAAAAGAATATTAAAATCCAATTCAATAATAGTTTTTAGTCATTGAATCAGATCATGCCACCCTACTGAACCATAGACAAACATTATGTAGCCATTCATCACCTTCAATAAATCATACATAGAATGATCTAAAGTTCAAAATGGGAGTCTCTTTGATAACATTGTCAACAAGTATATTGGAATTGATTAAAGGATTAACTTGAAATTGTGTCAATGTCCACTAGTGTACAAAATTATATATTCTCAAAATTGAAATAAGTAGAGATAAGTTTGGATTTTAAAGTGAGGGAGAAGAAGAGCAAGATGAAGCTATTTTTCAAAAGAAATGATGTGAGATAAAATTGAGTAAATTGAACAAGTTGTCTAAATTCATCTTTGTTTCTAACAATATTTTGGTATCCACACATGAATGTATCTTGAACTAGTAACAGGGTCTATCCTTAACATCATGCATATACATGGCTTATTCATTATAACACTACTTCAAACAATAATTGAAAACACTACAAATCAAAAGATCTTCAGAGAAATCTGTATGCATGTTTGAATCTTTTTAAAGAAAAGTTAAGTTATTTTACTTAAGAATTTAAATGATTTAGAGCCTAATGGTTGTTAGAAAAATGAATTCAATTTTTTGTTGTCATTTATTAGGGCTTATGACTTCACTCATTTATGTTGTCCTTAGTCTTTCCTGAGGTTGATTTTATGTTGTTATTATCTGAGGTAGTGTTTCTAGTTGTTTGAAGCCTTTTCATAATAGTAGAAGGAAAGGCATGAATGCTTGAATGTTGACATTTTTTATAGGTGAAAAGTAAATTTTTAGTATTCTATATGTAAACAAGTGATTTTTGAAATGTTGAGTTCTTTTTCATGTGAGTAGTAGATATGAGTTTAAACCTATCATATTGTCTATCAAACAAGTTTAACCATTTGATGGTTAAGTAAAGCATGAAATTGGAGGGTGACAAATGCTCATGTCTTGTACATCATTTCATTTTATTTTTTGGTTCTATAGTATAATAGAGACCTATACTAAAAAATTTTTGAGAGTGCCATTGTAAGTATAATGGTGACCTTTAATAAGATGTCATTTCTTTCTCTAGCTTGATTTTTGTTGGTGTATGAAATTCTAGTCACAATCTTGAGTGACATGCGTGACTAGAAAATTGTATAGTGACAAATTCTTGTACAATTATGGGGATATCATAGAAATCATGGAAAGGAAAAACAACACAATATTTTTAGGGAAAGAAGATTTAGCAGGAATTAGGGAATTCAAAAAAATTATGGGATTCAAATGAGCCATGGTTCTAGGAGTGAAACCTCTCATGGAAATTAGAAAAATTGAAAAATGTAGCCTTATATGAATTCAAAATTTGCTAAGAAACCAAATAATTGAGGGTTTAATACTACTAAGAAACCAAATGCATGAGGGTTTAATCCTCATCATTGTCACACCACATATGAAAGAAAATTTTACCTTAAACAACAATGAACAGATCTTCATCACACCACTGAATGCTCCTGCCCACAATTTGCCACATGAATAAATGAAGTGATATCCACCCAAAAATTAAAATTTTGACTAAAAAATTAAGTGGCATTGAAATTTTGATGTTATGATGATCATATTTTTTTTAAAAAATTGACATGCCAAATTGGCCTACCATAAAAAATTTAGGTTGAAAATGTAACCCAAATGTACTAGTGTGTTAACTTTGATGACTTAGTGAGTATCAATAACATGAAAAGAGTCATAGGTTTTCCTAAACTAAAGAAACCTGATAATAATATTTGCAAACAATGTTAGTTAGGAGAGATGACAAAATCTAGCTTTAAAAGTAAGACTCACACCTCTAAATAAATTCTGGAACTAGTTCATACTAATTTGTGTGGACCAATTGATTTGCAAAGATACAAAGGTGAAGTAAATTATCCATTTTTTGATAATTATTCTAGAATGATGACAGTTATGTTTTTTTATTATAAATTTTATGCTTTCCAAAAGTTTAAGTGGTAGTTAGCTAGAGTTGAAAAGGAGATAGGTAAAAGCTTGAAATGTCTAAGATCTGACAAAGGTGGAGAACTTACATCAAATGAGTTTGAGATGTTTTGTAATGATAGAGGAATAAAGAGATAAACTTCTACACCTAGGACCCCTCCACAAAGTTGTATTACTAAAAGGATGTATAGATCTATAATGGACTATGCTAGGATACTCATGATGGAGAAGAATGTTTCTTTGAAATGGCATTGACAAGGAGTGATATGATGATTGAGATCATAAGTTCTATAAGTGGTGTACCTTAGTATATGGGTACTGAAGATGGTTATGAGGAAGCTACAGAAGATTTTGAAGTTGCTAGATAGAGTGGTGAGGCTAGAACTAATCATGTGGAGGGACCTATGGGAAATAGGGTTGGTTAGTTTGCTAGACCTAGATCTCTGTTGAAGTTGAAGCATAAGATGGAGGTTTCTAATTTCTTAGTAACTTTAAATATTGAAGACTTCTTTGAGCTTTAGGATATTGAGGATCTAGTCAGAGTAAGTTTGGCACAAACTAAGCTAAAAGGACATGCTTCTCTTCAGTAGAAAGAATTGCAAAGAGATAGAGAAGAAGAAGATGAAATGAAGATCACTAGATGTGGAGATTGATGGTGACTAAGTTGAAGGCTAAGTTCATTCTTGCTGATTATGAACTTGAGTTGTTTAAGAGGTTGCAAAATATTGAAGCAAAAGGACATGACTATGAAATATTATATAGAGAAGTTCTACAAGTTGAGTATTTAGTCTAAGCATAAAGAATTGTCAAAGGAAAAGGTGGCTCAGTAAATTAATGGTTTGAGATTCAATATTCAGGATGAGATTGGTATGTTGAATATTTCTTTAGTTGAGTATGCTTATCAGTATGCCTTAAGATTAGAAGATAAGTTGAAGAGGAAGATTCAAGGTAGCTCCCGAGGGAAGGAGAAGTAGGGCTACTCAGAAAAGGCTAATCTGGTTGTAGAAGATGAACCAAAACTTGTTGCTCAGAAGAGAAGGATGATTAGAGCCAAGTTTAAGGGTACTTGTTTTAGATGTCATGAAAAAGGATATAGATCTTATAAGTGTCTATAGAAGGCTATTGACAAAAGAGCTACTATCATGAATGAGGTTGAAGATAATGAACCTAAGCAAGGAGAGAGTTTTCTAGCTCAGTGAGTATTGGTTAGTCAGAGGACACTAGAATCTTGTTAGAGGAGTAATTTTTTCAGGACTCATTGTAATTCTGGTGGTAAAGTCTATGCGTAATTGTATCAAGAATGTGTTTACAATTGAGATAGGTGGCAGGAAGCATTCCCTAATTCTTTTGTAGAATTAAGAGGTCAATAGAAGGAACCTAATTATTGGTAGCCAAGTTGAGTTGGTAGATTCTGAAAGGGTTATTGATTAGCATGGATAGAAAACATGTGGAACACTAAGGATGGAGGTGAATAAAAAAAAGAAAAGAAAGGAAAAGAGTGTACAAGTTGAAGACTTGGAGGACATGTATGTGAAGAAATAATTTGGGATTTGTGTGTTGAATCCTGAGAGATGTTGTTCCAACTACTGAGAACATCTTTTCACACCTAGGGAGTTTGATGCAGGAGCATCCTGGGGTAGTTGGCTATCTTGCATGATTAAGGGATTTTTATGGGGTTGAGTGGACCTATTTTGGTCTTGGGTAATTAATTTTGATGTATTTAATGTGTATTATAAGCTTTTAAACACATTTGGTTTTTAATTTATGTTGGAGGATGACTTGTGGCTCTTCAAGTAGTTAATGTAAGGGATATTTAATTTCTAGCTTATTGGGCTAATTTGTGGCTTAGTTAGGTATAAGTAGGGGTTTTGGTGAAGTCTTTGGTCATTATTCATCCATCTTAGAGAAGAGCAGGTGGTCGAGAAGAAAATTTTGAGAAAGATTAGTAGTTGAGGCTTGGGAAACAAGGAGATTGCTTGGTGGGCTTGCGAGTACAAGTTAGACATTCCTTGGAGGTCTCTACTAGAGTGTCGATTTGGACTAGCTAGAGTTTGAATAGGATCTTGAGGGATCTTGCAGAACTATTACTTTCTTTTTATTTGGCCATAACTAGGAAGGCCTTACAACCTAACACATTGAATGTGGTCAGTTATATCTATGAATAAATTATTGTAGCTTTGCCTTCAAATCTTGCATTATTGTTTATCTTCTATTGTGTAGTTGTTTTCTCAAGGCAAGGACATATCCTTTGAGGATTCTCCTACCTTGTACTACATTAGAATATTGAGTTGCATCTAGGAACTGAGTTACAGTCAGGAGCCAAGTTACATACAAAAGTTGAGACACATTTTAATTCTAAGACAAGTGTACATGAAAGAGATGTTGAGTTACCTAATAGAGAAGTACATAGTGATTCTAAAGTTGATAGACCTATTGAAGAAAGAAGAGTATAACCAATATTTTCAATGTATGTCAAAAGACATCATCCTACCTAACAAATTATTGAAGATAAAGAAGCTAGACCAATGACAAGGAATAGACTAAGAAGTGATACATGATTGTTGAAAAAGTATGAGCCTAAGTCAGCAAATGAAGCCTTATAAAATGTGGATTGGAGTAAATCCATGAAAGAAGAGATTGGTCAAACTGAGAAGAACAAGACATGGACTCTAGTTCCTAGACCAAAGGACAAGAATGTGATTAAAACCAAGTGGATGTAGAGAAACAAGTTAGATGAAAATGGTAATGTAAAAAGGAATAAGGCAAGATTATTTTGCAAGGGGCATGCACAAGAAGAGGGAATAGACTATGGGGAAACATTTTCCCCTATTGCAAGATTGGAAGGAGTAAGAATTCTTCTTGCTTACTCTACATACAAAGGTTTCAGAGTTTATCAAATGGATGTGAAGTCAACATTTTTGAATGGCATATTAGAAGAAGAGGTTTATAGCCTAAAGGATTTGTACACTACACAAAGCTTTATATGATTTAAGGAAATCCCCAAGAGCATGGTATGAAAGGCTTCAAAATTATCTTGTGAAGATTAGTTTTGAGAAGACTGGTGATAACAACAATCAATACTTGAAGACAAAAAGAGGTTAGGGTATTTTACTAGATGAAATTTTTGTTGATGATATCATATTTGGAGGTCAAGATATATTATGCAAGCCATTTGCAAATGAAATGAAGAAAGAATTTGAGATGTCTATGTTTGGAGAGATTAAGCTCATTATTGGTTTGTAAGTATATCAGATGAAATATGATATATACATCAGTCAGTCTAAGTATGTAAAGGAAATATTAAAAATTTTTGGATTAGAAGATTCAATATTAGTTAGCACTCTTATGGTGATAGGACACAAACTATCAAAGAATGGTTGATGTGAATCAAATATTGTATAGTTCTATGATTGGTAAGTTGCAATATGTAGTACACTGCAGACCTGAAATTGCATTAGTTGTTGGGATTATTGCAAGATTTTTGCAAATCCTATGTAGAATCATTTGATGGCTATGAAGAGAATTATGAGATATATGAAAGGAATAGAAGACTATGGTCTATACTACAAGAAAAATGAAAATTTTGAGTTAAGGGCTTGTACAGATGCTGATTGGGTTGGAAACATTGATGACAAAATGAGCATAAGTGGTGGACCAATTTTCTAAGGAAAGAGATTGGTCACCTGGACTACTAAGAAAAAAAATTGCATATCTCAATCTACTACTGAAGCTGAATATGTGCCTACTGTAGTAAATTATACAAATGTGGTATAGATTAAACATCTACAAAAAGTTATGAAGGAGGAAATCGCTAAACTTGTAGTACTTTATTATGATAATACAAGTGCTATGAACATATCAAAGAACCTTGTGATGTACACAAAGACTAATCACATTGTAGTAAAATATCATCTCTTGAGAGATTTGGTTCAAGACAAAGAAGGAAGGATGGAATATGTGAATACAAAAGAATAGATAGCTTATATATTCACAAAATCTTTACCTAAGGATGCACATGAATATCATAGATGTAAACTAGGGGTGATACCCCTATCCAAAGCTACTTAATAAGAATGAGGAGTGCCTTGCATAAATTATAGTTGAATATTGTATTTGAAAACTTGATACAGTGGATATTACTTTAGGAGCTAGTCAGAAGACTTACAATGACATGCAAGGTGATAGAGGGAGAACCTAGAATTAATTATATTTGCATACAAAAGTGAATTTTCTTTGGCATTGTTGTCAAATGGTGAGATAGAATACTTGAATATAATAATGAGAGAGAAATAAGTATAGAGAGGTATAAGTATTGATAGAGATAAGTGGAAATAGAAATTTGCATATCAAAAAGAGGGAGAGATACTCCAAAGAGGGAGATAGATAATTGAAGGAGATTGACAAAGATTAAGTTACTCTATATAGAGGAAGGACATATACTCCATTGATAGAGGGAGAAATTTCAAAGATTTATTTTCTTTTTGGTATTGTTGTTGGTATTGGTTTGCCACTAATTCCAAAGAGGGAGATTGTTGATATGAGATTTTTTTGAAGTAAAGAACCTATAACAGAGAAATCATTATTTTTTCAATGATGTCAAACCTCCTACCTACTAGTGAGATATTTGATTTTTGGTTTGGAAGCCATCATTTAGTTGGTTGATGAAAAGGATTTAAAAGGAGGAGATAACAATATCACCTAGAGAAAGGTTGAGTTATGGTATGTAAAAGAAGAACTAAGACCAAGTAAGACATTGATATGATAGTGTATTGTTTATCTACTTAAAGTCTAAAATGAAATATTAATTGAGTCAAAAAGAGAAGAAGATTAAGTAAGAAATGTATCTACCAAGCCTTGTTGAGCAGTTAGTGCAAGTTGAGCAAAAATTAGTAGAAGCCGAGTGAAAATCAAGAGGTGCCAAGAAAAGATGAAAAATAGTGCAAGCTAAGTGATTGTTAGTAAATGCTAAGTAAAGTTTAGTTGGTGTCAAGAATTAGTAAATTTTAGTGTTGGTTGAGTGATAGAATAGTATAGATGACATGTTACAAAAATAGTGTTAAATCATATATTTGATGAATCTAAGCTAACTATTTTTTTTTCTTGAATTATGTGAAGTGTGTGGAAGATAATCATGATGAGCTAGTGGCACAAAATTCAAGGTAAACTATTTTAAGGTAAATATAGGGAAGATTGTAGAAGTTTCTAGATGAACCAAACGGAAAAGTGGGTAGATTCATTGTATCCTACCTAATCCTAAAATGGATGATCATGGTTAAGTGACAAAAGATCTAAATTGTCTATTTATAGAGATAGTCTCTCAAAAGTAAAGGTTGTCATGTGTGAGAACCTAAGGAACACAAGGAGTCTACATTATTGCTTCATCAATGGTCCAATATAACAGACTATTATTGGCATACATAGCAAGAAGGCTAAAGAGTATGAATTCTTGAAGGGTGAACAAGCTTTTAAAGCTAAAGTGTGTGAAAGCCAAGTAGAATGGAGGACTAAAATAGAGATTTTTAATCTACAAGTGAGTTGCAATTGTTACAAGCTAGAGTTGTCATTGCACCAAAAGATTAACCTATTAATTCCCAATACAACCACTAGACTTGTAGAACATAGGAGGTGGTTATGCCATGTCACAAATATCGAAGGGGAATGTTGGTGGTTAGTCCAACAATCCCCCCTCAACATTACCCAAGGAGATTCGAACTTGTGACCAAGCTTTGATACAACTTGTTACAAGCTAGAGTTGTTGTTGCACCAAAAGATCAACCTATTAATGCTCCATAAAACCACTAGACTTATAGAATACATGAGGATTTTAAGCCATGTCACAAATCTTTAAGGGGACCATTGGTAGTTAGTCCAACAATAATTTGTTATCATATCAAGCCTTACTGTTACTTTCTAATCATTATATTAGTCTAGGGTAAATCCTTTGGATTGAGGTTTACCTAACAATCATTTGTAATTTATTTAACTAGTTGACATGCTAATGGAATGGTCAAAACTCCCCTAACAAGGCTCACTCCTAATAGGGTGACTGAAATCCTTTAATTGAGTCGCATTTAACAATGTGTATTGTAACCTTTAATAGGGTTGGCCTTTGAAAAGGCATCACTTTAAAAGAGTGAGAATTAGTAGCATGTTACTGGTGGTTTTTCTCATATTGGGTTTCAACATAAAATCCTTGTGTCAAGTTCTGTAAATGTTCTTATGGTGTTTCATGTTTACATTTTTGCAAAGTTATTTTGACCTAGGATAGTAAGCTATGAAGTTTAAGTATTGTATGATCTAATGGATGCATGCATGATAAGATTTTATGGATATGGGTCTACTAAGCATTGAAAAGTTTTAATTATACATATGGTCCTCAGATAACTATTTTACTCCCCCTTCTCTATTATTCTAAAGAATTCCAACACTAACAATAGTGCTTTGTACTACTAGACTAATGCAATCTTTACATCATTTAATCAAATGTAAGTAGGGGCATACCTCTCAATTCCTTAGATTTTTCTTTAGGTAAGGCCTTTGTAAAGATATTTACAAAATAATCTATAGTATTTACATATTGTAATCTAATCTCTCTTTTTGTTGGCTTCTCTCTTGTGACATGATACTTAATAGATATATGCTTAGTCTTAGAAAGTAATACATGATTCTTAGACATACTCATTTTACCTGTGTTATCACAGTATATGATAACAAGTTTTGCAAACTCAATCTTGATATTCTTTATCATTTGTTTCATCTACATCACTTGATTACAATTATTAGCTTTTGCAACATACTCTTCCTCAGCCATACTTTTTGAAATACAATCATGTTTCTTACTCAACCAAGAAACCAATCTTCCTCCAATAAAAAATGCTCCACCACTAGTGCTTTTTTTTTCATCCATACTGCCTACTCAATTTGCATCAGTATATGTAAATAGAGTGAAATCACTTGATCTATCATACCAAATTCCATAGTCAAATGTTCCTTTCAAATATTTGAATATCCTCTACACTACTACATAATGATATTATTTAGGATCATCTTGAAATCTAGATATAATCCTAGCTATATTTTCTATATTTGGTCTGGTTTGAGTCAGATATTGCAAAACTCTAATCATGGATCTATATTTCTTTTAATCAATTGTAATAAATTGTAGTTGTCTCATCTTTGCTAGATAACTTGTGACCAATTATCATAAGTGTACCAATAGGTTTACAACATTCCAATCCAAACCTTTTCAAAAAAAATTCAATTACTTATCTTGTGACATGAAAATACCATCACTATTTCACACAATTTGCAATCCTAGAAAAAACTTCATTTCTCGTATCATGCTCATCTCAAACTCATTCTTCATGTCTTCAAAAAATTTATCACTTGCTTCATCATTACCTCCAACTATGATATCATTAAAAAATATTTCTATTATTAACAAACCATTCTTAAATTTATTCTTAAATATCTTAAACTTCTCAAAAGCTTCAAAATAGTCTTTAAGAAATGCTACCCACACCATTCTAATGAAATCATCAACAAAAAAATGAACTAACTTTCACCATAGAATCCTCTTTTTCTAGAGGGACCACTTAGATCTGTGTGAACAATCTCCAAATTCTTTGTGATTGTGAACTTCTTGCTAGGAAATGATATGTTCTTTTACTTAGCCAGAATACATTCTTTACAAACAACATTAGTAGGATTTATTATCTTAGGAAAATCTCTAACTACAAGTGTGTTACTAACTTTTATAATATTATCAAAGTTTATATGAAATAATCTTGTATACCATAACCTTTACAATATTATCAAAGTTTATATGATAGAATCTCCTATCCCATAACATACTATTATCCACTTTAGCAACAAAACATGTAATTTTAGTAGGATTCAACTAAAATACAATACCTCTAGACCTAGTTCTAGTTCTAATCATCTAATCATCTTTATCCTTGATAGTGCAAGTCTTTTTTGTGAATTGTAACTAATACCCTTTGTCCACAAACTATTGAAACTTAACAAATTATGGTTTAGTCCATCAAAAAAGTAAGCATCATCATTGTTAGTTCTTCCATCTAAAGTAATGGATCAAATCCCTATAATATGTCAAGATGCATTGTTACCAACTCTAATAATACCTCCATCATAGTTTCTGAATTTAATAAACTTATTCATATCATCAATCATGTGATGTGAAAAACCATTGTCTATTATTGAATCAAAATTTTTTCAACTTGGGAAATGAGAGCCTTTTCTTCTCTAATTTATCTATCAAGATCATCTTCCTTAATAGCTACAAATCCTAGCTCATCATCACTTTCACTCTAACCTTTTTAATTAGATTTGTCTTCTTCATTAGCATAGAATAAATTCCTAGACCTCCTAGGATTGAACTTTCCCATATACTTTTTCCCTCTTTTAGGATATTTAGATTCATAATGATCAAACTCATTACAAGTCCAACATTTATAGATATACTTACCATCTTTTTCTCTTCTCAGAAGAGTGCTATACCTTGTTCAATCTTCTTGTCTTCATCAGATCTAGTTCTATTGCTACTAGGAAAATCTCCATGTGTAGTTGCACTTCCAAAGAGACTTGGAAAAACATTTAAGGCACTAAAAGTTGTCTCCACTTGTGTCAGTTCTCCTCACTAGCTTAGACCTACCTTTTTTACTTCTAATCTTCCAAGAAATATTTCCCTAGTAAAATACTTAGTATAGGGATTAAGTAGTTGAATCATTTGAGCTACTTGCCTGAAAGGTGGTGTCAAAGTTTTCAATATCTTCCACACAACCTCATCTTCTTCCTTGTTTCTACCGTATGTCTTGATTCTTGCAATAATATTTGATATCCTACCAATATAGCTTCTTATAGATTCATCTTCCATCATATTAGCATCTTGAAATGTACATATCCAATTATGAAATATTACTCTTTTCATATGTGTATCACCTTCAAAAATGGATTCTAATGTTTTCTAAATCTTATGAGGCATTTCTAGTGATTTTATCTTACTGTATTCATTTTATGAAAGAGATTATAGTAAAGCTTCTCTATCTCTCATGTTTTACATGAACATATCTCTCTCTACTTTACTGCATTCTTTAAGTTTTCCTTCTTCCACAATTATCCTTTCACTCTTTGTCAAGAGAAAATAACCTAGACCCATACAAAGGAGATGAATCTTCATCTTCTCCTTCCAACTTTCATAGTTGGACCCATTAAATCTATGGCTATTCTTTTTGAAAAATTCGCTGTTGATCTCCCAAAGTTTTTAAGCTTATCCTTCAAGGACTTGATGCTCTATACCAATTATTAGAAGATATAGTCCACCACCTATGACTAATAGTGGGGGGTGAATCAGTTATCCAACTAATATCACAATTATTAACCTTATTAAGCTTTAACCATATGAGCAATATGATCAAAAACCACAAAAAGGTACTCATACACAATAACACTAGATATGTTGACTAGGGAAGTCCTTGTCTAGAGGGAAAACCATGGTGGGGATAGTACCCACAAGATGACGTACTGATATAAATATTCTAGCTTGTTAGAGGATTGACCTTGTTAGGAGTCTATAACAACATTCAATACATATCAATCCCTATTAGGAGACTTTGAATCCCTATTAGGAGATTCTAAGCCTATTAGGATTTGTGCCAACCCTATTAAGAGCTATAGAAGATAGTTGGACTCACTGCCCAAACAAATTCAAGAAAAAGATCAATGAACCCATTATACAAATGATCTCTATATTATTCCTTGCAAAATAATAGAAATGAATAGTACTTCCTTCCTCTTTTTTTTCAACCAAACCTCTACTCCTTCTAATCTTGTAACCAGATCAAAAAAATTGCATCCAATAATCCCTTGGACTTCTTACTCACAATTAGTAAACAATCTTCTCCTTTTTGTACTTTACACTCTATAAAATTATCACTACATGCATACTTGCATTAAAAACAAGGAAAATGTCTTTCCTTTATACCATATTTAAAAATAATCCCTTGAGTCAGCCTTGAGGCTTTCCCAATTAATTATAATAAGATAATTCATTAATTTAAAATTAAAATAGCATTGTCGACTCATAGGCTATACAACTTCTCACACGTGTAACACTAGGGCTTGCACATCTATTGACATCATCATTAGACTATCATAAGTCACTATTTGATTGCACATCAGCAGATTATATTACTACCAAAAGATATGATGCAAACATTAGAAACTACTTCTCAAATACTTTGTCTTTTTACTTCTCTTTGTAAATTAGGTACAACTTTTGTATGGCTTTGACTTACATGCTACACATTGAACCTTCTCATCATGACACTGTACTAAACATTCTCATGGACATACATCAACAGAACATAAAAAACCTTGTCTATCTACTACTTTGTTAGTCTTCACAAACTTACTTCTCTATTGGCATCAATGAAAAACACAATCATGAATGAAACATGTCAATACTCTCCAATGCTTAGGATACTCCCCCAACGTAGTATCATCAAAACTCATACTAACATTAAATTCTTTTCATACCCATTCCTTCCCTTAAAATTTTTAGTTGTTTCTCAAAGGTAGGAAATGCCCTCTTCAAAGAGATGATTGGGGTGTTAACTTCATCTACATCATCATCATCTTCATCCTCTAGCCTTAGTTTCCTTCTTGGTTTTCTTAGCTTGGAGGTAGTAATCACAGAAGTAAACCTTGTAGTTCTCCTTAGTGGAGACTTAGATGGAATTTCTCCTTATTTTTGAGAGGTTTCTCTACCTTTTCTTCTACTTCTTCAGTTTCCTCTTTCTCTTCCATTTCATCTTCCTCTTCTACACCATTACCCTTTCCCTCAATGAGTTCAAGAGGTGAATCTAATTTGGTAAGTTTATTTCTAATACTTTCTGGCCTCTTCTTTCCTCTTCTTTCTAATGAGATCCTCAACAATGTCGCTTGTCTCATCAATATTCACTCCATAAGATAGAGGTTTAACCCATGTTATCCTAGGTTTGACTACCTCTATGTAAACTCTATCATAGTTAAATAGGAAGTATATATCCTACTTATCATTCTTTATAATTTGCTTAGGGATCCTAAGCTTACTTTGCATCCTTTCCATGAAATTTTCAAAGTATACATTCATCATGCTTTCAAAATTATCACCCATTAGATTTATGAACTCGTTGATAAAGAACTGAATCATCTTTCTTCCAAATATCTTTTCCTTTTGAAGGAAAGAATTTCTATACATAAAATAAAAAATAGACTTAGGTTAAACGAAACACATGAATTATTCTTAAAGCTTGAATACTCTCCATGTTCTTTCTCGACTAGGTGTCTTGAACCTCAGTTGGGTAAAATAATAGATTCTTCTTGAGAACCTTGTATGCCAGGTCTACTACATCACATTTTACACTATTTATATGGCTTGGACTCTAGATTTTGTATGCAATGACATGGATGCCAAACTTTATTTCCATGCCAATCACATTATTCAGCTTCATGCCTCTGTCATCCCATTTAGCTAGGGTTAGCTTTTCTAGTTTTGCCCAACCTAGGATTTTAGTAGCCTTAGATTTCTCTATCATTAGATACCTTGTTATCCTATGAATCATCTTCTTCACGATGAGATAGTGAATGGAAGATAAAATTTATAGGGAGAAAATATGTATGAGGGAGAATATAGGATCTATCCTTAACCCAAATTTCCAAAAGGAATTATCCAAATTGAATAACCATGAGGAAGTGATGTAAGGTCCCTCCTTGCATGTACTTATTAAATATGAATTTCTCTATTAAATCAATTGTAGGAGATTAAAACAGATATGAAGTAATGTTTTATGTTGTGAATGTCCTAATAAAATTGAAAGTAGTTGATACATCCATGTTTTAATACTTAGTGATTCAAGAACTACTACATTATCTCGACTGTTTAAACATTAAAATTTCACCAATGATGATATGAGACATTTTCACATGATGATAAGAGTGTTGATTGGTACCTTGATGATTAAGTTTTATGCTTTTAGATAGTTCAATATTTCTTAATTGGTGATGTTTATGATGTTAGGTATATGCATGCCTAAGGATGATTAATCTAGTATTTTAATTTGAATTAATGAATAAGTTATGTTATATTGATTATGTGATTACTAATGATTAAATGTGAGTATAAATGAATTAAATACTTAATTATATGAAATATTCATGCTTTGATTTATGTAACTATCTAGATAAGTTTCGAATATATGTATGTGATTTTCTTGAGCTACAGATGTGTGCAAAGAGTGTGCAAGATATTTTAGCTAGAAAATCTAATAAAGAATTAGAACTAAAACCTATGTAACTTTTGTGAAAAATAGGGTTGAGTCTAGCAAAAGATGCAAGCCCTATTATTCGTATTTTATTTGTATCATGAGTTGAATGAATGTATCATTCTATAATCAATAAGTGTTAATGTTTTGTAACAATGATTTGATTCTTTCACTTGACACTCATGATTTGTATATGCATTTTAGCATGATAGTTAGGATTAAATGAGTAACTTAAAGATATAAGTTGGACTAGGTTAGTGACCTTTTTACTAATCAGTTAGTAATTGAGATTAATTACCCTAATCAAGATTAGTGATTAATCTGCATTTATGAAAGTTGTTAGAAAGTCCAAAAATTTTCAAGCTTTTTTTTAGGTCCCTTAATAGTTCTAGAAGCCAAAATTCATGAAAACTAAGTACCTAATGGGTATGGATATGGTTTGGGGGCATTTTTCACCTCTCTAACCCCTTTTGTTGACTTTTATGGTCACCCAAATACTCTATTTTTGCTTTATTGTGAAAATTGAATGTTTCACCATGAGTTGGATAACTTAAACTCCACCTTGAGGTTAGCCTTATGACAAGTTGAGTTATCTCTAGAACCTTAGGCAAGTGGGGTAGTTATTAAATTTTGAAGGTGGTTGAGTTAGTATCTTATTTAGAGGAAAATTTGAGAGAGAATGAGTGTTCACCCAACTTCTAGTTTTAGAGAGTAATTTAGGATTGAAGAAAGAAAAAAGGAGGGGAAGCCAATCTCAAATTGTTCAGTTGTCATAACCTTATTGTGAAGGTAGGAATCCGTCAAGCTCATTTTGTTCATGATGTGTTTCATGCTTAAGTAGTTTTCTTGCATATGTATGTTTGTGTGTTTGATGAATATGTTTGTGAGGGATTGAAATGGATTTTTCTTAAATGTTATTCCTTAGTATTTTGCTTTGATTTTTGAAAGGATTATATGGGTTGTATTGGCATTACTCACCCTTGGATAGGGTAGAAGTGGCCATGTATAGGAGGAGGTCTTTAGCTAGCCTCCAACAGTGTAGAGCCTCTCCTCAGGATGAGGAGAGGGATAGAGTAGGTTGTTAAGGGCCCCTACTTGTTAGCACAAACCATGTTTTGAGTTTTGGAATTTAAGAAATGAAAGAACAAAAGTTCTTTTGATTATGGCCCTAAAAGGGCACTTGTTATGGCGTAATGGCTGATGTCTCCTATGGGAAAAATCCACATTCTGCCTAGTCTAGTTCAATGATGAACCTATTATACAAACTTGGATGGGACTGAATGTTTGAAATTGTCTTCATGTTAAGATTGGTTGTCTCCTAGTTAGTTTTTGTTCTCTCCATGATCACTTTGATGTGTTGCAGACTTCAAAATGGTTTCCTTATTGTGGAGCCAAGAAGGAAATTTAGAATTATTATTGAAATTCAAATATTTTGTCAGATTTCTCCTTGGGATAGTAATCTTATGTAAAAATGTTATTTTTAAACTTATGGTGGAAAAGGCTATGATGTTGGGTTTTCTTCCTAGTTCTTTCTCGATGGAGCCTTTGAATCAGATGGATCAATAAAAAAAATGAGTAGTATTCTTTCATATGAATTTCTATTTGTAATTCAGCTATATGTATGTGTGTATTGAAAAAAGGATAAAATGATGTTTCACTCTTCTTGCAACATTCTTATGTTTTAGAATCATGTTCATTTGATTTAGATTAATTAGATAAAATGATGATATATAATTATGCAATTTAATATTCAAAGTATGTTAAAGAAAATTCAATGTTTGATTTGGACTTCATTGTATTTTCTTAATTATTAGGAAGCAAAGTAATTCTATGTTATTGTTTAAACAAAATATTTGAACTCGATGATTATAATCAACATTAGAAAAAAATAATATTCCCTTTGGTTGACTAAGTGGATTTTTAAAAAAAAGAAAAAAAAATTCAATTCAATACTTAGAGAAAATAAAGGACACAAAAAAATAACATTCCCCTTTGTAAATTAAATAACTTAGAAAAAAATTTAAACTTAGAAAAAAAATAGACTTGGAAAAAGTTTTTACCTCTTTAGAGAAAATAAGTCCTCTGGAATTTGTATGAGGGAAAAAAAAAACTTTGTGATAATAGGGAATATTTTGTTTAGATCCTCTTCTAAAATCCCTTGCTTAAAATTAAATTAATATCATAAAACTAAATAAACAAAAATAAAATTTAAAATATCTACTATTCTACCTTATCCTATGTTTCACCAAGAAAACTTTATTGGATAACTCCCACATGGGTGTGACATCACCCCACTTTCTCCTCTCCCAAATGTGGGCACATCACATCAATCCCCATGAAGAATGACATGTTGACTTGTGGAAACACATCACTAAGGAAGTGATGGAAACAGGGTGGTGTGAAGACCCTTTAATATATGCAAGATTTAAACATAAAAACTTTTGCCCCCCAAACTTACCCAACGTACCTCATTGAAAAGGAGGTCATGATGCCTTGGGAAATGTACTAATTGCATGGGTCAGCGTGAGGGCACCTTGGGGAAATTTCCAAGCAAGTGACTCGTCCACTTGCCAAGTGGAAGGTAGGCTTAGGGGTAGTTAAGAGTAGTGGCATGCTAGTTAAGGTAGTTAGATTATTAGTTGATTTTGTAAAATTAAAATGGTTAGTTTAGTATTGTATTTAAGTTGTTAAATGTTAGGATTTTTTTTAAAAGTTAAATTTAATTAAAGTAAAATAAATTAGGATATTTTAGTATGTTTTAAATATATTGTTAAAATATTTCAGTTGTTAAATAGGATATGCATTAAAGTTTAAAGGTTAGGAGTGGTATGTAAGATGTTAAATTAGAATAGTTAGTTATCTTGTCTTAATTGTTAGTATTATATTAGCTAGTTTTATAATTTTGTGTTAATATTTCTTTTGTTTAGTGCTCTTTTTGAATAGAGTACATTAATGTTATTAATAAATAAGCCTATGACTTTAAAATGTAATATTGTCTTTGTTTTATTCAACTATATGAAATATTTAAGTATGGTTATTCTAAAATTAGGATTATGAATTAGATTGTGTTAGGTTAAATGGATAATAATTATAATTATTTGAAAAGGATAATTATTATTTATTTTTTGGTGTAGAACATCGAAGTTGTTTTAAGGGTTAGAGTCATTATGATGGCGCTAGTTATTGTTGGATAATGCTCTTAGTAGTTAAGTGGAGGATAAAATGGAAAATTGGAATATTTGGAAATCTTATATCAGTAATCTTTGATGGGACTTAAATTTATGTGATGATTTTAGAATTGGGGTATTGAACATTTTAAATTTCAAACTAAAAGGTAAATTGTAGGTCGAGGAGTGTTATAACTCCAATTGGCTAGATAACTTGTTTAGGGAATCAGGTCATGTTCTAAAATGATATGAATATTATAATAAATTAAATGATTAATAGAAATTATTTAATCAGCTCAAAAGGCTATATCACGATTTAAATGTGTAATGGATTTTAAAAGGTTGTCTAGATAGCTTGATAGAATGGTTTAGGTTTTGATTAGAGGATGAGACAATGTCGTGATTATTTTAATGATAAATATTTAGGGTTTTTAATTAGTTCTAATTGAGTTATGATTATATCCAAAATTAAGTATTAGTATAGTATGATAGATAACCTTTAAATGCAGAATTATACCTTCCTAAGGGTTGATCTAGTATAGTGTTAAAAGGGATAGCATCATAGTTGAGTCATGAACTTGGAAAACCTAAAATGTAATTTGAGTTGGAAGTTGTACCCTTGCAAATTGAACCTAAATGTTAATCGATTGACACATTTAACTAGGACTAAGAACTCCTGTATCATTAGGATTTCAAGGGTTCAAACTCGTGTAGTATGTGGAGATGTCAACTCTGCATCTTAATATATGCATTCAAAACTCACTTTAAGCCTTTTTCGTGTTTCCACAACTTGATCTGTGTAGCATGTATCAACTTAGTAGATTAATTATTTAAAAAAAATAAAATTTGGTGTGTTTTTACCTAGTATTTTGGTCATGACAAGTGATCAATGCGCAAATGAATCAAATAATGGAGAATATGAAGAAAGGAGGAATTCCTATAATATACTATAGAAAGTAAGTACTTGAAACCTTGAATGAATAAAAGACAAATACTGACCTCAAAGTAAAGAAAATTAATAAAATATTGATTTTTGATGTCTGTGTGTAGTTTCACAGAATTCTACAACCTACTCCGACTTGAAATGTTGAGATAGAGAAAACCCACAAAAAATTGTCCTTCTAAGGGTAGGTCAACCTTGACCTAGATAGTAGGGTAAAATCTTACTCTAGGGCATAATTACAACCCAAAAAGTCAACCTTGAACTATACAGCTCTGACATAAATTATGTTTGCAGATCCCACAACTTTGGTGAAATGAGTATCCAAATATGCACTTTAATTTGCTGCCATGTACCTGTACCTACAAGAAAATTGGTTTTTGTTTTTTGGATGAGGTGTTTTCCTTAGTCAAAGCCTAGTTTAGAATCAACCATGAAATGTAATTGAAATTACAATATGTATAAATGAAGTAAATGGAACTATTCATCTTTCATATATTAAAATCCTTATGGAGTATTCAAATCATTGAATCCACTAGTATGGATGTTCCAAGATGAATGTAGGCATGAATGTTTGATGTCTCAAATCAATGGAATTAGATCTTCAATAGAAATCTTGAATGAACCTTTGCATAGGAAAAGGCTTGGATGAATATGGATGTGGATGGAGAAATATTCAATAAGAGGGCTCCATAGAGATTGAATTATTGAATGGCTAACAATGGATCTCCTTGATGAATTGAATACTTAAATTCTTGAATGATCAAACACTTGATGGATAGTAGATCTTCACTTCATAGAAATATTGTTCGTTTGATATCTCTTCTCATGAATTTCTTAGATATTAGATCTTCACTTCATATAATAATGGATGTGTGAGATAATAGATCATAGAAAGTATGTGTCAAGATGAGGGAAGAAGGCTTCCCTATATAGAGATCTAGGGTACAAACTTCTAAAGAGGGCCGAAAAGGGAGCATTAAATCCAAATTAACCTTTATCCCTTGAAATGGACCTATGTTAAATTCAATCTAAGAGTTTACCATTTCAAAACACAAAATAGGCAACTCAGAAGTGCGAAAAAGAAACTTTCCAAAGCCTGATATCCCGAAACTCTAGAAACTTGAAAATTGGACTTTAGGTTAGGGACGAGGTCGACCCTTCCCTAGGTCAAGGTCAATGTTATCATTGACCTAGGTAAGGTTCAAGGTCAACCTTGACCCTTGAGGTCATCCTTGACCTAGAAAGTCAAAGTCTTCATCTTGATAGAGAAAATTGTTAGAAAGAGACTGGAAATAGGGAGAGAGAAGAAAAATAGGGGGAAATAGCTAGATCCATGAAAACACTTATTCATGGCACTTGACATGATCCCAAACCACTTACTTAGAGGGCTAGACACTTTTAAAATGGAAGTTCTTTCAATTTAAGATGATACATTAAGCCCCCACTATAGCAAGAGTATAGACTCGATGCAAACTCTTTGTAAAGTAGATCATAATGAAAAGAGAATATTATTAAAATAAAAGGGAAAAGGAGATCCTTAATCCCCCAAAGACTCAAGTCTTTGTCAACTCTAAGATCACAACACGAGAGACATCTTTAGAAAATTAGAAAGAGTGTGATTATCTCTCCCATTGAGAACTTATGTCCCATTGTGAACCACACAATGAAAGAACACAATTGGAAATATGGAATTGAATGACATAGTGAATTTGGCAACTCACTAGTCAACCCATAAAGGATTCATGCATAAGAATATTCTATTCCATAAGAGTAAAACTAAAAATCAACCTACGACCTTAAGGGATAAAAATTTTTGAAACTAGAGGGATCAAGAGATCCTAAAATATAAATTCACGCTTTAAGGATTAGTCACTAATTAGAAAAGAAAGAAAAGGTATCCTAAAAATAATATATATGTATAAAAAATTGTGTGTGTGTGCATGCAATATGTGAGAAGAGTGTATGCCCCCATGTTAAAGTCATTGCTAAAACTTTAATAGGAGAAATTCTTTTAACAAAAACATAAATGACTTCATTGATTATGTTTTCACTATGAGATTCCCCCAAACAAAGAAAAATAAAGAGAAATGCCACATAACCATATAAATAACACAGAAGGGATCTACCTATTGTCGAGTCAGTATGATCATAAGATCATTCCCCAAAGAAAGTAGAAGTAGAATAAAAAAGGAGGAAAAAAATCACATAAGAAATATGGAGAACGATTTTTTTGGACCATGACCTAGAGACCAAAAGGAATCAGTGATACCAAGTTGTGGATCTAAGAAAATTACAAAAGGAAAAATAGAAACAATAGCACATGTACAACATAACATAAAACAACATAGGGAAGAATATAGATACATATAGAGGAATAACACAATAGGTTCAATTCCTTTATCACCTTGTACTAATAGAGCAACAAGGTTCATATAAAAGAATCTAACAACAAAACACATAATGGAGAAACACAATAAAAAAGACAAACACAAAAAAGGCTAAAATGAAGGACTAGCCAACCAAGTGCACCACCTACTCTCACCATCTCATTCTATATCATTTAGGGAAGGTGAGTAACTCACAAGAGGGACTATATCAAACACATTAGAAATGATAGCTAGTTCCAAACAAGGATCTTCTTGAGAATCACAATATTTGATACAAGGTATAAGTGTCAATTGTGAGGAAATCATATCAGACAAATCAATGTCAATGTCAATACTTTCATATTAATCATTAATATCATCAGTATCATCAAGAGTATATTCTTCATCCAAATTAATCAAAATAGGTCTAAGATATTAATAGAATCATCTAAATCAAGTAGCTTAACATCATTATTAGCAACAACTTCTCCTAAAATATCATGCATAGTTGTATCCAAAGAAGGTAACTATTCATGAGCTTTTGCATGAGTACGATGCTTCTTATGATGTTCATTAGTAGATCGATTACATTTTGTCTTGCTTGAAATGTGTTGAGAAGTAGGAGGAGAAATTATTGGATCCTTCACAAGTTCTAAAGGAGGATTAATAGGATTATGATTAGAATAACATGCAACAAGAGGAGCTTGATTAATATATGTACAAGTCATAGATAAGGAGGTATGGAAGGTGTAGGAGAAAGATCACTATTAAGATCCATAGGAGGTAAACTTAACTTGAGAATATTATAATGCTTATAAGCTTGATATGAGTAGAAAAGATGACTAGGTTAAGAAGGACATGAATTAGGTCATGAAGACCAAAATAAGTCAAGTGTAGCACAATCTCTAGGCCTAGAAGTTTGATATAAACTATGATTAACCATCTTCACTTCTTTATCATGAATACATTTAAGATATTTATGAAAATATGAAACAACAACATGCATGGAATTTAACCATGGAAACCAAGCTTAACTTGAAACTGATCAGAAGTACAAACAACAAAAAAGGTAGTGTTCTCAATTTTTCCACAAAGTTCAACTGGTAAATCAATATAACTAAATGATCGATAAAGAAAATCATTACAATTTTGAATTGACGCATTAGATGTATCATAAAAATCATGTTGCAATCTTTTCATAAAAAGTTTTGTTTTTTTAAGTAATAACATTGACTAAGGATGTATGATCAACATGAAAACCACGAGTAGGTGTTGGATACAATTGATTAGTTGTGTATTGCCTTTGATGTTACATAAATGTCATATCATTATTAGTCAATATATACTGAGCTCACTTGGGCAGCGAAGATAGTTTTCTATGTCTATCAAGCATTCTTGTGGTTGCCTAGTGTAGAAGGCAATGTCTACCAAGTTCACTCAGACATTAAAGGAAAGACTCCAAAAGGTGAGTGTTAACCGAGCCCACTTGATTAATGAAGGAAAGTTGGATGGAACCAGTGCTAACCGAGCTCATTAATTTGTCAAATGATCTTTTCAAGTTTGTAGTGTTAACTGAGCTTCTATTGGTTAACATAGGAAATCACTTCTGAGTTAGTTTATACTAAGCTAGGTTAGCTAACAAAGAATTTTTTTATTTGGGAATATTAATCATAATTGATTTATCTATTGGTTCTAGCCAACTGAGGTGATGAATATTAATTATTCTAAGTTGTATTTGAGATAACTTGACAATATGAAAGATATATGTATAAGGTCAAGTTGTGGATTCAAAGTGTGAAAGTATGAAGAAATTGTGAATATATTGAAGATGAATAGAGGAAGCAAATTTGAAGGATAAGAAGAATATCCTTGTGGAGCATAAAAGATATATTCAATTAAGTAGGATCAAGTACAAGCTAGGAAAAAGATATGTAATCAGCAATTTAGTTGCATTTTGATTAGGTCATCTCATTGTTACTCTCTAAATATTGTAGCAATGATCTAAATCTCTTAACAGAGTTAGCTTAACATCTATTTGCAAATCCTCTAACAAGGTGGCAGTTCTATTGAATTGTATTAAGACCTCTAACAAGCCCACTCCTAATAAGGTGATTAAATCCTTTAAAAGGGTCACACCTAATAGTGTGTTTTGTAACCTTTAATAGGGTTGGCTCCTAATAGGGCTCACTTCAAAAGAGTGAAAATAGTAACTAGTTACAATTGGTGGTTTTTCCCAAATTGGATTTCCACGTTAAATCCTAGTGTCAAATGTGTTCATGTTATTTTCTTTTATGTGTTTACAACTAAGTTAAAGTAATGGTAATCATATATAACATCTAAACTTTGTATGTTAAGCATTTACCAAGCAGATTCAATAATTATCGAGTTATAGCATTTTATGTATGTTTACCGAGCATTAATAGTATTCAATTTTTAGATTGTTATTTTGTACTAACATCTAAGGGATCTGAGATTTATTTTAGTTGTAACTAATTCACCCCTTCCATCTCAATTTCTCCTCTTATATTTCCAAAAATTGGTATTAGAGCTTTTGGTGCTTGCAAAGAAGGTTTCAAGGACCTAAGCAAAAGATTAGGATGTGTTACAGAAGAGAGATCCCCAAGCTGAATAAAGACAATTTTGTTGCATGGAAAGGACTTATGAGGTTACATTTGGATACTATCAATGATTTAGGATGCAAATATCTTGATACTAAATACAAAACTCCCATTGGAACATTGTTTGTTGAAGATATTGTTGAAAAGAAGAATCATAACATCATGATGATTGATATTGCATCTTCTCTTAGTTATGCTAAATTTGATGAAGTCAAAGGCTACAAGACAACTCATGAAATGTGGATCAAACTAAAAGACATATATGGAGGAGATGACAATGTAAGAAGGGCTAAGGTTGAAAGTCTTAGACATCATTTTGATTAGATGAAAATGAGAGAAGATGAGAACATTGCAAAATATGTGGAAAGGATCAAAGAAAGTGCAATCAAAGCATCTGGAGAAGACATTGAAGAGAAAATAGTTGTAAGAAAGGTACTTAGAACTCTTCTTCCTATTTATGTAATTAGAGTACTTGCTATTCAAGAAATGAGATATGATCCAAATAATAAAATATCTTTGGATGCTCTAGTTGGAAGATTGACAACTTTTGAGTTAGATAACTTTGATAACCATATTTCTAGTTTAAAGGTTATTGAATCTACTTTTAAAGATAAACTCTCACTCAAAGAAAAGGGTAAGAAATCAAAGTCCAATTAATTAGGAAGTGAAGAAGAAGAATCAAAATAAATTTTAGACAATGATCTTTAAGTTGTTTAAGCCTTACTTGCAAGAAAGTATTCCAAAGGCAGAGGGAAGTACAAAGGTAAAGTTCCTCTTATCTACTTTTCCTATGAAGAAGTTGGTCACATTGTTGCAAGGTTTCCAAATAAGGAAATCAAAGATGAAAAGAAAAACATTAAGCACAAAAGCAAGAAGGATTCCAAGAACTACAAGAACTATAAGGACAAAGGCAATAAATTCTATTTTATAGCTATAGATTCTAATAATAGTGAAGATGAAATGGTATACATTGTTGTAAAAGATGAATCTAATGATGAAGGAGATAAGATGGAAATTATCTCTCATGTCAGAAAAAATGATATATGGATTATTGACAGTGGATGTTCACATCATATGACTAGAGAGAAAACAAAATTTGAGCACATGGAATATTATGATGGAGGTAGTGTGAGATTTGAAAATAATGAACCTTGTAACATAAAAGAAAAAGGATATATTTCATTGACTAATGAACTTGTATGTGACAATGCTTATTGGGTTGAAGGACTAAAGAATAATCTATTGAGTGTGGCATAGTTGAATAACATTGGATTCAAGGTAGAATTCATGAATGGATAGGCCAAATTACTAGATGGAAAAGGAAATATGGTTGGATCTAGAAGCAAACAAAAGGTAATCTATTTTATCTTGATCTCAGTGATTGTTCAAGTTTTATTTCTCAGGTAGAAGAGAGATGGTTATGGCACAAAAGGCTATTTGAACCTAGAAATGTTAAATATACTTTGGATAATAAAAATTGGATTGGAGCAATAAATGAAGAGATATAATAGATAGAAAAGAACAAAACTTGGACTCTTTTTCCTAGACCCAAGGATAAAAATATAATTGGCACAAAATGGGTATTCAGAAATGAGCTAAATGGAGATGGAAATGTTTCAAGAAACAAGACAAGATTGGTAAGTAAAGTTTATTCTCAAGAAGAACATATTGATTATGGCGAGAATTTTTCTCCTTTAGCAAGATTAATGGTGTTAGAAATTTACTAGCATATGCAACACATAGAGGATTTAAAGTGTATCTAATGGATGTTAAATCTACATTCTTGAATGGAATTCTTGATGAGGAAGTCTACATTGAACAACGAAAAGGTTTTGTAGATCATAGCAAAAGAGACATGGTCTACAAGTTACACAAAGCATTATATGGTCTCAAGCAAGATCCAAGAGCTTGGTATGAAAAGCTTCATAATTACTTGGTATAGATTGGCTTTCAAAGAACAAATGATAACAATAGTTTGTATATCAAAGAAGGACCAGACAAGAAGATTTTTTTGGTAGAAATATTTGTTTATGATACCCTATTTATAGGAAATAATGACTTTTGCAAAGCATTTTCAAAAGAAATGGGTAAAGAATTTGAGATGTCCATGTTTGGTGAGATAAAATTCCTTGTTAGAATGCAGATACAATAGAAAAAAAATGGTATCTACATCAATAAATCTAAGTATATCAAGGATATAATGAAGAAGTTTGGAATGGAAGATTCAAGACTAGTTGGAACCCCTACATCCAATGGACATAAGCTTTGCAAAAATGATGATTCCAAAGAAGTAGATTAGACCACATATAGATCAATGATTGAAAAATTATAGTATGTAGTACATACAAGGCTTGATATTGCTCTAGTAATTGGAATAGTGGCAAGATTCTTAAAAAATTCTAAAGAAAATCACATGATGGAAATCAAGAGAATCATGAGATATCTGAAAGGTACTGAAGACTATGGCTTATGCTACAAACTTGGAGGGAATTTGGAATTGAAGATATTTACTGATGCTAATTAGGTAGGAAGTATTGATGACAAAAAAAACACTAGTGGTGGAGCATTATTTCTTCATAAAATACTAGTGTCTTGGACAAGGAAGAAGTAAAATTGTACATCTCAATCCAAAGCAGAGGTAGAATATGTGGTAGCAGTAGTTAATTGTTCTAACATTGTTTGGTTCAAACGATTGTTGGAAGGAATGAAGATAGAGATCAAGGATCCTATAGTCATATACTGTGATAACACCAATGTAATCAATATATCAAAGAATCTAGTAATGTATACCAAAAAAAAGCACATTGCTATAAAATATCACTTCTTAAGAGAGTTAGTGTAGGATAAAGAAGTAAGATTGGAATATGTGAATATAAAAGAATAGATTGTAGACATATTCACCAAGCCATTACCTAAAGATTGGAATATGTGAATACAAAAGAATAGATTGTAGACATATTCACCAAGAAATTACCTAAGGATGCATTTCTACATCTAAGAGGTAAGCTAGGGGTCATTCCCCTATCTGAAACTCACTAAATAAAGAATAGTGAAGCATCAACAAGAGCTAGTTGAAGATCAATTAGTTGGTGTAGAATTAACAAGGGCATATTGCAAATGAATTAGTACTTAAGGTACATTGGTATTAACTAAATTATTATATTTGGCATGTGTTGTCAAACAGGGAGAAGTTCACTATCATATCTTTAAGAAATTTTTGTCATTTTAAAGAAGGAGAAGTTTTTTGTAAGAGGGAGAAATTTTTGTGAATGAAATTGGTAGAAGTTGTTACAGATAGAGGAAGAATCTAGTGAAAGGAAAAGCTCATACTAATAGAGGGAGTTCTCAAGAATAAATCCAAAATTTCATTATGCTATGACATATTGTGTTTCCATCAATGCCAAAGAGGGAGATTGTTGGATACAATTGATTAATTGTGTATTGTCTTTGATGTTACAAAAATTTCATATCATTATTAGTCATTATGTGTTGAGCTCACTTAGGCAATGAAGATAGTTCTCTATTCCTATCAAGCATTCCTGTGGTTGCCTAGTGCAAAAGGCAATGTCTACCAAGTTGACTCGGGCATTGAAGGAAAGACTATAGAAGATGAGTGTTAACCAAGCCCACTTGGTTAATGAAGGAAAGTTGGATGGAACTAGTACTAATTGAGCTTAGTACTAATTGAGCTTACTCAGTTGCCAAAAGATATTTGAAAGTTTTCAGTTTTAACCAATCGTCAGTTGGTTAATAGAGGAAATTGCTTCTGAGTTAGTTTCTTCCAAGCTGGGTCGGCTGACGAAGGATTTTCTTACTTTGGCATATTAACCTTAATTGATTTATCTATTAGTTCTAGTTGACTGAGGTGATGAATATTAATTATTCTAAGTTGTATTTGAGCCAACTTGATAATATGAAAGATATATGTATAAGTTCAAGTTTTGGATTTAAAGTGTGTAAGTATGGAGAAGTTATAAATGTATTGAAGATGAAGAGAGGAAGAAAATTTGAAGAATAATTACAATATACTTGTGGAGAAAAAAAGCTATATTCAATCAATAAGGATCAAGTACAAGCCAGAACAAAGATCTATAATCAACAATTTAGTTGCATTCAAATCAGGTCATCTCATTGTTACTCTCTAACTATTGTAGCAATGATCTACATCTCTTAATAGAGTTGTCTTAACATCTATTTGCAAATCCTCTAACAAGGTGGTGGTTCTATTGAATTGTCCTAAGACCTTTAACAATGCCACTCATAATAGGGTGATTAAATCCTTTAACAAGGTCACACCTAACAATGTATTTTGTAACCTTTAATAGGGTTGGCACCTAATAGGGCTCACTTCAAAAGAGTGAAAACAATAACTAGTTGCAATTGGTGGTTTTCCCAAATTGGGTTTCCACATTAAATCCTAGTGTCAAACGTGTTCATGATATTTTATTTTATGTGTTTGCAACTAAATTAAAGTAATGGTAATCATAGATAACATCTAAAGTTTTTATGTTAAGAATTTACTAAGCACATTCAATAATTATTGAGTTACAACATTTTATCTATGTTTACCAAGCATCAACAATATTTAGTTTTTAGATTGCTTTTTTGTACTGACATCTAAGGGATCTAGAATTTATTTTAGTAGTAACTGATTCACTCCTTCCCTCTCAGTTGCTCCTCTTATATTTTCAACAATATGTATTTGAGAAACCATAGCAGAAATATAAAGGGGACCATCATGAGCTTTAATAGTCTCAAAATCATTGAAGGTAATCAAAAGTTTTTGACATCTTTTATGCTTAGATTGTTGTCAAGGTTTAGGTTGAGTCTTCAATTTAAGATTAGGTTTTAGTTGAGATTGAAATGAAACGTGTGATTAAAGTTGAGGTTGAGGTGAAAGTGGAGATATAGAATGAACAACATGCTCCAATTGATTAACAAGATGATCAAGATCATCCATCTTTGAATTATACACAATATCAATATAAGATGGTTGAGAAATAGTATTAGTATGATGTTGAGGTAAAGGATTCATATAGATTTGTAAATTTTTATTAGGAGGAGAAATAAACTTATTTCCACTACCATCAAAATTATCAACATATAAAGCATTAGAGTTAATTAGATCCTAAGCCTTGTGTTTTAAAGAATAAGATTTCTCATTATAATGACCATTCTAATGATGATATTAAGAAAAAGCCTTAGAATCAAAGGATTTAGATGCAATCATAGTAGGTAAAAGAAGTTGAATAAGAGGTAAAGTAATCAGATTAGTAGTTAATAACCTATTCATAACAGAATTTAATGATTTAGAAAGAGGAGTAAACTTATGATTTAATTGAAAAGAAGTGGATGTTGAAGTGACATTGTGAGATGCAACAACAACTTGATTAGCAATTGCATTTTCTTGTTTTTTTATCTTGACATAGTTGTTAAATTTTTAGATTTTTTTTTGGATTATGAGCAACATCACTTTTATCAATAGGAATAGGAGCCATTGGAGTGTTGCTCAAAATGACTCACTTGTAATTGATATTGATCAAAAACTACACAAAGTTGTTTAAAAGAGGTAAATTTAATAAGAAAAATCTTATCTCTAATATTATTTTGTAAATTTGAAATAAACATACATTGAATATCAATATTGGGAACATAATATGAAATTTGAGCATGTAAATGCTTCAATCTATCAATTATTTAGTGAATATTCCCTTAGAACTTTGTTTACAATGCATCAAATTAGTCAAAGACACTTTTGGCCCATTTTTGTTTTGAAATTATTGAATAAAAGCATTGGAAAGTTGTTGAAATGAATCAATAGAATAAGGAGGAAACGAGAAAAACCATTGTAAAGCCTTGTCATAAAAGGTTATAGCAAACAACTTAGCTAAAATCCTATGATCATGAGCATAATCGCTAAAAAGGATTTGAAATGTTTTAACATAATGAACATGATCTCCCTTACCATTGTAATTCTCAAGATGAGGCATATCAACTTGCTAAGCAATGGGAGTACGAATGATATCTTGAGACAAAGGACTTTCCATGTGACAAGTATGAATACTAAACTTGTTTAGAGTCAAGGATGCAAGTTGTTGTGTTAAAGATGACACAGTTTGAGCCAAACTAATAAGTATTGAATCATTAGAGGAAATTGGAGGAATAGAAACATTAGAAATACTAGATGAAGTGTATGAAGTTACATGAATAGAAGACACAATGGGAGAAACACTAGGAACTATAGTTAGTGTTGGGCATTCATTTTGCATGAGGTCAATAGCAAGAATTCATTGCATAATTCCTCTCTTGAAAAGCAAATCTTTTTAAGGATCCACTCCAAGGTTCAATATTTGTCTTGTGACATACCAAAATCCACTCAGTAGAAGATAAATGTGAGTGTTCACAAGGAGGCCTTTGCTGGTTCTAAAAACTCTTTTATCTCAAAATTGAAGTAAATCTATTCACTGTCTCAAAATATCACACCAAAAGAACAATATTTTTGTATTTTCTGTTTTTCAATGCATTCAACTACCAATGCAACTAAAATGCATTCCTATCCTAAAAAGGGGTTAGCAAAGAAAATAACAAAACTAAAAGAAAATAACATGAAATCAAATGACTTGAAATTGAAATTCTTAAATGGACATAAGCTACAGAACACAACATGCTACAAGTTAAACCTTCAAAGAAATCAGTAGGAAACTAATGAAAACAAGATCAACACTTCCTAGAATCCACTAATCCACTAACAAAAAGTGCACTCATGCAAGACAAAAAGCTATGTAGAGACAATCGGGTGATCTCTTTTCAAGCTTAGTACATTAGCAAAATTCATATATCTGTAGAAAACACTAGAACTATAGAATCGCACAACCAAAAATCACACAACAAACTTTTGGCTCAATCACGATCTTATGAATAAAATCCAAAAAATTATGACACATTCAGGAAAGAATCACTACACTCCAAATGCGAGCACCAAAAGCATAATTTTATTGCATAATAATGACAGCCCTTGTTACATTTTACAATGGGGTATTTATAAGAAATAATCTCCTCAATTTGTGTTGAGAGTGAGAGATATCTTCATGCAATAAAATGCTTTTAAAATATTAAAACAAACTAAATATACACAAACTAACAATCTAACTAGTGCTTACAGGGACTCCATCAATATTTTATCCATTAATTGGATGCATGAGCCCTTTACATATAAAAAACAAAGAAAGCATGAGAGAGAAAATAGGAGGAAGCCATCAATCAAAGTGGAAGTGCATGGAGGTGCCAAAAATAGAAGCTGGTCCTTCACTAGGTGTCTGTCAAAGTTAAACTACCATTGAAATGCGTTCTTGATGCATGGAAAGCTCTATTTTTGGAACTAACAGTTAACTGTGGTGCACCTCTGAATCGTGAAGTTGGGGACCTACATAGCTGCATAAAAATGTAGAGCTATGGAGCTACAGAGCTACCTAAAAATCAAAATTTGTGGAGTTATAGACCTACAGAGCTTAAAAATGTGGAGCTATGGACCTGCATACCTACGAAGCTACACACCTTGATACTTCAAACCACCAAAAAGTCAAAATAGTTCATTTTGAAAATGGTTTCTAGGTTTTTCTCAAATGGGGTTTTAGATCACTTTTTGTATGTATTATTTGCCCATTTTTGATGATTTATACCCTCTTTATAGCCAATCACTTCCATAAACTCGAACTGCTTCTGCTTCTTCAATCTAAAATCCCAAGGCACCTACGTTGAATCTTATCATTAATAGCTACATAAGATGAGGAACCTATTCCACTTCATGTGTCCAACCTCTGCATCTATGACCTTTTTCTTCTCTCCAACTACCTTATCCTTCCTAGCAAGAAACCAACTGATCTAGATGGTAAAAAATGATAAAATGTTTCGAACCTTTTCATTTATTTTTTTCAAGTTTTTCTAGGCATTTTTAAATGGTCTTTTTAGAGGCCTTCTACTCAAAATTTCAAGTTAAAACTTTCATCGGTCCTTAAAATTGGGCAACCAAAGGCTCATTATTTTAGGGACTAAAATTAGATCTTTAGTTCTTCTTTCCAACGGTGTAAATGGTTCTAAATTTTGAGCTCCAAGTCAAAAGTTATGACCCCGACAAGTTGAGGATACCATTTTTTCTACAAAAAGAAGGAAACATTAGTTCAGAGAGATGAAAATGCTTAGTTAAGGAAAACCCTAATGACACTGGAACAAAAACTCCAAAAACTAGTTACTTAAACAAAACTGGAGGTGAAAGGGAGGCATGGTGCTCGCACAGAGTAAGCATGGTGGTGTGCGTGTGACAAAGTGCACCGTAGCGAGGTGTGTAGCATGCATGCGTAAGGATCAGTAGACGTCTTGCATGTGGTGTGTTTGGTGGTGTGCGTGTGCGATGCCAATGGTGGCGCACACATGGTGCAAATTCATGCGCGTGACACAAATTGGTGTGCATAGCACCCATGGTGCCAATGATGGTGTGCATGATGGCACAAATTGGCACATGCATGGCACCAATTTGTGTGTATGTAGCGTCAATGATGGTGTGCACACAGTGCAATGTGGTGCACATAGTGCCAATGATGGTGCACATGCGTGGCAGAAAAAAATTATTATTATTATTATTATTTATTTTTTTTATTATTTTTTTTTTTGGTTTTTCTTTTCTTTTTTTCTTTTTTTCTTTTTTTTAATGTTTTTTTTTTTTTTGACTATTTACTCATTTTTGTGATTTTTCAACCTTTTTGATTTTTTTGTGTTTTTTCAAAAGAATTTGATGCAAACTTAACCGAATTTTCTTCTTTCGACTCTTGAATCGAGAGTCTGAGAGTCAAAAAAAAATAGGGGGTCCCCATTCCTAGCAAGGAATGGGATGTGTGTTGTGGAAACCACAATAGTTGGTAGAGGATTAGAATAATTAAAAGGAACATTATGATATGAAGGTTGTGATATAGAAAGGGACACAGGAGGAACACTCATAGAGGGAAATTTCATAGTCACCAAAGGAGTATAGGTAGGAACACTAGATAAAGAAATGTAAGAAAGTTTCATAATAGTAATAGGAGGAATCAAGCCTAAATCTTGAGCTTCTTAAGCTAAAGGTTTTACATTTGAATGCACAAGTTGAGTAATACTATGCAAGAGGTTAACATCTTGATCACTATGATGAAGAACTTTCTTAAGAACTTCTACAACTTGAATAGAATCTTGAGTATGGTTTTCTTGAATAATCCAATTACCATTTTATCAGGTTTGGTTGAAATTTTTTGGACTTGTTCAAGAGGAACTCTTAAAGCATCATCCTCATCATGAGATGAGTTAGAAGAGTTTTTCTCCATAATAGGATTGGAATCAGGAAAAAGAAAATTCTCATTCAGGATCCTAAGGAAAGGAGAAAAAGAATTAAGATCAAAGGTACCCATAAGTCTACAACTTTGTATGACTGGAAGATTAGAAGTAGGACTAGAAGTAATAAAGCTCATAAACCAATACATTGCAAATGAACTAAACTAAGAAAACATAAAGCATGAATATTTTTCAATTGCGAAAGAGATTTTGCAATTCTTTTCTGTATTTTTGAAATATAAATGCAATAAATCTAGTTAGCATGCTAGACTTAACATAAAAGAAAAATCTAACATCAACAAGATAAATAAAAGGAAATATAACACCACAAAACACAATAGGGCATCTAATTCCACAAAATAAAAGAGGGTAAGCATGTTAGGTTCACCAAAATGAATATAGGTAAAAAAATGTGCAGGGAGAAAATATTTATGAGGGAGAATATAGGATCCATCCTTAACCCAAACTCCCAAAAGGAATGATCCAAATCAATTTACCACAAGGAAGTGATAAAAAATGAATCAAACAATGGAGAATATGAAAAAAGGGGGAAATCCTATAATCTACTATAGAAAGTAAATACTTGAAACCTTGAATGAATAAATGAAAAATTTTAACCTCAAAGTAAAGAAAATCTAGAAAACTTTGATTTTTGAAGTCTATGTATAGTATTGGGGAATTCTAAAAACCTACTCTGGACTGGAAATGTTGAGATGAAGAAAACCTAGAAACATTTTTTTCCTTCTGAGGGCAGCTCAACCTTAACCCAAATAGTTGGACAAAATTTTACCTTGAGGCACAATTGTACCCCAAAAATTCAACCTTGAGCTAGATAACTCCAATGAAAATTCTATTTGTGGATCCTGCAAGTTTGGCAAAAAGGGTATCCAAATCTACACTTTAATTCACTATCTTGTACCTATACCTGCAAGAAAAATAGTTTTTGTTTGTGGGATGGTAGTTTGCCCTAGTCAAACCCTAGTTTGGAATCAATCTTGGAAGTAATTGAAATTAAAATATGTATAAACAAAGTAAATGAAACTATTCACCTTTCTTATATTGAAATCCTTTTAGAGGATTTGATTCCTTGAATCCACAAGTATAGATGCTCTCAAATGAATGTAGGCATGAATGTAGGATGTCTCAAGTCAATGGCATTGGATCTTCAACACCAATCTTGAATGGATCTTTGCATAGGAAAATTCTTGGATGAATATGAATTTGGATGGAGAAATCTTCAACAAGAGGGCTCCATAGAGATTTAATTCCTCAATGGCTAACAATGGATCTCCTCGATGAATTGAAATCTTGAATACTTGAATGCTTGAATACTTGAACACTTGATGTATAGTAAATATTCACTTCATAGAAAAAAAATTCATCTGATATCTCTTCTCATGCATTTCTCAAATAATAGATCTTCACTCCATAGTTAGTGTGTGTCAAAATGAGGGAAGAGGGCTTCCTTATATAGATATCTAGGGCACAAATTTCTAAAGATTGATGACATGGGAGAATTAAATCCCAATTAACCTTAACCCCTAGAAATGGACTTAGATTAAATTAAATTTAAGAGTTTACCATTCCAAAACTTGAAACAATTGACCTAGAAGTGGGAAATTGAAACTTTATGAAGCCTGATATCCTAAAACTCCCAAAACTTGAAAATTGGACTTGGGATTAGGGACAAGATCAATGTTTTTGTAGGTTAGGGTCAAGGTTGTCCTTGACCTAGGTTAGGGTCAAGGTTGGCCTTGACCCTTGAGGTCATCCTTGGCCTAGAAAGTGAAAGTCTTCAATTTCACAGAGAAAATTGTCAAAAAGAGGCCAGAAACTGGGAGAGAGAAGCATAACAAGGGAAAATAGCTAGATCTATGCAAAGACCTAGTTAAGGCCCTTGACATGATCTTAGACCACTTGGTTGGAGGGATAAATGCTCTTAACATGGAAGAGTAAAAGCACAAACCTGTGCCACCATTTTGTAAAGGAAAAGGCTAACAAAAGTACATCTATTCACCTTTAATGACATAAAATTTGTATTATTATTTTGAATTTGAAAATTAAGTAAACTAATGAAATGTGTAGAAATGGGTGAAGTTTAGGATTATAATTTTTAGTAATTATTTGGAATAAGAATTGATATATTTTCCTAATTTTTATAGATGATTTTTTAGTTGTTGAAAAATGTTGAAATTTAGGAGTCTAGTTCCCACCACAAAACCATATGGAAAGAAACTTATTTCCCTTTGATCCCAGAATATGTTATAAATAATATATATAGCTAGAACAATAAAAAATAAACATAAGCTTTTGACCTATATTTTCTCTTTTATAATGATTCAGATTTTAAGTCACCTGAAATCAATAGTTTTCATCTCCCACCACATTTTTAAAAATAATTCTATTCTAAGAAAGAGAAAAATTATACATTCTTGAGGGGGACTCTCTCCTCTAGAATTTCATATAATTTGTAAATTTTTGTGATATGATTTAATATTTTTTTCTTTCTCAAAATTGACATCATTTTGAGTGTTAAAATACATGCTTGTAGATTTTTTTAATTACAATATACTATATCTAATTAAAATACTATGAAATCTATATCAGAATATTTTTGACTTTGAACTGTATAAAATGGTATGTATATGTTATTAAAAAAATATCATAAAAAATAGTAAGAGTTATTGAAATGCCAATTTTCTAAAATATTTTTATTTCTTTAGTAATTGGGTACAAACTAGTATAAAATATGCATTTAATAGACATCTCCAATTGGAAAAGTTTGAGACCATATATAAGTTAGCTAGAATGAATTTATCTTAGATCATATGTTTGAAAAATTGACATTTAAATAGAAATACTCAAATTCAATCATTCTGATAAGTCAGCCGGAAAGGTGACACAACTTTGTACTTTTACCCGAAAGTGCTTCCATTTTAGGATGATATAGATAGGTCTTCTCCAACCAGAATGACATGTCATGAACTTGACTTAGTATAAGCTTGAGCTATTTGATTCAAAAGTTCCTTGGCATGTGTATTGTTGATGTTTTTCAACTATTAAATAAAAAAATAATCAATACCAAGATAATGAAAGCACGAATAATCTAAGAATCAGCTACTTCCTATAAACAATTGAATGTCTTTCTTATCTAGACCCAACTACAATGAAATCAAGACATATTTCCTACTCTTTAGGCTTTACAGAACCAAGGTGGGTATACTTAAGGGATGGAAGATTTTTTTTTATACAACATCATACACATAGTTTGCTCATTCCATGACACTTTAAGATAATACACATCCCTTATAAGAAGATTTTGTCATAATTCTTCTCAGATTTACAAGTATTTCTAGCAATAGTAGCTAACTAAGGCTTAGAGATCACATGCAAACAAGTACTAATCAAAATTGATATCTTTCAAATAGTAAAGTGAAAATTGATTTTGAATGTGAGCTTGATGCTTGCCTATGATTTCTTCATATACAAACTAAATTTGACAAATTAGTGCCTCATCCATTAGGATTTAGAATTTACTTAATTCTTAGATCTGATTGATTTCTTTACAATCAATATTATCAATAGTTTTTACTCAAAGTCATACTTATAGAAATCCTTCCTATTATCATAGAGACCCTATCAATATCAATAAATCATTTATTTAATTCATTGAATTGATAGCAATAGTGAATTGACATACAATTTGATTTAATTGCATTTGATTGGATAAGCTTTGCTTATACAACTTTATAATAACCAGGTAACAGAATGGAGACAAGATTCAACAAAAAAACTAATGAAGATAGTCCACTTTGTATTAATATCTTCTAAAAACTAGGTACAATTGGCATGAAACTCAAGATGAATTAAGATGAAACCACAATATCCTACGAGATAGAATGTATTCTGAAACAATTGTAGAGGAATACATCATAGTGTTCACATCAAGGTATTGGACTGAATAGACTTAAAAATAGACTTAATAGAAAAAGTGATACAACTATTTGGACCCTTTCTCTAGCCTTGGGATCTCACTTATAAAGGGTGAGATGCACCAAGCTTCAGGCTTAGAAAAAATTATAATTTTCCTTTAAGGCAAAAAAATATTTACATTTTTCTATCACAAAAAGACAAAATTTTGTGTAACAAAAAACTTGTACATTGGAGTATTCTTTTGGTGGGCCCCTCTTCTACTACATCTCCAAATGCTATGATTTCCATGATTGGCTCTTGTGCTATTTTGATTCCTCAGAATATGTAGCCATCAAACTTGCCAATGTTGTGTCTTGCTCTAATATTTGCAAGTTAACCTAAACTTAGGGATCTCCACTGGCTTCATTATGAACTAATAAAACTACATTTATTCTTGTTTCTTCTTTTTCCATGTCATCATTTTGGGCCTATGAACTTACAATTGCAATTGGTTGGTTGTCTCCTTCCTCCTCTTCTTGATCTATATTTCATCTTGATCCATCTCATCATCATCACTTTCAACTTCCTCCCATTGCTCATCAAAAGAAATATTTTCCAGCCACTTGTCAAGTAGTGTATCATCTAGCTAGTTAAACTATAGAATATCATTTTGCTTCTTATCACATACTCAACCACTTTGTTAATGCTAACAAAATCTCATTTTAAAGAATCAAATAATAATTGGACCTTCACAATTTCCTTTATTGTGGTTGTCCACCATGTATGTCCCTTTTCATTAATGACTCTATTTATTCTCATAAAAAACAAGTCATCTAATTCTTTGGCCCATTCATCCTTACTTTTCAATCTATTCTTCTTATCGAAAGCAAAGGGGAATACATAAAAATTTTCACTTCTATACTTATCCAAGAAGCTAACAATTCTTCTATGCAACTCAACTCTTTTATCACCAATTTTTGGAAGGTCATTAGCAACATTATAAGTTTTTTCTATGTGGTCATGTGAAAATTTTATGATAGAATAACATTAAAAAGTGACCTCTTTCCTTCTCGTGCTCCATTTATTGACAATGGGTTTCAAAATTTCATCATTTTTTTTAATCTCCTACCATATGTTTATTACCCTTGCTAATTGATCAGAAAACAATGGCCACTCAATTTTATTAACCAAATACATGAGAGCCTTTCTTAGTTTGTCCTCGTACTAAACATTTAACTCTATATGCAATGCCCATAGTTTACTCTTCACCTCTTTGAAATCCTCAACTGTATAATATTGTGGCCTCTATGGTGTGTTAGGAATCTCAATGAGGGGAGTGGATTTAAAAGGTTTCACTGGTGGGTGAGGATATGTGATCCTTGGCCTAGAAGACTGTCCCTTCATTTTATTTTCAAGTTCAATTCTTTTTTGAACTTCTTTATTATAGGCCTCCAAAACTTTCTCATACTTTTCTTGTGATGCTAACCTTTCTTTCTCATCTCTCTTTGCAGTGCCCAAAGCTAGGTTAGATTTACCAACATTCAAATGTGTAGCATCCACATTGGTTGTATCTTCTACCCTCTTTACAATTATATTGCCCCTTAATCTAGTATCATCTAACTATGAGAAAAGTCTTCGATCCTTTTCTTATTGACCAAATGACTAAGGTAGCATGGTCTGCAGTGAATGTGGTACCTTTTATTTCTTTCTTAGTTCAATCTTGTATGTTTAGTTTATTAGAAACATAATTAAAAACTAGAGAACCTACTATATCCCAATTGGATAGAAGCAAAACATTGGATGCTCTTACCATCTATCTATCCTCTTCAGGGGTCAAGTTATTAAATTCTTGTGTCATCTCCAACCTTTATTTGGTTTTGTGCATCTGCTTCCTTCATCTCTGCATGTTCTACTCTCAATTTATTGCACCTTTCTTCAAAAATCCCTATATTTGTTCTCTAAGAAAAATGATAGAATTCTCTTGACTTAACAAAACCATCATCTAAAAAAATTTGTGGCTAGCCCATTCTAATACATGGTCCAATTTCCTTCCTTTGTAATCTACCACTATCAAATCAAGGCTTTCCATTGGAGGTTCTTGAAGATTCCCTCTTCTAGCTCTACCTAGGTAATAAATACTCCCCCTTGGGACCCCAACTATTCTATTGGCTCTCCAATGAGCTACTCCTCTCCAATTTGCAAAGGGGATTGCTTAGGTGAATATTCCTTAATGTGGGGACCTTTTTCTTTTATTATTTTTTTGCCTCTTAGGCAACGGCTCATTAGGTCTCTCTTCCAAAACAACACTAGTTGATCCTATTATTTTCTTTCCTTTGTCCATAGTGACTTCTTATTTTGGATCAAATTGTAGCTTGGTCTTTTTTGGACAATTAACTACCCTATTCCAATATTAGGAGCAAATGCCAATCTCCCCATGACCTCTTTGGCTTTATCTAGATAGGAATTAATGAAGAATTTTTTCTTCTTATCCATTGTTTCCATTATCTCAAGAAAGGTAAGAATGAGCTTATTTATTTTATTTACCTCTATTTTTGTATTATCAAGAGGCTTGTAACCTTTGTCAAAACAATAAATAAATTCCAAAACTCTTGAAAAAACCTTCAACTTCTCCTTTTTGGTCTCTTGCTCCTACAAAGAGAACTCATTCCTTATTATATCCTTAGGGTATTAAGGCTGATGTTTTATGGAACCAAGCTTAGCTTTGAATCTAAAAATCAAATCATAAAATCCCTCAGTATAACAAAAATGAGGATGAGAGAGAACCATCTTATACTGGTCTAGAAACTTGTGTAAAGACAATTAACCACCTTTTGTAATTACAAAATGGTGGGTTACATTACAAGTTGGGAAAAATGAGCCTGTTTGTGTTCTTACAAAATAGGTTTCCTTCAATCCTGCTAGCGGCTATAATACCACAACTATTCCTATTTTTAGAGCCACTAGGTAGGGCAATATGTGAGGGGTCCCTTGGAAACTATAAACTGAAAATAGTTGAAATAGAGTATGGTATAATATCTCCCCAATTATGTGATACTTTCAAACTAGAGGGCTTATCCATGGGCCTAATGAAATTTATTAATGCCCTAGGGATTATGGGATTGTCGCTTAATGAGATGCACCTTAAACTTGAGGAAAAGTACCTATCAAACCTAACAAAAGTAGACTTTTTCAGCATCTCAGGTCATATCTGCACTCCACAACTGAACCGACACAACTTCTCCCTCCTATTCTTTGTTCAAAACCATTTCTTTCCCAAAATATGTTACACCTTTAAACAAGAACATATACATCAATAATGAGTAATTACCAAAAGTTCTTTCTTTTTTGCCCTTCACAATTCCAACCAGACCTATATGGATTTCTTCTACTAAATAGGAGGTGAAATAAAAAATAATATCAACATCAAAAGAAAAAAATTGAATCATCATATACATACAATTTATAGGCATGACATTCTACTCATCCTCACCAAAAACCCTACACAGAGTCATATATATCTCCATAGCCTGGGAATTGAAATATTCTATTTTAAAAGGTTCCCTATTAGATGTTGTGATTACTAGTAGGTCAATAGGTATATGATAATCTGACGATGGATTTAGACCAAAACTTTTCAAATTTCCTCAGGGCTTATTGTGATGAGACATTCACCATCTATTCTTCTCACTACTCTAATTGCTAGATCACAACTTTTGACAATAGCCATTGATAGGTCAAAACCATGAAAACACTAGTGACCACTAGTTTTCCCAACTCAAAGTTCTAGATGTTCTCATGAGGGAAAGATAATTTCCTTTTAGAGAACCATTTTTTTGAAAAGGTAGAGCCCTTTTCTAGAAGTTGGAGTGTCTCTAACCCAATTTCCCTTATCATACAATCTATTAGCAATTTTGAGTCTAGGGTTTAGAGAGGTTAATTTTTTCACCTGAGCAGACTCATTTGTGGATTCAAGCAATAATTTAAGGAGGTCATCGTGAATATTTCTAGAAAAATAGTCTTCTTGATGTGAGAAAACTTTCATTGGAGGCATGGTGACTAAAAATCATAGGAAACTAGAACACTTTGATATATATGGTGATTTTAGGAACTTACTTGATTCTCTACTACCTTTTCTTTGCAATTTTACAATATATTATGGACAAATGGAAATTGTTTTGCATTCTAATCACACAAAGTGCAATTGCTTAATAGGTCTAAACTATTGGGAAGCTTGAAAATTGGTTTGTGTATGAAGGGAATACAAAGATTTTTGCAATATACTCTATTTCTAGTTCACACGAGGAGCTTTCAATCTTGATAAATGAACTGTAAGGAGAATAGAGTGGCACCACCTTCTATTTTTAAAAATATGCAATCGATCCGAAAAAATCTGACAATCTAAGAATAGAATATAAGATGACTCATTTTCTACTTGCCAAGCTAGATGTCAACCCAATAAGCTTTATCCACATAAGCTTTTCTTTTACTACTAGAAACTTGGACTAGACCCAGTAGTAATTGAGGACACACATTGCCTTCTTGTTATGTTGCCATGCATAAATAGTGAGTAACTTCCTTATGCAATATAACGACCATCATTGATTCATTATAATCTAATGATCTGCATTTGATTAGTGCTTCAACATGATTGTGGTGGGTCCCTTCATTTCTCCCTTTTGTCGTAATGTCACTACCATTAAAAGGAAAGCAATTTCTCATAACAACTTGGCAATAGTCATTGATACAAATTAGATCTGACGGTTCCAACTCTTTATCTTCCTTTTTTCCTAATTGTATTTCCATGTCATATGCAACTTGACAACACTTTGACATACTGGAAAATCATGTATAATATTTTAATCCTTTTTACAACATAATAAAATTAAGCCTCGTTGTGTCTTGTTTTTCCTAGTAAGGCACTATGTTGCTACCGACATAAAACATTGGTTTTCAGTTATGAGATAGTGACCACCGCATTATTTAAAAAATCTAGCACATAAAACATACATGTTCTAAATTATTGCCAACATGTCACAATGATTATGTAGCCTATTGCTAACTAGGAAACTTTTGAGTCCTTCCTTTCAATATAAACTATTGTTGCATTCCACTTTTCTTATAAAGGTGCTATGTCGCTACTGGTAGGATTGCTCCATTTCCTAGTCATGACATAATGACCTCCTAAAGGCTTTAAGAGGTTCTAGTTTAAAGAAAATCACACATTTCCACCATTATGATTTTATTAAATGCTTCTTACAATGCATCATAATCACACAACGACATTAAAAAAAAAACTTTATGGTGCCTATCTAGTTTGTTAATCTCACCTTTTTCATTTTCAAGGCAAGGTGCTATGTCAATATTGACAGGATTCTTATATTTTCTGGTCATGACATAGTGACTTCCTAGATATTACCAAAACTGGTGATGAAAAATGTAACATATTCCAACTAGTTCCCTTTCTGGTTCTAACATTTTTGACATCAATCACAATATCGAGAATTTAAAATAATGAAAAATTGGCACCCACCTTTCTATCTCACGTAACCATCTTTCTGTTTCATGATGGTTGCCATGTCACATATGATAAAATCCTTGCAGCTTGTGATAGTGACATGATAACCACCATAGATCTAATGTTAGGAAAAATTTTGGGAAAAAGAAATTGAAAAGAAAGAAATTAAACAGCTCTCAAAAGAATATTCCACTTTCAAAATTGAATTACCAATTTCTTTTTTTTTAAAGGCTGTACATGACCCAACAAGTCTACTTGGGGCATAAAATATTTTAATAGGGTCTCACCTGGTTCTAAAAAGAATGAAACTTTGCACAAACCAACCCCTAACCTGCATGATACAAACTTGTCTGTTCCATTTTTTTTTTGCTATAAATCAAATCATCAATGGCTTTTTCTGGGGATGATAGACTACCTATGTCTATGCAAGAATTTAGAATCTTGGTAGAGCGGACCACATACTTGACAAATATTGACAACTTCTAACAGAGTAGCCACATTAGAAAAGCACTATGCACAAGAACTATACGAAAAGACAAAGAGGATATACAAATGTACAAAAACCCTAAAACTACTATTCATGAATAATATAAGCTTTTTAGCTAAAATACCTCTTCAAGAACTCTCCATGAATTGGTAGCTCAAGAATGTTACCTAATAGATCCTTCAGCAAATAAGAATCCTCTCCCATGAAGCTTCAATTAGATAAGGGCCCAACCATATAGGATCAAATTTGCCATGTTTTTCCTTATCCTCAATCCTAGAATTCCACATGAGGACTAAATCTTCAAATTCAAATTTCTTACTCACTCTTCTTCTATCATAAAGTGTCTTAACTTGTATTTGCAACTTCTAATTTATGAGAGATGCTTCCTTCCTAGTCTCAGTCAATCTTACCAACTCATCCAGTCTTTCTTACATGTCATCAATAATGTCTTCATCATATTTTTGGATATAATTATAGAATCCCACTAGATTGTTATGAGGCATCCTTGCTTAGATTCCATACACAATATCAAAGGGTCCTGCTCCTATTTACACTCACCCTATTAACCCATATTGCTAATTTTAATTTATAATCCTAGGCTTTCTTATTATCATATAGTGCCCTTTTTATTACTTTCAACAAGCTTTTATTAGTGGATTCAACTTTTTTATTTCCTTTTGGATGATATGGAGAAGATTTCAATCTTGTAATCCCATACTTATCACAAAATTTTATGAATTCCTTAGATCTAAAGCACATTGCATTATCTGTCACAATCGTTTAAGGACAACCAAACCTAGAAATAATGTTATTTACCAAAATTATTGATGACCTTGCTAGTTGCATTTCTTGTAGGAATTGCCTCTTCCCATGTACGAGACTTAGGAGAGATTTCTACTATGAAATCTATTCCCCATTGTTGGAATGGTGCTTAAACTTCCACTAGCTTTGATGGAGTCTTTCCTAAATATTTCGATTTACCTACAAATCTTTGACATGCATCACACTTTCTAATCATTATTTAAGCATGTTTGAAGAGGGAAGGCCACAAGAATCTGACTCTCATTACATTGTGTGTAGTGGTATTGGCGATACAATGTCCTCCATAGATTCCAAAATGCTTTTCCTTTAATATTTCTTTTGATTTTTCTTGATCAACACATTTTATTAGCACTCCTTCAAAGTTTCTCCACCATAAATCATTCTAAACAACAATATATCTGATGGCTTGTAACTTGGTGCTTCTTCTTTCATTCTTAGTCAAATGGGAAGGAGCTTCCATATGTTGTAGATAATAAATGAAATTGGTATACCATTCATAATGATTCATATCACATAAACCTAATCTTAGGTCATCTGCTACTATATTGATCTAATTAGCATCTAAGTTGGATTGAACCATAAGCTTGGATAGTCCTTGAGATCTTACCAATTTTGTGATCTAAATTTTAATGTTAAATTCTTGGATCCTATTGATCCATTTGCAACTCCTACCTAATACCTATTGCTAAGAAAATATGTCCTTGACAGCTGCACTAGGTAAAAATGCAATAACAATGGCACCTACCAAATAACACCTAAAATCCTTAACAACCTTCACCAAGGCGTATGCTTTCTTCTCATTTATCTCATATTTTAGTTCAATAGGCTATAATGATTTAATGAAGAAAACAACATGTTTTTCATATCCTTCCTCATTCTTCTATAACAAGACTACAACTACAATATGGAAAGATGCAAAAAAGAATATGTGCATTGGTTTTGTGTAATCTAGAGTCCTAAGTACTAGAGCACTCTTTATGAGCATTTTAATGTCTTGAAACTCCTATGAAGATTCACCATCCTAGTTGATAATAGCTCCTTTCTTGAGCATTTTTTAAATGGGCCTACTAATCTCAAAAAAATTTGTAACAAATCTCTTTAGGAAGTTTACTTGCCCAAAGAAATATTGTATTTCTTTTACATTTTTTGGCTTAGGCACCTTGTCAATGGTTGTCACTCTTTTAGGATCTATCTTTACTCCATCCTTTGATACTATGTGTCCCAATAATTTGCCTTTAGTTACCCAATATTTTCATTTCTATGGATTTAAAGATACCCCATAGTCCAAGGATTTTATAAAGATCTTTTCCAAATGACTGCAATGATCGCCGACTTTCTTGGAATATGTTGTAAGGTCATCTTGGTATACCACCATAAATTTATCAATATACTCATGAGATGCTACATCCATAGCTCTTTGAAAGGTGGCACCTACATTGATCAAACCAAATGACATCCTCACATATACATAGTTTCCCCATGGAGTTGTAAAAGTAGTCTTAAATTGTTCATTCTCCTTCACAAGGACCCGATTGTATCCTGAAAACACATCCATCATGGACATTAGCCAAGAACTAGATACCTGTTGTAGCATAGCTTCTATATTTGGTAATCCATAATTGTCCTTCAAAGACACAATATTTTGATTTCTAAAGACTACACATAATCTTATGTCCCCATTCTTCTTTTAGACAAGTACCAAATTTGAAACCCAAGTGGAATGTCTAATTGGCTTAATTATCTCTCCATCCCTTAGCTTCATCAACTCCTCTTGCATTTTGAGGGCTAGAGTGGGATTTACTGGTCTTTTATTTTGTCTCAAAACTTTTACATTATCTTTTAGTGGTATGACATGTTGGAATAGATCTTGTAGTGCCTCTCCCATTTGACTTTTGTAAGTCATCTTGATGGATGCAACCTTGTTGATCTTTTGTTGTGATGGGATCATGATTGTGACCTTGAGTGGTCTACATCGTTGAGGTGTTTGGATTTGTGTTTCTGTATCAGTTGCTTTGTTTATGCTTTTGACTGATCTATGAGATTATGATGTGATTTTTGGTTCACTGAGGTTTGTCCCAGTGGTTACTAGGATTGATGTGGTATCATGAGGTTGTTCCGTGATTACCCTAAGATGTGTGCAGAGATTGCACTGTGTACTATTACCATGCTACACTAGACTAGGTTCCTATAGTAGTGGTTAGTCATGTTTATGACTGTGTTTGCTTATGTATTTTAAGTGCCTTTTTAATGCAGAGTAATCAATCATTATTAAATGCGTAAGTAATTGAATGGATTTTTCATGTGGGATTATTTGGTTATGTGCTACAGACATTTACCTTGTTACATTTTTGATTAGAGAGATATTTGTTACTCATGTTATGTTTACATTTGAGATGACCTAAGGGTCAGATGTTACTCTTTGATTTCAGTATCATAGATATTAGACTACTGTTCAGTTAATCATATTACATGATGATGTCATTTTGAGATGATAGTGTGTTTTATGATGATATCTGGTATTTGGACATACCTCTGATTATGTTATGTGATGGATTTAATGCTATGGTTATTTACTTCATTCCTTCTTTGTTATGCTTTATGCAAACGTGAGTGATGTAAATAGATTATTTTAATATAATTAAATAAATGGTTAAATTAGGTGATTTAATGCATTTATTGCTTCAGCTATGTTATTATATGCAATTGCACTTGATCATGTTATTTAGTGTGCAGGATTTATATCCCTGGCAGTGGCACATGGAGTTAGTGATTCAACCTTTCATATTTTACCAATGTCATCCTTACATGGTCGATGTATCTTTAATTAAATGTTTAATTTAAACCTTTCAGTGATTATTAAATCTGAACTTATTGCATTATGTGATTAGACTAGTAAGTGTGTCTGTGCATTTAGAGGTTCGCATTGTCGCGAAAGTTGTTAAGGTGATTTTTTTGTTTTTGGGCTTTCGGGCTTTTTAATTGATTTATTTTAATTTCTGGTAGCTTTGCCATAGATGAATTCCTATTTATAGGAATAGCCTATTTTTGTTTGGGTCGATTCAGGGTTTAACTAGGTTGGCTAGTTATTTGCCCTAATCAATTATTCACTTGAAAAGTGAATAAATATCCAAAGAGGAATTTAATTCCTCACTTATCACTTTTGAATTGGAAAGTTGGAGAGAAAAATCCAAAATCCTCTTCATGAGGATTTACTGTTTTCTTTGTTGTGGGAGCTATGGGCATGGGATTGTTGTGAGGTTGAGCTCGTTGGATCCAGCTCGAGGAAACCTTGGATTGCCACAATTTTCAGCCACTTCTGCAGTGTTTTATTTGTTGGTTCAGTTTTCCATTTTGCCTTTTTGGATGTGAGGTAGGGCTTTCCCATTTTATTGTTTCGGCTCCATTTCTGCTTCTATTTTTTGTAGCTGTTTGGTTGGAGGCTGAGAACTAGTGTTCCCCTCTATTTTTGTATGTTAGTTCTACCCGGTTGGGTGGGTATGAACATTTCTTTATTTTTTGTAATGAGGGTTTGGGATTTTATGCCGTTATGCTGACTGTTTTTACATATGGTGTCCGATTCCATTTATTTTTGGATTTTTGGGTTTTTGTGCCCAAAGGTCAAATGGGTTTTAATTTTGGAATTTTTCTAAAATTTGGGGTTTTTACCTCGTTTTGCATGCCACCCTGTTTTCTTGGGTTTTCTTGGCATAATGTGGGTCGTGGACTTGGATGATCCATTTGGATATCAGTCAGACCACTCCTATACTTTTATGTTGCATTGGGATGCGTGTTGCATCTGTACTCCCGACATTGTGTTCGAGTGAGTGATTTTTTTTACCTAGTGTTATTTTTTCTTTTAGACCTTTACTTTTGTTTCATGAGCACTAGGATTTGTGTAGAATTCATACTCTCGGATTGAGGCTGGTTGAGTGAGTTCATGATGTTTGGTCTTGTTGCATCATTGGGATTCGTGTAGAATCCATACTCTCAGATTGAGGCCAGTTGAGTGATTGTATGATGTATGGTTTATTGGCTTTGGGATTTGTGTAGAATCCATCCTTCCCGTGTTGCTTTCAGTTGGATTTTTTCTTTGCATTGTGTTCTCATTCTTGTCCTTATGTTGTGATCTTCGTGATGGTGGTGCACCACACATGAGGACGTGCGCGTACATTTTTCGGGTGACTTGCGAGGCCTGATCTTCTGTGGTATTGCCAGAAGTTATGATCATTGGGGTTGGGATGGGAGTATGCATGCCCGCGGGAACTTGTCGTAGGATGAGCATGGGTAGGGTAGGGTAGCATATGGAGGGGGGCTTCTATATCACAACCCAATGATCATGATGCCATGGGTATGGCTGAGAGGAGCTTGATTAAGTGATAACTAAAGAAAATGTGTGACTGGTAATAAAACTTAAGATAATAAAACTTTGTGTGATGGTTCCAAGGGAGAACCTCGAGAGGGAAGTACATTGCGAGAGTTTCCACATGTGATCCAAGCTTGGGCTTTTTGATGCCAAGTGACTCTCCATGATGTTAGTCCCTACATAGTAGCCTATTGAGTGTTTGACCAGGACCTATACTCCTTGTATTTTCTTAGGTTCTTGGTTGTAGCCATCATACTGTTTGGTGTGAGTGTTAGCCTTGGATGTTGTGCTTTATGTGTGTTTGTGGTTGGATCATTATCTCCATTAGCACGGTGGGTGTGGACCTACAGGTGCCATGTGGTTGGGAGGCATAGCTACCTTCACCACTGCTAGGGACCAATGTATAGAGATGGCCTTGTCCTAGTGCGACCATTGCTAGATGCTCTTGCTTGGTACTTTGGGTTTCGGAGTAAGCTTTCTTGTGATTTATGCTTTTATTGGGATGCTTGTATATCATGTTTAGATGATTTTAGTTTATTTGATGCATTCCCATATTATGATGTTTAGCATATGATTAGATGATGTTAATTGATTTAGTAGTATATATGTTGCTTACTGCTGTGTAGCATGTGATAGGTGATGTTACCTATTGTAGGATTATCTTATGTGTTACCACTAGCATGTTAGATTTTCTTATGCTTATATCGTTGCATATTTTAGTAGTGACATCCCTATTATGACAATACTGATGATTTGGTCAGTGGCTTGGGATGTTACGCGCGGGGGATGGCTAGGACCCATGATGGTCTTATGATGCTATTGACGGTTGGGAGGAACCGCGTACTTAGTTTGTTTGTTCAGTTCATTGTGATGTTGATTTTGTTCTCTTCGATGTTTATTTTAGTAAGCTCCTTACTGCTATAGTTTAGATGGATAGATGTTCTTCTTTCTGTGTTGTTCTTGCACTCAAGTGCTCATTCCTCGAGCCTTTATGGATCTGGTACTCCCTTGTGTGGAGGTTCTTTCATCTATTCTTTGCCTTTCTGTGTTCTGGAAGTGTCTTTGTTTTCTATGGGCGACATTTGTTCAGCATGGTGCGACACTTTAAAAAGTATCGCACGCCCATGCAAACTATGTCATACGACATTGTAAAGTATCGCACACCTTCTTGAGAAATGTCATATGACATGGGAAGAGTGTCACACACCTTCTTGAGAAATGTCGTACGATGCTAAAAAGTGTCGCATGCCTTCTTGAGAAATGTCATACGACACTGGAAGAGTGTCGCATGTCTTAAGGAGAAGTGTCACCCTCCCTTAGTAAAAAGTGTTGCACAATTTTTGTGAAAAACCTACGCGTGCTATCAGCGGTCACTTTTCTTCGTGATTTGTTATTTTTGAGAGTTGTTTTGGATACCCTTATGGGCATTCTTTGACCCTATGTTTTTTGCATTTTGTATTTTGGTGGTTTTCATTCAATGCAGTTTTTCGTGTTCTGTTGTTTTCTCTTGGGGTTTAAAATATATCGTTTAAGTATAAGTTGAATCTTTTGAGATATATTTTAATATATGTGATGAATCTTTTGAGATAAGTTTCAGACCTCTCGGAGATAAGTTATGGATTCTAGGGAATTCCAAGGCTTCAGAAATCTAGACTTAGCCAATTTTTTAGGGCTTCACGATTTCAAGCTTAGTTGAATTTCAGGATTCTGCATTTACCCTAACTTGGTGTTTTGTTGATGAGTGGTCATTTCCTGAGCCCTCATCATGTGCATTTTTTTTGTTGGCTTTGTTTGTGTGTGTCAGTTTGGTAGTGGCGTTTGGAGATTCGTTGGTTGTTGGGATTGTGCTGAAGTCTTCTGTTGCAATCTTTGTGATCCCTGTATGATGTTGTCATGTGCATTCATACTTGTAAAAAAAAATTCTTGGCTATATTTCATCCTTGTTTCCAAGGATCTCCAGGCAGGGCATTACAGATCTTCCTTATAAGCCTTAAGGTCATCATATCACCATGCAAAAATATGTTTGTACTTCCTTAGAAAATCAATCAGTGGTTTTCTAATTTTAGCAAGCAAGTATTGGCCAATATAAACTTTTTTAGGGTCCTCGGTAGTACCAAGATTTACTTCTTCTAATTCTGGAGGCTTAGGATCCCTAGTTCCAGGTTTTATTCTATCTTGATTATCAAAAATACTCTCCAAAACCACTAACCCCTTAGGTACCTTGTTGGTTTCCAACTATATAATCTCTTGGCCAAAAATAGTTTCCTTTCCATTAATGGTTTCAATTAAATCAATACAATCCATTTCTTGACCATGGTACTTGTCCTTACTTAACATGAAGTTTAAAATATCTTTGTCATCTTCAAAAACTTGCCAATTTTCAATATTGTCAGGCATTGAAGGTCTATTTTGAACTTCCATTTGTGAGATTCCAACAAATGACATTTCCTTAGGCTTGATTGCTACATTTGTTAATAAGTCTACCATTTTATTCTTACTTCCGTCACTCCATGAAATACCAAATGCACCAAAAAAATCTATCTGATCCTAGAGTACATTTCTATATTGTTTCAACTTTTTATTTTTTGAAGCATAAGTTTCCTTTAATTGTGAGATAACCAGTTTGGAATCACCTATGACATGCAACTTTTTGATTCCATGTGGGTGGCAACTTTTAGTCCTAACAATAGGGCTTCATACTCTGCTATATTGTTGGTACAACAAAATTTTAGAGTAAATGAATATCTAAAGGTATTCTTCTTAGGAGAAACAAAAAATACCCCTGCCCCTAAACCTTCTTTGGACCTAGCCCCATCAAAGTGCATAGTCCACAAAATTGGTGAATCCATATAGCATTTCACTTCATGTTCAATCACAACAGGAAATTCTCTACTTCTTGAATGATCAATTCTACCTTAAAAGCATTCACACCAGTATTTTAAAAAACAAGTTGAATCCTTATCAATGCCTTCTCCTAGAATTTTATTGACCCTTGGCTCTCTATCTACCCTAACTACCTTATCACCTATATGAAAAGTAGCATAAGACAAGTCACATTATAGACTACCTCTCATAGCAACACTCCACTTTCTAGAGAGCAACATCCCATAATGTGGGGGGATGTCAACCACAAGGACTGACATGGTCAATTCTGCTTCAGGGTATGCAGCTAACTTGAATGGTAATGCACTAATAGTACCTATAACAGGGACTTCTCTAGCATCCATACCTCTACATCTACCTTTTTTAGTATCTACCTTAAGACCTAAAGCTTCCATAACATTAAAAGGCATGATAGTGTTAGATGCTCCTAAATCTATCATGTAGTTTTTTAGGGTTTTTCCTTTTATGATTAAATTGAGAAAACATGGGTCAATATCTTCTATGTAGGCTACTAATGAATCATCCAAAAAAATTTGAGGGATTTGGGATATAATACCATTATCTTCTACCACTACTAGGCTTTGCTGAATGGAACTTGGTTTAACCTTATTACTATTATTTCCTATCCTACCCAACCATGATAAGGCCTTACTCTTGTGCTCCTTGATTCTTATTAATTCAAAAAAAGGTACATTGATAGTAATTTGTGACAACATAGATATCATATCAGTAGGCTCAGACACAATGGGCTTCACAAGCATACTTGGAGTGGAAGTCCTTTGAATAGCAGGTACTAGGATCTTCTTGGCTAAATAAGATGTTGAATTCTTTTCTTACACTACTACTCTAGGGGTATCACTCATTTGAAATTATACTTTATTTTTAGGCTCCCACTTCTTGATTTTACTATCTTTGGCCTTTGTTGTCTGAATATGAGTTTTCCTGCTCTCATCCTTGTTCTTGTGTGTAATATCCTTGATGAATATACCAGAAGATTTACTAGCATCATTTCCAATTGTCCTATTCCTCATGTTATAGTTGCCATGCACTTGAGAAATCATTTTTGCAGTGATTTTGTCAATCTCCTCCTTTGAAGGCATTCTCAATTTTATATTACCAACACTTGAGGATACATTACATGCCTTGTCTTTATCATAATTTTCATCATCTGAGAATGTTTGTTGATGATGTAGCTAGTAAGAAATTGTCTGACTAGTAACATCATCCCCATGTTCCTCTAAATCAGAATCTATACAATCATCAAACATGCCTACCATATTACAACTTATATCATCATGGCTCTTTTCTTCTTATTCTTCATGTTGTATACTTTGAAATGAAGAAAATGACTGAGCAACTACACAATAATTTGCAGAGTGAGGTGATTAACATATAATGCACCTTGGTACATCATCATTCATATTAATAGAGCTTTTATGTAGAGGATTTGGTGTACCCTTGTCTTTTACATTTTGGGTTTGGTTGGGAATTTGTTTACCATCCTTCCATTGAGTAGTATAGGGGTAATTCTGCATTCTTGGCTATTTATTGAAATGGTGATTATTTGACAAGACCTTCTCACCAACATTAGGTTTTTTTGAATTGAAATTTCATAGATAAATCTTCTTTAATAAGTCGAGTACTTGAACTAGTGTGGGTTCTTTGGGCTTCTTTCCTACTAGGACTTTGTCATTTTCTTTGTTGTTATTCTTGGGATTCAACAATTTTGGGTCATCCCTTCTCCCTAGCTTACTAGATTCTTTTCTATTATTTTCAGTATTTATTGCAATTCTAAAAGTATCCCTCAAATTCTTAGGCTCCTTATCCATCAATTGATAATCCATCCTTCTATCAAAATCATTGAAGTATGTTGTAAGGTAGACATCTTCATTTAATCTCATAACCTAAAACAATTTGTACATTCCCTTCTAAAACCTTACATTGAAATAAAATTTAGATTCATGAGGGTTTTTCTTGACATTTTTGAAATCATTCAACATAAATCCAACATTAGTATTGTCTCCATATTGTTCTCTAAACAATTTTTCCATATCACTCTAGGAACTAATACAATCATCTGGCAATCTTCTAAACCAATCCCTAGCATCCTCAATCAATGAATGTACAAACATTTTCATTACCACAACTTCATGCTCAACTTCAAAGTCATTTAACATATCTATAAAAACTCTCAGGTGTTCCTCACTAGTGGATGTGCTTGCTATATTAGATTGATTATGGGAAATATTTTGTGAGTGTTGTATTTGGATAGTAGGGATCTAAATACTAGTGGTGGATGAAGAGATAGGGGTAGACTAAGACATATCCTAACTAGATATTACTAGTCCACAAGTAGGCACAAAAGTTTTAGTTTGAGTAGACAAGTTGGGCTAGGAAGCTAAACAAGAGTTAGACTTAATGAACCAAATCTTTATTCTGGTTTTTGCTACTTGAGCTTCATTCTCAACCTTCTCAAGTTCTTTTGCCAAATCCTTTTTCTCCTTTCTAGCCTTTTCTAGATCAAGGTCTGGTTTAGGCATGGGAAGATTTACAGATTTGTTTAATGCAACTTTGAGTTCATTTATTTGGATTCCTATAGCTTTTCCCTTTCCCTTATTTGTGGTTTTCATAAGAGGTTCTACAGGATCTATTTGGATAAGCTTGTAGGCTTGGACTTGAGAAATAACAGGTTCTTGTCTTTGGCTCATGAGCTTTTCTTGTTCTATAATATTAGATCTTAACTATCTATATCTCCAAACACATTAGTGTGAAGGACTGAGGTCCTTTCTTCTAGCTTCTTGTTTTTTTCTTTCAAAGTAGCCATCCTTCTAAGTAGGTTATCTCTTTCAATAATGGTGTTTAAGGTGGTTTTCTCTCTTACTTTCTCCAAATGGACATGCTTGGCCTCCTCTTCTACAACCCATTTTTTTAGGACTTCTATCTCTAAATAGACTTCTTTAGGGTCTGTAGAAGTTGCTTCTGAATCAGTAGGATCATCAAGATCTATAAGATTGGTCTCCATAAATGGAACTATTCCTGGATTCTTCATTATATTCCCATATCCTAACTTATGATTCATATCTAATCTATGAAATGTATCTCCTACTAAGGAAACATTCTTATCATTATAAACTTTGTCTTCTTGGAGTGGGGTACTAAATATCCCCCCAAAAGCCTTGTAGTTTCTAACTCAAAACTCAATGAAGAGGATTCCCTTCCTACCACTAGTTGGTATTGAGGGTAAACTGATGTATTTCCCCTTCATTACCATGTGGGATTTGGATCCACTTTCCTTTTTCCTTGATTCTTCCTACCACCTTGGCAAAGATCAATGTATAATCATACATCAAGATTGGCCCTTGTGTATGCTCTTGTATTTTTTCCTTTCATCAGCCATTAAAAATGGATTTCTTATTAAATAAGCACTAGCTTAAAAACCTTGACTGAGTCAGCACACTATTATCGGGACAATATGATAGTAAAATAGCTTTTGACTTCAATAGCAAGACACAAGAAATTCAAGCAATTACTTTGTAACATAGATAGACCAATCGCAAAAATACATGACTACTTCTATTTCTTGACAAATAAGACATTTCAAAAAGGCCGTGTACATCAATGTACACTTGTGGCACTAGGGTTGTCTCATTGTCTTTTTAAATTCTCAAGGTCTGTCACTGAAATAAGCCCACTATAACCACAAGCAGTATTGCAAAATGATCTGACACACATGTACACAACATGACCAAAGAGACTATAGTACATTTTACACACACATGTGTGTTAAGTAGCTCCTTAGCAAAGTCACTATTTTGTTGGTGTTTTTCAAATATTAAGTAACAAAATACTCAATACAAGATAATGAAAACACAAATAATTGAATGTGTTTCTTATTTGGACCCAACTGCAATGAAATAAATATAGATTTCATACTCTTTAGGCTTTGTAGAACTAAGGTGGGTATACTTGAGGGATGGAAGCTTTTTTTTAATATAACATCATACACACAGTTTTATCATTCCATGAAACTTAAGATAATACACATCCCTTATAAGAAGATTTGGTCACAATTCTTCTGTGATTTACAAGTATTTCTAGGAATAGTAGCTAACTAAGGCTTAGCGATCACATGCAAACAAGTGCTAACCAACATTGATATCTTTCAAATAGTAAAAAAAAATTTGATTTTGAATTTGAGCTTGATTCTTTCCTATGATTTCTTCATATACAAATTGAATTTGATAGATCAATGCCTCATCCATTGGGATTCAAAGTTTACTTAATTCCTAGATCTGATTGATTGCTTTACAATCAATATTATCAATATTTTTTATTGAAAATCATACTTATAGACATCCTTCCTATTATCATGGAGACCCTATCAACATCAATAAAGTATTTATTTAATTCATTGAATTGATAGCAATAGTGAATTGGTATACAATTTGATTTAATTTCATTCAATTGGATAATCTTTGCTTATACAACTTCACAATAACTAGGTAATAGAATGGAGACAAGATTCAACAAAAACATTAATGGAGATAGTCCACTTTGTACTAATATCTTCTAAAAATTAGGTACAAATTGCGTGGAACTCAAGATGAGTTAAGATGAAACCACAATATCCTACAAGATAGAATGTATTCTCAAACAATTGTATAGGAGTACATCATAGTAATTACATCAAGGTATTAGACTGAACAGAATTAAAAATAGACTCAATAGAAAATGTGATAAAACTATTCAGACCCTTTCTCTAGCCCTGGAATCTCACTTATAAACTGTGAAATGAAACAAGCTTTAGGCTTAGAGAAAATGGTAGCTATCATTTAGGACAAAAGATATTTACATTTTGTTGTCAGAAAAAGATAAGATTTTGTGTAACATAAAACTTGTACAATAGACTATTCTTTTGGTGGGCCCCTCTTATTTAACATCTCCAAATGCTATGATTTCTCTTACTTATCTTGCAATGCTAACCTTTTCTACTCATCTCTCTCTACAATGTCCAAAGATAGGTTAGATGTACCAACATTCAAATGTCCAGCCTCCACATTGGTTGTATCTTCGACCCTCTTCAGAATTATATTGCCACTTAATCCAATATCATTTGACTATGAGGAAATAGTCTTGGATCCTTTTCTTATTGACCAGATGACTAAGGTAGCATGGTTTTTAGTGAATGTGGCACCTTTTATTTATTTCTCATTCTAATCCCATATGTTTAGTCTATTAGAAACAGAATTAAAAACTAGAGCATCTGCTATATCCCAATTAGATAGCAACAAAACATTAGATGCTCTTACCATCTGTCTCCCCTCTTTAGGGGTCAAGTTCTTAAATTCTTGTGTCATCTCCCACTTTATTTGGTTTTGTGGATCTACTTCCTTCATCTTTGGTTGTTCTACTCTCAATTTATTGCACATTTCTTCAAAAATCCCTATATTTGTTCTCCAAGCAAATTGATAGAAGGCTCTTGACTTAACAAAATTTATCTAACAAAAATTTATGGCTAGCCTATTCTAATACAAGATCCAATTCCCTTCCTTTGTAATCTGCCACTGTCAAATCAAGGCTTGGCACTAGAGGTTCTTGAAGATTCCCCTCCTCTAGCTCTACCTGGGTAATAAATACTCCCCCTTGGGACCCCAGTTGTTCCATTTGCTCTCTAGTGAGCTGCTTCTCTCCAATCTACAAAGGGTATTGGGTAGGTGAATATTCTTCAATATGGGGACCTTTTTCTTTTATTATTTTTTGCCTCTTGGGTGAGGTCTCATTAGATCTCTCTTCCAAAACAACACTAGTTGATCATATTATTTGCTTGTCTTTGTCTACAATGGCCTTCTTATTTTGGATCACATTGCCGCCTAGTCTTTTTTGAAAAATTAACTACTCGGTTCCAATATTAGGAGTGAACGTCAATCTCCTTATGACCTCTTTGGCTTTATTTGGATAGGCATTAATGAAGAATTGTTTCTTCTCATTCATTGTTTCCATTATCTTAGGAAAGGTAAGCATCAACTTATTTATTTTATCCACCTCTATTTTTGCATTATTAAGAGGATTGTAATCTTTCTCAAAACAATAAATAAATTTGAAAATTCTTGAAAAAACCTTCCACTTCTCCTTTTTGGTCTCTTGCTGCTACAAAGAGAACTCATTCCTTATTATATCCTTAGGGTAATAAGGTTGATGTTTTATGGAACCAAGCTTAGCATTGAATCTAAACACCAAATCATAAAATCCCTTAGTATCACAAAAATGGGGATGAGACACAGCCATCTTATACTAGTCTAGAAACTTGTGTAAAGACAACCAACCACCTTTTGCAATTACAAAATGGTGGGCTATAGTACAAGTTGGGAAAAATGAGCCTCTTTGGCTTCTTACCAAATAGTTTTCCTCCAATCCTCCCAGCTGCCACAATATCTCAGCTATTCCTATTTTTAGTGCCACTTGGTAGGGCAATATGTGATGGGTCCCTTGGAAACCATAAATTCTAAAAACAATTGAAGTAGAGTATGGTATAGTATCTCCCCAATTGTGTGATACTTTCAAGCCAGAGGGGTTATGCATGGGCCTGATGAAATTTATTAATTTCCTAGCGATTTTTGGATTGTCCCTTAATAAGAGGCACTTTAACCTTGAGGCAAAGTACCTATCAAACTTGACGAAACTAGCCTTTCCTACATCCCAGGTCATAACTACACTCCACAACTAAACTGACAAAGGTTCTCCCTCCTATTCTCTCTTCAAAAACATTTCTTTCCCAAAATATGTTACACCTTTAAACAAGAACATATGCATCAACAATGAGTAATGACCAAAAGTTTTTTTATTTTTCCCTTGGAAATTCAACCTAGGTCTATATTGATTTCTTCTACTAAATAGGAGGCGAAATGAAAAAAAATATCAACACCCAAAGAAGTAATTTGAATCATCATATACATAAAATTTATAGGCATGACATTTTGCTCATCCTCACTGAAAACCCTACACAAAGTCATATGTATCTCCATAGCTTGGGAATTGAAATATTCTATTTTAAAAGGTTCCCTAATAGATGTTGTGATTACTAGCAAGTTCCCAATTGTGTCTATGTGTACCCTCAGTGCACCCTTCTTGAACATATCCTTCTTAGATAAATATTCCTTCTCTAGATCTTGTAGGTCAATAGGTATATGATAATCTAATAGTGGCTCTAGACAAAAAATCTTCTTGAATTTCCTTAGGGCTTACTATGATGATCCATTCACCATCCATTCTTCTCACTACTCTAATTGTTGGGTCTTAACTTTTTCTAGTAGCCATTAATAGGTTAGAATCCGTGAAAACACTAGTGACCACTAGTTTTCCCAAGTCAATGTTCTAGATGTTCCCATGAGGGGCAAATAATTTCCTTTCTGAGAACCATTTTTTGAAAAGATAGAGCCATTTTCTAGAAGTAGTAGCATCTCTAACCCAATTTCCCTTATCATACAATCTGTCAACAATTTTGAGTCTAGGGTTTAGAGATGTTAATTTTTTCACTTGAGCAGACTTGTTTGTGGATTTAGGAAATAATTCAAGTAGGTCATCATGAATATTTTTGAATAAATAGTTTTCTTGACCTAAGAAAACTTTCTTTGGATGCATGGCAAATAAAAATGACATAAAACTAGAACACTTTGATATATATGGTGATTTCAGGAACTTACTTGATTCTCTGCTACCTTTTCTCTACAATTTTACAATATACTATGGAAAAATGGAAATTCTTTTGCATTCTGATCACACCGAGCACAATTTCTTAATAGCTTTGAACTCTTTGGAAGCTTGAAAATTTGTTCATGTATGAAGGAAATAGCAAGATTTCTACAATATACTCTATTCCTGGTTCACATGAGGATCTTTCAATCTTCATAAATGAATTGTAAGGAGAACAAAGTGCCACCACCTTCTATTTTTAAAAATAACGGTTGATCCCAAAAAATTTGACAATCCAAGAACAAAATAAAAGATGACTCATTTTCTACTTGCCAAGCTAGAAGCCAATCCAATAAGCTTTATCTGCATACGCCTTTTTTTTACTACTAGCAACTTGGACTAGACCCATTGGCACTTGAGGACATGTGTCACCTTCTTGCTATATTGTCATGCATAAATAGTGAACAAATTCCTTATGTGACATAACAACAATCATTGATTCATTATAATCTAACAATGTGCATTTGATTAGTGCTATGGTGTGATTGTGGTGGGTCCCTCCATTTATCCCTTTGGTCACTATGTCACTACTATTAAAAGGCCAACAATTTCTCATAATGACATGGTGATAGTCATTGATACAAATTAGATCTCATGGTTCCAACTCTTCATTTACCTTTTTCTTGAGTGCATTTCCATGTCATATGTGACTTGACAACACATTGACATGCTGGAAAATTGTGTATAATATTTTAATCCTTTTTACAACATAATAAATTCAAGCCCCGCTGTGTCTTGTCTTTTTCGGTAAGGTGCTATGTCACTATTGGTATAAAAACATGCATTTTCTGGTTGCAACATAATGACCACTGCATTCCTTAAAAAAATTGGCACATAAAACACACATGTTCTAAATAGCTACCAATGTGTTACAATGAGTATGTAGCTTATTGCTAGCTAGGGAACTTTTGGGACCCACCTTTCAATATAAATTGTTTTCCCATTCCACTTTTCCTGGCAAGGTATTATGTCATTATCGGCAGGATTCCACCATTTCTCAATCATGACATAGTGACCTCCTTAAGGCTTTAAGAGATTTTGGTGTAAAGAAAATCACACATTTCTACCATTATCACTATATTCAATACTTTTGGCAATGCATCGTAATCACACGACTACATTAAAAATAGAAAATGTTTATGGTGCCCATTTGGTTTATTAATCTCACATTTTTCATTTTCATGGTAAGGCATTATGTTGCTATCGGTAGGATTCTTATATTTTTCGATTGCAACATAGTGACTTCCTAAATATTACAAAAATTGGTGATGGAATTTCAATGTAACAATTCCAACTAGTCCCTTTTCTGGTACTGACATTTCTGACATTAGTCACACTGCTGAGAATTTAAAATAATGAAAAACTAGTGCCCACCTTTCTATCTCACATCACCATCTTTTTGTTTCACAATGGCTGCCATGTCGCATATGATAAAATCCTTATAGTTTGTGATAGTGACATGATGACCACCATAGATTTGATGGTAGGAAAAACTTTGGGAAAAATAAATTGAAAAGAAAGAAATTAAATGACTCTTGAAAGAATATTCCAATTTTAAAATTGAATTGCCTACAGTTTTTTTTTAAAAGGAAGCACATGATCTAACAAGTCTGCTTAGGGCATAAAATATTTTAATAGGGTTTCACCTAGTTTTTTAAAAATGAAACTTTGCACAAACCAAACACTAACTTGTATGATACAAACTTATCTAATTATTTTTTTGTAAAAAATCAGACCACCACGTACAATGTGGGTCAAACCTTTGACCTCTAGATGTTTGTGATCTAGCTTCAACACATCATTATTGCATAATGTACCATATGCCTGACCTAGTTCAAGATTCCCTAGTTCTTGATTAGAGAAATGATAAAATGACTTTGTGTCATGAATGAGAAGTACCTTTGGAGGGATTCATGAGTGAGATCCTTGGGGATCCTTTTCCTTGGCAATCATTGGATATAGCTTGAATTATAGAGGAATGTAATCCAAATTGTTTACCAACATTTTTAAGTCCTTCTTGACCTTGGAACTAGAAGATGTTGCCATGATTCTTGGTTGATGAAGGACTTGAAGATGTTGTCTTCACCTGAGAATTTCCTTCACCAAACTTGCACCTAATCTCCTTGGGGGCTTGAGGAATATTTTTCTCTTTAGAAAACTCTAAATTTGTAGTGGAAATAGAACTTCAATTTCAATTTTTTATCATTTTTTTGATTTTAGGTCTTCATTCAATGCTCTATACCTAGGTAAGTAGAAGAAGATCAGTTTGGTCTTAAAACCTTGAATGATCTTCTAATACTAATGAGGCATTCTTGGTGGAGTTACTGACTCAGTTGAATTTCTCCATGCTTGGTTGGATCTAAGGAGTGACTTGGTTAGAACTAATAGGTCAGTTAGGCCTAAGGACTAGCTCGGTTAGAACTAATAGCTCAGACAAGTTTGACACTTTATTTCTATCCGAGTGCATCTAATATGCTTATTTGGACTATCTTGCTTGGACAACTAGAACTGATGTAGAATATGAATTTTTCCATAGCTCTATTGGTCTTCTTGCCCATTCAAGTAGAGATAATTGAATCACCCAATTCATTTCTTTAAGTGTCAATAACCTCACTGATTTTTCTTTAATTCTCTAGATATTTCCTTGCCTATTGCTACTTCATTTCAATCTTGTTCTTATCAGCCTTTGATTTCTTTTCATCTTTAACTTTACCTCAATTGAGCCAATTCTTTGCTAGATGTCCAAGTTCTTTGCATACATAAAATATTTTGGTAGGATTTTTATTTCTAAAGTGATTCTTTATGCAATTAGCTCCTATGTGTCCAAACTCTCCACATAGGTAAAATATGCATCAAGTGTTGTAATCCTAACCAAAGATTCTTTAGAAAGTTCTTCAATAGGATTCCAATTCTTAGTTCTACACTCTGAAGATCTATGGCCTTGTTCATTTAATGTGAACCATTTTACTTCAAAATTAGTTTTCTCTATGCATTCACTTTCCCTATGTTCATTTTAATTCCAACTATACCATTTATCATAGTTGGCTAGAATCAATACATAAAGTAATTAAGCTTCATATGCCAAAATAAGAAAAATCCTTTGTAAGACAACCCTGCTCAGTAGAAACTAACTTTGGAACAATTTTTTGCGTTAACCAATAGAAGCTCGATTAACACTGTGAACTTACAAAAGTCATTTAGCAATTGAGTGAACTTGGTGAATACTAACTCTGTCCAACTTTCCCTTCATTAATCGAGTGAGCTTGGTTAACACTCTTTTTTTTCCTAAACTCCTTCAATGCCCAAGTGAGCTCGGTAGACACTATCATCTATTCAGAGTAAACCTATGAATGCTAGGTAGTCAAGGAAAACTGTCTTCACTGACCAAGTGAGCTCAATAAGCACTATCTATCAATTGATATGACATTTGTGTAACATCAAAGACAACACATAATTAATCAATTGTATCCAACAATCTCCCTCTTTGGCATTGATGGAAACACAAAATGTCATAGCATAATGAAATTTAAGAATAAGACTCCTTTTGATAGAAAGTGTCTCCCTCTTTGATTTTGCATAAGAACTTCTTCTTTATGTTGTATTCTTCCTTTGCATAACTTCTTTTCAAACTTCTCCCTCTACAAAATTTTAGATTGATAAAGATATGACATAAACTTCTCCTTCTTTGACAACACATGTCAAATTTCTATCAATGTGCCTTGAGTACTGATTGATATTAAATATTCTCTTGGTTATGCTACATCAACTAATTGATTTTTAACTTGGTTCTTGTTGATGCATTAATAAACTCTATATAGTGAGCTTTAGATAGGGTAATGACTCCTAGCTTACCTGTTAGATACAAAAATGCATCCTTAGGTAATGACTTGGTGAATATGTCTGCAATTTGTTCTTTTGTATGGACATATTCCAATCTAATTTCTTTTTCCTACACCAATTCTCTGAGAAAGTGATATTTTATAGCAATGTGCTTTGTTTTGGAATGCATTACTGGGTTCTTTGATATGTTAATTGCATTGGTGTTATCACAATACATGACTATTGGTTCTTTGATTTCAACCTTCATTCCTTCTAGCAATTATTTGAACCAAACAATGTTAGAACAATTTATTGTTGCTACTACTTACTTTGCTTCTGCTATGGATTGGGATGTGTAATTTTGCTTCTTGCTTGTCCAAGATACTGGCCTTTTACCAAGAATGAAAGCTCCACCACTAGTGCTTTTTCTGTCATCAAGATTTCCTACCCAATCAACATTAGTAAATACCTTTATGTCAAGGTTTCCTCCAAGTTTGTACCATAAACCATAGTCTTTAGTACTTTCAAATATCTCAAGATTCTTTTGATTGCCATCATGTGATTTTTTGGGTTTAGCTGAGAATCTTGCCACTATCTTGAATGCTAAGGCAATATTAGGCCTAATGTAAACTACATACTGTAATTTTCCAATCATTGATATATATAAGGTTTGATCTCCTTCTTTGGAGTCATCTTTTTTGGTATGATTGAGTCCAGTATACATAAGGGTACTAGCTAGTTTTGAATCTTCCATTCCAAACTTGTTGAGTATCTTTTTATATACTTGGATTAAGTGATATAGATACCATTTTTGTTCTATTGTATCTACAATCCAACAAAGAATTTTATTTCACGAAACATGGGCATCTCAAACTCTTTGTTCATTTGTTCTAAAAATGCTTTGCATAGGTCACCATCTCCTGTAAATAGAGTATTATCCACAAATATCTCTGCCAACACAATTTTTTTATCTAGTCCTTCCTTGATGTACAAACTTATGTTATCATTTGTTCTCTAAAAACCAATTTGTATCAAGTAGTTATGTAGTCTTTCATACCAGGATCTAGGAGCTTGTTTGAGACCATATAGTGCTTTGTGTAATCTACAAACCATGTCCCTTTTGTCAGGATCAACAAAACCTTCTAGTTGTTCAATGTAGACTTCTTCATCAAGAATTCCATTTAGGAATGTAGATTTAACATCCATTTGATATACTTTGAATCCTATGTGAGCTGCATATGCAAGTAGGGTCCTAACACCTTTTAATCTTACAACAAGGGAAAAATCTCACCATAATCAATTCCTTCTTGAGAATAGCCTCTACACACTAATCTAGCTTTGTTTCTTGATACTTGTCCATCTTCATTCAGCTTATTTTTGAATACCCATTTTGTTCCAATCACATTTTTATTTGTAGGCCTAGGAAAACGAGTCCAAGTTTTGTTCTTTTCTATTTGTTCTATTTCATCATTCATTTCCTCAACCCAACTTTCATTTTCTAGAGCATCCTTAACAATTGTAGTTTCAAAATCAGCAAGTAAACCTATACCTTTTAATTTTTTTCTTGTCATAATACCTTCTAATTTATCTCTAATAATATGATTAGGTGCATGATGCCTTCTAACAAACTTAGCCAATACAGGTTTTTTTCCTTTTGAATGAATTGCACTATCTTCATTTTGAATTTCGACTTCAAGCCGAGTTTGTTCAGACTCGCTAGCTTCAAAATGTGACTCAGGTCCTTGTGACTCAATTTGTACTTCTTGCAACTTGGTAACTATAGAAGACTTGGGAGGTGAAGTCTCCTTATTGTTAGATATGCCTAGCAATGTATTAGGTTCGAAGTAAACAATCTTTTGTAATATTCTGGTTCCTTCTTCTTTCTTCTTCAGTCTTTTTTGAAAACTCATCAATTTTCACATGCACACTTTCTATGATTTTATAAGTAGACAAATTCAAACATTTATATGCCTTATTTCTGTAAGAATATCCTAAGAATATACCTTCATCACCTTTCATATCAAACTTGTCTTTTCTAGAATCTTTCAAGATATAACATTTATTGCCAAATACTTTTAGGTAACTTACATTAGGTTTGTAGCCATACCATAATTCATAGGGAGTTTTATTTGAGTCCTTCAGTTGTACTCAGTTCAAAGTATGAACTATAGTGATGATGGCTTCCTTCCAGTATTTGATAGCAACATTCTTTTCAATCATTAAAGTCCTTTCATAATCCATGATGGATCTAATTCTTCTTTCAGCTATTCCATTCTACTTAGGAGTGGCAGGGGCTGATACTTTCCTTTTGATTCCTATTTCAATGTAGAAATTATTGAATTCATTGGAGATGAATTCACCACCTTTGTTTGATCTTAAGAATTTCAATCTTTTTCATGTTTCCTTTTCTATTCTTCCCAGATACCATTTGAACTTCTCAAATGCTTCTGACTTTTCTCTAAGATACATAACAATCATCATTCTAGAGTAGTCATCAACAAAAAGAATAAATAATTTTTCTCAATTATAACTTTCTATTCCAATAGGTCCACATAAGTCAGTATGCACAATTTCCAAGACATCTTCAGATTGATAGTTTTTGCTCTTAAAACTAGTCTTTCCCATTTTTTCAATCTGACAATTTTTGCATAAACCAACATCTGGTTTCTTCAAACTAGGGATACCTCTTACTTTTTTAAATTTTCTTGTCTTGACCATCTTATCAAAGTTTACATGACATAGTCTTCTGTGCTATAACCAACTTTCTTCCATTTGAGCAATAAAACATGAGCAACCACCAAGATCTATGTTACCTATTGTTTGTTTGCCCGATCCAATCAGATTCCCTTCATCTAGTAGTCTTGCTTTACCATGCATGAATTCTACCTTGAATCTAATGTTGATTAGCTATGCCACACTTAGTAGGTTATGTTTTAGTCATTCAACCCAATAGGCATTGTCACATACAAGTTCATTGGTTAATGAGATGCGACCTTTCCCTTTTATGCAACAAGGTTCATTGTTTCCAAACCTTACACTACCTCCATCAGAGTGTTCAAAGTGTTCAAATTTTGTTTTGTCTCTAGTCATATGATGTGAACATCCACTATCTATGATCCATGTGTCATTTTTACTAACATGAGAGATAAGTTCCATCTTACATTCTTCTTCTTCTTCATCAAATTCATCTTTTACAATAATGTACACTATTTCATCTTTACTGTTATTAGAATCTTTAACCATAAAACAAGTTTTCTTATCTTTCTCTTTGAGGGATCTGTGACTTTTGGATTCCTTCTTGCCTTTGTACTTGTGGCTATTTTTCTCATCATTTCTTTCTCTATTTGGGCACCTGGTAGTAATATGACAAATTTCTTCACATGATAAGTAGATTAAAGGAACTTAACCTTTGTACTTTTCTCTACCTCTAGAGTATTTCTTTGCAAGTAAAGCTTCAACAACTTCAAGATCACTACCTAGAATTTCCTTTGTTTCCTCTTCACTTTCTGATTGATTTTCCTTTGTTTCCTTACCTTTTTCTTTGAGTGAAACTTTAGCTTCAAATGCAAACTCAACATTTTTGGAAGCTAGAAAATAATTGTCAAAGTTGTCTAGCTCAAAGGCAATCAATCTTCCTACCAAGGCATCCAAACTTAACTTGTGATTTGGGTCACATCTATTTTCTTGAATAGAAGATAATCTAATTGCATAGATGGGAAAAAAGGTTCTAATAACTTTACTTACAATAGTTTCTTTCTTGATTTATCCTCTAGAAGTTCTGATTGCATTGACACTAGCTTTGATTCTTTCCCCATATTTGGCAACATTTTTATCTTCTCTAATTCTCATATGATCAAACTATCCTCCATGGATTTTTGCTTTGGGTCTCCTTACATTTTCATCACCACCATACATATCCTTTAGCATGTTCCACATATCAAAAGTAGTTTTACAATCTTTGATCTCATCAAATTTATCATAGTTGAGAGCAGATGCAATATCATTCATCATGATGTTATGGTTCTTTTTCTTAGCAAGATCTCCAATAGATAATGTACCAGTAGGATTTTTGTATTCTTCATCAAGGTATTTGTAGCTTGAATCATTAATGGTGGCCAGATGAAGTCTCATGAGTCCCTGCCATGCTAAAAGTTGTCTCTGTTTAGCTTTGGAATCTCTCTCTTGTAAGACATCCTAATCTTTAGCTTAGGTCCTTGAAACCTACCCTTCAAGTAGCAAAAACTCTAATACCAAATTATTGGAAATATAGAAGGAGTAACTAAAAGGGTGGTGAATTAGTTACTACTAAAATAAATCTCAGATCCCTTACATGTCAACAATAATATTTAGACTAAGAAAACTAATTGTTGTTGATGCTTAATAAGTAAATAAAAATTGTTGTATTATAGTAAATGTAGAGTGAATTACTTTTGGCAAATTCTAAAATATTATTAGTAATTAACTTTGCAAGCATAAGAGAAATAGCATGTACACATGGGACACCAAGATTTAACATGGAAACACAATTTGGGAAAAACCATCAATGTAACTAGTTACTATTTTTCACTCTTCTGAAGTGAGCCCTGTTCAGAGCCAACTCTATTAAAGCTTACAATGCACATTGTTAGATGTGACCCTATTAGAGGTTTTAATCACCCTACTATGAGTGGCCTTGCAAGAGGTATTAAAAAAATTCAATGGAATTGCCACCTTCTCAGAGGATTTACAACTGGCTATTAAACCAACTTTGTTAAGAGATTTTAGATCACTACTACAATAGCTAGAGAATACAATGAAATGACCTTATTGTGATGCATCTGAATTGTTGAATCTAGATCTCTTTTATGCTTAAACTTGATCCTTCTTGATCAAATATTACTTTTTCGCTCCACAAGGATACATGCTTATCCTATAAGTTTGCTCCCTCTCTTTTCTCTTCAATTCAATCAACAGACTTGTACACACACTAGAAATCTCAACTAGACCTTTTATTTATACCTTCTAGATTGTCAAGTTAGTCCAAATTCAAATTACAATGATTGATATTCATAATCATAGTCGAATAGAATCAATACATAAAGTAATTAAGTTTCATATGCAAAAATAAGAAAAATCCTTCGTAAGCTGACCTTGCTCGATAGAAACTAACTTTGGAATGATTTCCTATGTTAACCAATAGAAACTTGGTTAACACTTCAAACTTGTAGAAATCCTTTGGCAATTGAGTGAACTTGATGAATATTAACTCTATCCAAATTTCCCTTCGTTAATCAAGTGAGCTTGGTTAACACTCTTTTTCTACCTTAATTCCTTTGATGCCCAAGTAAGCTCAGTAGACACTATCATCTATTTAGAGTGAACCTATGAACACTTAGTAGATAAGGAAAACTATCTTCACTGACCAAGTGAGCTTGGGAAGGATTGTTTTTCAATTGATATGACATTTGTGTAACATCAAAGAAAACACATAATTAATCAATTGTATCTAATAGTTGTGATGACTCTCTTTGGTCACTATAGCCCAATCCTCCTTCCCATTTATGGCTATTCTGAGATATATCAGCTAACTCATCCATGCTTACTTGTAATGTCATCATTCTTTCATTAGTTTCTCTTTCTGCTCTAAGACCATTTGAGAGTCTTTCATTTTCTATCATTATCTTGATGACTTCATGATTTTCATTATTCAACTTATTTACCAAATATACCCAATGGCTGGTAGATTTCATTATCTTTTTCTTCTAACCTAGTGTTGAGTAGTCATCTAGCTTCTTCCATATTTTTTTTCATTTCAGCTTGGTTTTGTTGTTCCATGACTTCCCATATTTTGATTGAATGAATCTCCTATTCTCAAGTTTCAATTTTTTGACTTCATCTTGGAGAATAAGGTTCCTTCCAAGTAGATCTTCTATAGTTGTATCTGCTTCATCTAAACTTCTTTCTTTGAAAATAGCTTTAATTATTTCTTCTACATAAAGATTGTCATTCATTTTTTTTGTTAATTCTTTTCAAAGATTGAGAGAGTGGCTCCTTCAATTTCTTTATTTGCTCCATGGCCATATGTAGATCCAACTTTTCATTCACAATGACTTTCTCTAGCTTGTATACTTCCATTATTTCTGACATTTTCTCTAAAGATGCTAAACTTTTGATAAAAAGAACCTTGGCTTTGACACCAGTTGATGGAAATGTAATACAAACTAGGTGACTGAGAGGGGGTGAATAAGGAACCACTTAAACTTCTTCCAATGAAACCACTTTGTTAAGTTTTCTAATCTACTTGCATGAATGAAACATGAAGTAGTATAGTAATAACACCATAACACAATATTTGGTAGCCCAAAAACCCTCCAAGTAGAAGGTAAAACTAGGGTGGGGATGACACTCACAATGCTTCACTATTGAAGTAATAAAGTTGTCCTATTAAAGCTATTGACAATTGGCTATATCTAGTGATGTAATTGTTGTCATTAATGGAAACACATGATGCATATATTGTAGAAAACCTTAGAAATAAAGATACTTAGCTTTTGGTACTCAAAAAATTGTCTTAGTATGAAATTGGTTTACAGTAGTGTATTGTATTGATGTATAACTTGTTTATATGATGTTATCTATGAGAGAGAGGTTAGATGGAGATATTATACATGTTAATGATGATGTGTATAATCTCAAACATCAATACAAACATTACAGAAAAAAGATATTCACAATTTACCAATAAAAAGAATAACAGAATTAATGTTAAAGGAATTACTCTATTTACAAATAATCACTTGACCAATTAGGGCTAAGATCCTAGATGTTTACTTTAAGTTGGAAAAGTATATTGCGGTCCTAGCTAACATAGAAGAAATTTGTGAAAATGTATGATATTTATGCAAAGACATCTTATGAAGCCATTTGAGAGAAGAAAAGTGATGTGAAAATTTATTTGATTAAATGCGAAGTAATGTTATAAGTGAATGCTAAGTTTTGTAACATATGCAAAAGTGATTTTGTGATATGAGATCAAGATAAGATTAGAGATCAGTTGGAAAGAAGGTACATCATCTATATACTTGAGGATTAATTACTTGTTTGGATAGTGAGCTCTTCTTGTAATTGGAAATGAATGTTTTGTTTACGAGCTCTTCTTGTATGATCCATTATATTACAACTGCTAATAGGGTTGGAATCTCCTAACATGGATTCAAAGTCTCCTAATAGGAAATCATATGTATTGAAAGCTTTTATAGACTCTTAAAAGAATACATCCTCTAACAAGGAAAATTTATATTAGTACATCAACTAGTGGGTATCATCCCCATTGGGGTTTTCCCTTGGCCAGGGTTTCCCTAGTTAACAAAATATGGTACGCTATGAGTTCTCTTTTTGCATGGTTATTATTACTATTCAACATTACTTGTTTACTTTCTTATGCATGGTTCAAAGTAATAAATAATATCTAATTGTTGACAAAAGTTTGTAGAATACTAATTCACCCCCTCCCCTCTCTCAGTATTCCCTATTTCTAAAAATTTATATCAGAGCATAGTTACTTAGAAGAGGCTTAACAAATTGAGTAAGATCCCTATGGATATGGAATAGTTGATGAAGAATCTTGAAAAGGCACTTGAACAAATTGATCTCCTTACTGAAGAAAGAGATAAGATGAAAGATAGATATGAAGACTCCAAAGTATACATTGGATAATTGAAGGTCAAGATTGAACATCTCAAATCAAAGCATAAAGTGAAGATTACCAAACTAAAGTTGAGTTGGAAGAATGATCCTAGCAAAGTTGAATTTGATTTTAAGACTAAGAATTCAAATCTTAGAACCAATCTAGCAAAGAAGACATCTAAGCTTGAAGCATTAAAATTCAATCATGAAGAACTTCAAAAGTACAACACTATTGTGAAAGGCGAATTAATTTAGACCAAGCTATAGCTTGAAATGCTCTATACTAGCAAAGAAAAGATTAATGAATCAATGCCAATACAAAGACCTACCTATGATAAGACTAGTCTTAGTTACATATTTAACATGTCTACAAAGAAACCTGAAAGTGGATCAAATTCAAAAGAGAAATATTTAAATTTGATGATAAGGTTGAATCAAGTCAATCTTTTGATAAATCCAAAGAAGTTGAAGAAGAGAAGCAAACTGAGAAATTAGATGAACCTAAGCAAGTTGAATCGCCTAAAGAAAATATGTATGAGTTTAGATGTAAGTTTTTTTCATGTAATGAAATAGGTCATATGAAAAGAGATTGTACAAATAAATCATTTAATTATGTTATGAACATTTATCATCATAATTGTTGTGGTATTGGTCATAAAGCAATTGATTTTAGAAAACCTAAATACGAGATAGAAGAAATAGTAGAATTCTAGAAATTCTAACCTTGCAGATAGAAGAAGATCTAATGAAAGGACATCAAGAGAAAGGGGACCTTATGAAGAAAGAAAGTAGATCCCGTGTTATAAGTGTAACAACTTTGGACACATAGCCTAGAATTATCAAGAACCTATCGATCATTAGAATCATAGAAGGAGAACCCTAGTATGTCAGTTATGCAACAACTTCAGACATAAAACAATGTACTATAGGATGGACAGAAGGAACGATGAAAGGAACTTTGGAAATGAAAAAAGGAATCATGAAAGAAACTTCATAAATGATAGAAGGAACCATGAAAGTAACTTTGAAACTAAGAAAGACGATGAAGATTGAACTTCGAGTAGAACTTGTTGAGGAATTTGTAAAGGGATTAAATATTTTAGAGGAAAAGTTAGATGATGCTGAGATAGGAAAATTGAAGTCAACAATTGAGTTTGATTCAACCAAGTTGAAATAAGCTTGTTCACAACACCCAAATTTAAAACTTCATTTAGAGATTGAGCTTATGAGTAGTGAGGTTTAGAGGTGTATCTTGATGAATTTAGATTGTAGCTAAGCTTGCTTGCAATTTGGAGCTGATCAAAACAAGTTATGATGTAAATAAAAGTTACTAGAATAATAGAGAGTTTATTCAATGATAGAAGATGAAATCTATGTTTTCATCGCAAATTTCTTGGAGTAAAGTTTTATGGAGCATTGTCATGATGAAAGGAAGCTATGGTGAACCTCATATAGAATTTGACGATTGGATAGATAATCTTGAGTAGATATTTGATTTTGGAATGAAATCAACAACATTTTTTTTTTGGAAAAGTGCACAATTAATGCAAGTTCTAGCTAGATAAATAGAGTATGAAACTAATTATTTCCACATTGTGGTTATCTTAGAAGCTTAGAGAATTTGGAAATGAATTGGAAAAAATGATTTTGAGCAAAAACCTACTTTGAAAAAGGTATTTTATAATTTTTTGCACAAAAATTCTTTGATAGATTTATATTTGGTGAAACCATGGATATGTTAGTAGTTTAGAATGCTGAGAATGTTGAGAGAACTAAATTAAAGGTTGTTCCTATGAATCCCTTAGAGGAAAACCCTAATTAAACTTTATCAAAAACTCTAAAAAATGTAGTTTACTTGGAAGACATAGGAAGCCATTTGTCTAGTAAGTTTGAAACTATTGGAAGTGAGTTTATGAACAAAGATATGGAAATTATTTTCAATCATGATATGACTATTAAGCCCAAATACGATCATCTAAAGGATTTAGATTTAGTCAAATATCACTTTTACTATGAACATGATATAGAAGAGTGGACTTAGATTATATTAAGCAAAATTCATAATAGAAATATTTGGATGAGAGAAGATGTAGTTGACATCTCTGCCGACCTTATTCATAAGGTAGTGTACCTATTGGTGAGAAGCCAGTTAAGAAGAAGGTGGAACTTAACACTAAAGCAATTTATAATGGTAAGATAATGGTGATCAACACCATCAAAAAACATGATGTGAGATTCTTAAGCAGAATCATTGCATATTCTATTTTTGTAAGTTCTAAAAGTGATGTGTTGTTAGTAGGCTTTATTTATGTAGCCTACAAGATTTGTGTTGAGAAGGAGAAAGAGAATGCGAGTGAGATTCTAAGAGTACAAGTCCTTGAGAATTTGGAGAAGATTAAGAGAGATAAGAATGATGTATTTAGATTCTAGTCTCTGATTAATCATATTTTCTTTCATGTACTTAAGAGATTTCCATTTTTATTAGTTACAAAGATTATGAGTAGTGAAAGATGCACTATGGATAAGATAAAATATGGATACAAAAGGCATCCTACAAAGAAAATCTTGGATAGTTGTAATTTAATCATGAGGATATTTTAGAATTAGATGAAATAGAGATTCAGAATTGCGCCTACAATTTTTGACATATTTAAGAATGATATATGTTTTATGGTGGATATAGACCTAACTTATATTGAAGTAGTAGAACCTTGGGAAACATTTCTTGAGCCCTTAGGTTATGAGTTAAGTGATGATATAGCTATTGGTTACATTGATTTAATATTGAAATCCAAAATATATCATGCATCATATAGATTTGAAATGCATGAAGAAATAACTTAAATAGCTTACCAGGCATCATTAGAGAAAGCATATCATAAGAAGGTTGCTACTATAATGAAGAAAGCACTATTTGAGGTCAGTATGTCAGAAGAAGAATCATAGGTAGTTAGAAAATCGATCTTTGGATTGAAAAAAATTGGTGAACAAGGTGTAATGTGTGTGACACCTCTGTCAGTTGCCCAAGCATCCAGTGTATCCATTGCAGGAACTCCTACAGAATAGAGCATCCCATATGCTGTTGTATCAGCCTAGTAACCAAGTAGCTATAAAAGGAAGTCAAAGAGAGTTAAGAAACAAGCTACTAGACCAAAGAAAAGAAAGAAGACATTTTCAGGGTAAAAGCACAAACCTATGTCACCTTTTATAAAGGAAAAGTGATATCAGAATTTAAACTCCTAAACTTTAACAACATAAAAGTGGCATTTGTGTTTAGAATTTGAAGATGATGTAAACTAATGAAATGTGTAAAATTGGATGAAGTTTATGTGTGTAATTTTTTTAAAAAGAATTGAGTGAAAATTTTATTTATTTTTGAAATTTTAAAGTCTATTTTTAATATTTTTAAAAAATGATGAAAATATAGAGTTTTTTTCCTGTCAAGAAAATATATGCACATATTCATATTTTGGTCTGATTTTGAAATATGTTAGAGTTAACATGTATAACTAGTGCAACAAAAAAAAAAATTGAAATTCAGCTAATATTTTCAAGTTATAACTAGTCAAAATCAAAGTTATCAAAAATTGATAGTTTTTCAAATATTTTCAAATTATAACATATTATCTGTAATAAATTTTTTTAAAAAAATTATATGATAATAATCATCACTCCAAGACCTACAAAAGCATATTTTTAATTTTTTTTAAAAACTTCAATTTAGTAGGTCAAATTGGCCCTCAAAGTGAGATGTTTACAGAAGTACTTATTTTTTCTTGTGTGGCTACCACATAGGGAGTTATAGCCGAAACCATTTCGGCCATAAGCCTTTCAGCCAAACCTGTTTTGGCCAAAACCCCCGTCAGCCGATTAAATTGCATGTGGTTAATGTGGTTGTTTCATATAAAATAAAGTTTATCTTTTCTTTTTTTTAAATAAATATCCAAAACTTCAAAAAATGGAAGAGCATTTTCAAAAGACAACTAATTTTGAAGCCATTTTCCGCAACTATTTTGTGGATTTAATCAGAATTGCAAAGGATTAAATATTTTGAAGGTGTTTTTTTCTGTCTACTTATTTTTATTTTTATCTATTCTATATTGAAGCGTTATTTGGTATTTAGTGAAATGATTTTATTTTTCCTATAGATTAAAGTATTCAATGGGCAATAAAAGAAAAAGATCAAGGAAATGTGATAGAATAAGAGATGACAAAACGAAAGGTCTTACAAAATGTAACTAAAACCAACCTACTGAAATTCTTGAAAAAGATAAGATTCATGAAGAAAATGAAAGTAATAGAGAGGAAGAAATTGGCAGTTCTACTGATAGAGACAAATTAGAAGACATAACAAATTTGATGGATTTGGATGAGGAACTACTTTTTAACCAAATTCCATCTAAAGATATGATAAATGATAACACTATTAGAAAGCAATGTTAGAATATGTGGGATGAATATTTCAAGGATAAAAGTATATTTGGATAGGCACAATTATTTGTCAAGTTATTTAGGAGAAAATATATGATACTTGTTTTGGAGTTGTTGGGTGTTGATATCAAGAAAAGCCATGCATGTAATATTAATAAAAGAATAGTTGAAACCTTGCAAAATGATTATAACAAAATTGACAACACAACTCAAGGAGGTGATTTGAGTAATGCACATAGAGCATTGATGACTACTATATCTAGTAGAAAATTGACACATAGAAAATAGGTACATGCAACTTTTGATGTACTACATATATCTAGAGGAACTGTCCAGAGATACATCAAGAGGAGAAATATGCTAGATGATAACATTGAGAATAACTGGGTGCATATTTGTAGAGTTCCTCAAAAAGATAGAATTTCTAAAGATATAAAAAGAAAAGTTTTTAAATTTTGCACCACACATTCTCGTGTTTCTTCCAATAGATGTGATACTATACAAGTTAAAGATCAAGAGACAGGGGCCAAAATTGAACATCCAAAATATTTCATAGATATAACTCAAAGTAAATTATTTCAAACATTCAAACAAGAATTTTCAAATGTCAAAATATGTCAAAGAATTTTTAAGAGTTTGCGTCCTTCCTTTGTATGCATAAATAAGATGCATGAAACTTGTTGTTGTCGAAATCATGTTGAATTTGGTCTACACTTACAATCATATAAAAAAGTTATGGTAATACTTGATCCTAATTTAGTCATCCATAGTAGTACAACACAATTTGTGAAGTCCATATTACGTGATAAATTAGAAGATTCAAATGAATTCAAAGTGCAATGCATAAAAAATTAGTCTAAAGATTATGAAGATTTACGCAAATTTTTTGAAATGCAAATTGAGAATATTAATGAATCCACGCCAGTTTCATGGATGAGATATGAATATGAGACATACCAAAATAAGATAGGAGATGAATCCAAAAAAATGTATTGGAGGAGAGTGAATTGCGTTATGATGAGTTTATGAACAAGTTCTATCCATTGATATATCCACATATCCAACATTGCCATGGTGTACAATGGCAAGCTAAATAGTTTTGTGATTCCAAAAGAAAATTTCCACCTAGTTGTATACTTTTAGTTATAGAATTTTTTGAAAATTATACATTTGCACCTCAAACAGAGCTTCAAGGGCAATATTATCATTCTAAACAAGTTGCAATATTTGTGCAAGTGACCTATAGATATGCACAATTTGAGGTGGATCAGATAGAAATGTTGGATGAAAATGAATGCATCATCATCAAAGAAGTTCATTTCTATATTAGTGATGATAGAGTTTATGATAGGAGTTATGTGGCTCATTGTTTTGCAATCTTCTCTGAAGATCTCAAAAATCATGGAATAAATGTTTCAAAGCACTAGATTTGGTTTGATGGATGTACAGGTTAGTATACATGAACTTACACATTTATTGAACTGTATTTTAACTAATATGTATTTGGACATGCCTATTTCAATTTGATACATGTACATAGATAATTGTAGATGCTTATCATGATTCATGCTCAGAGGACAATTTAAATCTACAAAAGCATTTAATTAGTTAGCAATGCAACATGCTAGAACCAATGTTAAATTTTTATAGAATTTATTTGAAAGTGGACACAAAAAAGGGGAGCATGATAGAGTAGGAGAATGTATAAAATGTGCACTTCGACAACATGAACTTGCATGTAAATATATATGCATTTTTAATGTGCATGTTTAATACTAGAGTAGCATATTATACACACACACACACACACACACACACACACACACACACACACACACACACACAAGGAATAGGATAGAGAGTGCAAATCAAATTGTTGAATGGTGCAAAGTTCATTTTGCTACTTGAGATACTAAATACAATAAGCATTACTTTTGGGAAGTGAAAGGTGAACTAAGTTATATTTATTTTTAATTTATTTTTCAAATCAACTTGAGTTTTTATTAAATATTTATATATGACAATTATTTTTTGTATTTGTAACACTTATAGATCGATCTAATCCTTAAAAATGTCATATAATTCCTAGTATTAGAAGTTTACATCAAGTGATGAGTACAGGAAACCATAAACCTCCATTAATTAAAGTAAGAGAGAAAACATATTTTTTGTGATGACTACATTAAGGACAATCTAGTGAGTGCATGTGAAAATATTGTGAATGGATATGTTTCACATTGGGATTTGAAGGAGATAGTTAGAAAGGCTCCTTTTCAAGATGCTAACATTGACATTGACATTCATGATTCTATATATTTAGCTGCTTATGTGCACATTTTTTATTTAGTTATGGCAGGTTTGTGTGCATATATATATATATATATATATATATATATATATATATAAAGATGTATATTCATTTTAAAATTAATTTATATTTATCTATATTTTTATATACATGCAGGTGATATTTTTACAGTTCAAGCCTTACCAGATAATGTAGAAAATGTGGACTCTTATCTTTTAAGATGCACAAAAGAAAAATACAAGTTGCTAGAAGGAACTATAGATGCCGATCAACAGTCATATCCAATTGAATTAGTTGTTATTGAAGGAACATATTATCAAAAAACAAGGGTAACTGATAATGGTATTTAATTTATTGAATACAAACCTAGAGGAAATGTTTTACATTATAGTAACCATGTTATAGCTACCAAATTACAATTTGGAGCAATACAAAGAAGAGGACATCATGGAAATCAAAAGTGGAAACTGTCAATTGAAGAACATGAAAAACTTCTAGAGATAATAAAAACTAGAGAGGAACCTAACAATACATTTTTTGTGAAGCTCTAGTTCAGCTATGTCTATATAGCTCTTATACTTTCACATTTAATGTTGAGAGGGCACTTTATTTTATAAATTTGTATACATTGGATCATTTATATTGGATATGCAAAATTAGACATGTTTTGTTATTTTTATTTAAATTTGACATGGATGTCTCATTTAAGACCACCTCTTAGGACCTCCCCTTACGACCACCTATTAAGAAATCATTTTAGTACCACCTTTTACTTGACCTCTCCTTAAGACAACCCCTTTATTATTTGTATGTATTTATATACACTGTTTATGTTTTCTTACATATGATTGTTAATGTTGTTATGTATTTATGTACATATAATCTTTATATGTTTTTATATGATACATTATTTATGTAACTTGTATATAATCTTTATGTTCTTAGGTCATAGTCTTTATATGTTCTTACATGTATATGTTATATTCTATGTTACATATTACATGTTATATTTTATTAATTAAATGATGTTACTTATAGTTAATTAAGACATGTCATTAAACATAGTTAATTATACTTAGATTAAGGCATTAAAAGTAGTAACATATACATAAACATGAATATCAAAAACATATACATGTCTACATTTAACATGAACATATTTACATACATCTATAAAATAAAATATACATTCTTTATGTTTGCATAAAATCTAATCTATGTTCTTATATGTATTAACTTTTATTAATTAAATGTTGTAACATGCATTCTTTAGGTCATAGTCTTTATATGTTCTTATCTTCATGTATATGTTATATTCTTACCTGTGCATTAATCTAGACATTCTTATAACATATTAAGTTTAGGATCTCCCCTTAAGACATGTCATTAAATATAGTTAATAATATACTTAGATTTTAAGGCATTAAAAACAATAACATATGCATAAACATAATTATTGAAAACATACATGTCTACATATAACATGAACATATTCACATACATCTATGAAATAAAATATACATTAATCTACATTCTTATGTATAATTTAGGATCTTCCCTTAAGAAATGTCATTAAATATGGTTAATTACACTTAGATTAAGACATTACATGATCAATAGCATACATATGTACATTGAAAGATTGATAACATACATGTACATATATCTGGAGAATAATGTACCCATATCAAATTTATAAAAAAATAATGTATCAAATGTCTAGAAATAACATATATAAAACATCAAAGTCTCCATATAAACATGTATCTGGAAATAAAATATAAAACATCAAAGTGTCCATATAAACATGTATCTAGAAATAACATATAAAACATCAAAGTATCCATATAAACATATATATGGAAATAACATATAAAACATCAAAGTGTCCATATAAACATGTATCTGGAAATAACATATAAAACATCAAAGTGTCCATATAAAATGTAAATCTAAAATACTATATCAAATGTCTCCAAAATAACATGTGTACATAAAATAAAAGCCATGATCTAATCAGCTACATCCCTCTCCTGATCCTAGATGTCCCCATAAGGGTCTATCAACTGCATTTGAACCATGTGTCAAATGATAGTGGACCAAATTATGTACAAAAAAATTATATCAAGATACATGTATATAAATCAAATATATATTTAAATTGTAACATAACTAAGACTCAAGACGTGTAGGATCTATCGATGTATGTAGATCAGCAAAACGTAACATACTATCACTTAGACTGTATAAGACATACACAAACACACACATATATAAATTTAAACATATAGACATATTATTTACCATAATTAAAATAAATTTAAAAATATAGAGATATTTACCATAGCATCATGTAATGCTCTATTGATCTGACTGATATTTGAATCATGCAATGTAAAAACACTATTAATGTCCAAGTCAATATTGTGGCCCTGATCTAAAAGCATGGGCATAAATAGACCAGGCTGTCTAGCCATGAAATCCTAAGTAGGTGGGGTGTTGTAGGGTCCTGAGTAGCTAGGGCTGGTGTTGTAGCCTAGGCCTGTGTAGCAGCATAAGTAGTAGAAGGTGCAGGAATGTCCTCCTACCTCTATGAACCCTCTAATCCTATTGTATGTGACAAAATATGACTAATCTAAGAGCTGATGTCACGAAGTGGAATCCCTATGACTATAGATAATGCTCGATATGAATCCCAAAGATTAGATGCTAAACATGATCCAAATACCACAATGCATCCACCTCTAAGACTACAAAAACCTCTAGTCGAGAAGGTATGTCTACTACCCCAGATCCATCATCAACAAGTGAACTAGATGATGTAGCTATGGGAATGGTACCTTGAGACCATAACATATATCTACCACACTAATAAAAAGAAATTTTGTGTAGTTGTGTGGTGATGGTGGCAATGCTCGAATAAATTTGTGTCCTAATTGTGTCATCAGAAACACTCTAGCCTGTAGTAACCAATTGTGGACCTCTTGGCATAACCAAAAGGTTTGGTCCCACCATTTCTTATTTGTTAATAGGCCTAGGAGTGTCCATGGGTCTAAATCTATCTGAAAGTCTCCCTAGGCCCTACCCAACATGCCCTAGATAATCTATGTAGTCAACATTGTAGTGTAAATGAAATTATGCAAACAATTGATTGCAGAAATACAAAGGGAACTCATCCTTCTATGGCCATCTATGATGAGTGGCCAACCAATGAGGATACATGAATGGTGTGATGAGCTCAACAGTACACTTTTTCATAGAGTAGCCTTTAACTCTAGCTCTATCTCTATAAAATAGAACCATGGTCTTCACCATGGCAGTGGAAACCTTAGTGTCAACCTATCTATACTTCACAATGCCAATAACACTGTGAGATAGAGAAGAATAAAATGTCTCAAGGCTAATATCATCAAAAGGGTTGTATGATTCAATGGTCTGAATCATATGGAACAATTCCTCTCGCATCGCTATGATCTTCTCCCTATTAGGTAGGGTGGTAGAAGAGGAAAGCGAGGTGTCCAAAACCTCTATAGCACAAGATAATCTTGCAAGTGTATCTTTGAATAATCATTCCCTATCCTCAGTGGAGGATGTCGAACTACATGTTGTGCCAAACTCAGTTTTCTAACCCCCTTTATGTACAATAGCATCCCCTTAGGATGGAGGACCACGATCCCCAAAACTAGATGCCATAATGTATATATGTATATAATGTATGAGGATATGAGTGTGAATCTACAAAACTGATAAATATCAAGAGATCTACATATGCATATATAGATATATATACACATATAAACATACAAGTGTATAAATTAAAATAATTAAAAGTTAAATTTAATTTGAAACACACGTGCATATAAATACACAACATTAAATGTATGGTGTTATTCAACAGGTAATGTATGTATTTTAAAACAAATTATCTTAGAGACCATATCTAATGTAATTTAATGTGCTCATGTGCAAATGCGAAAAATAAATATTCGTACATGTACATGTATGTATGATAAATAAAATAAAATTTCTTGATTAAATTATAACTAAGTGTACACATGTACATGCAATAAGGAAATAAAATTCTTGACTAAATTAGATTTTGATTTAACTACAAGGTTAAACAATTTTTATAAATTTCATATAAATGTAAGAGTGTTTCTAAGTTTCATATAAATGTACATTTTGCCTAATGTTTTTCTACATTTTTACCTAATATTTTTTTGCATTTTTTCACTAATTTTTTTTACATTTTTACCTGATGTTTTTTCTACATTTTTAAACTTATTTGTTTTAAATTTTTACCTAATGTTTTACTACATTTTTAACTAATTTTTTTCTACATTTTTAACTAATTTTTTCTACATTTCTACCTAATGTTTTTCTACATTTTTAAACTAATTATTTTTACATTTTTACCTAATGTTTTTGTACATTTTTAACTAATGTTTTTCACATTTTTAACCAATGTTTTTCTACATTTTTACCTAATGTTTGATTACATTCCTTCTTATGTTTTAAATAATTTACTAACAAATCTAAAAAACAATTTAAATATATTAAAAAATTAACAAATCTAAATATTTCACTCATAAAATATGTAAAAAACAATTAATTTAAGTACCATTAAAATTTTAAAAAATTGAAAAAAAAACCCAATAACCTATTACGACCGAAACATCTAGATCACTCTTCGAGAAGTTGGGAACCGTGATAGTCAAAATGATAGCCACAAAGGGTTTTTTTATGCTTTTATAAAAGTTAGTGTTTTGGCTGAAATGCTTTGGACCAGAACCCTTCTAGGCGAAATGGTACATGCCATGTCAGTGCAATAAAATGCCACGTATGTACGACCAAAAAGGTTATGGCCAAAAATGTTCTGGCCGAAACCCCTATTGATATCGTCAAAGGTGACACATGTTTGTGCATCCACCAATTGAGAATTGAAGATTCTAGTGGTGAAGAAGAAGAAGAGGAACAACAAGACAATTACTTAGAGAAGGTTATTGTTTTTGAGTAGCCATTAGGCAAAAGAAGCCAACCCTAGAAACCAAACATAGAGAAGATTAACACAACCATTGTTAATGAAGGAAACTTTGTGCAGATGACTAAGTTCTATGATTTATACAATAACATTGAGAAAGAACAAATTAATACCTCTAATATGAGATATATGATTCTTAATAACTTGAAACTTGAAGACATTAAAGGTTTTGTCAATCAGAAAGTCTATGATAGTCTTATAGCAAAAAAGGCACTAGCGTGGGAAGAAGATATAGAACTTTGAAAATCGATGATAAGAACTATGTACAAGACTAAAGATGAAGAAGAAGTAAAGAAATTGATGGGTAAACTAGCACCCTATCTAAGGAACAAAATGAGGTCAATTCTATTTATGGGTGGTGATAAGAATGTAATAAGAAGTGAAACTGTGTATGGTATCAGTAAAATGATGATTGACATAGAGGAAGTTCCTACCACTTCAGAGAAAACTTTGGAAGTATCAATAAGTTGTGATACTATGCAAATTGATCAAACAAGTGTTATATTAACATTGATGATAATCCTTTTGCAAGTTTATATCAGCCTGAGCCTTACTTTGAAGATATTTAGAATTAGTTAAAACTAATTTAAGAAGAGAAAAAATAGTTAGAAGAAGAAAAAGAGAAGAAGTTGGACGAAGAAAAGAAAGAAAATGAGAGGAAAGAATAAGAAAGAAAAGAAAGAGAGGAGAAGGAAGAAGAAGAGAGAAAATCAAAGAAGGCGGTAGACAAGAAACAACAGGAAGATGAGGTGAAAGCATCTAGCTCATCCACTCCTATATCTCTTGTGAACTTTACAGGTGATAATGATAATCAATCTAAGTTGATCTCATCTTTGAAAAAATTGTTTGAGAAGAACTAGAAAAGTCAAGAGTTACAAAGAACATTAATGGATGTGACTAATAGATTGAACAACATTCTCATAGCCAAACATATAGAAGCAAACCCCTCATAGAGAGCTCATGTAGTTGTAAAATCATTTGACAATGAGTTTACAAATTTTTTGAATGTTGTTGAGTCTAAGGCTCAAATTTCACATGATGCTAATCTTTTTAGCACCATTTTTCATAATATTCAGAATGATTTGGTGAGTCTTGATACTTGTATCAAGGAACTTTGAAGATGTCAACAAGTTGACAAGGTCCTATACATCAAATATACTTTATCTCATAAATTGACCAAAGATTTGGATAGTAAGATTCAAGGGAGACTAAGTGAGTTGGAAGCTCTAACTAGTTAGATATAACAATCCTCTTGTAGAGTTCATGAGTTTGAAGGACAAGTTTCCAGTGTTCACTCAGACATCAAGAAATTGCAACTTGAAAGAGAGCGAGTTTTGAGAAGACTATTAGAATTCAAAGAGTTTATTTCTCTAAAGATATTAGCCATTAAAATATAGTTGGAGGAATGTATTAAAGAAAAGGACACTTATGCCAATTTCACCTACTCTGACCTCAATGTAGTTGAGATTGCACCATATGCTTTATGTGCAATGCTCACTATTGCTAAAGAAAGAAATGACACATGAGAGAAAATTATGAATAGTTTAAAGGAAAATTTTGATGATTGTATGAAGATAATAGTAGCTTGAGGCATCAAGACAAAAAAAAAATTAACAGTTTTTGAAAGTCTTGTCAATAGAAGATAGACAACACTTTTTGACAGTTTTTGGACATTCCAATCTTTGTCATTGATGTCAAATAGGGAGAAGTTGGAGAGAAAATTTTTAGTAAGTTATGTATGTAGAATTATATCAAACGGGGGAGCATTTGTAAAGCATATGTAATATATGATAAGTATTCTAAGCTTTGATAAAGCTTTTGTTACTTAGCCAATTTTCCTTACTTTCTTGCCATCAATGCCAAAGGGAGTGATTTTTGACCATTAGCTATATGTAGTGATGTAATTATTGTCATTAATGGCAACACATGATGACCATGTTGTAGAAAACATCGAAAATAAAGATACTTAGGGGTAAAAGCACAGATCTGTGTCACCGTTTGTGATACAAAAACCTGTTTTGGTCAAATCTCATTTCTCTATCAAAACTCAATTTTTTTCAAAAACTAAAAATACCCTTTTATAGATCTCAGATTCAATATCATCATTATATAATTTTTTGAGTGTTTTGATTAGTTATAATATGTTATAATCTCAAAACATTATAAGTCGATATTTCAACATTTCAGAAGATGCTCTCTCAAAAAATGAAAAAAAATAGTAAATCATATCAAAAAAATAAAAAAGTTATATTTATCACTAAAGGAGAGAATCCTCTTCACAAATATGTAATTTTTTTCAAGAAGCTATAGATTTGATAGGGAAGTTTTGATGGGAGGAAAAAACTTTTGGATTCTGACAAGGTCAAACTTGAGTACTTATAACAAAGAAAATATACATAAAAAATAATCATTTATTTTTTTGTTCACTAGCTATACATGTCATCTATAAAATATTTTCAAATCAGAACAAAAAAAGATGATTTGCACATACTTGTTTGACGGGAACTACATCCTATATTTTTTATAGTTAAAAAAGGGACTTCAAAATAAAATAAAATGAATAAATTCTTAGTCAAAAAAATTATAAAAATTATAAGCATAAAATTCATACAATTCTACACATTTCATTAGTTTACATCATCTTCATATTTTAAACACAAATACCATTTTTTTTGTCATTAATGTTGAACTGTCACATTTTGATATCATGTTTCTTTATAAAAGGTGACACAGGTTTGTGCTTTTACCCTTAGCATTTAGTACTCAGAAATTTATATAAGTATGAAACTTAACAATGTATTTTTTTGATGTATAACTTTTTTATATGATGTTATCTATGAGAGAGAGGTTATATGGACATAGTATACATATTAATGATGATATGTATAACCTCAGACATCAGTACAGATAGTACAAAAAATAGATAGATATTCATGATTTATCAATAAATAGAACAACAGAATTAAAGTTCAAGGAATTATTTTTCTTACAAAATAATTACTTAACCAATTAAGGATAACATCCTAGACATTTATTCTTAGTTGGAAAAGTGTATTGTGGTCCTAGCTGACCCAGAAGCAATTTGTGAAAAGGCATAGTATTTATGCAAAGACATCTTGCAAAGTCATTTGAGAGAAGAAAAGTGATGCACAAAATTATGTGATTGAATATAAAGTAATGTTATATGTGAATGCAAAGTTTTGTATCATATGCAAAAGAAATTTTGTGATTCGAGATCAAGATAAGATCAAAGATCAGCTAGAAAGAAGGTACAACATCTATATACCTAAGTATTAATTAGTTGTCTGGGCAGTGAGCTCTTCTTCTAATTGGAAGTGAATGTTTGTGCAGTGAGCTCTTTTTGCATCCATTGTACTATGACTCCTAATAGGGCCCATCCTCTAACAAGGAACATTTATATTAGTACATCATCTAGTGGGTATCATCCCCACCAAGGTTTTCCTTGGCCAGAGTTTCCCTAGTTAACAAAATATGGTGTTATGAGTTCTATTTATGCATGGTTATTATTACTATTCAAAATTACTTGTTTAATTTCTTATTCATGGTTCAAAGTAATAAATAATATCCAGTTGGCAACAAAAGTTTGTAGAATATTGATTCACCCCCAAGCCCCCCCTCTCAATATTCCCTATTTCTAATGAAGGCTTACAAATGATCACTTCTGGTGATATTACTCATTTAAGAGCAATACGGATTTTTAGGACACCTTGTTAAAGGATTTATATAATACAATTAACTATGGACTCCATTAGGAGTTTCTGCAAAGGACTGTTAGTTCCACCTAGCTAGGGGATTTGGGACTAATGCACTTGTTGGGATGAATCAATGGATTGATCTCAAAATGCAACTATGATTGTTGATGAAGATAATTTGAAGTCAACTGATCACTTGACTATGATAATGTGTCTCTTCCTTTCCTTATGTTGCTTGTAGCCTTCTAGACAATCTACTCTTCCATGTTCACTAATGGTTGGATGATGATTCAATGAATGATATTATATATAATATACTATCAAAATAATTCCATAATTAATTATATTTATACTTATATTAGAAAATATATATTATACTTATATCAATCAAAATAATTCCTTCATAGGTCACCTAGAACATAAATAATTTTAGAAACAATTACCAACTCAGCTCAACATTGTAACTTAGGTCCAATGGCTTACTCGGGCAACACTGTCACCTTGGCTAACTCTTGCACTTAGCCGAGACTGGATGCTCTATTCATATTGATCACTTAGTAGAGACTTTTGACTCGCTTCAAACTAGAACTCAGTAGACATTGCCAACTCAGTTGACACTACAACTTGTTTTTAACTGACAAATTGGTTGACACTACAACTTTCTACAAATTTAACATTGTTTGTTTGTTTCCTATGCGAGCTCAATTACAATTGCATACTAGTAATTCAGTTACTACTGTCTTTTGATTAGGACTAAGTGTTTTGACACTAATTGACAATATATCTTACCATGAGATTAGCAAATTTATGCTTAGAAAAAAAGAGATTTTCAATGCTTAAAGTTTGAATACGTTTTTGGGTCTTCTAAATGTAGTGGTTACATTCAATTGCCTCCAAAAATCATTTTTATTTTTCCTATTTGCATATTTTTCTCATTAAAATTAAAAAAAAATAGAAATCTAAATCTCTTTCACAATATCTAAGAAATAGAACAACCTCAAAAAGGTAAATGAAACTACAAAACCCAAAAAAACTACCTATTAATAAGAATGTCAAAACAAATGTATTCTTAGCCAAACAATAAATGACTAATAAATGAATGATTAAAAAAATGACATATTTTATGTCCAAGGATAAACAAAACCTTGAAGATATCTTAGAAAAAGATATATGTAAACTAAAAATAATTATGTAAACAATAGTCTTAACATATTAATGATAATACAAATCATATATATATATATATATATATATATATATATATATATATATATATATATATATATATATATATATATATATATAAAATCTAAAAAATTATATTTAATTAATTAAATAATTTATGTGTTGGGAAAATAGTAGTCTTGGCTCGGTCTGTTTGGGATGTCTATGTTGTTGTGCTTGGTCCATTTAGGTCATCTATGTTGTTTGTTGGTTGTTATTTTTTGGGTGTTTCATGTTAGTTATTGGTCTCTGCCTATTTAGTTGTCGGTTTACTTTCTTTTGTTGGTTCATTTATTTAGTATTTGGGTTTCACTTATTGTGAATCCCCTTTTTGTCATACACTAGACCTAATGTTAATTTTTGGTTGCTAAGGGTTTTGGTTCACTCTCGCTTTATCTAATCATTTAGCAATATGATTACTTTTAACTATATAGATGGAAAGATACCCAATACTCAATCAAGGTCCAATAATCATTCATGTTTTGCTATAGTCACCCTTCAATAATAAATAATCCTACACAAGCATACATACATTAAATCAACTCAAAAAATAATAATTAGACCCCCAATATATGTTCAATATTGCATAATGGAAGATATCGAGTAATGAATATAACTAACTTCGTGCATTTAATTGAGTTACTAAACGATGTTGCAATTATCCAAATTTTTCTTGTCATTGTCATATGTGACTTAACTACTTAAAGATGATGTTTTAGCTTATACATAGTTGATCATTATTAGTGAGAAGATATAACTTTAGCTTTAAACAATTCAGTTGCATACAAGAACGAAAAAAATAACATAATTTTGATATCATTTGTTACCTCAATTGAACACATAAAATTATCTATAACCACTACTATATATATATATATATATATATATCTTCTCCTGATAACTTATTTATCAAAATAAATAATTAACATAAACTTAAATTTTATTACTAAGACAATTTTTTTAGTTTATACTTTTTTCCATTAGATTTTTTCACTTCTTTTACTTCACAAAAAGCTTTTTGTTTTCATAGTTGAGCAATGAATGCATAATTTCACTATGACTAATGCATAAAGCATTTTGACATATGAATTATTTTCAGCTTATCCAATGATAGTGAAATTATAAACTTATAAGCATCAAATTGCAACATATTTTTAAGACGTGCACTAATTTTAATGAAATCAAATGATGCAAAGAATGCCAGGATTTTTATAATTATGTAAACACATCTCCCTCTATTAGAAATAGAGAAATTTGTGGTTAGATAAAATATTATTTAAACATGAAAAATCAATATATAAAGAAATTGCATCTAGACAAAACAAATGCATTGAACCCAAAACCTTAGCACACGAACAAGCCAAAAAAAATAGCTTCATAAGTAATGAAGAAATTATCAACTTGGTTCACACTACAACTTGGTGTGGTTTGTCAAATTGGTTAACACTATAGCTTTCTGCAAGTTTAACATTATTTTCTTGGTTCCTATGTGTGCTTGTTTAACATTGCATACTAGTAACTTGGTTGCTACTAGTATTTCATTATGACTAAGTGTTTTGAAACTAATTGACAATATACCTTGCCATGGGATTAACAAATTTATGCTTAGAAAAAAAGAGATTTTCTATGCTTAAAGTTTGAATAAGTTTTTGGGTCTTCTAAATGTAGTGATTAGATTCAATTGGCTCCAAAAATTATTATTTTGTTTCCTATTTTCATATCGTTCCCATTAATATTAAAAAATAACACAAATGCAAATCTCCTTCACAATATCTAAGAAATAGAACAACCTCAAAAAGGTAAATGAAACTACAAAACCCACAAATACTACCTATTAATAAGAATTGCAAAACAAATGTATTCCTACCCAAACAAAAAAAGACTAAGAAATGAATGATTAAAAAAATTGACATAGTTTATGTTCAAGGATGAACAAAACCTTGAAGATTGTTGGAAATAATCAAGACTAGCTAGGTTACTAAGAGGGGAGGGGTGAATTAGTAACCTCAAAAACTTTGAATCAATTCAACACTTGATCCATCCATCATTCATTCATCTAATCTATTGTATGCATGAGAAAATAGACATTTATAACACATGAACACAAAATTTTGGTGACCCAGAAACCTTCCAAATAGAAAGTAAAATTGGGGTGGGGATGATACCTACAAAACTTCGAGTACCCATAGTAGTATCTGAACTGATTGGAGTTGAAGTGGATATAGATAATGCTAACGAAAACAAAACTATAGAACTTATTGGAATAGATGGAGAGAAAATTGTAGAACTTACTATTGTACTAACTGATGGTGAAGGAGCTAAGGAAGCTGAATTAGTAGTTGAAGAAGTGACAAGTAGCTCGGTGGATAAAGTGCTTGGCACTTCTATTTTAGATACCTAGAGCTAGGAGGTGGCTGGTGAAGATTAAGCAATTGATGTGGCAATTGTGCTCATAGTCTCACTTGCAGAAGCTATCTCCATAGTAGATGTAATAGTCTTTGGTGGAGAGTGAGGAAGGGATGCAATAACTTCTGCTACAATTTTTACTGGATCTTCTTCATCTTTTTCTTCCTCAAGTGCTTCTTCCTCCTTGTCTTCTTCCTCTTTTTCTTCCATTAGTGCATGCAGCTCTCCTGGTGTGACCATGATAGATGGATTTTTATCAAAGTCATCATTATCACTGATATTATCATCCTTAATTTCAACAAGATCATCTGATGGCTTCTTGAGATGATATGCATCACTCCAAATATCTGTAGCATTTTTGACAATTGATTCAATGTCTTTTAATAATATGAGGCAAGTATTGAATCTCTTATTCATTCTTCCTTCATGATCTTTCAATGCCTTTTTGACTTCTTCATCTATCAAATTGGGTACTAATTCCTTTAGTTTTTGCTCAAATATATCTTTGACAGTTTGTACCATGTTCTCCAATCTGACTTATATTTTTTCAAGAAGTACTGCTGGAATTTGATATGCAAATTGATCAGGAGAGAATTTCCAAGTTCCTAACTTTTCCATTACCAAGTCTTCAATCTCCTTTTTCTCTGCGGGAGTCTGAGTTTCATATTTGAGAGCTTTAAAATTGTTGATGCCTACTCCAATCCTTAACTGTTTTAGCCTTTCCTAAAATGTGGGTGGAGACTTGACAAGTATAGTTTCCTTCTTTCCTTTCCTGGTTCTCCTTGAGAATATTGCAGTTGGCTTCTTCTGAGGTTTGGTGATAAACACCTTTCTTTTCCTTCTTCTTCTTCTTCATCCTCTCCTCTACCTTCAGTGAGCATTAGAGGGCCAGTTGCAGTTTTCAATTTTTCTATCTTCCTCTTGCCTTTTCTTATAGCCTAGGGTAGCTTGATTTCAAGCTCAATTCTAGCCTTTGCTTCATCATAAGTTCCAAAGGTAGGAAGCTTAGGACCTATAGGCTCATTCACCAGTGCTTCAATAATGTTCCTAGTTTCGTCAATATTGACCTCATAAGGAAGAGGTTTCACCCATGTAACTTGGGGCCTGAATACCTGAATGTATACTTTATCACAATAAACCATGAAGCATACATCATCTTTGTAGTCTTCAACCACTTTTGGTGGAATTCAGAACCTATTATTCATTCTTTCCTTGAAATCTTCAAAATAATTATCCATAACCTTCTCAAAGTTTTCACCCATGTCAACAATAAACTCATTAATCTGATATAGAATTGGAATATCTTTTCTCCACACAACAGTTCCTTTCGATGGAAAGAATTTTTGAACATAGAAAAATAAAAAAGTTAATAGGGTGCCAAATTTATAGGGATTATTCTTTAACAATCTAATATTGTCCATGTTTTTGTTTAGCTGCCTTAGCAATAGCTCAGACAATTCATACTCCAATTTTTTCTTGACTATCTTATATGCTAAGTCTACAGCCTCACATGACACACTATTTAGTCTACTAGAGTTGTATATCTTATGCGCAATGATATGAATACCAAACCTAAGTTCTATGTTAGATACATTGCTAATCTTCAGTCCTCTATCATCCCACTTAGCTAGGGTTACCTTTTGTAACTCATCACGACCTAGGGTTTTGGTAACCTTAGCTTTGTTGAGCATAGGGAGACTAATGATTTTGTGAATCATCTTCTTTGTTATCATGAGAAGCTACTCTAACCATAACTGACCATTGTGCACACGGCTCAAAATATACCTAATCCACTTAATTTGGAAGTTTCTTGGTAGATGCGGGATATGGGTCAAGCCTTTTTCTTCTAAGTGCTTATGCTCAGGTTTTAGGGTTCCATTAGCACACAGCTCTCCTAGGGCATTCTCCATTTCTAGTGTTCCTATTTCTTGAATAGTGCATTTGAAATGAGTATGAATGTCGTTTATGAGGAGTACCTTTGGTAGAATTTGAGATTGAGCTCCATTAGGGCCAAGTGACTCTACAATGGCTAGAAAATTTTTGAAGTTATGTGCTTTCCATTCTACACCCTTTACCAACATCTCTAAACCCTTCTTTGCTTTGCTGCTACTACTACTCCTGGATGCCATCGCTGCTTGGTAGGTGTAAGAAAAATTTGAACAAATTCTTTGCTAGAAAATCATTTGAAATCACTTGGAATTTCTTGAGTGCACCTGGAAATCTCTTAGCTCTAAAATCACGGTGAAAAATGAAGTCAAATTCTATCTTTTTGACGAAATTTTTTCTATTAATGCTCAGTACGAAAGTAGCTGAGATGACATAGTGCTTGACAAGCTGTCATTCATTCACTTGCTCATTAGAAGCTTGCAACTTGGTGATCGAACAAAACTTTTGTTACTCTTGACCTAGCTTGGTTGAGTTTGTGACTGACCTTGCTTGGTATGATCTAATATCTTGAGACTCTTTATATCTGAAATACTGATTGGATCTTTTACTTTGTTTCATTTGGAACTGCTCTAGATATAGCTTGATGATACATTTCTAGATCCTCCTTTATGAATCTAATTGGAAATGGTGAAGTCACCCACTTCTTGAGTGATGTGGCCATCATTTGAACTGTTTTGCTTGGTAGATTTAAGAATCCACAATTACTTCATCTACTTCTGAATGTTATCAACTTTAGCTTTCTTTTCATCTTCAATTCTTTCTATATTCATGCAATTCTTGGCTATATGACCGAGTTCTGTGCATGTATAGCATCTTATAGTAGTGTCCTTCTTCCTTAGGTGATGTCTTGCATAGTTTATACTAATATGTCCATATTCTCCACAATAATGACATCTACACCAGGTATTGTAGTCCCATCCAAAGATTGCCTTAACAAGTTGTTCAGCTGGATTGAATGATTTTGATCTGCATTGGAATGCCTTGTGACCATGCTTCTTGCATTTGTGACATTTTCCTTCAAATTATGGTTTTTCCTTACATTCATTAGGTTTATGACCATGTTGACTGCAATTGTAGCATTTACCATTGAATTTACCTTTTCCATTGCTCCAACATTTGTTTGATGTGTGACTTGACTTACCATAGTGATTGCAAGTAGGTCTTTGATTCCTTTGGGCACCTTGTTTGGAGGTTTCACCTTCTTCCTTATAACCAAGACCACCTTTACCTTTTTGTCTATGAAGATTCTGCTCACTTTGTTGATTTAATTGAGTCATGTCTGCTTGAGATTTCATTATCCTTTCATTGACTTGCTTTTCAGTGATTAAGTCATTTTTCAAACTTTCATTGATTTGTCTTTCAGATCTTAAGTCACTTTGTAAGCTTTCATTGATTTGTCTTTCAATGATTAAATCATTCCTCAGGCTTTCATTTTTAGATCTCAGATTAATAATTTCTTCATTTGCATTAGATTGCTGATCTATAAGATCTTCATGCGGATTGGATTGATTATTTCTTGCCTTCAAGTCTTCATTTGCCTTGTTCCTCTATTCCAAAACTTCACATAGCCTGATTGATTGGATTTCTTGTTCTCTTTTAAGCTTTCTTATTTCTTCCTGTAGAGAGTCATTCTTTGCTAGAAGTTCCTTGATTGCCTCATTAGCTTCATCTGAACTGGTTAATGGTAAAAGGTCTTCAATCTTTTCTTCAACATACTGATGGTCATTCATTTGTCTTGCAAGTTCCTTCCTTCTTTTCAAGGATTGGGAAAGATGCTCCTTTGCTTCTTTGAGTTGAGCCATAGCCATTTCTAGATCTAGCTTTTCATTTTCAATAGCTTTGTCAAGTATGAATATCTCCATTTTCCTTGATCTTTGCTCAAGCTGTCAAACTTTATGCTGAGAACCACAATGCTCTGATACCAATTGTTGGAAATAATCAAGACTAGCTAGGTTACTGAGAAGGGAGGGGTGAATCAGTAACCTCAAAAACTTTAAATCAATTCAACACTTGATCCATCCATCATTCATTCATCTAATCTACTGTATGCATGAGAAAGATAGACATTTATAACACATGAACATAGAATTTTGGTGACCCAGAAACCTTCCAAATAGAAAGTAAAACTGGGGTGCTAATGATACCCACAAAACTTCATTACTGTAGTATGAAGTTAGCCTGTTAGGGCTTACATTGATCACTTCTGACGATCTGCTCTATTAAGAGCGATTTGAACTGCTAGATCCACCTTGTTAGAGGATTTACAAACATACTATGAAGTATGCACTCTGTTAAGAGATTTATACAAAGACTGTTAAGTCTACCTTGTTAAAATATTTACAAAAATTGATTCACCTATTAGGATAAAATAGTGGATCTACTTACAACTTGATTGCTTATTATATCCTTGAAGTACAAATCACCTCTTGTGACTAATGAATCTTTACTACTCCTTGTAGACCTTGCTGAATACTCTGCTCTACTGCCGATTCGCTTTCTATCCTTCTCAAAGCATTACATGTCCATTCCTTTTTTAACATACTCATTCTTTGCAAATGATATAATACAATACATATATACCATTCCAATAATTACAATTGCAAGGTCGGCTAAAACACAAGTGAACAAAATATTACCGAGTTGGCAAAATAATAGAAAACTCGGGTTCTTCAAGCTGACTTGGTGACCTTCTGATACTCGGCATCCACTGCATTACTCGGCATTGTCATGCACTCGGTAGAAGTAGAAGCTTGGTCCATACTAACCATACAACATAGCTTGGAACTCAGTAACCTTTAGAGACTTGGTAGATATAGTATCACTCGATAAAAAATGAATCCTTCATTTACCTTGTTCTCACTCGGTAAACACTGGCTTCCATCACACAAACTGATGACTTGGTAGATACTGTGAAGCTTGATGAACATTGTATGCTCGGTAGATACTGATGGGTTGCACACTCACTCGATAGCTTCAAGAATGCTCAGTATGAACTACATAAGTGATGAACATACAAGGTAACTATTGAATGCTTGATATACACTATAGACTGAGTGATGAACTCGGTAAACATTCATAATCGAATAAGTGTTGTCACTAATGACAAATACAATATAATGCCAACAGAAGATATCTTTGAAAAAGATATATGTAAACTAAATATAATTATATAAACAATAGTATTAACATATTAATAATAATACAAATAAAATAGATATTTATTTAAATAAAAAACATTCATATATAATAATTTAACAAATTTATACTTAAATAATCAAATAACTAAGAGGTTTGGCAAATAGCGGTCTTGGTCTACTCTGTTTGGGTTCCCTACATTGTTGTGTCTAGTCTATTTAGGTCATCTATGTTGTTTGTTGGATGCTAGCTTTTGGGTGTTTCATGTTTGTTGTTGGTCTCTACCTATTTAGTTTAGTTGTTGGTTTGGTTTTTTTGTTGGTTCATTTGTTTAGTATTTGGGTTTCACTTATTGTGAATCTCCTTTTTGATATACATTGTACCTCCTATTAATTTTTGGTTGTTAAGGGTTCTCACTCTCTCTTGTTCTATCTAATCATTTAACAATAAGATTATTCTTAACTATATAGATGGGAAGATACCCAATACTAAACCAGGGTCCAATAATCATTCATATTTTTCTATAGTCATCCTTCAATAATAAATAACCCTACACAACAATAGATACATTAAATCAACTAAAAAAAAATAGTTAGACCCGTAATATATGTTCAATATTGCACAATAGAAGATATTGAATAGTGACTATAATTAACTTTGTGTGTTCAATTGAAGTACTAAATGATGTCAAAATTATCCAAATTTTTCTTGTCATTCTCATATGTGAGTCAACTACTCAAAGCTAAGGTTTTAGCTTATATACAATTGATCATTATTTGTGACAAGATGCAACTTTAGCTTTAAACAATTAAATTGCATACTGATCACTTATTTATCAAAATAAATAAATAAATAGCATAAACTTAAATTCTATTACTAAAACGAATTTTTACTTTATACTCCTTCCAATAGATGTTTTCACTTCTTTTACTTCACAAAACTCTTTTTTGTTTTCATAGTTGAGCAATCAATGCATAATTTCACTGCGACTGATGCATAAAGCGTTTTGACATATGAATTATTTTCACCTTATCGAGTGACAGTGAAATTATAAACTTATTAAGCATCAAATTGCAGCCTCTTTTTTAAATATGTACTATTTTTAACAAAATCAAACGATGGAAAGGACGTCAATATTTTTATAATTACGTAAACGCATCTCCCTCTATTAAAAACAGAGAAATTTGTGGTTAGATAAAATATTATTTAAACATGAAAAATCAATCTATAAAGAAAGTGCACTTAGACAAAACGAATGAATTGAACCCAAAAATAGCTTAGCACATGAACATGCCAAAAACATTAGATTCGTAAGGAACGAAAAAACTAGGATTTTTATTTTGTCTTGTACGGGCTCATCTTTGACTTGTTTAGACAATCCTACTTGAATTTTATAACCTGATACATCCCCAACTAGATCGACAACAACCGCAATCTATATTATTTTTCTTCAGCAGATCTCTTCCTCAATGGATTTCTTTGTTACAATCAAGATCGAATAGCAGTGTAAATCTCAAAAATATGGCCATGGAGATGTATGATTTCAGTAGAAATTATGATTCCACTGAATCTCTTTTAGAGATCAGCGAGACTGATACTGGCAGAGATGCTTCTGAAATCATTGCTATGGACGACGCACATTTTGAGATTTCTATTTCTGATGTCATGATGGACGGATTTTATCTGGAGCCAGAAAATTCATCAGAAATTAGTATCCAGGAGCGGCATCCTAGCGCTTTCTCCTTGTATAGAAAATCTCAATCAATCGCCGCTACTCGTTCTTTCGTATTCTGCGAGACAATGCATAAAAGATGTCTCAGATTTCTGAGAAAAATGAGTGAAGATAGAAAGATAGAGATCCAAAGATTATACCGATCGACTTCTCCTGCTTATTGCGAGAATAAACAAGAGTTAAAGGAGAAAAGGAAGGATCCAGCTAAATCTGCCTTTGACCACAGAATTGCAGAGCGCAATAGGAGAGTCAAATTGAATGAGCATTTCCAGAATGTTTACTCTCTTCTTCCCAGAAATTGCAAGGTATCATAATACAGAAAACATTTTCCCTACAAATTTCTATTTATATTAAATTTTGTGAAATTGTGTTAAAATGTTGTTGATAAGGTGCAAGAATTGTGCTATTTCTTCTGATTTCGTTCACCTGTTCAATTGCGAGTTAATAAATTTAGGAATTTTATTTAAATGCGTGTTCACTCTCCACGCTGCACTGTACAATCTTTGCTCTCTTCTTCCCTGCAAGATATGAAATTGCATAGTCTAGATAGCGTTATTATAAAATTTCAATTAAAAATCTCTAGATCTGTGAAATTTAATGAGGTTATAGATAATTTTTTCTGAAATTGAGTTAAACTGCTGTAAATACTGTTCAGTAATTGTGTCGTTTCATCGAATTTATTTCAGCCTTAGAATCGCAAGTAATTTTGGAGTTTTATTTAGATGCTTGTTCACTTTCGGTATTGCACTGCAGAATCTTTAATTTCTTCTTCCAAGGAAATCGCAAGGTATAATATTACACACGACGTAATTACAATCTTTTCCCCAAAAATTTCTACTGATATGAAATTTTGTTGAAGTTGTTAAATCTTTTGAAAATGTTTTAAATTATTGTTATACGGTAGAGTAATCGTGCTGTTTCTTCCGACTTCCTTCATCTGTCTTAATAAATTTAGAAAAATCATATAAATTTATGATTTGTCTCACTTTCGGCACTGCACGGTAGAATCCTTTCTATTTTCTTCCTAGAAATTGTTAAGTATGTTATTACAAACAGCGTAATTATGAACAATTTCCTGCAAATTCTACTGATGTGAAGTTTAAAGAAGTCGTAATTAACTCTTCGGAGAATATGTGAAACGGATGTCGTAACAATACACTAACTCTGTCCTTACATCGGGTTTACTTCACTGTGGAATTGCGACCTTTGAAATGTAGGAGTTTTATTCAACCGCTGTACTGTAGCATCTTTACTCTCTTCTTCAGAGAAATTTCAAATGAATACTGTTACAGACATCGTCGACATCATATTTTCCCTATAAGTTCTACTCGTCTGTAAAGTTTTATAACGATTTAGTTAGCTACAATAATTGATTGATCTTCTGGAATTTGTCATGTACGTTACAGTAATTCTGCTCTTTGTTCCAATTTACTCGACTTGTAGATCTGCAACTTAATAAATTTACGAAACTCGTTCAACTCTCGGTTAACTTTCCGCAATTCTTTGTCCTTGCACACAGGTTCCAGGAAAGAAAAACTAGAAGTTTTATGTACTTCTGATCTTTGATGTCTTTTTTACAGAGAGACAAGCATTCAATATTGGCAAATACCACAAGCTATTTGAAACAACTAAAGCTCCGCGTTTGGGAGCTGGAACAGCAGAGTGAAAGCGTCGAAGAATCTATGTTTCAAAAGAATTTCTCTAGTAGTGAAGAAGGAAGTGCCAGGTTCGAATCCTACGACAAACCTTTCAATTCAGAGAGCCTATTTCTTTACCGTAGCGACGATGTGGTCGTGGAGTGCCAATACGATAACATCCCCTGCCAATTCAAAATTACAATTAATGTGCAGACGAAGAAAGGTTCTTGCTCAGCAACTCTGCTTCTGAGAGTGATAGAGCTGTTGAGAGCAGAGAAATTGGAGATCATGTCGGTCTCACATATAAAAGGATCTGGATTTCAGGCAACCTTTTCCGTATTCCAAAAGGTAGTTGTGTTTTTACGTAGGATCTCTTTTAAAACGAATGCTTCAGCTCAGACTGTTGCACATCTTAAAAGAAGAAATCTGATAGAGGTATCTTCTTTTGATTGATTATAAAATTGAAATCTTCATGAAGAAATTTTTTCCTTTCGATTGAATAGCCGATTTAAACTTGTTGTGATGGTTATGAACAGGGTGAGGACTGGGATATTTCCCACTGGCAAACATTCGGAAGATTAGTCAGCCGGACTGTCAACTCAGCAGTTGGGGCAGAGGAGGGTGATATTACAGTGCAATCAGACGTTCTTATTCCCCACCAATCTAGCTGAAAAGCATTTAAAAACTGTGTTAACTTATTATCCTAGTACAATTTTATTTCCTTGTACATTGAAGATGTATCGTGTTGTATGATTGAAAAGCGAAAAGTTGATACCACAATGCAATATTGTAACATATTTTTTCCAAACTATAAAATTACTTCAACTTTTTGTACTTGATTTTCACTATTATTTTGAAAAGATGTTAGATGCTATATATTGATGATGATTTATAAATATAGATTTACATATGAAAAATTGGAAATCAACGTAATATAAATATATTAGATTTTTAATTATTTTTTAAGGATATTTAGAAAGTAAATAAATAAACAAAAGTAATGACATTTAATGAAATGATTCTATTATTTTTGTTTTGATTGGCAAGGGCTTCAATTTCACACGCACGCACGCACGCGTGCGCGCGCACACACACACACACGGGATGTTTTTGATATTAAAGTAGCAAAAACTAGGGTGTTGTTCATTATATACAACATTGAGAGGGTGTATAGTCACCATTTTAACAATATGAACACATTAACAACAAAAACATTATCATATTTAGTCATTCACACCATAAAAAGGGAGTTGGTGTGTCTAGGTATACCCACTATATCATCTAAACTTCTAAAGATCAGCCAACAGTATCACTTAGAGTCATTTTAGGAAACAAGAAAACAATTAGCACTAGCATTCCAAGTAAACAATAAGAAAGCATAAATTATTTTTGAAGTATGCCCATAGTGGGAGCTAGCACCAACATAAACAAAAACAAATAAAAAAAGGAAGATAATCCCTATTGAGCTCCCTTGTAGTTGCATCTCACTTGATGAAATGTCATCGAGCAATCCTCCATGAGGAACTTGAAGAGTTTCTTATAGCTTCCATCAACATTGGCATCATTGACCAAACCCTTGTTTTGCAAACAATAGACAAAGGGATGTTGTTAGAATATGCATAAGCCTCATGAAAAATCTAGAAACACTTCCTTTTTTTCTTTCAAGCTCTAAGACATTGGATTTAGTATTTTCAAGTTCAACTATTTTTTTTTATTAAAGCAGGCATGATAAGGTTCCTAAACCTAAGTAACAACAAAGAGGAACTGATAGTTTTCTGCTCTGGGACGTTATAGCCAAGCAGCAAAAAAGAACATTTCTAATACAAACTGCTAGAGACCCACCATAGAGAAAAACTTAATTAAAAAAAGTTAAATGGCTACATGTGTCACTCTAACTTATCATCCAAAAAATTGTTGATAAACCAAACAGATAAGTTAGTCTTAAAGTATTGACCATTAATGAGAACTAGATATAACATAAGAGTTTTAAAACCATATTCCAAAATTACAAGAAAGACCATTGTAACCACAAGAAGTAAACCACTAAAACTACATAACACAAAAGCATAAGATAAAAGAAAAACAAAAGCTCGAAGACACTAGTATTGATTCATGTTGTACCAGCCCTCGACAAAGTACTTGAGATCTTCCATCAAGTTGTTGAAATCCTTCATGCTCTTCATATCTACATGCACATTTACTTCTGCATGCAAGCTTTCTTCAGCTTTGTTTTACCCGTAGCAGTGCCAAAGATGACCTTCCTCATCATTTTGTTCTAGACCCAGTGATAGTAGAAATGGCCACACCAAGCTCAATACCAACGATTGCATTATCAAACTTATTGTTAAGCAATGCCACTTTGTCGTTGTGGTCGTTGATTTTTTCTTCAAGGTCCTTTTTAACCCTTTTAATAAAAATAATAACAGAAAGAAAGGGATTGACTAGATCTTTAATTTCCTTAGCCACAAGGTTAACAAAAATGGGGTTTTCAATAATAGGCCCAAGAACAACATTGATATTAGTCTCCTTAGTATCTTGATTGACCTCCTTAGAATCTTTATCATCTGCTTCTACTTCAAATTCCTCTGCAATAGCATTGCTATCCACTTTATCCAACATTTCTTCAACCTTAGTCTCACAAGTCTCCTCATCTTGTTTAAATTGAGTGTCATCTCTACTTTCCTCTTTTGTAATTTTCCCCCTTCTCAATTCTCAATCTTTCAAATCTCCTCACCCCAGAACTTGACTCAATTATCTAATTCTGAGCCCTAGCTTGATTATCTCCTTTTTCACCTTCAAACCCTTCTAAATCCTATTTGTCCACCTCAATTATTTCCTTTAGGATTTTACTTTTCTTTGGAGTGTTGCCAGGACTAGTTTGAGTAGATGCATTCTTGCATTTAGATGGGTTTTCAAATAGTAGAGATTCCTCAAGGGAATTGGTTTTACCTTTAGGCTTTTTGGGTTAGTGCTTGGGATTATAAGGAAACTTGTGACAAAAATATATGTTTGTTTCCACATAATCCATAATAGATCTGAAATAAATATGCAATTATTATCCATATGCAAGAGAATAAACAACATACACACAAAAATGTGACACAAGATATACCTTGGAAAACGATCATTAAGGGAAAAAACTTAGCCTACACAAGAATTCATCACCATGTATTATTCAGCAAAAAATATCATTACAATACAACCATGGAAGCCTTCAAAGCCATAGCAAAAACTAGGAAATCCATGGGAACAAGCATGAATCCACATATCCCATGTCATGCTTCCAACACTTACATATACTCCCTTGGCTAACCTATGAAGCCTTGTCTTGCTCAACTTTCCTTTTCTCCTTTTTTCTTTCTCTTATGAACAACTACCCTTATGGTTTCTTATATAGTTGTAAGTCCCACAAAGTCACCAAGTGGTATTACATAAACCATGTGTTAAAACAATGCGCTACCTAACCCATTGACCCCACATTTAACATTGGATATTTAATTATTTTCCCTAATATTCAATCATTACATCAAATATTATCACAACGTTACAATACAACTCATCGAGGATATCTCATAGGAATCTTTATATGCTGCACATTCATCTAAAGGAATCCTTAAATATAAGGGGTCTACCACCTTTTTCCCAACTTTCCACTCTCAGAGGACACTATTTTGGTCTAATCCAGTACAAGGTTTAGCCTCTAGAAAGAAATCATCTATATTAGTCTAGTTAGAAGAGAGAGAAGCCTTGGCAAGTCTAACTTTGATAAGTCTGGAACCTTGTCTCCTATAGACCATGTGAAATTGGCCCCCTTAGATCAAGGTCAATGAGACCATAATCAATGGAAAGCTCCCCTATCTTTGTCATCACCTTAGATAAATCTTTAACTTCTCCAAACTTTTTAGAAGGATAGAAGGAGCAATTAAAGTCACCAACAACCATCTATTTAGAACTACCATTGTTTATAAGATTTACAAGGGATTCCCAAATAATTTTCCTTTGATGTCTATTATTCAAGGCATACACATTGACTATATTCTATGACCACCTAGAGTATAGATCATGGGAAGTATTAATAATAGAGTCACTGGAGGAGTTCATAAGAATATGTGATAACTTACATTCCAGATGACATATGGACTGCCCAAAGATCAATGGGAACCTTGAGAAAACTAGGAAACACTAGGCTTGACAAACTTAATAGCCTTTTCCATAGTATCTTTATTCATTTTAGTTTCTTGTATAAGAAGAATACCCACTTTGATATCCTAAAGAGTACACTTCAATATACATGGCTTCAAATGACTACTCAAATCCCTAGGATTCCAAGATATTATTTTGAAAATAAAAGAAAATAGAAGTTCTAAATTAATAAACCACAAAACTTTACAACAACACAATTCTCTTAAGATTTAATCACCACTTGTTGACCTCCCTAATTATTGGCCAAAAGTGCCCTCATGCCAAAAGATTGAATTCAAATATTTAAACCCACCCAACAGTCACAAGATTCAAAGATCCAACATTTGAGTAATCTACAGGTGCACATTATAACCTTAGGTTATCTTTTACCCTAAGTTCTGAGCCATTTCATGTTATATTTTAAGTCCTAAACCTATGAAAAAATAATATGGTACCAATCTTATGATAACCCTTGTATTAGAGAATGGTCAGGCAAATCAAGCAGTGATAAGATGCTATGAGACTCCTACTGGTTGAGTGGTCAGGTTTTCATAACATTGAAAATACTCAAAGGATCATAAGCCAAAGAAAAGTCTTGCCCTATGTTACAACAGTAATTGAACGTGAGATTGTGGGTGCACAAGGATTTCTTTCGAGGACATGAGGTAAAGCATTGGCATAGTGTCAGCTTGTCATGATATCAAAGATCTTGTAAGATCATGAGCCAAAGGAATATGTGTTTCAACACCATAAAAGGTCATCAACTGTAGGATCATGGGGTTGGTTTCCTAGGTTTCCAATGCTATGAAGGGGAAGGTTAGTTGTATGATCTTAGAGTTCTAAGACCACAAGGTAAGAAGGGGTGGAGGCTAGGTTCAAACGAATGTTGGGTGTACCAATCTTATGATATTCTTCTATTGTAAGGTCACAAGTACAAGCAAGGATGTCTTTTGAGGTCATGATAGAAAGATAGTTAATTGTGATTGTAGGATCATAGGGATTATTATTTTAGCTGTTGATGTTACAATAGACTATGACTATAACATTGTGAAGATCAAATCAATCACACATGTTCATAGTACTGCCTTTATTATTAAAGCCTTCAATAGGCTCATTTGTTCAAGGTACTTGGCAACTCCAAGCACATCTAGTTTTTAGACCAAAGTTGCTATGGTTCATGGCCAAAGCACACACAAGGGCATCTTCTAGAGGTCATTTTTGTAAGGAAACTCAAGTGCGAAAACAACATCCTACACTAATTCCTTAAGGAAAGTATTGTGCAAATTCCTATTAAATCCTTATAATTTCAGATTTGATATTATGTAAACAATAATATTGTAGTCGACCATGAATACATAAAATAGATAAAAAAGAAAACACATAAACATAAATATATGCTAGTAGGGAAAAACCTTTCAGTAAAACAATCCCACCCCTCCAAAACCTGCACAATGTATTATCTTCAACAAAAGGTTACAACACACTTGCAATGCAAGTTCTTTCAAAATATAGAAGACTAATCCAGTAGCTACCAGCAATACAATTTTCACTCTCTCTCATTTGTAACCCTAAAAACTTCTAATATCACGCGCTGCCCATTTTTAGGGAAACTTCCAAAGAACAACCATATTAGGGTTTTACCATTCTCAAAAAAAGTAGGAACCCAAAAAATTTCCAAGTTGATGTCTTGAACCCCATGTGCTAGATGGAGACTTGAGTGTATAGTACTCAGTTATCAATTTTTACATGTCTCCACATGTTTATCCATCATCAAAACTTCTAGATTTAGCTCTTACGCATTATAAGAATCTATCATAACCATTTTAGCCATGATCTCCTTACAAACAATTCAAGATGTCGACACATACAAGTGGAGTGACACATCAACATGCCAACTAGACATGTACACTCACACTTAATTACATTATTTGAAAAAAATACATTTACAAAACAAATAATAAGAATAGGAATTATCCAAGGTTGAGACGCCTTATTTCTAACAATTTTTAGTATTTAGAGCTCTCATTTTCAAATCCTAGTAGAAAGAAGGGAGGGTTTTCTTTATCACTAGTTCAGAGTATAGAGGAAGTCAATACACCTACAAGATCCATCTCTACCCCTCCTAGTGATAGATCCCAACCTAGGTGATGTAGGACCATCTTGGGTTGACATGTTATCCTACTCATTTGTGTTCATTTTGCCAGTTGTTGCCAAGTTGTAACAATTTTCAAGTGCTAGTAATTTTGTATTATAAGTTGAGTTAAGGTTATCCCATGTCATCTTAGTTAGGTTAATGTGTTATCCCATTTCACTATACAGTGTGTGCCGAGCTATCCTTCACATATCGAGTGATCCTTCATGTGCTGAGTTTTCCTGTTTATTCTAATTGTTAGCATTTTGGACATATTTTCTACAATTTTGGTCCAAGCATAATTGTAATATTTATTTCGATCATGACATTTGTGATAAAAAAAATTTCTTAGGATGTGACCAGATCATTGTTGGGTTGGCCTCTCTATTATGTAATTATCTAAAATCTCCTATAAGCAATTTTGGTAACTATAAATAGGATGTTTAGGGTTAGATTTAGATCATATTAAAAGGAGTTTAGTAGAGACCTAGAAAGTGTAAATTTGAAGCTAGATCTTAGATTTTGAGCATATTTTATATCTAGCCATAACCTAGAAGGCCTTATAGCTGGACATGTATGCCGATCATTTGTTCAATCAATAAAAGAATCTCTCTCTCTCTCTCTCTCTCTCTCTCTCTCTCTCTCTCTCTCTCTCTCTCTCTCTCTCTCTCTCTCTCTCTCTCTCTCTCTCTCTCTATCTATCTATCTCTATCTCTCGTGTTGTTCTCTTGTTGTGTTTGTTTCCATTATATTGACTCTGTGACATTGGTTCGGTTTTTTGGGTGTGCCTTTGGCCCTATTTATTCTTGCCCTCCTTGTGTTAAGTGGTATTAGATCATAGTTGTTCTTGAGTGTGCAAGAAAACACCTGAGGCAGTTTGTACCAAGAGCTTGAATTATGTAGAACCCTATTTTAGATTTGGTTATAAGGTTGTAGATCTATGGGATTGACCTATAACTTGTAGAGGGTTAGGATCTTGCAAGAACTTGATTTGTAAAGATGGTCCATGGTAGAGGAAATGCCAATAATGCCATATTAGATACATTGAGACAAATTGTAGCTAGATTAGATGTTGTGGGGAAAGCCTACAGGAGAGGAGCACATCTTAGGGATGTGAGTGATGATGAAGCAATAGCACCAAACCCTAATTCAAAACTAGAAGAAGATCAAGATGAGGAAAAATTGCTAAGAGTATTGTCTAGGGTACATTCAAAGCTTATTGTAGAAGTTGTTTCTTATGATGGAAAATTGGACACCAATGATGTGTTGGATTAGATCTTTGATATGGAGAAGTTCTTTGAGCACGAAAACACTCCTAATAATAGGAAGGTGATGAAAACATTTACAAAATGATAGACAAAGGAGAGGAAAGGAGAAGACCAAAACTTGAGTGAAAATGGTGAGCAAGGTAAAGAAAAAATTCCTTCCTACTGATTACCAAGTTAGCTTGTTGAGAAAGATGCAAAATTTGAGACAAAAGGACATGACTATGAAGGATTATACTGAGGATTCTTATAGATTGGACATTAGATTTGGACATGTGGGTGATAATATTCAGAAAATGGCAAGATATCTAAATGGATTGAGATCTAGAATTCAAGATGAAATAAGTTTTGTAAAATTGGAAAGTGTGGAAGAAGCATATCAATATTCCTTTAAAGCTAAGGAGATCTTGACAAAGAAGCATGAACAAAGACAAAGAGGTAGAGATGGTAGATTTCAGAGAGGCAAAGGTAGATCTTATGGTGAAGGTGGTAGAGCTAATAGTTTTGTGTAGGATAAAGGAAAATTTGAATGGAAGAATGATGACAAAGATAAGATTGAGTGGAAAGGTGGTAGTTTATATTAAGGAGGTACTAGTTCTTACCGAGGAAGAGGTAATTCTTGTTCTAGAGGTAGTTTCCATGGTAATTGTTTTAGATGTGTAAAGAAGGGAATAGATCTTTGGAACATAGATCTTTTGAAAGTGGGCAAGGTAATAGAAATGCTATGATTCAAGGAGACACTAAGAATTCACCAAGTGGACCCGAGGCTAGAGAAAATTTAATGGTGAGAAAAACCTTATGTAATAAGGGTAGTGATGAAGAATCTATTTTAAGAAGAAGTCTTTTTAAGACCAGATGTAAGATGGCTGGAAAATCTTGCAAGGTGATCATTGATAGTGGAAGTTCAAAAAGTTTGGCATCAGAAGACCTAGTTACAAAGTTGTAGTTGCAGAGGCTGAAACATTCTAAACCCTATCATGTTTCATGGATCAAAGATGAGCATAAGAAATTGGTAAGTGAGAAATGTGTTGTGAAGTTCAAGATTGGACATTACTTTGACGAAGTATTGTGTGATATTACGCCTATGGATTATAGTCATATTTTGTTGGGTAGACCTTGGCAATATGATAGATTAGTTGTACATGATAGAAGATTTTATCAATATACTCTTTGGGTGAATAGGAAGAAGCAAATATTGCTACCTTTGATTGAAAGTCTAGATGAGGTTAATTGTACCACGATAAAAGTTTGCATGGTTTCTGGAAAGTATTTTGAAAAATAAGTAAAGAAGAATCAAGTTTGTTTTGCATAGTTCCTAGACAACTGAATTTGGGTAGTAATGTCCGAATGACAATAGATAGTGGTAGCCGAGTACTAGAGGAAAATACAAAATTGTTAAATGAGTACAAAGAGATTGTTGCTAAGGATATTCCTGATGGTTTACTACTAGTGAGAATCATAACTCATTGTATGGATTTGATTCCTAGAGCTAGTTTTCCAAACAAAGCACCATATAGATTACACCTACAGAGAATGAAGAACTTAATAGACAGTTGCATGAATTGTTACAAAAGGGATTAATCAAAGAAAGTTTGAGTCCATGTGTTGTACCTACTATATTAGCACCTAAGAAGAATCGAGAATGGAGAATGTGTAATGACATTATGAAATTCAGTAAGACTAAGGAAGAACATCCTAAGCATTTTAAGCAAGTATTGCAGAGATTGAGGAGAATTTGATGATTAATCTAAAAAATTGTTCTTTTATTGAAGAGGAGATTGTGTATTTGGAATTTTTTATTTCAGTTGATGGCTTGAGAATGGATCCTAAGAAGGTTAAAGAAATTTTGGAATGGTCTACACCTAAGAATGTGAGTGAGGTAAGATCATTTCATGGTTTGGCTAGTTTTTACAGAAAGTTTATAAATAAATTTTAGTGTCATTTATAATGCTATGAATGAGACAATGAGAGGAGATAAAAAGAAGTTCAAGTGGACATATTGAGCTGATAAGAGTTTTGAGATTTTGAAACAAAAGCTTGCTGAGTTACCTGTATTGGCTTTACGTGATCTTAATAAAGTATTTCAAGTTGAATGTGATGCAAGTGATAGTGTAATAGGAGCTATATTAAGTCAAGAAGGTAAACCTATTACTTTATTTAGTGAGAAGTTGAATGATGCTAAAAGAAAGTATTTTGTATATGATCAAGATTTTTATGCTATTGTTCAAGCATTGAAGAAGTGGAGACATTATTTGATTCCTAAGGAGTTTGTGTTGTATACTGATCATAAAGATTTACAGTACTTGGGAAGTCAACATAAATTGAACCAAAGACATGAAGTGGGTTGAGTATTTGTAAAGTTTTACATTTGTGGTTAAGCATAAGAGTGGAGTTACTAGTAGAGTTGTTAATGAATTGAGTAGAAGATGTTCTTTGTTGACTTAAATGAAGGTTGACGTTCTTGGTTTTGATGAAATGAAAGAGTCGTATGATACTTATTCTAATTTTTCTAGGGTGTGGAGAGAGTATAGAGCACCAAATCTGACAGATCACTTAAGTATGATGAATATTTCATTCAAGAAGATATGTTGTTCAAAGGTATTCAACTATGCATTCCTAGAAGTTCTAAAAGGTTGAATTTGATTAAGGATGAGCATAGCAGTGGATTTGTTGGACATTTTGGAATTCATAAGACATTGAGTTTGCTGAAGGAGAAGTATTATTGGTCATAGATGTACAAGGATCTTAAGAAGTTTGTGAAGAGTTGTGGAGTTTGTCAAGTTGCAAAAGGAGTAAGTTAGAATACTAGAATGTATAGACCTATTTTGATTCTTGAGAAACCTTGAAGTGACATCAGTATGGATTTTGTTCTTGGATTGCCTAAAACATCAAAGGAGTATGATTCTATATTTGTTGTTGTGGATGGATTTTCTAAAATGGCTCATTTTATACCACGTAAGAAGACATCAAATGCTAAGCATTTTGTTGAACTTTTCTTCAAAGAGATTGTTAGATTGCATGAATTACCAAGAAATATTATTTGTAACAGAGATAGTAAGATTGTTGGCTATTTTTGGAGAACTTTGTGAAAGAAGATGGGTGCCAAGTTGAATTTTAGTTCTACATCCCATTTGTGGACTGATAGATAGACAAAGGTTATGAATAGAAGCTTGCATAATTTTTTGAGATGCTTAGTTAGAGATGAAACACATAATTGTGAGATGGTATTAGCACAAGCTGAGTTTGCATATAATAATTTTGTGAATAGAAGTATCGGAAAGACACCTTTTGAAATTGTTACTAGAATGAACCTTAGAGGAGTATAAAATTTAAGGGATGTTGCCAGTGAAGAGAAGAGAAGTGTTGCAATGGAAGAATTTGCTGATTTTATGGATTCTTTGCATAAGGAAGTGAAGCTAAAGTTGGAAAAAAGTAATTAGAAGTACAACAAGAATGTTGATAAGTCTAGAAGAAGACATCATATTTTTGAAGTTGGTGATGAGGTAATGGTTCATTTCAAGAAAGGAAGATTTGTAGTTGGAACATACAGTAAGCTAAAAATGAAGAAGATTGGACCTTGTAAGATCTTGAAGAAGTTTGACAATCAAAATTCTTATGAAGTTGAGTTATCTGATGACATGGATATATCTCCTATATTCAATATTGTTGATCTATATAAGTATCACAACTTGGATGTTGAATTTGTTTTACATGATGATTATTCCAAGAAGAAGATTGAAGAGGTTGAACAGATATTAGATCAGAGAGTTGGTAAAAGCATAAGAGGAAAAGAGTACTATGAATATTTGATGAAGTGGAAGAATAGACCAATTGAAGATGCTACATGGATTTCTTAATCTGACTTAGATTCAGCTCAAGTTGTGACACTTGCATGGTTTAGGGGAATCATTTCTTTCTACCCTAGTTGTCTAATGCAGGAGCATCTTGAGTTGACATTGTTAGAAATAGATAATACTGAGAGGAGGGGTGAATCGGTATTTTCTATCTTCTTTCCCACAGCTAAATATTATTAATTACTTTTCCACATGCATATGAAAATAAGCCAACAATGATAAATAGTAAAAACAACCATAAATTGATAGGGATCATAACACCATATTTTGTTAACAAGGGAATCCTGGCCAAGGGAAAATGCTAGTGGGGATGAAACCCATTAGATGATTCACTATATAAGAGAATTTAGTTAAGGATATTGACCTTTTTAGGAGTCTTGAAGAATGTATAGTGTCTTGAGTCCCTGTTAGGAGACTAGGTCTTGTTAGAAGCCTTAACCCTATTAGGAGTTGCTTCAAAGTTGTTAGGAGTTAGTAGATCATATATAAATGTGTACAAGAAGAGCCCCCTACCCTAACATGGAACTATACAATAAGTTCTTCAAGAGAATAGGTATACATACAATATTGGATCACTTATTGTACTTCACAATACTTCTAATTGTCAGTTCTTCATACAAGAATGACTGTGCACATATCAACTTGCATCATATCTCACATAACATTGCTTTGCATCACATATCATAATATTGCATTCACATTCTATTTTTTCTTTAACTTTGCAATTAAAGTTCTTTACTTATATCAAACATATTAATAATTTTTTCCTTAGTTGGTTCACATATCATCCTTACAGTCGGCTCAACAAGATTTAGTAATCAAAACAATTTTACAAGTCGTACAAGTCAATTTGTTAACATGCTCTATTCTGCACTATGAGGCATCTGCATTAGTATTGCTTCCATAACTTGAGCTTGGTTGATCATATGAACATTCACATTGGTATACATCATCAAGATGATGTCATGCATCTAGGGTTAACTATGTATGAGAATATTCCAAGGGAATATTTTACTATCAATGAATCTTGTCATGTTGTTGTAGCACTGTCTAATACTTAGACAATTTTCGTTCACAAATAATCATGACTAAACTGTAAAACAAATATTTCCATAAATGACAACCACATATTTCAACTTATTTGATTGATTGGTCATATTTCCAGCAATCTCCTCCTTTAGCATTGATGGCAACATTTTGGGAAAATTGGCTAAGCCCCAAACATGTTGTCATACCAATCAAAAATAACCATAACATAGTAAAAACATTGTATTCATGTTTTCAAAGGATTACATCCCTTATAACTTGAATTATAAAGTTTTCTTAAAGAAAAACTTACTACTATACATCAAAATATAACTATATAATTTACAATTACAACTATCTATATTTTTCCCCCTTTGACATCAATAACAAAGGTGCCAATAAAAGGAAAATCCCTATAAAAATCTGAAAGTTGCATCAAAACTTGGAAAAACAATCATTGAAGTTAGTCTTCAACTATGCAAGGTGTTTCTTCCAATTATCTTTCAGTCAATCAAACACACTAATTAGTGCACATAAAGCATATGTGGCTAACTCTATTGCATTCAAATCTATAGCCACAAACTTTTCATATGAGGACTTGGCTACCAAGCATTCCTCTAACTAATTTTGTAACAATCTAATTTGTGGGTATAAATGGTCCCTTAAAAGAGTGAATCTCTTCAAAATTTTCTCCTTTTCTACTTGAGTATCCCTAATGGTATCATGAAGTGCTTGCATTGTATGCTCAATGGTTTCTTACTTCTAATTTTGTTTCAAAAAGTTATCAGTGAGAATCTAGAGCTTAGTTACCTTCTCTTTGATTTTCCCATCAAAACTGAGAAGATGAAGGTATGCCATGTTGCACTTAGCATATATTTGCTTCCCTTCCTCCATACTCTTCCTCGATTCCTTAATGCATTCATTTAGAGTTTCTATATTATTCCTTATATTTGTACACATGGTATTAAGAAGTTTACCATCATGCTTAGTTTGTGTTTGAATTGTAGCCACATTGGTAAGTGTTGTAAACTCATTATCAAAGGTTTTGTACAAAATTGTAGCTCTCTGTTGGATATCTATAGCTATACCAACATGACTTACTATGTTTTCCAATCTATCCAAAACTAAAGTTAGAGTCTTCTTAATAGACTTGAAAAATTTCTTCTTTTCAAGAAGTTTACTTAAAGAAGATATAAGATTTTGTGCCTCATCTTCTTCATCTAACTATACTGTTGCTGTTGTGACCATTGTTTCTTGTGTAGGTGGTGTAGAAGGTGTTACTATTATTGTTGCTACTAAAGGCACACTTGAAGTAGTTACTTCAATGCTAGATTCAAATTTCTTTGCAGAAGGTGTGTCTTCTTCCTTAGGCTCCTAATCTCTTTCTTCATTAGATGAGCTACTGTAATCAATAATATTGCCAACAATGTTGGAACCAAAATCTTTAAAAGGGTCCTTCATTTTATCCACTATCATATTGGTGTCATCCACTTGCATATATTCACTTCCAATGGTAATATGTGGTGAATCACATGGATTTAGTGTTTCAGTTGGTTGCTCAAAACTGTGAGGTGGACTTACTATTGTAGGACTTGTTTCCTTTTTCTGTGCACTCTTCTCAGGCTCCTTAGGCATAGGGCTTGCCTTCTCTAGCTGTGCACTCTCCTTTGGCATAGTAGACATGTATGTGACTATTGCCTTTTGAGTTTCCACATTTACTTCTTCATAATTTCCTCCCATGAGGAGAATGGATCTCTTCTTATTTCTCAATAATGGTGCTATTCCTTTAAGAATTTTAGTTATTTCTTCCTCATTATTTACAATACATAGCTTTTTCACCATATTTATCCTTATTTTCCTATCTTTCTCAATAAATATTTTTTTCTATTTAAAATTCTATTGTACAAGTCGTCAAGTATTTGACCTCTTATGCTATCAAACCTTTTATCTTTGAGGATCATATTTCTAACTACAACATTCTCTAGTTGTCTTCTATCCATATTATTATACAAATCATAGTACTTATTCAATTGTGAAAAATTATTATCATTAATCATCTGTATGTTAATATTTTCTACCTTTGGTTTCCATTCTTTTCTTCATGCTGAAGTCTTTGATTCTTGATCTACTAGTTCTACCAGTCTGTTACCAGTTTCATCTTCAGATTTAGAGGAACTATTTTGCTAGGTTCTTCTCCTCTTGCTTGGTCTACTTGTAGTTTTCTTGAATCTCTTCTTAGGAGGGGTTTTCTCAAGCCTTGTGGATTTCCTATGTGTTGACACTTCCTCTATTTTCTTTAGGTTCCTTAGAGGTTGCTACTATGCAATTGCTGCATATGGCACTACAGGTGCTTGCATACTTGTCTGGGCAACTGTAACCTCTTCAACAGGTCCAACCATTGCAATAGGTACAGGGGCCAATAGTTCCAATTGACCAATGGCCTTCATTTCCATGGCTATCCTTTTCACCTCTTCAAATTCCTTTCTTGAGATTCTTGATTCCTTCAAGATAGAATTAATCACATTTTTTACCTTTTTCTTGAAGTCCTCAATTATCTGACTTTTTTTAACTTCTCTTGTCTTCTCAGTATATAACCCCCATCTAGGACATTCATAATCAACTTCTAAGTGTAATATTATTTGCACATATCCTTCAATTAGTTCCTCACCCATTTTGTAACCCATAGGTTCAATGAACTTAACTTAGGGAACTACTACCTCAATACATGTAAAATCTATTTCTTCCATGAAGCATAGTCCATCCTTATATTTTTCCACTAGCACAGAAGGTATCCTATAACTTTGGTTCATTTTAGCTTGGAAAGATTTCATCATTCTATCATTATCATTATCTCTAACTATTTTTCATTTGTTTCTGTATGTATGAGTGATAGTATGTATTGTGCACTCACTTCCATCCCAATTTGTGATACTAGGAAACTTCTCTATTTTGTAGAAGAATATATGTGTCTATAGAGATTCAAACCTAAAGACTACACTCCTAGACTTCTTGATTCTTGATATGTTATTCAACAACTGTCTTCAAATAATGCTATATAGATTAACCTCTTCACCATTTACTGCCATATAAGTTGCATGAAGACATTCGGTAGGAACTAAATCTATCCTAGATCCATGGTTGAACTTATATCCCAAAATTTTACTAATGAGTCTCACTCCATCATCTTGAATGGTGTTGACTTTGATGTTTCTGCCATCAAAACATGTGTTCAGATTTGTTTCAAATAACTTGCACACATTCTTTATGTTCACTAGTTTACATCCTTCATTGTGTAAACCCGTGACCTTGTGAATTAGGTCATTATCAATACATATGATAGAATCTCCCAACCATAGAAGGTCATCATGAACTTTGCTCAGAATTATTCCTATCCATTCATGATTATCAAAGTCCATATAGAACATGTGCTTAACTAGGTTAAGTTGTTCTAGGCATTCATGTTCAGGTTTTAGTGATAAATCATTGTTTCACATTTTCTTGAATTCCTTATGAATCTCTGAATTGCCTATGCTTTAAATTTTATAGTGAATATAACCTCTTATATCTTCAACATGAAGTACATTTTTTAGTACTTGCGAAAATGCCCCAATGGGGTCATCAAGCAGATAAACAAATGGGTGTTTCTTGAAATTATATATAGGTCTATTGCTTACATTAAACACTTTTTTTCTTGCCATTTCTGAAAAATATACTCAAACAATTTATAAAATACCTTACTTTCACATTTTAGGGTTTTTAGAAATTTCACATATCTCCAAACTTCTTCAACACTTCAAATCTCTCTTTAATCTCGCACTTAAGATTTTGCACAAGAAAATGATGTTCATAAATCAATTTGCATCCTTTAAATCTTTTGCAATCTATACTTTGCATTAAATATGTATTTTCCACTAGTTCAAATACTGTCTCTATATAATAGAGAGGTTATTCTTCTTATATATCCTTATCCTAATCATATTAAGCAATGCACACTTAACTATAGACTCCTCCCAATGTCTAGTATATACTATTAACTATGCAACTTGTGATATGCTTTATAACATTAGTTATGACAAATTGACACAATGTTTTACTGAGAGTGCTTAATGTAGGTAAGATGGGTCATAGACAATAAGTGACTTTACTATCTTTTTAGGTACATTAGGATGAGCTTCATTTTGAACTGTGTGAGAACTTCTAGCTTCTCTTTCTTTTACAAATATTTCCTTAAATTATTCTGTCAGCTCCTTCATATCCTTCTTCAAACTGTGATCATTTCTTTTGTTGTTCCTTCTATGATTCTGATTCCTATTAAGGTTTCTTCTATCCATTCTGCAAAACCTTTCTATCTGTCCAAATGTATTACATAATTGGCATACAAGTACATTCCTTCTTTGTTCATTATTCTGGTTATCAGATACTCTACAATTCCTTGCTATGTGTCCAAGATTGTTGCATCTCTAACAAAAAATTTGTCTTCTTTCTCCACTTTCATTACTGTGAAATCTTCTTCTATTGCCTGTATAGTTAGTGCTCCTAAACATTCTACTATTTGCATTATCACTATCAAATTTAGGTTTCTTACAATCTACTACATAATGTCCAAATCCATTACAATTATGACAATAAAAATTTGAAATATGTTTAAAAGACTTACCTTTGAAATCATCTCTAGTATGTTCAAGTTCATTCTACTAGGCATGAGATTCCTTTCTTTTGTTATCCTCATCTTGATCAAATTCTTTAGATTTCTTAGAGTGAACAACATTCTGCTTGTCCGTAGATGTATCATCTATTTTGCTTATGCTTAGATCCTTTTTGACTTCAAGGATATCAGGTTCTTTTCTCTCAACATATTTCTTGGTTGATTGTCCAAGGAAGAATCCAAGTCCAATCTTGTCATAACTAGGTCTCTAAATAGATATTTCTTCTTCAATCTTTTCATTACTGGTATGTAATTTCTCAAGTTTCTATTTGTTTTGCACCAACCTTTCACAATAGTGTTGTATTTCTCTAATTTTACATGCTCTAACTTGATAGGTTCTAATTTAGATGTTAATTTTCTTAACTGGGATCTTACATCTACATTTTCAACTTTTATTTTAGAGTCATTCTTTCCTCCATTTTTCTTCAGACTTAGCTTGAGTTCAACTATTTTTAACCCATGTTTCAAGATCTCATTTTCTTTCTTTAGATCTTCAATATCATCATCACTAGTTTGCTCACTACGTCCTTTTTGCTTCAGGTCATCTATCTTTTCAAGTCTTCTATGTCACCTTATTTGATTGATTGGTCATATTTCTAATAGAGATGTTATCCTACTCATTTGTGTTCATTCTACAAATTGTTGCCAAGTTTCAATCATTTCTGAGTTATAGCAATTGCCAAATGCCAATAATTTTGTAGTATAAGCTGATTTGAGGTTATCCCTCATCATGTTAATAGTTAGGGTAGCATGTTATCCCATCTCTCTCTATAGTGTGTGCCAAGATATCCTTCATGTGTTGAGTTATCTAGTGTATGTTGAGTGATCCTTCATGTGTCGAGTTTTCCTATTCATACTGAGTGTCAGCATTTTGGACTTTTTTTTCTATGTTTTTGGTGTGAGCCAACTTGTAGGATTTATTTCAATCGCAACATTAATGATAATATATTTTGTTAGGATATGTCCAAACCATAGGTAAGTTGGATTCTCTATTATGTAATGATCTAAAATCTCCTATAAGCCATTTTGGCAAGTATTAATAGGGTGTTTAGGCTTAGACTTATAGTAGAGAATTGGAAAGCGTGAATTTGAAGTTGGATCTTAGATCTTGAATGTATTTTGTATTTGGTTATAACCAAGAAGGCCTTACAACTGGGTATGTATCTGATCATTTCTTGAATCAATAAAAGAATTTTGTTCTCTCTATCTCTATGGTGTTGTTCTCTTTTTGTGTTTTCTTCCATTTTGTTAACTCTGCAAGGCTGGTTTGGATTGTTGGATGTGCCTTTAGCCCTAGTTATTCTCACCCTCCTTGTGTCACTAGGATACCATCTACTCATATCAATGGACCACTTGTTTATATGGCTAGAGCACATGTATTTTACATTTTAAATGGTGGAAGCCCTCTCCTTTTCGTCAAAGACATGATATTCTAGTGTTAGCCCTCAAAAGTATACCTAAGTTTGCTGGTGAAACCTCCATTTTCCTTGTTGAGTATATTCATGGGGTGTCTAACATCTACAATATTCATGGCACCACCTAAGATGATGTAGAACTTAGACTTCTAGCCTCATCCTTAAAAGAGAAGGTATTACAATGGTATAGAGTGTTTCCTCATAACTCTTTAGTTGATTGGGATGGGTTAGGAGCAGCCCTATGCAAACATTTTGAGGATAAAAGTTACTATCTTTCACTTTTAGAGTAGTTGACAACCATCAAGAGGGCACCCCATGAATGTATGATTGATTTTAATTTTAGGTTTTAAAGGACATGGGATAAAATACCTATTGTAGTAAAGCCCTCCCCTAGTAATGCATTCTTGTATTACCTTAGGGCCTTCAATAGTGATATTGCTATCACTTTGTAGTCTATGGTAGGGGACATTTTACCAAATGTATATGAGGTAGCTATAAAGGTAGAAAATATCTTGATACATGGAGGGAAGTTAGCTCCAAGACCTCTAATGTCCTTCTTTCTTGAAATGCCTAATCATTGGCCTATTGTAGTCCCTATTCCCACCTCCTCTAAAATCCAACCCCTTGTTGTAATCCCAATAGCCTCCACATTCTCTAATGGAGTTGATGGGATTGAGGCCATGATGTAAACATTGATGCAAAATATAGAAAAGAGTTTGTAGGATCAAGAAAAGAAGATGGAGGGTAGTAATTCAGTGATGTAGAAGATGGATAATGAGTTGGTGACTATGAAGAGGCAACAAGCTCAAAATAATAAGCCTCTCCAACTCTAGTATCAAAGTCCCATTCATAATAGATCCCCAAAATAGAGTTAGGCCCCTTACAATCAAAATAGACCTATCGACAATTCCCATGCTATGAATACCAACCTAAATGGGTGTTAGAATCAGAATAGACCTATCAACAACCCCCCATGCTACAAATACCAACCTAAATAGGTCTTTAGCCCATTAGAACAATCTTGCTCAAGATCAAGATTTCTACCCTTATTGTAACTACTCTTATAGATATTGTATGTGTTAGAAGGTAGAATCTTACTTGACATTGACTGTACCAAAGCAAGTAGTTACCAACAACACAATGCTAATCAACTTGATGATGCTTCTCTGTAAGGAAGTTTCTCCTTCATGAACCATTAGGTGGAATTTCCTTTTAATATAAACCAAGATTCATGTGCTTATAATACTAGGAGAAAAAGATGATCTATAGAAGATGTTATCCCTCCTCCTTCTAATCAGGCCTCAACATCAAGTACAATACCTCATGTCCAAGAAGTTGACTACCAACACAATGCTACTCAACTTGCTAATGCTTCTTAGGAGCAAAGGAAAAATGATAGTAGGAGAGATGTGGATGTTCCTCAAACTATTTCATCTCAACCTTTTACACATGTAGCTCCTAAGGTTTCTACCAAGTCACCTAATGCATCTTTTAGTGTGGTAGATCACATGAAGAAGATCAATATGAACATTTATATGTGGGATGTTGTTGCTATCATAAGTATGGTAGACCAAATGAAGAAATACCAATATGAAAATTTCTGCGTGGCATGTTGTTGCTACCATACCATTATAGAAGAGGTTGCGATAACTAAGTTGGAAAGCATTGAACTTAGAGATCAACTACCTAGAGAAGAGAGTGTAATAGGCCTAGTGTAAGCAAGCAAAGAAGGAGAAACAAGTAATAAAACTAGATCCCCTCCTTTATATGTCTCTTAAATAATTATAAGAAATAAACTAGTCCACAATTGCATGATAGATTCAGGGGCTAACAGCTTAGTGATGCCTAAGTGTGTTGCCAATATCCTAGGAATGAAATATGAGCCCACTATTAAGGATGTATTGTAGCTAGATTGTAGTACTATCAAGATTGTAGGGATCCTTAGGAATGTTGAAATGAACCTACATGCATGCTTTGGTTATACTATAGCTCAAAATATATTAGTTTCTAAGGTCAAACCACACTTTGCTATCTATCTTTCTAGGGACTTCACTACCCAAATTGGTGACTATATCTCCTCTAATTGGTCATACATGTTTTTTACAAAAAGATATGGAACTAAAGCTTTGATCAAAGAAAAACCTCTAGCCCTCCATCATATTGAGCCCTATACCGCTAATCCCATCAATATGAATTGCACCGTTTATGAAGAAGAGGAGGGAGACATAGTATACAAGCCTACTACATCCCTAATAGAGATACCTAATGTACTCTTAGATTAATGGGCTAATGCATATTAGCTCGAACCTATATTAGAAGCCATTGAGAAAGGCCTTGGCACATATTGTATACTAGAAAAGGATTCTCTTATTCCAAACCTAATGAAAATCAAAGAAGATACTAGTGGATTATGGAGCATGTACTTTGATGGATCAAGGAATAATAATGGGCTTCAATTTAGTTGTACTAATAACATAGTAGAGTATGAGACACTGACTTAGGTTTCCTACTTGCTCAGAAAAGATGAATTGAAGCCTTGACTATATATGGAGATAGTGATCTAATTTTTCATTAGGAGAGAAATCAAAATGTCACTAAGAATGTTTTTCTCAAGTCTTATAAACATAGAGTATGGGATTTTCTTGAAATTATTGATGCATTTAATATTCAAAGCATTCCTAGGAAAGAAAATAGACATGCTAATAGACTTACCGTAGTTGGTGCATCTTATGATGTACGAAGTAGTGTTGAAGATGAGAAAAGGTAGTAGATTAAGATGGTGGTTAGACCTACAATTCTCGATAACAATATAAATTGGTAGATGTTTGAGTCTGATGCACAAATTGTAAGTTTCTTGTAGAATGAAGAAGAATTCTTAGAGATAAATCTATCAAGGCTACACAATTAGTTTGGGGATCAAATCATCAGGCTAAGATTTAACAAGCTATCTAAGGGTTTGATTACCTTAGAAAGCAATTTCACTCTTGATAATCAAACAAGAGATAGAGGCATGAACCCCAATGCAAGGAAGGATGATTATATTCCTTTCACTATTGCTGCTGGGAGAATTCTTAATATGAGAAATGTATGTTTTAAAACTAAGAAAGAAAGTTTTGTTCACCTATGTTAAGAATTTGATAAAATATTTGCTTGGACATATGATGATTTAAAGGGTTTTGACCATGTTTGTTTCATTATACCATATATTTGGTTGATAATGTCAAAGCAGTTAGGCAAAAATTGAGGCCAGCTAATCCCAAGATTGATCCATTAATGAGAAGAGAGCTATACGAATTAATTGAGGCCAATATCATTTTTCCTATGAAGCACTCATCATGGGTAACTAACCTTGTTCCTATTAGAAAGAAGAATGGAGAAATCAAACTATGTGTAGACTTCAAGGATCTTAACCAAGCCTCCCTTAAGGATCATCACCCTCTCCCTTCCATGGAATAGATATTGTCTAAGGTTAGTGGTTTAGAAAGATTCTAATTCTTCGATGGATTGTCTAGTTACAATCAAGTGCTGGTAAAAAATTCTAATAGATATAAAACTAAATTCACCACTAAGCATGGCACCCATGCCTATAGTAAAATTCCTTTTGGACTAAGCAACGTAGCTGCCACATTTCAAAAGGAAATGGTGATGGCCTTCAAGAACATGATTGAAAGGTTTGTGTTGGTCTATCTTGATGATATCACTGTGTATTCAAAGAATGGAGCATATCATTTTGGCCACCTCAGACAAGTATTCATAAGATGTAGAGAGTACATAGTATCTTTGAATCAAGGCAACTCTCTCTCTCTCTCTCTCTCTCTCTCTCTCTCTCTCTCTCTTCCTAGTCACAAGAAGGGGGTGCAAAGTTTCCTTAGTAGGATTAATTTTGTAAGAAGATTTATTCCTAATCTTGCTACCATGGCAAAACCTCTTATAGATATGCTTAAGAACAATATTTTATTTGCACATGGACTAAGGAAGGGAAAGAAAGTATTGAAGAGATCAAAGTAGCAATAGCTTTAGCACCCACTCTCATCAAGTTAAATTTTGAGAAATACTTCATTCTTTACACCTTGGGATGCAAGTCATGTATTTCTACTATTTTCACTGATGGAATTGTAAGAGTGAAGAACAACCCATTTCCTTCTTTGATGAAGGGCTTAAAGAGTATGAAGACAAATAAATTATGTGGAGAAGCAATCCCTTATAGTCATAAGAGATTTGAATAAATTTAGGCACCTTCTATCTCATTACATGATTGATTTGATAGTGCCTCATGCTAGTGTGAAGCATTTTCTTTTGAGAAAAGATATTAGGGAGAAGAGAGCTAGATGAGGCACTAAGGTAATGGAGTACGATGTGGATATCTAGATCACCAAATTGGTAAGAGGGAAAGGATTATGTAAATAGAGGATCTCATCTTAGGAGGCAAATGAAGAAGTTGTTATGGTATTGATAGAACAATAGAAAGTAAGAAATGATCATCCTAGGAGATAGATAGATGAATGAAGAATTTCTTGTCAGGTAATGGATACCCTTAGGGTTTAGATAGAGAAAAAAGAAGGAAGTTCAAATTGCATTCAATCCTCTATTTCATAGTTTATGGTATTCTCTCTAGGATGGATTTCAATGGGGCATTTCTAAGATGTATCGATACAAATTAGGTTGAAAGGGTGATTAAAAAGCTCCATGATGGTCCCAATAGTGGCCACCTTTCAGCTATAACCACTTCCATAAAAATAATGAGAGCTGGTTACTATTGGTCATCCTTGTTCCATGATTTCCATAGACATGTAAGGAAGTGTGAAAAGTGTGCTTTCTTTTCAGGTAAGCAGAGACTTGCAGCCCTTCCACTTCATCCCATTCAAGTCATTCAACCCCTTTCTTAATGGGGATTAGATTTCATAGGTATCATTAATCCATCTTCTAGATTTGGTCACAAGTGGATTTTGGCTACAATAGATTACTTTATAAGGTGGATTGAGATGAACTATTCCATAGAGGCTTTAGTAGTGGAATTCCTTGATGGAATTGTTACCAGGTTTGGTGTTCCTTCCACCTTAATATCAGATAATGCCAAATCATTTATAGGAGCATAGATATGTGTGTGGTTAGTAGATCATAGTATTTACTTGAAAAAGTATTCTCATTACTACCCTCAAGGTAATGGTTTTTCTGAGTCCTCCAACAAATATTTGATCAGAATTATTAAGAGGACTATTGAGGATAAACAAAGGTGTTGGCGACAAAAATTGAGAACAACCCTATGGGCTAATAGAATAATGCCTAAGGGCTACTGGAAATTCTCCATTCATGTTAGTTTATGGTAGGAAGCTAGACTTTCTATTTAATTGTAGTTTCCATCCCTAGAGCTATCTCATCAGTTGGAACTAATTGAAAATGATGCTATATTTGTAAGAGTAGTAGAGTTGATTAAGGTAGATGAGAAAAGGAATTAGGTCATTTAGACCTTGGAGACACATCAACAATAGATGAAGAGGATCTTTGATAAGAAGGCTAAGGTTAGAATTTGATGCCTTATGGAGTGGTCCCTATTTGATTATCAGTTGTAAACAGTCCAATGCTTTCTAGTTAAGAAAATATGATGGTGAAATTCTGCATATTCCAGTAAATGGAAAATATCTTAAGACCTATTTCTAAGAAAAGATGTTGTTCCATGTATATAGTTAGATTATTTTTGTTTCAATTCCTTCCTATTTTTCAAGAAGCATTTGGAGACCATTGTGTTGTTCCTCTAGAATGATAGTTTCAAGGAGTTTTGTAGAGTTTTAGAGGAAAAATGGGATTATTTTGTGGATAAGAATGCATCAGAGGTGATGAAATTGATAAGTTTTCATGTTTTTAGTGACTCCATACCCCAATAGATGTTTTTAAATGTTTATTTTTCATATACCAAGTAGGCTTCAATTCCCCTTGAGCCACCAAAAATGTTGGCCAAAAGTGCACTCCTGCCAAAAGATTGAATTCAACTATTTAAACCCACCCAATGGTCATAAAACTCAAAGATCCAATATTTGAATAATGCATGGGTGCACATTATAACCTTTGGTTATATTTTACCCTAATTTTTGATCCACTTCATGTTATATTTTAAGTCCTAGAGCCATGACAAAATAATATCATCCTAATCATATGAAAACGCTTGTATCAAAGGATCATCAGGTAAATCAAGTAGTGATAAGATTCTACATGGCTCTTGTTGGTCAAGTGATTAGGTTATAATAATATTGTAAATAGTCAAAGAATAATAAGCCAAATAATTCTTGATAAATGATACAATAGTAAATGATCATGAGATCGTAGGTGCAACAAGGATGTCTTCTGAGGACATGAGGTGAAGAATTGGCATAACATTGAGTTTTCATAATATCAGAGATGTCATAGGATCATGAGCCAAAGGAATATGTATTTCAAAGCCACAAAGGGTCAATAATCATAGGATCATGTGGTTGACTTCCTAGGATGTCAATGCTATGAAGGGGAAGGTTAGTTGTATGATCTTAGAGTTGTAAGATCACAAGGTAGGAAGGGGTGGAAACCAGTTTCAAATGAACATTGGGTGTTCCAATCTTATGATATTCCTCTATCATAAGGTCACAAGTACAAGAAAGGATGTCTTCCAAGTTCATGACAGAAAGATAGTTAACTATGATTGTAGGATCATAGGGGTTATTGCTATAGCTACAAATTTTATGAGAGACTGTGATTGTAAGATCATGAAGGTCAAATCAACTACACCTATAACATCACAAGGGGAGATTGATGGTATCATGAAATTATAGCAAGATTGTTCTCATGCCATCATTCTATCATTAGATTTTAGTTTTTTTAATGTTGAAGGATCATAAAGAGAATGGAGGATGGGCTCAATGCTATGAGGTATAAGTGATCATAAGATTGTAGAATTCAAGGTTATGAATAGAAGGTGACATGAAGTGTTTTGACCATAGTTGATGATCATAGGTTCATGAGTTCCAATGTGGACCAAAATATATAAGGACCTTCACCTACTGACCTTGAAAAGGAGGAGTCACTGACCAATCAGGTAGCAAGAAAGGCAGAGAATGATAGTTGAATAGGGTCAACATGTATGTTTTATCTAACTTGGCAAGCTGATAACAAGGAATAGGCATCTCTATGATTGAAAATGTGATCTTTTGAGCTCCTATAACCACTTTCATCATTCCTTAGGCTTGTAAGAAAACTCAAGCATGAAAATGGCTTCCTATACTAATCCTTTAAGGAAAATATTGTGAAAATTCCTATTAAATCCTTACAATTTTAGATTTAATATTATGTAAACAGTAATATTGCCATCAACCATGAATACAAAAAATAGATAGAGAAAGAAAACACATAAACACAAAGATATGCCAGTGGGGAAAAACCTTTTGATAAAACAACCCCACCCCTCCAAAACCTAGACCATGTATTATCTTCAATACAAAGGTTACAACACACTTGCAATTCAATTCTTTTAGGACATGAAAGACAAAACTAGTAGCAACCAAAAATACACTTTTCACTCTCCCCTATCTACAACCCTAAAAATACTTATATCATTTACTTTCCCTTTTTAGAGAAACTTCCAAAAAATAATTGTATTAGGGTTTTACCATTCTTTGAAAAGGTAGGAACCCAAATTTTTTTTGGCATGTGCTAAATGGAGACTCAAGTGTATAGTACTTAATGATCAATTGTCACATGTCTACATGTCTTCATCCATCATCAAATCTTCTAGAGATAACTCTTATGCATCATAGGAATCCATCATAACTATTTCAGCCATGATCTCCTTACACACAATTCAAGATGCTGACACATACAAGTGGAGTGATGCATCAACATGCCAACTAGACATGTACACTTATACTTAATTACATTATTTTCAAACAATAAATTTACAAAAAAAAAAAAAAAAGAATATGAATTATCCAAGATTGAGACATCTTATTTGTAACATTCTCCCACTTGTCAAACACCTTGTAAGAGAAATAAGAACATAACAAGAACTAACTGCTATCAGCCAAAATGCCCATAGACTTTGAACACCATCTGAACTTCTCTATGCTCATTAGTTTTATTAATGCATTTGCAACATTCTTTATAGTATCTACCTTCTCCAAATTTACATTCTATCTTCCACCATATCTTTGACAAAGTGAAACTACACATCAATGTGCTTTTTTCTGGCATTAGAAGTTGGATTCTTTGCAAGGAAAATAACACTTTGACTATCGCACCAAATAGTAATCTGTGTTGCATCAATAAAAATATCAAAACACAATCTCCTGAGCTAAATGGCTTCCTTACAAGCATGAGTAGCAGCCATGCACTCAATTTTTGTAGTGGATAAAGCAACCACAGATTGATGCTTACTCATCCAATTGATGGCATCACCAAACATAGTGAACACATAAGCATTGGTGGATCTCCTATTGTCAATGTCACCTACCCAATCTAAATCCAAAAAACCATGAATACAAACCAAATGCAATGCTCCAAAAGAGTTACCATGATAACAAATGGAGTAATCTCATGTACCGCTGAATTATCTAAATACTTGCTTAACTATATCCCAATGTACCCATCCAAGATTAGCTATAAACTAGCTCAAAAGTCCCACTACTTGTGCAATTTCTAGTTTAGTATAAACCATAGCATACATAAGACTACCAATTGCACTAGCATAAGGTACTCTACTTATGTCCTCCACCTCACTAGGAGATTTTGGACAATCTTCTATAGATAACTTTGTTCCCATAGAAACAAAAACACACAATGGTTTACAATCTACCATGGTGAACCTGTCCAACATAAACTTCACATACTTACTCTAACTCAACCAAAGTTTTTTGGTAGACCTATCTATACTAATTTCCATACCCAAGATGTACCTTGCTGCCCCAAGATCTTTCATCTCAAATTGTGTTGATAACTAAGATTTAAAATCAGAAATCATACCCTCACCCTTCCCAAGCAACAACATATCATCAACATATAATCTAACAATAAGAAGGTGATTATTTTCAACTCTAAAGTAAACACAATGATCTAATTTTGACCTTAAAAAATCCAATTGTAAACACAAAGGCATCAAACTTAAGGTACCACATCCTAGGAGATTGTTTGAAACCATACATCAACTTCTTTAATCTGCAAACCAAAAATTCTTTACCTTTAGCAATGCAGTGCTTAGTCTATGACATATAAATCTCTTCATCCAAATCACCATGAAGGAAAGTTGTCTTCACATCCATCTATTCTATCTCTAAATCATATGATGCAGCAAAAGATAACATAAATCTAATTGATGTCAACTTTTCAATAGGAGAGAATATTTCACCATAATCTATTCCCTTTACCTGTGAGTACCCCTTTACAACCAATCTAGCTTTGTACCTTTCAACACTACTATCTGCAAAAAATTTATTCTTGAACACTCATTTACTACCAATAGGTTTCCATCCTTTAGGAAAAGGTACAAGGTCCCAAATTTTGTTTTTATCCAATGAAGTCATCTCATCATCCATGGCCTCAATCTAGGAACTTGCATCTTCCATATCCAAAGAATCTTTCATAGATCTAGGCTCATAACTGTTAGTAATCAAAGAGAAGGCACAACTATAATCTAACCTAGAATAACCAAACCTTTCTGATTACTTTCTTACTCTCATGGATCTCCTCATGGGCTAAGGTTGAGATTGTTCTTCCTCTTCTTCTGAACTATCAGAGCTACTAGACTCTCCTTTTTATTAGACCCAACATAGTCTTTCTATTTAGTCTTCCCAGGGGCAGGAGGCAACTAAACAATATCTTCCTTCTTTTCATTTTCCTCTAGTTATAGCAAAATAGGAGAAGATATTAACTCTCTCAAAATAACATTTCTACTATACAACATCTTACTAGTCACAGGGTCCCAAAGCTTGTATTATTTCACACCAACAATATATTTGATGAAAATACATTTGACAACTTTATTTTCTAACTTAGTTCTTTTCTCCTTTGGAACATGTGCATAAGCTTGACAACCAAAAACATGAAGATGTCTAATTGAAGGCTTCTTACTAGACCACACCTCCATGGGTGTATTACCAACAAGAGCTGATGTAGGAGATCTATTAACCAAATAGCAAGTAGTGGCTATAGCTTTAGCCCAAAAGTTTTGTTCACAACTAGCTCCACTAAGCATACTCCTAGCCTTCTCCATCAGTGTCCTATTCATTCTTTCTACAATTTCATTTTTCTGTGGGGTATAAGGAGTTATCTTATGCCTCTTGATACCTCATTATTTATAGAATTGTTAAAACTCTAATGAGAAAAACTCACCACCATTGTCAGTTCTCACACACTTAATCATCTTACTAGTCTAATTCTCTTGCTTTAAATTTCTTGAACCAAGTAAAGACTTGTGTCTTACTTTTTAGGAAATAAATTCATGTCCTTGGAGATTGAAGGAACTTTTACAGGACCAAATACATTAGAATGAATAAGATCCAAAACATTAGAATATTTGTGAGACCTAGAGTAAAATTGAACACAATTTTTTTTACCATGGACACAATGTTTACAGAAGTCAAAGTTGAGATTACAATCATTTAACCCCTCAATGAGGTTCTTGTTTTTAAGGTTCTGAGACCCTTCTCACCAATGTGGCCAAATATCATATACCACAACATTGTCTTTTCTATAGGAAGCTTTCCTTCTAATGTGTTTTCACCCTTAGGTACACATGTTGCATTGCCATTGAAACCAATAGCCAGAGTCTTCTTTACTACTCATTCAAATAGTGGGGATGAAGTGATAGTTGATATCTTCTTTGAAACAAAAGAACTATTGCACTAGGAAACACATGCATCAAAATGAAATAGAGTACCTCTCCTAGCACCCTTAACAAGCACCATGCCTCCTCTCATCATCTTGCATCCATCTTTAGAATAAACAACTTGCACACCTATATCATTCAACATACTTATAGATAATAGGTTTCATGCCAAACCAAAGATGTGCATTACCTTGTTGATCCCCTTTACTTGTCCATCATGGAATTTGATATTGACCTATCCTTATCCAACTGTCTTTAGGTGAGAATCATAAACCAAGTACACCTTTTCACCAGCAGAAACTTCATACTTTGAGAACTAGCTTCAATGAGAGGTCATGTGGATAGAAGCACTTAAGTCTATCAACCACACATTAGTAGATGCATGCATTGCCAAAGCTACAATGAAAGCATCACCATCTTCATGAGATTTTTCTAAACCCAAATCTAGGGCCTTCTTCTTATTCTTTGACTCTTTACATTATTTACAGAAGAGCCCATTCTTATCACAATTCTAGCATTTTGCCTTATACTTTCCAAGAGTCTTTAATTTTCCATGGGATTTGGTTCTACCCTTTCCAGACTTTTTGTCATTTTTCTTCCCTCTATCATTGGATCTACCATGAACAACAAGAGCTTCCTTAGCTGAATCTAATGACTTTCTTCATGTCTCCTCAGATAACAATGAAGACACCAGAACATCTATTCTAAAAGTGACTAAAGTACTTCCAAGAGCCATCAAAATATGGTCTCGTGAGCTCAAAAAGGAACATAATAGGGTCATACATCAATCCTCCACCTCTATCCTGACACCAGATGATATCAATTGTGTAATTAGTAAATTAAAAGCATTTAAATGATCTATAATAGATCCTCCTTTCTCCATTCTTAGAGAATACAACTTCTTACTCAGGAACAACTTGTTCGCCAAAGATTTGGCCTGATACATAGACCCAAGCTATGTCCACAAACTGTTTGGGGTCTTCTCATGAAGAACACTTAAGAGAATTGAATTAGCTAGATAAAGTCTAATGAAACACCTAGCTTTTTGATCCTTGAGATCACAATGTACTTGACATATTGTAGTGGGTCTCACATCAAGTAAAGCAACCTCCCATAGATCATGATCTTCAAGCAAGTATTCCTTCTTGAGTTTCCATAACTCAAAATTACTACCATTAAATTTCTCCACCTCTATTTTTCCATATGAGGAACTAGCCATCTCAATCTATAAATAATATTTAGAATGCTCTACACAAAACTTCCACTCATCTTGATATTAGCTCAAAAAACCCTTCCCAACAACTAGGATCAAAATTCAATCAATCTCTTATACCACTTGTAAGGAAACTTAGGTGTGGAAACAATGTCCTACACTAATCCCTTAAGAAAAGTATTGTGAAAATTCTTATTAAATCCTTACAATTTTAGATTCAATATTATATAAACAATAATATTATAGTCAACCATGAATATAGAAAATAGACAGACAAAGAAAACATATAAACACAAAGATATGTCAGTGGGCAAAAAGCTTTCGGTAAAACAACCCCACCCCTCCAAAACCTGCACAATGTATTATCTTCAACACAAAGGTTACAACACACTTGCAATGCAAGTTCTTTTAGGATGAAAGACAAAACTAGTAGGAACCAACAATACATTTTTCACTTTCTCCTATCTACAACCCTAAAAATTCTTATATTATGCGATTTCCTTTTTTAGGGAAACTTCCAAAGAACAACTATATTAGGGTTTTACCATTCTCTAGAACAGTGAATCTTGCATGTTAGATGGAGATTTGAGTGTATAGTACTCAATGATAATTTTCCACATGTCTTCACATCTTTAGCCATCATAAAATCTTCTAGAGATAGCTCTTATGCATTATAGGATTCCATCATAACTATTTTAGCCATGATGTTTTTACACATAATTCAAGATGCTGACACATACAAGTGGAGTGAAAAATCAACATGCCAACTATAGATGTACACTTACACTTAATTACATTATTTTCAAAAAATATATTTACAAAACAACTAATAAGAATAGGAATTATCCAATGTTGAGACATGGCATTCCTAACAAGGCTTGATAAGTATGAGGAACACTCCATCACCGCTAGTAGATCTATCCTTTAGTCAGGAGGTTAATGGTTGTTGGTCCTATCCTCTCAGAGAATTTTTGGTGAATAAGTGATCTTCTTATGTTTGGATTTGTGCTATAATAAGATCTTTTCTAGTTTTTAAGTAATTATTCTTTGTAAATTTGAATAGAGTTGTTGAGTTTTATCTTTGGGTGGAAGCTATCTAGGTTATGCTTACACTATAAAAGTATATTTAGTAATCTTACTTAGGGTAGGATCTTCTCTATTTCTTTAATATTGCTCTAGCATACTACTATAAATTCCCTTTTTTCCTTTGAATTATATGACACTCTATCTTATCCCTTTGAACCATTGATGTACTATGAAAGCTTTATTTATTTTGTAATCTTACTTAGGGTAGGATCTTCTCTATTTCTCTAATATTTCTCTAGCATACTACTATAAATTCCATTTTTTCCTTTGAATTATATGACACTCTGTCTTATTTCTTTCAACCATCGATGTACTATGAAAGATTTATTTTTCTCTCTTTGATTTACTATGGATATCTATAACCTACATGTTTGTATCTCTTTTGGGCTATGAATGATAAGAAGTGAATCTATCCTTCCTTGTGTCACTCACTTGGTTACCTAGTCTTCATGTGACTATTAGATTGAAACAAGTTTGAATCTATATATCTTGGGGTTGTCATGATATGTAATGCTTCTCTTGTTTGCACTCTGTATGTTGTCTTTTTTTGATTTGAGAGATACTTGATACTCTTATCATATGTACCTTGACATGACCTAAGGGTCAGATCTTATACTTTGATTCAGTATCATAGATGCTATACTACTATGTTGTTAAGTTTATAATATTTGTATATTGTATTTTGAGATGATGGTAGGCTTATGATGATATCTGATTATCTAGTACTTGGACATATTTTTTGATTATGTTGTGTGATGAATTTTATGCTATGGTGATTTACTTCATTCTTGTAACTTGATGCTTTATGTGAACATGAGTGATGTAAATGGATTAATTAGGTATTAATGCATTGTTACTTCTTCTATGATATTATATGCAATTACACATGATCATGTGTTTTAGTGTGCAAGAATTATATCCTTGGCAGTGACACATGGAGTTAATAATCCAACTATTCATATTTTACCAATGTTGTCCCTATATGGTCAGTGTATCCTTATTTTAATAATTTAAATTAAAAAATTTCAATGATTATCAAATTTGAACCCATCTACATTATGTGATTAGACCAAAGAGTGTGTGTGTGGATTTAAAGGTTTGCATTATTATGAAAGTTGTTAAGGGATTTTCTATGATTTTGGATTTGGGTATTTAAATCTTATTGAATTTAATTTACGATAGCTCTGCCTTGGGTAAATTCACATTACAAGGAATAACCTATTTTTTCTTGGGATAATTCAAAGTCTAGCTAGCTAACTAGTTGTTTGCCCTAATCAACTATTCACTTGAAAAGTGAATAAGCATTGAAAAAGAGATTTATTTTCTCACTGCTTACTTTTTGAAAGTAAAAAATTGAGATCTTTTTTAAAAATCCTCTTTAGGAGGACCACGTTTCTTTTCATTGGGGGAAATATGAGTATGACATATTCATGAGGTTAGTCTCATTAGATCTAGCTTAGGTAGACCTTTCTTTGTCATGATTTCTAGTAGTTTCATTGGGAAATTTATTTTACTATGCTATTTTGAGTTTCTACCCCTTTTTCTATGAGGTAGGGCTTTCCCATTTTCTTGTTTCTTCTTTGTATTTACTTCTATTGCTAGTTTTAGTTTGTTAGGAGGCTGAGAACTAGTGTTCCCCTCTATTTCTATTTGTTGGTTCTACCTAGTTCATTAGGCATGAACACTTTCTCTATTTTTGGGATGGGCATTTGGGGTTTTGCACTATTATGCAGACCATTTTTGCATATAGTTTTTGAACCCAAATATTGTTAGATTTTTGAGGGTTTTGTACCCAAAGGTCAAATGGGTCTTAATTTTGAATTTTTATAGTTTTTTGTGATTTTTATCTCACTTTGCATGTTGCCCTAGTTTCTTAGGTTTTCTTGGCATGAGTTTGGTCATGGACTTGGATCATTTATTTGGATGTCAGTTAGACCATTGTTCCACTTTTATGTTGCATTGTGATGCATGTCACATCTGTCCTCATGAATCTATTTTTGCTTGAGTGTTTTTTTTCATTGTGTTCTCATCTAGTCCTTGATCTATGATCTTCATGATGGTGGTTCACCACACATGAGTACATGCACATACATTTGATAGGTTACTTGTGAGGCCTAATCTTCTACCTTACTTCCAAAAGCTATGATCATTAGGGTTCAATTGGAGATTTTCATGCCTATGGGAACTCATCATTGGATGAGGATGGCTAGGCTAGGGTAGCATATGGAGGGGGGCTTTTATCTAACAACTTGGTGATCATTGTTCCTACAGGGTTGGTGAAGGAAGTTTTAACTAAGTGATAATTAAAAAAACATTGGGTGGTAATAAAACTTAAGATAATAATTTGTGCTAGAGCCTTTCTATTGAGGGAGTTAAATTTTCATGTTCTAAGCTTTGTCTTGTAGATGCTAAGTGACTCTTCATGATGTCACTCCCTACTTAGTAGCACATTGCATGATCTATAGTATATGCATTGTTTATGTTCTTAGTTTCATTCATCATATTATCTAGCATGAGTGTTAGCCATGGATGTTGTGTTTTATGTGTGCTTTTGGTTGGATCATTATCTCCATCAACATGATGGGAGTGGGCCTATAGGTTCCACATGGTTGGGAGGTGTAGATACCTATACTACTACTGGGGACCAATGTACAAAATATGGTCTACTATGCTAGTGCAATCATTGTTGGATGTTTCACTTGGTACTTTGGATTCCAGAGTATGCTTTCTTGTTATTTATGCTTTCATTGGAATGTTTCTATACCATGTTTAGATCATATTAGTTATTGATGCATTTCTCTATTATGATTATTAGCATATGTAGATGATGAGTTTATTTGTAGGACTATCACATGCTTATGTTGTAGCACATTTTAGTAGTGATGTCCTCATAAGATAGCACTGATGATTTGGTCAGTAGGTTGGGATGTTATGTGTGGGGGATGGCTAGGTGATGGGAGACCCCTCCAACATGGCCAATCATGGCAAGAGTTTGCAATAGTGGAAAAATTTCAAATCTGGGAACCATGGGGTACAAATTGTTTATGAAGTAGCAATATTATGTTTTAATGGTGAAATATAGCATTAAAATGTATTATAAAGGCATTTCCCTCGTATTAGGAAAGAGATCTCCATGAGGAGACAATAATGCATTAAAATAGGAAATATGGTTTTGTAACCATAACTATGTAACCGATTGCAACTCTTTAATAGAGAGAAAGTATAAAGAAAGAGGGGGATAGGGGAGAAAAGAGAGAGTTAGAGTTCTGAGATTCTTGAAGGGAAAAATATCTCAAGGGCTCTCTGGCAGCAGCCAGAGAGCCAAGCATTGTAAAAGCCTGGTTAAGCATTAATGAATAGTTTTTTTTGTGTGCAGTTTTGTTTTGTTCCTATCATTTTGTTCTTCTCTTTATGCATTCGATTTTGCTTTAGATCTCTATTGAAAGAGCATGGAAAAGAGTGATCATTGTTTATTGGAAAAGAATATTGGTTTCAAAACTATTATTGGAACCACGAACTAGCTTGGAAAAGTTGAGGAAAGCTGAGCGTGAGCGACATCAACACATTAATTGGAGAAACATTTTGTTACAAAAATTTGGGTCTTCTTGCGAGGGTCATCTCTCACAAACCCACCGTTGGATTTCTCTCCATTTTTGATATGTTTGAAAGAACCTAATTGCGCAGCTTCTCACTGGAGAAATTTGGCAGATGTTATGTCTATAAAAAGTTATTAAGGTCTGTTTATGAGTCTATGAAGAGAGGCAGCTTAAGTGTAGAAAGGTGGCAGCATTATTATTAAGGTGGTAAACAATATAGATTCAAATGCTATGATAATTAGAGTTTTATTTCTATAAGAATAAGCATAATGGAGCTAAGGTGATTAGTATGGTATTATCATAGCCCAATAATGTCCATCGTTAGGCTGATAGTGAGTATGACAACCCAAGAAACTTGAGAGAAATGCCAATTAGATTGAAGATTCAGTTATGAAAATGATTTAAGTCTGAAGATTGAAGCACCAGACAGACATATAGTTGGTCTTTTCATTGAACATGGGGTGGAAGCATTTTTTCGTTACATCACTAGGGCTCACAATGGTCTTATGATGCTATTATGGTTGAGAGCAACTATGTACTTAGTTTGATTGTACTTTTCATTGCAATGTTATTTTAGTTTATTGTGATGTTGTTACATTACACTGCAATATTTCCTTCTATACTTTCCCTCCATTGCTTGTTAGATGGTTAGATGCAATTTCCATCTTTTAGTATTGTGTTTGGTTTTTTATGCCTCAAATTATGGATCTAGTACTCCCCGGTGTGGAGGTTTTAAACTCTATTTTACTCTTTAGTTTTTCCTTGGAGCATTTTATATGTTTCGTGGGTGACCATGTGTCATCACGAGGTGAGACTATAAAGTGTCACACGACCAAAGGAGTTCTTTTGTGTGATACTAGAAAGTGTCACACACTCTTTTTAGGAGTGTCTCCCAATCCTTGAAAGTGTCACACCCCTTCTAGAGAAAGGTCATATGATACTAGAAAGTATTGCATAATGTTGTTTCAAAGTATTGCTTGGTATTTGCAAAAACCTATCTAGGTAGATAGTGGGAACTTTTTGGTTTGAATCAAACATTTTGCAAAGTGTTTTGGCTACCCTCATAGGTGCTCTTTAATCCTTTATTGTCATATTTTAAATTTAGAATTTTTTATTTGAATTCAGTTATGCATATTTTGTTGTCAGTCATTTTGGTTAGTAGTGACATTTGGAGATCTGTTGGTGTTGGGATGTTTGGTTAGTCTTCCATTGTGATCTTTATGATCCTTGTATGTTTTATGTCATGTGCATCCATACTTGTTTCAAAATATAAATTATCTTGGCTTATATTTATCCTTGTTTCAAAGTATCTCTAGGTGGGGCATTACATCTGGTATCAGAGCCCATGTTGCAACATTGGGATGTCTATGTTATGCTTCCACTATGGTTTTGTTTTTCATTTTGTATTATTATATTATGGTTTCTATTTTGATATCTTGATAGTTCATGGCTTTAACTTGCATGCTAGTGATTCGATTATTTTGACATTGTCTTGTTGTTCCCCTAGTGATGCATCCTACATGATAACCTAGTGGCTAGGGTGGTATGCATAGTGGTAAGCATGGAGAAGAACATTAGGAAGAGGGACATTAGGAAGGATAGGGAGAATAGGGTAATAATGAACATAATGGCATGGGGGCATTAATGCCAGTGCTTCAGGAGATTCTTGCTTGGTTGGGCCCTCTTATAGAGGAACGCCGATAGGATCATAACCAAGAGGAGGGATCCATTATGAGGATTTCCATCATTATGAGCATAGAGAGGAGGAATGTAGATTTTACCATAATCCATTAAGTGGTAGAGGGCATCATCAAGGTGGTAGGGACTACAACAATGAAGATTCCATTAGGTTGGATATCATGAAGTTTATTCATCAAACCACCATTATAGGATGGTAAGGGAGGTGGTCTCATGGAAGAAATTTATTTTTCGGACATGGAGCACTACTTCACCATGTACCCATATGCAACCAATTTGAAGGCATGTTGTGTGATTATGCAATTGAGGGACCATGCATCCATAGGTGGAATATTGAGGGGCAAAAGCTCTAGATCAACATTGTAGATCTCACTTGGGAGATCTTTAAGGAGAGGTTCTGAGAGAGATTCCTATCTCCTTAGTTCAGAGAGGCCCATTCTGATGAATTACACATGATAAAATAGGGAAATATGGCAATGGAATAGTACAAAATCTAGTTCTTTGAGCTTAGGAAATACTCATGCTCTAACCATGATGATTTACTCTTGGCTCATCATTTCATTTGAGGCCTTAAGGATGCCCTGATTGGAGAAATTCATGTGCATCAACCTAAGACTCTTGTTATCACTATAGAGAAGGCACATATTGTAGAGGAAAACTTGGCTAGGAAGGGCCCAATCAGAACCCTCTTAGGGTGGTTATGACCATGTAATAATAAGAAGAGTTTTTAAAACAAGGGTGGATAGTCTTTTGGTACCTCTAGAAAGAAGGGAGATAACCAAAGACAAGAATATAATTCTTAGTAGGAACACCCTCCTTAGAGCACTTAGTAGAATTCTAGCAGGGGTAGTGCACCTTATCCTAGTGCTACCTAGGGTGGTTGTAGAACAGATTCCAATTTTGAAGGAAACTATTATTCTTGGGGCTAGCCTACCCGTAAATCCTTTGGGTGCTCCACAAAACCATGTTTACGTCCTAGTAAGGGCATAATGAGATCTAAACCTATAGTAAGATATGCTGCTAGTAGTCAAGGCTATAGGTATGTTGCATGGTATTTTGTCTTTAGTTTTATTTGACTTAGGTGCTTTTGATTCTTTCATATTACCACCTCTTGCTCAACAATGTGGGCTAGTGGTAGTGTGCTAGGTTGATAAGTGGTAGCTTGAGTTAGCCATAGGTTCCAAGGTGGCTATGGACTCATTAGTTAGAGGTTATATTCTAAATTTGGGTACCTTCACCACCATAGTGGATCTACACATTCTACTTCTAGGATTGTATAATATTGTGTTGGGCATGGATTTCTTAGTTTCCCATCAAGTGAATATCGATTGCTATCATAAGAAGGTACATTGTGATGATGAAACTGTTAGGCAAGTGGAACTTTTGTGAGTCCCAAGACCAATCTCACTTTAGATGATCTTAGCTAATCAGTTGAAGTGGAGTGTGTGGAAGGGCTATCAATTGTTTCTTGTGTCTGTGAGTGATCTTGAGGAAGTTGAAAGACATATGATGATACTTTGATGATCACCCACTCCTTTTTTAGTATGCCAATGTGTTTCCTAATGAGATTCTAGGTATACCACTACAGCGTGTCATTGATTTTTGAATGGATGTTATACCAGGAGTGGAGCCAATTTCATGAGCTCCTTACTGCATGACTAATTAGGAATTGAGTGATCTTACATTATAGTTGGAGGAGTTATTGGCCAAGGGCCATATTCATCCTATTGTATCCCCATGGGTTGCACTAGTTGTCTTCATAAAGAAGAAGGATGGTTCTTTATAGTTATGCATTGACCACTAGCAGTTGAATAAGGTGACAATGAAGAACCATTATCCTTTGTTTAGGATAGATTACTTGTTTCATCAAATGAAGGGAGAATGAATGTTCTGAAAGATTGATCTTAAGTTAGGATACCATCAGGTTCATATCCTAAAGGCTAATATTCATCAAACAACTTTTTGTACATGATATGGGCATTATGAGTTCACACTTGTACCCTTTGGGTTAACCAATGCATCGTCAGTGTTTATACGCACCCTCACCTCCATATGCTTGAGTCAAATGGACTAATGTGATACTTGGGACATATCTATGCACTTGTGTTAGATGGTATTAGTACCTTAGTTTTGTCAAAAGTGCATCATGCACCATATTCTGCACATCTCTATGTCAAGAAGATACATTATGATCTTAGATAGTTGTATTTTTGGGTAGGGATGAGATGTGATGTTGCTGATTTTTTTGCTAGATGTCTTGAGTGCTAGAGAGTGCAAGTAGAGCATCATTATTTGGAAGGTCTTTTGTAGCCACATACCATTCTACAGTGGAAATGAGATATGGTATCCATTGATTTTATTACAAGGTTTCCTATGTCATCATGAAGACATGATTGTATTATAGTGTTAGTGGAAAAGCTGTCCAAGGTAACACATTTCTCACCCATGAGAGCATCCTACATAACTTCTTGTGTAGTGCATGCTATTTTGGAGGATATTGTTTATTTCCATGGGATCCCTCACTAGATTACTTTAGATAGAGATCCAATGTTTACTTTTGCAGTGTGGACATCTCTCCAGCATTCTTTGGGCATGCAACTTAATTTTAGTTTGGCTTATCACCTAGAGACCAGTGATCAAACTAAGAGAGTGAATTAGGTTCTAGAGGATATGCTTCACATGTATGTTATGGATAGGTAGGTGAATTGGGAGGACTATTTGTACCTTGTTTAGTTTGCATACAACAACATGTATCATAGTTCTCTTGCCATGTTACCTTTTTAGGCCTTATATGGTAGACTATATTGTACCCCTTTGATTTGGGATCATTTAGAGGACTGAGTTCTTTTGGGTCTAGAGTTTCTTCAAGATATGGAGTAGTAGATTGTTCACATTAGGAAGAATTTGGTTACTGCTTAGGATATGTGGATGCCCATAGGGTGGACCATCACTTTTCTACTGGTGACAAGGTGTTTTTGCAAGTGCATATGAGGAAGAGCCCAATCTATTATGGGAAAGGCTCTCAGTTGGAACCACATTTTTTTGGACCATTTGAGATCCTTGAGAGGATTGGTCTTGTTGTATATTGACTAGCATTTCCACGTAGCCTATTGTGAACCCATGATTTTTTTCATATTTCTATTTTGAGGTAGTATATTCTAGATGTAGCCCATGTTCTTGATTGGGATGCTTTGTAGGTAGCAAATGGGCAGCTTACTTTGGATTCCATTCATATCCTATATTAGTGGAGGCTAACCTTGTGAGGTTGGGACATTAAGTAGGAAATGGTCCAATGGGACCTAAGCAATGAGACCTCCATGACTTGGGATTATACCCCTATCTTTTTTTTGGCTTCTAAGAGTAAGCCTATGCTAGTGGGGGAGGATGTAGTGCCTCTCATGTTTTTAGTCTATACCTTGTTTATTTTTTATTCAAGAGATATTTGATACTCTTATTATATCTACCTTGAGTTGACATAAGGGTTAGATGTTATACTTTGATTCTGTATCCTAAATGCTATACTACTATGATGTTCAATTTATCATATTTGCATGTTGATGCCATTTTGAGATGACAATAGGTCTATGATGATATTAGATTATCTAGTACTTGGAAATATTTTCTAATTATGTTATGTGATGTATTTTATGCTATTATGATTTACTTCATTCTTGTCTCTTGATGCTTCATGCAAAATTGAGTGATGTAAATGGATTAATTAGGTATTTAATGCATTATTGCTTTAGCTATGATATTATATAGAATTGCACTTGGTCATGTGTTTTAATGTGTAGGAATTACATTCCTAGTAGTGGCAAATGGAGTTAGTGATCCAACTATTCATATTTTAACAATTTCATCCCTATATGGTTGATGTGTATCCTTATTATAATTGTTTAAGTTAAAACCTTTCAATGGTTATTAAATCCAAACCCATCTACATTATGTGATTAGATTAGTGAGTGTGTCTATGCATTTAGAGGTTCCCATTATTGTGAAAGTTGTTAAGGGGTTTTCTTTGATTTTGGGTTTTCATGCTTTAAATATTATTGAATTTAATTTCTAGCAAGTTTTCCTTAGATGAATTCCCATTACGAGGATAACCTATTTTCATTTAGCTTAATTTGGAGGCTAGCTAGTCTAATTTTCTATTTTCCCTAATTGACTATTCATTCTAAATAAGTATTGAAAAAGGGATTTGTTTTCTCACTGCTCACTTTTTGAAAATAAAAATTTGAGAGCTTTTTTGAGAAAGCTCTTCTAGAGGATCACATTTCTATATTTTTGGGGAGCTATAAGCATGTGATCTTTGTGAGGTTAGTCTTGTTGGATCTAGCTCAGGTAGACCTTGCTTTGTTGTGATTTTTGATAGTTTTAGTGGACAGTTTATTTTACTATGATATTTTTAGTTTTTGCCCCTTTTTCTATCAAATAGGGCTTTTCCATTTTCCTATTTCTCCTGTAGTTTAGCTTCTATTTCAGGTAGTAGTTTGCTAGGAGGTTGAGAACAAGCTCTCCCCTCCATTTTTGTTTGTTGGTTTTGCCCAGTTGGTTTGAGTATGAAATTTTTCTTTGTTTCTAGGATGAGGGTCTGGAGCTTTGCACCATTATGCTGGCCATTTTTCATATAGTATCTGAACCCAAATATTATTAGATTTTTGGGGTTTTTGTACATAAAGGCCAAATGGGTTTTAATTTCAAAATTTTCTAGTTTTTTGGGGTTTTTACCTCATTTTGCATGCCACCCTATTTTCTCAAGTTTTCTTGGCATGAGTTTCGTCATGGACCTAGATCATCCATTTGGATGTCAATCAAACCATTGTTGCACTTTTTATGTTGCATTGGGATTTATGCTACATCCATCCTCCTAGATGTATTTTTGGTTGACTGATTTTCTATATTGTGTTCTCATTTGGTCCTTGTTTTATGATCTTTGTGATGGTGGTATGCCACACATGAGTATGTGCATGCATATTTATCAAGTGACTTGTGAAACCCAACCTTCCATGGTACTTCTAGAAGTTATGATCATTGGCGTTGCATTGGGAATTTGTATGCCTATAGGAACTCATTGTTGGATGATCCTAGGTAGGGTAGGGTAGCATATTGAGGGGGCTTCTATCTCACATCCTTGTGATCATTTTTCCCATAGGGTTGGCAAAGGAAGTTTTAATTAAGTGATAACTAAATAGAACACTAAGGGGTAATAAAACTTAAGATAATAATTTATGCTAGAGCCTTTCTATTAAGGGAGTTGAATCTGTACATTCTGAGCTTGGGCTTGTTAATGCCAAGCAACTCCCTATGATATCAACCCCTACTTAGTAGCCCATTAAGTATCTAACCAAGACCTATATTAGATGAATTGTCTATGTTCTTGGTTTCAGTCATCATACTATTTGGAGTAAGTGTTAGCCATGGACATTGTGCTTTATGTGTGTTTGTGGTTGGATCATTATCTCCATTAGCATGGTGGGAGTGGGCCTACAGGTTCCACATGATTGGGAGGCATAACCAGCTATACCACTACTAGGGACTAGTGTATAGAGATGGTCTACTATCCCAGTGTGACCATTGTTAGATGTGTCACTTGGTACTTTGGTTTCCAGAGTATGTTTTCTTGTGATTTATGATTTCATTGGAATTCTTGTATATCATGTTTCAATGATCATAGCTATTGATTCATTTCCTTATTATGATGTTTATCATATGTAGATGATGAGTTGATTTGTAGGATTAACTTATGCTTTCTTCTAGCATGTTATATTTTCTTATGCTTAGGTTGTAGCACATTTTAGTAGTGATGTCCTCATAAGATAGCACTAACGATCTGGTTGGTAGTTTGGGATGTTATATGGGGGAATGGTTAGGGCCCATAATGGTCTTATGATGCTATTATGATTGGGAGGAACTGCATACTTTCTTTGGTTGTATTATTTATTGTGATGTTACTCCAGTTTACTGCAATGTTGTTTTAGTACACTATGATGTTTCCTTCTATACTTTCCCTTCACTACTTCTTAGATGATTAGATATAGTTTCCATCTTTCCATATTGTGTTCGAGTGTTTGCTCCTCAAATTGTGGATCTAGTACTCAATGATGTGGAGGTTATAAAATCTATTTTACTCTTTAGTTTTTCCTTGGAGCATTTTATATGTTTATTGGGCAAGCATGTGTTAGCACGAGGTGATACTATAAAGTGTCACATATCCAATGGATTTTTTTCTTACGATACTAGAATGAATCGCAACTCTTAGGAAGAAATATCATGTGATACTGGAAAGTATCAAACTACCTTTAAAGGAGTGTCATATGATGCTAGTAAAGTATAACACACCCTTTTGAGGAGTGTCATGCAATCCCTAAAAGGGGTCGCACCCCTTCTAGAGAAAGGTCATATGATACTAGAAAGTATTGCACAATGTTATTTTAAAGTATTGCCTAGTATTTGCAAAAACCTATCCAAACAGATAGTGGGCAATTTTTGGTTTGACCAAAAAAAATTTGAAAGTGTTTTGGCTACTCTCTTAGGTGCTCTTCAATCCTTTGGTGTTGTATTTTTAATTTGGAATATTTTGATTCAAATTTACTTATGTGTCTTCTGTTGTCATTCATTTTGGTTAGTAATGGTGCTCGGAGTTCCATTGGCATCAAGATGTTGGTTAGTATTCCATTGAAATATTTGTGATCATTTTATGTTGTATGTCATGTGCATCCATACTTGTATAAAAAAAAGTCATCTTGAATTATACTTATCCTTGTTTCTAAGGATCTCCAAGCAAGGCATTACATGATAGTTGTACTATGCATGTATGCATAGAGATTTGTCTAAACACTCTATTTTGGGGCATCACCTCCTTAGAATAGATTAGGTAGCTTGGTTTTATGTATTCCTCCTCCCTTTTACTCTCCAAGTATAGTCTAGGTGCATCCTAATAGTAAAGGAAGTTTTCCTTCTTTGTAGACTTAACCTCATTGTTCAAGTAACACAACTTGGAGGTTGTTTCCATGTTTCACAAGGTTGTCCTTAGGTACGAACTATGGACAAGGGTGTGAAATTTTGTGACAACACTTATTAAATGGGGATCTTTGACTCCTGACCTAAGGTCCCTTAAGAAATGAGGTGGATTCCTAGCTTGGTGTCCTACCTACATTGTTAACCTTTTGAATATATATTTAATACCTTTTCTCATTATTCTTGTCAACTTTCATTGACTAACACTCGTCAATAATATCATCCTCTTTGAAAAAGTTAGCATCCTATAGGGGATTAGGTAGAGTATCTCTTAAGGAGATAGGATGTATCAACTTACATCCTACAATAGAAAACACCACAAAGATACACATGTTTTGGATTAAGGTAAAAATAGGTTTTGAAGGGACCTCAAACCCTTAATAGAAAAACCAAAGATGTTTAAATAAGCTTAATGAGGTTTTACAAGGACCTGAAACTTGTAGTATGAAAGTTAAAAAATTAGGTTTTACAGGGACCTAAAACCATAAAAAGGACTAGAAAATGAAACCAGGTTTTACAAGGACCTAGAGCCTAGAGTTTAAACAAAAGGAAGAAAAACCAGCTAAGAAACCCAAACTAGAGACTAGTTATGAGAATCACCACTAGCAGCTATTGTAACTCCTTGATCATTTTCACAACTTCCTTGCCTACCTCTGTAGTGGTTTGGATAATTCTAGCAATAGAGAACCCAAATACCCTAGTTGCCTTAGCTACCTTCTTCCTTGAACTCAGTCTTGTTCTTTTTCTTGGCCTACTAGGAGACATGATTTCCTCATTATTTTTCTTACCTAATATGGTAGAAGCCACACAAAGGCTTGAAGTGACCTATTCCATCTTGTTACTACTCTCTCTAATAAAAATACAAAGCTCATGTTCATATTCCTTTAAATTCTTTGGGAAATTTCCAACCTAAACTTCTAGCTAGATGATCTTAGCTCAATCAGTTTCCTGGTCCTGCTACATCCTTCCCATTCTTTTCTTTAGAGTCACTAGCTCATTGTACATCCAGGAATCACCTTGGATAGAGGAGTCTACCTTGAGCTCAGTAGTGTGGAGGAAAGAAAGCGTAGCACCCTTCATAGTTGAGTCATCCTTCTCCTTCCCTGTATCTTCCTCCAAAAGCGTAGCACTTTTACCAATTGGGTCATCCTTCTCCTTCCCTGTGTCTTCCTCCAAATTTTCCTCCCTAGCTTTCTTGTGTTGCTCACTCTAGTTTTTATCCTCTTGTCCAATACTTTATGACCCTATATTTTTGTCATAACTTTCCTCAACCTCATCCTTTCTAGGCTCACCTTTGCTACTAGGGTAGCCCTCCGGGTTTGAACTAAAGTACCTCATATCCTTATTCTCTTCATTCTCCATATTCATTTCATCATTTTTGTCTAAATTTTTAGACTTAGTAATTTCCTCAGCATTTTTCTAAGGTGTCTCCTACTTTAGACTCTTTTTTTCCACACTCACCCCTTCATCTCCCTTACTTTTCCTTGAATGGGTTTCACTAACAAAACCTCTCTTTTTCTTAGAGGGTAGGGAAGATATAATGGCCTTACTCTTACAATAATTTTCAATTAAAAGGATTAGCACTTCATGTTTAACTAGATGGGATTTTTCTTTCCTATGGGCTTGAAGGCTTTGAAGTAAGGAGTACCTCAGATAAAATGGAAAAGAGATCCTATCCTTATACCAAAAATGATTTAGGAAAATAAAATGAAATTTATGAACTCTTTTTGTCATATCATCTAGAATGAAGTACTCATGGATGCATGACAGGATGTCTCACCAAATAAAATTCATTTGATTCAGCTCATAAAAGTCTTCATTTTTCTCCAAATATTTCTCCTCTTTTCTCTTCAAAAATTTTGTGAATGCAACATTAGAAATGTTGGTTTTTTTACTTAACTTTATGTCCTCCTTGGAAGCCCCATGACTTCAGTGATGAAATCTCCAGTCAAATGAACCATAACACCATGCATGGAAACCCTATCTTTGAACCAATTTTTAAAGAAGGCTTCCATGATATGTGGTTTGTAGCCATGAAGGTGCTCCAAGTAAGTAGTAACATTACCCTTCTCTAGAATCTACTAAACAAGGGCTTTGGCCTTCCATGCTTTACAGTTCTTTGGTTCCTATTTTCTTGGTTTCCCACCCATATCCAAAAATTGTGTTTCTTTGTGAAATGCCAAAGTAGAGTATATTAGGAGACATAAAGATTTGAGAAAAGTTGAGGTGCTCATAAAAATAACCAAGGAGCTCATTAAAACACTTATGTTCCAAGCATAGGTAATAATCACTTTTAGGTACTTCCTAGGGAATATAACACTATCCTCCATAATCCCACCTCTACTTATCATTAAATTGTGAACCTTATAAAACTTACATTCTATCACATGAGTTCTATCATAATTAATAAGTTCTTTCAAATCCACAATCCTACTTAGGTCATCATTCTACCTCAACTTCCTTTCTCATTGGACAACCTAGTTTGCAATCCAATTAGCTAGAGTGTTTCCTTCATGGTAGGAGTGAGAGAAAATGAATTTTTCAAATTTATCCATTAAGGTTTTAATTTATGTTACACTAGCTTTAACATACCATGTAATTGAGCTTTTACCATTAAGCATGTTTATGATATTCAAGGAGTCATGTTCCATCTAAAGGTATTAGTAACCAGTTTCCACTGCCAGCTTCATCGTATAAAGAGCTACAATAGCCTTAGCTTTATGACTAGTTGAGGTACCAATAGGGATGGAAATAACATCTATAATATTACAAGTATGATCCCTTAAGACCCCTCTACTCCCTACTTTTCCAAGATTTCCTTTGATCCATCCCATAGGAGGAGCCTTCCATTTTATATTTAGTCTTTGATTTTCTTTCTTCATTTTGGAAATCTTCATTGCACTTTCTCTAGGCATTGAAGTTTTCCTTTATAGCTTTGACAATTTTTTGGCCAAGCACCCACTCAAGTATTTCTTTGTTTCTAAAGATTATGTTATTTCTTTCCTTCCAAATTCCCCACTAGAGATGGGGAAGAGTAATTTTCCACAGGAAACCAACATCACTGTCCTTAGATAGGAAATTCTGGCTCTAAAAATAGTTTTCAATATTGTTATGATGGACCCAAGCAATAATCTAGAAGTTTAGGATAGTGCTCCATACTTTTTGACTATAAGTACAATATAAGAACAAGTGAACTCTATCTTCATAACCTTCTTTACATAGGTTGTACTGATTGACCACATTGATGCCTCTCTCTTGCAGATTATCTTTAGTAAGAATTTTATTCTAAAGCAATATCTAGTAAAAGATATTTATTTTTGGAGTAAGACCCTTTATCCAAGCTCTAGTAAAAAAAGGGTGAGCACCTTTCTGCTCATATTTGAACACATATGAAACTTTGAAACAACCACTTGCATTAGCACTCCATATCATTTTATCTTCCTTCTAGGGATACAAAAAAAAGCATTCAACATAATCTAGATATTATGAAAGTCCTAGTTAATATCAGCAAGGCTACTCCAACTATTGTTAAACTAATAATGTCCCACAAGAGTGCCATACAATTGCTTACATTTATCAATCTAGTTCCTATCCTCAAAATCCTCAATTAGAGGATGGTCCAATATCCAAGCATCTTCCTAGAATCTAACCTTCTACCCATTTCCAAATTTCCAAGAGCATCCTTTAATTAAGATTTTCTTAGCTACCTGCATAGCCCCCTAGATGGCAGAAGGGGAGAGAACATTAGGATATGAAAGAAAGTTAGATAAAGAGGGAGCATCAAAAAGGTATTTATGTTTCTATATTGTGCTCCACTCCTTATCATCATTGTATGCTCTCCATCCCTACTTAGCAAAAAGAGCTTTATTCATACCTGTTTCCTACACTAACCTAATTCCTAGACCACCATCCTTGATAGGATTACAAATTTGATCCCAAGATATCAAAGCCATTCTCTTCCTTTCCTTAGTTCTAGACTAGAGAAAATTCCTTTGGATTTTGTGAATAGTGCCTACAAATTTTGCTGGAACTCTAAAGAGACTCAAAGCATAAGTAGGTATACTTTATAGGGAAGCTTTAAGGAGATTGATTTTTCTAGCTTGGCTCAAAAGGTTACCCTTCTAGCCAACAAGTTTCTTATTAAACTTCTTAACGAGATCATCCCAAAAGAAATCTGGAGCTTTAGGCCCCAAAGGGAGACCTAGATAAATGCAAGGAAAATAACCTATTGAGCACCAAAGAATTTTAGCAATTTTGTTTTGTCCTAAAACTAGGGTATTAACAAAAACAAAGAGCTCTTATTCTAGTTAATCAACTGACCTAAAGTAGAAGAGCAGGGGTTGAATGTTTTTTAAAGATTTATGGCTTCCCTAACTTCATCTTTCCCCATGAAAATAGTGTCATCAAAAAATTTTCCATGGAAGTAGGTAAGAGGCTGAGAAGAAGGCTCTAGACCTTTAATTTCCCTTGCAAAACCAATTTCCCAATATACTTCTCCAAACAATCGGCCATAATAATGAAGAGAATATGGGATAAAGGGTCTCCATGTCTCAATCCCCTAGAAGGGCTAAAGAACTTAGAGGAACATATATTCATGAGAATAGCAATCAAGGTTGTAGAAATCAACTATAGAATTACCCTCACTATAGTATTACTTAAGCCAAAGGCTAATAAAATCTTTTCAAGAAAATCCCATTCCACTGTGTCATATGTTGGAAATCTGATTTAAAAGATCATTGTTGAAAAACAAAGTAGATTGATTGCAAAGAGGGAGATTGTTGATGAAGAATGTTTTCAATCATTGTTTTGTCATTGATGTCAAACCTACTATTTTCTGGTATTAAAATTTCTTATAAGATCCAAGTACTATCACTTAGTTGATTGATGAAGAGGATTTAATCAACAAGATGTAACAAAAGTACCTAAGGGAGAGCTTGAGTTATGGTTTTGTACTGAAGGCCAAGGATCAATTGAGGCATTGGTAAAATGATGTGTTGATAATATACATGAAGATATAGAGGTTTGCCACACTTAGAAACACTAGAAGAATAAGTTATAATAATGTTTTTTTCAAAACTTAACATAGCTCATTAGTGAGTGTTGAGCAAGCCAGTTCATGCAGAGGAGATTTTTAGTTAGTGCCAAGAAAATGAAAAATCGAGTGTGTGTCAAGTGATATAGAAGGAGCCAAGCATGTTCAAGTGTTGAGAAAAGTAATAGGTGTCGAGCATCAAAAGACTTAGTGGATGCCAAGTGAATCCACAGTAGGTGCCAAACATTAGTAAAATGTAGTTAGTGCCGAGTAACACAGTATGTGCCAAGCACTATAATTTCAATAGTGATGAGCTGTTGCATTATTTGAAAAGTCAAAGATTCACCAAAATTGAGTTGACAAGTTTGTTACCTTGAATTTTGTGAACTAGATGGAGGATAAGGATGATGAGCTAGTGGCACCAAATTTTAGATAAACTATTTTTGAGAAAATTCAAGAGGATTTTTCACGATGTTTCTAGGAGTAAGATATGGGTTAGATTCATTAAATCCTACCTAATCCATTAGAACTAAAATTAAAGGAGGGAAGAATCAAGTGGGAAAAGCATTTTCTAGACTTCTATTTAAGGAGCCATAGGCCAATAAGCAAGAGTGGTTGGGGTGTTAAAATTCAAAGTTGCTAAAGGATGTCAAGGAGAAGGTATTAAGAAGGAAGAATAGAGGACAGAGACTATCCTTCGATAAATGGTCATATAGGAGATTGCACTAGCACATCGAGAATGAAGACTTAAGGACATAAAGCTTGAAATGAGAACAAGCTAACAAAGCAGTAGAGACTGAAAGCTAGGCAAATTGTGAAAAACTAAATAGAAATCTGAAATTTGCAAGTTAAGTTGTGAGTTGTATCATGTCAAAAGCTCTTGTTGTTACGCTCTAAGAACTGTAAAAGATAGGGTAAAATCCTATGGACTTAGGTTGTTTTAACAACCATTTGTAAATCCTTTAATATGGTGGCATTCCAAGTGAATGTTCTAAAGTCCTCTAACTAGGCCCACTTCTAATAGGGTGGTTAAATTCTCTAACCAAGTCAAATTTAACAGTGTGTTGTAGCCTTTAATAGGCTAGCTCTTTCACTAGGCATCACTTTAGAAGAGTAAGAATTGAGTAGCATGTTACTAGTGGTTTTTCCCAAATTGGGTTTCCATGTAAATCATTATGTTATGTGTTGATCTTTCATGTGTTATGCTTGCATGTTGATTTACTATAACTTGCTAACTAGGAAAGTTTAAGCTTGGATGCATGAGTAGTTTAATAGGCTCATTTTACTTGATAAAAGGTTTTAATTGGACATTTGTACCTTGAATAACTAATTTATCCCCCTCTCAATTATTCTAAAGAATTTCTGACATCATAAGCTTTCGCAATATCAATTTTCATACTAAAACCATGATTATTAGAACAAGATAAAGAATGAATATTCTCATGCGCAATAGTAATAGAGTTAAGAATTTTTCTACCTAGGACAAAACCATTTTGTTGTTAAGAAATAAGAGATGGTAGCACTAAAGTAACCTAGAAGTCAGGACTTTGGAGATAATCTTATAGAAGGAATTACAAAACATATAGGCTTGAATTGGTCTAGAGAATCAACCCCAACCTTTTTAGGAATAAGGCAGAGGAAGGTGGAATTGATCTCCTTTAGCATACATTTTGCCCCAAAAGATTCTTTAACAGCATCGTACACATATTTCCCAACTAGTTTCCATTCTTTTTGAAAAAAAAATCATCTGGTCCTGGAGATTTATCACCTCCTAAGGACCATACTACCTTAAAAATTTCCTCTTCCTTAGGAATAATGCCCTAAATTTTATTTTGTTCTTTAGTAATCAAAGACAGAATAACCTTTAAAAGTTTTTCTTGGTGAGTAGGATCAGTATTAGAGTCATATGTCATTAAAGTGGAAAAAAAGGAGACCATCTCTTCAGAGATTTCCTTTTCCTCTATAATCCTTATATTGCCTTTCTTAATATTTGAGATACGAGTTTTATCTCTATGCTTTAGAGTAGAAAGGTGAAAAAACCTAGAATTTGTATCTCCTTCATTTAGCTAGACCAATCTAGATCTTTGCCTCCAATAAATTTCCTCTTCAGTAACAATGTCATGATACTCCACAAATTTTTCATTTTCTTCTCTAACAAGATCAAGAGTCTATCCTTCCTTCTGCATCCTATCTCGGATATTTTATAGTTCTTCCTTGATATTTGATTTACACTCAAAAATATTACAAAAACATCTTTTATTCCATATTTTAACCTCTTTATTGGCATTTCTTAGTTTAGAAGCCACCCTAAAAAGAGCAGTTCCATCAATATCTATATTCTACCATTCAACCAATTTACTCTCAAACTGTGGATGATGCATCCACATTTTTTCAAACCTAGAAGGAATTTTTTTCTTGATATTAACCTTACCAATAGTAAAGATCAATAGAAAGTGGTCAGACCCAATTTTTTGTAATGCCTCTAACTTGCGTACAAAATCTTTAGTCCAGTCAGGAGAAATAAGAGCTCTGTCCAATCGAGCCTGAATAAAATCATCATCTATCCTCTTATTACTCTAGGTAAACTCTATACCATGAAAATCTAGATCCACTAACCCCTCTTAATTAATGAAATCTATAAAATCTAGTCTCCCATCCAGCTGATTCACATTTCCCCCTTTTTTTTCATGGTCATAAAGAGGAACATTAAAATTTTCCAAGAAGATCCATCTACCATAGTATTCTTTACTCTTTATATTAGACAAAGTTTCTGATACCTTTTTTCTAGAATTCTTAATATTAGGTACATACATATTGACAATATACCATTCATTATTCTAGTCAATGCTTATAATTTTGACCACCATGAAATGTTTACTAGCATTCAAAATAGTTCCTGAGAAATAAGTTTTTTACCATAATGTTCATCATAGTACCTCCTGAAGCTCCTTCTAAACTACTTGCCTTTATACAATAATCATTAAAAGACTTAACCTTTTTAGCTCTCTCCTTCTCTATTTTCATTTCTTGAAGCAGTAAAATATCTAGCTTCTGTTCCCTAGCAGAATTTCAAACAACATCTAATTTATGGCTACTGTTCAATCCCATAATATTCCAAGTCATAATTTTCATGTTTATTTTTTAGGGGTAAAATCTATAATAATTTCCTATCTTCCATCAAGAATATTCTATAAAATTTTAATCTCTCTAGTTTTCCTAGAAGATTTCCTTCCAAGTTTCTCTAGAGTTCCAACATTCAGTTTCACCTGGAATTGTTGCTCTAGTTTACTACTTTGAGTTTCCACTCCTTTAGGAGTTGTATTACTTTACTTTTGTTTTTTTGTTTTGACTCTATTTCTATTTTAGATCCTTCCCTTTTGAGATCCTCTCCTCAATTTCAGATCCATTCCTAAAGGGAACTATTTATTTGCAAAAAGGTGTCTCAAGGGGCTGAGTATCAACATTCTGGATTTCAATAAACTAGAAATCAACATTGTGGGTTTCCTACAAAACCAAAGATCTACTCCTATCCTCTAGAATTTCTCCCTCCTCTATTTCCTCCATTTCTACTAAATATTCCCATTTTATATCATTCTTTTGGTAGATGACTAGTTTTTTCATCAAGTCAATCATATTCTCTTTATTTTGTTTAGGTAAGCTAGGGTCTAACAACAATCCAGTCTCCTAATTTTCAAAGCTTAGGTTTTCCTTCAAGGCAGGATTTGACATCATGCCAGTTCTTGATTTTCAGGGTTTAGTTTATCCTTCAAACCCTTTTCAAGAGTAGCTTTAAATTTCCAAACTTTCTTTTGGGTCTTTTCTTCTTTCTTTTTATCCTCCTTATCAGTCTTGGGTTGGTTCTTGCTTTTGTTAGGGAAATCTCTCACACAATGGCCCTATTTTTTACAGGGAAAAAAAGTATTTGGAAGATCTTTGTATATAATTTCTCATGTCCTTCTTCCAAAGTTTGAAATTAGTTCCACATTTTAGGAAGGTTACTCAAGTTTTCCACTTTCACATATAATCTTGTGCTCTAAAGTTTAGACTTCGAAGCCATATCATTATCCATTGCAATTAGTTCCCCAAAGGAATGAGCTATTCCCTTAAAAATATCCTCATGCCAAAATTCCAAAGGAAGACCATGAAGTCTAACCCAGATTGGGATAGTTAAGAAGAAGGCATCAAATAAGTCCATATTTGGTTCCCATTTTTTTATAGTGAGAATGCTTTTTCCAAAGAACCATGGCCCTCCACAAAGGACCATGTTAATATCTTCCTTATAGTTAAAAATGAATGAAAGAAAACCATTCATCAAAGGAGCTATATCAACTTGACCATGGATAAACCATTTCCATTTTATCATATTTTTCAAAGTATCTATATCTAGTCTAGCCCCCATAAATTTTTTGAATAGAGTAAATTCCATAGATCAAATAGAGAAATCAACAATCAGGTCTAGAATAAAGATTTGAAACTCACATTTCTGCTAGCAAGATTTTGATGTGACTAGAGGGAAAGATAATTTTCCTCTAGGTTTCCTACCAAACAAAGAAGACCATGCCCTTTTATCTCCTAACACTTTCAATAGGTTCTCTACTTTCCTATCTTTGGTCTCCTCGAAATTCTCCAGAGGAATCTTTTCCTGCTTAAGTTCCTATCCGGGCATGTGATTTGTAGGTAAAGGATCCAAAGGGTTTTTCCTGACCCCACATCTTATGGAACTAGAACCCATAAAAAGTCATGTGACATTGTAGACTTTTCTAGAATTTCTATATTTCAATCTCCTATCCCACTAGGATCAGTACCTCTAGCAAGATTTCCCCCTTCTAATTTTCCACCTAATAGAGTGCCAACCAATTAAAAAATGCTTAGATTTATTAGTTTTGTTAGAAGTTATTCTCTAAGTGGGGTAAGGTTTCAGCCAACCTAGAAGAAGAAGAGTAGGAAGGGAGAAGATATTTGATTGATTTGTCCATTATCTTTTTCTATCAAGGGGTGAGAAGAGGGATACCTAATGAAAGTTAGGGAACACTATCTATAAGCACTTCCTCAACTAAAGGAAGGATATGGGTTACATTTTGGGTGAGAACCTCCAAAGGCAAAGTGGGATTCTTAGGACCATCCAGCAATGTCAAGTCTTCCTTGCATCCCCCCTTAGACCTAGAGGGAGAAAAAGGATAATAAAGTTCAACATGACCAAACTTTCTACAGTTTAGTTTGAACAAGTCATCTTTTCCAAAAATCAACACTTGAACATAGGAACCCAATTTTGAATCTAAATTTATAGATGAAGGAAGAACCCTATTCATAGAAATGCTAGTGCAAATTCTTGCAAACAAAAAGTATTTTTTTCAAGTTTATCCACTAACAATAAGGACCCAAAAGTTTATGCAATGCCTTTGAAAGCCTCAATATTCCAGAATAGTTGGGGAAGCCCTAGTAGCCTAACTCATATGGGTGCAGAAGCTCTCAAATCAATGATTGCATAGTGTTTAGGTTTCCACTTGCAAACATTGAGGATGTTCCATTTCTTAGAACTCAAATAATAGAGCTCATTCATGAGAATGAAAAGAAGATCCTCCTTAACATAAAATGAAAATAAGAATAACCCATTAAGGAGGGCATTAATCTTAATGATATTGTTTAGAATCCAAGAGGTAGTTTCCTATTGTAGGAGATGATCAATGGTTAGTGTAAAAAGTTGGAACTAACCTACCAGGGAGAGCTCCAATTCAAGTGCAGACACTTCAATGATATCATCAGGGACCATAATTGTGCTACCTTTAATAGTACAAGAATCCTTTATCTTAGGATGTGATGACCCACAAGTAGAAACAACCAAAACTTTTTTTATGAAATAGTTTCCTCCTAGAAGAATCACCAAAGGGGTCCCTTCTCACCAAATCTAGGGGAAATGAGGAAGGCTTGATAAAACTATTAAAATACTCAACCGGTCCTAAAGAGGCAAGTGGGGAACCATGGAAATGTTGAGCAGCCACTAAAAGAGGTATAGTATAAGGTTAGGGGTAGTAGGAAGGTGAAAGGAGAGGTATAGGATGGTAGAAAGGGCCAAAGGGAGTGAGAGAAAGAGTACTACTCAAGTTCATCTATTATATTTAAAAACTTCTCAGAATTTCCATATAGGAGGTTGACATGGTTCCTGAAAAAAAATATTTTAGCAATAGTGATTTCCTCTAGCATGCTTTTTCTTAATGTCTACATGACATGTTACTATGGTTTTATAGACATGAGAGGAATTCTTTGCAATGTGTGATTCATCCACCATCTAAACATTCTTCTCATTTTTATTCTTTTCCTCTACCAATTTTTTTTCCAATTCAATCTCACTATCTTGTTCCTCAAAAAATTTCTATAAAAAGATTTAATTATTCCCTTTACTTGTTAGATAGATATTCATCCTAATAGTCTACCAAGGATTATCAATTTACTTAGTCACCTCTATGTCACTATGGATTTCCTATATTGTAAACTAGGCTTTGTTAGAGGCTTTAAACCTTTCTTCTTACTAAAGGGTTGTTCTTTCCTTTTTCTATCCTAAATAAAATATAATAAATAAATAAATAATTTTCTTTCTCTCTCCTTTCTATAAAGGAAGAAGTCTAGGAAATCATCTATTATTGCATAACTCTAATAACTAAACATCAGCATCAATCTAGACTAAAAATAAATTAGAAAACTCCCCTTGGATAGATACACCATCTTGATGCATAAAGTTGACAAAGTGAGAATAAAGAAAAAAAAAATTTCTAGAGAAACTCAAAATAAATCTAATTAGATGATGAAACATGTCGAACAAAATCAAATGTCAGAGTAAAGAAGTTTTTTGGACATAGTTTTCTTATTATCTTTATTATTTTATAGAATTTATACAAATTTAGACATCACATCAAACACAACTATAAATCATTTTGAAACTCAATATTTTTCTTTTAGCATAAAATATTATTCTCCTTTAACCAGTTATCAACTATAGTAGAAAAGCAACTGAACACATGTAATGGCTCATCAAGAGGAGCTTTATAATATATAACATTTTCATTAATATTTCTCTTATTTTGATTTAGTAGATACGTCATAATTTTATACCATTTTTAATACATTCTAGACAATCTAAAAAAAATGACAATCTAATAACAAATAAATGCCTTTCTAGACCACAAAATACAAATCTAATCTTTAGAGAGTTATTCATATCTTTTTGCCATATTGAAGAGATACCCAAATTTCAATCTCAAGCAATGAAATAGATGCAATATCCCCCTTAGAATCTTCTATATGGTTCATCTAACAAAGAAGGAAACAACATCCATGATTTGGATACAAAACCATCATTATAAATACACTTTGTATTCCACCAAAAAATTATCTTGCTCATTTCTTTTGAGTTATCTACAACCATTAAATAATTGCCCTATTTTTTAACATTCTTGTTGAATATAGAAATATACCATGTCTTATTACATTTATTGTAAACTAGACCATCCTTGAAAATCATTGCAATCTATCATGTCTTAAATTTATACGAAAGGTACATGGGCATTAAATTTCCTTCCTTTTGGATAAGATATGACTAAATGAGAATGTGGTTAAGGAATGAAAATTTATTAAGATGTATTTTTGTATAGAGGAATTTATAGTGTGCTAAGATAGATCAAAGTATTATTGTATTGAGAAACTTATAATTGTTAGAGTGAAGTTGTCACTTTACCAAAAGATTGATATGTTAGTGTTTGCTACAACCACTCAACTTATAGTACACAAGAGGTAGTTAAGCCTTTGTCACAAAGTCTAGGGAAGGAACTGAACATTTTTTCAATAGTCTCCCTCACAATCTTACTTGAGGGTCTAAGGATTGAAACATGTGACCAAGATATGATACCTCTTTTTAGAGTGTGGCTTTTGTTGCACTAAAACATCAATTGTTTAGTGTTTGGTACAACCACTTAGCTCATAATACATAGGAGTACATGATCAAGCTCTTGTCCTAAATATTGAGGGGAGTTTTGAATATTTTTCTAACTATAACTAGACAAACAAACATTTGTAAAAGCTACAAACAAATAGTAGTTGTATAATAAATAATACAAAATTTAACTTTGCACCATTAGGATTAACTACATGTAGCATTGTTATGATTTTCTTCACAAAATGATATATAGATTTTTTATCCACAAAAGAAAAGATGAAAGAAATAATTTATAGAGTATATGAATTCTACAAAAATTACAAATCATGTAACACAAAAGTGCATCCATCTTGTTGTTTTTTTCAAAGTCATCAAGATTCATACAATTTAGAATACTAGAGCTTTTGTATCACTTGATCTTATTTGTGATCTTTTTCCCAATCGAGTTAATTTATAGATGCTAGTTGAAATGTGTTATTATATATAATCTTTTTAAAATATTTTCCCACATATAGAACTATGAGGCTCATGAATAATGGATAGTTAATTAAAATTTGATAGGTCTTTGTACTTTGTATAAATTTATTAATTTGTATGCAACACAAATATTGGAAGAAAATAGTAAGTGTAAATAATTACCCAAGATTACCTATCTCAACCATGTGAGTAGATGTAAGATATGAGAATAATTATTGAGTAGTGTTTCTATTGTGATATATCTAAAATTAGTAAAAACAAGAAGATAGTGCAAGAGATGTACATAAAAGCACATAAAAACAAAGACATAGATTACATGCATATTTGAATTGGTTCATACAAAAATGATAAATAATTTTATTGAATTGAAAAAACACATAATCCTTCAAAAGAAATCATTTTCCTCTAACCCATTCAGATATTACACATTTGGAATTTTTATTTTATTTTTATAAATCTACTTTGTCTAACCACTTTAAAGAGAATAAACACAACAACAATAAAATGGACTACTATAATCAAAATGTATAAGGAAGAGCATGCAAACCAAAAAAACCCTCACATCTTATTAGCTAATTTTCCATTATAAGATTGAAGGGTCATGTGAAAATTTGCACTAGGGAATTTCTATTTTTTCCATTTAATTGTGATCCACCCCTCTTCGAACTTAGTAGTAGCTTTCAATTGGGATGAAGAATCAAAGAAGGTCTAGCCCCTATCTTGAGACATGATAGAATTCAAACCAATAATAGGACTAGTGTAAAGGAAAGGGCTAGTAACTCAAAATGAAATTGTAGGACAAAAAAAACTAGCAACATCAAGTTGAATAGAGATAGTAGCAGATAAAAATAGGCCAATAGATGCAATAAAAGAATCAAAGGAAAGAGAATACAACCCATTAGTAGAAATCTTTGAAACAATTGATTAATTGTGTATTTTCTTTGATCTTATACAAAATGTCATATCATTATCAGTTAGTGTATGTTGTGTTGGAATACTTTAGAATAACTGAGAGGGGTAATGAATTAGTTATCCAAGGTCCATATGTATAAATAAAAAATTTCATAGCTTAGTGAACCCATAAACATTTATCATGATGCATGCATCCATAAGATTATGCAATCACTTAAAACTTGTAGGTTACTATTAAATCAACTTACAAAAATATAAACACAAAATATAATAGATTCAACAACACACTTGACATAATGATTTGCATGGAAATCCAATTTGGGAAAAATCACCAATAACATGCTACTCTTTTTCACTCTTCTAAAGTGTTGCCCTATAAATGGCCAACCCTATTAAAGGTTATAGTACACTATTAAATATGAACCTGTTAAAAGATTTTAATTGCCTTGTTAGGAGTGAGCCTTGTTCGAGGACTTTAGACATGATGCATGCATCCATAAGATTATGCAATCACTTGAAACTTGTAGGTTAGTGTTAAATAAACTTAAATAAATATAAACATGAAACATAATAGATTCAACAACACACTTGACATAATGATTTACATGGAAATCCAATTTGGGAAAAATCACCAATAACATGCTACTCTTTTTCACTGTTCTGAAGTATTGCCCAATAAAAGGCCAACCCTATTAAAGGTTATAGTACACACTATTAAATATGAACATGTTAAAGGATTTTATTTACCTTGTTAGGAGTGAGCCTTGTAACAACTTACAACTCTATTTTTTGATTACATATCTTTGATTTAGTCTTCCATTCTACTTGGCCTTCACTCATTTTAGCTCTAATAGCTTGTTCACCCTTCAAGCATTCATATCCTTAATCCTTCTTGCTTAACATACCAATGAAAACTCTTCTCCTAGGTCACATGATGAAGAAAAAACCCTTGACTACGTGTCTTCCTTAGCTTCTCTCACATGAAAACCCTTGCCTTTGACCAACCATCCCTATAAATATGAAATTAAGATATTTTGCCACTCATTCTCCATCATCCAGTTTAGGGTTAGGATAGATTAGGTAGGATACAATGAATCTACTCCATATTTCATATCTCTTCTAGAAACTTCTCCTTCAATCCTCTTTAAATTTTCCTCAAAATAGTTTACCTTGAATTCTATCCCACTAGCTCATCAATCTTATCTTCCACCTGGTTCACATAATCCAAGAAAAAAAAATTGTTAGCTCAAATCCATCAAATTCACAATCTTTCAAATAATGCAACCACTCATCATTAACTCATTAACTTTCTTTTGATGCTTGGTACATACTGAGTTGTGTGACATCCTTTTTTAAAATCACTCAACACAAACTAAAGTTTACTAGTGCTCGACATCCACTAAACTTCACTTGGCATCCACTATTTTTCTTGGCATACACTAGAATAGACTTTTACTCGGTTCAAACTAATTTTCTACTTAGCTTGTACTAAATTTTCTCAACACCTACTATCCACTTAGTTAAGCTTGGTAGACAAACTTTGCCTAACATGTTCTTCTATACTTTCATAGTGTAACCAACCTTTATAACCTTAAGTACATTACCAATACATGATGCTATCACTATCTTAATTGATTCTTATACTCCTTTATATACTATAACTCAACCTTTCCTCTAGGTTTTATTGTAACATCTTTTGATCAAATCCTCTTCATCAGTCAAATAAGTGATAGTACTTAAATCATATAAGCAGTTGTCTTAAAAGCAAATAGAAGGTTTGACATCAATGAAAAATAATGATTGAAACATATTAATCATACTTGTATCTATTTGTTCTCCATAGTCTCCTTCAATAATCTTCTTTAATCTATGATCAACAATCTCCCTCTTTGGCATTGATGGAAAACCAAACTGATCAACCAAACTGACTAAGTTAAACAAGTAAGACCAACAAAATACCAACAAAAAAAATCCTTGTATTGAAATCTCTCCCTCTATCAACAACTTTTATCTTCTAACTAGTTTACAAAACTCCTTTGTGTGTGTCCTCCTTATAACTTCCTCTGAATTACTTCTTGTATCTCCCTCTTACTAGATAGATGTTAGGATTTTCTCTTTCTTTGTTCCCATAATCAATTACTATCTCTCTTTCTTGTATTTCCCTTGATCATAACTATCTCCCTCTTTGAAAACAATGCCAAAGACTTGTCATCTTAACATGAAAATTATGAACTTCTTTAGTTTCTCTCTCTATCACCTTACTTGTTACTTATTTTAAGTTTCAGCTCTTTGATTGCTTTAGGAAGATCCTAAAGTAAGATCCATTGTATCAATTTGTAATATATGAAAACAATTTATTTGATGTAGGGGACTTCTATTTTTACTTAGATAGCCTTTGATAGGGGTATCATCCCTAGTTTACCTCTTAGATATTCATGAGCATCCTTAGGTAATGCTTTTGTGAATTTATATAAATAATTTTCTCTTTTCTGTTAACATATTCTGTCTTCACCTATATATATTGAACTAATTCTCTCAATTAATGATACTTGATTGCAATTTACTTAGTCTTAATTTTCATAATAAGATTATTTGATACATTGATAGTGTTGGGACTCAAATTTGAAGCCCTGATTTTGAGTATTGTCCTAAAAATCAAGCCCTATAAGCAATTTTTGATGCATGTGTACCCAACTATCCTCTCGAGGCCAAAAAGGTGTTTAATGTTTCTAAAACCTTGAATTGAATATTTCTATGTGTCCCATGAAGATAAATTTCTATTCTGAGTCATTTTGTGAACTTCTATTTTGAGCAATGTCCAGATCTGCATTTTTACTTAAGTCTCAAACAACAGTAGGAAGTCTTGTTTACAATTCAATATCTCAAACCCAGTTATATTTCATAACTCACCACCTTCAAAGTATTTAGTATCCATACTAGAGAACCTAAGTTTTAGACTTTGAATCATTTCAATATGTTTTGACTAGGTTTTGAATCCCTCAAAATTGGTCATTTATTATTGTCATGTTGATGCAAATTGTTCTGAAATATGGAAGGCCCTATTTGACTTGTTATAACTTTGACCCAATTGATAAAAATAGAAAATTACTCTTGAATTACATTCTATAGGTTAGGAACTTACTATGTTTCAATTTTTATCTTATGATAATTTATTTGATCAATTTTTGAACATTATTCCGAAAGCAATTTGTAAAGTTTTACTGATGTCATAAAGTGCAAATTGGTCGATAACCCTATTCGTGGTGTCATAACTCAAAATCCATGATAGGTGATCAAATGGATTGCACCATTGTTTTCTACTCTAAAAATTATTTAAGTGTTCCAGTTTACAAGTCTTGACAAATCTATCTGCACACTTTCATATGTCCATTCCATTTGCAAAAACCATTTTTCTACTAGTGTTTCTAGTCCTGCAAATCTAAATTTATTTGTCATGAGCCCAAATCATAGATTTATACTCTCCTCATAAAAATGAACTAATACCCTAGGTTTCATTCCCCCGAGTATCCATGTAGCCATTTTCTGAAGCCAAAATAGAATGCAATTTGTTGTTTTTTGGAATGTTTCACTGTAGGCAATTCTAAAAGGGAAACTTCAACAGTCAATATCTTTTGACTAAGAATTTGTCATGAGATGAGATTTGATAGAGTAAGAGAATTTGGAATAGATAATAAATATGCTTGATTTTAGAGCCCAATCAGGTGTTTTTGTCTATTTTTAAAGCCAGTCAAAGGACTTCCTAGCACAAAATTGACAAATTGCAGAAAGAGGTGAATTGAGTTTTAAAAGTTGAATCGATAGTGATCGAATGGTTTTTAGTAGAAACATATGAGCATGTAGAAGAATATGATCTTCTCAAATGCATGTAAGCTTTGAAGCTTGTCCAAACACATTAGGAGAGCCTCTATTTAAAGGCCTCTAAGATGCATCTAGAATGTGTCTAGAAACAACTAGAAGATAAGCATGACAACCAAGCATGAGTCTTCTCCAACCTTCTAGATGAGTCATAAGGTTGTAGACACCATGTGCTCAAATAAAATGCTAACTCCTAAGTGTAGACAACTAGTGCATACTTAGAGTGCAAACTCTTGTGTTGTCTACGTGACAACTCTCGAGAATTTGCAAACTCCTATGTGAGCAAACATTAAAATAATGTACAATCATTAATATAATATTTACTTTACTCTTTTCAATTTGATTTATTTATTTATTAAATCTCATGCACTAACTTTAATAACTCCACTTATTTAACCTTAATATATTTATATTTTAATCACATGAAATCTAGAATAATTTTAATATATTTTCCACTTTTAAATTTCATTTTCAAAACTTAATTGCTAAAACATTTATTAGCTTTAATAATAATATTATTTAGTCATTTATTTAAAAATGAACTCTAAATATATTATTATTAAAATAAATATTGTCACATTTCAAATTTCAAATTATAACTTTTATCTTCAAATTTAATTATTTTATTTAAATAATTTCCCAATTAATTAAATAAAATAAATCTTAAAATATCATATTAATTTTTCATTAAATTAAACCATTGATTAAATCATTTTATTTGGCTTAATTAATAGAAAATACACCAAAGACTCACAAGGTAAAAATATGAAAACCCATCAAAGCAAAACACATACAAAATCAAATCAAGGGTTAATATCATGAATTACGTCATCCAACATATTTGAAGGGTACTCAACTCAGATACTTGCCCTAATTTTCAATTAGGACAAATGGCTTAAAGGGTTGCGATTTGGACTTGAGAATTATCTCTCCTCTCTTATCATTGAGATAATGTGATAGGGTACACTCATCTTGGAAATTCAGGGAAGTTGATACTTGGTACCTGCAACCTGCATAAAAACCATGCATGTACAAGCACAATATATACTAAACTAAACAAGCAATGGTAATAAGTGGTGCATCGTGTAGATCCCGACTAGCAGGTGACTACGACTCCCTTCCTTAACCACATCAGACACGCCATACATAAGAGCAAAAACGCACACCATACACATGCAAGTATGGGGTAAGTATCCATAATAAATCATCTTACTAATCATCATTAATAACTAAAATCATAATATATACATGAAATGTAAATTCTAAGTGATCTCATCACATATCAACTAAATCCATAGCACAATATCTGATAGTTTCAAAACAATGCTACTAACCTATCATCATAAAACTAGTCCTAAAAGAGTTCGACAATGATAACAAAATGCGACCTAGGGGCAGGCACTACATCCACCCCCCCTAGAATTAGGCTTGCTCCTGGAAGCCTACATGAATGATAATACTGAAGAGCTCACTGTGTGGGTCCTATTGAACCCTTTCCCCCTATAGGGAAGTATGATTCCACTAGTGACACTATAATACACTTAGAGCACTATGATTCTAGTTTAATGATAAACAAAAACCATATCAATCCAAAATTCATTCTTTTAACAACTACTAAAATAGATCCCCTAATACATTCTAATCAAGAGCAACATAATGCTCGTAATGGCATACTACCTTAAATCATAGATGAAAGATACATGTTTTGAAAATAGAATAAGTTTCAATTTCCAGTTTTGCCCTCATCTAAGATTAAGTAGAATTTTCAGTTTTGAAAGCTAAGTGTTGAAGTATGAAAAATATACAAGTAATAGTTTAAGTTCTATTTCAGTTCACCTAGTTTCAAGTTTTTAGTTTGAAAGAGATACACATGATAGCTCAAAGTTTTCATTTTTCTCAACTATTTAACAACTAGTGGCATTCCAATATATCCAGAGCTCCCAATGTTGAAACTCTGGCTCTGATACCAAATATAATGCCCTACCAAGGGACCCAAAAGAATTAGCCTAAATTCTTACTAAGTTTTCCAAACATTTTTTTTTTAAACATGAAAGTAAAACCATTCATAACATTCGCAGAAGCAATAATAACATCCAACTAAAAGTAATCATAACATATATAACAAATTACATTCTTTAAGATCCCTTAACGTTGTATCACATCTAAATTAACTATTCATCTAACATCACATCCTTAACAATGTTACATCCAATGTTCTTAAACAATATTACAAGTGTCCTTTTTTGTAATTACATTTTAGACTACTTAATCATCCACTATACATGTCACAAGGTATGAAAGGCTTGAAAGAATAAACATCCATGTAAAGAAAGTACATCATCATACTAATTCTAATCCATGATGCAATAACATAAATAAAACCATACATGATACATCATCACAAAAGATATAAACATCCATCATAAAAGATAACCATATATCACAAACATAACTAACTAAGTGCACGGTTCCTCCCAACTGTTAATAGCATCATTAGACCATCATGGATCCTAGCCATCCCTCTGTGTGTAACATTCCAAATCATTGAAGAGATCATCGGTATTAACATAGTAGGAATGTCACACCTAAATCATACTACATCATATGTAGAAAGTAATCTAACATGCAAATATAAGCATAAGATAACATCATCTAACATATGCAAATCATCAATATGAAAAACATACCAGTAAATACATCCATCATAAGGTATATTACCCATCATAATGATCCAAGAATAGAATGAAGATAAATACCAACCAAGAATGCATTAGCCACGGTGTCTCAAACGGATCTCAAATGATAAGAGTGGAAAAACATAGTTACCACCTGACCGCATGGAACCTAAGTGGACCACTCCCACCATGCTGAGGAGATAATCTCAAGTCCCAAATAGGTTATCAAAATCACATAGCAAAGATACTCTCTAAGTCCAAGAATCCTAAAAGTATACTAACTCAAAGGTTCCAATCACAAAATCGGCATCTAATCCCAGAGGCACAACAATAAGTACACCACCAAAGGTAAAAAAAATCTATAGAGGAGACTTAGGCTACATACTAGGGAGTGTCATCACATGGCTGCTTGAGTTACCCTAGACTGGTCTCTCATTAGACCTCAGACCTTCAAGTGTTGAGTTACCCTAGACTGGTTACTTTGAACCTCGAACCCTCAACATGGCACATGTGGAAACCAAGAGCCCTCTCAAGAAGATGAGGCACTCATCCCATCCTTAGTCTATACAAGCACTCAAGGCATGGGTGGATCAAATATCTCTAACTTATCTTTTTAGTGTGTTTCCCCCCATAAATTTTAAATACTAGATTATCACTTATTACATAACTTGCATTAGGTTACCCTGGTAATGACCACTTTGGGCTCTAGACCCCTATGCAAGCCACTCCCATAGTCATGTACCTAGACAACCTCTCCTAAGCACATAAATCCACAGTTGTGTCCCATACCACAACACTCATAAAGATCAAACTCAATTCCTTAATAGGCAACCTGATAATAAGATGGTTCTCCCATCCAAGAACACATAAAAGCTCCGCAAAATAAACCTCATAAATTTAATCTCCAATATGAATCACAATATCCATTGGTTCTTAACAAGAAACCAAAAATTATCTCAAAGCAATGCTGATCGAAGACTCCAAAATGGTTGAGTCAGAACATGTCACAACATGACAACATCAAGAAATAAATCAACACTTCAGTCCCATCATGGCGACTGGAAAGTAATCCAAGGATAACTGATCGATGACTCAAAAATGGTTAAGTCAAGTGTCTTAGATACATATAACTCATCTTCACTCAAGAAGACTAAAAAGCAATAACAAGCAGTAAATACAAACATCTCATAGAGCATTCTATCACATAACCATGGTTGGGTTTAGAAAGATCGAGACCAAATAAGATCAACATGCCCTCACATCTCATAAACCCCCGAGCCTCTGGTAACACCTAAGACTAGTCAACACGAGTCAACCCAAAACTCAAAAAAAATTGCATATAGAAAACACAATTCAAACACATGTTTTGGTTTACTAAAATCACATAGTTGAATAAAGTGTAAAGGTTTCAGTTTTTGTATACTTTCAAGTGTCTAAGTTTAATTATTTGACCTACAATTCAACCCGTTTGTTCTCCGATAGCATTATTCTTTCCATCATTAAAATAATATTCTAAGAATAACTTTAGGGATAAATACTTTACTCAATAATCTGATCATCATTGACCCTTAATTTAACTATGATCCACATTCTAATTGATTAACTCTTCTTAATGTTACTTCAACTTTTAACATAAATCAAGGATCATTTATCATTCTATCATAAGAAAGCTAGTTATCAATCTTTGAATAAGAAGATTATAACTTTATTAAAATGATCAATTTAATCAATCAATTAACATAGGTACACCATCCATGACCTATTAACATTCTAATAGTTCTCAATTAAATATTACTAAGTCTCACTATTAAAATATCTAAGGTCATTATTCAAGTCATGAAAGTACGACTTGTGAACTTTGATATACATACTTCACAACTTTGCTAGAGGAATTGATATTAGCATATCAATTAAAACCTTATTACATAACTTAATTATTAATTAAATCTAATTAACTCTAATTAATTTAATTAATAATTACATATCCATGGCAACATTCCAATTAATATCAATTGACTAATAACTAACTATAATTTTGTAAGTTAAAAGTCAACTATAATCTAGTACACAAATATTCATATTCATAGTTCAATAATAATAACTTGTTAATATTTAATAACAAGCTATATTGGGAATCTTATTAATAAATCTATAATGACCACATTCATCTTTTTTTAAATGAATACTAATATTCCCTTGATAAAACAATTAAAACTCTATTATCAATTAAATCTAATTAATTCTATGATTAAATTAACTAGTAGCTATGTCAATAACTATATGATTATCAACTGATAATAGTTTCATTCATTAAGAGTCAACTATGTATCATTCCATCAATGTTCAAATTATTACTTTACTAATACAAAATTATAATAAATCCCCAATATTAATATCTCAACTAAATACCTCCTATGTTGGTTGATAAATAGATTAATTATACTTCTTCTACTATTAACTAATCTTAATTAAATTAGATTATTTAATAAATCATATAAAACTAATGCATAAAAATAAGATTCTACTAAGGGAAGATTTCAATAATATCTTTAATTCATTTCATGCTTTGATATATTATTTTTGTGAAGTTTAAGCATAAAGAACTTTTGCTTATGGGAAATGGAGAAATATCTATCCTTGAATAAAATAGTTCCAGTACGAGGGCCATATCGCCCTAATGAACCATTGGATTGGGTTGAAATTGAAATATGTTGGAGAGGGTCAAGTTGCGCCAATTCTGACTAGAGCAATTGAATAAATTCAATCACAATAAAAAGTTATGAATGATTGAGTTCGGGTCTATCCAAGGGCATCGACAGAGCAGTTTGTGATGAATTAAGAATTTCTCCTAAAGGTAATTGTTCTCTAAATTTACCCATTCATCCATCTAATAGGTTTTTTCGTACGCATCTAAAAATATAATTTGATAGAAAGATTACATCTAACTATTCAAATTTTCAACTTAGAATTTCTATTTTAATTTCAAATCTTGTCTATCTAATTTCACAATATAAATTCGAACCCAAACCCGATTCAGATCTAATTTCTTTTTTAAATTGAAGCTAGAGTTTTCTAATGAGTTCTCTATTGATTTCTTTTGCAACCAAATAAATACATATCTAGATTCCAATTTCAAAATGCAGATTCAATCACAGAGAGTATTCAGACACATATAACAGACACGATGAAGACAGGAAGAGAAATAGTGCAAATAGAATATGTGATTATCATGAGTGCACTTGGACATTGATGCTAATTTTCCATGCCTCAGAAGTCCATAGAAAGTCCCTTTCTTTTTCTCATACACAATTCCTACAAGATCTAAGCCAACCAAAATTCCCATGTGACTAGAAGTGCTTGAAGAAGCATAGAAGCATGTAGAAACATATGAGCATGTAGAAGCATATGAGCTTCTCAAATGCATGTAAGCTTTGAAGCTTGTCCAAACACACTAGGAGAGCCTCTATTTAAAGGCCTCTAAGATGCATCTAGAATGTGTCTAGAAACAACTAGAAGATAAGCATGACAACCAAGCATGAGTCTTCTCCAACCTTCTAGATGAGTCATAAGGTTGTAGACACCATGTGCTCAAATAAAATGCTAACTCCTAAGTGTAGACAACTAGTGCATACTTAGAGTGCAAACCCCTGTGTTGTCTACATGACAACTCTCGAGAATTTACAAACTCCTATGTGAGAAAACATTAAAATAATGCAAAATCATTAATATAATATTTACTTTACTCTTTTCAATTTGATTTATTTATTTATTAAATCTCATGCACTAACTTTAATAACTCCACTTATTTAACATTAATATATTTATATTTTAATCACATGAAATCTAGAATAATTTTAATATATTTTCCACTTTTAAATTTCATTTTCAAAACTTAATTGCTAAAACATTTATTAGCTTTAATAATAATATTATTTAGTCATTTATTTAAAAATGAACTCCAAATATATTATTATTAAAATAAATATTGTCACATTTAAAATTTCAAATTATAACTTTTATCTTCAAATTTAATTATTTTATTTAATTAATTTTCTAATTAATTAAATAAAATAAATCTTAAAATATCATATTAATTTTTCATTAAATTAAACCATTGATTAAATCTTTTTATTTGGCTTAATTAATAGAAAATACACCAAAGACTCGCAAGGTAAAAATATGAAAACCCATCAAAGCAAAGCACATACAAAATCAAATCAAGGGTTAATATCACAAATTACGTCATCCAACATATTCGGAGGGTACTCAACTCAGATACTTGCCCTAATTTTCAATTACGACAAATGGCTTAAAGGATTGGGATTTGGACTTGAGAATTATCTCCCCTCTCTTATCATTGAGATAATGCGATAGGGTATGCTCATCCTAGCAATTCAGGGAAGTCGATACCCAGTACTTGCAACCTGCATAAAAACTATGCATGTACAAGTACAATATATACTAAACTAAATAGGCAATGGTAGGAAGTGGTGCATCGTGTAGATCCTGACTAGCAGGTGACTATGACTCCCTTCCTTAACCACATCAGACACACCATACATAAGAGCAAACACGCACACCATACACATGCAAGTATGGGGTAAGTATCCATAATAAATCATCTTACTAATCATCATTAATAACTGAAATCATAATATATACATGAAATGTAAATTCTAAGTGATTTCATCACATATCAACTGAATCCATAGCACAAAATCTGATAGTTTCAAAACAATGCTACTAACCTATCATCATAAAACTAGTCCTAAAAGAGTTTGACAATGATAACAAAATTTAACCTAGGGGCAGGCACTACAATCACATACTAATTATTCTAAGTAGAGGGCAATTTATTAAGGAGATACAAATCAAATCACAAGTTATTTCAAAGCTAAGCCCATGTGCAAGTAGCTGCAGGTCAAAGATTAGGTTGAAAATTTTAAAAATGGTGCCAGTGGTGAAGGAAGAAGATGCCACTATTTTTTACACCTAGGGCATCTTTGAGGACAAAAAGAAATAAGAGCTAGAGACAAAGTATGTAGGGGCATCCACGGTAGTAGAGGTGTTGTTTCGAGGTGGATAGAAGGTAAATCTCATGATCTCTATGTCACCAGTTCTTACATTATGGTATTTTGAAGTTGTCAACTATTCTTGTTTGTATCTTTCTCCAAATTCTCATGATTTGGAGAAAATGTAAGGAAATTTGTGGGGCAACATTAAAGACATAGTGAAACGCTTACCCGTAGGAAGGTTTGGAAGCTTTCTATACTTATAGAGGAAGTTTCATGGGAGAGTAAGGGTAGAAACCAACATGGAAGGCACCTCCAAGAGACACTACTAGTGTTGAAGAAGGAGTTGAACAAAGGTGAATTTGGCATTACATACCTTTGTACTAATCAAGATGGGGATTACTATGAGAAGAAAAACACAAACCAATTATCCCACATTGCTTGTGTAGATGAATGTTTAGATTTTTATATACAAAATTGCTCACTATGCATTTTATCTAAGGACATTGGGCCTTTTGAAGGCTCAGACTAACAAGTGGGGCCCAAACAAGTAAGTGCTAGCTAGTAGGTCACCTAGGGTTATTTTGGATGGACATGTAAATTTAGGCACCCATGTGGACTAGTGATGAGGAAAGATTCAACCAATAATAAGGTATCACATGGAATAGATTTTGAGAAGGCTGTGATGTGGCAGTTTGAAATTAGAGGCACAAGATGGTGACATGTGGCAGATTGGATGGTTGTCCCCAAAGGAAATATGCAAGGAGGATAACCATGTGACATGGTGACTAGTGATGTTAGTAATGATGAGGCACCTATGAACCAACTAGGGGATGACACATGGCAATAATTTGGCACAAGTTGGACTAAGTTGGATGAGTCAAAAATTGACACATGGTAGAGGCTTCAAATATGGCACACTTCTTGAGGTGTTGACATAGACTAAAGTGACACATGTCACATGGTCACGATGTCACGATGATGTGGCACAATGCTAACTCATCATGCAACATAGTGACCAATGATGTGGCATGATGATGTGGCTACCATGTGGTGAAATAGTAGAAAAATAAGATAGAAATATGTGGCATGTATCAATTGACTGTGCAGGAGTTAGCAAATGAAAACTTGACATATGGTAGGGCTAGTTAAACTAGTTTGACCTAGAAGGAAAATGGTGGGAAATTTTCAAAAATGCAAAATTTAATATTTTATTATATTATCAATACAAAAATATGTACAGGTCAGTTAAAAATAATTTTTTTTTATATTCTATAGTTTAAACTATAGAAAAAGTTAAATATATGCCAAAAATGCAGTCTAAAGCCATAGAAAAGCCTATTTTTCATTTTTAGATTCTAGGCATTTTTGGTCAGTCAATATAGCACTATTATATATCATCAAAATTAGGAGAGAACAAGCTTTCCATTTCTAGAGTTTTTTTTCACACATGAGGTCACTAATTCCAATTATGTGAGGATTTGTCTCAGGTACCCAATTTTTAGTTTGATTCAGTTGAGGTAGTTCAGATCTAATTTATAATGAAATGATGAACTGAATTAACATAAAAGGCAACATGAATGTAGTTATGGGCAAGATTTGTCACATCCAAATCAGCTAAATCAAGGTTTTATCAGCATTTCATGATATACTTTACATATTTTGGCAACATAAGGGTTTTCATCATTGAAGAAGAGATATTTTGGGTTGTTACAAAATAATGATTGAACCCAAATCAGATTTCATGGGTAGAAAGATGAGAGAGGTTTTACAACAATAAAGAATGCAGATTCAATTAGACATGTCATTTTGAGATCAAATCCAAGATTCCATTTTTCTTCTATATCTTTCTCTTTCTCATCCATTGTAAGGGTTGGCAATTTTTAGTGTGAGACCACATTGTTGGATCAAAAGCTATGATACCACCACATTCTTCAATATATTTCTCTTGTATGCACAACAATAATTAAGATAATATAGCTAGTTCTAATCCACTTAGTGGTTTTATGATTTTTTTTACATGAATCTGAATGTATAGTTTCAAAGAAATGAATACATATGAGTAGGAATATCTTAGTTTCATTTTGATTCTTGTCTCCTATCTTTGTAATTTGCAATCTAATGTGGTTTAGAGACAAAGAACTGAGACCTATTTACATCCCCTTAAGGTTGTATGTCTGATATATTTTTTTTTTGGAAAAAAGGGTCAAGTAAATTCTTGATGTATTTGACAGGATTTCTGGTTATTTTGATGAGGATATTTCATGAGAATAGGTCTTTATGAATACCAATATCTAATTCACAAACTGTTAAGACTATCTGATATCTTGATGTATGGAATATTTCATTAGAAGTAGAAGATGGTCTAGCCTTATAGCTGGCCTAGTGTCTGAAAGGGTATGTTGAAGATGGGAAGTAGCTACCCCTAGATGTATCTTGTTCTCATCAAGGTAATTTGAAACTGATTTGTTTCAAAACACCAGTAGATAGAACTTGTATTCTCATAGTAAAGTGTCACTGGTTCTATGATCTCTTCCTTCATACCTTTGAGTAATTGTTTGATTTGTATAATATTTGTACAATTTATAGTAGTAACCACATATTCAACTTTAGTAGTAGATTGTGAGGTAAAGTTCTATTTTTAGCTAGTCCATGTGCCCAACCTCTTGCCTAAGGAAAATGCTCCTCCACTGGTGCTCTTTTTGTCATCAATGCTTCTAGCCCAATCATCATCATTATAGGCTCTGTTGGTGTTTTGAAATGTTATAGGTTTCAAATTACCCCGACAAGAACAAGACACATCTAGTGGCAGCTAACTCCAAGCTTCAATATATCATTTTAGACACTAGACCAACTATAAGGCTAGACCCATCTACTTCAAGCTCTACAAAACCTAGGCAGGTGGACCTCAGATTCAATTAATATGGTACCTATGCAAAAACATATTCCTAAATCTATTAAGTAGATTTAACCCTTATTTCTTCTAATACTTATGCAATAACATAGATTTGCATTAGCTAAGTGCAAGATAATGAAATTAATAAGCTAAGTGAGGGCATCCTTTTCAAATCTTCAACATGAAAGGGAAATACATTTGATTAATGATGTTGAATTCAGCAAAACCCCAAATATGTAGTGGTAAGAACTAATTAATCCTATAACTGATTAGTGCCTAATCCATTGGATGATTCTTTGAATCAAATACATGCATCTATGATATCAATGGTATATTTCATACACCAAGATATTAGATATATCCTATCACTTTGTGAATCAGACATCGATGTTCATTAAGACTCCTCAAATAACCAACAACCCTATCAAACACATCAAGCATTTACTTGGCCCTTTGTTCCTACAACAAAACATATTTGACATACAACCTTAAAGGGATGCAAATGGATCTCAGCTCTTTGTTCCTAGACCACATAAGACTATAGATTACTAAGATAGGAGACAAAAATCAAAATGAAATGAAAGAAATTCTAGCTCATTTATATTAATTTCTTTGAAACAATACATTCAAATGCATGAAATCAAAACATAGAAACACCTAATAGATTTGAACTTTATCTATTCTCTTCACTATTTTTATTCACACAAGAGAATTATGTTGAGGAATTTTTGGGTGTTCATTTTGCATGAGGTCAATGGTAGGAATCCATAGTGTAATTCCTCTTTTGAAAAGAAAATCTTTTAAGGGTCCGCTCCAAGGTTCAGTGTTTGTCTTATGACGTACTAAAATCTACTCAGTAGAAGATAAATGTGAGCATTCACAAGGAGACCTTTTCTGGTTCCAAAAATTCTTTTTGTCTTGGAATCGAAATAAAATCTATTTGCTATCTCAAAAATATCACACCAAAAGAATAATGTTTTTGTATTTTTTATTTTTTCAATGAATGCAACTCTAACAATGCAGCTACTATGAGGTCCTATTCTAATAGGGGGTTAGCAAAGAAAATAGCGAAACTAAAAGAAAATAACATGAAATCAAATAACTTGAAATTGAAATTCCTAAATGGACATAAGCTACAAAACACAACACGCTACGAGTTAAACCTTTGAAGAAATCAATCGAAAACCAATGAAAAAAGGAGCAGCGCTTCCTAGAATCCACTAATGCAATTGTCGGTGAGAATCTTTAACAAATTGAATGATGTTTCACCCTTCATCAAATGGCAAGGCCATGGAAAGTGTGCTCATGTGAGACAAAAAGCTATGTAGACACAATCGGGTGATCTCTTCTCAAGCTCGTTACATCAATAGAATTCATATATCTATAGCAAACACCAGAACTAAAACATTGCACAACCATAAACAATGCAATAAACCTTTGGCTTAATCACAATCTCATGAATAAAATCCACAAAAACAATGACACATTTAGGAAGGAATAACTACACTCTGAATGCTAGCACCAAAAGCATAACTTTATTACATAATAACGGTAGCCCTTTTTACATTTTACAATGGGGTATTTATAATAAATCTTCTCCTCAATTTGTGTTGAGAGTGAGAGATATCTTGATGCAATAAAATGATTTTAAAACATTTAAACAAACTAAATATATACAAACTGACAATCTAACTAGTGCTTGGACTCCATCCATATTTTATTCATTATTTGGATGCATGAGCCCTTTACATGTCAAAAACAATGAAAGCATGAGAGAGAAAGTAGGAGGAAGCCATCAGTCAAAATAAAAGTGCATGGAGACACCAAAAATAGAAGCTAGCCCTTTAGTTGATGTGTGTCAGAGTTAACTTGCCATCAAAATGTGCTCCCAATGCATGGAAAGTACTATTTTTAGAACTGGCAGTCAACTGTTAGTGCACCTCTGAATTGTGGAGCTGCAGACCTGTGGAGCTATGGACCTCGACTAGTTCAAAATCTCCAAATTTTACTAAGTGTCAAAATTGAAATTCTGGCATCTGGTTTTTGCTCATCTCTATCCTAAAGATATGTTTGGATGTTTACCCTTGAATTTCTCTATAATCTTAGTAATCTTAGCAGCATCAGGAAGATCCAAAGCCTCATACTTATCCTTGACCTTCTATTTGTAGTTGTCCACCTCAGTTCAAGTTTTTGCAAAATCTCTGAGTCTGGTGTCCAAATCTAACAATACTTCTTCTGTCTTGAAGACTTTTCTAATGTCCTCATCACTGGATGCTTCCTCTAAAGTCTTTCTAAAATTATCCACAACTACCTCAATTGGTAAAAGCTTCTCTTGTTCTTCATCTTCAAAAATATCCAAGCATGCATCACTATACAACTTTTCTCTTCCAAAATTCGCTCTTGAGCTTGGTCCTTGAGCCTATCTATCTCATCATGCAATGTTTCCATCACTTTATTTCCCTCTGCAATCTTTTCTCTCCAATCATATATCATGTCTAACTCTTCTCCGGTATATACATCAATCAAAATGCAGTGCCTTTGTCCTTTTATGGCCTATAGATTTTTTAAATCCTTGCTCCAAACCCATACCTCATCCATAATACTGAAGTCTTGCCTCAAAATTGCCATGATCTTATCAACATTCTCTTGTGTAGCATGTAATAACTTCAGACTTCCTATAATTATAGTGACACCCCTATCCTCAAGGTTGTCTCGCCAATCCTGACAAGCTCTCAAAAATGGACTGAGCTGTACACCTTCCCCTTCTTTAAGAATAGTAGTCAAAGTCTCCTCAGGGCATTCGGAATCAAGAGGACCAATAACTTCAGCTAAATGTCCTTTCAAGACCTCAACTTGCATTTGAAGTGCTCTAATTTCAATCTCATCATGTTCCATATGGTTAAGAACCTTCTTGACTCCCATAGTCATCATCTGTTGAGAAGTATCCCATGTAGGCTTTCCTAACATGATATCCTTTACTTCATAGTCCTGAAGGTTGACAAATTCTTCATCTATACCTTTCAGAGGGTGAGCCACCTGTGCAAATAAGTCCTAATTTTTAGTAGTACTAATGAATGCAAATGGTGTTGCATCATGTAATGGAGAGTCAGGCTTGTTCAAAATCTCTGCAATGTCACAAATATCATCCTCTAAAGCAAGGAATTGATGCTTAGCACTTCTCATATCCGAAACCATCTCGGGATATGTTTTTTTGTAACCTTGGCTCTAGATGATGAAGGGATGTGTTCAACTACCTCCTTTCCTTTGTTGCTCTTGCTCAGAGTCTCCTATTGTGAGGGTTCTTCTTCTGTAGTCTCAGTTTCTGTAGATCCTGTAGTTTGATCCTCAACTTCTTGGGGAGGCTGTTGTATACATTCTACTACTTGTGCCTCTTTTGATGGCTCATCAATAACCCTTGGTTCTTGTTCTCCTTGTAATGACAATTCCTTTTGAACATGTTCTTCTGAACTCAAAGGTGAAGCTGTCACTAAAACCTTATCTACCATCATAACCTGAGGTGAAGATGGGGGATTTGGATGAGGACCTTGTGTCTCAGGTGGCATCCGCATCCAATCTTGCTGTTGAAATTCACCTGTAGGAGCATCTCTAATCTTATCTCCAACCAATTTTGTACCTACTAGCATGAAATCAAAATTTAGAATGGAGAGAATATCATCACCTAGCTCCCTTTGCTCATTCACCCAGTGTTGTACTTCATCTTCTGAAGAAGAGAGTTCTACCATTTTAGCTTGGGTAGGTGGTGGGGTATTTGTGACATTCTTCTTTCTTTCCAATTTTGTGGCTTTGGCTAGTCAAGTTTTCCTTTGTAGAGGCACTTGCTCTTCCTCCTCATCTGACTCTATTTCATCCTCATCTAATTCTTCCTTAGGAATGGTTTTAGGAACAGATGAATTAGGCACTAATCTTTTACAAACTCTTTGCCTCTTGTTCATTCTTACCTTGACCCTCCTTTGGTTCTGTGGAACCATAGGAGAAGCGGGCTCTTCATGCATAGGATGAATGGATGTCTCTATAATCTCTCCCTCTTTTTGTTGGCTTGACAAAATATGAGGCAATGGAAAATCAACCTAGATATGAGAAATTCCAGGGTCTCGGGGGTCCTAGGGAGTAGATTCATGTTGCTGCGAAGGGGCTTGTTCTTCAACATGTTCTATCTGGATCCTCTGAGGAGAGGCTCTCTTCCTCTTTTCTTTCTTCTTCTCTAAAGGATGGTAGTATCCCACTGGATGATCAAGCTAGTAGACTATTTTTGGCCTGATAGGAGACTGGAGCTCAAAGATAGGAACTATGACTTTCCTCCCCTTTACCCTTTCTGGGTGAGCATGTGCATGGAATATCACTGTATCCAGAATTGGATCAAGTGGAAAGGGTTTCTTAATCCAACTATTTGTCATTTTGATGAAATGTCTCACTCGATGATTAATATCATCGCCTTCCTCTCTATCAATTTTTGCATTTAGGATAGGCCTTTTGCCAACTTTATCTATATTGAATAAGGGATCCAATAGCTCCTAAAAATCTTGTAACCTTATCTCATCTGGGATGGTCAAATGGAGAGCCTTCTCTGCTAAATACAAAGTCATTCTACAATAGTCCTTGATACAAACATCATAGTCATTTGTGGCATTCATCCAATGATCTTCAATGGCATCCTCATGGTAGAACTCTTTTCCTGCTAGATTTTCTACTTTACCAACATTGTCAAAAAATGGCTGGGGAGAGTTATATTCTTTGACAGGACAATTCTCCCATTCCCACTCGAAAGTCAAGATATCTTTCTTTCTCTTTAATTGGTATGCTCCTATTACAAAAGGCCAATCCCAACAAGGCCTTCATTGTTTCTTGATCCTCTCATAAGCTGACTCAATCTGCCAAGAAATTTCCATTAGAACCAACTTGTCACTTGGATATCTTGGGAGCTTCTTTGGATGGATGGATGTACCACCAACCTGAATGTATGTGAATGTCCGAAACTAGATGAAATATGCACTAAGAGCTGCAATATGTGCCTTGGCCTCATCAGACAATCTCTTCCCATAATCCCCTTTGATGAATTGAATGATGACAAAGATGAAGGCATCATTCAAAATCCTATACTCCTTGCTTTGCGGTGAGAGCTTCTTAACTAGCTAAGGATAAACTATATACAACCATGCATTAGGATCCTGCATACTACCCTTCTTGTACAACCCGAGATAGTTAGTGCCTCTCGCTGCAAGTAGATATACCACATAAGAAGTCATATAGAACTTCTTTTTGTCCTTTACTATCCGCAACTGGTCACACAAGTTCTCACTAAGTGTGGTGGCCCAATCTAGTGGCATCTTTGTGTGTCTGATGATCTCAATAAAGTTAACCATGAATGGAGCAAGATGACTTGCTGCAGGCAATCCCATAACTCTGCTCAAGAGAATGATTGAATATCTAATGTCATCCTTCATGTATCCTCGTGTCATATCTACTTTACTAATTGTCTTCGCCAGAGATGGCTTCTCAATGAAGTATGAGGAATATATGATGTCGATGGTCTTCTGGTAATGATCCTTATGCCACCTCTCAGCTATTTCATATGAAAGCCTGATAAACTGATCAGCTCTAGGTAGGTGAAAAACCCTCTCCATATTATCAGGTCATAGATCTAAGACCACTTCCCCAATGACACTCTTTACTACCCTTTCCTCAGGAACAAAATGTCGAGATAGGGTCATAATCAATTCAGCTGATTGAATGGTCCCAAGATGTGATGCTACATTTACCAATCTAGAACGGATTAAGGTGAATCTTAAAGAAGATCTTTTAGTTGGGTTGTTACAAACCCTCAAAAACTCTCTTAATTCCATGTGTCCAAGTTTTGTGTCTTTGATTTCAGAGTATTCATCGTGCAACTGTGACTTTGGGTTTACGCCTTGGAACTTGTACACAACTAGTTTTGTTGTTGATCCGGATGTGGACGCCATTTGATTATATTTCTTGCACATCACAAAAGAGAAAAAAAATGATTAATTATTGGATATATACAAAACATAATTTAAAAAAAATTCCATCTAGAAAACTTATTTAATTAATTTTTTTTAATTTTTTTTTTTGTTTTTTCTTTATTATTTTATTTTATTTTAATTTTTGAAATTTTTGACTTTACTAAAAAAATAAAAATAAATGAAAACAAAAAGTGGGGATTTGAAGCATCGCGATGGTGGCCCAAACAGCGTGGCGACGCGGCGACTGCGCGCACTTAATCAAGAGGGGGTGGTGGCCACTATGTGCATGTCCTAAAGGGTGTGTGGTGTGTGGCCCAGAGGGCAGGCACTATGCACTTCCTCTCGTGGTCACACATGCACACACACTTAGCTGCGTGAAGGTTTAAAAAAGGGGGGTAGGGAAGGGTTCCATACCTTTCCCTTCATCTCTTCAAAACAAAATGAAATGGCAAGAAGGGGAAGGGGAGTTTTATAACCTCTCTTCCTTCTTGCTACTTTGCATGCACTCACGCCTCGATATGCATGCACACGCAATTTTTTTTTTTTGACTTCAAAATTCTAACTTATTTAACCGAGTTTTCTTCTCCCAACTCTCGAACTATGAGTCTGGGAATTGAAAAAAGGTAGGGGGTCCCCATTCCTAGTGAGGAATGGGGTGTGTGTGTTGTGGAGACCACAATAGGAATATGGTGTCACAGTAGGGGAAACATATCAAAAACTAGAACTAGTGGTCTCACAGTGAAAAACTGGAACCCCTAATGGTAGCACAACAATGAATCTATTTTCTCCCCCCAAAAATAGAACCATTACAATGAGAAAGAAAGAGAATGATATAGAGGAGAGTATTCCTAGACCTGCTCTATGTCTGACATCTATCCACTTGAGAAAACTCTCCTAATAGTAAAAGGAATGTCTCTAATCTCTCTTTGCAACTGTATATCTAATCCTTGATCATAACTAAAAATTGGAGCCAAATTATACCAAAAAGTTATAATATTCTCAAAATTGACGCAACAAACCTTTTACCATGTCTTTTTACCAAACCTGTAACTTCATCTTCAAATTTTTCCCATTTCACTAAGAAGGCCCAAAATTTACATTTATGCCTATAACTCGAACCAGTGAACACCTATGCAAAAAAAAACTCTATAGTCAAAAAGTTCATCTTCTCCTAGTTTCGATGATATATAATAAGCCTATATCCACTTATTGGGAACCCCCAAAATCTTGATTTGAAAATTGGGCTCCGGTTAGGCTTCAAGATTACATTTGCACAAATATTTGAATTTTTCAAAAGTTAAAACTATATTATAAATCCAAATTTGATTTTAAATTTTTTTTTAATTGCTCGTACTTTTTTGGGAATAATATTAAAAAATAATCTTTTAAAACTTTTGGAATTTCCCTCTACTTTTAATCTGGGTCAAACCTAGTTTGACCAACCTCACCTTGTGTCAACACTGGATTTGTTCATTTTTTGCATAGTCAACTGACCCTTCCAACTAGGCACCATGTGGCATTATGTCGTTGGTCCTTTGTTTTGCCACATTAGCACACCATGTCATCATGCCACATCATCGATCACTATGTTGCTATCCTAGTTAATATTCTGCCATGTCATTAGTGACATAGTGACCTTGTGACATGTGTTATCTTCTTGCCATGTCAGCTCTTGGTCATCGTTCCACCTCATCATGCCACATTAGTGGCACCTCACTATGAGCTCATTGCCATGTGTTAGCATTTCATTGGGTTGCCATGTCACCATGTTATCTATCCTACATCTTTATATTGGTGACATGGCAATAGCCATCGGATGTGCCACATGTCACCATCCTATGAGTTCTAATCTCAATCTACCACATCACAACCTTCCTCAAAATTTGTGCCATGTGGCACCTTGTGGTTTTCCTAGCTACATTTCCTAGCTACCACTTGTCATTATCTGATTCACCACATCACCTAGACGAGACCCACGATCTTCTTGCTAGATTTCAATATTTTTCGATACATCACTCTGTTGCTATTGGAGAACCTCACCATTTTCTAGTGGTGACATAGAACCTTGCCAGATTTTGCAACTTTTCCAGTGCAACCTTATCATGCTAACATCACCATTTTGTCTACATGTTTGTTCAAAATATTATCTATTTGCCTCAAGCTATCTAGGTCAGACCCACCATAGAGCTACTACCTTTCCAAAAGGCATTTTCTTAAAGACATAAAGTTACTTGTGTGTTTTTCTATTTAAATACATAAAAGAGCATCCACACTATAAATGTGGGACAAAACATTATTATGGCCTTTTCCATGTTTTTTGCCCCTTTCTCTATCTTCTATTGGTCTCAAATTGGTTTTGACAATTGAGTGTCAACACACTTAACCAATTCTTTAGTTGATGCTGAGTATAATATAGAAGCTGAGCTACAATATATCTCAAGCCAGAAAGTTCAATATGTGTAAAGTGAACTTTAGGTGCTAAGAAATCATTAGGGGCCAAGAAAAGTTCAAGTGCTGAGAAAAGTATAGAATTCGAGTCACTATAGATGCCAAGTGAAATAGAATTACTATAGGAGCTGAGTGAGCCAATTTTCCTATATGTGTCAAGCATCACCAGTGCCAAACAATATAGAATCAACATATGAGTTTGTTCCTTCACAAACTCAGATGTAAACTATTTTTGGAGTCGACATGGGATGAATCTCGAAGGATCTTGAAGTTAGGATCAAATTTTTTGAATTACCTATGTAATCAACATGCCACCAATAAGAAAAATGGAAAAGGCATTCAACCAATAGGAAAATTGGAAGAAATGAGCGAGAAATGAAGATTTAATATTGATCATAGATTCATACCTAACCCTAAGCCTTTGAAATCTTTAAAAGGAGAACAAAGCCCCATTATGCAATAGAGATGATATGAAAAATAGAATTGCATGGGTGAATTATAGTGAAGTGCAGAAGGGTAAAAAGACTAGTGAAGAACATAGCAGCATTATAGAATCTAGTTGTTGAGGAACAATGTATCAGAACCTCATATAGTGACTTATCAAATCAAGAAAGGATTAGATCAGTAAGAGAATACCAAGGATTTGAAATCAATAATTGAAGATTACAAAGCTATTAGGTGAAAGACTTTCTAATACTCTCTAGCAATTTTATTAAATATGGAAACCCTATGGACTTAGGTCTGCCTAGCAGCCATTTGTAAATCCTTTAATAGGGTGGCATTTCAAGTGAATGTACTAAAGACCTTTAACTAGGACTACTTTTAGCAGGGTAGTGAAATCCTTTAACTAGGTCACTTTTAATAGAGTGTAAAGTCTTTAATAGGATAGACCTTTCATTGGGTAGACCATTGGAAGTGGTTAAACATTGTAACCTTGAATAGTTAGACATTGCTATAGTGATATTTTTTGGGTTTATGGGTTACCAAATTTGTGTCTTGTATATTTTCATGCATGTCTTTACTTTCATGTTTATTAGATAAATTAGATACATGTGAAAGGTTTTAGTTAAAGGAATCTAAAAAGGGTAGAGTTAGTTACTTCTGATTCACACCCCTTCTCCCCCCCCCCCCCCTCTCAGAAGTAAATTTTTCCACTTGTTAATTCCAACAATTGCTATCAAAGCCTAGTTCTCACAACAAGGAGCCTTACAGCTTGGAGAAAAGATATGAAATGGAAGTTTACAAACTTGGGAAGATCATAGAGAATTAGGCACTTGATATTCAACTTGCTTTACATGCATTGGAAGAAGCTAGATAAGACCTAAAGAAATCCTTTAAGAGAGAGAGAGAGAGACTGCCATAGCTAAGAATGACACACAATACAAGGAGATTGACACCTCAAATTTGTTTTCAAATGGAAATTCCAAAGAGTTTGATGCAGCAATAGTAGACTTGATGGAGAAGAATAGAGCTCAAGCAAAAAAAATCAGAACACTCAAGCTTGAACAATAATCACAAGCCATGATGCCTTGTGAGGTAATTGAACTGAAGAAAAGAGAAATTGAAGACAAGGCTATGCTAGAAGAAGACAAGAGAAACCTTGCCAATAGACTGGAAGAAAGTCAATTGAGCTTGCAAGAATCTCAAAGATGCAGGTGGACACCCTGAGTCAGATAATGAATGCACATCATGAACTAAATGTCAAGGACATTAAGATCTCTACACTGAAGATGCAAAATGAACAATTGAAAAATGACCTAAAAAGAGAGAAGGAGATTGCAAAAACCTTCAAAAAACCCAATGAGGTTATCAAGTACTTTGAGCAGCTACTAAAATCACCAAAGGCTACCAGTGACACTTTAGGACTAGGTTACATTAGCACTGAACAAGGAGAGTCATCCAAAACTATAGAAGAAAGGAGTAACAAAGGTAAGAACACTAAACCTACTTGTCATTTGTATGGTAAGAAGGGACATACCTCTAATGTATGTAGGAGAAAAAGTACCCATTAGCATGAAAAACCTAAGAGTGTAAGTTATTTTCATAAGTGTAAAAATCAAGGACATTAAGCACATAACTGTAGGACTAGGACTATCATAACACCAAAATTTGAAGGTCATTGCTGCAATTGCAAGATGTATGGACATAGAGCCTTTGAGTGTAGATTAAAACCCATGTGGACACCAAATCAGGCAGCAAGGGAAGGTAACCATGGTAATCACTACAATTGGGACTACAACACCAAGTATAGTTGTCATTACTATTAGGAATATGGACACATTCCTAAAATTTCATAAGGACACATTTTAGAGGGAACTACAGTAGATGGTTGAGCCAAACCATATATTTTAGTTGCTTGAAGAATGGTCATATTAGCAAGAATTTCCTAACAAAGTCAAAGGCACCCAACTCAAAGAATGAAAAAGGAAAAGAGAAGATAGATGTTGAACACATCAATGGAGAAATGAACAAAACTTGGAAGCAGAAAGATAGGACTAGCACATCCAATTAAGGGATCACTTCACCTAATAGGTCAAATGGTCACACCTCATCAAACTAAGCAAGAGAAGGCACAAGGGACTAATTTAAAAAAATTTATCATACATCAGTTCCTAGAAAAGAAAGTACTGGAAAAGAATAGCATGAACAAGGATGCAAAGTTAAAAATTCAAGATTTCACAAATATTGCCGAGTTTCCCTTAGATACCAAGTAAAAATCTAGTACAAGCCGAGTTGATTTTCAAGACTATAGGAGTCAAATGATTAGTAGGAGCCGAGTTGGTAGAGGAATTCGAGTGAAGATGAAATCTTGGTTGAAGCTGAGTAAGTAATACTCTAGTAAAAGTTGAGTAATGTAGAATCCTTCAGAAGCCAAGTGGACAGCTATAAATGCACTAAGCATTAAATGTGATGAAAATAGGGTATACTATCATATTTTCAATAATTTTTCCTCATCAAGAATGAAGAGAAAAAATGAGAAAGATCATAGAGAAAATCCAAAATAGAGAATCTAGTGTATAAGAAGATCTCAATAGCATTCCAAGCATGATTCCATCAATTTCAAGGTATTTATGATTGTGCTATGCTACGCAGTTTCGTGTTTTCTTCGTGTTAAAACCCTAGATTGTGTAAAATGGCTTCTACTTCTAGAAAAAATTAGGAGAAGGAATAATTTGAAGTCCAATTAGTGTTAAAAGAGGTTAGACAACCCGATTTCCACCCAATACCTCAAGTTGTTTACAAGAACAACCTAGTTGGAGCTCTATCCATGATACCCCCTAAGGTTGTAATGATTCAAGATGTAAGGAAATGCTATAATAGAAATATTGGAGCTATAGGTGACATGGAAATGAGGGAGGCATATGAGAAAGTGTGTGAAAATGGAGTGTTGAAAGAAGAGTACAAAATTATTGAGAAAAATGGTTTAACGTGTGCCCTAGAATTCCCTACAGTGTTTAAGATAGAATGGATTAGATTAATGTTGAGTAGAATGCATGATGGTAGTTTATGGTTGGAGGATGGACCTATAAAAATCATGAAGAGAATTGTACATAGAGTGATAGGGTATCCAACCCTAGATTGGCGAAAGACTCGAAGACCAAAATATAGGTGCAAAATGGAATAAGAGAGGGATGAAAATTGAAACTATCCATGACCCTCTAGTTTAATTTGTTGTTAGGGTCATTGCACAAAAATTCTACTAGTCCAATAGAATCAATAGTGTGCCTTGTATTGCAATAGATGTAGGATACAAACTAGTGAAGACAGATCATACATATGATCTTGCAGAACTACAACTGCAAAAGATCAATGAAAATCTAGTAGCAGTTAGGAGAACAAAGGGAGAACAATGCAAATTTGGTGACATTTTGATATGTATTTTCTTTTTTTTAGAATGAATTTCCTACTTTTGGCAAAGTGTCATGGAAAACTGATAGATCAATCATAGCTCAGGTCAATGAATACATAGAGTAGATGGGAGCTAATTTGAGACCTTGATGACAAGTTATTTTGAAGACTTTAAGAAGACAATGAAACAAAGGCTCAGAATTTCAATTTCCTTAGTAGAAAAAAATGTAAATGATGTATGCTTTCTTGTAGATATAGACTATACAAACATACAAGCTGTCATACCAAGAGTGAGATGGTTGAGACCTCTTGGGTATGAAATAAACATAGATGAAGCATCAACATCAATAACTACATTATTGGTAGAGGAAGTTGACAAAGATGCACCACATTTTGGAACTTATGACATGGTGAGATCAAAAGTGTATATGGAGTTGAAGACTGCCTCCACTTTGGAAAAGAAGGATAAGCTTGTTAAGAAGCTAAAATAAAAATTTGGGGAACGCACTGTAGAAGAAGCAAAAGAAGAAGGTGAAGATGCTGAGGATGATGAAGAAGAAAAAGATCAAAGGCCACTTGCCTTAACCCAAGATATGGGAGAAGATGTAGATAAAGAAGAAGGTGCCAAGCAAGAAGCACCAAAGGCTAAGACAAAGAAGAGAAAAGCTCAAAACTAGCCAGCTACACAACCCAAGGGAAAGAAGAAGGATACAAAGCCAAGCCAGCTATGCCAACTATAAGGGCTAACACTAGGGCTACAACTACAGAGCATAAAAATAAAAGAAAGTATGTTACACCTCAAAATTCATATGAAGAGAGAATAGATTCTGATGAAGAACAATTTAGATTGGTAAGATGTTCTACCACATCTAAATTGGAAAACATTTGCAATAATATTAGAGATAATGCAGATTTAACTAGTCTAAAGACCATTGATTTCAATAAGTTGTCAAAGGAACAACAAAACAAAGTGCAAGAGTCCATCTACACTATGATGGCTAAGTTCAAGACCAACCCACTTGAACTAGATAATTCAATGCCTAAGGAGCTAAGCTCATTAGTTCAAATGACATTACTATCTTAAAATGGAGAAAGAAATAAGGGAGTCCACATTGGCTCATGTAATGCCAGAACTTACTAAAGGTCAAATAACAAAGGCTAGTAAGAAGCATGGGCGGAAATTTGCACCCAAATACAGAGCCTTCAAAATTTTGTAGAACCAAATAGAAGATGTTGTCCAAAAGTCCACACAAATGTGGAAACTAATATATGGTTTGACAACTATGAAAGAAGGGCAAGAAGACCCATTTGAGGGTATAAATGATGATGAAGAAGAAGAGAATGAGAAAGAGGAAGAAAGAGAGAATGAAAAAGATGGAGAGAAAGAGATAGAAAAAGAGATAGTGGAGGAGACACATGGTGAAAAGGCAATAGCTGAAGTGTAGCAGCCACCACCAAGTCCTCCACACACAACACCCATAGTAATAGTAATTGTAAAGGATGTTCCTGACACCTTAGGTTAGAACATCAATCCTTTAATTATAGAGGATCTCAAAAAGATCTTTGACCAATCTACACTGAAGGCACAACTTTGTACAAATCTAGTTTTGGTGAATGTTGATAAGCTATAGAAAGCTATAGCAAAGATAACAAGGGAGAAAGAAAGCACACAAAAACAATCTACACAACCTTCCACAACTACATTAGATCAACCCAAAGAGCAAGAAGAAAAAGAAAAAATTGCTAAGGTTGATTCTACAATAAAAGTGACAACAACTGTTGTGGAGCAAGCAAAGGAACAAATAGGGCAAGATGTTCCTACTACACAAAGTCAAGGTGTACCTCCACAAATTATCATTATTGATCAAGGTAGTAGAGAGGAGGAGAAAGAAGAAGAGAAAATGACTAGAGAGCATGAGGCAATAAAAACGTTGGTAAACTTGCTTACCTCAAGGACTCCTAATAAGAAGTCGAGCACTAATGTAGTACCATTACAAATTTCAGCACCAGGCTCAAGCACTACCAAGGTTGCGAGGGTACTTCACTATGGAGACCCTGCACTTGATGAAGAAATAGTCATACCTAGTTATGACTCAAGGACTATGAATTTAGCACAAATAAATGAAGTGCAAGAGGCACTAGAGAGGAGGAAGAAACAAGAGATACTCAAAAATGCATTTAGGAAGAAGCAAGCATTGGTGGAAATCAAGGACATATTTCTTGATGCATTAAACTTGCAAGTACCTGATGAAAACCCATCTCATAATGGAGAAATTATCCAATATTATGGACCAGGTATAGAATGAGGACCTAGAAACCAATGTCAAATTATTAGAATGGTCAAAAAAGAAGTTTTAGATGAAAGTAAATGAGAAAATATCAAGTGAAATAGCACTTTCACAAGTTGAATTGGCAAAGAGGATTGAAAAAGTGAAGAAAGTACTTGAGACATACTTCACACAGGAAACTAGCTAAAGGATACTGAGCTTGGACCAAAATCTAAAGATTTCTAGCACACAACTACCCAAAGATCTAGGTCAAAGTGAGAAGCATTTTCTAGCTACACTTCACACATAAAAAGAATTAGTTGTATTGACAGTAGAAGAGGCCAATATTAAGGCAAAATTGATGCAAATTCAATCTTCCATTACCCCACATCTAGAAGTACTCTATAAAGAATAGGCCTATGTAGAAAATGTTCTAAAGAAAGATCCTAATCTTTCTACTCTAGGAGGCCTTGTACATCTTGTAACACAGACAACCATCCAACACAACTCATTGGAGATAGCTTTAGATAATTGGGATGCTTCTGTCAAGATGATTATGGAGGTAAATAAAACATTTTTGGCAAAGTATTCTATTTATCCTTAGGACCCTTTTTAATAAGTGTCAGAAAAGGGGGATAATATACTTATGGGGGATATCATTCATTATTTATTGCATCTAATAAGAATGGGGAGATATAATGTTTTGGGGGAGATGTGAATAAGAAATGGTTATGTAATACAATCTTTGATGGAAGAAATAAAGAATATCCAAAGGGGTAGATATTAAAATTCACATTTTGAGGAAGTAATAAAGCCAAAAGGATATAAAACTACAAGAAGATGTAATAGGAAACTGATACAGAGTATAGGAAGCAAAAATAGGGTACAAATAGATACAAAGTGTAGACAAGGCAAAAAGTATCAGATATATTAGCATGAGACACATTTAGCACAAGAATTTTGGTTATAGGAATGGAAATGGCAAATCAACTTAGGTGGAGTTACAAGATTTTGAGGTATACACAATTTTAAATAAGTTTTTGAAGTCATGTATATATGCCGAACAGAATATGTAGTATACTCATAGAGATCAAATCTATAATGTATAGTTAAGTATTTTTTCCACTTATGTTAAAGGGGGAGATTGTTGGTCTCATATTGGTTTTGACAATTGAGTGTCAACACACTTAATCAATTCTTTAGTTGATGTCAAGTATAATATAGAAGCCGAGCTACAATGTATGCTGAGCCAGAAAGTTCAATCGGTGTTGAGTGAACTTCAGGTGCCAAGAAACCTTTAGGTTCCAAGCAAATTTTAAGTGTTGAGCAAAGTATAGATGCCAAGTCACTATAGATGTCGAGTGAAATAGAGCTGCTATAGGAGCCAAGTGAGCCAATTTTCCTATATGTGTCGAGCATCAACAACTAGTATGTGTTGAGTAATACAAAACCAACATATGAGTTTGCTCCTTCACAAAATCATATGTAAGCCATTTTTGGAGCCAACATGGGATGAATCTCGAAGGATCTTGAAGATAAAATCAAATCTTTTGCATTACCTATGCAATTAGAATGCAACCAATGAGAAAAATGGAGAAGGCATGTGACCAATAGGAAAAGTGCAAGAAATGAGTGGGAAATGAAGATTTACTATTGATCATAGATTCATACCTAACCCTAAGCCTTTGAAATCTTTAAAAGGAGAAAAAAGCCCCATTATGTGAGAGAGACAATATGCAAAATATAAGTGCATGGGTGAATTATAGAAAAGTGCATAAGGGTAAAAAGACTTAGTAAATAATAGAGCAACATTGCAGAATCCAGTTATTGAGGAATAGATTATCAAAACCTCATGGAGTGACTTATTAGATCAAGCAAGGATTAGATCAGTAAGAGCAGAACAAGGATCTAGAATCAAGAATTGAAGATTGCAAGGTTATCAAGTCAAAGACTTTCTAATACTCTCTAGCAATTGTATTAGATATGGAAATCTTATAGGCTTAGGTTGCTCTAACAACCATTTATAAATCTTTTAACAGGGTGGCATTCCAAGTGAATGTATTAAAGTCCTCTAACCAAGCCTACTTTTTGTAGGGTAGTGAAATCCTTTAACCAGGTCACTTTTAACAGAGTGTAAAGTCTTTAACAGGATAGGCCTTTCATAGGGAAAACCATTGGAAGTGGTCAAACATTGTAACCTTGAATAGTTACATATCGATGCAGTGATATTTTGTGGGTGTCAGCCACACCCCAATTTTACCTTCTCACTTTGGAGGGTTTCTAGGTTACCAAATTTGTGTGCTGTTTATTTTTATGCATGTATTTACTTTCATGTTTATTAGATAAATTAGATACATGTGAATGGTTTTAGTTAAAAGAATTTGAAAAGGGTAGAGTTAGTTACTACTAATTCCTCCCCCCTCTAAGAAGTAAATCTTCCCGCTTGTTAATTCCAACATCTTCAACACTACCTTTTCTGCCTTTGCATGTGGGTGACTATAGATCTTTCATCATTCCAATTATGAGTCATATTTCATTGAAATATGTATGTACAAATTGCTTCCTACTCAACTTTTCTTTGAGTGGGTGTTTCCTGTATGATGAATTATCCCATAGGGCTACACTGTGTGGCTTATACTCCATGAGGTAGCTTGGAGGCAATTAAAGGTGTTTCTTGATTGAATCTCTTGATGTCATTACTGCCTAGGAGTTAGAAGCATTCCTATTCCAAACACTCAGAATGTCCTCTCTAATCTAGATACTTAATACAATTTTGCAAACATTATCACCATAATCCAATTGATCTCCAACTAGTGCAAGCACTAGTTCCTCCTAGTATCTGTCTGAGACAATCTTCTTGAGGCGGATTGTCCACTTTTCACCATTACAATTTATAGGGTCCTCCCATAAAGGTTGAATACCCTTCTCAAAAAGGTGTAAATTTTTTGGGTTTGGCATAGAAGAAACTCAAGCAAAATGACAATAGCAAACCCAAAAGCTTTCCATGGTATTGAACTCCATAATTTTTTTAATGTTTTCCTCATATGACAATTGTGTTCTAGCTCTAGGTTATTGACAAAGGTACCAAAAAGAAAATTGATGCTATAAAGGATGTAGGCCTAATTTGAACTCCCTATTTTAGCGATCACCCTCATCAACTTTAGGCTTGTCATCTTTTTCTTTGAAAGGCATTTTGGCACGCAATGGCAACAATGGTGGAGTCCTTGAAATTTCCTTGCCTTGAGACTTCTCTATACCCTCCATTATTGCCATAGTGGATGTTTTATATTGCCTCTTTGATTATGAGCAACTTTCTCTTATCTAATTGTGCATAAATTTTCCTTTTAAAACACCCTCTATTCACCTCAAAATCCATCAATCCTAGTAGAAATAGTCGGGCCCCAAAGTGGGTCTAGTTAAAAAAAAATTCATTTCCAAACCACTAAACTCTCAAAGTGGTCTACTAAACATCTAACATTGATGGGATTCAAATTTAATCAATGCTCTAGCTTCAAAAATTGACCCAAATAGATAATAGGGCTCTGAAATCAATAACACTAAATCACTGTCCTACACACTTTTACCCTGTCGAATCTCACCTTATGACGAATCCTCAGTCAAAAGATATTGATCGTCAATGTTACCCTTTGAGAACTGCCTGCAAGAAAACATGTTAGAAACACATAATTTGCATTTAGATTTGGCTTTGAAAGCTAGGTAAACAAACACTTGGGAAAATGAAAACTAGGCTGTTGGTTTACTTTCATGAGAAAAATATAAATCTGTGATTTGGGCTCATGATGAATAACTAGGCACAAATCGCAACCAGTCAAAGTGGGCTACTCAAATTTTGTAGATTGAAACAATGGAAGAAAAAACATTTTTTGCAAATGGAATTGACCTAGAAAAGTGTGCAGACAAATTCATCAAAACTTAAAAATTGGCACACTTGAAGTAATTTTAAAGAACACAGTGGTACAATCCATTCTATCTCATCTATAACAAATCTCAAGTTATAACATCTCAAACAAGGGTATCAACTAATGTGCACCTTTTGACACCAATAAAAAGTTAAAAATTGCATTTGAAAACTAATCAAACGGCTTTGTCATAAGTTCAAATTTAAAACATAGCAAGTCTTTAACCTCTAAAATGTAGTGCAAAAGGAATTTTAACATTTTGGTCAACTGGGTCAATTTTATGACAAGTCAAACAAAGCCTCCCATAATTCATAACTAATTGCATCAGCATGACATCAATAAATGACCAAATTTGAGGGATTTGAAACCTAGTTAAATAGATTCAAAACAACTAGAAATCTAAAAGATAGACTCTTTGGTATGGACAATAAACACTCCCAAAGTGGCAAGTCATGAAACATTACTGGGTGTGAGATGTTCAATTGCAAACACAAGCTCCTGTCATTGTTTGACACAAACAAAAATGCAGATTTGACAATTGTTCAAAACAAGACGTCACGAAATAGCTTAGAATGGAAATTTATCTTCATGGAACACATAGGCACATTGAATTCAAGGTGCTAGAAGCATTAAACACCTCTTGGGGCTGAAAAAGTACACTCAAGTACATATGCATCAAAAAGCATTTAAAGGGCTTGAATTTTCAATGGTACTCAAAATTGGGGCTTCAATTTTGAGTCCCAATAGGCTCTTAATTCAAATTTATCATTTTTCTTATAGTATAGACCAAACTCCTCTATTCTTTTTATATATCTCATTATTCTATGTATAGCCATCAAATGATTCTCCCTGAGACTAGTAGAGAATCTTGCAACTATCCCTATAGATAGTGCAATATTAGGTCTTCTATGTACTACATGCTGTAATTTTCCAATTATAGACCTATATAATGTTTGACTCACCTCAAATGAATCATCATTCTTTGACAATTTGTATCCTATTACCATAGGTGTACTTATTGGTTTGGAATCCTCTAGTCAAATTTGTTCAATATTTCCTTAACAAAATTTGACTGAGTGATGTATATACCATTTTTCATCTGATATACTTGCAAACCCACAAAGAACTTGATCTCTCCAAACATAGAAATCTCAAATTCTTGCTTCATTTCATTTGCAAAAGCCTTACATAAAGCATCTTGACCTACAAATATGATATCATCAAAAAAAGAAAAAGAAAAAGATAACAAAATACCTTTGCCTTTCTCTGTCTTCATGTACAGACTCTTGTTATCATTAGTCCTTTCAAATCCAATCTTCATCAGATAATTATGAAGTCTCTCATACCATGCTCTTGGTGCTTGTTTCAAACCACATAAAGCTTTGTGTAATCTACATACCATGTTTTTATTGTTAACATCAAAGAATCCTTTTGGCTATTCTATGTAAACTTCTTCTAATATGCCATTCAGCAATGTAGATTTAACATCCATTTGATGAACTTTGAAACCTTTGTATGTATAATAAGCAAGTAAAATTCATACTCCTTCAAATATTGTAACAAGATAAATTGTCTCTCCATAGTCAATTCCTTCTTCTTCTACATATCCTTTACAAACTAATCTTTCCTTGTTCCTTGTGACTTCACCATTTTCATATAGCTTATTTCCGAATACCCACTTCGTGTTGATCACATTTTTGTCTTCTAGTCTAGGAACTAGAGTCCATGATTTGTTTTTCTTGATTTGTTCAATATCTTCTTCCATGGCTTTACTCTAGTCTACATCTTCTAATACATCTCTCATTGATTTAAGTTCTTTCATACTTAGTAAAAATGTATCATTCCTAAATATGTTTCTTGTCTTTGGTCTAGCATCTTTATCTCCACTAATATGTGTAGTAGGATGATGTCTTTTGAGATATTTAGACAATCTTGGTTTAGCTCTACTTTCTTTATTTTTTCTTTCAACTTCAAAGTCACTTTGTACATCTCTATTAGGTAGCTCAGTATCTCTTTCATGTACACTAATATCAAAATTAGAATGTGCTCCAACTTCATTTTTTAATTTGACATTTGAATGTAAGCTCGATTCCTAAATGCAACTCAAGATTCATAGTACATGAATTGATAGTCACTAAAACTTGTTATCAGTTTGTACCTTGATTTGTAGCATCTTCTTTAATGGGAATTCCTTCATAAAAGTATACAAATGATTTGTATTCTTCTAGTTCTTTCATAGGTTCAACCTCATATACTTCTGTATATTCATCAAAGTTTACATGTGCACTTTCCACAACTTTGTTAGTGCTAGTAGTTAAATACTTATAAGCTTTACTTCTTATTTAATATCCTAGGAATATATCTTTCTCACTTTTTGCATCTAGTTTACCATTCTTGAAGTCTTTAAGAATGTAACATTTTCTTCCAAATAACTTAAAATATTTTACATTGGGCAAATATCCATACCATAGTTTACAAGGTGTTGAATAATTACCTTTCTTAATTTGTACATAGTTTAAGGTATAGATAGTTGCACTTATAGCTTCTCTCTAGTATTTAAAGCAGCATTTTTCTCCATCATGAGTGTTCTAGCATAGTCCATTATAGATTTCTCCTCCTTTCATCTATTCCATTTTGTGGAGGGGTTCTAGGGGCAGATGTCTATCTCTTGAATCCTCTGTCATTATAGAACATCTCAAACTCATTTGATGTAAATTTTCCTCTTCTATTAGATCTCAAACACTTCAGACTTTTACTTGTTTACTTCTCAACTATTGCTAAGTACCACTTAAACATTTGGAAAGCATCAGTTTTTTGTTTTAGAAACATAACTGTCATCATTCTAGAATAGTCATCAACAAGCAACATAATGTACTTATCTCCTTTGTAGTTGTGCACTTCAATTGGTCCACACAAGTTAGTATGAACAATATCTAGTATACCTTTAGAGGAATGAGTTTTACTCGTAAAATTTGACTTTATCATTTTTTTCTATTGGACATTGTTTGGACATTATATTATTAGGCTTCTTCAATGTAGGAAAGCCTCTAACTTTTCTAATGTTACTAATACTAACCAAGTTATCAAAATTGATATGACATTACCTTTTGTGCCATAGCCACTCATAATCAAATTTTACAATTATACAAGTAGCACCTCTATATCAAGATACAATAGATTACTCCTAATTTCATTACCCTTTCCAATCAGGTTCCCATTAGTGTCATATATCTTAGCAATCTTATCTTCAAACTCAACCTTACATCCTAAACTATTCAGTTGTGACACACTCAAGAGATTATAGTTAAGTCCTTCAACATAGTAAGCATTGTCACATAAAATCTTATCTATGAGTTTGATAAAACCTTTTCCATTTATCAAACATGATACATCATTACTAAATCTTACACTATTTCCATCATAAAAATTCAAGGTAATGAACTTACTTTTGTCTCCAATCATGTGATGTGAACACCCTTTATCAATGATCCATCTATCATTCTTGTTCACACAAGACATAAGTGTAGTTACCTCATCTTCATCAGATTCATCCTGTTGGTGTTTTGAAACAACATGGTTTCAAACTACCTTGATGAGAACAAGATACATCTAGGGGCAGCTACTTCCCATTTTCAATATACCCTTTCAGACACTAGGCCAACTATAAGGGTAGAGCATTCTTTTACTTCAAGATTTGAAAAACCTAGGAAGATGTACCTCAAATTCACTTATATGTTACCAGTGTTAAAATATACACTTGAATATTGACAAAGCAGATAAATCCCTTAATCTCATATACTTATACAATGCCAAAGATATGTAGTAGAAAATTGCAAGTCTATGAAATCCACAAGCTAAGTGAGGGCATCCTTTTTAGTTCTTCAACATAAAAAGAAAATACATTTGATTAATGATGTTGATTTCAGCAAAAACTCCAAATGTACAGCAATAAGAACAAGTTGATCCTATAGCTAATCAATGCTTTATCTGTTGGTCAATTTCATGAATCAAACACATACATCTATGATATAAATGATGTATTCCATAAACCTAGATATCAGATCTATCTTATCACTTTGTGAATCAAACAGTGGTGTTCATAAAGATCTCATTCTTATGAAGTATCCTTCTCAAATAACTGGCAACCCTATCAAACACATCAAGCATTTACTTAACTCTTTGTTCCAATGGAAAAATATATCAAACATACAACCTTAAGGGGATGCAAATGGGCCTCAGTTCTTTGTCCTTAAACCACATAAGATTATAGATTATAGAGATATGAGATGACAATTAGAATGAAACTAGGAGATTCCTACTCATTTGTATTCATTTCTTTGAAGCTATACATTCAGATGCATGAAATTAAAATATAGAAATGCCTAACATATTAGAATTAGCTTTATTATCTTCACTACTTTTGTTCATAGAAGAGAAGTATACTAAATAATGTGGTGTTACAATGACGAGAACACATTAAAACTAGAACCTAGGTTTCATGCATTTGAGAACACTAAAGATTGCAACCCACATGGTATCACAACAGTCAGTAATTTCTCCAAAAATTGTAACCCACAATGTGGTTTCACAGTCTAAACTACCAACCACTACAAATGAGAAAGAAAGAGAATGATATAGAAGAGGATAATTCCCAAATCTGTTATGTTTCTGACATGTGTCCACTTGGAAAACCTCCATTTCTAGATGCAAAACATCTTTCTACTCTCTCTCTATAACTACACATTAGATATTTTCATTTCTACTTGAGAATGCCTTGAAAATATCTCTAGAATGATTGAAATGAGTAATTGATTTTGATGTCAGATCTGAGATCAAGGCAAAGGGAAAAAATTAGTTAAATGACTACTAGAGGCAAGATAAACTCTTTAGAATCATTTTCCCCAAATTTAGGCTTCAAAAAGCTTTCATATCTACCATCTAAGATGCTCAATGATGGATTTTTCCCATTCTACTAAGAATGCCCCAAAAAATACAAATCTTGTTATGGACTGAATTGTTGAAAATCTGTGCAAGTTTTGACCCCATATTCAAAAAATTCTCTTCTCCTAATTCCAATGGTATATTGGAGCCCATATTTTAGGCAACAATTGCCCCTTGGTAGCTATTTGAAAAACTGGCCCATGACTATGAAGAGAGAAATTAAAAGGATTTGAATTGAAAATTTTAAAACATTTCTATAGTTTGAAATATAGAAAATCACATTTGAAACCAAATTTTCAAATTTTGGAGAAAACTAAAATAAGATATTCACTATTTTTAAAAATCCCCTTATATCTCCCTTAGCCATTCAATCAATGCCATGTATTAGATTTTGATTCACTTAAGCCTTGCTAATGGGCTCCACAACTCCTTGCCATATTTTAAATTTTTTGGGAGGTCACCATGTTGTCATTGGCAAGATCCTCCCATTTTTTGATGGCAACATGATGACCACCAGAATTTGACACTTTTTTCTAGCAAAAGCACTTGCCACTCCACCAGTCAGCCAAGTGGGTCTCAAAATGGCAGTGTCTTTTCAAACACTTAGCATTTGAGAACTTTTGTATTTAAAGATTTTAAATAACTACATCCTAGTGAATGTGGGATAAAATAATTTAAACATTCCTTCTAACCAGTGCATTCCCTCCAATGCATACACCACAAGGAGACCCTCTTCATGCATAGGAGCCTGAAAAGAACTAATTTTTCATATTTCTATGACTATAGGCTTTATTCACATGTAATTATAGGTTTTTTGATGGCCATCAACATCTCAGTTGTTAGTTTTTGTGCGACAGTCGGGTGAGAGTGGCATGATAATGAATATTAGAGAGAAATGTGGTGAAGTCAACAAGTTTGGCCATTGCTTGCAATGGTGATGCTTCAAATCTTTCTAACGTGCATCACTTACACTAACGCTTAAACCCCATTCTCCTAAATGTTGATTCGCATTTCAACAACTACTCAAAAACAAATGGGCAAATGCAAAGTTTGTTTTATCTCTAGCTATTACAAATTCAAACAATGTTGGCATCAATCATATTCTCCCCAATCAAGTAGCAAACCATCCCAACGTAGATTCAAGACAACAATCTCCTCACACCTATTATTGGTAGCCATGGAACCCTCCCTTCCAAATGCAGATCTCCCCTGGCACCCTTCTAACTTTCATGTTGTCATCTCCCTTCAAAATTCCACACCCCCCTTTGCATTAGCTCCTTCTCCATTTTCAAAATCGATTTATCCTACATATCCTTGTGACTTCCTCCAAGTCTATTGCTACCTTCCAGTCATGCTATCCTTAGCCAACTTGAATTGCAATAATTTTCATTGAAAGGGGGAGATTTTTATTCTAGTTAGATTGGGTCACATGCAATGTTATCAAAGATTAATGTTGTGCTCTATTTTGTTTGCTCCCAGCCATGAGAGCTCCTTGTTAACTAAACCAACTCCTCATGAATTACTTTTTCTAAGAAACAAAATGAAATAGTATCTTCAACCAACTAATTTTTTTGTTCAAATTCCTCCCTATACCTCTTCAATATTTTAGGTCTCATTATCATGATGTAAATGAGCTTTAGTTGTACTTTCAAGATTTTCCATTTCTACATGCTAGTGATATAAATTTAAAAGCCTTTATGGAACTACCATCTCAATCTTAGGATTCCTTTCAACAACAGAATCCTTCTTTTTCTGCTCATCACAAACCAAAGACAACATTGATGTCAAAGACTCTCTTTGTTTGATTCTTACAGATTCACTTGAATCAAGTTGATCTTTAGGAGAGCACAAATCCTGTTGCACTACCTTCTCTTAAGGGTACACTACATTGAAGAAAAATATGGAGCACAAGGATGAAAATCTACATTTGAATCTTGTTTTGATATTTCCTCCACACTATTAGACCCACAATTATCAAGTGAATTGGGTCCTAATCCAGAATGTTTATGGTTTTCAAGAAGATTATGGCCCTCCATTTAAATCTGTGACAATGTTTCCTTTTTATGTTTGTGATAATTATTGTTTTCACCAATAAACTAACATATATGAGGTCAATAAGAACAAATCACTAGTAGCACAACCTATAAACACACTAGAATGTGAGCAAAATCCTAAATTTTCTTGAGCTTTTCTTCCCAAAGTCTATGGCTACTTGGTTGAGATTAAAGCCACTTAGAATTATAGGTTCTCACATATGCTATAACCATATTGGAGGTTTTTCTACCTCTTCACACCAAATAATCTTGACATACAAGACATCAACAATTAATAACTCCTCATGTGTACCCATTTCTACAATCTGACCCCTTTGTGTATAATCTCTCATAATTATCTTATCTGTAACAAATAACATGCATATGCTAGAACTCATAATGATAAAAATCAATATAACCCTCTTATTTTAAAATTTCAATCCCTAATACCTTATTTATCTGAGAAAATTAATAAGGCCCAAAAGTGGGTTTGGCTAAAAAAATGCTCGTTTCCAAACAACTAAATTTTTAGGGTGGCCTACTAAACAACTGATACTAATTTGATCAATAATTAATTAGTTTACATTACTGATTTTAATTTTCAAAACTCAATTCACCTTTCTCTATAAACTTTTCAACTTCATGCCAAGAGGTCCTTTGACTAGCCTTAAAAACTAACAAAAACACCTAACCGGGCTCTGAAATCAAATACACTAATTCTTTGTTTACATTCTTGCACCTTGTTGAATATTTTCTCATGAAATTTTTTCAATCAAAATATATTGACTATCAAAGTTGCCTTCTCAAAATTGCCTACAAGAGAACATGTGAAAAAACCACAAAACACATTCAGATTTGACTTTGACAACTGGGTAAACTGACACTTAGGGGCATGGAAACTAGTGCATTGGTTTACTATCATGAGAACAATATAAATCTATGATTAGGGATCATAAAAAATAATAGGATGCATTTGGATAATGATCAAAGTGGGCTACTCAAAATTTTTGGACTAGAAGCACTGGTAGAAAAGCATTTTCACAAATGCAATTGACCAAGGAAAGTGTGCAAACATATTCATCAAGACTTAAAAACTGGCACACTTAAAGTATTTTTAGAGTGAAATGTGATGGTATAATCCATTTGATCTCATCTATCATAGATTTGGATATATGACATCAAGAACATGAGTACTAACCAATCTACATACACTGACACCAATAAAAAGTTACAAATTGCATTTGGAATCGCATTTGAAAACTAATCAAACAGATTTGTCATAATCTCAAAATTGAAATGTACCAAGTCTCTAACTCTAGAATACAATGCAAAATGAATTTTAGAATTTTGATCATCTGATTCAAAGTTATAACTCAAATAGGGCTTTCTAGAATTTTGAACAATTTGTGTTAGCATGACAACAATAAATTACCAAATTTGAGGGTTTAAAACCTAGCCAAAATATATCAAAATGACTCAAAATCTGAAACATAGGTTTTTTGTAATAGAAACTAAACACTCTCAAAGTGGTGAATCATGAAACATTACTGGGTGTAGGATATTCAATTGCAAACACGACCTCCTGTCATTGTTTGATACTTGGGCAAAAATGCAGAATTGGAAATTGCTCAAAACAAGACTTCACAAAATGGCTTGAAATGGCAATTTATCTTTATGGAATGCTTAGACATATTGAATGTGAAGTGTTAGAAATATTAAACACCTATTAGTCCTTAAAAGAATAGTCGGGTACACTTGCATTAAACACACTTAAAAGGGCTTAAAGGCTTGGAATGGTGCTCAAATTAAGAAGATGATTTTGAGTCCCAACACGTCCTTCATTTAAAAATACAACACTTCATCATCATGTTCATCTAATTCATCTTTTGTTTCCTCTTCAACAATATAGTAAGACATTTTTCCTTTGTCTTTGTAGTCCTTGTTATTCTCATCTCTTCTACTTTTGTATCTGTCACCACCTTTGTAGTTCTTCTTCTCTAGACATCTAGCAACAATATGACCAACCTCATTGGAATTGAAAAAAATGATAGGTAATATACCTTTGAACTTGTCTTTACCTTTGTGGAATCTTCTTGTTAGTAGTGCTTCAAGTTCTTCTACATCCTCCTCATCTGTATCACTATCACTTGACACATACTTTATCTTTTTCTTCTTCTTCTCATTAGGTTCCTTCAATGACACCTTAGCTTTGAAAGTAGATTCAATATTTTTAGGTTTTTAATTATCAAATTTAGCTAAAAAGTAGTGAGCCTACCTACAAGACCTACAAGTGATAGATTATTCCCTGGTATACATCTTAGTTCTTGAATTACATAAACTCTAATAGCATATATAGGCAATAGTATTCTTAAAACTTTTCTTAGGATAGTATCATCATCTATTTCATGAGTAGCTCCTCTTATTGCATTAACAACTTCTTTTATCCTTGCAACATATTGAGCAATATTTTCACCTTCTTCAATCAAACATACCTATGAGACTTTCAACTTTGTCTCTCATAACATTGGTGTCTCCTCCATAGATGATGGTTATGACATTCCACATTTTCTTTGCACTATCAAGACCTCTGATATCATTAGGTATAGCTTAGGGTAGAGGAAATCTCAAGCATCACTTAGTTATGTTCTTTCTTCTTTTTCATATCCTTTGTAGTTGGGGCTCTAGCAAGATCAACATTCCTAGGTAGTAATGGTAGATTGTGCATGATCTCCAAGTCCATCAAGGTGTAGCTTCATCTCATGCAGTAAAGTTATCTCTTTTACACTTGGGTACTTCTCTTTTTGACATCTTGATCTTTGTGCTTCTTGTACTCTCAAACTAGTCTTCTTAAGCAAATGGCTTTGATACGAATTCTTGGAATACTTTAGAATAACTTGGGGGGGGGGGGGGGGGGCATGAATCAGTTATCAAAGGTCTAGATGTATAAATAAAAAATTTCATAGCTTAGTGAACCCATAGACATTTATCACCATGCATGCATCCATAAGATTATGAAATCACTTAAAACTTGTAGGTTACTATTAAATCAACTTGTAGAAATGTGAATATGAAACATAAAAAATATTACAACACACTTGAAACTTACTCACATGGAAACCTAATTTGGGAAAAACCACTAGTAACATGCTACTCTTTTTTACTCTTCTGAAGTGATGCCCTATGAAAGGCTAACCCTGCTAAAGGATTTCAATCACCCTATTAGGAGTGAGCCTTGTTAGAGGACTTTAGACCATTCACTTGGATGATAGTTAGGTCAAAATTAATCCAAAGGATTTACCTTAGACTAATATAATTATTAGAAATTAACAATAAGGCTTGATCTAATAACAACTTATAACTCCATTTGCAAATTACAAATCTTTGTTTCAGTCTTCCATTTTGCTTGTCCTTCACTCAATTCATCATTAATAGCTTGTTCACCCTTCAAGCATTTATACCCATAAGCCTTCTTGATTAACATATCAATGCAGACTCTTCTCTTAGTTCACTTGATGAAGAAAAACCCTTGACTCATTTTTTTCCTTAGGTTCTCACACATGGAAACCCTTACTTCTGAGCAACCATCCATATAATAGTAAATTAAGATCTTTTGCTACTCATTCTCCATTGTCTAATTTAGGGTTAGGATAGATTAGGTAGGATACAATGAATCTACCCCATAGTTCATATCTCTTATAGAAACTTCTTTTTCAATCCTCTTTAAATTTGCCTCTAAATAGTTTACCTTGAATTATGTACCACCAGCTCATTAATCTTATCTTCTAGCTAGTTTACACAATCCAAGAAAATAAACGTATTGGCTTAAATCCATTGAATTCACAATCTTTCAAATAATGTAGCCACTCGGCATTAACTTGCCTCTTATGCTTGGCAAATATTGAGTCTCTCGCCATCCTTTATAAAATCATGCAACATGAACTAAAGTTTACTAGTGCTCGACATCAACTAAACTTTACTTGGCATTCACTATTGGATACACTAGAATAGACTTTTACTTGGTTCAAACTAATTTTTATCTTGGCTTACACTAACTTTTCTTAATACCTACTATTCACTTGGTCAAGCCTTGTAGACAAACTTTATTTAACTTATTCTTCTATACTTTCTTAGTGTAACCAACCTTTGTAACCCTAAGTAGATTATCAATATATCATGTTATCACTATCTTAACTAATTCTTGTACTCTTTTACATAACATAACTCAACCTTTCCTCTAGGTGCTATTGTTACATCTTTTGATCAAATCCTCTTCATCAATCAAATAAGTGATAGTACTTAAATCATATAAGTAGTTGTCTTACTAGTAAATAGTAGGTTTGACATTAGTGACAAAATAATGATTAAAATATATTGATCATACTTGTATCAATTTGTTCTCCATAGTCTCCTTCTTCAACAATCTTCTTCAATCTATGCTTAACATGTTGAGGTCACCTGGGCATTGAAGATAGTTTTTTGTGACTATTGATAATTCCAAAGTTTTCCTAGTTCATAAGGCATTATCTATCAAGTTCACTTTGGCACCAAAGGAAAGTCTTTGGAAGATGAGTGTTAACCAAGCTCACTTAGTTAATGAAGGAAATTTTGGATGGAACCATTATTAACTAAGATCACTCAATTACCAAAAGAACTTTGTGAGTATTTAGTGTTGACCGAGTTCACTTTGTTAACACAAAAAAATTATTTGTAAGTTAGTGTCTACTGAGTAGGGTCAATTGACAAAGGATTTTCTTGTTTTGGTATATTGATTTCAATTGATTTATATATTGGTTCTAGCTGAGTAAGAAGATGAATATTAATTATTCTAAGTTATATTCTAGCCGACTTAATAATATAGAAGATATAAGGTTAAGTTGAGGATTAGATGTGTAAATGCATGGAGGACAATTGAAGATTTGATGATGCTAAGAGGAAGTGAACCAAATGATAAGAAAAATATCCTTGAGAAGTTGAAAATATACATTTGATCAAATAAGATCAAGTATATAAGGAAAAACTGAGATCTATAATCAGCAATTTAGTTATAGTCAAAAAGTAGGTCATGTCATTGTTACTCGCTAATCATTTTAGCAGTGATCTAAATCTATTAATAGAGTTGGCTTAACATCTATTTTTAAATCCTCTAACAAGGTTCTATTTCTATTAAAGTGTCTAAAAGAACTCTAATGAAGCCACTCCTAAAGGGTGATGAAATCCTTTATAAGAGTCACACCAAACAGTGTGTTTTGAAACCTTTAATAGGGTTGACTCCTAACTGGGCTCACTTTAGAAGAGTAAAAATCTATAACTAGTTACAATTGTTGGTTTATCCCAAATTGGGTTTTCACATAAAATCTTGGTGTATATTGTGTTCATGATATTTCCCTTACATGTTTGCAACTAAGATAAAATAATAAGTAATCATAGGTAACATCTTATTATTTTCATGTTAAGTGTTTGCTAGACATTCTTAATATTTACCGAGTTACAATATTTTGTGTGTATTTGTTGAGCATCAACAGAGTTCAATTTTCAGAGTCTATTTTGTACTAACATCTAAGGGATTTGGGATTTGTTTTTGTTGTAAATAATTCACCTCTCCCCTCACAATTACTCCTCTTATATTCCCAATAGAATGTAATTCTAATTTTCTTTCTTTTTATTCTTATCTTCAACCTACTTTTGTCTTTGTCATTATTGGTTTTCCCAACATGGCATTATTGTTAGTTATATTTATTCTATGGTTGAAATAACTATTTGTGGTGTTATTAGTTTTTGATCCTCTTCTAGTGGGAATATTTTTGATTGCTCCAACTATCCAACAAAAGGGTGTAATCCCTTTCTTCTAATTTGTTTTTGTGTGTGGTATGCTTTTGTCAGCTACTACTATCTCTATTCAACTTGATTTTGTCAATATTCCTGGTAGTTTTGTCTCATATTTAGCTTCTAAAAAATTTTCTTTTGTTGGTCCTATTATGTTTCTACATTCTATCCTATCTCAAGATCGAGGTTACACCTCCCTAGATTCTTTATCTTGGAAGAAATTATTTTCTAAGTTTGAAGATGGGTGGATCATGTTTAAAAGGAAAAAAATAAGGACACTTTAGTTGTCCTATCAACTTATTCTATTCTCCTTCATGCTTGAATTTTTTATCCAAAACTATCAAATCAAAAAAAAATATTCCAAATCTCAACCACACCTATATGATCATGAATATCTCTATGTTAGTAAGGGGTTTCAATATCTATATGCTAAATACAAAATGTAGAAGAGATGGATGATCTCACTTAGATTTTCCTCACTAAGGACATCATGGATATGTAGTTTAACCTTGTAAAATAGATAAAATAAATTATTACATTATTACATGATTTTTCCTCGAGTCCTCTATATGTACATGTGTCCTCTTTCTCAAGATCACATTCATCCTCTTCTTGTAGGTCTAAAATCTCTATCTTTTGGAAATATCATATAAGGAAAGAAAATGATACCTCTATGGTTGATTTGATCACACAATGTATGATGGACCTATATTTGACAAAGATAAGGAAGAGATGGATATATTTTATTCACTTGATGAACCATAAGATGATCCTAGGTATACATTTGACATGGATTTTCCTCCCTTAGAAGATTCATATTGAATTTCATTTTTGCAACACTCCTTGATAATAAAATTATCATGTTGCCTAAATTGACCTCTAATGGATATCCATTCTTGGAAATATATTGTGTTTAGGATGTACATAATGAACATATCACTTAAAATTTTATGGATTTGAAACCTAAAATCCAAAATTTTATTGATGACAATGTAGTTGGCATTGTACGCCCAATTATTGATGTGATGAGAATACTACTCTTAATCAAGATTAAATTATTTAAGCTAGGTCTAATAATGGTCCATTTACAATCTTCACCTCTTCCAAAACTTAAGAATCTCCTATAACATCAAATATTTCCAACATCATTCTATCAAACAAAAAACCTAATTCTTTTCGTACTCACTATGTATACCCTCAAGAGCTACCTTTAAAAGATATGAACACTAACAAAAATCTCAAATTCCTTTCAATACTAGCAAGACTAAAGATATAAAAAAATTGTGATATACTACACCTATTATACCTACTATAAGAAATCATTCACTCGCTGGATACAATTGACTAATTGCGTATTGTCTTTGATGTTACACACATGTCATATCATTATTAGTCAACATATGTTGAGCTCACTCAGGCAGTAAAGACAATTTTCTATGTCTACCAAGCGTTTCTAAGTTTTCCAAGCTAAGATGATAGTGTCTACCAAGTTCACTTGGGCATCGAAGGAAAATGTGTAGAAAATGAGTATTAACTGAGCTCACTCAATAAATGAAGAAAATTTGGATGGAACTAGTGTTAACTGAGTTCACTCAGTTGTCAAAGGATCTTTCCAAGTTTGTAGTGTTAATCGAGCTTCTGTTGGTTAACATACGAAATCATTTCTTAGTTAGTGTCTAATGAGTTAGGTTGGCTAAAGAAGGATTTTTTTAGTTTGGCATATTAAGCTTAATGCAATTTAGTTGCATTAAAATTAGGTCATCTCATTGTTACTCGTTAACTATTGTAGCAGTGATCTAAATCTCTTAACAGAGTTAGCTTAATAGCTAATTGTAAATCCTCTAACAAGGTGGCAGTTTTATTGAATTGTCTTAAGATCTCTAACAAGGCCACTCTTAAATAGGTAATTAAATCCTTTAATAGGGTCACACCTAATAGTGTATTTTGTAACCTTTAATAGGGTTTGGCTCCTAACAAGGTTCACTTCAGAAGAGTGAAAATAGTAACTAGTTACAATTGGTGGTTTTTTTCCAAATTGGGTTTTTACATTAAATCCTAGTGTCAAATGTGTTCGTGCTATTTTTTTTTATGTGTTTGCAACTAAGTTAAAGTAAGGATAATCATAGATAACATTTAAATATTTACATAATCAATAACTATCAAGTTACAACATTTTATGTGTGTTTATCGAGCATTAGTAGTATTCAATTTTTAGACTTTATTTTGTACTGACATCTAAAGGATCGAGGATTTATTTTATTAGTAACTGATTCACCCCTCCCCTTTTAGTTACTTCTCTTATATTTCTAATAATTTTTATTAGAGTTTTTTGGTGCTTGTAGAGAAGGTTTCAAGGACCTAATCTAAAGATCAAGATGTCTTAGAAAAGAGAGATTTCCAAGCTGAATAGAGACAATTTTGTAGCATGGAAAGGATTTAAATGAGGTTAAATTTGGCTACTATTAGTGATTCAAGGTGAAAATATCTTGATACTAAATACAATAATCCCACTAGAACATTATCAATTGATGACATTATTGAAAAGAAGAATCATAATATCATGATGATTGATATTGCATCTACTCTTAGTTATGTTGAATTTGATGAAGTCAAAGACTGCAAGACAACTCATGAGATGTGGATCAAACTAAAATACATATATGAAGGAGATGAAAATGTAAGAATAGCTAAGGCTAAAAGTCTTACAGGTCAAAATGAGAGAAGATGAGAATATTGCAAAATATGTTGGAAGAATCAAAGTAAGTGTAAGTGTAATTAAAGCATTTGGAGGAGACATTGAAGAAAAAATAGTTGTAAGCAAGGTACTTTGAACTCTTCTTCCTATTAATGCAATTAGAGTATATCTATTCGATAGATGAGATGTGATCCAAATAATAAAATATCTTTGGATGCTCTAGTTGGAAAATTGACAACTTTTGTGTTAGATAACTTTGATAACTATGTTCCTAGTTCAAAAGTTATTGAGTCTACTTTTAAAGCTAAGATCTCACTCAAAGAAAAGGGTAAGAAATTAAAATCTAGTCAATCAGGTAGTAAAGAAGAAGAAATAGAAGGAAGTTCAAATAGTTATCATAAAGTTGTTGAAGCCCTACTTGCAAGAAAGTATTCCAAAGGTAGAGTAAAGTACAAAGGTAAGGTTCCTTTGATCTGCTTTTTTTGTGAAGAAGTTGGTCACATTGCTGCAAGGTGTCCAAGCAAAAAAATCAAAGATGAAATGGTAAAAGTATAAAGTTGTGTCACCTATCAGGTTGACTTATCAGAATGATTGAATTTGAGTATTTCTATCCAAAAAAATTTTTCTCAAACATATGATCTAGATAAATTCATTCTAGATAAGTTGTATATGGTCTCACACTTTTCCAATTGAAAATGTCTATTAAATGAATTCTTATTAAAAAAATAAAATTACTTTAGAAAAATGATGTTTCAATAACTCTTACTATTTTAAACCATAGTCTGTTAGTAATTGTAATCACCTAAAAATGGTCATCTAGACTATTAGCCCCGTTTTCAACATTTTGGCTAAATTAATTTAATCACTTACCTAAGCCAAATTGCTAATAATCAATTTATTTGATTATAACCTATAGTTTGACTATGCTATCCTAAGTTCATTATTTGATTAAAAGAAAATGTCCCCTTTTAATTAAATAAACGACCCCATTCTTCTAACCCACTTAAAGTGCACACATAAAGTCCTTTTTCTATTTTTCAATTAAAAGAAAAGGCTTTGTGACTTTTGTCTTATATGACAAGTCAACTTATATTCTATTGGTTGACTTGTGTGTGCACATGGATCACTCCTCTTTTTGAATTCTACCGTTGATCATCCACCATCTTCATCTTGATCTCTACCGTCCATACATCTTTAAAAGGGAGAGAGATTTCCCCCTCAATGCATTCATCTTTTGAACATTGTTATGCTGCAGGTTTTCTAACAGGTTTCTTTGGAGCTTTGTGGAGAATTTCTATTTCTTGTCTACATTCTCTCATACCGTAGCATTTTAGCTTAGATTCATGTTGCATGTTAGTTTAGCTTCTATTTTGCAATAATCTATCTCACATAGCTTAATATTTGGATTGTAACACTCTCATCCATGCTTAGAATAGCTGCACTTTTCATATTCATGCTAGCTTAATCTTTAGTTGCATTGCATCTTTGAGGAACTCCTTGGGACATTTGCATTCTTGCATCTTGTCTTTGGAACCTCCCATTGCATGGTTTACTAGCAAGAAGAGTATCTCTAAGGCTCAACTGAGAGCCCTTGAACTTGAAATACACTCTCTTGCACTCCATGAATAGGGAGCTCTAAGCCGGCATCCAAGCATTCTGAACTCATGGAATCATTTGGATAGAAGGGTTTAGAGTGGGACACCTTCGAGTATACATTTTTGGTGCCCACCGTGGGGGCATGAATCAAGTTTATAGCTCCATTTTCTTTCATTTATTATCTCTAATTTTTTATAGCAGCATATTGGATCTAGTCAAATGATTTTGTAGAATTATCAGTTTGATTTTAAGGCCAACCCATAAGTAGATTGGTTTGAAGGCCAAAAATCTAGTTGGTTTAAAGATTTGATCATATCTTTTAAACCGATTGGATTTTGGTTCTAAAATTATTTTTTCAAGTTTCTTATGTGTTCAAAATGTCCTAGTTCAATGTTCAGAGCATTTTGACATGATTTGCGAAAGTTATGATATTTTCTTTTATTTTCATAAAAAGTCATTTTTGGTCGCACATCAGCATATTTTTCATAAAAACTTACATTTCCAAAAATATTTTTTAATTCCAATTGAGGTTCTTTCTTTGTGTTTTGAATTTTGAGGTCGTATTAAGGATCAAAAACTCAATTTGAGAAATTTGGCCTGTTTTGACAAAATCAATCTCTAGAGCGCAAATGAAGAGATTTTTCTAAATTTCTTGCATTTTTGGAAAGCTCTCTGATTTTTAGTAGGGGTCTCTTCTTTTCATTTTTATTTTTGGATACAAAATCATAGCAAAAAAGTCCAATCTTGTTGACTAGGTCAAAATCAAAGAGTAAAAAATGAGAGCATTTGTGATTAACTTGCACTTTCTTTGCATGCACTTGGTTGGAAGATAAATTGGATTTTTGAGGCAACTAACCACTTTTATTATAGATTTTTATGTTATTTTACACTAACTTGTGGTGCTAACAAGTTGTGATTGCAGGTTGCCATCCTTATGAAAAAAATTGTAACATTGCATAAAAAGAACGCATGTCAAAGCTTCAAATGCACAAGGGCTACTAACGATTGTTTGCAGGGCTGTCCAAAGCATAAAAACCAAAACTTGCTTAATTTTTGTTTCTATGTGCGGCATTGAATAATTGTTCATTTTTTATAGGCACATAAAACTTGTGATTGGAGTCTTTTGGTAATAGGAGAGTATGCTCTTCACCCTCGTGGTGAATTAGAAATCTTGACTTGCCATTTGGTTTCAAAAGAAAGGGGTAACTGAATCTTCTTGGTGTGTTTGGGAGAAAAAAATTGGAATAGGAGAGTATGCTCTTCACCCTCGTGGTGAATTAGAAATCTTGACTTGCCATTTGGTTTCAAAAGAAAGGGGTAACTGAATCTTCTTGGTGTGTTTGGGAGAAAACAATTGGAATAGGAGAGTATGCTCTTCACCCTTGTGGTGAACCAAAAATCTTAACTTCCAAAAGTTGATCCACTTTGTGTAGTCAGAATCCTTTAGAGGGCCTGCTCTCGGACAACCTAAGAGGAACGACCCAAGTGGGGACAAGCCGATTACCTGGCTCTTCCAACCCACTATAAACTCAAGGCTACCGAGGAAAAAAATCTTTGGTAGACATAGTATTTGTCTTTGCCTAGTGTGATCGCTTATGGGATTTTGACCATAGGGAGATCACTAGGCAAGAATGCTTAAGGTACTCTTGTGGTCGCGAGATCGGTTACTCATCGCAAGGTGAGGTGTCCCGTAATTGGGAGCAAGAGGAACACTATGAACAGAAGCCCTATCTAAACACCCTAAGTTAGTAACTACCCTTTTTAGCCACTCAACTTCTTGGTGCAAGGATTGATCCTAGTGGACTACCCGGATCACCCCAAGATTTACACTCACCATATGTGTTCCCTTGGTTATGCTTATGGCATTTCCATGAAAAAGCCAATATCTCTTGTGGGAAACCACTTGGTGTGAGGCGAAGGAGCATCAAGCGTGGGCCAAGTTGTTGAGTAATGAACCATGTCCTTTAGGTAGATATTGCTTGATGTGTTCTTGAATGTGCTAGACCCGGGGAAATCTTTGGAATATACACATGATGATAGTTATACGGCTTTTTTTTAAGACCTCACATATGCTTGTATCATGCAAGGTTGCTTTGTCCCTTGCTTGATTGTTTGAAGACTACTCCATGTGTCACTATCTTCCTTGGAAAGAAATTTCTTTTGAACATCAAATTTGCTATGCTATCAACTATTGTCAAACTTTGTCAACCAAGTCAAAACATCAAATGCAAACATTTTCTTGTGTTGCTTGCTAAGGGGAGTTTCATCATTTGACTTTTCTTTTATATGTCTCTAGTGCTTGAACATGCTTAAAGTGACTCTTTGGTCTTGGTGCTCTTGGTCTTTCTATCTTCATGGTTTATGCATGCTTGCTAGTTATCCTTTTGCTAAAATGGTTACCTTAATTTCTTGACTACACTCTTAGGTTGGGAAAGTTGTTCACTTGTCAGCCTGCTTGCTCTATTTATTTGGCTATTTGGGCATCTTGCCTAGCTATTGACTTGATTCATTCATGTCGTAAGTTTCTTGGACATATTTTTTGACAAGTCACTTTAATCTCTCTCTACTATCTTGGCAAGTGAACACTCTACCTCCTATAGTTTCAACATCAAGTTATCCTCTAGGCTCTTTTATGCTTGGCTTTGCATCTAAAACTATGGGATCTAAACCTTGTGCTACCAAACTTCAACAAAATCTAGATGATCATGATATCCTCCATGTCACTAAAGAGTTTCAAGATCTATATGCACAATACAAAGAACTAGAAGAGACAAATGATCTTTCTTACCTTCATCTCTCTAAGAACATGATAGAAATGAAGTCTAAACTTGAGAAAAGGTTAGAGGAAAAGATTGCATCATTACATGAATCTTCCTTAAGGTCTTTACATGCATGTGAGTCACCTTCTTTGAGGTCATCCTCTTCTTCTAGGTCTACATGCTCTACTTCAAGACATCAAATGTCTTCATCTTCTAGATCTAAAGACCTCCTTAGAGAGAGAAAAAGTGATACCTCCTTTGAGCCTATGCTAAAATTTCATGATGGAACTATGTTTGACCAAGCTAATGATGAAGATATGGATGCATACCATTCACTTGAGAAACAAAAAAAGGACTCTAGACATGCTTCTAATAGAACTTTTGCTCCCTTGGAAGATTCTTATGATGACACTTTGCAAAAACTTCTTGGCAATAAGATCATCATGTTACCTAAGTCTAGCTCATATGGAAACCCATTCTTGGATATCTATTGTGCTTATCATCAACATAATGAGCATAGCACTTTAGATTGCATTGAGCTAAAACATAAAATCCAAGATCTTATTGATAATGGAATTATTGGAACCTCTAGTGATTCATGTGATGAGGATACTTTTCTTGAGAAAGATCACATTGATGAACCTATGTCTAGTAGTGGCTCCATTACATCTTCCACTTCTTCCAACACTCATGCATCTCCCAACACTTCAAAGATTTTCAACTTGCCTCCATCAAATAAAGAACCTAATTCTTTCCACATTGACTACATGTATCCTCAAGAGCTACCTCTAAAAGAAACTCAAGCTAACCTTCACTTGGCTACAAACCTTTTCCATGCTACTAATCCTAAACATCCTCAACCTTTATGCAGTACTATGCCTAATCTAAACACTACTCCATTCACTCTTCATTCTCCCTTGTCCTTGGAAGTGGCTCCATGTCAAGAAGACTCTAACAAAAAAAAGCTATAAATTTCAAGAAAGATCAAGATCAAGCACCCTTTCATCTTTTTCAATATTTTTCCCCTCCATATCCTATATCTTGTCTACCCCCCAAGTATGATGAAGATATCACTTCCATTATCTCCCTTGAGCTTACTGAAAATTATGAGAAAAGTCCTCTTCCTATGCTATCCAAAGCTACTTGTCAAGATCAAAGCATCCCCTCATGTTCTACTTCTCCACATCCACTTCAAAATTGTGCTCAAGCTTCAAGTGCTTCTATTAAAAATGTTGTTCCTATCAAAGGTACTCATGAGTCTATTGATGGCTTTGACCATGTTTCTCACTCTAAAGATGTTGATATCCCTTCCCACTATCCCTTTGCATCTTCTAAATCTATCCTTGGTCCTTATCCATCTAAGCTAAAGCATTCAAACCTTCCATATATATTGGGACCTTATGTTCCTCCATCTCCTACATTCACTCCTAGCTCATTCCCTAGCTCTCCCATCATACCTCAAGATCAACAAAGACACTCATCCTTGATGACTTTTCACCCATCTATACATCTAAACTAGTCATATTATCCTTATTCACCCACAAGTCCCAAGTCCTTTGGAAGTGAAAATAAACATAAGAATCCATTGAAAAAGAAAGATCACTATGTCCCATCTAATCGACATGTGAATGCTAAGAAGGAGAAAGCACAAAAGAGACTGCAAAGGTCCACAATTCAAAAAGCTAAATCAAAGAAAATATGGGTTCCTAAACCCATTATTGAAGAAATGTGTTTTGAAGTATCCAAAGGAAAATCTAAAGCTATATGGATTCCCAAGTCTCTTTTAAAAGACTTGAATATTGAAAATACTTCAAAGTTGACATTCAAGCTTCCAAAGACTTCCATTCCATCTTCTTCCAAAACTTTTTCTAAAAATATTCCAAAGCCTTCCACTCCCTTTTTTTTCCAAATCTCTTCTACCACCTCATACATCTAAATCTCAAGCTATTTTATCCATGATTCCTCCATCATTCCAATACCCTTCAAGGTGTATGTCAATGTTGATCTTATCCAATATTTCAGCTACCCTCATGAAATCCTCTAAAACTTACACTTACTTTCTATACGTGAACTCTTATCCTCAATATATTCTTCCTACTACCATTTCTCTTTCATCACCCTATCAACATCTTTGAGCATAACTTTCTATGGTCTTGGCTTATCATGGCTTATCTTTCCTATAGGAGCACTATCTAAATTCAAAAAGCTTGAGCTCTTTCTAAAAATTCAAAAAAGAAAAAAAATTTAAAAAAACACATGAAAAAAAAATGAAAATGTGCCTTGGTGAAAACCACTTCTTGTGGCACCTTGGTACCAAAAGTAAAGAGAAATAAATCCATCCTATGGTGAAAACTACTTCTTGTGGCACCTTAGATAAGTACCATGATGAAAACTTGGCAAACAGGCATCATGCGTAATTCTTCCACCATCCATCTATCCCTTCTTCTCTCTTTGATCTTGACAATGTTGAGCTATCTTTGCATATTGGCTATCTTATCCACCAGATTTTCTATTGTGCTCTCCCATTCACTCATAGCCTCTATCTTGAGCTTTATTCTTATTGCTCTATCCCATTGGTATACTATCTAGTTGACCCCTTGGTCTTGATCATAATAAATGAAACATGGTTCTCATAGGTCTCTTGACATAGCTACTCTTTTGGACTACACGCTTTCATGTTATCTTACTCATTAGCTTTCATCACTTATCTTATATGCTATCGCACTTGTTGGCTTCATTGCTTATCCTACATTCTATCTTTCTCATTACTTCCATTTCTTATCCAAAATATGCTTCATATGACTATTTCACCTCTTTCCCTCGCTTGGGTACTCTTGAGGAGTCAGTCCTTGAGGATCACTTTCACTTGCTTCATACTCTTTTTTCATCCATCTTGGCTTATCCACTGGCTTGTTTCTCCATCATGTCCTATACCTTGCTAGACATTAGGAGAAAATGATGTGATCTTGCTCGAGAACTAGTAATCTCTAAAACTTTCTAGAAAATTCAAAAAATCATATATGATGCTGAAAAAATCCTAAAAATCAGAAAATGTCCTGAAAAAAAAGATCTTCTTAGTGAAAACCTAGCAATAGGAACTTTGATGTATCACTAAAAAAATCAAAAATAAAAAAATAGAAAAAATTGAAAAAAGTCCTGAAAAAATGTCAAGTGGTGAAAATCTGGAAACAGGTGCTACTTGAGACCCTTGCACCTCTGTCTATCAGTCTCAATCATCCACTTTGCTACACATTTTCTGGCTTGGAATTATTTCTTGTCCTCGTCTTGGGGGAACAACTGCTTAGCCTATTGAGGTATTCTTGTGCATTAGGGTTTCTTGGACAACTCACAAAATAGTGTTTCTCAACACTTCCCCCACCTTGACATCAAGTGTTTTTCAACACTTTTCAGATAGTTTACCTACGGTCTCCGATGTCACGATATTTCTCACTATCAAAAACAAGTCTGGAAGAAATGGCCAAGTGACTTACACACATGCACTTTAACACTTAAACGACTAAGCTATGCTGACATTTATCTACTTTGTGTGCTATCTATGATGATTTCTTTGGGGGCATGGGTCATGTCTTCTTGATTTCTGCTTGTGGTAGACTTTGTTTATCTATAGTGTTGTAAGCATTTATGCTGGTCCTATTCAACACGTTGACTTACAAATGTATCATCCTTGACTATTTTGCAAGACTGCACTCAGGGTTTATCCTGGTGCTTATGCCTTGATACAGGTGTAATCTTGCTAAATTAAACTTAGGGAATCTAATCATGTAGTTATCTTGACTTACATGTCTCTGATGCTTAGATTGGATTTCCACATACCTATCTAATATCGATCATATTCATATCCTCATAGTTATACTAGTGATGGTTGTATGATCTCATGGTGTCCCTAATAAATGCTCAATGATGAAATTAAGAGTCTAAATGTTATGCACTTCTTGCTAGTAAACCACTTTGCATATTACCTTGCATTTTAGGTTCATTTTCTAGCTTAGTCTTGCATTCTTGCATATGGGGAGAGCTCTCTCTTCATCTTTTCATAGACATATCGGCTAACTCCTTTCATATATTTCTTTACTTTCTTCTTGTTCATGTCCTTTATCTTCTTAATCTTTCACTTCATCTCTTTTCTATCTTATCATCACATTATATAAAGTTTTGACCTCTTAAATAATTCAACATACTAGATTCATTTTCAGGATCGAAATCCAAATTTGAGTTCATCTTGATGGTCAAAATTGTCTTTTAAAATTGTACTTTCTTCTGAGCAGTTAGCTGACCTTTTGAGGTCTAATCTTTGAATCATCACTGGGGCATCTTCATTTATTCATGTCTTCATCATTTCCATACTTCATATCTACTTCAATTCATTATTTCATGTCTAAAATCACCTTTCCACTCGTTTTGACCTAATTTTTATGCTATATCCTTCAAGGTCAACTCTAGTCAAACTAGGGCATTTTATCAGTTTCTTATAGTCATTCTTGGGTTCTAATCATTTATCTATCATATTAGACATTGCTATATCTCAATTTTCTCATGTCTAGCTAGTTTCTGCATCCCCTTACCTCATTTCAATTTCGATCCCAAGGGGCCAAAAATACTCTATCACTGCTTAGGAGCATTTGTTTGATCTTCTCACTTGCTCTCACTCTATCTGCTTCTCTAAGTGTTAGTATTCTTCTTGAATTCTGACATCATCTCTTCCTAGTGTTCAGTACTACTGCTATCAGACTGTGCATTCAGGACTTGCTATCTATTTCTGCATTTCACTCTTCAAAATTAGACATCTATATCTATCATCGCCTACTTGGCTTCAATTTTCTTTGACATAATGTGTTCCCAGATTGATCACACATTAGTCAAAGAGGGGCAAATGTAATCACCTAAAAATGGTCATCTAGACTATTAGCCCCCTTTTCAACATTTTGGCTAAATTAATTTAATCACTTACCTAAGCCAAATTGCTAATAATCAATTTATTTGATTATAACCTATAGTTTGACTATGCTATCCTAAGTTCATTATTTGATTAAAAGAACATGTCCCCTTTTAATTAAATAAAAGACCCCATTCTTCTAACCCACTTAAAGTGCACACATAAAGTCCTTTTTCTATTTTTCAATTAAAAGAAAAGGCTTTGTGACTTTTGTCTTATATGACAAGTCAACTTATATTCTATTGGTTGACTTGTGTGTGCACATGGATCACTCCTCTTTTTGAATTCCACCGTTGATCATCCACCATCTTCATCTTGATCTCTACCATCCATACATCTTTAAAAGGGAGAGAGATTTCCCCCTCAATGCATCCATCTTTTGAACATTGTTATGCTGCAGGTTTTCTAACAGGTTTCTTTGGAGCTTTGTGGAGAACCTCTATTTCTTGTCTACATTCTCTCATACCATAGCATTTTAGCTTAGATTCATGTTGCATGTTAGTTTAGCTTCTATTTTGCAATAATCTATCTCACATAGCTTAATATTTGGATTGTAACACTCTCATCCATGCTTAGAATAGCTGCACTTTTCATATTCATGCTAGCTTAATCTTTAGTTGCATTGCATCTTTGAGGAACTCCTTGGGACATTTGCATTCTTGCATCTTGTCTTTGGAACCTCCCATTGCATGGTTTACTAGCAAGAAGAGTATCTCTAAGGCTCAGTTGAGAGCCCTTGAACTTGAAATACACTCTCTTGCACTCCGTGGATAGGGAGCTCTAAGCCAGCATCCAAGCATTCTGAACTCATGGAATCATTTGGATAGAAGGGTTTAGAGTGGGACACTTTTGAGTGTACATTTTAAACCATAGTTTTAATAAATGTCTATTAAATGAATGTTTACTAAAAAAATAAAATTACTTTAGAAAAATGATGTTTCAATAACTCTTACTATTTTAAACCATAGTCTGTTAGTAATATATAAACACCATTTTACAGAGCACAAAGTCAAGAATATTATCATATAGAATTTATAGTGTTTTAATAAGATATAGTATATTGAAATAAAAAAATTCTACAAGCACATATTTAACACTAAAAAATATGTTGATTTTGAGAAAGAAAAATAAAATAATCATATAAAAAATTAAAAAATTAATATGACATTCTAGAAGACAGAGTCCTCTTTTAGAATGTATAATTTTACTTTTGATTATACTATATTTATTTTTAAAAATGTGGTGGGAGGTGAAAACTATTGATTTCATGTGAGTTTAAATTTGAATTATTATAAAAGATAAAATATAGGTCTAAAGCCAATTTTTATTTTTAATTGTTCAAGATATATATGTTGTCTATAACATAGTTTGAGTTCAAATGGAAATAAGTTTATTTTCATATAGTTTTGTGGTGGGAACTAAACCCCTAATTTTTAGCATTTTTCAGCAACTAAAAAATTATCTATAGAAATTAGAAAAAGGGTATGTGTAGGATTATGGTCAACCAAACTATCCTTTTAAGTGGCCATACAAAATCAAAAAATCAGAGTTATGTCAACTTGATGCGCAATTTTCTACTTGTTATTAACTTTATATCAAAACATTGATAGAAAAGAATCTCTACCAAATTGAATCTAGTTTCTAAACTACTAGGACTAATCTCCAAAAAATAAAAAATTGATTGGTCAAGATTTTGAATTTTAATGTAATATAACAAAAATTTCAGAACAAAAATAAGAAGTAGACATATGTTTGACCACCTTAATCAAAATAAAATTATAATATTTTTTAATAATATTCTAGATATAAGTAGTAGACTCATGCTTGGATATGACACATATTTTTGGATATTTTTATTCTAAATAAATAATAATTAATTAATTTTTTGACTTTAATATTTTTGGAACAAAAAAGCTCTTGTGTCTAACCACCTTAACCAATTCAAAACTCTGCAAAAATTCAATTTTTAATTTTTTTCCCTTATAGTAGAAGAAACATAGAATGTGATGCATCTTTGGATTTAAAAAATGTTGTATCATTCGAAAGTTATAGTTATTTTTCAAGTAGTGTTTCAGTCAGCACTTTAACCATAACTCCATTAGAAAATACGTAATAATTTTACTTACTAAACTCATAATTTGACAAACCTTATATTTATGGGAATATAAGAATATTCTTAAGAAACCCTTTTCATTTCATCAAATTTTGGTGAAAAAAAGTCATTAGCTACATGTTTGAAGTAAAAATCACATAAAAACAGGCCAAAAGTACATTTTAAAGATGTTTTTAAAGTTGACCATATAGGTTTGGCATCAAAAGATATAGTAGACCTTATAAATATATTAATTGTTTTCATTTAGTATCAGGGTGGGTGGGAAAAAAATTGGAATAGATTTTGAAATAGTTTGAGATATTTTAGAACTATAGATTTTTCAGATCACCACTTTTTGACACACCATGATCCTGCACATACCCAAAACATATCAATTTTTATTCCAAATAATTATTAAAAATTATAATCATAAACTTCATCCGTTTCTACATATTTCATCAGTTTACTTCATTTTCAAATTCTAAATAATAATGCCAGTTTTATATCATTAAAGGTGAATAGTTATACTTTTGTTAGCCTTTTCCTTTGCAAAAGAGTGACACGGGTTTGTGCTTTTACCTGAAAAGAAACAAAATAAGTACAAAATCAAGAAGGATTCCAAGAACTACAAGAACTATACGGACAAAAGTAATAAATCTTGTTTTATAGCTAAAGATTCTGATAACAGTGAAGATGAAATGGTATATATTGTTGTAAAAGATCAATCTAATGATGAAGGAGATAAGATGGAACTTATCTCTCATGTCAGAAAAAATGATATATGAATTATTGACAGTGGTTGTTCACACCATGTGACTAGAGATAAATCAAAATTTGAGCACATGGAATATTATAATGGAGGTGGTGTGAGATTTGGAAACAATGAACCTTGTAATGTAAAAGGAAAAGGATGTATTTCATTGACTAAAGAACTTGTATGTGACAATGCTTATTGGGTTGAAGAACTAAATCATAATCTACTAAGTGTGGCATAGTTGAATAACATTGGATTCAAGGTAGAATTCATGAATGGTTAGGCCAAACTATTGGATGGAAAAGGAAATCTGGTTGGATCTAGCAAACAGACAAAAGATAATTTATTTTATCTCTATCTTACTGAATGTTCATGTTTTATTTCTCAAGTAGAAGAAAGGTGGTCATGGAACAAGATAATCTAGTTAAGATAATAAAACATAAAGAATAAGTGGTATTTCTAGTTTGGAGAACCCTGACATGGGCTTATACAAGAATTTCCAAATTGGTAAGATGGGAAAGACTAGTTTAACAAGAAAAAACTATCAGTCAGAAGAAGTCTTAGAAATTGTTCATACAAACTTATGTGGACTTACTGGTATAAAGAGTTACAATAGGGAAAAAGTTCATTCTTTTTGTTGATGACTATTCTAGAATGATGACTTTAATGTATCTAAAAGAAAAATCAAAAGACTTTCAAAAGTTCAAGTGGTATCTAGCAAGAGTAGAAAAAGAAATTAGAAAGAGGTTGAAATGTTTAAGATTAGACATAAGTGGTGAATTTATCTCCAATGAATTCAATCATTTTTTCATTTAAATAGGAATTAAAAGATCAGTATTAGGCTTTGGTACACCACAATAGAATGGTATAGTTGAAAGAAGAAACAAATCCATCATGGATTGTGCAAGAACCTTAATGATTGAAAAGAATGTTGCTCTCAAATACTAGAAGGAAGTTATCAACATTGCAGCTCATACCTTGAATAGACTAAAATTGAAGAAAGACTCAAACAAAACTCTTTATTAACTATGGTATGGCTACAAACCTAATATAAGTTAGTTGAAAGTATTTGGCAGCAAATGTTATATCTTGAAAGAATGTAGAAAAGAAAAATTTGACGTAAAAGGTGATGAAGGAATATTTCTAGGATACTCTTCTAGAAGTAAAGTATATAAATGTTTGAATTTGTATACTAATAAAATAATAGAAAGTACACATGTTAGAATTAATGAGTTTGCAGAAGAGAGTGAAGAAGAAAGCTACAAGGAGCCAGAGGATTACAAAAGATTTAATTACTATGAACCTAATACCTTGCCAAACCTATCTGAAAGAAAGGAGGCTTCATCTCCCAAGTCCCCAAAATTGCAAATTGTTACTAATTTGCAGGTAGTGCAACCCAAGTTATTTCAAACTGAGTTTGATAGACGTGAGTTATAGAAAAAAGGGCCCTAGCTTGATACTAAAGTTCATGATAAAGATAATGGAACTTATTCAAAACCCAAAGAACCTGTGTTAGCAAGTTATGTTAGAAGGAATCATGCACATGATCAAATCATTGGAGACAAATCTAATGGAACAATGACAAGAAGCAAATTAAAAGATACATGTTTACTTACTAAATTTGAACCTAGAAATGTTAAAGATGCTCTGGATAATAAAAATTGGATTGAAGCAATGAATGAAGAGATAGAACAAATATAAAAGAACAAAACTTGGACTCTTATTCATAGACCCAAGGATAAAAATGTAATTAGAACAAAGTGGGTGTTTAGAAACAAGCTAAATGAAGATGGAAACATTTCAAGAACTAAGGCAAGACTGCTATGCAAAGGTTATTCTCAAGAAGAAGGTATTGATTATGGCAAAAAAAATCTCCTATAGCAAGATTAGAAGGTGTTAGAACTTTACTAGAACATGCATCACATAGAGGATTTAAAGTATATGAAATGGATATTAAATCTACAATCTTGAATGGAGTTCTTGATGAAGAAGTCTACATTGAATAACTAAAAGGATTTGTAGATCCTAGCAAAAGAAACATGGCTTGCAAGTTACACAAAGCATTATATGGTCTCAAGCAAGCTCGTAGAGCTTGGTATGAAAGACTTCATAATTACCTGGTATAGATTGGCTTTCAAAGAATAAATTATAATAGTAGTTTATATATCAAAGGCTCAGTCAAGAAGATTGTATTGGCAGAAATATTTATTGATGATACTTTATTCATAGGAAATGATGACTTGTGCAAAGCATTTTTAGAAGAAATGAGTAAATAATTTGAGATGTCCATGTTTGGAGAGATAAAATTCTTTGTTAGGTTATAGATACAGTAGAACAAAATGGTATCTACATCACTCAATCTAAGTATATCAATGAAATACTAAAGAAATTTGGAATGGAAGATTCAAGACTAGTTGGAAACCGTATGTCTACTAGACATAATATTTCCAAGAATGATGATTCCAAAGAAGTAGATCAGACCACATACAGATAAATGATTGTAAAATTGTAGTATGTAGTACATACAAGGCTTGATATTGCTAAAGCAGTTGATATAGTGGCAAGATTCTTAGCAAATCCTCGAGAAAATCACATGATGGCAATCAAGAGAATCATGAGATATCTAGAAGTTACTGAAGATTATGGCTTATGGTATAAACTTGGAGGCAATTTGGACTTGAAAGTGTTTATTGATGTTGATTAGGTAAGAAGTCTTGATGAAAAAGAAAAAGCACTAGTGGTGGAGCATTCTTTCTTGGTAAAAGACTAGTGTCTTGGACAAGCAAGAAAAAAAATTGCATCTCTCAATCCATAGTAGAGGTAGAATATGTGGCAGCAGTAGTTAATTTTTCTAACATTGTTTGGCTCAAATAATTGATGGAAGGAATGAAGATAGAGATCAAGGATCCAATAGTAATACACTATGATAAAACTAGTGCAATCAATATATCAAAGAATCAAGTGATGCATACCAAAACAAAGCATATTGCTATAAAATAATACTTCTTAAGAGAGTTGGTGCAAAATAAATAATTTTGGCTCTAATTTGTAAATACAAAAGAAAGATTGTAGACATATTCACCAAGCCATTACCTAAGGATGTATTTCTATATCTAAGAGGTAAGATAGGGGTCATTCCCTTATCTAAAGCTCAGTAAATAAAGTTTAGTGATGCATCAACTTAAGAAAGTTGAAGATTAATCAATTGGTGCAGAATGGACAAAGACATATTGCAAATGAATAAATAATTAAGATACATTGATATGAACAGAGTTGTTGTCTTTGGCATGTGTTTTCAAAAAGGGAGAAGTTTACTATCATATCTCTGAGAAATTTTTGTCAATCCAAACAAGGAGAAGTTTGTTGTAAGAGGGAGAAATATTTTTGAATGAACTTGGTAGAAGTTGTTGCTAAAAAAGGAAGAATCTAGTGAAAGAAAGAGCTCATACTAATAGAGGGAGTTCTCAAGAATAAATCCAAATTTTCATTGTGTTATGACATGTTGTGTTCCCATCAATGCCAAAGAGGGATATTGTTGGATACAATTGAATAATTGTGTATTGTCTTTGATGTTACAAAAATGTCATATCATTATTAGTTAGCGTATGTTGAGCTCACTCAAGTAGTAAAGAAAATTATTTGTGTCTACTGAGTGTTCTTGAGTTTGCCAAGCTAATATTACAGTGTTTGTCGAGTTCACTTGGGCATTGAAAGAAAATGTCTAGAAGATGAGTGTTAATTGAGCTCACTTAGTAAATGAAGAAAAGTTGGATGGAACCCATGTTAATTGAGCTTCTATTGGTTAACATAGGAAATTTTTTCTGAGTTAGTGTCTACTGAGCTAGGTTGGCTAACAAAGGATTTTCTCATTTTGGCATATTAAGGTTAATTGCTTTATCTATTGGTTGTAGCTAACTGTGATGATGAATATTAGTTATTCTAAGTTGTATATGAACTGACTTGACAATATGAAAGCTATAATTATAAGGTCAAGTTGAGAATTTGAAAGAGTGAGAAAGTGAAGATGGGATGAATGTATTGAATAATGAAGAGAGAAAAAATATCCTTGTGGATAAGAAAACCTATATTTAATCAAAAAGGATCAAGTACAAGCCAAAATAGAGATTTTTAATCAGCAATTCATTTGTATTCAAATCAGGTCATCTCATTATTACTCTCTAACCACTGTAGAAGTGATCTAAATCTCTTAACAAAGTTGGCTCAATAGCTAATTGTAAATCCTCTAACCAGGTGGAAGTTCTATTGAATTGTCTTAAGACCTCTAACAATGCCACTCCTAATAGGGTGATTAAATCCTTTAATAGGGTCACACCTAACAGTGTGTTTTGTAACCTTTAACAAGGTTGGCTCCTAATAGGGCTCACTTCAAAAGTGTGAAATTTGTAACTAGTTCCAATTTGTGGTTTTTCCCAAATTGGGTTTCCATGTTAAATCTTGGAGTCAAATGTGTTGATGCTATTTTCTTTTATGTGTTTAAAAATAAGTTAAAGTAAGGATAATCATAGATAACATTGAAAGATTTTTATAACTAGTAACTACCGAGTTATAACATTTTAAGTGTTTACCAAGGATCAACAATATTCAATTTTCATACTTATTTTGTACTAACATCTAAGGGATCTGGGATTTATTTTAGTAGTAATTGATTCACCCATCCCCTCTTAGTTACTCATCTTATATTTCCAACATCACTACCTCTTCAAGAGCATACCATGCAAATCCACAATACTCCCTTGTCCTTAGAAGGGGATCCAGGTCAACAAGACTATCAAAAAGATGAAGATAGAATATAAAAAAAAGATAAAAATAAAGATCCCTTTATTCCCTTTCAAAATTTCATCCCTCCATCTCAAGAACAAAATATCCTTTAATTTCATATATCTTTTTCATCTTGTAAGAAAAATACAGCTATCTCTTTCTTACTAGAAATAAAAAGAAAAGTTTTATTCCTATGCTATCCAAATATCCTTGTCAAGATCAAAGTGTCCCCTCATTTTATTATGCTACTTCTCCATATCCACCTAAAAATTCCACCATTCTATGTAATTCTTTCCATGCAAATAAATATTCTCAATCTTCAAGTGCTTCTATCCAAGATATCTCTCCTATGAAATAGATTAATGATCCTATTAGTAGCCTTGGTCATGATTCTTACCTTACAGATTTTGATATCCCTACCGATTATCCATTTTCATCTTATAATTCTATATTTGGTCCTTTTCCATTAAAAAAATCCTTCAAATCTTCCATTAAATTTGGGATCATCTATCCCTATATCAAAGATAAAACTTTCAAACCTTTCATCCTTCTTGAGACCTTATATTCCTCCATTTCCCATAAGTTTCACTCTTAGGTCATCATCCACTTCTCCCATGACATAACCTAAAGATCAACAAAGATACTCACCCTTAAAAAAATTTCATCCACCCATCTATCTAAACCTTCCACATCAATATTACTCATCCAAAATTTTGAAGTATTTTGGAATTAATTTGAACATACAACATAGAAAGAAATACAATAATCTATTTAAAAATAAAGATCGTTGTGTCCTATTTAATCAACATGTGAATGTAAAGAAAGAGAAAATATTCAAGAGACCAAAAAGGTCCAACAACCAAATAGAAAAATAAAATAAAATAAGGGTTCCTAAATTAATCATTGAAGAAATATGTTCTAAGACATCTAAAAGAAAGAAAATAAAAATCTATATTCATTCCTAATTATCTCTTAAAAGACCTCAATATTAAGAAGAAATAAAAAACATTCAATCTTCCAAATTTTCCATTGTATCTTCTACCACACATCCTCCTCTAAATCTTCCAAAGGCTTCCACTCCATCTTGTTCAAAATATATGCCTTCATCTCATATATCAAAACCTCAAGCTATTTTATCCATGATTACTCCATTATTCCACCCCCCTTCAAGGTGTGTCTCAATGTTGATCTTGTCTAGTTTCTCGCCTAACCTTATATAATCCTTTCAAGACTACACTTACCTACTATCCATCCTCCTTCTAGTCTTCAAAAACATAAAATCTTATGCTCCAGATACCCTTATTTTTTCTATCATCTCTCTTCTATCACCCTATCAACATCTTTGAACATGACTTTTAATGACCCTAGCCTATATGATATATCCTTCAAGAGGAACACTATCTAAATATAGAACGGATTGAATTATTTCCAAACAATCTTAAAAATCCAAAAAAAAAGTGCCTTGGTGAAAATTTGATAAATCGGCACCTTGGTACCAAAAGTAAAGAAAATAAATTCATTGTATGTTAAAAAACCCTTCCTATGGTGCTAAGTACCATGAAAAAAACCAAGAAAATAGGTCTCATGCATAATCATCCACCATCCAACTATTCCCTCTTCCTTATTTCATCTTGACAATATTGAGCTTTCCATGAGTATTGGCTATATTATCCATCAACTACTCTATCATAATCTTGATTATCCTAAATTATTCACCTATATCATCCATAACTATTATCATCCTATCCATTTGACCCCTTTTTCTTGATCAAACAAAATAAATAACAAATAAAAAAGAATAAGAGAAACATAGTTCTTAGAAGCTTCTTTACATGTTTACTCTTTTGGGCTATATGATTTCATGATATTAGGTCATTATGCTATATGATATCTTGCTCATTAACTTCCATTGGTTATCCAAATTATTCTTCATATCATTATTTTAACCTTCCTCTAGCTTGGGTAATATTAATAGGGAAGTCCTTGAGAATCACCATGATCTTTCTTCATGCATAATTGTCTTTCCATATTATCTATGAGTTTTTTAATTCATCATGCCCTGGACCTTGCTAGACACTAGGACAAGATAATGTGATATTTCATCAGAAAAACTAATCTCAAAATGTAAAAATGCAAAAAACATTATATATGATTTTGAAAACAATTCCAATTCTTTTTTTTGTAGAAAGTTCCTGAAAAAATAAAAAAATTCAAATGTGATTATAAAATAATCCAAAAAAAACTAATATATGGTCTTGAAAATTTCTTTAAAATCATCAAATGTCTTGAAATAAATTATCATCTTAGTGAAAAAATATCAATATGTGCTTTGATGAATCACCGAAAAAATCAAAATATCAAAAATACAAAAACAAAAATTAAAAACCTTGAAAATCTATATTAAAAAAATCCTCTAAAGTGGTCTAAACCTGGAAATAGGCCACTTGAGACCTATGTGCTTCTATATATCACTTCATAGTCTTGCCACTTGATCACTTCATTCCATCATGCATACTTGTCTCTTGTTTTGGAATTGATCATTTTCAAGTTTTGTAGAGCAAGAACTATGCGACCTTTGGTCTCTAAGGTGTGTTGGTGTTCCATGAAATCATACCAAATACTATTTCTCAACACTTCTCTTTGACATTAAGTGTTTCTTAACAATTATTGGATAGTCTATCTTTAGGATTACACATTTTTAGTGGTCAATTTGAGTAATATATCTCACTTGTGGGCATAAATCTAAGAGTGTTGACAAATTTGTTTTCACATAGCACTTGAACTAAAATAAATGAGAAATTATTTATTTTTATTTGTATGCTACTTGGTATTTCTAATTTTAATTTTCACTAATGTTCCCTCCTTAGTGTTAGAAATGTTTACAATAAATATGTTTACAATAAATAAGACAGTAGTGCTACAAATAAGAAGTTCAAGATTTATTAGATGGATGTTAAATCAGCCTTCCTGAGTGGAGAACTTGAAGAAGAGGCATATATTGAGAATCCTGAAGGTTTTCATATAACAAAAGACAATGACATGGTATGCAAACTAAAGAAATGCATGAGAGATGTCTCTTTTGATAGATTTAGAAAGATTCATGTAATGAAGCACAAATATATTTAGGAGATATGCACTTGATGTGCTAAGAATTATTTAGGGTGTGCATAATAGATACTAATCTTAGAATCTAGAGGATTTTAGACTTGGTTAAGGAAGAGGATTTGAGAAGATGATAACAATAGTAGTAGAGTACTATTTGGTATTCTTAGAACTTAGATGTTTTTTCATCTATGTTTCCATCAATGCCAATGGGGGAGATTGTTAGCATGAATGTTAATGATACTACATTTAGGGAGTATTTTAAATAATAGAAAGTATTGACATGTTGCATTCATGATTTTGTTTTTCATTTATGTCAACATAGTATGGTTTTTGTAAATATTATCTAAGTAGTAGACAAAGATCTTATTTGTAAAGACAATGGTTTGATTGTCTAGTAATGAGAAACCACAAACATGTTCTATAATATTTCTTGATGATGTGGTTTAGTGCATAGAGTTTAAGTCAAAGACATAAAAATGTTATACCTATGTTACAATGATTAGTTCAAAGATAGAGCATTAGGAAAGTAGTTCCTAATGTTTATTCACTAACTTTCATCTAAGTGTAATGAGAAGATGCACAATTAGGTAGTGATAGAGGATAGTGTTTTCATGATGTTAGCAAGTGTACAAGCCCTAGTATCACACGTGTGAACTTTTCTATAGATTTCCAACTAATAGTTCTATTGTAATTATAATTAATTTGGAATGCCTCAAGGCCAACTCAAATAATTATTTTGAAGATATGGTGTCAGGATTAACCTCGGACAAAAATAATAGTTACACGCAAATATAACCAATAAAAAAATAATAGATCACATAGAAGAGAATAGAAGACACCAAGATTTAACATCATTCACCCAATCCCTAGGCTACATCCACCAACAACAAGTCCAATATTATTATTATCTAGTGATTACAATCCAAAATCCCTTACAACTCAATACCCCTACATGAAGCTACAATATTAGAATTACATTATGAAATCCCTAACACTAAGCCCTTTAATACAAGCTTTTGTCACTTATGAAATTAGGGTTAGAACAAGTCATCCAATAGGAAAAATAATATCCAATTCCTTTTATGATATAAGGGAATTTTTGACTTCGAGGGCGTTGCCCTTGAAAACCCTTGCAGGGACCTTAGTCCTCAACCCCTTGATCCCATCATAGGGGCAATGCCCCAAAACCACCATGGAAATAATATGGGGAGAAAACCACAATGAATAAACCTTTGAGTCTAATTAGGCTCCACATCAAAAAAATCTTCCACTTAGAGACAAATAAAACACCACAACAATATCCTCCTACTTGGAGATTGGTTATAGAACTACTAAACTTGTAACTCCCACTGGAATATCGAACCACTCTAGACTCTACTATTTTTTTATTCTATTTAGTCAAGAAGAGAAACTAAAGTTGAAGAGGTGTTCAACTTGTCCCTTGTTACTACCTTGGTAAACATATCTAGTGGATTATCATCTATATGTATCTTGTTTAGCTTTAACTATCCATTATCTAAAACTAACCAAAGGAAATGGTACTGTAACTGTATGTGTTTTGTCTTTGAATGAAGAGCTGAATTCTTCTCAAGGTAAATGGCCCTCTAACTATCTATAAAAAAATAATTATCCTTCTAAGAGTGTCCCAATTCTTCCATAAATAACTAAATCCATATCATCTCCTTAGTTGCCTCTATAGCAACAACATACTTTACTTCTATAGTGGATAAAGCATTAACCTTTTGCAATCGCTAAACCTAGCTTACTATTGTCCCACCAATAGTAAATACATAACCTATAGTACTCTTCCTAGTATCAATATCCCCTAGCAAAATTAAGTCAACATAGCCTTATAAATCAATAGTAGAGCCCCCAAAGTGTAGAAAATTACTAGATATTCCTCTCAAATATTTGACAATCCATTTAACCACATTCCAATGTTCAATTCTTGGAACACCTTCACAATATAATTAGCCTAAAATAATGTCAATTTCCTGTTCTTCCTATCTCTACAAATTTTCATACCAAAGATTTATTTTTCTACCCCCAAATCCTTCATAGTAAATGAATGTGCTAACTAGCATTTCAACCTCTTAATGTGATCTATGATAGACCTAGCTATAAGCATATCATCAACATATAAACATAAAATAATGTAGCTTTCATCATCCAACCTATTAAAATAAACACAATGATCTAAATGACACCTACTATGTCCATGCTCATGCATAAAACTATCAGATACCATTGTTGAGCTGCTTACTTCAAGCTATATAAATTTTTCTTCAATTTGCATACTAAGTACTCTTTACCTTTGACCTTAAATCCCTATGGCTATGTCATATATATCTCTTTATCTAAATCACCATGAACAGAGATTTTTTAACATCAAGCTACTCCAAATGAAAATCTTTAGTAGGCACAATACTTAAAACGGTATGAATAGAAGTCATTTTTACAAAAGGAGAGAATATTTCATCAAAATCAATGCTTTTTTTTGTGCAAATCCTTTTACCACTAACTTGGATTTAAATTATTTCTTACCTCCATCCTCTTCTTTCAACTTGTAAACCCATTTATTCTATAAAGCCCTTTTACCTATAGGCAATTGACATAAATCCCATTTCTTATTTTTTAGAAAAGAGTCCATTTATTCTTTCATTGTAGACTCCCACTAAATCTTTGTATCCACCTACATAGCCTCATCATAACATTCAGGTTCACTAGCATTAGTAAGTAAAATAAAATACAAAGAGGAAAAAAATCTCTAGAGGTCTACTTAGTCTTGTTGACCATCTACCAATCACTAGTGTGTGTGGTTATTGTAGATCATAAGGAATTTATAGAACATCTTCTTGTGGATTATTATCGAACACTACATAATAATCTTATTTCTTCTCATGTTGTTTCAACAGATCTTTGTACAACACTTTCTCATTGAATATGACATCCTTGCTTCTTACAATTTTATAATTTTTAGAATCCAAAAGTCTATAACCAAATTCACCAATGCCATATCCAAAAAATAACATTTCTTTGACTTAGCCTCCAGTTCGGTTCTATTTTCAGAATCTATAGGAGAAAATGTTTCACAATTGAAGGTTTTGAGAAAAGAATAACTCACCTTCTTAGTAGTCCATGCTTCCATTGGAATATCACATCTCAAAGGAGTGGATGGACCTCTATTAATAAAATATACAATAGTATTGTGTCATGTCCCCTTTTCAAATAATTAAAAATAATAATCTTTGCTAAGGCAGGCAGGCCCAAAAAGGTGAAGTTTCAAAAAAAGGGGATAATCTTTGGAAGCTAATGGACTAATAAATGAAAATTATTATTAAAATATGTTTTATTAACCCATATTGGACGTGAGTTAGGGTTATGCCCTCTTTTAAGGGGTTTGGAGGCATTTTGGGCTGATTCCAGAACTTGATTTTCGCTCATTTCTTTGTTGTTCTTCAGAGGCTACCAAACCTGTGGATAAGGAGACCCAAGAATGGGAGTTTGCATGTTTTCAAGAAGGCTAAGGATGGAAGTTTGAAGCCATTCCATGTCCATGCTCATATAGAGTATGCCTTTGTGCTGAACAGTGCAGATTTGTGGGTTTTCGAGTGTGTTTTTTGTAAGAGTTTGGTGTTTTCGGTTGAGTATTTCATATCAGTTTGGGTTGCTACTGTATTTTAGAATTTAAGATGTTAAAATAGAGCTGAATATATGTATTGGGACATGGTTCAACTTCTAAGATAGTTTATTAGTGTTTTTGTGGTGTTTCTAGACATTTTTGTGTTATTTCGGGAGCTCGATGAGCATAGTTTTTGTCCTACGTTTGTAAGCTATTGTGTAGATGCTATAAAAATATAAGAATGTCATTTTGTTGGCCATTATGCTACTGAAATTTCTGTAAAATGTTCATTTTTAGATTTATTAATAATAGGTGAAGTTGTGAAGTTTTTGGCACTATTTCGGACATACCTAATTTGGGGTTTATTGAGAAATGGGTGGATCTTTGTAATATTAGTTGTTTGATTTTGAAAATATGATTAGAGGCTTGAAATATCATATAAAATTAGAAAAGGGACATTTCAGTGGTATCAAAGCTATGATCTTGCCAGCCTAAGGGTTTGTAGAAGTTTGCATGTTAGTTTTGACAACTACCCAAATCTTGCATGTCAAAATTTATGGTTACATGATACTTCTAATCATTTGCATGTTAGTTCTTGGTGAATTTGGTGGTTGCATGTCGCTTCTAATCAGTTGTATGTCAAAATCTATGGTTGCATGCTACTTCTAATCATTTGCATGTTAGTTCTTAGTGAATTTAGTGGTTGCATGTTGCTTCTAATCAGTTGCATGTCAAAATCTATGGTTGCATGCTACTTCTAATCATTTGCATGTTAGTTCTTGGTGAATTTGGTGGTTGCATGTTGCTTCTAATCAGTTGCATGTCAAAATCTATGGTTACATGCTACTTCTAATCAATTGCATGTTAGTTCTTGGTATTTGAAGAAGTTATAACCTATTGGGGTTACACTCTACTTTATCCAGAATGGACAGGTATAGTACACAGTCTTAGAGGACATGATCTTGGACAATTGATATCCAGAGTCAGAACAGTAGAAAGGATGGTTATTTAGACATTCAAGATAAACTTAGGAAAATAAGCCATGACATGTCTGAACAGTTGGTTGAGCACCACTGTATAATGAATGACATGTTGTCCGACCCAGCTAAGGTGGATAAGTTGACTAGATTTCTATTTGGCAGATTTTCTCACAGGGTAGATGACACAATTACCAAGAACTTGCATGAGGAGTTTGAGAAACTAGCTTATAGCCAGGCTGAGGTCTCAGATTCTACTCCACCACAGGAGGTAGTGAGAAAGGATATCATGTAAATTGATAGTAATGGTCAACTTGATACTCAAATTTAGACAATTGTATACAGGTCATCAAAGGGTGATGTCACAAGTATTCAGGATGGTATAGTTACAACATGTAGTGACTACAGTGTATTGGGTTTAGATGATGATTATGAGGATGTTGTTGTGCATGATGGTGAGACACCTGATAGAGATGAGCATACATTGAGCATTCATGACTTTGCTGAGAAAGAGTACCAGGCACAGTTAGATGCTTCGACACATGAGGTTGAGGCTGGTAGTACTTCACATGATTTGTCCAGCCGGCTAAAAGTGAACAAAGACAGTATTGTGACTTCATTATCTCATCATGTCAGGTATGTGGAGTTAGTTGGTATTGGTCATATTACTCAAGTGAGGAGTTTTCTTGAGTTACCAGCTGATTCTAGTTTATAGATATGGACTCAAGATTGTTATATTGGCATTTGGGATTTAGTTGACTGGAGATCTTTAACACTTTTTGGTAGCAGTGTTTTTTTGAGTGCTATCATGGATTTGATTAGTAGATTGCACAGTGTTGTCTTTTCTTGTGCCAGCAGCTTGTCCGATGCTAGTATTAGTTTTTATACATCAGTGTTGGGCTTTGTTCATATATCCAGTCGATCATACTTGTTGGAATGTGTTGATGATCTTTCATATTTGGCATTGTGTATAGATGAGTCCCAGGATCATATTGGCATTGATGACATCCAAGAGGATGCAGTGGGTAGTTTTGAAGACTTAGTTTCCTTGACAGTTTCTTTTGGTAAAGAAGAGTTAGACATTAGTGCTACAATTTTTTGATACTCCATATGTTGATATGAGCTTTGGAGTTGATTCACAGGATATAGATGGTAATACTCTAGAGACTAGTAACTTTGAGGATACTCTTTTAGATAGTGCATCAGAGGAGGTTTGTAGGAGACGGTCTAACCAGTGCCATCATGTGTCTAATCGGTTGAGAGTTAGTGGGTGAGACATTTCTATCACTTGCTAGCATTTTGATGCTGCTCATCAGTTGTTAACAATTTATAGATGGGGTTCTCCTACTAGTGATGAGCAGGGAGGCAGTTATCTTTCCTTGACAGAGTTCCACTCTTTATGGGAGGCTATCCAGATTTTGAGACAGGATTAGATGCAGTTGGTAGCTGATAGAGATTATCTTATGGAGTGGGGTAGTACAACATATGATGCATTGTTGGCCAAAGAAGATGAGGTGAGTGAGCTTACTTAGCAGCTTGAGGTGACTTTTGAGATTCTTTAGAGTACACAGTTGGCTTTCAAGGACCCACAGTTTCATTTGGCTAAGGTGACCATGGAGTTAGAGCAACTACAGTCTTTACCAAATTCTATACAGTCATAAGCTATGGTGTCTGGTGATCCAAGGATGTACATGGTCGAGATTGTCAAAGATAGTGGAGATGGGGATGCATCCATCCTTGATACTAACATTGTCATATCGGGTTTTTCCCCACTAGAGTCAAGTTTAGTTGAGTTGGGTGCTACAACAGATTGTTGTGGTATGCCTGACATGGTGGTGACCTCTAGTACTAATGACATGAAGACTAGAGAAGATGTATCAAAGACCATGTGTGATGTTGGTGAGCCGACAGTTGGCATGGTTCCTGCTAGTAATACTACTCCCTTGGTGATGTCTTCAGAGGTAGTAGTCAATTCCAACTTGGTTAGTGATCAATTGCAGTTAGTTACATCTAGCTTGTAGTCTAAGCCACTGACTAAGATTGGCGCATTCTATCAACATTACATTGTGAGGTATGCTCATCAATTCACCTTTGATGACCATGTTGATGAGATGATGATACAGAGATGTACTTTGGTTCCTAGTTCTTATCATCAGTTATGGGATAATTTGATGCCTCGGGATGAGAGTTGTGATGGGCATGACATGGCGATAGGTCCTGCAGTTGACAACTTGATAATACATGACTTAGAGCAGGAGTTTTGGAGTGATGCTTCAGCGAGTGTTGTTATTGATTCTACTCCTTTGGCTGTGACATCTCCTGACTTAGCTGGTGATTAGTCACAGTGGGTTGTATCACTTTTTCATGGTGTGTTGTTGACTGAGGTTGGGTTTTTTTATCAACATTATATTGCAGGGTATGTACATCAGTTAGCATTTGATCCTTGTCCTGAGGAGTTGATGGTAGACAAACTTGGTTTGGGTTCCATTTCTTGCTATTTATCTTGTGATGGCTTTTCACCATCAGGGGTGCATGGGAGTTATGGTTATGAGATAGTGGCCAGTGATTTGTAGAGTTGTGTTGACTGCAAGAGTTGTATAGTGTGTGGATTCTCCATACTTGATACAATTTCATTCGAGAGCGTTCACCATTGTTGCAGAGTTGGATTGTACATTCTGTATAGGCCAGTGGGATGCATTGATGGTATTTACTATGTTGGCAATTTTATTTGTCCACTTTGCTTGAGTTTTGATGTTCTAAGAGTTTGTGTCTCGTGGGTTTCTGACTGTGGAAGTTGTGACTTTGGAGTTTGGTTGAGCAGTAATTGTCAGTTTGATTATGGATTCCTCTTGGTTATATTGCAGAGGATATTGCAGGAGCCTATGTTAATTGACAATAGTATAGTTCATGACTAGATTTGGGATCTAGGTGGATTGATTGGTCTATTTTTCAGCCATTTCTTGAGGACAAGCAATATTTGGAAGGGGAGGACTTGTCATCTCCCCTTTTCAAATAATTAAAAATAATAATCTTTGCTAAGGCAGGCAGGCCCAAAAAGGTGAAGTTTCAGAAAAAGGGGATAATATTTGGAAGCTAATGGACTAATAAATAAAAATTATTATTAAAATATGTTTTATTAACCCCTCTTGGATGTGAGTTAGGGTTATGCCCTCTTTTAAGGGGTTTGGAGGCATTTTGGGTTGATTCTAGAACTTGATTTTCGCTCATTTCTTTGTTGTTCTTCAGAGGCTGCCAAACTTGTGGAGAAGGAGACCCAAGAACGGGAGTTTGTAGGTTTCTAGGAAGGCTAAGGATGGGAGTTTGAATCCATTCCATGTGCATGCTCATAAAGAGATGCCTTTGTGCTGAACAGTGCAGATTTGTGGGTTTTCAAGTGTGTTTTTTGTAAGAGTTTGGTGTTTTCAGTTCAGTATTTCATATAAGTTTGAGTTGCTTCTGTATTTCAGAATTTAAGATGTTAAAATAGAGCTGAATATATGTATTGGGACATGGTTCAACTTTTGAGATAGTTTATTAGTGTTTTTGTGGTGTTTTCGGGCATTTTTATGTTATTTCGAGAGCCCGATGAGCATAGTTTTTGTCCTATGTTTGTGAGTTGTTGTGTAGATGCTATACAGATCTGAGAATGTCATTTTTTTGGCCGTTATACTGCTGAAATTTCTGTAAAATGTTCATTTTCAGATTTATTAATAATATGTGAAGTTGTGAAGTTTTTGGCACTATTTCAGACATACCCGATTTGGAGTTTATTGAGAAATTGGTGGATCTTTGTAATATTGGTTGTTTGATTTTGAAAATTTGATTAGAGGCTTGAAATATCATATAAAATCAGAAAAGGGACATTTCATATTGACAACCTCCACCCCCATGTTTAAGGTCAACCTAGTGTGTAAGCTCATGGGTAAAAGCACAAACTTGTGTCACCCTTTTACAGAGAAAAAGGCTAACAAAAGTATAATTGGTCACCTTTAATGACATAAAACTAGTATTATTATTTATAATTTTAAAATAAAGTAAACTAATAAAATTTGTTGAAATAGATGAAGTTTAAGATTATAATTTTTAATAATTATTTGGAATAAGACATGATATATTTTCCTATTTTTTAATGATAACATTTTAGTTGCTAAAAAATGTTGGAAATCAGAGGTGTAGTTCCCACCACAAAACTACATGAAAAAAAAATATTTCACTTTGATCTCATCTTATGTTATAGATAACATATGTAGCTAGAACAATCAAAAATAAAAAATGGCTTTAGACCTATATTTTCTTTTTTATAATAATTTGAACTTCAACTTATTCAAATCAATAGTTTTCACCTCCCACCACATTTTTCATAATAATTCTATTCCAACCAAATGAAAACCTATATATTCTAAAAGAGGACTCTCTCCTATAAAATGTTATATAATTTCTAATTTTTATTGATTTGACTTAATATTTTTCTCTCTCTCAAAATTGACATCTTCTAGAGTGTTAAAATACGTACTTGTAGAATTTTTTAATTATAAAATAATATATCTAATTAAAACACTATAAAATTTATATGTGAATATTCTTGACTTTGAACTCCATAAAATGGTGTTTATATGTTATTAAAAACACATCATAAAAAATGGTAAGAGTTATTGAAATGTTAGTTTTTTGAAATAATTGTAATTCTTTAATAATTTGATACTAACTAGTATAAACCATATATTTAATAGAGATTTCCAATTAAAAAAGTGTGAGACCATATATAACTTAGCTAGAATAGATTTATCAAGATCATATGTTTGGAAAAATTTGAGTTTTAGATAGAAATACTAAAAATTAGTTGTTTTGATAAGTCAGCATGAAAGCTGACATAGCTTTGTACTATTACCCTCATGCTCCTTGCATGCTCCATTATAGTCTTTTTCATGGATTCAGCCACTCCATTTTCCTATGGAGTCCTTGGAATATTTTTATGTCTATGAATACCATTAGTGGAGAAATAATCTTCAAATTCAAGACTACGATACTCACCACCATTATCAGACCCGAGACATTTTAATTTCTTAATTGTCTCATTTTCAACCAAGCATTTCAATTTCTTAGAAGTTTGAGATGCATCAAATTTCTATCTAAGAAAAAAAAACCCATAATTTTCTAGTTGCATTATCAATAATTGTAACATAATAATGAGAACCACTAAGGGAAGATACCTGAGCTAGTCCCCATACATCTTTATGCACAAGGTCTGATATATCACTTTTCTTTTTCTTCCCATTCTTCACAAAAATCACTCTCTTTTGTTTTCCATACACACAAATTTCATAGAAATCCATATTAACACATTTTAGACCTGGTAAAATTTTCTTTGAATGAAGTATTTTCATACATTTCTCACTCATGTGGCCAAGTCTATGGTGTCATAGCACTATATCAAAATCTACAACAACTATTTGTTCTCCCTACTCAACTACAACAATTATTCCTTAACATTCTTTTTCCTCTAAAACAAACAAAGTGGAAGAAACAATATGACATGTACAAAGATATAAGGTGCCTACTTTCACAGTTTTTGCTACTATAAGGGAATCTTTTGAAACTTTCAAAGTTTTATTATTAAAAGTAACTACACAACCCTCATCATTGAGTTGTCCTGCTGAAATTAAATTCTTTCTCAGTCTTGGAACATGTCTTACCTCATGTAGTAGCCAATGATTCCCATTCTATAGCTTAATCTTAACATTTCCTTTTCTAACAATTTGACAGTGTTCATTATCCCCCAGATAAAAAAGAATAATGTTCCCTTGGACATAATCAATAAAATAACATTTATGAGGTGTATCATGAAATGAAGCAATAGAATATAAAAATCTTGAATCATCAAGACTTTCTAAAGAAAGAAGCAAAGAATCCTCTTCAGATTTGTTACTTACCACATTTCACTCCTCGTTCCCTTTTGACTTATGTCTTTCATTTTTCTATTAAGTCCAACAATCTTTCCTTTTATGCCCTAGTTTACCCAAATATCAACAATCTCTTCATCCTCTTGATTGAGACGTCTTCTCCTTTGACTTTCCTCTTGATTTCTCATGATTTCCATAATTATTTCCTCTCTTAGTGATTCTACTTTGTGCATTCAAAGCATTTCCTAATTTTGATTGACCTAAGGTTTTCCTACGAGTTTTATCACTCAAAATAACACCAATCACATCATCAAATTTTAGGGTGTATTATCTAGAAACAAAATTACTCACAACCATTACTAATCCATTCCATCTTTCAAGAAAAGAATAGAAAATCAAGACAACACTAATTTCTTCATCAAAATTAATACTTGAAAAAAATAACAAACTAGTAATAGTATTAAACTCATTTAACTGATTTGCAACAAATCCACCTTTTGTCATCTTCATATTAAATAAACACATCATGAGAAATAGATTGTTTGAAGTGGAGGGCTTTTCATATAGTTTTACTAGGGTTTGCATCAACTCTTCTATCATCTTTTTTTTAATAATATTAAACATAACTAATGGTGCCAAGCATAATTGAATGCTTTCAAGTACCTTTCTATCTAAAATCTCATAGTCCTCATAGGACATAGTTTGTTGTTTCTTTGATTTTGCTTCCAATGACTTTCATAAATCCTTTGAATAAATATAGTCATCCAATTGCATCTTCCATAACTAAAATTTTTTCCAATTAAACTTCTCAAATTATATCTTATCCTCATCTGCCATTTCTCTTACTCAACTGTGAGACCTTCTTATAGAGGATTGCTAAGAAAAATGATGGTATGGCTAAAAAAAATGATGACTGCCTAGCTTTGATACTACTTACTACTGTGGATAGAAATAATAGTTACATGCAAATATAACCAATATAAGAAAATAATAGATTGTAGAGAAGAGAACACAAGACAGCAAGATTTAAAGTGGTTCACCCAATCCCTAGACTACATCCACCAAAACCAAGTCCAATATTATTATTAACCAGTGATAAGAATCTACAATCCCTTACAACTCAATACCAATGGAAGAAGCTACAATATAAACATTACATTATGAAATCCCTAATCCTAAGCCCTTTTATAGAAGCTTTCACCACTTACAAAATTAGGCCTAGAATGAGTCATCCAATAGGAAAAATAGTAGTCGACACCTTTTAAAATAGAAGGGCATTTTTCCTTAAAGGGCACTGCCCCTAAAAACCCCCAAGGGAGCACTACCCCTTGACCCCACCCTATATTATGATAGGGAGCACACCTAGGGTGCTACCCCAAGACTCTACAAGGGCACTACCCTTTGAGCCCATCTTGGGGGAACTACCTCCAAACCCATGTAGAAATAATATGGTGAGACTACACCGCATAAACCTTTGAGTCTGATTAGGCTCCACATCAAAACATATGGCATAAAGGAAAGATGTTTTCCTTGAGTGTAAAAGGCCATGAACATTGTATGAATGTGAAGTCTAAAAAGGAGTAGAGTATTTGGTAAATGCATGTAAGCAATCCAATGGATTATTAGATGTGAGTTTTACGATTTGGTAACAAGATCTAAAGGAGTAGAAGTCTGGTTGATGGGATAGAGGAAGACAAAGGAAGTACATTTCATTTTTATTATTCTACAAGGAATAATATAAAGATAATTTGGAGAATGGGTTCATTGTGTTGGTCAAATAAATAGTATTGACAAATGAGTGTCAACATACTTAACCATTTTCACTATGTATGTCAAGTACACAATAGATGTCGAGCCAAAATTTCAATAGGTGCTGAGTCACAGTTAGTGTTGAGTAGATCACAATATAGTATGTGCTAAGTGATCCAGAATTGTTCATGTGCCAAGTAACAAAATCATTCAGATGTTGAGTAATTCAGAATAGCATATGCCAAACAATACAAGATATAACAGGTGCCAAGAAAACTAGATAACATAGTTGATGCTGAGCAATCTAGAAATAGTATGTGTCAAGCATTAGTAATACTTCAAGTGCCAAGCAATGCAGGATCAACATAAGAGTTTGTATTTGCACAAACTAAGATGTAAACCATTTTTGGAGCCAACTTAGAGAAATTTTGAAAGAGAAAAAGGATAAGGATGAATCATTCACATTACCTATGCAATCTGCATGGAACCAATCAGAAAAATGTTGAAGGCATGCAACCAATAAGAAAAATGCAAAGTATGAGCAAGAATTTGAGATTCAATATGGATCATAGATCCATACCTAACCCTAAGTCTTCACACTCTTTATAAGGAGAACAAATGCACTATTGTGTATAGTGGAAGAAAATATTATAAGGGGGAGATTATAGAAAAAATTTAGTGTGAAGTGAAAAAGACTTAGTGGTAAGGACAACATTTATACATCTAGTTGATCAAAATAGAATAGGGGACATATTCAAAGATCAGAACCAGCAAGGATCAGAAGAGGACAAGTAGATCAAGTGCTTGAATCCAACAATTTGAGATTGTATTCAATCAAGTTAAAAGTTATAATACTCTCTCACAATTGTATTAGAAGTTGAAATCCTATGGTGATAGGTTAGCTTAATAGCTAGGAGGATAGCCTTTGGAAAAGGTCAAGAAAATCCTATGTATTAGGTGGGTTTAACAACCTTGTGTAAATCCTTTAACAAGGTGATATTTCATGTAAATTGTTTGTAAATCCTTTCAAAAAGTCACATTTAACTATGTGTTGTAACCTTTAATAGGGAAAACCATTAGAAGTGGTTGAACTCATTATTGCAATGATTTTTTTGGGTGTCATCCCCACCCTAGTTTTACCTTCTTATTCCTAGAGGGTTTTTGGGTTACAAAATCTTTGTGTTATGTGTTGATGCATGTTTTCATTTCATGTTTGTTTATATGTTTACATGCGTGCAAATTATTTTGTTTAGTTATATGTTATTAAGGGTTTGAAAGGATAAAAATTGTGTACTTTTGATTCACCCCCCTCCCCCCCCAACTCTCAAAAATACTCTTCCCATTTGAACATTCCAACACATTGGTCTTAACCTTGAATCTATTTAGGTAGTGGGTCTAGCTATTTTCCACAACTCCTAATAGGGTTGGAACAATTCCTAACAGGGTTGTAATATCCTAATAGGGATTTAAAGTCTCCTAATAAGGACTCATATCAACTAAATCTATTCACTAACTCTTTGTAGGGTATATCATCTTGTAGGTACCATCCCCATCGGGGTTTTCCCTCTAATTAAAGGTTTTCCTATTTAACATATATGGTGTTATTGTGTATTAGTATCTTGTTGAGATTTTTTATTATATTTCTTATATGGTTAAAGTTCAATAAAGTTAATAATTGTGATATTAGTTGGATAATTTATTCACCTCACCCCCCTCTTATTTATATTAGTGGACTATAAATCTAACACACACCCTCATAACTTCTTGCATGAAACATATCAATCTTATCATCTCTCTTGATATAACATTTACTTTCATTTTTTTTTGAAATACTTCACTGATGGTACATGTCCAAACCATAGTTCATAAGGAGCCTTGTTTGTACCTTTTATAATCTTCACTCTATTTATTATATATACTTATGTATAAGTATTAACTAATTTTCTCCAAATTTTTTGATGGGGTCAAGCCAAATAACATAATGGACACAACAGGAAAGGGGAAAATTTTATTAACTATGTAAATATGCTAATACATTCAGTATAGAGAAAATAGACTTCAAAACATGCCCTATGGGCTTACAATAGCATAAATTTGGAGATAATTTCTCCTTTCAGTACCTCCTCTCAAACTCCACTCCGAACTCCCTTTTACAATGCCAGAAATGTCCTTAAATAGACCCCAAAGGGTTAAGGATTAGGAATACATTCTAGAAAGTGCTAGTTGGCATCCACCGACCAAATAGAAGGCTCTAGAAGTCACATTAGAATTCGGCACAAAATTAGAAGAATCCAAAAACGTTAATCAAACTTTTGGAAGGCATAACTTTTTAACCGTAGCTCTGATTGACGAATTGTTTACATTTTTGGAAAGCTCTCAAAGCACTCTATAGCCCTATGGACAGCTTTTCTTGTCCCCCATTTTTTGGCCCTGTTTGAGGTCATTTAATGCCCCTAACCTAACTTTGAAGCATTCTTAGGAGGTCTCCAAAAATTAAAAAACTGCGATAACTTTCAAACCATGGGGCCTTTTGACTTGATTCTTTTTGTGGAATGCTCTAAATTACAATGACAATCATCCGACCAATTTACACCTTTTAGTTCACCAAAATGATAGCTCAATTACATACTCCAATTTTTACGACATTTATACATATTCCAAGATGATTAAAAACTCTAGCCCCAAACACTAATAGTGGAACTGTGAGAGTTGGAACCTTTATTTAACCCAAATGGGTATCTAGAAATGAAAACACAGGAAACAGAAACTATTTCTAAGTACATTTTTTTGGGTGACACAAGATTGCCCTTATACCTCTGGATGCTCCTACATCAAACACCTAGGGTAGATTGAAAAGTGACCCTGTCACTTTATGAATGGTAGAGGAAATCCCAAATGGGAAACCTCAGCTGTTGATATGCAAGTTGAGTCCTCTATTGGCCATCCTTTCCACTTGACCAGATACTCTTCATACTACCTATTTCTAGTACTCCTACCCACACAACTATCAAGAATCTCCTTTATCTCCTCCTTCTTAGAAGTAAGAATTGAACATGGATCTAACATCAGCTCCTCATCTGCACCATCATCATGATACTCTGTTAAGTCTAGAATGTTGAAAATAGGAGAAATGTGAATTCCATCTGCAACTCTACTTCATATGCATTTCCTGTTTCATGTTTCTTCAAAATTTTGTAGGGGCCAAATTTCTTCATTTTCAGCTTTTTGTAAGTACCGGCTAGAAATATTTCTTTTCTTAAGTGTACCATGACGAGATCCCCTACTTGGAATTCCTTATGTCTTCTCCTTTGATCAGCTCTAGATTTATACTATTGGTTCATCTTGGTAATGTGTGCCTAGACCTCCTCATGTAGACACTTGATATGTTAAGCAAATTCTTCAGCTTCAGCACTTGTCCTCTCCCCTTGCTCTATCTTTTGCAATTTTGGTGTAGTCCTTGGGCTACTTCCATATACAATTTGGAATGGTGATCTACTAGTACTCCTGTTTATATAGTTATTGTAAGAAAACTCTTCTTTTGGTAGAATCAAATCCCACCCCTGGGTCTTATCCCCAACTAAACATCTCAGTAAATTTCCCAGACTTCTATTTACCACTTCAATCTATCCATCAATCTACGGGTGATGTGTAGAACTAAAATTCAAGTCTATTCTCAACTTCTTCTACAATGTTCTCCAGAAATACCTCACAAATTTAGAATCTCTATCAAAAACTATACTCCTTGGGAGACCATGTAGTCTTACCAACTCTTTGAAAAACAAGTCTCCAATATGGATAGTATCATGAGTTTTGTGGCATGGAATGAAATGTGCTATTTTGGAGAACCTATCAACCACCACAAATACTGAGTCATTATCCCTTTTTGTCCTGGGAAATCCAAGAACAAAATCCATACTTATGTCCTCCCATGGCTTTGATGGAATAGGTAATGGCTGATATAGTTAAGTATTGTGACTAAATCTCTTGGCCACTTGACAAACTTAGCAATTCTGTACAAACTTCTTCACATCCTATGACATTTGAGGCAAAAAATAATGTTCTTTGAGAATGCCAATGGTCTTATCTCGACCAAAATGTCCTGCCATCCCTCCATTGTGTTTCTTTTTAATCAGATTTTCCTTCATGGAACTCCTTGAAATGCACAATTGACTGCCCTTGAATAACGTACCATCCTGAATCAAATAGTCTAGCCACTTGGTTCTATCTACAACAATAGGCTCTTTACAAGCTTTCCATGCTTTAGCAAAATCAAGATCCTCAGGGTACAGATTCTTGAGTTCATCAAACCCAACTACTTCAACTTGCATTACTGTAAGCAACAACTGTCTCCTACTTAATGCATCTGCAACCCTATTAGATTTTCCACTTCTATGATTCAACACAAATGTATAGCTCTACAAAAACTCTATCCACTTCATATGCCTTTGATTCAATTTACCTTGGCTATTTAGGTACTGTAATGCTTGATGATCAGTATACAAAACAAATTCCTTTGGCAATAAATAATGCCTCCATTTCTTTAAGGCCTGAACTATTGCATATAACTCTTGATCATAAACAAAATACTTCTTTTTTGCATCATTTTTTCTAACATATGCAATAGGCTTACCTTCTTGGCTTAATATAGCTCCAATAACACTTCCACTAGCATCACAATCCATGTGGAACACCTTTCTAAAATTTGGAAGTGCCAACACAGGTTGTTCTGTCACCTTCTTCTTCAACAATTCAAAACTTCTCATAGCTGTCGCAGTCCATTTGAACTCTTTTCTATCCCCTTTTATTGTGTCAGTCAGGGGTGTACATATGCCACTAAAATTCTTAATGAATTTATGTAAAAACTAACTAGACCATAAAATGATCTCACCTCAGTAGCAGACCTTGGAGTAGGCCATTCCAAGATGGCTTTTACCTTCTCTAGATCCATTTAAAGACCTTCAGGTGATATAACAAACCCCAAGTAGATTAACTCCCTTTTTGCAAAGATACACTTCTTTAGATTAATTAACAATTTCTCTTCCCTTAACCTTTCAAGGACACTATGAATATGCAATAAATGTTCTTCCAAAGTCTTGCTGAAAATTATAATATCATCCAAATAGACAATAACAAATTTTCCCAAGAACTTCATAAGTACCTCATTCATAAGTTGCATGAAGGTGCTTGGGGCATTTGTCAATCCAAAGGACATGACTAACCACTCATAAAGACCCTCCTTGGTCTTGAAGGTTGTTTTCCACTCATCTCCTTCTCATATTCATATCTGATGATAGCCACTCTTGAGATCTATCTTTGTGAAGTACTGAGCTCCACTCAAGTAGTCCATAAGATCATCCATTCTTGAAAAGGAAATCAATACTTGATGGTTATCCTATTTATAGCTGGAGAGTCTGTACACATCCTCCACTCTTTATCCTTCTTTGGTGCTAGTACTATAGGTACTGCACATGGAATTAGGCTCTCCCGATCAAGCCTTTCTCAATAGCTCCTGAACCTATCTATTTAACTCCTTAGTTTCAGTAGGAGTCATCCTGTGAGTAGCCTTGTTAGGAAAACTAGCTACTAGGATTAAATCTATCTGATGACTGATTTGCCTTAGTGGTGGCAATCCTTTTGGAACATTATAAGAGATGATATCTCCAAACTCACCTAGTAAATCTGAAACTTCAACTGGTATTTCACTACGTCCTTCTTTATCTTTCCTAGGGATCAAACCATAGCACATATGCTGATGTTTCATGCCATCTAAAAACTTCCTTCCATCAAAAAGATAAATCCTAGCATTGCTACATACCTTTTCGCCTTCCTTTTTTATGGGCTTCAATTTATGGCAAACTCCATCCTTTGTTAGAGAGTATGTGTTTGCATGACCATCATGTATTGCATGCCTATCAAACTACCACAGTCGACCCAACAATAGATGGCAAACATCCATTGGAATAACATCACAGAAAACTTCATCATGGTAACTCCCAATTTTGAACTTCATTAAACATTGTTCACTTACCAGGACCTTATGATCATCTTTCACCCAAGCAATTCGATAGGGCTAGGGATGTTTCTCTCTCTTGAGCTTCAGCTTAGAGACCATCTCCTCTGATACCAAGTTATCAGTGCTACCACCATCAATGATCACATCACAACATTTATCCTCACACTTACACCTGGTACGGAATAAACTCTTCCTTTGTCCTGGTTCAATCTTACCACTTAGTAGGACCCTTTCATTTACTAAAGTCTCTCCTCTTTCTGCATCCTCATCCACATGATCATCCCTAGCTTGACCCTTAGCTCTCCTATCTATCCTTCCTTGTCGTTGAGGGCATTCAAAGGCATGATGACCTTCTTCATGGAAATGGAAATAGGTACCATGTGTAAGCATGAAAATGTGGCCTCTACTAACACACACACTTCAACACGGTCATTGTATGCAGATTCATTCCAAAATGAACATTGGATTGTTCATCTGAAAATCAGCCTGCAAAGTGACCTGTTGCCTTCTATCTAAAGGGAATTACTTGTCAGATATCCTTAGACTCAAGGTGTTTAAGAAACTAGACCCTGTAAGAATGAAGGATTTGAATGCAATTTAAGCTATATGAATGTGCAAGTAATCTGCAATTATTCTAAGAAATAAAAGACATTAAACTAAAAATGTATGCATTATTAAGCTAGATGAATCTAAACTAAGAATGCAAGATGTATGTAAAAATATGAGCAAATGTGAGTATGAATTCCAGCACCGATTCGATGCAAATTCTCCAAATTCATCCTCTTAAAATGAAGAGATGAGGGTCTCTTAAATAGACTTTCCTAGAATCCATCAACAGTTGAGATCGATTTCAATCAACGGTCAGGATTAAAGGTGAAGTTCAGTCATAAAGGGAGATTCCCAAATTAAAGGGAGTTAACAGATTTAATTTGAGTAAAACAAGGAATTAACTGATTCAATTTGAGTAGAAAAAGGAGTTAACTAATTTAACTCATTTTTGATCAATAGTGAACTGGAAATTTCCCTTTTTGAACTGAAGAGTGATTTTCTTGAGATATTTAATTTAATAAAATGAGATATGCTCTCATAATTTCTTTTTCTATTTAATTAAATAATCTTTAATTAATTAGAGACACTTTTCTTATTTAATTAAATAACTTCATTTAATTAATTAGGAATGGCTTCCCATTTAATTAAATAACTTTGTTTAATTAATTAGAAGTAAGTACTCCATTTAATTAAATAATTTCATTTAATTAATTAGAAATGCCTTTCCCATTTAATTAAATAATTACATTTAATTAATCAAGATAGGTGTATTTATTAAATTAAATAAATTTAATTCTGTAGTACATTAGCCTTAGGATATAATTATAATTTAATTAAAGTATAAATACTTAATAATTAAATTATAATTAAATCAAGTAGGTTTAATGCGACTAATATGAGTGCGTACTATAGGAATTAAATAAGAAATATGATGAATGCAAATTAGGGTTTTTTGCATCTGACAATTAAGTCAAGTAGCGAATAGCAGAATGAGAATTGCCTATTAGAATAGGACATAGAAATTATCAGAAATAGACCAGAATTGGTATAATGGCAATGAGCCAATTTTGGGGTATTACACCATGGAAGCCTCCTCTTCTTTGTCCATGTCCTCTATCTCTTCCTCTCTGATTTCCAAAGTCTTGATCACGGGAGTGGTTGAAACCCTCATTCCTCTGGTTCCTGCTAGTACCCACATCTTCATTTTTCTTTTGGGTTTCATTTTGGCCTCCATATGACCTACCACTACCCCTTCCTCCTTGAACACACCCTCTTTGTCTCCCTTCAAACCTTTTATTCAACTTCTCTTCAACTCACAGGGCAAACTAGTATGCCTCTTCAACATTGGTCATTCTTACCAGACCTAATTCCTCTTGGATGCTAGGTCGCAACCCACTGATATAATGAGAAACCTTCTCCTTATTTGCTTTTGCATGCCCCACTCTAATCAGAAGTTGATAAAGCTCCTCTATATATTCTTGGACTAATTTTCCTGCTTACTTTAACACATGCATCTTCTTAAACAAATCAAGCTCGTAGTCAACAGGAATGAACTGCTTCTTTAGTTTGTCCACCATGCAATCCCACCTTGTGATCTTCTCCTTTCCTCATCTATTTCTTTCCAATTGAACCTCTTACCACCAAATTTTGGTACATCCTTTCAATTTTTCCTTTGCAAACTTAACCCTATCTAGATCCCTGATATCCTCATACTCAAAGTACTCTTCTAGTTCATTGATCTAGTCGATCAACTCATCTGGTTTCAAATTTATTTAAAATACACCCACATCAATTGTAGGTCTTTTCCCAAACTTAGTAATAGCCCTAAAAAGCTTCTCCTCTGCCTGATTCAGAACTTCCCTATCAACTTCCCCTTCTAGTCCAATTTCTTCTTCTTCATTATCATCCTCACTTTCGTCACCTGCAGTAAGATTTGTTCCTCTACGGAGCTCCTCCTACAACACTTGTACCTACCTTTGGAGGGCTCTAACCTCCTTAGGATTAATATCTTTGGCCCTTACACCACGCTCTCTTCATGGAGGCATCTTCTTATTTCAAACCTACAACCACACAGTCCTAGTTTAAACTGCCTCACAATTAGCCCTCTGTCTACACACTCAGGAAAACCCACTCTGATACCACTTGATGGGGTCAAGCCAAATAAAAGAATGGACACAATAGGAAAGGGGAAATTTTTATTAACTATGTAAATATGCTAATACATTTAGTACAGAAAAAATAGACTTCAAAACATGCCTTATGGGCTTACAATAGCATAAATCTAGAGATAATTTCTCCTTTCAGTACCTCCTCTCAAACTCCAATCCTAACTCTCTTTTACAATGCCAGAAATGTCCTTAAATAGACCCCAAAGGGTTAAGGATTAGGAATAAATTCTAGAAATTTCTAGTTGGAATCCACTGACCAAATAGAAGGCTCTACAAGTCACATTAGAAGTTGGCACAAAATTAGAAGAATCTAGAAATAGTAACCGAACTTTCAGAAGGCATAACTTTTGAACCGTAGCTCCGATTAACAAACCGTTTACAATTTTGGAAAGCTCTCAAAGATCTCTATAGCCCTATGGACCAGATTCACTTGTCCCCCATTTTTTTTCCCTATTTGAGTTTATTTAATGCCCCTAACCTAACTTTGAAGCATTCTTAAGAGGTCTCCAAATATTGAAAAACTGCGATAACTTTCAAACCGTGGGTCCTTTTGACCTGATTCTTTTTCTGGAATGCTCTAAATTAAAATGACAATCATTCGACCAATTTAAACCTTCTAGTTCACCAAAATGATGGCTCAATTACATACTCCTTTTTTTGACATTTACACGTATCCCAAGGTGATTAAAAACTTTAGCCTAGAACACTAATAGTGGAATTGTGAGAGTTGGAACCTTTATTTGACCCAAATGGGTATCCAAAAATGAAAACACATGAAATAGAAACTAAGTCTAAGTACATTTGTTTGGGTGACATAGGATTGCCCTTATACCTTTGGATGCTCCTACATCAATTTCTTTGATATATAACTCTTAAACATCATGACTCTTATTTCTTCTATAATAGACCTATCTCTCCTCTCAACAATTCCATTCTACTTAGGAGTCTTAGGAATTTATAGTCACCTCTTAGTTACATTCACTTCAAAAAAGGTTTGAAAACTCATTTAAATATTTAATCTTCAATCCAGACAAATTCTTAACTCTATTGTTAAACAACTTAAACTTCTCAAATGCTTCAGACTTTTCTTTAAGGAATGCTACCCACATCATCCTAGTAAAGTCATAAATAATAATCATAAAATACTTCATATAAAACTCTTTTTCTTATAGTGAGACCACTCATATCTATATGAATAGTCTCCAACTATAGTGTTGTAGTGAGCTTTTTTTAGGAAAAGTGCTTTTCTTTTTACTAGCCATGACACATTCCTTGTATACAACACTAGTAGGCTTCACAATTTTGAGTAAATCTCTAACAAAAAATTTACTACTTGTCATCAAAATATTATCAAAATTTATATGACAAAACCTTCTATGGTACAACCAACTATTATCAACTTTAGCAACCAAACATATCATCTCTATAGGGGTCAACTATAAAACATTACCTTTGAATCTTCTACCAATGCTAATAAACTTACCATCTTTATCCTTAATAATGCATGTCTTTTTTGTAAAGTGTAACTAGTATCCCTTATCAACCAATTTTCCAACACTCAATAGATTATGTTTTAATCCATCAACAAGGTAAACATCATCTATGTTAGTTTTTCCATAAGAGTAATCGATCTTATTCCCTTAATATGATAAGCCACATTGTTAACAACTCTGATAATTCCTCCATCATGGCTATTGAACTTAAAATAATTTATTCATATCACCAATCATATGATGTAAATAACCACATTCAATAATCTAATTAGCTTTCTTTTGAACTTGTGATAGTAGAGCTTTCTCTTGTCTAACTTTTTTTTTGGGGTTTTCTACTTTGATAGATACAAATCTTAACTCATCATCACTTCCAGTCTGAACTCTCTCATCAGACTCATCATCTTCATTTGCACACAAACATTCTTTAAATTTTCTACACTTGAAATTATTTTTATACTTTGTCACTTATTTAGGAAATTTACAAGCATAATGACCAAATTTATCACAAGTCTAACATTTAAAGATTTTCTTACCATCTGGTTCTCTTATTACAAGCAAAAAAATTCCTTCTTCAATCCTTTTGTCTTACATAGATCTAGATTTTTTTCTACTAGCATAATCTCCATTGGTGCTTTCACTTATTTAAAAGTAAGGTTGAATATTAATCCACTAAACAAGGTTTTGATTCTAGGAAAATATCTAGATTAACTCAAATTTACTTCTATCACTTTCAATTTTCCAAGAAGTCTCTCTAGAAAATTTCTCATTATAAGGTATCACTTTCTCAATCATTTGTATTGTCTTCTTGAATAATGGAATCAAAGTTTTCAAGATCTTCTATATGATCTCATCTTCATCTTTAGTTCCATTATAAGACTTGATTCCTACAATAATTTATGATATTTTTCCAATATAACTTCTTACAAACTCATATTCCATCATCTTAGCCTCTTAAAACAAACATATCTATTTTTTTTTAAATTGATTCTCTTAGCATGCTTACCACCTTCAAAAGTAGGTTCTAAAGTTGTCAAATATTTATAGAACTATTTCAAAAGATTTTAATTGACTATACTCATTCATAGGAAGAACTGACAAAAGTGCTTCTTTGGAAAGCATCTTACACATGAACATATCTCATTGTAAGGTCCCTTCCCTAGTACCTTATTATAAAACTTAATAACATGAATATGTTTGGAGCTAGGAAGGGTAAGGGGATGAGAGGTCATGCTTTGTCTCTTTTTTATAGAATGTGAATTGTATACTATTACCATACACCTTATGATTGAATAATTGTAAGGAGGTTTTGATATCTATGTATGCCATGATTAACGCTTTCCTTATCAATAATGTGTTGAGATTAGATTGAAGAAGATTTTCAAAGAGGAAGATTTTTGAAAATGATGAGAATGTTTTAATCATTTTTTTGTCATTGATGTCAAACTTGCTATTTGATTGTAAGATAACTACTTATATGATTTAAGTACTATCACTTATTTGATTGATGAAGAGGACTTGGTCAAAAGATGTAATGATAGCATCTAGAGGAAAGGTTGAGTTATGATTATGTAAAGAAGTACAAGAATCAGTTAAGATAGTGATAACATGATGTATTGATAATATACTTAAGATTACAAAGGATGGTTACACCAAGCCCAACAGAAAATTAGTTGGAGCCAAGTAAAAATCTATTCTGGTGTATGTCATGTAGAACAATGGATGTCAAGTAAAGTTTAGTTAATTCCTAGCACCAATAAACTTTAGTTCATGCCAAGTGATTTTATAGAGGATGCCAACAAATTTAGTATGTGTTGAGCATCAAAAACTAGATAATGTTGAGCTATTGCATTATTTTAAAGATCATGAATTTGATGGTTCGAAGATAACAAGTTTATTTTCTTGGATTGTGTGAACCAAGTGCAAGATACGGTTGATGAGCTAGTTGCACAAAATTTAAGGTAAACCATTTTTAGGTGAATTCAAAGAGGATTGGAGTAGAAGTTCTAGAAGAGATATGGAATTAGGGATAGATTCATTGTATCCTACCTAATCTATCCTAATCCTAAATTGCATGATGGAGAATGAGCATCAAAAGAACTTAATTTATTATTTATGGGAATGGTTGGTCAAAAGCAAAGGTTGTCATGTGTGAGAACCTAAGGGAGATAAGGAGTCAAGGGTTTTTCTTCATCAAGTTACTTAAGTGAAGAGTTTGCATTGGCATGTTGAACAAGAAGGCTTAAGGATAATAATGCTTGAAGGATGAACACAATATTAGAGCAGAAATGTGTGAAGGCTAAGAAAAATGGAGGAATGAAATAGTGATATGTAATCTAAAAATGGAGTTATAAGTTATTATTATATCAAGCCTTATTGTTACTCTCTAATAATTGTATCAGTCTAGGGTAAAATCCTTTGGATTAAGGTTCGCCTAATAGTTATTTGTAAATCCTTTAATCGGTTGACATTCCAATTGAATGGTATAAAGTTCTCTAACAATGCTCACTTCTGATAGGGTGATTGAAATCCTCTAACAAGGTCACATTTAATAGTGTCTATTTTAACCTTTAATAGGGTTGGCCTTTCATAGGGAATCACTTCAAAAGAGTAAAAAAGAGTAGCATATTACTAATAGTTTTTTCCAAATTGGGTTTCTATGTAAATCATTGTGTCAATTTTGTTGATGAATTTTTTATGTTTCATGTTTACATTTCTACAAGTTGATGTAATAGTAACTTACAAGTTTTAAGTGATTGCATAATCTTATGGATGCATGCATGACGATAAATGTTTGATGGGTTCACTAAGCTATGAAAAGTTTTATTTATACATCTAGAACTTGGATAATTGATTCATCCCACCTCTCAATTATTCTAAATTATTCCAAAAATTGGTATTAGATCAATCTACTTAAGAGGACTAGTTTGTAGGTACTAGAAGCACAAAGATTAAGATGTCAAAAAGAGAAGTAACCAAGCTTAATAGAGATAACTTTCCTACATTGAAATTTTTTATAAAGCTACACCTTAGAGGACTTGGAGACCATGCACAATCTACCATTACTACTAAGCATGTTGACTGTACTAGAGCCCCAACTACTGAGCATATGCAAAAGAAGAAAGAACATAACCAAGCAATGCTGGAGATTGCCTCTACCCTAAGCTATTCTAAATTTGATGATATCAAAGGTCTTCATAGCACAAAGAAAATGTGGGATGCCTTAGCCACCATCTATGGAGGAGACACCAATGTTCTAAGAGCCAAGCTTAAAGCCTCAAAGGTAAGTTTGACGATATGAGGATGGAAGAAGGTGAAAATATTGTTCAATATGTTGCAAGGATAAAAGAATTTGTTAATGCAATAAGAAGAGCTAATGGTAAATTAGATGATGATATTGTACTAAGCAATGTTTTAAGGACATTATTGTCTATATATGCTATTAGAGTTTTTGCAACTCAAAAACTAAGATATATACTAGAGAGTGATCTATCACTTGAAGGTCCGATGGGTAGAATGACTACTTTTGAGCTATCTAACTTTGATAAATAAAAACCTAAAAAAATTGAATCTACTTTCAAATCTAAGGCATCATTGAAGGAACCTAATGAGAAGAAGAAGAAAAAGATAAAGTATGTGTCCAGTGATAGTGATATAGATGAGGAGGATGTTGAACAACTTGAAGCACTCCTAGAAAGAAGATTCCATAGAGGTAAAGGAAAGTTTTTAGGTAAATTACCTATCATTTGTTTTAACTGTAATGAGGTTCGTCATATTGCTACTAGATGTCTAGAGAAGAAGAACTACAGAGGTGGTGAAAAATACAAAATTAGGAGAGATGAAGATAGCAAGGACTACAAAGACAAAAGAAAGAAGTCATGCTATATTGTTGAAGAAGAAACAAAAGATGAATCTAATAAGCATGACAATGAAGTGGTGTATGTTACAATGATGGAAAAATCTAATGAAGATGAGGCAACTACACTTGTGACTTGTGTGAACAAGAATGATAGATGGATCATTGATAGTAGGTGTTCACATCACATGATATGAGACAAAAGTATGTTCATTACCTTGGATTGTTATGATGGAAATAGTGTAAGATTTGGTAATGATGCATCATGTTTGATAAAAGGAAAGGGTTCTGTCAAACTCACAAATAAAATTTTATGTGACAATGCTTACTATATTGAAGGACTTAACTATAATTTTTTAAGTGTATCACAACTGAATAATTTGGGATGTAAGGTTGAGTTTGAAAAAAAAATTGCTAAGATATATGACACAAATGGGAAATTAATTGGAAAGGATGATCAAACTAGGAGTAATCTATTCTATCTTGGTATAGAGGATGCTACTTATCTAGTTGTAAAATTTGATGATGTACGTCTATGGAACAAAAGGTTATGTCATGATAATTTTGATAACCTGGTCAGTATCAGTCACATGAGAAATGTTAGAGATTTTCCTAAGTTGAAGAAGCCTGATAATATAATGTGTAAACAATGTCAGTTAGGCAAAATGGCAAAGTCCAATTCAAAGAGTAAAGCTCATATCTCTAAAGGAATACTAGAGATTGTTCATACTAACTTGTCTAGACCAATTGATGTGTAAAGCTACAAGGGAGATAAGTATAATGCTACTTGTTGATGACTATCCTAGAATGATTATAATTATGCTTTTGAAACATAAATCTGATGCTTTCCAAATGTTTAAGTGGTACTTAGGAAGAGTTGAGAAAGAAAAAGGTAAAAGTCTAAAGTGTTTAAGATCTGATAGAGGAGGAGAATTCACATCAAATAAGTTTGAGATGTTATATAATGAGAGAGGAATCGAAAGACAAACATTTGCACCTAGAACCCTTCCACAAAAAAGAATAGCTGAAAGCACAAATAGATCTATAATGGACTATGCTAGAACACTCATGATGGAAAAAAATGTTGGTTTAAAATATTGGAGAGAAGCTATAAGTACAACTGTCTATACCTTGAACCATGTTTAGGTCAAGAATGGTACTCATTCAAAACCTTTTAAACTATGGTATGGATGCTCACCTAATGTAAAATATTTTAAGGTATTTGGAAGCAAGTGTTACATTCTTAAAGACTTTAGAAATGGTAAATTTGATGCAAAATGTGAAGAAGGTATATTCTTAGGATATTCCACAAGAAGTAAAGCTTATAAGTGTTTAAATACTAACACTAACAAAGTTGTGGAAAGTGCAAATGTGAATTTTGATGAATATACAAAAGTATATGAGGCTGAACTTATAAAAGAACTAGAAGAATACAAATCATTTGTATACTATTATGAAGCTATGTTTGTTATAGAAGATGCTACAAATCAAGCTACAAACCAACAACAAGTTTTAGTGATTGCCATGTCACATACTATGAATGCCAAGTTACATTTAGGAATTGAGCTACATTCAAATGTTGAGTTATAGAATGATGTTGATGCAAATTTTGATTCTAAGATTAGTATATATGAAAGGGATGCTAAACTAAATAATAGAGATGTTCATAGTGATTCTAAAGCTTAAAAGAAAAATTGAAGAAACTAGATTTGAATCAAGATTAGCCAAATATGTCAAGAGACATCATCCTACTACACAAATTATTGGAAATGAAGATGCTATACCAATGAAAAGAAATATATTGAGAAATGACACATGTTTCCTGAGCATCAAGGAACCCAAATTAATAAGAGATGCTTTAAAAAATGTAGACTAAAGATATGGAAGAAGAGATTGAAAAAATTGAGAAAAATGAAACATGGACTCTAGTTCCTAGAGAAAAAGATAAAATTTTGATTGGCACTAAGTGGGTATTCAGAAACAAGCTAGATGAAAATAGTAAAGTCACAAGGAATAAGGTAAGATTAGTTTGCAAAAGATATGTACAAGAAGACAAAATTGACTATGGAGAGAGATTTTCTCATGTTGCTAGGTTGGAAGGAGTAAGAACTTTACTTGCTTATTTTGCATACAAAGATTTCAAAGTTTATCAAATGGATTTTAAATCTACATTTGTGAATGGTATACTAGAGGAAGAAGTTTACATAGAATAGCCAAAAGGTTTTGTTGATGTTAACAATAAGAACATGGTATGTAGATTACACAAAGCTCTATATGGTTTGAGACAAACACCAAGAGCATGGTATGAGAGACTTCATAATTATCTTGTGAAGATTAGATTTGAAAGGATTGATGATAACAACAATCTATACATGAAGATAGAGAAAGGCAAAGGTATTTTTTTATCTAACATTTTTGTTGATGATATCATATTTAGAGGACAAGATGCTTTATGTAAGACTTTTGCTAATGAAATGAAGCAAGAATTTGAGATGTCTATGTTTGGAGAGATCAAATTATTTGTGGGTTTGCAAGTATATCAGATGAAATATGGTATATACATCACTTAGAAAAAATATGTTAAGGAAATATTGAAAACTTTTGGATTGGAGGATTCCAAACTGGTAAGTACACCTATGGTGATAGGACACAAGTTGTCAAAGAATGATGATTCACCTGAGGTAAGTTAAACATTGTACAGGTCTATGATTGGTAAATTGCAATATGTAGTACATAACAGACCTAATATTACATTATCTATAGGGATAGTTGCAAGATTCTTTGCTAATCCCAGGGAGAACCATTTGATGGTTGTAAAGAGAATAATGAGATATATGAAAGGAACTAGAGAGTTTGGTCTATACTATAAGAAAAATGAGAAATTTGAACTAAGACCATATAATACTGATACTAATTAGGCTAGAAACATTGATGATAGAAAGAGCACCTGTGAAGGATCATTTTCATAGGAAAGAGGTTGGTTACATGGAATAACAAGAAATAATCTACTGCTAAAGCTAAATATATTGCTACTACTATAAATTGTACAAACATTGTATGTATCAAATGGTTACTCAAAGATATGAAGAAAGAGATCATAGAACCAGTGATACTTTATTGTGATAATATAGTTGCTATCAATATATCAAAGAATCCTATGATGCACACAAAGACTAAGTGCATTGCAATCAAGTATCATTACTTAAGAGAATTAGTTCAAGATAAAGAGGTGAAGATGGAATATGTTAACACAAAAGAGAAAATTGCAGATATCTTCACAAAAGCATTACCTAAGGATGCTCATGAGTTTCTAAGAGGAAAACTAGGGGGTATACCCCTTTCAAAGGCTATCTAAGTGACAAGAGGAGTTCCCTACATCAAATAAGCTAATTTTCATAAGTTACAAATTGATGTAGTGGATGTTACTTTAGGAGTTTCCTAAAGTAATAAAAAAACCTATCACTTCAAATCAATCACAAGTAAGGTGATAGAGGGAGAAACTGAAGAAGTTGATATCTACATGTTAAGATGACAAGTCTTTGGCATTGTTGTCAAAATGGGAGATATTTGCAGATTAGAGGGAGAAATACAAGAATGAATTAAAACTAATATTAGAGGGAGATATTTATTGATCAGGAGAATAAAGATATAGAAATCCTAACATCTACCTAGTAAAAGGGAGATACAAGAAGGAATTCAGAGGGAGTTATAAGGAAGAGTCTTGTAACCTATTCAAAAGATGGAAGTTGTTGATAGAGGGAGAGATTTTAATACAAGGAATTATTTTCTTTTTGGTATTTTGTTAGTCTTACTCTTTTAACCTAGTGAGTTTGGTTTGTCATTTGGTTGATCAGTTTGATTTGCCATCAATGCCAGAGAGGGAGATTATGGAGATTAGATTGAAGAAGATTGTTAAAGAGGGAGATTATTGAAAATGATGAGAATTTTTCAATCATTTTTTTATCACTGATGTCAAAATTTTTATTTGATGGTAAGACAACAGCTGATATAATTTAAGTACTATCACATATTTGATTGATGAAGAGGATTTGATCAAAAGATGTAATAATAGCACCTTTGAGGAAAGGTTTAGTTTTGATATATAAAAGAGTACAAGAATCAGTTAAGCTAGTGATAATATGTTGTATTGATAATATACTTAACATTGCAAAGGTTGGCTACACTAAGTAAAGTTTAGAAAAATAGATTAAAAAAATTTTGCTACAAAGCTTGACCAACTGGATAGCAGGTCCCAAGCAAAGTCAGTGCAAGCCAATCAAAAAATTAGTTAGAGTCAAGTAATAGTCTATTCTAGTGTATGTCAAGAAAAATAGTGCATGTTGAATAAAGTTTAGTTTATGTCAAGCACTAGTGAACTTTAGTTTAACCTGAGTGATTCTATAGAGGGTGTCGAGCAACACAGTATGTGCCAAACATCAGAAGGAAGTTAATGTCGAGTGGCTAAATTATTTGAAAGACCATGAATTTGATAGATCTGAGTTAACAAGTTTGTTTTCTTGGATTGTGTGAACTAGGCGAAAGATAAGATTTATGAGGTGGTAGCATAGAATTCAAGGCAAATAATTTTGGGGTGAATTCAATGAGGATTGAAGGAGAAGTTTCTAGAAGAAATATGGAATAAGAGGTAGATTCATTGAATCTTACCTAATCTATCCTAACCCTAAATTGGACCATGGAGAATGAATAGAAAAAGATCTTAATTTCTTATTTATATGGATGTGTGGTCAGAAGCAAGGGTTTTCATGTGCAAGGACTTAAGAAAGACAAGAAGTCAAGGGCATTATTTCATCAAGTGACCTAAGAGAAGAGTCTACATTGGCATGTTAAGAAAGAAGGCTTAAGGGTATGAATGCTTGAAGGGTGAACAAGGTATTAGAGCTAAATTGTGTGAAGGCCAAGTAGAATGGAGGACTAAAACAAAGATCTATATTTTACAAATGGAGTTGTAAGTTGTTATCAGATCAAGCCTTACTATTACTCTCTACTAGTTATATCAATCTAGGGTAAATCCTTTGGGTTAAGGTTGACACAATGGTCATTTGTAAATCATTTAATTGGGTGAAATTCTAAGTGAATGGTCTAAAATCCTCTAACAAGGATCAATCCTAATAGGGTGATTAAAATCCTTTAATAGGGTCATATTTAACAATGTATATTATAACCCTTAACAGGGTTGGCCTTTCATAGGGCATCACTTCATAAGAGTGAAAAAGAGTAGCATGTTACTGGTGGTTTTTTTCAAGTTGGATTTTCATGTAAATCATTGTGTCAAATGTGTTGTTGAATCTATTGTATTTCATGTTTACATTTTTGTAAATTGATTTGATAGTAACCTATAAGTTTTAAGTGATTTCTTAATCCTATGGATGCATGCATGATGATTAATATTTTATGAGTTCACTAAACTATGAAAAGTTTTATTTGTACATCTAGAGCTTGGATAACTAATTCACCCCCTCTAGTTATTCTAAAGATTTCCAAAAATAAGTTTCAAAGCCATCCTCTTAAGAGGACTAGTTTGAAGGTACTAGAAGCACAAAGATCAAGATGTCAAAAAGAGAAGTACCCAATCTTAATAGAAATAACTTTCCTTCATGGTGAAGTTTGATGAAGCTACACCTTGGAGGACTCAAAGACCATGCACAATCTACCATTTCTATTGAGCATGTTAATCTTCTTGGAGCTCCAACTGCTGAGGATATGAAATAGAAGAAAGAACATAAGTAGGCAATGTTGGAGATTGCCTCTACCGTAAGCTATGTTGAATTTGATGGTATGAAAGGTCTTGATGGTGCAAAGAAAATGTGGGATGCCTTAACTACCATCTATGGAGGAGACACTAATGTTGTAAGAGCCAAAGTTAAAAGTCTCAGAGGTAAGTTTGATAATATGAGAGTTGAAGAAGGTGAAAATACTACTCAATATATTACAAGGATAAAAGAAGTTGTTAATGCAATAAGAGGAGCTTTTGGCACAATAGATGATGCTATTATACTAAGAAAATTATTAAGAACACTATTACCTATATATGTTATTAGAGTTTCTACAATTCAAGCATTGAGATGTATACCAAGGAATAATCTATCACTTGAAGGTCTGGTAGGTAGGCTTACTGCTTTTGAGATGTCTAACTTTGATAACTACAAACCTAAAAAAATTGAGTCTACTTTCAAAGCTAAGTTATCATAGAAAGAAATTATTGAGAAGAAGAAGAAAAAAAGATAAATTATGTATCCAATGATAGTGGTATAGATGAGGAGGATTTAGAATAACTTGAAGCACTACTAGCAAGAAGATTTCATAGAGATAAAAGAAAATTCAAAGGTAAATTACCTATGATTTGTTTCAATTGCAATGAGGTTGGTCATATTGCTACTAGATTTCTAAAGAAGAAGAACTATAGAGGTGGTGACATGTACAAAAGTAGAAGACATGAAGATAGTGAGGACTACAAAGACAAAGGAAATGTCATGCTACATTGTTGAAGAGGAAACAAAAGATGAATATGATAAACATGATGATGAAGTGGTATATGTTGCAATGAAGGACAAATCTAATGAAGATGAGGCAACTATACTTGTGACTTGTGTGAACAAGAATGACAAATGGATCATTGGCAGTGGGTGTTCAAATCACTTGACCAAAGATAAAAGTAAGTTCATTACCTTGAATTGTTATGGTGGAAATAGTGTAAGATTTGGTAATGATGCACCATGTTTGATAAAAGGAGAAGGTTCCATCAAACTTAGAGCTAAGATTTTGTGTGACAATGCTTACTATGTTGGAGGACTTAACTATAATCTCTTGAGTGTGTCACAACTAAATAATTCAAGATGTAAGGTTGAGTTTGAAAACAAGATTGCTAAAATATATGACACAAATGGAAAAGTAATTAGAAAGGGTGATTAGACTAGGAGTGATCTAGGTGGATCTAGAAAGACTAAAATTTTCATAGTCTCAAAATCTCTCAAATTCAACATCATTCCAAAGATCTCAAAAAGTTAGACCCAACATAACTTGAACATGGTCAAAAGGATCTCACATGTAGAAGTTATGCTCAGTCAAAGGTTTGGTGAAATTGGAAAATCAAAGGGCTCAGATAAAGGTAAAAAAAGATAAAGTCATGAAAAATGGTAAATATTGGTATCACTATGAACAATTTTTAAAGAGCTTTCCAACAATGTTTATTTCATCAAAATCTGTGATAAAATGTGGAAGATATTGTAGAATTACTTTTACCTCAGAAAAAGGAGTTCCCTATTTTCAAGTGCCCCTAATTTTGTGGGTTTATATTTTCTAACAAAATAGCTACAAAATTATTTTTAAAAAAAAATCAACACATATGTTATTTACTAAAGGCTTATGAATAAGCCCCTATAAAATAGCAAGATCTCTCAAAAGATATCTTCCCTATAATTAAGGATGCAAATGCTAAAGCTATTTATAAGGAGAGCCAAATAATATTAAAATTATAGATCATTCATTTTTGGAAACTATATTATTTTGTAATAATTTGTTGTAATGGAGGGATTGTTTTGTAAAAATGGGAGATTTGTCAAATATTATGGTTTTAACCATAATAGGAAAACAAGCTTGTATAAAAGGGGGTTATTTCTCTCTTGTAAGGACAATGTGTATTGGAGAATTTTGGTAAATTCTTAGGGAGAAATTTTATAATTCTTGAGATGGAAATTAGTCCTTGAGAAAAAAATATAGTTTTGGAGAATTTTTTGTAGAGAGAGTTTTTGTAAAGGAATAGTTTTCCTTGTGAGAGAATTTGTAAGAACGAAAGTGTTGTATAGTGCTTTCAAGTGCATAGAAGAGACTGTGAATGTTTGAAGCTTGGATTCTATAACAAAGTGTTTTTCTTGGTAGAATTAATAGAGTGGTCCCCCAATTGAGAAGTGGACTCAGAAGCGTAGTCCTACCTAGACGAACTCTGTATCAAATTGTTTGTGTCTTTTTATTCTCTCAATTATTTAAATTTTTATTGTCATTAAACACATAGTTGATCAATTGTGTTTAAAGCATAAATTTTCTTGTAATTTCAATGGTTTAAAACACATACCATGCAATTACTACCTGGATCAAGGATTAATTTTGTATTTGGATTAAAGTTATAAAACTTGTAAATCCTAGTTTACAGATCAAGTTTAGTAACAAAGCCTATTTTTGAAGAGAAATTGCAGGTGGTGAATGTTAACAAGGTTGAAGTTTGAACAAGGAGAAGGTGAACTTGTGGATTTCAATCCAAAGATTGGGAAAAGAAGAACTATTTCATGAGTCATGGAATCTAAAAAAAAGATTTCTAAATTTGATGCAGAAGCCTTCTAGAGAGCTTTTGTAGAGTTGAAAGCTCTGGTGGACATTCTTCATCAAGAGAGGGATGAATGACAATTGAGAAAGGGAGATAAGGCTAGGAAGAAAGAAGAAGCTAAATCCTTAGAAAAAGATAGCAACGAAAAAGGAGTAAGATGTGGTAGTGACCATCCTGAAGCTTCATCTCCATCTTCATCATCTTCTTCTTCTCTATCTGCTTCTAAAAAGAAACATTATGTGAAGACACCCTTATTAAAGTTTGATGTAAAGTTTGATTTGCCTATATATACTGGTGAATTGGATGTATAAAAACTAGATAATTGGCTTAAGAAAATTGAAGTGTATTGTAGGGTTCAAAATATTTTGGATGATTCTTCCAAAATCCAAGTAGCTACTGTTAGAATGGGAGGTACTACATTAGTTTGGTAGGAGGGTAAGATCCAAGATGATCTTGTTGCACATGATAAAATCATTTCATCTTGGTATGAATTTACTTCTTCTTGAAAGAAATAGTTTTATCCTTTGTGATATATTCAACAAGCTATTATGTATTGGCAAAATCTCAAGCAAGGTAAATGGTAGTTTGTACAAGTGTATACACAAGTGTTTAGTAAGAAGGCATTAACTCTTGGAATTCCTTTTTATTCACAAAATAATTTGTTAAAATATATAGGTGGAATGCATCCATATTTGAAACATACAATATTGATGTTTAATCCTTCTAACTTTGATGAAGTTTGTGTTCAAGCAACCCATAATGAAGTAGGTGGAGGAAATACAAGTTCTAGTTCAAAGAAGGAATTTGTTCCTCTTGAAAGCAATAAGAAGGGAATGAAAGAAGCCATTGCAAAGAAAGAGGAACATGAAAAGCCTACTTCTTCCCATTGTCAAAAGAAAGGACATGTAGATGCAAAGTGTTGGAAATTGCATCCTAAATTGAAACCAAAGTGGTTTAAGAATAATAACAAAGGAAAGCAAAAGACTATGGCTATTACTTAGGATCTTGGATCACAATCTAATGATGAAACAAAGATATTAGTTGTAGGTTTAAAAGGTAAAGCTTTTTCTTATTCTTCTACTAATGTTTCATGTTCTACTTGCAAAAGTCATGATGTTCCTGAAGATAGTAAAAGAAGTGAATTATTTCATATAAGGGTGATTTCTAAGAACACTAAAATTGACACATTGATAGATATTGGATCCCCAGTTAATTTTCTTTTTGAAGAAGTCATTAAACAACTAGGATTGGAAACTAAGCCACATAAGAGACCTTATCCATTAGGTTGGGTGTGCAATGATAACAAATTGTGAGTCACTAAGAAATGTAAGTTAAGATTTACAATAACATCCAAATAAATAGACAAGGTTGAATTTGATGTGGTTTCACTTGACATCTCTAGGATTGTGTTGGGTAGTCCATACTTATATGATAGGAATATTATCTTCTATAGGGAACATAATATGTATCATTTGTTTAAGGATGGAATTGAATATATTATAAGAGCTCATCATATGAAGAATGAAGGATCAGTTGTAAACATAGGGAATTGACTATGGAGAATTTTTTTATCTTGTTGCTTCATTGGAATGAGTAAGAACTCTACTTGCTTATTCTGCATACAAAGGTTTCAAAGTTTATCAAATGGATGTTAAATCTACATTTTTGAATGACATATTAGAGGAAGAAGTTTACATAGAACAACTAGAAGGATTTGTTGATGTTAACAATAAGAACATGGCATGTAGATTACATAAAGCTCTATATGGTTTGAAACAAGCACTAAGAGAATGGTATGAGAGACTTCATAACTATCTTGTGAAGATTGTATTTGAAAGGATTGATGATAATAACAATCTGTACATGAAGATAGAAAAAGGAAAAGGTATTTTGTTACCTAAAATTTTTGTTGATGATATAATATTTGGAGGTCAAGATGCTTTATGTAAGGCTTTTGCAAATGAAATGAAGCAAGAATTTGAGATGTTTATGTTTGGAGAGATTAAGTTCTTTATGGGTTTGCAAGTATATTAGATGAAATATGTTATATGCATCACTCAATCAAACTATGTCAAGGAAATATTGACAACTTTTGGATTGCAGGATTCCAAACTAGGAAGTACACCTATGGTAATGAGACTTAAATTATCAAAGAATGATGATTCACTTGAGGTGAATCAAATATTGTACATGTCTATGATTGGAAAATTACAATATGTAGTACATAGCAGACCTAACATTGAATTATCTATAGGGATAGTTGCAAGATTCTCTACTAATCCTAGGGAGAATCATTTGATGGCTATAGAGAGAATAATGAGATATTTGAAAGGAATAGAGGAGTGTGGTCTATACTATAGGAAAAATGAGAAAAGTGAATTAATAACAAATACTAATGTTTATTAGGCTAGAAATATTGATGAAAGAAAGAGCTGCAACGGAGGAGCATTTTTCTTAGGCAAGAGGTTGGTTACATGGACTAGCAAGAAAGAAAACTGCACTTCAAAATCTATTGTTGAAGTTGAATATGTCATTGCTACTATAAATTGTACAAACATTTTTTGGATCAAACAACTATTCAAAAGTATGAAATAAGAGATCATAGAACTAGTGACACTTTATTGTGATAATACAAGTGCTATAAACATATCAAAGAATCTTGTGATGCACACAAAGACTAAGAACATTGTAGTTAAGTATCATTACTTAAGAGAATTAGTTCAAGATAAAGAGATGAAGATGGAATATGTTCACACAAAAGATAAAATTGTTGATATTTTCACAATAGCATTACTTAATGATGCTAATGAGTATCTAAGAGGTAAACTAGGGGTGATCTATCAAAGGCTATCTAGGTAACAAAATGAATGCCCTGCATCAAAAAGTCTAATTTTCATATGTTACAAATTCACATAGTGGATCTTACTTTAGAAGGTTCCTAAAGTAATCAAAGAGCTAGAACTACAAATTAGTCACAAGAAAGGTGACAGAGGGAGAAGCTGAGGAAGTTTTTATCTACATATTAAGATGTCAAGTCTTTGGTATTTTTTCAAAGAGAGATATAGTTTTTGATCAAGGGAAACATAAGAAAGAGAGAGATAGTTATTGAATAGGAGAAACACAAGAGTTAAATTGGTCCTAGAGGAAAAGATATACACAACTAAGAGGGAGATAGAAAATATAGGAAAATAAATCTACCTAGCAAGAGGAAGATAATTAAGAGGGAGTCATAAGGGTGACACAATAGAGTTTTGTAACCTATTCAGAAGATGGAAGTTGCTGATATAGGGAGAGATTTCAATAAAAAAATATTATTTTCTTTTTGATATTTTGTTTGTCTTACTATTTTAACCTAGTCAATTTGGTTGATCAGTTTGGTTTGCCATCAATGCCAAAGAGGGAGATTGTTGTAGAAAGAGACTATTAAGAATAGATTAATACAAGTATGATCAATAAGTTTCAATCAATATTTTGTCACTGATGTCAAACATGTTATTTGTTGCTAAGACAACTACTTATATGATTTAAGTACTATCACTTATTTGATTGATGAAGAGGATTTCATCAAAATATGTAACAATAGCACCTAGAGGAAAGTTTGAGTTATGATATACAAAGGAGTAAAAGAATGAGTTAAGAAAATGATAATTTAGTGTATTGATAATCTACTTAAGGTTGAAAATGTTGGTTACACTAAGCAAAGGTTAGAAGAACAACTTAAACAAAGTTTGTTTGCAAAGTTTGATTGAGTGGATAGTAGGTATTGTGCAAAGTCGATGCAAGTTGAGTAGAAAATCAATTGGAGGCAAGTAAAATTCTATTCTAGTGTATATCAAGCAAAATAATGGATGTTGAGTAAACTTTAGTTGATGTCAATCACAAATAAACTTTAGTTTATCCCTAATGATTCTATAGAGGATGTTGAGTAATGTAGTATGTGTCGAGCAGCAAAAGCAAGTTAATGCCCAGTGACTGCATTATTTGAAAGATGATGAATTTGATGGATCTAAGCCAACAAGTTTATTTTCCTTGATTATGTGAACCAGGTGGATAGATAAGATTGATGAGTTGGTAGCGTAGAATTCAAGGTAAACCATTTTGAGATGAATTCAAAGAGGATTGAAGGAGAAGTTTCTAGAAGGAATATGGAATCAGAGGTAGATTCATTGAATCCTACCTAATCCATCCTAACTCTAAATTGGACGATGGAGAATGAATGGAAAAAAATCCTAATTTCCTATTTATAGGGATGGTTGGTTAGAAGCAAGGGTTTTCATGTGCAATAACCTAAGGAAGACAAGAAGTCAAGGGCATTGCTTCATTAAGTGAGTTAAGAGAAGAGTTTGTATTGGCATGTTAAGCAAGAAGGCTTAAGGTCATGAATGCTCGAAGGGTGAACAAGCTACTAGAGTTGAAATGTGAACAAGGTATCAGATCAAGCCTTATTATTACTCTTTAATAATTGTATCATTCTAGGGTAAATCCTTTAGATTAAGGTTGACCTAACAATCATTTGTAAATCCTTTAACTGGGTGATATTCCAAGTGAATGGTTTTAAGTCCTCTAACAAGGCTCCCTCCTAACAGGGTGATTGAAATCCTTTAATAGGATCACATTTAATAGTGTGTATTGTAACCTTTAACAAGGTTGGCCTTTCATAGGGCATCACTTCAAAAGAGCGAAAAAGTGTAGCATGTTACTAGTGGTTTTTCTCAAATTGGGTTTCCACATAAATCACACTGTCAAATTTGTTGCTGAATTTGTTATATTTCATGTTTAAATTTAAGCAAATTGATTTGATAGTAACCTATAAGTTTTAAGTGATTGCATAATCTTATGGATGCATGCATGGTGATTAATGTTTTATGGGTTCACTAAACTATGAAATAAATTATTTGCACATCTGGACCTTGGATAAATGAATCACCCCCCTCTCAGTTATTCTAAAAAATTCTAACAAGGTCCACATAAGTCTATATATACATGTTCTAAGACTTCTTTAGAATGATAGTTCTTTCTTTTGAAACTAGTTTTTCCCATCTTACCAATTTGATAATTTTTGCATAGACCCATATCAACTTTCCTCAAGCTAGGGATACCTCTTACTCTTCTATTTTTTCTTAGCTTGACCATATTATCAAAGTTCACATGACATAATCTTTTGTGTCATAACTAGATTTCTTCTTTTTGAGCAAGAAAACATGAACTTTCATTAAGATATAGGTAGAATAGATTACCTTTTATTTATTTTCCAGACCCAATGAAATTACCTTTTCAATCAAGTAGTTTGGCCTTCCCATTCATGAATTCTACCTTGAATCCAATGTTATTCAATTGTATCACACTTAGTGGATTATGCTTTAGTCCTTAAACCTAATAAGCGTTGTCATATCTAAGTTCATTGGTTAATGAGATAGAATATTTTTCCTTTTTGCAGTAAGGTTCATTGTTTCCAAATCTCACACTACCACCATCATAATGTTACATGTGTTCAATCTTTTCTTTTCCTCTAGTCATATGATGCAAGAAACCACTATCAATAATCCATGTATGATTTTTTCTAACATGAGAGATAAGTGCTATTTTATCTCCTTCATTATTAGATTCATCTTACATAGAAATATATACTATTTCATCTTCGCTATTATTAGAATCTTTAGACATAAAATAAGATTTCTTACCTTTATCCTTGTAGTCCTTGTAGTTCTTGAATTTTTTCTTTCCTTGGAACTTATTTATTTTGCTGAATCTTTGTCTTCTCTCTTTGGGCACCTTGCAGCAATGTGATCAACTTCTTCACAAGAAAAATAGATTAGAGGAATCTTATCTTTGTACTTTCCTCTTCCTTTGGTGTATTTCCTTGTAGGTAGGGCTTCGAAAAATTCAAGTGTCTAAAGTTTCTTATTCTTCTTTATGTTCTAATTGACTAGCTTTTGATTTTCTACTTTTATCTTGAGTGAAAGCTTGGCTTCAAATTTAGACTCAATACCTTTTGAACTAGGGACATAGTTATCATAGTTATCCAACTCAAAAGTTGTCAATCTTCCAAATAAAGCATCCAAAGTTATATCTCTATTTAGATCTTATCTCATTTCTCAAATAGTAGATACTCTAATTTCATATATAAGAAGAAGGGTTTTGAGTACCTTGCTTAAAAGTGTTTTTCAATCAATGTCTCCTCTAGATGCTTTGATTGTGCTCACACTAGCTTTAATTTGCTTAACATATTTTGCAATATTTCTATCTTCTCTCATCTTCATCTGATCAAATTATCTTTTGAGACATTTAGCTTTAGCTCTTCTTACATTATCATCTCCTCCATAGATGGCTTTTATTTTGATCCACATATCATAAGCTATAGTGCAACTTTTTCTTTCATCAAATTCAACATAACTAAGAGAAAATGCAATGTCAATAATCATGATGTTATTTCACAATTTCTTCAACTAATAATGTTCTAGTACGAGTCTTGTATTCACTATCAAGATATTTGCATCCTGAATCATTGATAATTGCCAAATCTAATGTCATGATTCCTTTATGTGCTGCAAAGTTGTCTCTTTTCAACTTGGGAATCTCTCTTCTATAAGACATCTTGATGTTTAGCTTAGGTCATTGAAACCTTCTTTGCAAGCACCAACAACTCTAATACCAATTGTTGGAAATATAAGAGGAGTATTTGAGAGGGGAGGGATGAATTAGTTACCACAAAAATAAATTCCAGATCCCTTAGATGTCAATACAAATCAAAACTCTGAACTTTTCTATAACTCAACAAACACACAACCACTTAGTTTATATTAACAAATGTTGCAACTCGGTAAATGCTTATAATGAAAATCTTAATATATTATCTTTGATTAGTCTTAATTTAACTTAGTTGCATACACATAAAAGAAATAGCATGAACACAATTAAAACCAAGATTTAATCTAGAAACCTAATTTGGGAAAAACCACCAATTATAACTAGTTATTTATTTTCACTCTTCTAAAGTGATCCCTATTAGGAGCCAATCCTATCAAAGGTTACAAAACACACTGTTAGGTGTGACCCTATTAGAGGATTTAATCACCCTATTAGGAGTGGTCTTGTTAGAGGCCTTTAGAAACTTCAATAGAAATGTCACCTTTTTAGAGGATTTACAAATAGCTATTAAGCCAACTTTGTTAAGAGATTTAGATCATTTCTACAATTATTAGAAGGTAACAATGAGATGGCCTAATTTTTGATGTAACCGATTTGTTAATTACAAATATCAATTCTAGCTTGAATACTTGTTCCTTCCCAATTGAATGTATCTTTTCATCTCATCAAGAATAATCTTCTTATCCTTCTGATTTGCCTCTTCTAAGCATCATCAAAATCTTCAATTATGTTCCACACCTGCAATCCTCATCTTGACCTTATATTTGTATCTTACACATTGTCAAGTTGGCTTGAATAAAAGTTAGAATAATTAATATGCATCTCTTCAGTTGGCTAGAACCAACAAACAATTCAATTGAACTCAATATGCCAAAACAAAAAAATTATTCATTAGATGACCTTGTTGGGTAGATACTAACTCAAAGAAATTTTCTTCCGTTAACCAAGTAAACTCAATTAACATTACATACTCACAATGTTCCTTTGGTAACCAAGTGAGCTTAGTTAACACTAGTTCCATCAAACATTTCCTTCATTAGTCGACTGATCTTAGTTAATACTCAAGTTCTACAAATTTTCCTTTCTCACCCAAGTGAACTTTGTAGACACTGCCTTCTGAACTAGGAAACCTTAGGAATTCTTGGCAGACACAGGAAATTATCTTCAATGCTCGAGTGAGCTCAACATACACTAACTAAAAATGATATGAAATTTTTGGTAACATCAAAGATAATAGATAATTAATAATTTTTTCCAATACCTTTATCATTATATATCATCATATTGTGCAAGCAAGCATGTCTCATTCGATAAATCTAGATAGAAAAAGTTGCCTCTTATTTGCTCACCACTCCCAATTAGTTCACCAATAACATCAAATATTTTGGCCTTCCTATGATAAAATTCAACTCTAAACCTTGATTTGTTGAACCATGAAACATTTCACAAGTTATAGTTAAGTTGTTCAACCTGATAAATATTGTGATACTTGATCTTATCAATCAATTATATTGATCCTTTACCTTTCACAAGACATGTTCCATTATTACCAAACTTAACATTACTAGCTTTATATTATTTCATGGTTTCAAAATAACTTTTATCACCAGTCATGTGATGTCTGAATCCACTATCAACTATCCATCTATCACCTTTACTCACATATGAAATTATTGCAGTTTTCTCATCTTCACCAAAATCTTATTGCATAGAAACATAGATAACTTCTTGATAATGACTATCAAATTCATTTGCAATTTCTTCTTTAGTAATGTAACAAGATTTCTTATCTTTGTCTTTGTAGTCCTTTTTTCTCCTATTGTCTTGGTCATGTCTTCTACCTATGTACTTGTTTTCCCTCTTCTCATCCTTGTCTTCTCTATCAAGACATCTTGCAACAATATGACCAACTTTATTACATGAAAAATATATTATAGGAAGTTTTCATTTGTGTTTTCCTCTACCTCTTAGAAGTCTTCTAGCCATCAATGCTTCAATCTCCTCAAGCTCATCATAAAAAACACCACTATCACTATTCAAAAAATTTATTTTCCTCTCTTACTATTAACCAATTGGGACTTCAAAGAAGATTCAATAGTAGCAGGAGTAACAATATGAAAATTTGACATTTCAAAAGAATTCTACCAACCACACCTTTAGAAGTTAGGTCATTATCAAGGGTATATCTCAGTTCTTGTATTATAGAAACTCTAATAACATAGATAGGAAGTAGATTTATTAATACCTTCCTAATCGCACTTTCATCATTAATATTTCCATTTGATCCTCTTATAGAATTTACCATCTCTTTGATTCTTCCACAAATATTGGACAATATTTTCTCCTTCTACCATTCTCATTTCATCAAATTTACCTCTAAAAAATTCTGATTTTTCTCTCAAAACATTTTTGTCTCCCTCATAGTGAGTATATAGTGTATCCCACATTTTCTTTTCTAGTTTACATTCCTTTATATCATCAATCTTGACATATCTTAGGGATTCAATGAAATCTCCAACATAGCCTAGTTGTGTCTTGCTTCTTTTTCATCTATTGAGTTTTCAAAGGACTTGGTATCTCCACATATGCATGTTCTACATAGTGTATGACTCCTTCTTCAATTCTTGCCAGATGCAACTTCATCAAACTCTATCATATAAAGAAGTTCTCTTTGTTGAACTTTGTAACTTCCCTTTTTTACATCTTGATATTTAGCTTCAAGTATCTTCAAAAAAAAAATTACAAGCACAATTTCTCTTATACCATTTGTTAGAATAATTTAGAATAACTGAGATGGGGGAGGTGAATCAGTTATACTTAGTTCTAGATGTACCAATTGAACTTTTAATCACCTCAAATACCTCTAATCTAAACATTGAGTAGCTCAATCTCTCTAGAAAATATTCAGTAACATAATCTTGTAGTTCACTATCCATATAGTAAAAAAATTGTAGAATGTAAAACATCAACAATTAAATAGATTAGATAACATGCACACAAGTATGACATAAAAATTTAATGTGGAAACACAATTTGAGAAAAACCATTAGTAACATGTCACCAATTTTTTACTCTTTCGAAGTGAGCTCTATTAGGAGTGGCCTTTTTATAGGACTTAAGAATATTCCATTATAATTTCACCTTGATTAAAGTATTTTCATATGGTTGTTAGGTCAACCTTGATTAAAGGATTCCAATATTAATAAAATGGTTAGAAAGTAACAACAAGTTGATCTAATAAATACAACTCACTTTGAAAATACATATCACAACTCAGACCAATAGTTGACTCATTGACCAGCCTCCACCAAAATCTCCATCATCCACTTGGAAATCCTTCAAGAAATCACTCTTCTCCTTAACACTTCTGTGTTCAGCCTTCTACTCAAGTTTTCTAATCAACAAAATCAACAACTTCTCAACCTTGTTAAGGTCTTCAGTATCTCTATTGATTGTCTACAAGTTAAGCTTATATGCCTTCTTAAATAGGTAAATTTAATATTATTTTTCTTAGACATCATCATAGATCTTAGGGTTTCAATCAAGATCAACACATATAATGAATATATCCATCTTTTTGTTACCTCTTTTTTCTTCTAGAAACTTCTGCAAACTTCTCCCTAAACTTATGCATAGAAATCCTCAAAAATAGTTTCCCTTAAATAAAATTCTCCAATTCATCCATCCTTATCTTCAACATGCTTTCCATGTTCCAACAAATCAACTATGTTGGCTAGAAATCATGATTTCTTCATAATCTATCAAATGTTGCCCCTTGGCCAACCCTAGGTTCTTACACTTAGTTATCCCTAAATTACTCTGTCACTAATAACTATTTTGTCTAGAACATTTTCTAATACTCAATCAATATTGATGTTTGGTTGACACTATATTTTTCTTAGCCTATGCTATTGCTCAGTCAAATCTACCATCACTTGACATAACCTTCAAGTACATTAACCTTTTTCTCCTTTTCTTGATTAAGCCTACACACTTTGATGAAGGGTGCTCCACTTAATACCATAAACAAATAACAAAAATAAAGAAATAATAACAAATATGAGAACAAAATATGGACTTCTTATTATCACTGCAAATGTAGAATTATAGAACTCACAAATACAATATGCCAACCCACATGGGTGCTTTCATTACAGTAATTTGCAAGACTAAACTATGAACTACCACCCAAAGTTGTTTTAGATAATATTCATGCCTTTCTTAAATAGGTAATTTTATGTCACTCAGTAAGGTTCTAGATGCTCAAAATTAATACCTAGGGCTGATAGACCCTAACAATACATATCAAATTGGTCGAATACATCTATGACAATTATTTTGAAAATTTTGGGTAGCCCAACTTTGGAAGGCCATAACTCATGAATTGTTCCTCTGATTGGCTATTATAACAACTTTTTGTAAATGTTAGCTTCTAATCTACAAGCTCTAAATGGCATTGATGCCCTTCCCTCAAGTTTTTAGACCTCACCCAGGTAATTTAAGGCCTCCAATAGTGAGCCTAAAGATTTTTCTACAAATTTTTCCACCAAAAATTCGCAATAACTTCCCTAATACTTAAGTTAGATAAATGAGATTTTTATGGTCGGTCTATAATTCTAAAATTAACCTTCATATAGAAAATGAGAACTTTCTAATCTTGTATAAAAAAACTTACTAAAAATATCAAGTTCTCATAAATAGTAACTATAGTGGTTTCACAACACATGCCCCATTTTGCATAGAAATGGGGACCCTGTACTTTTTTTTTTAGCTTTTTGAGTCCCTAGTCTAGGGTCCTAGTCTTTTCTAGGGTTTTTCTTGATGTCTTTGGTTAAATCTAGGTCCTAGATTGAAAACCCATACTCTGGAAATCATCATCTGAAGGGGTAAGTCATTTTTTTGAAAGAAAAATGGTACACCTAGAATACCTCAACAAGTACGCTTGTGCACAAAAACACTCAAGAAAAGCACTTCCTCTTTAAAGTTCACAATAGCATAGCTACACACCTAGGTCTATAAAACATGTGACCTCCTCACCTATTCTCACCTTATTCCTTCATTCTAAGCCTCCTAGTTGCACTAGCATAGCTCTGGTAGGCACACTACCACACCTATGCTCCACAGAGACATTAAAAAAAAAAAATTAAACACCAAGAAAGGTGCATAGATGTACACCTTTTTACTTTGCAAAATACTTAAAAATTTAAAAACTTTAAAAGGCTAACACCTAGAAAGGTGAATAGTTGCATGCCTTTATACTCATTATGCATTTAAAAGATATAAGGGTGCACACACTCATATATTAAAGTTTTAGAAGGATAAAGATGCACCTAGAATACCTCTAAGGTGTGTCAGGTGAGCCCCTCTTTTTTTCATATCAAAGTTTAAATTAGTTTTTTTGGGTTTTTCCTATGTCATCATTAAGGTTGGTATTAATTGATTTTGGTCTTTCAATTTGGACTAATAGACATTGTTTTTTGTAAATACAATGGCTTCTTCATCATCCTCCCTTGCTACAAAGATGGTCCCAAAATCACTAATCTTTAAGTTTTACGGTGTTCTAGCAAAGTCATGCTTTGAAAATGATTATTCAAAGATCTGGGACACTGAACTTGCTCATAAAAACTTGAATGCATTCTTGGTGTTATGGAACAAGCCTATAGAGAGGTCCCCATTGATATGCACCCTAATTTGATCAAGACTAGTCAATGCAGCATCACATCTAGTATCGGTACAGTCCTCAGAGTTGATCATTGCACTAGTAGATAACTATGTTTCTAAAGAAAGGGTCATAATGAGTACAATTGGAGAGATTGTCCTAGATCTCTGACCTAAGAACATAAAGAAGGTGTTCCATCTTCCAAGGGAAGATTATTTTATTAGAAAAACATACCACCAAGTGGAAAGATGGTATAGAGAACCTGTGGAGGAAGCATCTAAAATTATCTAGTATTCATACCTCATTGAGAAGACTCGTCTAGGGCATAAAGCAAGAAAAGTGGACATGACAAGAGGTCTACATGAAATAGGATATCAAATATTTTATAATACTCTTGAGTAGAGTCACTAGGTTTCCAACATTGAGACACTTGAATATATGGATGGTGTATTTTATTGAGACTATAAAGACAATGAAGATGCCAATTGATTGTGCTTACATTCTTAGTGAGAACTTGGATGAGCAGTTGGTGATGGTTAAGAGTAACCATAAGTTCTACATAACATCCTATTTGGTGTACGTGTTAGCTACAAGGGCAAAAAATTATCCGGGACTCTTCAAAAAGGGCATCATGCATGATGAAAATGCATGGCCCTATATATTATATCCCTAGTTGGTAAAGAAAAATCTTCTAGAACATAGTAAGGAATATAGGATAGTGAATGACATATTTATATTTTCAATTATCCAGTTCATTGAAGGGGATTATACAAAGAGGATGTTAGAAGAGGGAGCAATAAAAATTTTAGAATTTGGAGCCTACTACATCCAATATAGAACATTCACTTATTTGAGGGTATCAAGTACCACTATCAATCCCAAGAAGCTCCCTAGGTATCCAAGTGATAGACTTATATTTCTAGAGATTTCCCCACAACTCTTGTTTTCTTGCGACAGAGTAAGGAAGCAACACAAAATAACTTGGGTATGGCCCATTACTATAGGACCATTTAGTGTCATCTAGAGATAAGATATTCCATATTTTGAGCCTTAGTAGGATCAATATCCCTTGGAGGAATATAACTCTCCTTTCCCTTATTTTGATAACATTGGGAGAGTATAGTATTTGGCTGCCAAGATATTTCAACATGAAAATGCAGTTGAGGATGATTGGATGAATGCAGTAGACAACTATGATATCAATATAAGGGGTTATTGTAGGATAAATCTCTATATGGTGAGTAGTACCTTGAAGATAAAGGTTCCTTAGAAGGTTATGCAATAGGATACTAAGGATGTGCTTGATACATTGTTTAATAGAGACAAGATCAATGATCGACCTATTATGAATGTGGAGATTGATAAGGAAGAAAACCCAGATATTAATCATAGGGCTAGGTATCTCATAAAACTGACCAAGGATTGGATCAAAAGACTATTCAAATTGGATCCAATTCCTCAAGTGGTAGTCTTAAATGCTACAATTTTCCTAGAAAGAGATCGAGGAGCTAAGGTAACAATGCCCACTTTTAGAACTCAGTCCCTAGTGAGGCCGAAAATAGTGCACCAACTTGATAGAGAGGTTGGATATTATAGGGTTCAAAAAGGTAAAGACAAAAGGAAGAGAACTTCTCCCTAGCAAGATGGTCTAGATGAAGAACCAACTCAAGCAATGCCATAGCTTGGTGCACAATATGTAAAAGGGTCAAAGAATGTTGAAGTTACACAAACCCAAGACAATCCTCAAGTTCCACCAATTGAAAAAGGGCAAGGAGGATTTGCAAAAAAAGTACAATAAGTGTCTCCACCTCTACAAGAGGTACAAACCTCCCCATCTACTCCTAAGAGAATAAATATCAAGACTCTAGTCAAGAGGAGACAGAAGGTGATTACAAGAGTTATTCCTTTCCCATTAGTCCTAGAAGTTATCCCAAAAGGAGAGGATGACGAGGATAAAGAAGATAAGCTTCCTTTGAATTGGAGGACTCATCTTTCTAGAGCCATAGAGTTGGATTTCAAAAGAAGCTCCAAAATTACAATACCATCCATTCTTGAGTAGGTTATTCAATCTAACACATCAGAAGATGAGTTGCAACATTGGATTGATGAACAAGAGGGCAAAGGGATTGATGTCTTTAAGATGTCAGATTTTGATTTTATGCCACTTTCCATAGAATTGGTACGAGATAAAATAAGGGATACTCAAACTAATCAACATCAATAGGAGGATTGGAGTTAGTTTTTGTCATATCCACAAGTACCCAAAGTAGCTCCAACATTACCAATTCAAATTATATTTTTTGTGGATAAAGGTTTGGCTACTCCTCTTTCTCTAAGAAATGAAGAAGAATAGGTTCAAGTAGAATAGGAGGAAGAGCCACAACAAATATTTACTAATGAAGTGTTAGAAGAAGAGTAAATATGAGAGAAACCTTAGTAGACTTCCCAAGACACAAAGGTGAGAACTATCAACTCCATAGATATAGAGACTCCTAGTATGGATCTCTAACAAAATGAGAAGACTCTGGAGAGCAGTAATAAGGGGAAGAGCATAGAAAAGAAAACTCCTTCTTCATCAAAAGGAAAATATTTGATGGATAATATTCCAAGATGGATAGGAAAAGAAGTAATTAGAAAAAGAAGGCAATGATATGATACTAAGGAGAAATTAATAAGAGAATTGATTGAAGTTCTCAAAAAACTTGATTCACTGCCAAAAGATGCACGGGCAGTGGCCTTCATCATGAGTGATTAGAACCATGATTTATTTTCTCATGTTTCAATCCCTCCTTTACATGCAGATGTTGAAGAATTGAATCTAAAAGATTATTAGATCAGGGAAGTTGTTCTTGGGAAACCCACATTGGACACCATAAAGTTGATGGTAACAAATGGGATTAAAGAATTATTTAGGCACTTAGAATAGGATGACATAGAATTGATAACACTTCAAAAATAGAATGAGATCCTAAAAGGATATCTAAAAAAAGTTGTTGGTCCTTTAGATCCTCAAAATCTCAAGGAGTCTTTGAATGCAACATTGGATAAAAGGGATAAGGAGACAGTGTAGCTAGACCCATTTTTGAAAGCTTCTCATCAATGGTGAGAATGTTTTGAAGAAACAGGTGTGTATATTATGCAAGGAAATATTAAGCTGCTACACCATATGTAGAATAATGTAGATAAGTTGGTAGCCATTTTCAATCAGGAATTCGGTTTGATGGATGAAGTACATACCTAGAGCAAGGACTTGAAAGCATTACAATTGATTAAAGGCCAAAGGCATCGCATGTTAATGGCAGTATACATAGTGAAAGAGTTACATAAAATTGATGATTGGATAGAGAAGATTGCAGATGGAAATAAAGTAATGGATACATTCAATGTAGATATTCATAAGCTAAAGGATCAAACCCAAGAGAAAATTTTAGAGGTAGAGAAACATTATAGTGATGCACATTTAGATTTTTTGAAGATGATTCAAGGGACAAATTGATATTTGTGGAAGTAGTTATTAAGAAATTCTAGAATTTTTTTGAAGAAGCTTCTAATGATGATGATATTACACAAGCATTCAGAACTAAAGAAGCATTACTAGACATAGATGTAAAACTTTGAGATTTTGAAGAGAGTCATGTTGAGGTGGGAAACTATAGGAAGAAAGTGAAGTACAAATATGAAGCCTTAGATTTTATAGATATAGCTCAAGTCACTAAGACTATTGAGAAATTCAAGAGCACATACCCAGATATAGCTTTGGTATAAAGGGGAAAAAAACCTAAAAGCTAGAATTTCAATTTTGACACTTGGTGAAATTTTGCATTTTTGAACCTACTTCTATGGTGTACAAGTGTGCTATGTGTGCAGGTGCACTATTTCTAAGGTGCACCAATAGTTAACTACCAGTTCTAAATTTAGAGCTTTCCATACATCAAAAATGCATTCTGACAGTAGTTTAACTCCTATAGACACCTAGTGAAGATGGAGCTTCTATTGTTGGCACTTCTAGACACTCCTACATCATCTAAAGGCTTTCTTTTTCTTATTTTCTCATGCTTTCTTTGTTTTAGGAGATGTAAGGGCTCATGCATCCATTTAATGATATAAATATGGATAGAGTCCTACTAAGCACTAGTTAGAAATTTAGTTTATACATAAATAGATTTTTTTATTAGTTTAGAAGCATATGTTTGCATAAAGAGACCTCTCACTCTCGACACAAATTGAGGAGATGATTTATATAAATTCAAGAATGAAACATGTATTCCAAGCCACCATTATTTTGATGTAATAATATATGCTATTGGTGTTGTAATTTGGAGTATAATGATTCTTGTCTAAGTGCATTATATTTTGTGGATGTATATTCATGGAATGTAATTGAGCCAACAGTTTTATTACGTTATTCTAGTTGTGTGATATTTTAATTCTAGTGTTTTCTATGGGTCTACAACTTCTACTAATGTACTTAGTATGAGAAGAGATCATCATATTATTCCTACATAGCTTTTCATCTTGCATGAGCACACTTTTTGTGGCCTTACAATTTGATGAAAAGTGAAACATCTTATGGTTACTAAATTCCCATCAATGATTGCATTAGTGGAATTAAGGAAGTGTTGCTCCTATTTTCATTGGTTACCACCGATCTTTTCAAAATCTTAACTAGTAGACATGTTGTTTTCATGTCCTATGTCCCTTAGAATTTTACTTTTTATGTTATTTTTTAAATTTCGTGTTACCCTATCTTCATTATTTGATTTACTAACCCCTTGGTTAAATTAGGAATTTGTATAGTTTTATTTCTAGATTGCTAGTATATTTCTTTTTTTGTGTGGTTATTCTTTTGAGATAGCAAGTAGATTCAAAATCATATCTGAATCAGTTAGAACTAGCAAAGGCCTCCTCATAAACACTCACATTTATCTTCTATTGAGAAAATTCTAGTAGGTTGCCAGATTGCCTAGAACCTTGGAGTTGATCATAGCTTGAATTTTCAAGAGAGGAGTTCAAAATGATTCCTACCATCAAGAATCATACAAAGTGACAACTCAATAGAAGTGGTTCTAGAAAGTGGGCCCCTTAACTATTCAAAATAGAAGAAAACAACTTGTAATTTCAAAATTCAAAATTTTTTGCAAGTTTAGAAAAAATTTTGAGCTTTTGAGCTTTTGAGATGCGCTGGGTGGATAGGTACATCACGTGCACTAGCTTCCAAGGTTCACCTTATTTTTGAGAAAGTGTACTTTTTTAGAGGTACACTTTTTCTAGAATTGATGCATATTTGAAGATCTTGATCCATCATCTCTATTTCAGAAAGCTTTAAGATCTTCACCTAGTGCACGCGAGTTCCTCAAACTTAGCCATTTTTGTAAGCCTCATGGTGACAAAGGATTCCCTTAGTTTCCACCATTTCCATTCCACATTTCATAATCTTCTTCAGTTACACCTCGACAACAACCACTTGTTATTCCACCAAATCCTGTAATGGCCTTTTTTGCAAATGTTGTAGACTCACCAATCAACTTGATAGGTGTACTCAATGATCTTCCTAAGAATCCTAAGAAGTTTTGCTCAAGTTTCATCTATGGAAAGACACAAACTAATGAAGATCACATTGAAATATTCAAGGAAATTTGCAACGAAAAGCAAATTGCTAACAAGAATGTGGTTCTTCGCTTATTCCCCTACTCTTTGGGGGATGTTGTCTTTACATGGTATGTCAATTTACCCCCTAGATGTATTGGAGACTAAGATAATTTCAAACAATTATTCTTGGAATAATTAAAAACCTTCATCAACCTAGCTGTGATACATCAAAAATTCATATCAATTAAAATGGACCTAGCTGAGATGGTTTCACACTTCAACCATCGCTTTCATATGGCATATCACAAGCAGGAAATTCCATACACTATAGAAATTGAAGCAACTATTTAGATTTATCTGAATGCTATGGATCATCTCACTACTATTTTTCTATGAAGACTTTTTGCAAGAAATATTAACACATTGGATAAATTTCTTGCAAAAGAAATTACCTTTACTAAGCAAGCGAATCCTAATGGAGGAGGATTGATGCTTCCAACTCAAGCTATTACAATGATGCGAGGAGCACCTATGATCCTAGCCAATTCATACCTATGAGTCCAGTTCCCTTATAATAGGTGCCCACTCTACAAAACCCAGCTATAACTTATCTAGGGTACGAGCCTCTAAAAGCTACTTTCTTCAAGAAAAAGTTAATAACTTCCATTGAGGCAAACAATAGTTTTTCCTTTGAGTTTGGTCAAATGAAGAAGGCCATGTCACAAATGAACAATGAGCTGACTTTATTAAGGTTGTCACAAGGACAAAATAACAATTTCCAAAGAAATAATGCTAGTCCTTACAACAATAGAAATTATGGTTAGAATTACAATAGAAATTTTAGTGGAAACAACAATGTAGGAAATAATAATGGAGCAAATAGTTACAATCCTCCTGATCATAACAAAAGCTTCCAAAGACAAAATTGACCATAAAACACTCATTTGAATAATTGAAGAATTCCTATAGATAGCACTAATAATAATTCTTAATATGTAGACATCAATCGATATGACAATGGTCAAAATGCACCAACAATGATGGTTCATATAACAGTGGAAATCAAGAAATGAATCAGAATTCACAAACAAATGGCAATGTGCCTCTTATGAAATTTAACACTATGCTACTAGAATCTTATGGTTCTACATAGAAAATATAGGTATGACAACTAGTCAACAAAGAAACCTTTTTTTCCTTTTAGTCAAGAACTAGATATTTGGCCTAAAGAGATGCTTTCTTTTTGCAATGACAATTGAAAGACTTATAATTTGCAAAGTATAAAAGAACCAATGATAGACAAGATTCCTTCAACATTATAACTAACTCCTCCGAATTTAAGAGTGAGCAATAATCCAATACCAATCAGGCCCTTATATGAAGGACAACAAAATCAGAATCAGGGAAATGTGCCAACAATCTTGAAAAATCTCGCTTGGTCTATTGAAAAGTATAGTGTGGTGGAAGATTTAAAATGAACAAAGGCCAATATGTCCATGTTTGGCATGCTACAAAATTGTCCCCATCAATGAGAGGTGCTAATGAAACCTCTTGATCATACTAAGACACTCCATTATATGAGTATTGTTCCTAAAAAGATGACATCTCAACAAGTAAATGCTTCAAAGGTAATGCCAACTATGTTTAAAGAAAAGGTTAAGGTGTCCCCATTTCTACTTAGTATCTGGATATATGGGAAGAATCTTCATAATTACCTAATTGATTTAGGAGCCTCTTGTAATGTTATGCCACTATTGATAGCACAAAATTTGGAAGTCACTCCTAAGCCTTGTAATTAGATAGTGATATAATTGGATAAAATAGAGGTGAAATTCATTGGTGTGTTGAAAGATGTTTGGATACAGTTGATAGTTGACCCCTAGATTCAAGACATCATTGATATACATGTGGTTGATATTCCTAAAACATATGAACTACTACTAATAGAGAATGGACAAATGCCTAAGAGGATGGTTTTCTACAGATTTTACTCAATTATGGTTACTATAGAAAGGGTTGAACAATCAAATCAAGATAGATGCAGAGCCAAAGTTAGAAACAATGATCATAGAATATAATGTACCTAATGAGGTTGATTTCTTACAGTCAAATTTAGGCTCTTACAAAGTGATGGAATTTCATACAATTTCAACCAAAATATCAGATGATAAAAATGAAGGACTCAAGATTTCAATCCCAAAGCAGGAGATCATGACACAATTCATAGATAACATGGTGGCTAATTTACAATGTTCAGGAGAAGAAATTGACCCTAGTATCCTACTTCTCCTAGGATTTTTCTAATTTCATAAAGTTAGTCATTCAAATTTTGAACGTTTATTATGCCAAGAAGTATTTGCTAAGGTATCGACACAGATGATGGGACTAAAGAGTGGAAACATTCCAAAAGATGAACCCATAGAAAATCAAATTCCTACAAACATATCTAAATTTATGGAAAAATTTGAAGAGGAAATTGAAGATCTAAATCCATTATATAGTGATACCTCTTTAGATGGTGGAGGTCTATCTTCTCCACCAAGAATGATCAAAGTTAAGAGAAAAAGACATATGTGAAAGGTCAAGGATGGACTTTAGTAGTTATCTATCTTGAACCCAAAGTGGATGAAATTACATAATTGATAGGGAAAATTCAAGATAAATAGGAAAAACATACACTTTTGATATCGAGGACTAACAATGAAAATCATCAAGTCTACCCTACAAAACACTATAGTGGATCCCCAAGAAATAATCCTTTCAGGCCCAAGTGAAAGAAAAGTTAAGGATGAATAAGAAAAGGTTAAAAAACCAAAAGAAGATCCAATTTGGACACTTTTCTTTGATGGTTCCAAATGCAAATTAGGATTTGACCCAAGTATTGAGTTGATCAATCGAAAAGGTAAGTCTTTTTACATAGCATATCAATTATAGTTGAGATGTACTAACAATGTTGCAGAGTACAAAGTATTAATCTGAGGACATCTTTTTGCACTAGAGAATGGAATCATAGCTCTCATGGTCAAGGGAGATTCTCAAATAGTTATATGGCAAGTGAAATTAGTATACTCCTGCAATGATAAGAGGTTGCTTACTTACAAGAAAAGAGTATGGGATTTAATGGATGATTTTGAGGCTTTGAATATAAAGTCAATTTTGAGGAGGAAAAACATCATAGCAGATGCCCTTTCTATTTCAGCTAGTGCATTACAACCTTTTAGAGGAATGAAATTGAACAGATTTTTAGTTGAATTGGTTGTTGCTTCATCTATCCCAGACAATATTATAAACTTCCAAGTCTTTCAAGATTGATGACACGCTGGATGAAAAACCTAAGGATGATTAACTTGAAGATGAAGATGGGATCCTAAACTTAAAAACCAACATTAGTCCTAAGCAAATGGTTAATTTGGATCATGATGAATCAACACTTAACTAAAGAACAGTCCAAGAAAAGGGGATCTAAGAATATGATTCTTATGATTTGGGAACTAATGAAGATCCTAGAATGGTCAGGATCTGAAAGGAGTGCAACGTGCAAGAAAGAGAAGATATGCTCAAATTACTTACTAAGTATAAGGATTTCATCACTTGGAGCTATGGAGAGCTCAAAACATATGATCCTGAGATTATTATGCATAACATTCCATTACTATCCTTTCTATCAAAGCCAAAGGCATGTTAATCTCATTAGTGAACCCTTGATAATGAAGGAAGTTAAGAAGTTTCTTGATGCCAAGATTATCTTTCCCATTCACCATTCTATGTGGGTGGCTAACTTGATTCTTGTGTGAAAAAAGACTAGAGAGACTCATCTTTGCATGGATTTTGGTAACTTGAACCTCATATCTCAAAAGGACAACTACCCTTTGCCTTTACTACATGAGGTTTTACAAATTGTAAATGGTTCAAAGATGATGTCTTTCTTAGATTGATATTAGAGTTATAATCTAGTAATGGTTGATGAAGAGGATAGGCTAAAGATGACCTTTTTGACTAAATGGGGGACTTTTTCTTATAGAAGAATGCCTTTTGGGTTGATTAATGCAAGGGTCATGTTTCAATGAGCCATGGTTAAAACTTTTAAAGGATTAAAAAAAAAGTGTATATTCATCTATATGGATGACTTAATTGTCTTTTCAAAGGATCAAAGCACTCACATTACTGACTTAAGACAAGTATTCAATAGATATCATAAATCCAACATATCACTCAATCTTAAGAAATACTCATTTAGGGTTACTAAAGGAAAGCTCCCAAGCCATATCATCTCTAAAGATAGACTCTCCACTAATCATGATAGAATTGAAGCTATTCTAAGGTTATCATCTCCTCACAGTCGAAAAGAACTTAAGTCTTTCTTTAAAAAGATACATTCTGTGCAAAAATTCATAAGTGAATTTGCAGAGATAGTTTGTCCCCTTAATGATTTACTCAAAAAGGGGGAAAAAATAGAATGGGTTTTGGAGATTAAGAAATCATTTGAGGGAATCAAAGTATCCATCTCCACAACCCTAGTACTAGTGAGTTTGGATTATGGACTACTTTTCAAAATATACTATTTTTCTTTACAACACCCATGTGTTGGGATTATAACATAGAAGAAGGAAAAGGAAGATGAAAGGCCCATTGCCTTTATGAGTTGCCCTCTAAAAAATGTTGAGTTAAATTTTTCCAACCTTGATAAATAGTATTTTTCTTTAATCAAAGTGGTAAAGAATTTTTGCCATTATATACTAAGGAGCAAGATATATGTGAATGTGCCTGATCAAATAGTTAAGATGATATGGGAATGTGCCTTATCCAATAGTTAAGACATTGCTGATGCAAAATAAACTTGGTGAAAGACTTGGTAAATTGATGGCAATCCTTCAAGAATTTGATCTAGAAATCCAACCCATGAAGTTAGTAAGAGGCCAAGGATTATCAAAAATGATAGCAAATAACTAGATCGAGGATGGAAAGAAATTCAAATTTGATGATGAAATAGATATCAAAGATTAGAAGAAGATTATAGTATCTCAAGTTGATATTGACCAGGGTATAATAATAGATGTGTGGTACTAGGATATCGTTTATTATCTTTTACAAAATCAATACCCCAATTAGATGAATAATTCATAGTGTAGGGGACTCAAAATGAATTGTGAATCCTACATGCTACATGATAGAAAATTGTATAAAAGGAACTATAAAGGAATTTACCTAAAGTTCTTGGGATACAAGGAAGCAAAAGAAGTTTGGGAACACTTTCATGATAAGTATGGTATAGGGAATTGGTTTGGCAAAAGCAACTGCTCATATGATTTTAAGATCAAGTTATTTCTAGCATACAATATTCAAATATACTTTTGAACATGTGTGCACTTGCCACATTTGTTAGCCTAGTGCTAATAGAGAAAGACATCCTGCAATGCCATTACAACTAGTGTTCAAGGTATGCCCCTTCATAAAGTGGGGGCTAGATTTTATTGGTCTAGTCAATCCACTGTCATTGACTAGACATGCTTTTATTCTCATAGCTACTAATTATTACATGTGCTAGATAGAAGTAGAGACATTTAGGAATTGTATAGCTAAGGTGGTTATGGATTTCTTGGAACAAAACATTGTTATTAGATTTGGGATACCATTCTCCTTAGTGTGCAATAATAGATCAGCTTTTGCATTAGTATTTTTTACTCAATGGGCATTGGAAAATCAGGTTATTATCAAGTTCTCTTTGAATTATTATTCACAATAAAATGGTCTAGTTAAGTTTATGAATAAGAACTTGATCACAACAATAAGATGATTATTCAAGGAGAATCCTAGGGATTGGAACACTCAACTCAAATATGTTCTATGGACAGGTCAAATTAGGGTCAAGAATGCTTTAGAGACATCTCCATATCTACTTGTCTATGAACAAGAGTTGGTATTCCCACTTACCAATAGGATTCCTATTTTGAAATTCATGAGTGGGTATGTTGAAGATGCTGATAGGGTACAAATCATATTATTGAATCTTTTAGAAATGGATGAAGAATGGACAATCGATTTGGAGTACACGGTGAAACATCAAGGTGTCATGAAAAGATGGTTTGACAAGAAGGCCATGATAAAGTCTTTTAGAATATCTAACCTTGTTCTACTCTAGGACAAGGCAAAAGAATAAGAATTTGATCACATCAATAAGATGATTATTCAAGGAGAATCCTAGGGATTGGAACACTCAACTCAAATATGTTCTATGGAAAGGCTGAGTTAGGGTCAAGAATTCTTTAGAGACATCTCCATATCTACTAATCTACAAACAAGAGCTGGTATTCCCACTTGACCTTAGGATTCCTATTTTGAAATTCATGAGTGGGTATGTTGAATATGCTGATAGGGTACAAATCATATTATTGAATCTTTTAGAAATGGATGAAGAATGGACAACTACTTTGGAGTATATGGTGAAACATCAAGGTGTCATGAAAAGATGGTTTGACAAGAAGGCCATGATAAATTCTTTTAGAATATCTAACCTTGTTCTACTCTAGGACAAGGAAAAAGAAAATTTGGGCAACCACACTAAGTTTCAACACTTGTGGATTGGTCTTTATCAGATCACAAAAATTATGGGAGAAAATACTTTTAGGCTGAGTTCCTTATAAGGGAAATTGGTTCCATTTCTAGTCAATGGGCAATTTCTGAAGCATTACTTTGGAGCCTAAAAAGAATTTAAAAATGTGCAAGTGTGTTTATTTCTGCAAGTGTGTTTCTTTTTGGTTATATGTTTGCTTTTAGTTGTGTGTTTATTTTTGATTTTTTGTTAGTCTAGGGGGTAGGTGCATTCAATATTTTATCTTGATATATTTTACTCACCACTCTTTGGGTTTTAACTTTGGAGAAGAGGTATTTAGAACTTTTTCAAAACATTTTAATGATTTCGTTTCTTATACCAACCAAGGAATGGATGAAACTTGCACTAATAGGGGACTTTAAATCTTGAATTCAGAATTGCAAATCAACAAGTTCTCAACACTTAGCAAATTTAAAGATAAATTATCTTAATTGTTGTCAAACCAAGGCTGAAGGTAGCAATGGATAGTCCAAACTCCACTTGTTCAAATAGAAGGGTCTTCCCAAAGGAATTACTAAGATTATTGTTTGGTGTGAGAGTTTCTAAAAAGTTCTTAAAAGAGGTCTACAAGGGATTTTCACAAAAGATTGAATCTGAGAAATGACACCAATGTATTGGGCATATGAATGAAGGATTCTACAAAGTCAGAAAAAGGTAATCTGACTATAAGGATATGCACTCTAAATAAGCTATCTAGTGTCAAAACCATTGCTTTATAAAATAATCAAATGGTGACATTATGAGCTACGTGAAACAAGTAGTCAAAAAATTACCCAAGACATCAAATAAAAAGTAATCACCCATTAAGAGCCCTCCAAATGGATTCTCTCATATGGTCAGACAAAGGATTGATGAACAACTTTTGTGAAGATTCTCAATGAATTGACCATAAGGAGTGGAAGATTGTTTCCAAGTTCTCAAAAATTCTTTATAGATTGCATTCTGAGATGTTCAAAGAAATGGATACACTTGACTCACACTGAACTTGGAGATTTGAGATTTTGAGGTTTTAACTATAAAGTGACTCAAAATATGCTTAGAGTACTTAGGATTTAGTTGGTATTTGACACATGTTGAAGGAGTGTTTTTTGATGAGGAAATATCTTTGTCATTCCTTCCTTTTGTCGGGGCTATTTTTTGTACTTTCACAACACACACCCATTTCACATAGAAATGGGGACCCCCTACTTTAATTTTTAGCCTTCTACATCCCTAGTCTAGGGTCCTAGTCTTTTCTAGGGTTTTTCCTGATGCCTTTGGTTAAATCTAGGTCCAAGTTTGAAAACCTAGATTTTGGAAATCATCATTTGAGAGGGTAAGTCATTTTTTTGCAAGGAAAATGGCACACGTAGCACACCTCACCATGTGCACTAGTGTTCCAAAACACTCAAGGAAAGAACTTTCTCTTTGAAGTGCATAGTAGCACAGCAGTGCAACTACGCAGCTATGCACCTCAAAGAGGTGCACTAGGTCTTGGGTCTATAAAACCCAAGACCCCCTCACCCCTTCTCAACTAATTCCTTCAATTTGAGCCTCCTAGTTACACCAATGTAGCTCTAGGTATGCTACTGCACCTTTGATCCACCTACACAAAAAAAGGTGTGCAATTACGTACCTTTTTACTTCGCAAAAACCTTAAAACTTTAAAAACTTTAAAATACTAACACCTAGAAAGGTGTGCAACTGCGTGCCTTTATACTCCTTATGCATGTAAAAGATATAAGGGTGCTACCAAGTATGTCCCATGAGGTGCGCTAGTGCACACTCTCATATATTAAAGTTTGAGAAGGAGAAAGGCACACCTAATGCACCTCCAAGGTGCACCAAGTGCACCCTTTTTTTGTATATCAAATTTTAAATTAGGTTTTTATTTTTTAGCAATTAGGGTTTTTTGGGTTTCTTTATGTCATCATTAGGGTTGGCGTCAATTATTTTTTCTTTAACTCTAGACTAACAGACATTGTTTTTGTGTAGATTCAATGGCTTCCTCATCATCCTCCCTTGCTACAAATATGGTCCTAAAACTAATTATCTTCAAGTTTTAAGGTGTTCCAATAAAGTCATGCTTCCAAGATGATTACTCAGAGATCTAGGACACCAAAATTAATCATAAAGACTGGAATGCATTCCTGATGTTATACAACAAGCCCATAGAGTGGTCGACATTGATATCGACTCTAATCTAATTGGGACTAGTCAAGACAATGTCACATCCAATATGGGTATAGTCCTCAGAGTTGATCATGACACTAGCAGAGAACTATGTTTTTGAAGAAAGGATCATAAAGAGCATAACTAGAGAGATCATCCTAGATCTCTAACCCAAGAACATAGAGAAGGTGTTCCATCTTCCAAGGGTAGATCAGTTTATTAGATTAACATATCACCAAGCAGGAAGATGGTACAAAGAACATGTAGATGAAGCATTTGAAATCATCCAATCTTCATACCTCACTAAGAAGACTCCTCTAGGGTATAAAATAGGCAAAGAGTGACAAGAGGTTATATAAAAGAGGATATCAGGCATTCTATAATACTCTTGAGTAGATTCATGGGGTTGAAGCATCAGGACACCTGAATATATGGATGTGCATTTTATTGAGACTATCAAGACAATAAAGATGCTAATTGATTGGGCTTCCATTCTTAGTCAGAATTTGAATGAGTAGCTAGTGATGGTTAAGAATAATCATAAGTTCTATATGACATCCTATTTGGTATACTTATTAGCTACAAGGGTGATAGATTATCCAAGAATCTTCAAAAAGGTAACATGCAAGATGCAAACACATGGCCCTATATAGTATATCCCTAGCTAGTAAAGAAAAAATTTCAAGAGCATAGCAAGGAATATAGGATAGTGAATGACGCGTTTATATTCACAATTATCTGGTTGACTAAAGGGGATTATGCGAAGAGGATGTTAGAGGAGGCATTGGCAAAGATTTTAGAAGTCAAAGCCTACTACATCCAATATCTAATATTCACTTATTTGAGGGTAGCAAGTGCCACTATCAATCCCAATAATCTCCCTAGGTATCCAAGTGATAGACTTATATTGCTAGAGATTGCTCGAAAAATTTTGTCTGCCTACGATAGGATAAGGAATCAACCCAAAATAACTTGGGTATGGCCCATTACTGTATGACCATTTAGTGTGGTCAAGAGATAGGATATTCCATCTTTTGAGCCTGAGTTGGTTTATTATCCCTTGGAGGAATATAACTCTCCGTGCCCTTATTTTGATAACATTGGGAGAGTGAAGTATTTGGCTAGCAAGACATTTCAACATGAAGATGCAGTTGAGGACCACTAGATGAATGAAATAGACAACTATGATATCTGTATAAAGGATTATTATAGGATGATTCTCTATTTGGTGAGCAATTCCTTGAAGATAAAGGTTCCTTTGAAGGTTATGAAATAGGATACTAAGGATGTCCTTGATCCATTTTTCAATAGAGATAAAATTGGTGATCGACCTATTATGAATTTTAATATTGATAAGGAAGAAAACTTAGATATTAATCATAGGGCTAGGTATGCCATCAAACTGACTAAGGATTGGATCAAAAGATCTTTCAAATTGGATCTAATTCCTCAAGTAGTAGTCTTCCATGCTATAGCCTACCTAGCAAGAGGTTGAGGAGATAAGGTAACAATGCCCATTTTTATGGCTTAATCCCCAGCGAGGCCAAAAATAGTGCACCAACTTGATACATTAGTTAGATATTATAGGGCTTAGAAAGGTAAAGGCAAGAGGAAGAGAACTTCTCCCCAACAAGTCAAGCCAAAAGAAGAACCAAATAAAGCACTGGCATAGCTTAGGGCACAAAATGTACAAGGGTTAGAGAATATTGAAGTCATATAGACCTGGGACAATCCTCAAGTGCCACCAGCTAAATAAGGGCAAGGAGGAGTTAAAACAAAAGTATAAGAAGTGTCTCCACCTCAACAAGAGGTACGAGCCTCCCCATCCACTCCTAAAAGTAGATAGATCAAGACTCTAGTCAAGAGAAGACAAAAGGTGATTAGGATAGTTATTCCTTTCCCATCAATCTCAAAAGTTATCCCATAAGGAGAGGAAGAAGATGATAATGAGAATGAAGAAGATAATCTTCCTTTGAATTGGAGAACTCATCTTTCTAGAGCCATAGGTTTTGAAGGGAGAAGAAACTCCACAATTACACCACCATCCATTATTGAGTAGCCAATTTAGTCTACTACATCAAAAGATGGGCTACAACAATAGATTGGTGAACAAGAGGGCAAAGGCATTGATGTCTTTAAGATGTTAGATTTTGTTCTTATGCTAGTTGGAATAGAATTGGTAAGAGATAAAATAAGGGACACTCCAACTAATCAATGTCAATGAGAGGATTGGAGTCAGTTACTATTTCAGCCACAAGGACCCAAAGTAGCTCCACCATCACCAATTCAAGTTACATTTTGTGTAGATAAATGTTTGGCTACTCCTCTTCCTCTAAACAATAAAGAGGAATAAGTTCAATCATAACTAGAAGAAGATGGCTAAGAAAAGAGGTAATTGGAAACAAAAGGAAATGATATGATACTGAGGAGGAAGGAATAAGATAATTGATTGAAGTTCTTAGAAAACTTGAGTCACCGCCAAAAGATGCACGGGCATTGGCCTTCATCATGAGTGATCAGAACTAGGATTTATTTTCTCATGTTGCTATCCCTCTACCACATGTAGATGTTGAAGAATTGAATCTAAAAGATTATCAAATTATGGAATTTTTGCATTGGAAACCCATGTTGGACACCACCAAGTTGATGGTAACAATTGGGATTAAAGAAGTGTTTAGGCACTTAGAACTAGATGGCACAGAATTGATAACACTTTGAAAATAGAATGAGATCCTGAAAGGATATCTAAATGAAGTTATTGGTCCTTTAGATCTTGAAAATATAGAGAAGAATTTGAATTCAATATTGGAGAAAAGGGATAAGGAAACAGTGCAATTAGACCCATTTTTGAAAACTTGTTAGAAATGGTGAGAAAGTTTTGAAGAAAAAGGTGTGCAGATTATAAAAGGAAATCTTAAGTTGCTACACCATATGCAGAATAATTTAGATAAGTTGGTAGCCATTTTGAATTAGGATTTTTGTTTGATGGATGAAGTACACACCTAGAGCAAGGACTTGCAAGCATTATAGTCTATTAAAGGCCAAAGGTATCAGATGTTAATGGAAGTATACATAGTGGAAGAGTTAGATAAAAATGATTATTGGATAGAGAAGATTGTGGATGGAAATTAAGTAATGGAGACATTATATGTTGATATTCATAATCTCAAGGATCAAGCCCAAGAGAAAATTTTGGAGGTAGAGAAACATTATAGTGATGCATGTTTAGATATTTTTAAAGATGATTCAAGGGACAAATTGATATTTGTGGAAGCAGTTGTTGAGTAGTTTCAAATTTTTTTTAAATAAACATCTAATGATGATGATATTAGACAAGTATTTACAACTGAAGAAGCATTACTAGACTTAGATGTAAAACTTGGAGATTTTGCAAAGACTCACATCGAGGTGTGCAAGCATAGGTAGAAAGTGAAGGATAAATATGAAGCCTTAGATTTTCTTGATGTAGTTCAAGATACCAATATTATTGAGAAATTTAAGAGAAAATGGCCAAATATAGTTTTGGTATGAAGGGTAAAAAAACCCAGAAGCTAGAATTTTAGTTTTGAAACTTGGTTAAATTTTGCATTTTTTGAACCTTCTTTAGAGGTGTGCAGGTGTGCTACGTGCAGCACATGCATAGGTGCACTTTTTAAGAGGTATGCTAGAATTTTTTGAAGAATTCATAGATGCATCAATAGTTAACTACTAGTTCTAAATTTAGAGCTTTCCATGCATTAGAAACACATTCTGACGGTAGTTTAACTCCTACAGACATAGTGGAGATGGAGCTTCTATTTTTGGTACTTCCAAACACTCATACATCATCTAAAGGCCTTGTTCTTCTTATTTTCTCATGATTTCTTTGTTTTAAGACATGTAAAGGCTCATGCATCCATTTAATGATATAAATATGGATGGAGTCCTACTAAGCACCAGTTAGAGAGTTAGTTTTTACATAAATAGATTTGTTTTATTAGTTTAGAAGTATATGTTTGCATAAAGAGATATCTCATTCTACACACAAATTGAGGAGATGATTTCCTATAAAATTGAGAATGAAACATACATTCCATGCTGCCATTATTTTGATGCAATAATATATGCTATTGGTGCTCCCATTTGGAGTGTAGTGATTCTTGCCTAAGTGTGTTATATTTTGTAGATGTATATTCATGGAATGTAATTGAGCCAATAGTTTTATTGCATTATTCTAGTTGTGCTATCTTTTAATATTGTTGTTTTCTATGTGTCTACAAATTTAACTAACATATTTAGTTTGAGAAGAGATCATTATATTGTTCCTACACAACTTTTCATCTCTCATGAGTGCACTTTCCATGGCCTTACAATTTGATGAAAAGTGAAATATCTTACAGTTACTAAATTCCCATCAACAATTGCATTAGTGGAATTAAGGAAGGGTTGCTCCTATTTTCATAGTTACCCACTGATCTTTTCAAAGGATTAACTCATAGATGCATTATTTCCATGGCTTATGTACATTATATTTACTTTTCATGTTATTCTCTTAAATTTATTGTCACCCTATCTTCACTATTTTCTTTACTAACCCCTTGGTTAAATTAAAAATTCATATGGTTGCATTGTTAGATTCCATTCATTAAAAAAATGGAAAATACAAAAACTATATTTCCTTTTTTGTGTGGTTATTCTTTTGAGATAGCAAGCAGATTCAAAATCTTGTCTAAATTAGTTAGAACCAGTAAATGCCTCCTTATGAACACTCACATTTATCTTCTACTAAGAGGATTCTAGTAGGTTGCAAGATAGCCTAGAACATTGGAGTTGATCATAGATTGACTTTTCAAGAGAGGAGTTTAGAAGGATTCCTGCCGTTAAGCATTGCACAAAATGATAGCTCAATAGTAACCACCATGTATACTAGTCATTATTAAAATATAAAAGGCTAAAAATAAAAATATTTTTGGGTGATGCAAGATTTCTCTTACACCCAAGATGCTCTTGCATCAAACACCTAGGGTAATTTGACAAGTGACCTTGTCGCATATCAGGTGTTTAGAAGAAAACCAAGATGGTCAACCTTCGCCCTTACTAGCCATGATGAATCCTCTACTGGCCTCCTTTCCATTTGACTAGGTATTCCAAATAAGTTCTGTTGCTTGTATTTTTCCCAATATGATTGTCCAGGATCTCCTAAATCTCCATTGTAGCTGAACTAGCTGCTAGAATATTCCATGTGCTTCTATAACTAAATCTATATCTCCTCCTTCATAATAGTCTATAAAATTTGAAATGCTAAATATTGGTGAAATATTTAATTTAATAGGAAAATCCACTTCATAAGAATTTCTTGAATCATGCCTTTTCACTATCTTGCATGGTCCAAACTTCTTCATCGTTAGCTTATTATATTTACCCACTAGAAAACACTCTTTTCTAAAATGAACCATGAATTGATCTCCAATTTGAAATTCCTTATACCAACTTTTCACATCTTCCTTAGCCTTGTAATATATTCATCTTTATAATGTTTTTCCTTACCTCCTCATGGATATTCTTCAAATGATTAACAAATTCTTTTGCTTCAACACTAGCTATCTCTAATTTAGTTAACTATCACTATTCATAAGCATTTCTAGGACTACTTCTGTATACAATCTAGAATGGTGACTTACCATTATTCCTATTGATAGAATTATTATATGCAAATTATTCCTATGGTAAAATTAGATCCCATCCTTTTGGTTTATCCCCAACCAAACATCTTACCAAGTTTCCTAAACTATGATTCACAACTTATATCTATCCATTAATCTATGGATGATGTCATGAATTGAACTTTAACTCTATCTTCAATTTCTTCCATAATGTATGTTAGAAATACCCAAAAAAATTGGTATCTTGATCTAAAACTGTACTCTTTGGCAAACCATGTACTCTCACTACTTCTTAGAAAAACAACTATGCCATATGAACAACATTACTAGTCTGCTTGCAAGGAATAAAATGTGTCATCTTTGAAAACTTTTTCAACTACCAAAAAAATAGAATCATGCCCTTACTGAGCTCTTAGTAACTGAAGAACAAAATCAATGTTGACATCCTCCTATAGCTTCTTTGGTATAGGTAATGGTTAATGCAACCTTGTATTTTGCTTCACTCTTTTGGCCATCTAACATACTCTATAACTTTGTACAAAATTCTTCACATCATGATGCAACTATGGGTAGTAATAATTCTCAGCAATGAAAGCTATAGTTTTATCTTTTGTAAAAATTTCCAGTCAATCCGCCACTATGTTTCTCCTTGATGAGATTCTCTCTCATTGAACTTCTTAGAATGCACAATTGGCTTCCTTTGAATAACATACTATCATGGATCATGAAATCCGGCCACTTTGTCCTATCAAGCATAATAGGTTATGTACAAGTCTTCGACACTTAACCAAAATTAGGAACATTTGGATACAAAGTACTAAGTTTCTTGAACCCAACCACCTCTATCTACATTTTTCTTAGCAAAAATTGTCTTCTACTAAGAGTGTTTTGAACTCTATTAGACTTCCCACTCCTGTGTTTCAAAATAGATGTATAAATCTATAAAATGCCAACCCACCTCAAATGCCTTTGTTTTAATTTTCCTTGACTATTCAAATATTACAAAGCTTGATTATTAGTATATAAGACAATATCCTTAGGAAGAACATAGTGTCTCCACTTCTTTAATGTTTTAATTATAGCATAAAATTCCTAATCATAAACAATAATATTTTCTCTTTGCATAATTTGATTTCACACTAAAATAAGTAATAGGTCTACCTTCATGGCTCAAAACAACTCCTATTGTAGTACCACTAGCATCACAATCTACTTGAAACACCTTGTTAAAATTAGGAAGTGCTAAAATAGGCTACTTAATAACTTTCTATTTCAACAAATTAAAACTCTTATCTGCTCCTACAATCCAATTAAATTCTTTCCTATCCCCTCTCATTGTTTTAGTCAAGAGTCCACAAATACTGCAAAAATGTCTTATGAACTTTCTATAAAACTAGCCAGTCCATGAAAGGATCTTATGTCTATCACACTCCTTGGAGTAGGCCATTCAAGGATAGCCTTCACTTTCTATGGGTCCATTTTTAGGCCTTTTTTCAAGATTACAAATCCCAGCTACACCAACTTCTTATTTATAAAACTACACTTCTTCAATTTTAGTAGCAATTTTTCTTCCCTCAACTTATCAAACATCTTTTGAATATGAATCAAATGTTCCTCCAATATCTTATTAAAGATTAAAATATCATATAAGTTAACAATGAAAAACATGCCTAGAAACTCTTTCAGTACCTCATTCATGAGCCTCATGAAAGTGCTTGGTGCATTGGTTAGCCTAAAAGGTTTGACTAACCACTTGTGCAGGCCTTCCTTTGTCTTGAAAGCAATCTTCAAAGCATCACCTTGTCTAATATGAATCTAATGGTACCCACTTTTTAGATATATCTTTGTGAAATACTAAACCCCACTCAAATAGTCCATAATATCATTCATCCTTGGTAATGGAAATATGTTCTTGATTGTAATCTTGTTGATAACATGAGAATCTATGCATAACCTCCATTCTCCATTCTTCTTTGGTGCTAATATAGCTGGTACAACACATGGAATTAGACTCTCTTGAATCAATCCCTTCTACAGCAACTCATGAACTTGTCTATTCAACTCTTCACTTTCTGCTAGTGTTATTTTGTATGCTACCTTGTTTGGCAAACTAGCTCCTAGAACCAAATCCATTTAGTAATTGATCTTCCTCATTGGAGACAATCCATTAGGTATGTTATCTAATACAATATCAAAAAACTCTCCCAACATATCTACAACTTTTTTAGGCACCTCCTCTACTTATTCATTACTATCTTTTGGAATTATAGAAAAATACATATGCTCACTCTTCTTACTTTTGAGAAACTCTTTTCCATCAACAAAACATATTCTAGCAGCACTACATAGCTTCTCTTCTTTCTCCTTCATCAACTTTAACTTATGCTTCACTCCATCCTTGGCTAGAGTGTAAGTATTTTCTTGCCCATCATGTACAACATGCCTATCAAACTACCACAGCCTACCCAACAACATATGACATATGTCCATAGGTATGATATCACATAGTACCTCATCTCGGTAGCTTCCAAATCTTGAACTTCAGTGAGCATTGCTCATTGACCATGACCTTGTGTCGTCTTGCACCCAAGCAATGCGATATGGATGTGGGTTTTTCTATCTCTTCAACTTCAACTTTATGACAATTACTTCTAATACTACATTATGGGTCAGTGCAAGAAGTTGCGTGTCACTTTTGGCCAAAAAGTGGAAGTGTTTTTCCTATTTTTGAAATGTTTTGTCAATTGATGTCAAAATTTGAGGTATTTAGAGATTGAATATAAAAAGACTCTAGAAATAAAAAATTTAGTGTTCAGTATCTAGTTTTTTAATATATAATTTATTTGTGTACTCATATGATAGATGTTTTTTTTCGTATGGATATTTAAAAACCACCTTTTGAAAATGCCTATTTTAGGACCATACCACGCTCATGTACGGAGACCATAATTTGACAGAAATAAATGAATTTTTACAAATCCTTTTAAAGGGAGTTACCTAATACACCTAAGATTGATGACAATATTTTTCCTTAATTTTTAATTGAATAATTTTATTATTATTAATTATTAATTGGCTGTAAAGGTAAATTTAAAAACCTCTCATGTACGGACCACATAATTTGATCAAAATCTTACTTTTTTCAAAAAAAACAAATTAACATCAAAAGAATTGTATGTAGATTGAAGACATATAAATTAATTTAAGAAAAATTATAAAATAAAAAAGTTATTAAAGTTTTAGTGAATGTCACTTTTTAATGTTTAGGAGATAGTTTTGATTAATAAATAATGGAAAAATAGTAAATAAACTAATAACACTATAAAATTTACATTTTTGGAATCAGAATAGTAAGACATATAATGAATTTTTGTCTCATCAAAATATTCAATGGGGACGACTATAAAAAAAATATGACAATACCAGAAATTATCGATTAAATGCATTAGAAAAAAAATAGATCATAAAGGCATGGCTTGGTGGGACCAATCCTATGCCATGCCTTTCCCCAAGGCAAAACCCCATGCAAAAGTCGAGTGCCATACCAAATTCCTAGTCATGTCTCAAGAATCAGGCACTTGATTTGTAATTCAAAAATTGGGTGCTTGATTGCTTTCAACCGTTGTACCCGATTGCTTAAAAATTGGGTACCCAATTCTTTTTAAAATCGGGTACCCATTTCTAATGTACCCGTTGGGCCCCAAAATCTGCCCCACAAATCGAGTTTCATTGATTGAAATGATTGAATAATAGTTTCGATCTACAACAATGAATTATGTCATGCTTATTCTATTTTCTTGTCTTCTTATACAACTTGCAATCTACTGATTCAAATTCAAAATTGGTGCAAACATGGGATAAAAATAATGAAGAAAGAAGAAAGCAAAAGTTCTGACAAATGAGGAGATTGTAGCAAATAAAGAGAATGAAGCATGATGTCAATGAGAGAGAAGATAGAGAATTAGAGACTTGATCAATGTTTCAAAGGAGAAAGACATTGAGGATACCATGATGGATGAAGAGGTCAGAGAAGAGAACCCAATACAAGAAAATTTAGGTGCACATTCTAATCATGCATTCAATATAAGTGTGTCTCCAAACCCTCAAATTTTCTCTCGCGATGAAATTGGTGATTTTTTAGAAGCAGGTTACGATTTAGATTTTCTTCATGAGAAGCAATTGCCAAACCATCATGCACAAAAAACTCTAATTGAAATGCATGCCCCGAAAGAAATACCAAGAAAATTTTAAAATGATATTCAAATCCCAAATAATAGTAAAAATAGTAAAGTGTCTAAAAATAAACATTGCATGAATATAGACATAGAAACACCAACTACTGAAAAAACATGTCAGAATGATAGTAAAGTGTCTGAACATAATTTTAATATTCCTAATGATTTGTTAGATAATATTGAGGGATTGGTTTCATGGAGACAAATTAGGACACATGCTAATAGATTGTATAGACATTTTTTTTATAATAAAAAATTTGGGTTTCAATGTCAGCTAATGTTGCAATTAATTAAAATGTCTAAAATGCGAAAACTAATGAGAAGGTTGGGAATGTATGAAAAACTCAAGAATAAAAATGAGTCTTTAAAAAAAGTTGTATCCACTATTGGTAGTGCCTTTGATGTTATTGAAAAGAGAAGTCAGTCTAAAGATAAGAATGCAGCATGATGAGCAATAACAATAGCTTTAGTTAACAAATCAACATTTGACAAAAGATTGATTAGCAACATAAGTGGATATCTTAATGTGAATTGTAAGACTTTAGAAAGAGTTTTAAAGAGAAGGGTTAACTTTGAATGTGATCCAACAAATATTTTATGGACTTCTAGTGGTAGACTCGGCTAAAAGCACAAACCCGTGTCACCTTTTATAAAGAAATGTGATATCAGAATGTGACAGTTCAACATTAATGACAAAAAAAATGGTATTTGTGTTTAAAATATGAAGATGATGTAAACTGATGAAATGTGTAGAATTGTATGAATTTTATGTCTATAATTTTAATAATTTTTTTGACTAAGAATTTATTCATTTTATTTTATTTTGAAGTCCCTTTTTTAACTGTAAAAAATATAAGATGTAGTTCCCGTCAAACAAGTATGTGCAAATCATCTTTTTTTCTTCTGATTTGAAAATATTTTATAGATGACATGTATAGCTAGTGAAAAAAAAAAGAAATAATTATTTTTTATGTATATTTTCTTTGTTATAAGTACTCAAGTTTGACCTTGTCAGAATCCAACAGTTTTTTCCTCCCGTCAAAACTTCCCTATCAAATCTATACCTTCTTGAAAAAAAATTACATATTCATGAAGAGGATTCTCTCCTCTAGTGATAAATATAATTTTTTTATTTTTTTATATGATTTACTATTTTTTTTCATTTTTTGAGAGAGCATCTTCTGAAATGTTGAAATATCGACTTATAATATTTTGAGATTATAATATATGATAACTAATCAAAACACTCAAAAATTTATATAATGATGATATTGAATCTGAGATCTATAAAAGGGTATTTTTAGTTTTTGAAAAAAATTGAGTTTTGATAGAAAAATGAGATTTGACCAAAACAGGTTTTTGTATCACAAACGGTGACACAGATATGTGCTTTTACCCACTCCCGAGATGTAATATGAAACTTACTAGTGAAGTCAAAAGTTTGATTGAAAACTTTTGACATGATAATACAAGAGTGTCACCTAATTCAAGAGATGTTCTTAAATTGAGAATTGGGTCAAAAATATGTGATCCACATCCTAAACACCTTTTGGACATGATTCAAACTAAATTGTTTTAAAAATTTGTAGATGGTAAGGTATTAAATATCACCATTTGTCAAAGATCTTTTGAAAAGTGTAAACCATGGTATGTAAGGATTAACAAGGAAAGAATCACATGTTGTTGTAAAACTCATATTCAATTTCATTACCATTATGATGTATTTCGATCTATACGTGGTACCATGCATAGTAAAGAAATGTTGCAGGAATGTGGTATAAAAATACCACCTCAAACTATAAAAGATTTCATATCAGGTTTGTTTTGTAAGCCACCTAATGATCAATACTTTCTTTTCAATGCATGTGTTTCTAGTACATGTGATATGTGCAACAATCTTTCTTTGTTAGATGAATGTTTGCATGAAAATGCTTTGACTACTTTTGGACAAAAATTAGTTGAGGTAAAAAGATTCAAAACTGTTGAATATCTATTGAAGGATGGGAATATTGGAAGAAGGTGTGATCTAGTTAGAGATAAAGTTAGTTGTCATGCATTTATTTATGAGTTTAAGAGTGTAATCATACCAAAATATGTTAAACACTTCCAATATTCTAGATGGCTTGATGGAAAATTTCACATATGTAAGAATACATTTCCAATTGGTACTATACTTTCAATTGTTGACTTTGCAGAGAACTACATGCTTGCACTGCAAGAAGAGGTACAATCGCAATATTACAATTTAGTGCAAGTAACAATTTATGTTCATATAGTTTATAGCATGCACCTAATAGTATAGAGGAGGATCAAAAAATATTGAGAGAGTACCATTTTTATATAAGTGATAATAAACTCCATTCATCTAAATTTGTCCAATATTGTTTCAAGGTCTTTTATGATAATTTAAAAGAGAGACAAATTCAAATGACACAACATTGGATATGGTTAGATAATTGTATAGGACAATTCCAGAATGCTAGAATGTTCTATTAGTTGAGTAGGACACATAGGAAAACTAACATCCAACATGTATGGAGTTTTTTTGAGGCTAAACATGGTAAAGAAAAACATGATGGTGCTAGTGCATGTGTGAAGAGAGCCCTTAGTAGAGAGCAATTAAAATTTGACGAAAAAGATAAATTCAAAAATGTACATGAGATTGTCGAATGATGTGACAAATATTTATACATGAGATCAAGTCAGAACTCTACAATCAAACATTTATTCTACCTAGTTGAAGAAAATAATATCCCTTCAAGATATGACTATGATACAATTAGTGGGTCAACTAAATGGAATTCATTTAGGAGTTCAAATTCTAACACTTGGACTATATGGACTAGGGAGCTTACTTGTTTTTGTCAATTTTGTCTTGGAGGTGAATGGGAAGAATGTGAGAATATAGAATGGGTTGAAGATTGGCAACAAAGATCATTAGCACCTACTGACATGCATTTTGAAGATGATATAGTAAATGAAGGCCAAAATGTTACTTTTGCATCAAAAGACTATGATCGTATTTCAGACCTTATAGAACCTAGTATGCACAATTTAATTATATTTTTTTGTGATCTTATGCTTCAATTTATATAATTTTCATATGTACACTCATGCGATGAAAGTGTTTCAATACTTTCTTATCTTGTACCTGACATTTTTATGCTATTATTGTACCTAGTGATAATGATGAATAGACTAAGTATTGGCTAGCTAGATGTGTGGAACCTAGAAAAGATTGACATGTCATCAAGTAGACGATTATGGTTTTGAGTATCCAATTGGGTTTTTCATTGTAGCTGGCACCTAGCTACGTAGCTACCTAACAAGAAGAAATGGTTTACCACCATTTGTAAACTACCAAACCGAAAAGAAGATTTTACACTATTCTCATTTGGTTGTGGCAACAACTATCAAATTAGAAAGATACAAAGGGAGACCCACCAATAAGGTATTATGGAAAATTTCAATGGACGAGCATGAGACAATCATAGATGCATTCCAAAAGAGAGAGGATGCAGATGGTACAATGGGATGACTACATTTAAATCAAACACATGTAAGTTTTTTCATTATTGTATTATTTATATATATGTGTACTTATATAATTTAATTACATGTATGTTTGTGTTGTCAATACCAACTTAGAGAACTTATATACCTCTTATTTAGGTCTCAATTACAATTTACGCAAATTTAAATGTTAAAGTGGATCGAACATCAACATTTTGTGCAATTTCACATAGTAAGTACATACAAATTACACATATATTTACATAGTTCAAATACCTTGAATATTAATTTATGTTTTTATTAACATGTGTTTTTGTTTTACAATTTTATTTTACAGGACCTCATTTGAAGAGATGTGTTGAACCAATTTTATGTTTTGAGTTCACTGAACTATAAATATATCATTGACATTGTCTTACATATATTGTGAAATATGTTGTACAAACTAATTCAAAAATGAGAGTTTACTTCTATTTGAAAGTTAAAGGTATGCACTTGATAAATTATAAATTAATTGTCAATTTAAGTAATGACCTCCTATTTTGTTCCATTACTTTTACATTCAAGCATGTTTAAATTAATGTTTGTTTGAAGTTTCAAATTACTATTGATTGTAAAATTAAAACCAAGTCACTTGTACATGATAATTTAAAGATCATTATTCATTGTATTGATTATATTTTAGATCATTACTCATTGTATTCATTATATCTTACATTACCAAACAACACATTAAAATTGCTTATGATACATTGTTAGGTACATTATCCATACTTGCGTGTCTGAAGGGGACATGGGAGTCCTAATAGGTCATAATAATTTCTATACATTTTAATAAGTCTTAATATGTTTACTAGCACATAATAGGTATTATTGGGTGATAATGAGTCTTACATTACCAAACAACACATTAAGATCACTTATGATACATTGTTAGGTATGTTATCCATACATGTGTGTCTTAAGGGGTCATAGGAGTCCTAATAGGTCATTATGTCTGTTATAAGTTATGATAGGTATTCATATGTTTACTAGCACATAATAGGTCTTATTATGTGATAATGAGTCTTAGATTACCAAACAACACATTAAGATCACTTATGATACATTGTTAGGTACATTATCCATACATGTGTGTCTTAAGGGGACATAGGAGTCCTAATAGGTCATTATGTTTGTTATAAGTTATGATAGGTATTCATATGTTTACTAGCACATAATAGGTCTTATTAGGTGATAATGAGCCATACATTACCAAACAACACATTAAGATCACTTATGATACATTGTTAAGTACGTTATCCATACATGTGTCTCTTAAGGGGACATAGGAGTCCTAATAGGTCATTATGTCTATTATAAGTTATGATAGGTATTCATATGTTTACTAGCACACAATAGGTCTTAATATTAGGTGATAATGAGTCTTACATTACCAAACAACACATTAAGATCACTTATGATACATTGTTAGGTACATTATCCATACATGTTTGTCTTAAGGGGACATAGGAGTCCTAATAGGTCACTATGTCTATTATAGGTTATGATAGGTATTCATATGTTTACTACCACATAATAGGTCTTATTAGGTAATAATGACTCTTACATTACCAAACAACACATTAATATCACTTATGATACATTGTTAGGTACGTTATCCATACATGTGTGTCTCAAGGGGACATAGGAGTCCTAATAGGTCATTATGTCTGTTATAAGTTATTATAGGTATTCATATGTTTACGAACATATAATAGGTATTGTTAGATGATAATGAGTCTTACATTACCAAGCAACACATTAAGATCGCATATGATACATTGTTAGGTACGTTATCAATACTTTAAATCTAGTATGTCAATTTTATTTGTATGAATCTCAATGCATAAATTTGATGTGATATTTATCCAATAATGCTCTATAGATAGTTAAAATTATTGTTCATCTTGCATATATACTTACAAAATTTGTCATATGTTCATGAATAAAATATGTCAGAATAAAGAAAATGGTTTGAATATACTTAAAACATGATGAAACATAATAATATATACTACATACATAAGCATGATAAGAAGTCATAAAAAAATAGTACATGGTCTAACATACAGTTTTAACTATCCTAACACAAAGTGTATACATCATAAACAATATACATCATAAAAACACAATATGCAGGTGCCAATAAGACCTAATCTATTTGATTTAATGTCCTCTTTACTCCACACAAAGAGGACTTATATGGATCGTCATGTGAAATATGAGTCGTCTCATCATGTCAGACATCCTGTGAGGTAGATTGATCACCTGTGTAACATGAGGCACGTATCATCATGTACATGCTTAATTGAAATGGGTCTCAAACTCTATCTTGCAAATAAATTAAATATTCACTACATAATAAAATAAATACCACATGAGATGGGTGTCCCTCACTAATGAGAGGAGGCGCACTGTCAAAACTACCAAATGCAGCAGTGGTGAGGTCCTGTAATTTACAATACATACATTTTTAAAATGTTATTTTAGAGCATAATGAACTATAAATTATGTACATAAATCACAATATTGACCTCAAATGATGATTTAGGTACCTCCATCTAGCTAAGTCCTACGCTCTCAGCAACACTCATGGTGACATAGTCCTAAAATTATGGATACATAAATGTTTAGTCAAAATTAAATATACATGGATAATTACAAAGTAAATAATTTGATTTTTTATACACTATAAATTTAATATGTATATATATCATACCTAAGTGGTAGCCAATGTCACAGATGTGTCTACAGGTACGCTAGCATGATAATCATAAGATGGAGTCAAAAATAGACTATACTGAGGCCTGTATGGATGAGTATGATATGGCTCTTATTTGTAAAATCAAAACACATAAAATATATATACATGTGTGTCAAAATAATTCAGATTATAAGTTAATAATAATGTACATACATAAAAATAATACAAATTATTTTTCTTTAGTCAAAAGTTCATACTGCATGTATTTGAGGCTATGCCTTAGTGGTAACTAGAGTAGGACTTGTACTAACATCAATTTGTGTAGATGCAAAAAATCCCTACAAAATTAGGTAAAAAGAACATATGAGCACATGTTATTAAATTCAATTTTGAATGTACATTTTTTTAGTGTAATTCAAAATGCATAGCGTATAAGGGACGCCAACATTTGCAGGTCTCAGAAAAAGAGTATACTGCCTCCTAGGAGGAATAGTTTCATCCATCCTCTATTATTTCAAAAGTGCAAATTAATATGGTTAATACAATTACACATGTATGTAGAAAGTAAATAATTATGTTTACTTTATATTTATATTAAAATTAAAATTTTACTTGCTGCTCTTGACTCTCTCCAACCTCTCCCTACTGCATGAGGTCAACAAATGATGACACGTCTATCTCGCCACTACCATCACCATGGGAAGTGTATGCATCATCATCAAAATCTGCACCCTTAGCATAATGGCCATCATGTGTTGCATCAGGACTGCTCTAGGGGCCTGTGCATATGCCTCCACAGCTAGTACAAACATGTCCAAGTCGAGGAGCATGTACCACCTATGTCCACTACTATACTAAATTGCTTGAAAGGGCACTCAAATGGGTAAAAGAAGATGAAACTTCTCAATGATGGTGAGGAGTAGGCACAATAGGTGCAGGAAGAGGTACAAGGGGCTCAGCTCGCCTATAATTTCTCATTCTATCACTCAGCTTTGCCCCAGGCCTATCCTGAGACATCCCTCTACCAACCCCCTAAAATGCTTTCATATCAAAATAGTTGGGTTTCAAACCCAACTCAAACTTAGCCCATAAATTCCTAAGCAAGTACATGGGCACCTTATGGTTAGCATGTGGTAGATGGTCATATACCATCCACCACCACTCCCAAAAATGTGCTGCTATATGTGAATGTGTACACCACCTAATGGAAATGTGAGGCTTCTTATCATTAATTTCTTCACCCATCTTAGGGTTTACAAAATAATGTTTAAAATTATCTTTACCTGTATGCAGGTTATAAACTTGTCTGTATGATAAGCTGTCAGAGTAGAAGGCACACATGCTTTCCCTCCATGATCTAAATGAATCAATGTCTAAATAAAAATGATGGATGGATTTAATCATGCCTTACATGGTATCTGCAAGATGTAGTAGGTGAGGGGGGGGGCGGGGGGGGGGGGGGGGTGCCTCTCACGTCGGATAGCCTCTATAACACGCATGAGCTCGTTGAGGTTACACCTCATAGTCTCGGGGAGGTCATCTGCGGTGGGCGGTGGAGGTGTGGGTGGAGGTGGAGGTGGAAGTGGAGGTGGAGATGGAGGGGGTGGAGGTTGGGGTATGGGGAGGGGAGGAGGTGGTGGTGGCTCCATCAAATATAATCTGCATATATGTTTAAACAACGTAAAACATAAAACATGACAAAAATACATCACAACATAAAACATGACAAAATTACTATTTAATAAAATTTAAATCTAAAATTTATCAACTAGATCTATATAAATGCACATATCTTTATTAAAATCATATCAATTAAATAAATAAAGTTAAACACTTAAGTCAAATTAAACATTAAATACCGAATTTTTAAGTCTAATCATAAAATAATTCTCCAAAAAACTATATCTATTAGTTCAAGATTTATTTTCTTAAAACAGGAGCCACCAAGCTAATTTTTCTTTCATGTACACTTATTTTGTGACACTGGGGGATTTTATGAACTCATTATGGATTATATGTTCATCTCAGGATGAAACAAAGTTAATATTATGGCAAGGTTATGGTTTACAATTTTTTTATGCTAATAGTTTTCATGATGGCTAAGCTTAAGATTATTATAATGATTATGGTGCTTTAATGTTAGGGAACTTACCTAGGATTATGGTTTTAGTTAGAATTATATTTAGGTTTCGGATATTTATTATGGTCCTATTGTTTATAGGATATATAATAGATGGTGTTAGGATGAGAGTTAAGGTTAAAATTAGAATGAAAGCTCAAAGATAGAATTATGATTTGATTAAAAAATATTTATGATTTTAGTTTGAATCCTAAATATTATACGCTTTTTAATGCAAACTATAAGTGTAGATCATGTCAGGTAATGAGCTAATACATGTGAACCCTATCCCTAACCATATAATAAAACTAATTCTAATCATAATCCATAATTCATTACCTTATGAAGCTTTGGCTATCCATTTTATTTCCAAAGTAATCCCTTGAACTTTCTTAAAGTTTTCATTCCAACTTACTAATCTTCTTTCTTTATGTGAACTACTCCTGGTAGCACGATTCTTCATATTTCCTTTTCCATGTGACCACAAAATGTTCCTAATAGATTTATATAGAAGACCAAACTGATTTAAATAAAATAAGTAAGAAGAAAATAAGTACACTCAATATGAGGAGAGAATCTTTTAACATACTTGAATTCTACCAACCAAAGTGAGATAATTAGAGTTCCAGTTGTTGAGTTTTCCTAAGATTTTCTTGTTGATATAAAGACACATTTCATTATATGTTAGGGTTTAATACAAATGGAATCCCTAGGTACCTAACCACTTAATTATGACATCTCCATCCAATACCATATTTACTACACAAGGTAGGGGACTCAATATTTAGCCCCAATAAGATAGATGTAGAGACATAAATCTTACTACCCGATACAAAGAAAAGAGGTCCAATTTGATTATTAAATGACTCATGTTGCACTCTTGTAGTTTAAAAAGAATACAAATATTATCAACAAACTATACGTTAGATACTTATTAATTATTTGGAGAGTAGATCCTCTAACTTTTAGAGACAACACATTATCTCTAAGGAGATAATATAATGAGTCAACAACAATAAAAAATAAAGAGGATGCAAGAGGACACCCTTTCATAATTGATCTAGAGAGTCCTAAAAATTATGATCTAACCCCATTAATTTCTTTACTAAAACCCTGAAACCAATCATAAGAGAGGACACCATTTGACATAATATTGGATGGAATCTTGGGCTTGCAACATCATCATAGTAAAACTCCATTCTACCCTTTTGTAGACATTTTCATAATCAATTACTTGAGCATGCCTACACTCTATCCTAGAAATGTTTCCCAATCCAAAGTCTTCCAATAGGTTATCAAGTTCCCCAATATGTATAAATATCCTTAACAAAACACTTTTGTGTAGGGTTAACGATCTTGGGTAGGATATATTCTAGTCTAGAGGCTAAGACCTTGGCAAGAATTTTGTATGATATGTATTTAGGAGTGTCTTGTCTCTAATTTTTAATGATATTCTTATCTCCCCTTGGGGATAAATTTTATGAGCCCTCCATTGATTACTTGACCTAGGGATTTCTCATTACTAATTTTTTGGATGGAGGAGTTGATTTATGATAGAAATGGGTCTATCAAGGAATAATGCATCTTCATTAGGAATTATGGTTCTCATTTTATCCCTATCTTCTAAATTAGGAAAATGATCTTACTATATATCACTAGGAGGTGGGTATTTATTTTTATAGAATAAGGCAATATTTTATTATGTGGCCTTCCATTCTACAAAGGCAATAAACATTTAGGCTACCCATACAAGAAAATGGGAAACAAACAGGGGAATCTCCACTCTCCAAAAAAAACCTTTTAGGGATATCCAACCCAAGATAAATAGAAACTAGTCCACCCTAACATAATTATCTAGTTAGGGATTGGGGTGTTAGAGTGTTTCATACCCTCCTAATTAGATATTACATGATGAATACTCACTTAGGATATAAAGGTTTATGCATCCAATGCAAAGACAAGTTATTTACTTCTTTAGATATATTCTTAGGCATCCAAGGGTGTAGGTTGGGCTCCTACTCCCATTGATGTTCCACCTCCACCTCTTGATGGTGAGGGAGGGTTACTTAATTAGATTTCTAATTCATTCAAGTCTCTTCTAATTTTTTTATGATGTATCATTTTAAGACCTTGATATCAATGTTTAATTAGTTTTAGGATTAGGGTTCAATTTGGTTTACCGTTTGATTAGGTCTACATGCTTAGGTTTCAATTAGGACAAGAGTTAATAAATTGAATTAAGTTTTAAAGTGCTAAATTTGGTTTTAGATATAGAATTATAGTTAGAGCTTTTAGATTAAAAACCAACATTAATTCAAAAAAGTTAGTTTTGAATTTTGTTTTAAAGTGTTGAATATATTATTGAGTTCTAGTTTAGGGTGATTTGGTTTACTCTTAAGGTCAACATTTAACTTGGTTCAATCTTAGGGTAATGGTTAGATTTGGTTATTGGTTGGGGAAAGGGTTCAAGGTAAAATTCAAGGTTTGTACTTTTAAGTTGGGATATATAATCAAGTTTAAGATCATGGTTTAATTCAATTTGGTTTATAAGTATAATATTAATTAGTTAAGGGCTAGGGTTACCTTTCAATCTAGTTTGATATATTCAATTTGGTTTAGGGTTACCCAAGGGTTAGTTTATTTCAGTGTTAAATATTAAGATATAATGCTTTGATATCACTCATTTTTTGATATTTTGATTATATCACCCCTATACATTGATAGTATATGCGATGAATCTTAAAAATATTATTTGATTTCATTACATGTGTCATGGTAATTTTTTTTAGTTTATGTACATGAGATGCTCCTATATATGGTGTTTTTCTTTTCTTATTATATAGTGTTATATATATATATATATATATATATTTACCTAAGTACCCTTCTCAATTATCTATGATGGACATGTTGTAAATGACATATCTCTATATGATTCTTTTGATATGATATGCATGGATAATATATATAATGAAAATTTTAAATCCTTCCTATGCAATAAATGGTGTAATTAGATATGTACAAATGTTTTTAGATTCACATGTACATGACATGTAGATGTAGATATGATGCTCCTCTAGGATAATTTAGTTTATCATAAATAAGGTTACAATTTTAGGGTTTGAGATTTATAAAATTAGTACTCAAGGTAAGATAGGAAAGTTATTTAATTATTTATATATTACCTGGTGTAGGTTATAGCAAATTAAGATTAAGGTTAAGACAATAGTAAGGGTTATGATTAGAGTTAAATTCAATACAAATTGACATTATAGTTAATCCTAAATGATGCCTAGCCAAAGGATCCAAAGAACTAATCAAAAGTTTAACTAAGCAAGCAATAACATACATACAATAATTTACATTTACAAAAAAATAAGAGATTGCATTCCTTAATGAGCACATTTACATTTCATTTTTAAATAATTATAAGTACTAAAAGTAACATAAATAACACATCCACATGAAAGAATATTAACTACTTCAGTTCAATCCATTTAAATAATATATACATTTGTTCTAAATGCCAATTGGCAAATTGATTCGGAATGCACAATCATCCACTATACATGTTATAGGGTATGAAAGGTTGAAAGAATATACATTTATAAAATAGTTTACATCATCCATTTTTGATCCATGAAACAAAGTACAATACAATTTAACTAAAATCATTTTAAATACTAAGTTTTTTGTTTGGATCCCTTGGTGGGGTGTTATGTGATTAAGTACTTAGTTATATATGTTTAGGATTTTATTGTACATAACTATATGGTTAGGTCGAGATTATAGTTTAAACAATGAATTTAGGTCGAGGTTATAGTTTAAACAAGGTCGAGGTTATATGATTCTAGGTTGAGGTTATATTTATTTGTAATTACATGTTTAAACAATGAATTTACATCTAATCTAATCATTCAACATTGTAATAAATACATAAATTAAATACATTTCAAAACATCTAAAATAATAATTTTTAAAATAAACATTTATGAAACTATATTTGAATTAACAAATACAAAAATTTAAATGTTTACTCATTAACAATATAAATTTACAATTTTACATATATTAAAACTAAAAAAAAAAATAAGTTAACATACATATAAAATGTAAAATTGGAAAAAAAGAAGTAAAATAGTATAAAACATATTAAAATACCTAGTATATCGAAAACTAGCAGTAGGGGGGTGGTCGGTAGGGCTGAAAATTGGGCTCCCATTTTTGAAGTCATGAAAATGACTTCAAAAATGCCAAAAAATGGGTTTAATAAAGTCTTCCAAATTAGGTACCTGATTATAAAGAAATCGAGCACCTGATTCTAAAAGCAATTAGGTGTCTGATGTTTGAGCGATTGGGGCACTCGATCTGCTTTTAAGTATTGGGTACCCATTTTTTGAATTTTGGCTCGGGTGCCCGGAAGCTTGATTTTAGAAATGGGTAATCAATTTTAGAAAAATTGGGTACCCGTTTTTGAGAAGTACAATTCCACATATTTGACTTTCACAAAATTGCAACCCAACTTCTTGTGGTCACCCTTGTTATTACTTCTACCATCAATGATTGCATCACAACACTTACCTTCACATTTGCACCTAGTGCAAAACAAGTGCCTTCTTTGATCAGGTTCATTCTCACCACTCAATAGGAATGTTCTGTTAACTAGGACTTCTCCTCTTTCAACATCTTCAGAATGTGATGATCCAATATCTTCATCAACATGTGTAACTCTATCCTAGCCTTCTATTTTTCATTATGTTCTTCCTTGGTGCTGGGAACACTTAAATGTTCTATGCCCTTCTTCTTCGCAATGAAAATATCGTCTACCTCTTCCTCTTTTATATCTATTTTTTTAATCATGGAAATGACTGGAAATTTTTTCCCTCTAGTTTTGATTGCTACTTCTAGCCTGATCCTTATTCTTTTGATCATCATTTCAATAGCCATAAGATCATCTGCCAGATCTTCCACTATTCTTGCTGTCAAACTTCGTGCTCAATTTCTCCTCAACTCTTAGGGAAAACTGTTATGCTTCTTCAATACTATTCATTAGAACAAGTCTTATTTCATCTTGAATACTTGGCTTTAACCCATTAAGATAATGAGCCATTTGCACCTTATTATCTTCTACATGGCCAGTTCTAATGAGAACTTGGTAGAACTCTTTGTTATACTCTTGAATAGGTTTTCCCATTTTCTTTAACCCTTGAATTTTCTTCAATATATCAAGCTCATAATCCATAGGAATGATTTGTCACTTTAGCTTAGCCATCATCTAATCCCATTTGATGATTTTTTCCTTTCCCTTTCTATTCCACTCCAATTGAACCTCTTGCGACTAGATCTTTGCATGTCCCTTCAAGTTTGCCTTTGCAAACTTGATCCTATCATGATACTCAATATCTTCATACTCAAAGTACTCCTATAGTTTATTGATCCAATCAATTAGCTCTCATGGGTTAGGATTTCCCAAAAATTTGGGAACCTCAAACTTAGGTCTTTTTCCAATCTTGGAGATGGCCTTTAATAGCTTCTCTTCCTCTGAGTTTAGAACTGCCTCTACTTCAACATTTTTTTCTATGGGAAGATTTATTCCTCTATGCATTTATTCCTCCAATGCTTGCATTTGTCTTTGAAGGGCTCTAAAACCCTCAAGTGTAACACCTATAGATCTTTTGCCATGCTATCTTTATGGAGACATTTTCATGCTTTTGCTAAAACCCTAGTGAAAACTACCTCACAATCAGCAATATGTCTACATGCTTAGCCCAAACCATGGTCCTAGTGCAAACTGCCTCACATTCGGTGATCTATCCACACACTCAAGAACTCTAGCTTTGATACCACTTGATGAAGTGTGCTCCCCTTAATACCATAAACACATAATAGAAACAAAGAAATAACAACAAATTCGAGAACAAAATATGGACTTGTGATGTGAATATCAGGATTTAACTGTGTGATTTTTTGAGTCAAACTCGATGACCCATGTTTCATGAGTAGTGATTCAACATGAATCCATCTCTCATGATAATAAATGGAACACTTAGCACTCATTGGATCTAGGTGATGCTCACAGGGGTGAAGCACCGGGACTTCCCGGGAGGTCACCCATCCCAGTACTACTCCAGCCTGAGCGCGCTTAACTACGGAGTTTCCTCCATAGTTAAACCCAAAGCTTGCAAATGGGGTTGCAAGCTTTGGGTTTAACTATGGAGGAAACTCCGTAGTTAAGCGCGCTCAGGCTGGAGTAGTACTGGGATGGGTGACCTCCCGGGAAGTCCCGGTGCTTCACCCCTGTGAGCATCACCTAGATCCAATGAGTGCTAAGTGTTCCATTTATTATCATGAGAGATGGATTCATGTTGAATCACTACTCATGAAACATGGGTCATCGAGTTTGACTCAAAAAATCACACAGTTAAATCCTGATATTCACATCACAATTTGACTAGCTGTGGAAATCATCTCCTACTTATCAAAATATGGACTTCTTATGATCGCTGCAAATGCAGAATTATAGAATTCAAAAAAAAAAATGTTAACTAACATAGGCACCTTCATTGCAATAATCTACAAGACTAAAGTACAAACTACCACCTAGAGTTGTTCTAGAGAATGTTTGGGCCTTTCTTAAATAAGCAATTTTATGTCACTCGAGAAGGTTATAGATGCTCAAACTTAATACCTAGGGCTGACAGACCCTAACAATACATATCAAGTTAGCCAAATACTTCTGTGACAATTATTTTGGGAATTTTGGGTGGCTAAACTTTGGAAGGCCATAACTCAAGAACCATTGCTCTAATTGGCTATTATAACAACTTTTCAAAAATGTTAGCTCTTGATCTACAGGCTTAGAATGGTTCTAGCACCCTTCCTGTTAGGATAAACCACAGACAGAAATAAAAAACTACATGCAAATATAACCAATAACAAAAAAATAATAGATCACATAGAAATGAAGACAAGGCACCAAGATTTAACGTGGTTCACCCAATCCCTGGGCTACGTCCACCAAACAGCAAGTCTAATATTATTACAATCCAGTGATTACAACCTGATTACAATCTGTAATCCCTTAAAGCTCAATATTGCCGCAAGAACCAATTTTGCATCACAACATAATGAAAATACCTAACCCTAAACCCTTTTATACAAGTATTTTATCTATTTTAGGGTTACAACATGTCGGTCATATGTTGGCCATAATATGAAGTATGTACAGTACTTTCCTTATCAGTCACCATAATCTAACACTTTTTGGAATATTCAAATAGGAATAATACTTCTAAGGTGTGTGTGTGTGGGGAGGGGGGGGGGGGGGGGGTGAATCAGAAGTACTGTGCTTTGACCATTAAATTTTTTTCTTAACTGAAAGTAAATTACATGCATATAAACATATCAAACAGTTATGAAAAGCACATAAGCATCACCGCATAACACTTGAGATTTTGGTAACGTAGAAACCCTCCAGGAATAAGAAGGTAAAACTAGGGTGGGGATGACACCCACAAAAATTACTGTAGCAATAAAGTTTAACCACTTCTGATGGCCTGCCCGTTTAAAGGCCTGCCCTGTTAAAAGCTTTACACTGTATCAATAGTGACCTGATTAAAGGATTTCAAATACTTTACAAGAAGTGTTACCCTGCTAAAGGATTTCGTCACCTATTTATAGGATTTACAAAATAGCTACTAAGCTAACCTATTACCATACGTTTTTCTTTCTAATACAATTGCTAGAGAATATTAGGTATAATAAACCTGATAGCTTACAATCCTTTGATTATTGAATACAGGCACTTGATCTACTTTTTCTGATCTTAATCCTCTGTGATTTGATACTGTTCACTCTGAGAATTAGTTTTCCTTACACACCCTCATCCATCCATCATAGGGTTTAATATGATTTCATCTTCCTTATAAAGACATTCGAAGACTTAGGGTTAGGTATGGATCTATGATCCATATTGAATCTCTATTTTTTGCTTATTCCTTGCACATTTATAATTGGTTGCATGCCTTCTCTATTTTTCTTATTGGCTGCATGTTGATTGCATGGAAAATAAAAAAGATTTGATCTTATCTTTTAATCCTTTGAGATTCGTCATATGTCAGCCATAAAAATGATTTACATCTGAATTTGTAATGTTACAAACTCATATGTGCATTCTGTGTTGCTCGACACTTACTGATCTATGATGCTCGACACTTATATTAAACTAGCTTATTTGGCACTTGTTGTATTTCTATATTTCTCGGCATCATTTATGACTTGGCACTCAAATGTCACTTGACACTTGTATCATGCTCGGCACCTGATCTTCACTCAGCATCTGAAGGCTTCCCTGACTCGGCTCATGTTGTGGCTCGGCATACATGGTGTACTCGGGTCCAATGTAGAAAGTGATTAAGTGTGTTGGCACTCAAGTGTCAAAAACCATTTTGAGACTTACAATCTCCCCCTTTAACATGAGTGACAAAAACACTTAACTAACCTTATGAGTACATGTACTAATCTGCTTGGTAAATACAAAGGTTTTTAAAACCTTAATCAAAATTTGTAATGTACAATATATATATATATATATATATATATATATATATATATATATATATATATATATATACCTCAAAGGTATTGTAACTCCCCTTGAGTTGATTGTGCTATTATCAGTGCTATCTTGGTAACCAAAATTTTTGATGTTGTATATTATGCTCCGCCTTTTGATCTTGTCTCCCCCATTTTTTTATTATCTCCCCCTTTTTGACACTTATGTCATAGGGTTTTAAGGGTTAAGACCATATTTCGCCAAAAATGTGTTGTTTACCTCCATAATCATTCTAAGAGTTGCATCCTAATTATGCAAAGCAATTTTCAATGATTTATGTTGGAGGGAAGTCTCTGTAGCAAGATGAATAAGTCCTTCTAAACTAGAAAGATTAGGATCTTTCTTGAGAATAGTTTCAGCATAGACTTGTTCTTTATGGAGGATTTGCAAATGTGGGGTTATAGAAGATTGGAGCTGTAATAGTTTGGCCTTGATGGTGGCCTCTTCTGCTATTAATACAACTATCTCTTTCTGAGTGTGAAGCATCTGAGTAAAATGTTACACACTTTGAGCTAGATCTTTAGGTAGCTGCATGCTAGAAATATTCAAATTTCTCTCCAGGCTCATTATCTTTTGGCTGGTCTCTTGTGTGAAATATGAAAAGTCACACAACTTTTTGTATAATGAGAATATATTCTCCAGTACCTTTTTGACTTTGTCTGTGACCTTTGCCAATTCAATCTGAGAAAGTGTTATTTCATTGGATATTTTCTCATTAACTTTTCCTTGAAATTTTCTTTCAGACCATTCCATGAGTTTTACATTTGTTTCTAGGTCTACATTTGTCACCTGTTCAACAATATCTGATAATTGTTCCATGAAATGCTTTGACTCATCTAGTGATTGAATACTAAAAGCTTCCATAAATATATCTTTAATTTCATGCATTGTTTGCTTTTTTTGATACTCCTTTCTAAGTATATCTTGCCTCTTTCTTCTATTTAGTGCTTCCTGCACCTTATTGATTTGATCAATGTTTATTGTTTTTGAGTCATAATTCTGTATGACTATCTCCTTATCTAGTTCAGGGTCTCCATAGTGAAGTACCCTTGCTATATTTGTAGAGCTTGATCCTGGTGCTGATATTTGTAAAGGCTTTTGTGAAGGAGTCCCTGAGGTAGGCAAATTTATCAATGTTTGTATTGCCTCCTACTCTTTAGGGGTTTCTTCTATTTTCTCCTCCTACTGTCTACCTTGATTAGTTATTGTAATTGTAGGAAGTGCACCTTGTGTTTGTGCTATAGGATCAAATGTAATATTTTGTTCTGTTTGTTCTATTTCTTTGTCTACTATTGCACTTGGCCTCTGAATTGTGGTGTCAACTATGCCTGTTGAAACAAATGTTGGCATTTGAAGTTGACCACTAGTAGCTATAGAGATGATGGAAGGTGGTTCTTGTGGATTCACCTTATCTCTAATTGTGTTTTCTACTAGTTTTTGTAGTTCATCCATACTAACCAATACTGGATCTGCACATAATCTTTCTTGTTGCGTAGATTAATCAAGGATTCTTTTGAGATCCTCTGCAGCTAACAGATTGGTGTTCTGAGAAGAAGTGTCAAGAACATCATGTACAGTTATTGTTTCTACAGTTGTGATGGGTACATGAGGAGGGCTAGAAGGCAGCATTTGTGTGTCTTGCACATTCTAATCTTGTTGCTACTTTTCCTCAACTATTCCTATTTCAATTTTCTTTTGTGTCTCCTCCTCTATATCTTTATTTTCTTCTTCCTTCTTCTCATCTTCTTGTTTCTTTTCTTCTTCCTTCTTTTCTTCTCTACCTTGCTCTACTTTTGTCTTCTCTTCTTCCCTTTTTCTTCTTTCTTCTAGTGGAGCAAAAATTTATTCCTTGTATTCTTCTTCAAGAAAATCTTCTATCTTTTTGTACAAGTTCTTCCATGATTTGGTTGTTCTTTGTACAATATCTTCCGTTTTGTTTTGGAGAATGAAGAATGCCATGTATTTAGGTGTAAACCTGGCATTGTGCCTTTTGACTACTTTTTCTATTTTCTCCTTAGTCAAATCAAGTAGTATGCTTGCTAGGGTTGTTTCTCTCATCTCCTTTTCCATTCTTTAAAAAAAATTCCATTTGTCTTCTACAATTTTTGACAGTTCATCTGGCAATTTTCCATCTAGTTCAAGAGGGGTGTACTTGAACTGTGCCATCATTCCATAAATTGATTCCTCTATTCTATTCTATTCTTCCTTCGTGAACTTATTGAAATCAATTTTATTTATATTGCTTAAATCTCCATTTCCAATCTTCTTACATAATATATCAACTGAAGAATGACTTACCTTTTCAGATTGGTCTTCTTCATCAGTATCAGGTTTAGCAACATATCTTCTTCTTTTCCTAGGCTCATCTTGTGTCTTCTTGATTGATTTCTTCTTTGTTTCTTTCTCTTTAGCCCTTTGAGTAGAGGCCCTTGTTGCAGCTCTATTTGTTGGCTTTTGGGGTGATGGCATGGCAACTTTCTTTGGTTTGGGTTGAGCTGGAGGCTAATCTTTTGCCTTTCTTTTCTTTGGCTCGGCTTGGGTCAGTGCTTCCTTGGTTTCTTCTTCCTTAGCACCTTCCTCCTTGTCTTCACCTAGGCCTTGAGCTAGTTCCGTTGGGCCTTGCTCTTGTTCATCCTCTTCATCATCATTGTCATCATCATCGTCTTCAGCTTCAGTCTCTACCCCTTTACCAAATTGTTTCTTAATTTTCTTCATCAATTTATCTTTCTTTTTCAATGTGGAGGCAGTTTTTAATTCCATATTTATTTTTGATCTTACAACATCATAAGTGCCAAAATGTGGAGCACTCTTATTTGTTTCTTCTGCCAAAAATGCAGTTATTGCTACAGATGCTTCATCAACGTTGATTTCATAACCAAATGGCCTTAGCATCTTACCCTTGGAATTGCAGCTTAAATGTAGGTGAAGTCAATATCAACTAAGAAACATATATCATTAATATGTTTTTCTACTAAGGAAATTGGTATTCTCACCCTTTGCTTCATGGATTTCTTGAAATCCTCAAAATAGCTTGTCATCAGAGTATCAAAAATTTGTCCCATTTGTTCTATATAATCATTTATTTGGGATATGATAGTCCTATCACTCCTCCATGTAACTTTTCCAAAAGAAGAAAATTCATTCTGGACATAAAAGAATATACAAACCAAAATTGCTCCAAATTTACATTGAGCACCCTTTGTCCTTCTTTTGGCTGTTAAGTTTTCATTTATCTGTTGTAGTTGTAGTTCAACAAGATCATAAGTATGATCCTTTTTCACCAGTTTGTAACCTACATCTACTGCTATACATGGCACACTGTTGAGTCTACTGGATTGGTAAAATTTGTGGGCAATAACTCTAATAGAAAACTCAATTAGAGGATCCTGAATGGTATGAATAGTCATTCCTCTCTTGTTCCACTGAGCACCTGTATTCTTTTCAATGACCTCCTTGGATTCACTTCTTAAGGTCTTGTGTCAATCTAGGGTAGGATATCCAGTTACCCTATGAATTATTCTTTTTGTTAATTTGATAGGGAAATCTTCTAACCACAGACTACCATCATGAATTCTGCTCAATACAAGTCTGATCCACTCTGTCTTGAACACGGTGGAAAAACTCAAAACTTGTGTCAAACCCTTCCTTTCAACAATTTTGTATTCTTCTTTCAATACTCCATCAACACATAGCTTTGCAAAGGCTTCTCTAATTTCCATGTCTCGTAGGGCTGTTATCTTGCAATTGTAACATCTTCTTACATCCTGAACCATGACAACGTTTGGGGGTATGCAAGAAAGGGCTTTGGTTGGGTCATTTTTGTATGCCACTTCAGGAATAGGGTGAAAATTGGGCTGCTTGACTTCATTAGACACTAGCTGGACTTCAAACGATTCTTTTTCTAGGGTTTTCTTGGAACTCAAAGCCATTTATGTAAACTAGGGTTTCTTTTACACAGAAATACGAAACTGTGTAGCTTGGCACAAATGAAAATACCTTAAGATCGATGAAAACATGTTGTAGGAGGTTGCAATTTGCTTGGAATACTAGATTCTCTGTTGTGAAGTTGCTTTGTGCTCCTTATCTCCTTTGCTTCTTGATCATGATGAAGAAAAATGATTGAAATCATGATAAAATACCCTATTTCCATTGCATTAAATGCTCAACAGCAAACTCAACTTATGAAGAATTTTTAACAATACTCGGCTTGCACTACATTTCTATTTTACTCGGCTTCCATAGGCAGCTCGGCATCATCGTTTAAAATTTTGTCTTGGCATCTTGTTTCATGCAGATTTGTACTTTGCATTGCTTCTTCATGATTTAGGGCTGATGTATGATACTTCCTTGTATGTATCAACCCCATAGACTCATCTTGAGATTAATTGGATGAGAAATGATCACGTGACCTTGTGGGTGAAGTGACCCTTTCATTAGATGTACTTGATTCATTCTTTTTCTGGCATGTCTTCTTCATGTTTTTTCTGATGTATTCCTCATCAATCTTTTCTTTTCCCTCGTTTGATTCAATTTTTGGTGCTTTTGACCTTGTAGGACAGTTTTTGCTGATGTGACCAGTTTTCAGGCAACTGAAACATGTGGTTTGGCTTAGCCACCTACTATAATTCCCTTTGAAATGTGTTTTTATGCAATTCTGGGGTATATGTCCATATTCCTAACAATAATGACAGCTATACCTGGTGTTGTAATCCCAATGGTACTAACTTTCATTTCCTTTTGTTTTTGTTTATTGATTTGATGTCCACATAGGGTTTGATCTGCATTCAAATGCTCTGTGTCCAAACTTCTTACAATTATGACAATGTCCATCAAATCTTTGTGTCCTTGTAACTTTGGAGCTGCAATATTGTGTCATATGTCCTTGCATGTTGCACTTTTGATAGTAAGTTTTGTTTTTGGGTGTGTTTTCCTGATTGATTCTTCTACTCCTACAAACATTAGCAATATGCCCCCTTTTATTACAGTAATGAAAAGTAGGTTTAGAATTCTTACCTTTGTCACTTCTTTGTTCAATGGTCTTTGATGATTCTCCAATTTTAGTGTTGTTGTATCCAAGTCTTGATGTATCATGGGCTGATCTTGGAAATTTCATCAACTGCTCAAAGTACTTGATGGCTTCACTTGATTTCTTGAGATTCTCTGCTATCTCTTTTTCTCTATTCAATTCATTCTGCAGTTGTTCATTCTGCATCTTCAAAGTAGAGATCTCAATATCTTTCATATTGAGTTCATGATGAAGATTCATCATTTGGGCAAGTGTATCCATCTACATGTTTGAGATCCTTGTTAATTCAGTACATTTTTCTTCAAGTCTGTTTGCAAGATTTCTTTTGTCATCTTCCATCATGACTTTATCCTCAACTACTCTTTTCTTTTGTTTAGTGATTTCACATAATATTATGGCCTGAGATTCATGTTCCATCTTGAGAGATCTTATCCCATCTATTTGAACTTTGTTTTTCTCCATCAATTATGCTATTGTTGCATCAAACTATTTAGTGTCTCCATTGGTACATAGTTTTGTGGTATCAATCTCCTTATAGTTTATATAATTTTCAGCTATGGCTATATCCTTCCTTTTCTTCAAGGATTTTTTTAATTCCTCCCTTGCTTCCTCTACTTTGTGTAGAGCCAATTGCACATCAATCACTTGATTGTCAATAATCTTCCCAAGTTTGAAGACTTCCATCTTTGGATCTTTTTCTCCAAGTTTTTAGACTTCTTCTTGTGAGAACCTAAGATGCTCTGATACCAATTATTGGAATATTCAAATAGGAATAATACTTTTGAGAGGGATGGGGGGGGGGGGGGGGGGGGGGGGGGTGAATCAGAAGTACTATGCTTTGATCATTAAAACTTTTTCTTAACTGAAAGTAAATTGCATGCATATAAACATATCAAATAGTTATGAAAAACACATAAGCATCACCGCATAACACTTGAGATTTTTGTAACCTAGAAACCCTCCAGGAATAAGAAGGTAAAATTGGGGTGGGGATGATACCCACAAAAATTACTGCAGCAATAAGGTTTAACCACTTTATGATGGTCTACCCTGTTAAAAGCTTTACACTGTATCAATAGTGACCTGATTAAAGGATTTCAAACACTTTACAAGAAGTGTTACCCTGCTAAAGGATTTCATCACCTATTTATAGGATTTACAAAATAGCTGCTAAGCTAACCTATTACCATAGGTTTTTCTTTCTAATACAATTGTTGGAGAGTATTAGGTATAATAAACTTGATAGCTTACAATCCTTCGATTGCTGAATATAGGCACTTGATCTGCTATTTCTAATCTTGATCCTTTGTGATCTGATACTCTTCACTTTGAGAATTAGTTTTCCTTGCACACCCTTGTCCATCCATCATAGGGTTTAATGTGATTTCGTCTTCCTTATAAAGACATTCGAAGACTTAGGGTTAGGTATGGATCTATGATCCATATTGAATCTCTATTTCCCGCTTATTCCTTGCACATTTACAATTGGTTGCATGCCTTCTCCATTTTTCTTATTGGCTGCATGTTGATTGCATGGAAAATACAAAAGATTCGATCTTATCTTTGAATCCTTCGAGATTCATCATATGTCAGCCATAAAAATGATTTACATTGGAATTTGTAATGTTACAAACTCATATGTGCATTCTGTGTTGCTCAACACTTACTGGTCTCTGATGCTTGGCACTTATATTAAACTAGCTTACTTGGCACTTGTATTTCTATATTGCTCGGCATCATTTATGACTTGGCACTCAAATTTCACTCAGCACTTGTATCATGCTCGGCACCTGATCTTCACTCGACATCTGAAGGCTTCCCTGACTTGGCTCATGTTGTGGCTCGACATACATGGTGTACTCGGCTCCAATGTAGAAAGCGATTAAGTGTGTTGGCACTCAAGTGTCAAAAACCATTTTGAGACTAACAACACTTCCGTCAAGTTTCCAAACCTCATTCGGGCACTCTGAGGCCTCTAATGGTGAGTCTAATGATTTTTCTACAAATATACCCACCAAAATTCAAAATAACTTGTCTAATACTTAAGTTTTAGCAATGAGATTTTTATGGTAGGCTTATAATTTTGAAGTTAACCTTCATGTAAAAAATGAGAACATTCTAAGGTCATATACCAAAATTACTAAAAATAGCAAGTTCCTATAAATAGTAACCACCCTATCTACTAGTCCTTATTAAAATATGAAAATAATAAAAATAAAAATATTTTTAGGTGATGTAAGATTTCCCTAACACCCAAGATGCTCTTGCATCACATTTGGCCATTCTTTGATCACTCCTTTTAGACTTCAGTGCTACTATCTTCTCCACATAGGTTATTATTAAACAATCACTTTATCTTGTCAAAGTCTAACCAATCAAGTGTCAATTGTAGTACCTCATAACTCAAAATTTCCTCTAGGTCCTTTTTTTTATGTCCTTCTAAAATCCTCTTCATCAATCATCTTGATATAACACTCTACTTAGATAGAAATTGTCTTACTAGTAAGGTTTGACATCAATGACAATATAAAAATTGTTTCAAGTGTAGTCTTTGACAAATCTCAACCCTAACCTTACACTCTAATTGTAACCATAACACTAATGTATTCCCTAACCTAAACCATAACAATAATGTAAACTTTTTCCTAAACCACAATCTAGACAATCCTATCCTCTAGCCATAATCATGACTTTGATACCTAGCTCTAATTATATTTCAATCATTTAATCTATCTCTAACCATATCTCTATTCTTATCCTATCATAACATAACTATAATTATCATTATAACCTCAAGCTTAGATATAACCCTTACAATGATAGTAAAAATAACTATAAATCCTAGTCCTAGCCATACACCTAATCCTAGACTAAACACTAACTATTAACCTAACTATAACACAAACACTAAATCTTAGCTATAATTGTAACCCTAAATCAAACCATGGTCAAAATCTTAATCCTTATTCTAAGCCCAAGACTAACCCTAATCCTAACTATAACCTTTATACACACATCTATGTATATGTGTATGTAATTAAGTATATATATATAATAGAAAATACTAAATGTAGTTTGTTACATTCTATTAAAAAATAAAATTGAATAAAATGCTCAATGAGATATCATACTTATTTATAAATAATAGCTTAATTTTTAGTGTAATGTTATCTAATTTTTCCCTCTTTATTCATTCTAAGTTCAAAGCTATTAGAATTCCCAAATCTATGCAAATTTGCTTTTCTCTTGTTGGTTTGATTGTGTAAGTTTTTGTAACTTCAATGTTCCAGATCATACTACATGATCCTGCATCAAAGTCAAAGGGGAGTTAAAAAGATCATGGATCCTAATGATGGATCATGTAGTATGATCTGAAATGTCACCTGACAAAAAACAAATGAATTACATTAAGCTATTGTTATGTAGGGTAGTTAATGTCTGTAATTAGAACAATGGAATCACAAAACATTCATTTACATAATTAGTCATCTAGCTTAGTTGTCTTTATGATTTTCTATATTTGTTTGCTTGAATGCTTTTTCTCTACAACTATGTTTGGATAAATCAAAAATGGATGTTGAAAGATTCTTTCTATTATGTTGCACCCTTCTCTACATGAAATATCTATGTAAAGGGTATTATTAGAATAAATCAAGGATAATTAGTAAAAAGAAGATTCTTAATTAAATATATTATATAAATATTTAAAATTCTCGATTTCATCTATTTTTATAGATCCATATAATATTGTATATTACATAAATAAGAGATACTTAAAATTTTAAAAAATTCCTAAAATAATAAAAATATCAAATAAATCAATATATATATATATATATAAAATTAGGTAGTAATTTTTAAATTATATAATATCTAAGATTTTCAAATAATTGTAAATTTAGTTGAATAGATAGGAATGACATCACTAGTGTCATGAAATATTAAAATTAAAATTAAGTCAACAATGTAGATTATTTTATGATCTCATTCAAGTCATGTATGGATCTACAATTCTACACAATCTATAAGATAAATAAATAGATCATAATTTGATTTTTGTGATGACAATTTGAGAGAAGAAGCAATAGAATGAAAGATAAGAAAATATTATCCAAATTACCAAATATTAAAAAAAGTAATTGGAGACTAGAGAAATCTTGCAAATGTTTCTTTTTCTATACAAAGATAGTTGAACTATTTAAAAAGAAGTTGAATTCAATAATTATTTTTTCAAAAAGAAATAATTAAATATAAATAACATCAAAATCATCCAATCAAAATAATTTGGTCTTTTAATTTTACCTAGCTTAATACTATTTAAATATTTGAGTTTAGATAATAATATGTTTCAATAATGTGAACATTATTCTAAATATAAAACAATATTAATGTCATCAAATTCCTACATCCATATTAATATCATTATTATTATTTTCAAATTTCTAAATGCTCCCACATAATGATCCATCACTAATATTTGTTGAAAATGCAAGAACTATAAGCTTATAAAAGTTGCAAATGAGTAGGAACGGGTAATTACATAAGAACATATATAGAAAGTAGGTAGTAATTTTTTTATGATTAGTTCCTTCTCTATTAATTAAATATTAGTTGGTTAAATATGAATGACTTACTAATGTCCTTTGATGTTGAAATAATGTTTAAGTAAACAATTTAAGGTTTTTAATGATCTCATTGAAGTCATGTCTCAAAGCTACATAATTTATAAGATAAATAAATAATAATTTAATTTTTCTGCTGACTATTTCAAAGAAAAACCAATAGAAAGAGATAAATTGTATTGTCTAAATTACTAAATATAAAACATAATTGTAATCATGCAGAAATCTTGTCCCAATTTTCTATTTTACATTGAGCCATTGAAAAAGCCCAGTCCAATAAGTATTTTAAGAGGAAAATAAATCTCATCAAAAAGCCTGGTTAATATCATTTGGTCTATTAGTTTTAATCAACTTAATATTAATATTATTTGAACAATTAAATTCAAATATTAATATGTTTCAATAATGTAAACATTATTCTAAATATAGAACAATATCAATGTAACCAGATTAATTAAATTCTTCAACTTTTAAAACTATCCCACCTAATGATCCATCACAAATTTGTGCCCAAAATACAAGAGCTGTAAGCTAATTATAGAATTTGCAAACGAGTAGGAAATTATAAAATACATTTAGCATTATCCATTTGTCATATGAAATTTTACTTCTAGATTGAATTGTGTATTTATTTTTAGCATAAAAAACACGGACACAATTGAATCAGAAGTAAAAATTCATAAGAAATCCTTTTGTTCTGTCAAGTGCTCAGCTGAGAGTTGAGTGAGTGAGCTCCCCAAGGTTTGCCAGTGGGAGATATCCCATCCCTGACCCTGTACATAGCCAAATTCAAATCTGTTCAGGTTGAATTTAAAACGACACATGAAATCCAAAACAACACGTGAAATAACTTTTGCATGCATTCAGTGCTGATTTACACAACGAAGAGTGTTCTAATTAAATTACTCTTCTGACAATATCATCAAATACAAAGAATTGTACGAAATACAAGTCAATACTTCCAAAAGCGATTTGGATTTCTCTCTACTTGAGGTCGTACTATGCTACGAAGAGTGTTATGATGAAACAACTCTTCTGAAATCCTGATAAAGAGGGAAAAAACACACAAGTACCTTTGGTAGTACGATGAAATCAGCGTGAAAGGCAGATCCCTTTATATGGGAAAGTGAAAGGATGTCCAACTGCTCTTCTCTTAACACCTCCATCACCATTATTAACAGAGTTGCAGCAGTTGAACGTCCCATATTTCTGTCAAAAGTGTCATTAGATAATATTGTAATCTTAATTTGGCAGGGAGAATCCTCGCATTGCTGTATGACCACATCAGAGGTGCGGTAAAGTGCTGGCCTCTCTGAATTGAAAGGATCGTGGTGGGATTCGAACCCGCCACTTGCTTCTCCACTATTTGAGAAATCCCTCGGAATCGATTGTTGTTGTTGTTCTTCCAGCTGAAGAATACGAAGTTTAAGTTCTCTCAAATGGCTTGTGGTATTGGCCAAGATTGAATGCTTATCTTTCTGCAAACGAGGACATTAACAATCAGGAAGAAAGCAGTGGCAGAAGAAGTGTTGGTAGGGATTAGAGTATGTGTACAAGTAGTATCTTTAACTTTTTTAAAAATTAGTATTGGTATTAAATCAGTGTGTTTTGGCACATCCAAAGAAAAAATAAATTAAAACATTTTAACTTTCAGATGCACTTTATAAGAGTACTAGTAGCCCTGTTAATGGTGGAAATATTTGAACTTTCAGGTGCACTTTATAAGAGTACTATTATCCTTTTTAATAGTGGTACATTATGTATATTTATATTTTCAGTTATTAATTTGACATATTCAAATAAATGATAATAAAAAGTTCACTGATAAGTTTTACATGTATCAACAGTTGACTGTGTTTTAATCATTTGGACATAAAATTTATCTACATTTATTCATAACAATATTAAGTGAACAATTATTGAAGAATCTTTAAATAGGTATCTAAAGATACTTTAAAATAACCATTTTTGACTCTTAAACTCTTATCATATTTAGCTTCTCGTTTTCCTCTTAAGTCTTATCAAGTTCTACAAAGAGCTTCCTTAATATCCAAAAGGTAGAAAATATTTTGAAGTAACTAAATTGCATACATATATCATTAATATCCAACCTATAATATAGGCTTTATGGGTGTGTATATAGGCTTCAGGGGTGTGTGAAGCTAGCTATAACGGCTGTTAGTACACTTCACCTATAGAAAACATCAAACACCAAGAAATTCTAAATTGTAGTTTGGATTTTCATAATTGTTTTTGGTCGTCTTTTTCTTTTGTCTTGAAGTATCTATGATGCTTATTGTGGAATTTGTTACATCCAAAAGGATCAAAGAATGGCCATTTCCAAGTGTCTGTAATACATATTTAAAGATGTCCAAATAAGTCATACATTACAACAACCTTAATAATTGTCAAAATTTAATAATGATCTTTTAGTTTTCATTCTTTTGGTTTTGAATAGTTGGTAATCAAAAGTTAGGACAAGAAAGGATCAATGGTAATTGGAACACAAGGGGTAATTGTTATGGTTCCCACAATCACTATTTAAAATGAGCTTTAAAGGATTAAAATAATTTTTTGAATTTATTAAGTTGTAGTTTCTAAAAGATGTGATTTATGATGACATGGTGTGATGATTAAATGATATTATGGTTTTTGTCTGTCGGATTCAAAATTCTACTGAGATATTGTTGATGAATTTTCATGTTGAAGGTGACATCTCAAGTGCGACCTTACCATTCAATAGCTTTTTCTACTTAAAACAAAGATATATCTTTGCAGTAACAATACAATTACTCCATCAATTAGAGGTTCTCAAAATATGTAATGGGGAATCAAAATTAATAGTAGTAAGCGAATTATTGCAGCTGATTGTAATTTCAAAAAACTTATTAAAATAACAATTTAATTCAACATTATGTGATGGTTGATAAGTCATCTTGTGATTCTAACTAATAATATCCAAGTCTTTATTAAGATTTTTAATATTATATTACTAAAAGGTTTATGTTGAAGATAAATGTGCATTTCATAATTCTGAAGATTTTTTTTAGTTGTGTGAAGTAACATATGAAAAAGTTAACAAAACAATTATTGTATCTTATGGCATATTGTTTGTTGTGTTTTCTGGACAGATTGTGTTCTTTGGGACAATTCTTTGACTATCTTTGTACTAAATTTATTATCATCAAGATGATTTTTTCTCCTTCAGCTTTATCATCCTGATGATGGATCACAGAGTGATCCCAAATATTGATGCAAAATAAGGAACACAATCTGCCCAGAAAACACACCAAACATTGTAATGGGTCGTGGAGAACTACAATCTTTGTCTATGACATATTTTCAAAAGACTTTATAATTTCTTAATATTGTGATATCATTATCAGGATTCAACTATATAATTTTGAAGTCAAATTTGCTGATCCCAATCTCATCAGTAAGCAGTTCATAAAACCTCATCTCTCATTAGAATAGATCAAATACTTAACACGCATTAAATCTATAACAAAACAAAATCTATTACTCTAAGAAACTTATCGTTTATAATGGCATAATAATATGATAGGATAGTTAATAAGTAATGTTGTAGCAAAGCTTAATACTTACCTTCCCCTTTGTTGGAAGAAGAGAGTAAAGGTTCTCGAAATGCTCCCTCAATTTGACCCTCCTATTGCGCTCTGAAATCATGTGGCAGAAAGCAGATCTCGGTTTATTATTGTTGGCAGCAGCAGCAAGCAGCGTCAAACGTGACCTCTGGATCTCTTTCTTTCTATCTTCTTCGATTCTCCTGAGAAATGTGAAACATCTTTTGTGGAGAGCCTGAGAAGAAACTGAAGAGGTGTGTGAGACAAGATCTACATCTACATCTATGTAGGCACTGAAGGCACTGAACTGAGGTGCCCAACTCTTATATTGGAAGGAATTCCCACGCTGTTTGTCAAATCTGTCCATCATGACACTGTAAGGAGGAAGCTCAAATTTAGCCTCGTCCGTTATGATAGATTCAATGTCAAGAGCACTTTTGCTATATCTCTAAGATAGATAGATAGATTCAATGCCCACATTCTAATCGGATTTTTATTGTGATAAAGAGCCTATTTATGATGATACAGGAGATGTATAATAATTGTTTTGAAGTCCGTGAATATTTATAAGTTCATGTAATGTTTGTACTAATAAGATATACTTCCTATTTATATTTCTATTCTATTAGGTTGTCTAGGCTAGCTATAAGAGTTACTGTATCATTTAATGTTTTACTAATAAGGGTATACTTTCTATTTAGATTTTTATTCTATTAGGTTGTCTAGGCTGGCTACAAAAGTTACTACATGGTTCGATAAGTCTAGTTAGAATTCTAGGGGTGACTAGGATGAGTTATAGACAGTTACATCTATTTATACTTATAATTTAGTCATTCTTGAACTTACTTTTGAATGTTGCATAGAGGGAATTTTAGTTGTCTTAATGTTGACTTTGGAACTTTTTAAGAATCTTGAAAATAAATGAATTTGCAATAAACCTTCTTGAACTTTTAGTCATTGAGCTATTGCTGTTTGAAAATCTAAAGAATATTTTTCAAAAATATTATTTTATTTTATTTTTCAAAAACTATAATAATCAATTATTAGTTATATGTGAGATGGATAGAAAAAATCAAGGTAGATTGTCATCAAATAATCAAAAAGTTTTTGAATCTTTAAAAAGGTTGCTTTGTACATGAAACAAAATCTCATCCTACTAACAAAACTTTATGAGATTAGAATATTGTTGCTAATTGTTTGACCAAGTGAATTTCTAGATTGATCTTAACTTGACTATAGTAGATTAGTGATGGTTTTCTTCAAACTATTTGTCATACTTTGAATATATGTGTGTACACACACACACACACACAATTTTTGTTGTTTCAATATTATCCTTTTAATTTCAAAATAGTCTTGAATGAAGTGGATTTATAATAAACCTTCTCAAAGTTTTAGTCTTTAAACTTTGTTGACAAGTATTTCTACATTAAAAATATAATATCTAATTCAATTTTAAGTCTCTCTTTATATAGTGCATAAATAATTTTCACAAATGCTAGAGCATGCACACGGTCCAAATGATTTATTTCATTATAAATAATCTCACTATATTTACAAACCATATTAGTATTGTCCCTAACATTACAATTTACTAAAGACCACTTTCTTAACATCTCTCCCTTTGTGAAATGGGTTATAATTACTATGTATTATTATATTCTGGTAATGTGATTTCTTCTATAACTTCTCGAAAAACATTTAAACAACTCATGGATAATCTCATTGTAAGATTAATTTCTCATATTATTTGTTTTATTCTCATGAATAGTAAATGATTATTCATAATATAATGTCATCTTATCTTTTATTTGGTTACAAAAGTAAAATAAGGTCTATTATCCTTTAATGATTATCCCTTTAGGTGAAACTTACATTTACTTATAAGTTAGATGTATAGAAAATTAAGTTTGTTTGAGTATAGTCAATTACTTGAATATTCATGTAATTGATTAAAAAATAAGAATGTATATTGAAATTTTAAAAGACATTTAGGTTATGTCCCAGAGTTTTATTGACTATTGTCATAATAAGATCTACTTATATGTATCAAGGAATTGATTATTAGATATCAAAACTTATTTTTTTAAATATTCTACGTTATATAGAAAAAGTGTTTTTTTTAAAAATAAGTATCATGTCTTAGAATAAAGAATAACCATGTGAATATTATACTAGCTGTTACATCAAACAAAATGTAATGGATATGCTGATAAGAAGATATGCCAAGGCAATATATTAGAGAATGCAAAGATATTTTTTTGAGCAATTGTAATCTAATATAAGAGGACAACTAAATCTAATCTTAGGAAACATATCAATCATTAGCTAGATACACTTATCATGTACAATACTTTTGATTGGTGCTTATGGACAACAATTTCCTTTGTGTCTAATTCATTTACCTCATTTGACTTGAAACATTTAGAAAACTTTACTGCACATGAGAAATAATACATCTTTCTTTTTCATTTTTACAAAATCTTAGAACATCTATTATCATGCTATATGAAAACATATAATAAGCCAATACTTTTTGTCTGAGATGAAATTACATAAAGATGTATGTATTTGGATTTTCTTGATTGCACATTAATGTGTACTTTTCATCAAGGTAGTTCAGGGTGGGCCCATTATTTCAAGAATGTTTCCTCACATTTGTAGCAATGCTTTCTTTCTTGTCATATGTATGTGCATTCAAAGGCTTTGTTATAAAGTTCCAATGAATATATAACTTATCTCTTTCATCTCGCTCAAGGTTTTCACTTTCCTTAATCTTTTCTAAATCTATCTTTTATTCTCAAATGCAATAATAAGAAACTAAAAGAAAAGGAAAACAAGTTTGAGCCAAGCTTATAGAAAATAAAGGTTTATAATTATTTGTTAATAATTAATTTTTTATTGTGCCATGTGTCAACATTCAAATATAATAAGTATAAGATATGAGAAGAAATATAAAAGATTTTAAATAATTTTAATAGAATTTATATTTATAAATTAAACTATAATTAAAACTCATAAATGATATGAAGCCTAAATGATGAAAAATACATGATAAAAATAAAATAAGAACGTTAAAAATATACAATCTTTTGAATTAAAAATATATATAATTAATCATTTATTTAATCTTCCAAACTCAGAAAAGGTGGTTGATACTAAAGACTAGTAGTATTCTAATTGTCTCTCTACAACTTCCCACCTTCCTAGCATTTGGCTACTATTCCTCACCCTTCAGCTTTGTTGCTCCCCTAGCTATGTCTGGCTCTATGCATGGAGTGGATCCTTTAGCTAGGGTTGACTTGCTCCCTGATTCCCACCTCATCCTCCTTTCCCCAGTGCCTCCTTCCCTTTGCTCCAACCCTACCTCCCCCTCCTTCCTCATGCTCTTTACTAAAATAGGTTGCTCCCTCCTTGCCAACTATTGGTAATGGTAAAATAGTATTTTCTATTATAGGCCCTTTTGTTTCCTCCCACAAGATGGTAGAGTCTTTTGTAGTGTAGGTGGTTGGAGCTAAAGTTCTTTCCTATATCCTTTGGCTCCCACTATATTCTCCTTGGTGAAAGGTTTTGTGGGTAATATTCCAAATGTGATTTTGATGAAAAGACTAAAGGACTAGATCTTACTTTAGTTGGATGTTTCCTCGTCTATAGGTCATCTATTAAAATTCTCAAGAAGTGGGCTTCTTCAATATGGTATTTGAAAGCTAGTGTCAAGATTAGTGCTCTGGTTAATTGTATATTTTAGTTCTCCTTGTGCAATTCTAAAGATATTACTTCTATTCTCATAAATGGACACTGATCCCTTGGGATGAATACAAGAAACAAACTTGCCAATTGCAATGGAAACCTAAACTACATCTAGCCATTGACCTAGGTGTTGAAGCTCCCACCTAGGTTCATCTACCTTGACTCACCTTGAAGTTTTGGAACTATGAAGTATTCAAAAGATTTGTGGAATCTTTTGGATGCCTCCTCTCAGTTGAAAAAACCACTCAATGAAAATTGAGGCTTTTGTATGTCAGGATTTGTGTGAGTGTCAAATTCAACAAAATACTTCCTTCCTCGATCACCCTTGAATCCAAGTTGGGAATCTTCATTCAAACCCTATAGTACAAGAAAGTTTAAATGTACTAAACCTAATCCATAAGGATTGGGAACCCATGCATTTCCTACCCATCCTCCCAGATCTTGTCTACCAAAGTACCCCTGAGATCCTTCCCCCTCAATGGGCCTACCTCATGTGACTCCATTTGGATCAATGGTGGGCCCTTCAGAGATACTAGTGATGATACTTCATTCTATCCACCTTCTAAATCCTTTATAGAAAAAGATCCTAGAAAGGTACCCAACAATTTCCTACATAATTGCTTCCCTCTAATGTAGGATCCCCATCCTTCGCTAATAGCCCTACTTTAGCCCTTCATTTGAATATTTCGGTGATCTTGTCTCCCCCGTCCTCCCCATGTGACCTAGAAGTTGCTAGAAATTTTAGATATAGAGAGTAACTAAATTCCTTGAATATTTTTTTGCCCCTTCTTAACTAAAAGACCTTGAAGACAATGGTTTTTTTTATGACTGTACCTAGAATATCATGGATAGGAAAAAGAGAGAGTATACTTTGAACCTACAAAGGGATTTGCAAGTTGTTAAAGGCCCAAACTTTTCATCCTCTATCCAAAATGGTAGCAATAGTTAAAGGAAAGAAAAAAAGCACAAAAAAGGATTCCCACAAAGTTAAAGGTGGAACGAGAGGTCAGGAAAGTCCTCATTAGTTTACTGTATTAAATATAGATCTGAACATTTTTTTCTATTTTTAATGAGAGTATTTTCTTGGAACATGAGAGGAATGAATAACACTATGAAGAAACACATTTTAAAGTGGTCTTTTCAAAATATCAAAACATACATGATTTCAATCTAAGAAACCAACATGCAATATGATTGTTTTGCTCGAATGGTTGGTCAGGTTTCACCAAGGGTAGATTGTGATGTAGTGCAAGGTAGGATAATCCCCAAAGAAGATATCCTAGCCCCAACAATAACCACATAGCAGAAACATAACACAAGATAACAACAATGCAAGATCTGATACCAAATTACAAGTCTTTATTCATAGATATAACTAGTTACATGCAATATGCCTAGTTGCAAGGCCTTTTGGATTAGTGCCAACTAAAAACAACAATTATAAAATTAGTTTTGCAAGATCCAAGAAGATCAAATCCAAACCCTAGCTAGTCTAGATTTGTAACATAACAACAATCTAGTAGAAATATCCAAGATCTCAACTTGTGCTTGCAAGCCACCGAGAAACCTCCTTGTTTCTAAACCACAAGCACTAGCCCTTCTCACAAATTCACAACTCAACCACAATCCTATTGTAAACTACCTCACATTCAACACTCTATCCATAGACTTAGGAACAATCACCCTTCAAATACTCTCAAGATTCACTCCTCTAAATGAATGACTAAAAGACTCCATAAGACCCCCTACTTATACCCAACTAAGCCACTAGTCAACCTAGAAATTTCAAATTAAATAAACCCCTTGCATTAAATGCGTATTTAAGCCACAAGTTGACTCACAAGAAACATTAAATACAAAATGTTAACCCTTATGTTAACTCACAATTAACATGTGATAACTACATAAAAATACTTAGGATGAGCCCCAAGTTCACAACCAAGATAAAATGTACATAGGAGAGATAACCAAGACCACACATAGGTCCACACACACTCTTAGATCAATTCATGACACGGTCATATGCTACATGCATTAAATGCACCAAGAACTCTAGTTGGAACCAACATACTAATGAGTGATAGAAAAATCCCAAGCATCATCGAACTCCCAATACATGCCAAGCATAATAAACCATGCTGAGCTCCAAGACCATGCTGAGCTCCCAAACCATGTCGAGCTCCAAGACCATTCCAAGCTCCATATAGCACGCTAAGCTCCTAGAGCATTCCAAGCACTAGTACTTCATCAATTGAGTACCAGTCCAAGAACCCACCAAAGTAGCTACTAAGCCTCCTCCCATGAACTCCAAAATAGTCACCAAGAAAACCCAAGATGCTCTTGCATCAGACTTCCCAAGTAAATAGAAAAGTATGTCCCACACTTTGATGCCCAAAGAGAAAGAGCAACAACCATCTTCATCTTCACCAAAGGATTCCACTCTAACTAGGACAAGAAAACTAATCTACACATCATCCACATCTACATCATTTTGTCAAACACCAAAATCTCAACCATCTAATCAGCATGCCCATCAAAAAATTGAATACAATACTTCATCAACAAATCCTCATCCATAGTAACAACTAGTTAATCCACACCAGACAACAAACTCTACATCAGCAACAATATGTAGATATCCATGAACACATGCCAAACTCACAACACTAGCAATCTCATTGGTCACAACAAGATGCTCTACAACATACAACTCATCAACAACAAGAACCAGATCATCCACAACTAAGTGCTCTACAATTTGTTATAAATAGGGATTATTGAGGGGGGTGAATAAGTAATCTACAAACTTTAGTCGCCAACTGGATATTATTACTTTAAACCATGCATAACAAAGCAATAAAGTAATGCTGAATAGTTACAATAAAAATGCACAAAGATAACTCATAACACCATATTTTGTTAACTAGGGAAACCTTGGCCAAGGGAAAATCATGGTGGGGATGATACAAACTAGATAATATACTAATATATATATGTTCCTTGTTAGAGGATGGACCCTATTAGGAGTCAATGAGAAAATTTAGTATAAATAGTCATTGTTAGGAGATTCCAACTATGTTAGGAGTTGTCCCAACCTTGTTAGGAGTTGTGGTATAATGTATGCAAGAAGAGCCCACTACCCAAACATGCAATTTCAACTACAAGAATAGCTCATTGCTCAAACTAGTAATTTACTATTATTTTCCTTCCTTGTTTGATCTCTAATCTTTAGCTCGAGCTTAGATCACTAGATAGCTTATATAAAACTATGCATAGATTGCTTTTGCAAAAGTTTGCATATAATCACAAGTACAACATAACACTTGCAATTACAACTTCATAATTAGAAAAGTTTCCTTTGCATAAATATCATGCCTTAACACAAATTATTGTTGGGTTGGCTAAGACCTCAATTCTCTTTCCCAACTTAGGGTAAACATCTAGGATCTCAACCCTAATTGGACAAGTAATTGTTTTGTAAACAAAACAATTCTTTCCTTTAATTTCATTGTCCTGCTTCATCAAAACACAATTATCTATATTCCATACAATCCATAGAAAATTCTGAGGTTATACAGGTCATCACCCACATGTATAAAATCTCCATGTAACTTTGCTAGTCATAATATGATATCACCAACATGTTATAAACAAAACAATACATTGTTGTAAACCAAATTCTATACTTTGATTAATTTTTGATTACCAAACACTTAGTATATTTATTTCTGAGGTTTCCTATGAAGATGTAGATCATGTGGTTCCATAAATGACAACAATTGCATATTACTATTAGCCAATTATCAATAATAGACCCCTTTGGCATTGATGGCAACAAAATAGGGAAAACTAGCTAAGTGACAAAAACAAACTAAACAACATATAAACATTATATCTATTATTTATGTTAAGTTTTTTATATATGCTCCCCCTTACAATATACTTTACAATATTTTTTTCTTTCCAACTATTACTCTCAGTCATATCTCTCCCCATTGTATCTCTCCCAATGATTTATCCTTTTGACATGTATACAATTTTCACATGTATCTCTCCCCATTTAACATCAATGACAAAGGTTAAAATGTCAAGATTCTATCCAGAAACTATTAAAATTATTGTCCTTCCTTATGCTGATATGATCCTCATACAATCATAAAAATTATCCTTTAGACTATCCATACCTTTGGTCCATGTCTCCTTAGTAGAGTCAGCTAATGTGAGAATTCTACATAAAGCATATGATGCAATCTCAACTACATTTGTATCTGAATACAAAAGGTTTGAATATGTGTCTTTGGCCTTGACACATTCTTCTAGTTGTTTTTCAAAAAAAGATAATTTAAGTGCAATGGATTCTCTAAAATCAGATGTCCTCTTAAAATCCATCCTTTCTAAAGTTCCAATTTCCTGATGTCATTGTGAATACTGGTAACTTGATTTTCAAAATCATTTAGTTTGCTAGATGGATGTTGGATCAAGTTGGATAAAGCCTCTAGCTCATTCATCTTTAACTCTATCTAACTAAAAATGTCTCTAGTTGGCTTGTATGATAAGGCACACTTAACATACAATGTTTTCCCTTCTTGCTGGCATTTCCAAAGTTTTTAAATACAAGTATCAAGATTAACTAAGTCATTCTTGATATTCTGATAGATGGTGATAAACAAGTTAGCATCATGAGAAATTTGTGCCTTCACTTCAGCAACATTCAATAAATTTGTAAACTCTCTGTCAAATGATTTTAGCACTTCTTGTTCCCTCTATTTAGGATCTAATTCTATGTGTTGATCTGCCAATGTACTTTGCAATTTGTCTATTACTTCCATTTATGTCCTTTTTAATCTCTTTGCTTTCCTATTCTCCTCAATTAGCTTAGTCAAGGATGATATCAAATCTGTTTGATCATCATCATCAGTAGATAAATTGGCAAGAGAGAGCAGAGTAGATGAACTAGATGGTTTAGTCTCATCCTCCCTCTTTTTCTTTGCTACTTCCTATGTTCTTCTCTCCTCTTCTTCTTTCTTTTCCTTTTATTCTCTATCTCTCTTTTCTTCCAATGTTTTCTTTTCTTCTTCCTCAGTTTTCTTTTTCTTCTCTTTTCTTCATCTTCCTTCCTTTTCCTATCGTCCTCAAACAATTTCTACTTGGCTTCTTCTATTTTCTTCTTTTCTACTTCCAGTAACCTCTTCTCTTCCTCAATTTGTTTCAATTTATCCTCAATATCTTCAATGTCTAGTTCATTTGGTTCAGAACCACCAAATAGATTGGTATCATCAATTCTAATGGTAACATTGGTTTGATCAATCTGCATGATGTCACCACTTATTGACACTTCCAAGGTTCTAGGAGCTGGAGGAGATGTTGCCTGTGACTCTAACATCATTTCACTAATAGTTTTTTGTAGTCTCTCTTCTTAATTTATCCTTTTCACAAATCATGAATTAAAATGGCATCAATTTATTCCTCAAGTATGGTGCAAGGTTATTCAATAGTCTTTTGATTTCATCTTCATCATTAGTCTTGCAAATACTTCTTAGCATAGACTTTTGAAGTTCAAGGTCTTCTTCCCTTGCAAGAGCCTTCTTCTCAATGAGTCTCTCATAGACTTTTTGGTTTATAATGCTCTCAAGGTCCTTCAATTTTAGATTATTTTATACAATATATCTCATAGTAGATATATCTATTTGATCTTTCTCAAAATTGTTGTACAAATAATAAAACTTGTTCATCTGAACAAAATTACCTTTATTTTCAATATTTGTATTTATCTTTTCAATCTTTGACTTCCAAGGTTACGAAGCTTTTCCTATTGCTTGCTTAGGTGGAGTCACTTTTTCTACTTGCTTGGTCATTTTTTCTTCATCTTCTTCATCACTTGCCTCAATTATCAACAATGTTTTCTATCTCTTTCCTAGTGTTGTGGCCAACTCTTTGATTCTCTTTGTCTTTGTAGATAATGCTTCCACCAATCTCTTAGATTTTCTATTTTGTTCACTAGGCTGAACATTAGATACTGCTACATACAAAATGCTCTATTTTGAAGATGTTTCAACAACTGATACTGATAAAGGTTTTATATTTAGTACACCTTGCTTCATTGTCTATCTTATAGCCTCAAATTCACTCTCTACCATTTCAGCCTCTAATAGTGCCTTCTTCGTCATAGATTAAACCTTCTTGTGTGATCAATTCTATAAGGTTGCTTGATGAGCTTGTTGTGTGATCTCATCATATGTGCCAAATCTATACTCTACTTTGTCTTCATCTGAATTTAACAAAAAATCAATATAACCAACTATAACATCATCATTTAGTTCATAGCTCAAGGGATCTAGAAATGTCTCCTGACATTCCACTTCTTGAATATTGTTTGATACAATTGATTAATTATGTGTTTTCTTTGTTACACAAATGTCATAATCATTATCAGTCAATATATATGCCAAGCTCACTTAGGCAGTGAAGATAGTTCTCAATGTCTATCGAGTGTTCTTAAGTTTTCTTAGTTCATAAAATAGTAAAATAGTATCTACTAAATTCACTAGAGCGTCAAATGAATAAATGTGGCATAATTGAATAACATTAGATTCAAGGTAGAATTCATGAATGGATAGGCCAAACTACTAGAAATTTGGTTGGTTTTTGCAAGCAAAACAAAAGGTAATCTATTTTATCTTGATCTCAATGATTGTTCATATTTTATTGCTCAAGTAGAAGAAAGATGGTTATGGCACAAAAGGCTATGTCATGTGAATTTTTATAATTTGGTTAAGATAAGAAAACATAAAAGAGTAAGAGGTATTCCTAGTTTGAAGAAGCTTGACATGGGTCTATGCAAGAATTGCCAAATTGGTGAGATGGGAAAGACAAGCTTCAAAAGAGAAGACTATCAGTCAGAAGAAGTCTTGGAAATTGTTCATACAAATTTATGTAGACCTATTGGAATAGAGAGTTATAGTGGAGAAAAAAATTTCATTCTCTTTGTTGATGATTACTCTAGAATGATGATAGTAATGTACCTAAAAGAAAAATTAGAAGCCTTTCAAAAATTCAAGTGGTATCGGCAAGAGTAGAAGAAGAAACTAGAAAAAGTTGAAATGCCTAAGAATAGAGAAAGGTGGTGAATTCATTTCCCATGAATTCAACAATTTTTGCATTGAAAGAGGAATCAAAAGACAAGTATCTGCTCTTGGTACACCATATCAGAATGGTATAGCAAAAAGAAGAAATAGATCTATCATGGATTGTGCAAGAACCCTGACGATTGAAAAGAATGTTGCTCTCAAATACTGGAAGGAAGGTATCAACACTGTAGCTCATACCTTGAATAGAGTTTAGTTGAAGAAAGATTCAAATAAGACACCTTATCAGCTATGGTATGGCTACAAACCTAATGTAAGTTACTTGAAGGTATTTGGCAGTAAATGTTATATATTGAAAGAATCTAGAAAAGGAAAATTTGATGTAAAAGGTTATGAAGGCATATTTCTAGGATACTCCTATAGAAGAAAAATATATAGATGTTTAAATTTATCTTCTCACAAAATTATAGAAAGTGCACATGTTAGTGTTGATGAATATGCAGAAAAGAGTGAAGAAGAAAGTAGCAAGGAACCTAAAGACTATAGAAGGTTAATTTAATATGAACCTAATACCCTTCCTAATAAATCTAAAAGAAAAGATGCTTCAACTCCTGAGTCCCCAAAAACTCCAATAGCTACTGAGTTGCAGATAGTGCAACCCAAGCTACAAGGACTTGAGTCACAAACATAGGCTACTGAGTTAGTTCAAATTGAGCCTAATAGAATCGAGTCATAGACAAAAGGACCCAAGCTTGAAACTAAAATTCAAGAAGAAGATGATGGAACTCATTCAAAGACCAAGAAGCTTGTATTAGCAAGATATGTTAGAAGACATCATGCACTTGATCAGATCATTGAAGATAAATTAGATGGAAAAAATGATAAGAAGTACATGTTTACTTGTTGAATTTGAACCTAGAAGTGTTAAAGATGCTCTATAAAATGAAAGTTGAATTGAATCAATGAATGAAGAGATAGAACAAATAGAGAAGAACAAAACTTGGACTCTTGTTTGTAGACCCAAGGATAAAATGTAATTGTTACAAAATGGGTATTTAGAAATAAGTTGAATGAAGATGGAAAGGTATCAAGAAATAAAACAAGATTGGTATGAAAAGGTTACTTTGAAGAAGAAGGTATTGACTATGGTGAAACTTTTACTCCTATAGCAAGACTTGAAGGTGTTAGAACCTTACTAGCATATGCAGCGCATAGAAGATTTAAAGTATATCAAATAGATGTTAAATATGCATTCTTGAATGGAATCCTTGATGAAGAAGTTTACATTTAGAAACTAGAAGGTTTTGTGGATCCTAGAAAATGAGACATGGTTTGAAAACTACACAAAGCTTTATATAGTCTCAAGCAAGCTCCCAGAGCTTGGTATGAAAGTCTCCATAATTACTTGGTACAGATTGGTTTTCAAAGGACTAATGATAACAATAGTCTATATATCAAGGAAGGACCAGATAAGAAGATTGTGCTAGCAGAAATATTTGTTGATGATACTTTATTTATAGGAAATGATGATCTATGCAAAGCATTCTCAAAATAAATGAGCAAAGAATTTGAGATGTCCATGTTTGGTGAAATAAAATCCTTTTTTGGATTGCAAATACAATAGAAAAAGAATGGTATCTACATCACTCAATCTAAGTATATCTAGGAGATACTAAAAAAATATGGAATGGAAGATTCAAGACCAATTGGAACACCTATGTCTAGTAGACATAAGCTTTCCAAAAATGATGATTCCAAAGAAGTATATAAGACTACTTATAGATCAATAATTGAAAAATTGCAATATGTAGTTAACACAATGCATGATATTGCTCTAGCAGTTAGAATAGTGGCAAGATTCTCAATAAATCCCAAAGAAAATCAGATGATGGCAATCAAGAGAATCATGAGGTATTTGAAAGGTACTAAAGACTATGGGTTATGGTACGAACTTGGAGGCAATTCAGACTTAAAAATATTTATTGATGCTGATTGGGCAGGAAGTCTTGATGACTGAAATAGCACCAATGGTGGAGCATTCTTTCTTGGTAAAAGACTAGTATCTTGGACAAGAAAGAACCAAAATTGTACTTCTCAATCCACAACAGAGGTAGAATATGTAGCAGTAGTAGTCAATTGCTCTAGCATTGTTTGGTTCAAACAACTGTTGGAAGGAATGAAGGTAGAAATCAAAGATCTAATTGTTATATATTGAGATAACACTAGCACAATCAAAATATCAAAGAATCCAGTAATGCATTTTGAAACAAAGCATTTTGCTATAAAATATCACTTATTAAGACAATTGGTGCAAGATAAAGAAGTTAGATTGGAATATGTGAATACAAAGGAATAGATTGAAGATATATTCACCAAGCCATTACCTAAGGATGCATTTTTGTATCTAAGAGGTAAGCTAGGGGTCATTCTCCAATTTGAAATTCATTAAATGAAGTTTAGTGAATGCATCAACCAGAATCTATTGAAGATCAATCAGTTGGTGCAGAATTGGCAAGGGTATATTGCAGATGAATCATCACTTAAGGTACATTGGAATTCATAGAGTTATTATCTTTGGCACGTGTTGTCAAAGAGGGAGAAGTTTACCATCATATCTCTAAGAAATTATTTTGGAACCAAAATAAAGTCATAAACCAGAGAGGGAGAAGTCCTCTAAAAGATGAAGTATGCTGAAAGAAGGAGAATGTTTTGAATGAACTTGGTAATAGCTATTGTAGATAGAATTCAATAAAAAGGAAGAGCACATACTAATAGATGGAGTTCTCAAATCCTAAATTTCATTGAGCTATGGCATGTTGTGTTGCCATCAATGCCAAAGAGGGAGATTGTTGGATACAATTGATTAATTCTATGTTGCCTTTGATGTTACACAAATGTCATAATCATTATTAGTTAGTATATGTCAAGTTCACTTGGGTAGTGAAGACAGTTCTCAGTGTCTACTAAGTATTCTTGTGTTTGCCTAGTTTAGAAGGCAGTGTCTACTAAGTTCATTTAGGTGTTGAGGGAAAATTTGTAGAAAGCAAGTGATAATCGAGCTCACTCAGGTAATGAAGGAAATTTGGATGGAACCAGTGCTAACTGAGCTCACTCGATTGCTAAAGGATTTTCATAAGATTACAATGTTAACCAAGTATCTATTGGTTATCAAAGGAAATCACTTCAAAATTAATTTCTACCAAGCAAGGTCGATTAGCAAAGTATTTTCCTATTTTGTTGTATTGAGTTTAATTGATCTATCTATTGATTCCAGCCAACTAAAGAGATAAATATTGATTATTGTAAGTTGTGTTTGAGCTAACTTGATAAAATTGAAGGTACAAGTATAAGTTCTAGTTGTGATTACAAAGTGTGAAGCAAGTGTGCAAGTGTGAGTGCAAGAGAATGTGCAAATTATGGTGATGTGATTGAAGATCTATTGGTAAGTTGAATAAGTGAATTTGAAGGGTAAGAAGAATATCCTTGTGGGGTAGAAAAGTCATATTTGATCAGGATGGATCAAGTACAAATCAGAATAGAGATCTGCAATCAGTAATTAAGTTGCATTCAAATAAAGTATTTCATTGTTACTCTCTAACCATTGTAGCAGTGATCTAAATCTCTTAACAGAGCTAGCTTAACAGCTATTTGCAAATCCTCTAACAAGGTGGCAATTCTATTGAATTATTCTCAAGACCTCTAACCAGGCCACTCCTAATAGGGTGATTAAATCCTTTAATAGGTTCACACCTAAAAATTTGTTTTGTAACCTTTAACAGGGTTGGCTCCTAATAGGGCTCACTTCAAAAGAGTGCAAATCAACAACTAGTTGCTATTGGTAATTTTTCCCGAATTGGATTTCCATGTTAAATCCTAGTGTCATATGTGTTCATGCTATTTTCTTTATGTGTTTACAACTAAGTTAAACTAATGGTAATTATAGATAACATCTAATGTTTCTTATGTTAATCTTTTACCAAGCTAATCTAGTTACTATCGAGTTACAATACTCTGTTTGTTTACCTAGCTTCAATAGTATTCAGTTATTTGTTTGCATTTTGTACTAACATCAAAACAGATTTGGGTTTATTTTTGTCGTAACTGATTTGCCCCTCCCCTCTTAGTTACTCCTCTTATATTTCCATAGAATATATGTATAATCTGTATCAACTAGAATACAAATATCTTCCTTGATTTTGTCCACAATTGTGGGTGCAATTCTAAATCTATATTTCATCTCATTCTAAAATGTCCTCATTATCAAATTTCCATTGTCCAATATCTTCTCTACAAGATGCCTTCTACATACCTCTGTAATCTTCTCCAGTGTGTATCTATCACTACTCATTATGTCTGTGACTAATAAGCAAAGAGATCTCTTAAGTACATGAAAGAATATGTGATTTATCAATGACTAGAATCTAAACACACCATTCTTTGTCCTCTTGATCTTTTTAAAGGTTTTCTAGGAGTTTCATTCTTAGTATTTCACTTAGATTCACTTGTTCTTTCTCTACAGATATCATATATGTTGTATAAATGAATCTTGTTAAAAGTTCATCTATCTTAGAACTTACACAAACTAAATAAGCAATAATTCTACTTAGAAATCTTGCATCATCTTGCTTGATGGTGTTGATAAATAGAGCCTTACCATTGTACACTACTATCCACAAATATCTTCCTTGAATCTATCCACAATTGTAGGAGCAATTCTAAATCTTCACTTCATCTCATTCTGAAATGTCCTCATTATTAAGTTTCCACTATCCAATATCTTGTCTTTTGGTTTCCTTATGTATACCTTTGAAATCTTCTCCATATTGTACCTATCACTATTCATTATGTCTAACACTGATAAGTAAGGAAATCTCTTAAGTGCATGAAAGAATATGTGATTTATCAATGATTGGAATCTAAACACATCATTCTTGGTCCTCTTAATCTTTTCAAAGTTCTCCAAAATTTACATTATCATTATTTCACTTAGATTTACTTGTTCTTTCTCAACACCGATCTTATATGCTACATATATGAATCCTATTGAAAGTTCATCTATCTTAGAACTTGCATAAACTAAATAATAAATATTTCTACTAAGGAATCTCACATCATCTTGCTTGATGGTGTTGATCAGCATATCCTTACCATTGTACATTGCTTTGGTATAACTTGCCACTTTCTTCTTAACCATCTTCTCACCTATAGGTATACTTCCTTGTTTTCTCAGACAAGTTACCTCATGAATAAGGTCAACAAAAATGTCAACTAAATTATCTTTCATCCACACTTTACCATCATGTATCCTACTTAGTATGATTTGAGTCCATTCATCTGTGTCTAGCTCATGGTAGAAATGATACTTAAAGAGGTCTAATTCCATTAAATGTTCAAATCTGAGCTTCATAGTCATGTCATGGTTAAAAACTAGTTCCATATCTTTGTTCATGAATTCACTATCAGTTAAATCAAGTATAATATTATAATGCCCCCCCATTTTTAATATACAGTATACTTTACATCTTTTCACATCTGATATCTACATTTTCTTCTCCTTTATGTATACTTCACCTTATATTATATCTTCTCCCCATTTTTGACATTAATGCCAAAGATGTATGCTATATATACTATATAGTAATGCCAAAATGTGACAATAAATTTGAATTTACCTTTAATATTAGTGTCATTGTCTTGTCCCAATTCTCTTGCAACACATTGCATGTGTGCAATGTAATCTACACTTCTTTTGATAGTTTTGTCATGTAGTCTACAATTGAGAAGTTCTTATCATGGATGAGCATTTTGGCATGTGCAATGTGTTTCTATAATGTATCCATGTTTGGGAAAATCACGCTTTAAATTTCTATCAATGTAACTCTTATTTTGGCTTCTTCTCTCATCAATTCTACGTACATATTAGTCAAGAATCTAATCTTGTTGTAGTGGGCATAGCTATAACTCATGTCAAGTTGCAACTATTGTGCACTTTCCTTCAGATCTTCATCAATCTTTGATAGTTTATCTCTTATTTCCTTGGTGAAAATTGAAATATCATAGATTTTATCGAAGAGTGAAGACACATTGTTGCAAGGGGTCTCCAAGTAGCCTAGAATAGTAGATAATTATACTTGATGAATAGAAATTTACTGAGAAATAAGTTCCAAAAAATTATTATCAAATTTCTTCTCAGCTCTCTGCAACAATTTCTCTTGTCCATTCAAATCTTCATTGAATTTCTAGACTACCTCTGGTAACTAATTCAAAATTGGTTGAGAAGCATCAACCTCTTTGTTTAGTACCTTTGGTAGGATATTTTTTGCATCCTCAATTATTTGTAATTCCTTATTTCTTTCATCTCTAAGCCTTTGTTGCTTAACTTTCTTCTGAAGAAGTTCTCCAAATATGTGCATCTAATCAAGATTAAGATTGGAGATATCCCAATTTGGAATAACAATCTCTTCATCAAGATCGATTTCTTCTTCCTTTTCTTTACCTTTACCCAAAAATGTTTTACTCAATTGAGACTTGGTCTCAACTATCCTTGCACTTATTAATTTCATGTTATGAATGGAAACAATTGTAGAAATAGTGGGACTTGCTAAAAAAGTAGATACTACACTTATTGCCAAATATCTATAGTAGAAATACTTGGTGTAACCAAAATTGATGTAGAGGAAAGTATTTTTTATTTGATGGATGAAGTGTTTATCTAGATAGGTGCAAAAATTGATTGAGTGTTCGTACTTACAATGTTTCACACAATCAATCCTATAGTATCTTTCTCTGGGTTTGATGTTTTCAATAATTAGCTTAGAGAATGAGGAAGTGAGGCTATAACCACTGTAGCAATTTTCTTTGGGTTAGTCTCCTCAGTATCTTAAACATCTTGTAGGTATTCCTTAGTAACTTCTTGTCCCTATTCCTCGTCCTCATTATCTACATTATCAAAATGAGTTACTTCTTCATCATCATTTTCCTCATCTTTTTCATGCTCTTCATCATCCTTATCATTGATATTGACAATAAAATTACTCAGCTTGTGAAGAAGATAAATTTTCTTCCATGTATTTGTAGCATTCTTCACTACATGTTCAATGTCATTCAATAATATAAGACAAGTGTTGAATCTCAAGGTAAGTTTTTCTTCATTCCTCTTTAGAGATTCCTTTACTTCCTTATCACTTAAACTAAGCATCAGTTGCCTCAATGTCTTCTCATATATGTATTTTTCAATTTTCATGGCATTCTTACATCTTTACTTGACCTTCTCCATTAGTTCAATTGGAATTTGTTGAGCAAGCTGGTCTGGGGAATACTTCCACTTACCTATTTTAGACATTATTGCCTCTTTTATCTACTTTTTCTCCTTTGTAGTCCTAGTTTCATACGTTAGTGCTTTGAAGTTTGGTATGCTTGATCTTGACTCAATATCTTTTAGCCTTTCTTGGAAGGTGGATGGAGGCTTTTTCAAGATTACATCTCCTCCTTCTTTGTCCAGTTTCTTCTAGATGATATCCTTGTAAACACAAAAATAGATGGTTTGGTAAGCTTGGTAATAATTACCTTACCTTTCTTCTTCAATGGATCTTCTTCCTTTGATTTTTCTTCATCCTCAATATCATCTCCTTTTCCTTCAGTCAACAAAAGAGTGGAACTAGTTTTTAGTTTGGCAATTCTCTTCTTCCCTTTGTTGACTTCCCAAGGGAGTTCAATTTCCAATTCAATTCTTGTCTTTTCTTCATCATAAGTGCCAAAGTATGTAGCTTTAGTTTCAATAAGCTCATTAATTAGTGCCTCAATAATGTCCTTGATTTCACCTATGTTTACCTCATAACCTAGAGGTTTGACCCATGGTATCCTTAGTCTAACTACCTGGAGATATACTTTATCACTATCAACCATGAAACAAACATCATCTTTGTAATCATCGACTAGTTTCTTTGTAATCTTGAATCTTCTATTCATCTTATCCTTGAATGCATCAAAGTAATTGTCCATAATACTCACATAGTTTTCTCCCATTTTAGCTATATATTCATTAATCTAATAAAGGATAGGTACATCCTTCCTCCATACTATTGTACCTTTAGATGGGAAAAACTTTTGCACATAGAAAAATAGAAAGGTTAAAAGTGAATTAAACTTACAAGTATTGTTATTGGAAAGTCTTATACTTTCCATATTTTGTTGAATTCGTTTAGCATCAACTCGGCAAGGTCAAGTGACAGGTTATTCTTGACCACTTTGTATGCAAGTTCCACTACTTCACATGACATGCTATTAAGTCCACTTGAGATGTAAATTTTGTGAGCAATGACATGTATCCAAAACTTTTGTTCCATGTTTGTGACATAGTTGATCTTCACTCCCCTTCCATCCCACTCGCTAAGGGTTTTCTTTTCAAGTTCGATCAAACTTAGGCTTTTAGTTGTTTTTGCTTTTTCCATCATAGGAAGACTAGTGATCCTATGGATTATCTTCTTGGTTATCAAAATAGGTTGTTCCAACTACAACTGAAAATTATGCACATGGCTAAGGATATATATTATCTATTTGATTTAAAAATCTTGTGGCACATGTAGAATGTGATTTAAACCCTTTGATTCAAGATGTTGATGCTCTAGTTTCAACACACCATTCACATATAATTCTCTCAATGATTCATCCATTTCCAATGTTATAATATATTTAATAGAACACTTAAAATGTGAATGGATGTCATTGATTAATAGTACCTTTGATGTCATTTGTGATTGAGCTCTGCTTGGATCTAGGATTTCTGTAATGGCAGGGCTCAACTTAAATATTGGTGCCTTCCACTCCACACCTTGAACTAACATATCTAAGCCTTTCTTAGATTTTTTGCCAGTGGATGCCATCTTTTCTTAGTAGGGGTTTCAACAATACAAAAATCTTCAATAACTCACTCAAATCACTTGAATGCTCTAAATTTTTTTTTGCACAAAAAAATTCATGGTGAGAAATGACTTCAATTTTTTCCTTTCAATTGCCATAAATGCTTGGTATGACTGTTCACTCAAATGATAGACTATCATCCACTTCACTTGCATTGAATTCTTGGAAAATTCATCCATGACTTGGTAACTATACAAATCTTAGTTACTCTAGACCTTGCTCGATAGGGTCTTACAACTCAACCTCGCTCAACAACAACTATAACCCAACCCTACTCGGTAATGACTAACATCTTTTGAATACTTGGTGATCCCTTTGCATCTTGTATGCTGATATGGATATTTTTTTCTACTAACTAAAATTGATGTAAGATGCCTTCTTGGAGTCCTAGTTCCAATTCTCTTTGAGAGATCAAGTGGAAATGCTTGAGCCACCCAAATTTTGAGTGACATGTTCATTATTGCTTGGACTTGTATTCTCATTAGATTTTGGAATCCATTGCTCTCTCATCTACTTTTTGATGTTATCAACCTTGTCTTTCTTTTCATCTTCAATTCTTCTAGTGTTCATATATTTTTTGGCAAGATGACCGAGTTCTATACAAATGGAATAGCTTGTGGTATTGTCTCTTCTCCTTATGTGACGTTTTACACAATTCATTTCAATGTGACTAAATTCTCCATATTAATGACATCTGCACCAAGTGTTATAGTCCCAACCAAATACAATTTTTACGATATGTTCTACTAGGTTCAATATCTTAGTTTAGCATTATGAGAATTTGTGCCCATGCTTCTTGCATTTGTGACAGTTGCCTTTAAATTTAATTTTCTCTTTGAATTCATTAGCTTTATGTCCATGTTGATTGCAACTATAGCATTTACAATTTAATTTAGCTTTCCAATTTCTCAAACATTTGTTTGATGTATGTCCTATTTTACCATAGTGACTACAAGTAGGCTTTTGATTCTATTGAGCTCCTTTCTTGGATGATTTACCTTCTTCTATATATCTAATACTTGCTTTTCCTTTTTGTCTATAATGACTATGATCATTCAATTGATTCATGTTTGCTTGATATTTCATCATCTTTCATTTGTTTTCTTTTTAGTATTTAGCTCATTTTGTAGTCTTTCATTCTTTGATCTTAGATTCATGATTTCTTCATTTGTATTGGTGAGCTAATCAATGAAGTTTGTCTATTGAAGGGATAGATGTTGAATTTCATTGTTCTTTTCTTTTATCTCTTCCATGACTTCACATATTATTACTGACTGAATTTCTTCCCCTCTTTTTAGTTTTCTTACTTCTTCTTCAAGTTTACCATTCTTTTCCAATAGTTCTTTGATTGCTTCATTAGCTTCATTTGATTTTCTTTATGAATGGATGTTTTCAATTCTTTATTTAATATAGCATTGGTCATTCATCTAGATTGCAAGATTTTTTCTTCTTTTCATAGATTGAGAGAGTTGGTCCTTTTCTTTTTCGAGTTGTCTAATAGCCAATTCCAAATCTAGCTTCTCATTGTCAGTAGCCTTATCAAGTCTAATTACCTCCATAGGCTTTGATCTTTTCTCATGATGTTAAATTTTTCTCTGAGAATCAAAAAGCTCTAGTACCAATTGTTGGAATTATATATGATAGGCTAAGTTAGTAAGAGGGGAGGGGTGAATCAGTAAACAATAAAACTTAACCATTAATTAGCAATTAATCCTTCATGTGTATTCTAATCTAATTGCATGCATGAGAAATTGAAAACATGAAAGCATTCATAACACTTTTGACACACAATTTGGTGACCCAAAAACCTTCCAAATAGATAGTAAAACATGGGTGGGGATGATACCCACAAGCTTTAGTACTACAATATAAAGCTGGCTTTTTATGGCTTAAAATGATTACTTTTGATGATCTACCATGTTAGGAGAAATAAGGATTGCTAGGTCCACCTTGCAAAAGGCTTTACAAACATACAATGAAGTATGCACTCAATAAAGAGATTTACATAAGATTGTTAAGTATACATTATGAAAGTATTTGATTGATCTACCTGTTAGGATGAAACAATGGCTAATCTTTGATCTGCAACCTGGTTTGTTGAATGAGATTCCTTTGAATGTAGTAATCACCTTACTGTGATAGAGAAACCTTTTCTGCTCCTTATACTATTGTAGCCTTTACAATTCACTCTTATTCTCTTCTCTAATTTTTACATTACTTCCCTATATTTTCTTTGGATGTGTTACAAAAAATTACATATACCAATCCAATTTTCAAATTACAAAGTTGGCTACAATACAAGTTTACAAAAAATACACAAAGTCAAGCCAATTATAGAAACTTGGGTTCAGAAGACTAGCTCCGTGAGGTTCTAATACTCAACATCCACCATCAATGCTCTACATCATCATGCACTTAGTAGACATAGAATCTTGGTCCATACTAATCACTTCCAAGTAGTCTTGAACTCGTTCTGCACTAGTGACTCGAAAAATACTATTAAACTTAGCATATCAACTGAATCATTAGATTCACATTGTATATCTTGGTCAATGATATCAACATGAGCTTAGTATAAATTGAATCACTTGGTTAACACTAGATTAAAATTACAATAACTATGAACCTGGAAAGCACTGCACAAATCAGTTTGCACTAAGAAACTCAGCATAAACTGATATGCTTGATTTATACTACTGGTCAAAAACTTGGTGGAAACTATGAGATAGAAACTGAATGTTTTCCCTTGGACTCAGTAGCAACTATAGAACTCAGTAAAGCCTAAAATGTTGATCAACACTATTAACTATACAATATGCTTGGTAGATACTTACAATCTAAATAAGTGTATGCCACTAATAACAAGCATGACTATAATATCAACAGAAGCCTCTAGGTTATGAGATAAATGTGGATGAGGCATCTACAACAATTACAACTTTAATGGCTAAAGAAGTAGATAAGAAAGCTACAACTTTTAGTAATTACGATGTAGCCAAGTCAAATATAACCATGGATTTCAAGACAACCTTTGTAATAAGGAAAAGGAACAAAATTGTTAAGAAGCTCAAAGAAAAATTTGGCGAAGGGGCAAAAGAAGATGCAGAAGAAGATTACAATGAAGATGAAGATGAAGAAGGTGAATATGCACCTACTCAAGCACCACTATCCATTAAAAAAATTCAAGGAGCAGACCAAGGTAAAGAGGAAGTTGAGCTTGATGAAGGTTTTAAGAGAGAAGAAGCCAATGAAGCACCCATATCCAAAGAAAAGAAGAAAAGAAAAGCTAAAGCTTTTGCAACTAGAAAACCAAAGAAGGTTATGAAAGCTACAAAACCTAAGTGTCCAATTCCTACTACTGGGAAGGTTTAAGAAGTGCAAAAATGAAAAGGGAAGAGAACTAGGAAAACTACATAGGAAGATGAGTTTGAAAACAGACAAAGGAGAAAGTATATTTCTTTAGCTAATTCAGATGAAGAGAGGAAAAAAACTAATGAAAACAACAAATTTAAAGTAGTAAATCACTATCCTTCTTCTGATTTGGACAAATTGTGTGAAAATATAAAGAATAATGATCACTTATCTGGATTCACACATGGTGAGTTTTACAAACTTGGAAAGATTGAGATGAACCAAGTGGAAGATTCAATATATGCCATGATGCTAACATTAAGGAAGACACCAGTTGATCTTTCCAACTCTATACCTAAAATTTTATATGAAAATGTTGAGCAAAAATGACAATATAGTCTCACTATTGAAAGGGAAATCAGAGAGACTACACTTGCTCAAGTAATACAAGAATTGAATAATGCCAAAATTTCAATGGCCATTAACAAATATAAATGGAGCTATTCTCCTAAATATAGAGCATTTATTATTTTACAAAAGGACATTGAGGGTGTTGTTCAAAAATCCACTCTGATATGGAAGTCAATAAATAGATTGAGAACACGTAAGGGAAATAAGTAGAGACCTGTTGAGATAGGTGAAGATAAAGGTGAATAAGAAGTAACTAAGGTTACTACAAATGAAACTAGGAAAGATGCACATGTGGAAGGCACTAAGATAAATGTAGATACATAGGAAATAGCTAAAGAAGATCAGCAAATAGAATAGAGTATACCAGATATACAAATTTAAAGTCCTAGTCCACACCATATGAAAAATATAGTAAAGATTAGGGATGTTTCTAATAATATTTCTCAATCATCAATCCCCTAACAGAGGAGGAAATGAAGAAGATATTCTAAACACCACCACCAAGGCACAACTATATAGTTATCCTATATTGGTTAGTATATATGAACTTGAGAAGCATAAAAGACATTTGTAGGGGAAGGAAAATAGGACATAACTCAAATTCTTTGATTTACTATGGTACATCCTACAATGCTCATTGTACTATACCAAAGAAAAGAAAAAACAATGGAAAATATAAGCACAATGGTATAAAATGTGTTAGTACAAAAAGTTTTATAGAAGTACAAGAAGGGACACAAGCTCAAACACTTTAGGAAGATATTATTGTGCCTATAACTCAAACTCAAGGTGCAATTGAGATTGAAAAATGACAAATGAATAAGACTTAAGAGTTAGTCTTGACTACCAAGCCTGAGGAGCAATTAGTAATACAAACATTGGTTACTTTTCTAGAAACTACTACTCCTCCAAGTCAAGCTCTTCATAGGATGAGTGTAGAAGCTACACCACTATAGCTTTCAAGGCCTAGTCCTAGCACATCCAAGGTAGACGAAGTTATATCACATGGTGCTGTCAACTTGGATGAGGTAATTTCTTTTTCAAAGAAACAATCACTATTAAATAGATAAGCATACTTCAAGATGCTCTTGCAAGAAAAAATCATCAAACACTACTTAGAAGGGAGCATAGGGAGAAGCACGTATTGCAAGATATAAAGGAAATATTTCTTGATGCATTCAGCCTGCTTGCACCTACAAAAGATAAACCTATTATGGAGTAGTTGGCCACTATAGTAGACCAAGTAAATGATATAGACTTAGATTCAAATGTTAAACTACTTGAATGGTCTGATAGTATATTTCAAAACCAAGTCAATGAAAATATATCAAATGCCATTTCACTTAGTCAAGTTGAGTTAACAACCAAAATTGATAGTGTAAAGAAAGTTTTAGAGAACATTTTCTTACTTTACACCAATTTGTGTGATACAAATCTATTTGCACAAGAAGTGCAGTGCCATATTGAAAATCTGGAGGGAGATATGTAGATGATAGCTACTATTCTATCAAATTCTCTATCTTAGAGCTAAAATAACTTTAGGAATTTGATGAATTTTGAAGGTTGGTTGGCAACCCTGCATGCTCAAGATGCAAATATTTGGGCCACACTTATAAGTATCCAATCCATTCTGACGCCCCACATGCATATATTACATAAGGAACTATCCTTTTTAGTAACATTAATGAAAAAAGATCCCCATATTTCTATACATGAAGGCTTAGTTCAACTTGTTGCTAAGTTAGCCATCCAAATCAAATCATTGGAGGTAGCTTGTGATAACTGGGATGAAACTTTGAAGATTATGCTTGAGGTCCATAAACCTTTCTTGGAAAAACACACTATAAGTGTATAATCCTTTGACATCAATATCAAAAATAGATTGTAATAAGTTTTTGAGAGAGACAATGACTCCAAGGAAAGACTGAATATCGGTTTGGGGGAGACCAACCAAAGGGGGAGTCAAAGAAAAAAATAGAGTACACCATAGTTCAACATATGCATATTTACTTAGCAAGAGTATTGTTTCAGATTTAGAAAAACACAATCAACTTAAGGGGAGTTATAATATTTTGACATATGACTATTAAGTCAAGTTTTGCAAAATTTTAAAAATTTAAAATTTCGTACATATGCCAAATAGAGATAGTGAGTATCTGAGTTATGCTCATAAGTTAAGATCATTCATACCTGACCAAGTGTTTTTTCCACTCATGTTAGAGGGAGAGATTGTTAGTCTTAGATTGGTTTTACATATGAGTGTCTATACTCATAAGTCATTTACATGTCAAAATTTAGTTCATGCAAAACATGTAATGCATGTCGAGAATAACATTTCAGATAGTGCATACTGAGTGAGATACTTAATATGTACTAAGTAAATAGTTAGTTCCAAGTCACTCAAGTTTGAAGTAGACCAATGGACACCGAGTCATTTAGATGTTGAGTTACAACATTGAAGCTATAGTTGATGTCGAGAATCAAGGACTTCAAGTATTGAGTAATATAGTTTTGACATAGTTGTTTGTAATGGCACAAACTACTACGTAAACCATTTTGGAGCCAACTTGAGGATTTTTTTCCAATCCTAGATGATAAGAATGAATCTTAAATGAGAATTACTTTTCAAAACATGTAGCCAATAAAAAAGAAGGAAGGATTAAGTGGCAATATGGGTGAATCACAATCATTGATTCATACTTAACACTAAACCACCTAGACCTTCTTAAGGAGGAAGAACCCTAAATTTTATATAATTATCAAAGGAGAAAATAGAGATTTTTGCATCCATAAATAGAGAACTCATGGTGACTAAGGTATTGTGAACTAAGATACATTGCAAAATTAGTTAGAAGAGAATAAAAAGGAAGTTAAAGGACAAAAGAGATACATCTAATATGTAAGGATCAAGTACACATTAGGGAAAAGGTGATTTTTTATCTAGCAATAGAGTGCTAAACACAAGATCATTGATGAGACATTCTAACAAGTGAATCAATTAAATCTCTTAATAAAGTATTCTTAGCAGGTTGTTGTAAATCCTTTAACAAGGTGCTTACTTCATTGTAAGTTAAAGTCCTTTTATTAGACACACTTTTAATAAGATGTTGAAATCCTTTAACATAGTAAGATCTAACAATCTTATAAGCCTTTAAGATGTTGAATCTTTTACAAGATAGATCATGTTTCATGATCAAACATTGAAACCTTCATTGGATACAATTTATTACTATATTAGTAGAGATTTATGGGTGTCATCCCCACCCTAGTTTTAGCTTCTCATTGGAGTGTTTCTGGGTAACAAAATATCTTGTGTCATACATCTTTTGATTATTATTTTCTTTCATACTAGTGGATGAATATGTTTATCTAGCTATTTTAGTTTTCATGCAAATCATGAGATGGATGTGTGGTGAATAAATTTATGGTTGAAGTTTTGAAGGACTAATTCACACTGCCCCCCCAACCTTAGAGTTTACTTTCCCTATTGTATCTCAAAAAAATGTGGCCCACAAAATGACCATCGTATAGCATTTTCTATTTCATTGATAAACCACAAGAGCTTCGAGTTACATCCCTTAGAAGATTGACCTCCAAAAGCACTTGGAGCACCTTGGAGACTCTTCAGTATGAGGTTGTCATGAATGGTTGAGGATCTCTTTTGCTAGAAAAAGGATGTCACTAGGGTTCACCTGCCCATCTAGAACTAATGGTGTTGATGACTTGATGCCAAGATTAGTGATCTCAAAATTTTGTACTAATTTACCTCTAAACAAAGGCACACTATAAGTTCTGGCATTGAAAAAGATCACTGTGCCAAATCCAAATTAAATGCGATAACTCCAAAATGAGATGGTTATTGTAGGCCTTGACATAAGCATACTATAACATTTGACACTTCATAGATATGTCCCACAAGTTATAAGTTACAACCCTCGAAAGATTAACCTACAAACACACTTAGAGCACCTTGGAGACTCTTCAGTATGGGGTGGCCACAAATGTTAGAGGATCTTTGTGGATATAAAAAGTTTTTCACTAGGGTTCACTAAGCCATATAGAGCTAATGACACTAATGATTCAATACCAACATCAATGGTCTCAATGTTACAAAGTGATACACCTATGAATTAGGCACAAGGCAATTTTTGGCATTGAGTGAGATTGTTGTACAAAATTCAAATAGGATGTGATCTCTCTAGAATGAGATAGTTTATTTTAGTCCTTGACAAGACCATCCTATATCATTTTATTTCTCATTGATAGTCCCCATGACCTTTAAGTTATGACCCTTGGAAGATCGACCTCCAAACACACTAAGAGCACCTTGGAGACTCTTTGGTATGGGGTGGCCAAAAACCATGGAGGGTCTCCATGACTAAAATAAGGGTATCACTAGGATTCACCTACCAAATTTTGAGATAATGGAACTAATGATTAAATACCAAGATCAATGGTTTCAAAGTTATGTAGCAATGCACCTGTAAACTGAGGTACACTACAAGTTTTGGCATCAAGTGAGATCATTGTGCTGAATCCAAATGTAATGTGATCTCTTTGTAATGAGATAGGTTTTATAGGCCTTGACATGAATTTCCAATTGTAGTAAAAATTTCATAGATATCCCAAATGAGCTTTGAGTTATGATCCTCAAAAGATCGACCTCCAAACATACTTAGAGCACCTTGGAGACTCTTTAGTATAGGGTGGCCACAAACATTTGAGACACTCTATGTATAGAAGAATGGTGTCACTAGGGTTCCCTCTCATCTAGAGCTAATGGTCCTAATGTTTCAATACTGAGATTAATAGTTCAAAAGTTAAATAGTGATGCACCTATGAACTAAGGCACACTACAAATTTTAGCATTGACCAAGATCACAGTGCTGAATCCAAATGGAAGGTGATCTATTTAAAATGATATATTTTATTGTAGGCCTTGGCATGACCATTCTATATCATTCAATGTTTCACTAATAGCCTCCATGAGCTCTATGTTATGACCCTCAAAAGATCAAACTCCAAATGCACTTAGAGCTCCTTGGAGACTCTTTAGTATATAGTGGTTGTGAAAGTTGAATGCTTAAGTTATGGATCGAACAAGGGTTTCACTAGGGTTCAACCGCTCATCAAAAACTAATGATGCTAATGATTTGATGCCAAGATCACTAGTTTCAAAGTTATATAGTGATACATCTATGAACTAAGGCACACAAAAAGTTTTTCCATTGAGTGAGATCTCTTATTTTATACCTTGACATGACCATCCTATAGAACTTGACATTTTACCAATAGTCCCGAAGAGCTTTGAGTTATGATACTTGGAAGGTTGACCTCCAAATACAATTAAAGCACCTTGGAGACTCTCTGGTATGAGGTGTCCATGAGTGTTGGAGGCTCTTTACGGTCAAAACAAGGGTGTGACTAGGGATAGTATTAAGTAAAAGTGTTTTTCTTTCTCCTTTAAGTTTTTGGCATTTGGCATAGTGCAAGTTTGGTGTTAGTATTAATTAAAATTATCATTTTTTATGTCCCTCCACATTAATTACATTAAGTAAAAACATCTTTCTTTCTTGCATTAAATGAACAAGTTTACATTTACAATATCTCAACTATTTTATCATTATCACATCTATACACAACTACAAAAAATTGTAGTGTCAAAAATTGTGGTGAAAAAAATCATAATGTCAAAAATAGAATAGATTTCTCTTTATTCTACTCCTTCTTTGGTTTTTATCTTCATGCATAGCTACTCTTAATGATATACCTATGTCTCTAGGGGTCTTAGGACCCTTAGAGATACATGTCATGATGAAATTCTCTAAGCCCATTCAACCCATTACATTGATTACCCTATGTCCCTAGGGGTCCTAGGACCCCGTGCGATACATGTCATGATGCAATGTGTCAAATGGGGTCATGGGCTAGCCCACAAACCCATTTGACCCATTGCATCAATTACCATATATCCCTAGGGATCTTAGGACCCATAGGGACACATGTTGTGATGCAATGGGTCCAATGGGGTCATGAGCTAACCTACAACCCCATTCGACCCATAGCATAGATTAACCTATGTCTCTAGGGGTCCTAGGACCCCTAGGGACCCATATCAAAATGCAATGGGTCAAATGGGATTGTGGGCTAGTCGACGACCCCATCATTTCCATTCCATTGATTACCCTTTGTCCCTAGGGGTCCTAGGATCCCTAGGCACACATTTCATAATGCAATGTGTCCAATGGTGTTGTAGGTTAGCCTACAATCCCATTTAACCCATTGCATCAATTACCCTATGTCCATAGGGGTCTTAGGACCCCTAGGGACGCATGTTACTATGCAATGTGTCCAATGGGGTCATGGGTTAGCCTACAACCCCATTTAACCCATTGCATCAATTATCCTATCTCCCTAGGATTCCTAGGACTCCTAGGTATACATGTTATGATGTAATGGGTCCAATGGGGTCGTGGGCTACCCTATAACCCCATTCAACCAATTGCATCAATTACTCTATGTTCTTAGGGATCCTAGGATCCCTAGTGATACATGTGATGATGCAATGGGTCCACTATAGTGATGGGCTAGCCCATGACCCTATTCGACCAATTTCATCAAATACACTATGTCCCTAGAAGTCCTACGACCTCTAGAAACACATGTCATGCAATAATGGGTCCAATGGGGTATTGGCCTAGCCAACAACACAATTTGACTCATAACATTGATTACCTATATCCCTATGGATCCTAGAACCCCTAGGCACACATGTCATGATGTAATGGGTCTAATGCAGTTGCAGGTTAGCCTACAACACCATTGTATGCACATCATCAATTACCCTATGTCTTTAGGGGTCCTAGCACCACTGGGAAGACATGTAGCAATGTGATTTATCGAATGGGGTCATGGGCTAGCCGATGACCCCATTGGACCCATTGCATCAATTGCCCTATATCTCAAGGGGTCCTAGGAAACTTAGGGGCACATGCCATGATGCAATGGGTGAAATGTGGTTGTCGACTAGCCTACGATCCTATTTGACCCATAGCATTGATTACCATATGTCCCTATATGTCATGATGTAATTGGTTAAATGGGGTCACGGGTTAGCCTATGATCCCTTTGGACCCATATCATCAATTACCCTATGTCCCTATAGGTCCTAGGAGCCTCAGGGACATATATCATGATGCAATGGGTCTAATAGGGTCATGGGCTAGCTTACAACCTCATTTGACCCATAGCATCAATTAGCTTATGTCCTTAAGGGTCCTCAGACCACTAAAGATAGAATTTGTGATGCAAAGGGTCTAATGGGTTGATGGGCTTTCCTATGATCCCATTGGATTGATTGTTATGATTACCCTATGACCTAAGGGGTCCTACAACTCCTAGGGGCACATATTGTGATGAAAAGGGTCAAATGGGGTAATGGGCTAGCCCATGACCCTATTCAACCCATGACATCAATTAACCTATGTCTCTAGGGGTCCTAGGACCCTTAGGGACACATGTATTAATGCAATGGGTTGAATGGGGTTGTGGACAAGCTCATGACCCCATTCAACCAATTGCATTGATAAGCCTATGTCCCTAGACATCCTAGGACCCCTAGGCACACATGTCGTGATGCAATGGGTACAATGGGGTCATGGGATAGCCTTTGAACCTAAAAAACCCATAGCATCAAATACCCTATGTCCTTAGGGGTCTTAGGGTCCCTAGTTACAAATTTCATGATGCAATGGGTCCAATGGGGTATTGGGCTAGCCTACAATATCATTCAACCCATAACATGAATTCCATATGTCCCTAGGGGTCCTAGAACCCCTAGGAACACATGGCATGATTCAATTGGTCCATTGAAGTCATGGGTTAGCCTAGGACCCCATTGGACACATAACATTGATTACTCTATGTCCGTAGGAGTCCTAGAACCCCTAGGGACACATGTCACAATGAAATGGGTCCAATGGGGTTATGGGCTAGCCTCAAACATCATTAGACCCATTTCATCAATCACCTTATGTCCCTAGGGTCCTAAGATCCCTAGGAAAAAATTTCATGATGCAATGGGTCCAATGGGGTCCTGGGCTAGAATACAACCCCATTGGAGCCATAATATTGATAACCCCGTGTCTAGGGACACATGGTACAATGTAATATTTTGAATGGGGTCCTATGACCACTAGGAACACATGTCATGATGTAATAGGTCAAATTGGGTTTTGGATTAGCCTATGACCCCATTTGATCCATAGGATTTATTACTCTATGTCCCTAGGGGTCCTACGACCTCTTGGGACACATGTCATGATACAATAGGTCAAATGGGGTTATGGGCTAGCTTGCAACCCTATTGGACCCATTGCATCCATTACACTATGTCTCTAGAGGTCCTATGATCCCTAGGGATACATGCCATGATGAAATTAGTCCAATGGGGTCATGGGCTAGCCTACAACACAACTCAACCCATAGCATCAATTACCTTATATCCCTATGGATCCTAAGACCCCTAGGGATACATTTCATGATGCAATGGGGTAAATAGGTTAATGGGCTAGCCTACAACCTTATTGGATCCATTGTATCAATTACGCTATGTCCCTAGAGATCTTAAGATGGATGTTGTGATACAATAGGTCCAATGGGGTTGTTGGCTAGCCTACAACCCCATTGGACCAATAGCATCAATTACCCTATGTCCCTAGGGCTCCTAGGATCCCTACGGACACATGTCAAGATGCAATGGGTTTAGTGGGATTTTAGGCTAGCCCACAACCTCACTCTACCCATTGGATCAATTATCCTATGTCCCTACAAGTTATAGGATCCCTAGGGAAACATGTCTTGATGCAATGGTTTGAATAGGGGTGTGGGCTAGCCCACAACCCCATTGAACCCATAACATCAATTACCCTATGTCCTTAGGTGTCCTACGACCCCTAGGGACATATGTCATGATGGATTGGGTTGAATTTGATTGTGGGCTTGGGCTCCTAGGAACCCTATGGACACATGTCAAGATGTAATGGGTTTAATGGGGTTGTGGGCTAGCCCAATACCCCATTGAATCGATTGCATCAATTAACCTATGTCGAGGAACCCTAGGAAAATATTTCTCAATGCAATGGTTCAAATATGGTTGTGGGCTAGCTCATGACCCCATTGGACCCATAACATCAATTACCCTATGTCCCTAGGTGTCCTAGGACCCCTTAGGGGCACATGTCACGATGGAGTGGGTCAAATGGGATCATGGACAAGCCCATGACCCCATTGGACCCACTGCATTAATTACCCTATGTCCCTAGGGGTCCATAGGTTAATTGATTATATTTTAATTTAATAAACTATATAATACTATGCAATAATTTGTCATACTATGTAATAATATATATTATTGTAATATATATTTAATATAATAATAATAATATATAGATAATATTTATAATATTATAGATAATATATAATACTATATAATAATATATAGTAGTATGATACTAATATACTATCTAATCATATTTAATATGATATATAATATTATAATAATAAAACTTGTTATACAATATAAAATTTAAAAAAAAAACTAATAGTACTCAAATATATCATTATATTTTAAATGTGAAAGTATTTTTAAATATGTTTGTTAACTTTTTGTTTAAAATGTAAAATTATTTCACAACTTCTCAATTTTTGAATTTTTGAATTTTGCTACCTCATTCTAGGTACCCAATTTGAGATTAGGTACCTGATCTAAGATTGGGTACCCGATTATTCTTGGTATTACCAAACTTTTTTGGTCAACACAAAAAATGTGTTTGAGACATGTTTCAATGACATTTAGAATTCAAGTAGCCATCTGACAATATTTTTTTGTTGAAATTAAAGGAAAGGAAAAGGGTTTTTTTATAACACTCTTAAGATTCCATTAATATAGATATTGTCAAATTATGATTTTGATAAGTATTTATTTGTTAATTTTTAATGTAGACATCTATAAGTTGTTGATTGACATACTGATTGAAAAATAACTATAACTTTCAAATGGTATTGTATTTTTTAAATCCAAAAATTGCATCACATTCTATGCTTCACCTAATATTAAAAAAAAAGGAAAAAATAATTGTAAAGTTTTCAATTAGTTAAGGTGGTTAGACACTGGAGTTTTTTTACTTTGAAAACTTGATAGTTCAAAATTCAATTTGAAATATTTATTTGGAATAAAATTAACTAAAAATATGCATCACTTCTGGGCATGAGTCTACTTTTTATATCTATAATTATATTAAAAAATATAATAATTTGATTTTGATTAAGGTGGTTAGGCATACACCTAATTTTTGTTGTTGCCCTATAATTTTTGTAGTACTGCATTAAAATCCAAAGTTTTGACAAATTCAATAATTTTCTCTACAAAAAAGGCCTAGTAGTTTAGAAACTACAGTCAATTTCCTACATATTCTTCTCTTAATTTTTTTGATATAAATCTCATGACTACTTATCAATTATGTGTCAAAATAACCTTGATTTGTTAGTTTTTCACTGCCACTTAAGGCCATAGTTTAGCTGACCATGATCCTACACATACCCACATATCAACAATAGTTTTATGTTTATTGTTGTTTTTAAGAAGATTGTGAATGTTTGGTTGTTTCTGAGTAAGGTATTGAAGTGAGAAAGAAATATTAGAGGTCTGAACAAAGGTCTGAGATTAGAGATAAAGATTGTATAGAGAAGAATTGAATATCTATCTTAGAAGTTGATAACTAGTAACCAAAAGAGGGATATAATTGGAGAAAGTAAGTTGTTATTATAAAGATCATTTTCTACTACTTTCTAATCACTTTAGTAGTTTATAAACCCTTATAAAGGTGGACTTAATAGTCTTATATATAAATCTCTTAACAAAGTACACATTTGAAGAGTGTTGTAAAATCCCTAATAAAGATAGATCCTTGTAGGTCTTATTGTATCAGATTAATTCACCAGAAGTGAACAAATATTGTAGCCCTAAATAGGCACTCTCTTACTACTATAGTAATGGATTTGTGGGTACTATTCCAACTATACTTTTTCTTCTAAGGGTTTTTGTGATACCAAATGATCACTTTATGTGTTATGTTTCATGATCTCATGTGTTTATAGTTGGTAAATGTTGTATTAATTATGTTTCTTTTACTTACAAAGTATTGTGATAAAATATTAGTGATTACTGAGTTAGAAAAGTAAGAGGAAATATCCTAAATTTTCTTAAGGATATTTTTGTTTGAGGATATTGATTCACCACCCCCCAATCCCCTTTTTAGTATCATATCTCTCATAATAATTTCAACAATTGATATCAGAGCTATACTTTTATTGTTGAAGGTTTTACTACCTGAGTATAAAAGATATGAATCATGGAGAGTTATATGCTTGATAGTACTATTGACAATCAGGTTACTAGTGATAAGGATGACCAAGAGTCAAATTGATGAGATGAAAGATACACTAAGAAAATCATTAAAAAAAGGAAGAAAATTGCTAAAAAAACTAATAAAACAACTTATCAAAAAATTATTTTTGAAGATCTTTCTAGAAAACATGTTTGATGAATCTGATGTTGCCATAGCTAATCTACTGGAGAAAACTCATAGTATTATTGGATAGGTTAAATAATTGAAAAGAGAAAAGAGTTGCAGTCTACTAGGATGTGTGAACTAATGGAATATAAGAGAAAGGATGAGGATGATAAGGAAATGATTAAATCAAACAAGAGACAAATCACTAAAATATTGGATGTAAAGAATGAAGAATTTAGAATGCTAACACAAAATCATTATGATCTAGTAAATTAGGTACTCTGTGCTAATCATGAGATCGGTTAAAAAATAGAAGATATTGTAGAGTTAACAAATAAAAATGAAAAACTAAAGATCAAACTAAAAAATGAAAAATAAATAATTAAAATATTGAAAAAATCATAATAAAGTGTTAATATGTTGGATGAACAACTTCAACAAAAGAGGAAATTGAGAGATACATCTAGAATAGGTTATAGCAAGAATTCAACTATTAAGAAAGGTAAATGATCAAAGAAAGATGAACAAAAGAATAGGTACACCATTTCAAAGCCAAAGAAAACTTCATACTAAACTTGTGAAAATCCTAGACACATTGCAAATGTTTGCAAGAGAAAAACTTGTGAGTCCAATGTTTTAGATTAAGGTAAAAATGAGTTTTGAAGGGGCCCTAAAACCCTTTAATAGTAAATAAAAAGATAAAAAATGGAGCACTACTAGGTTTTACAAGGACCTGGAACCTACAGTTTAAACAGTAGAAAAATTAGGTTTTACAAGGACCTAAAACCACAAAAAAGATCCATAAATCAAACCTTGGTTTTACAAGGACCTAGAACATAGTTTTAACAATAGACAATTACTAGATGAAAAAACCAAAGGTAGTGACCAATAACTAGGATGAGAAAATATAACCAAGAGTAGTACTAAAACTGAAGACCAAAAACTAGAGACACTAGAGGCTGTTATTGCAGCTCTTTTATCATTTTGACCACCTCTTTACTGATCTCTGCAACACCTTGAATGGAATTAGCAGCCAAACCACCAACAACATCCACTGCCCTTTTCCTAGAGCTCTACCTAGTTCTCTTACTAGTTCCCCCTAAAGACATAATTTCTTTATTGGTATGCTTCCCTAAACTTGCAGTACTAGCACAAATACTGGAAGTTACCTTATCCATCTTATTTTCACTTTCCTTGATTAGCAAACAAAGATTTTCTTCATAGTTCTTAAGTTTTTTTGGTATATTACCCACTTGCACTTCCATCTAATTGAGCTTAGCATGGTCCATATACTGGTTTTGCTACAACTTTTCTATTTTCCTTTTGAGACTCATTAAGTCATTATACATCCATGAATCAACTTGCAGTGAGGTATCAGCTTTAAGTTTTTCAGTATGCAAAAATGAAAGCATAGTATCCCTTTGAAGAGACTCATTCTTCTCCTTCTCCAGTTCTTCTCTACTAGAAGACTCATACTTATTTGTCCTTTCCTCTTCCATCACATTAACAGGGTCCTCCTTTGCCATCTCCATTTCTTCTTTTCCATCCCTCACTCCCTTGGAATGCTCACTTTGATTTCCCTCTTCACCAACATTACCTGACCCTAAATTTTTCTCACCATCTCTTCCTAATCTTCCTTACCACACTCACCCTTACTATCTGGGTATCCTTCCAAATTGGAATTAAAATATCCCACATTTCTGTTTTCCTCCTCCAAAATTTTCTCTTCCTTATTTTTTGATTTATCAAACTCAATAATCTCTTCCACATTGTAATAAGGAGATTTTTGGGTTTCTTGTTTCAAACCCCTCCTTTTACCCTTGACAGCCTCATCACCCTTACTCTTCCTAGAGTAATTTTTACTTACAAAGCCCTTCTTTTTATCAAATAGAGGAGAAGACACAATGGTCATGTTTTTATAGTGACCCTCAATAAGAAGAATCAACCCTTCATGCATAATAGGGTGCAACTCTTTTTTCCTATGAGCTTGCAAACTTTGGAGTAAAGAGAATCTCAAATAAAAAGGAGATGAGAGCCTATCTTTGTGCCTAAAGTGATTAAGGAATATAAAGTGAAATTTTTGCACACGTTTAGTTCTACCATCTAAGATAAAATACTCACTAATACATGAGAGCACATCTTGTCAGATGATATTTATTTGACCCAGTTCATAAAAATCACCATGCTTCTCCATGTTTTTCTCATTTGCTTCCATTTTGGGAAATTTCTTGAATGCTACTTTTGAAATACTCTTTTCTTTGCTAAACTTAATGCCTTCCATTGGTAAACCTATCACCTCAGCTATGAATTCCTTAGTCAAATGCATGGTCATGCCATGTAGAGAAACCCTATCTTCAATCCAATTTTTAAAGAACATTGCAGTAATATAAGGTTTAAACCCATGAAGATGCTTCAAATAATTGGTCACATTACCCTTTTGTAGAATCTTCCATATAGATGCTTCTGCCTTCCAAGACTTGCAATTTTGTGGTTCCTATTTTCATGGCTCTCCATCTATTTCCAAACATTTCAAATTGCTGCAATAAACTAGTATCAAATGGAGGCAAAAAGCAGAAGAGTTAATAATATAGCATGCATTCATTGAAACAAATACTATACACCTTAAAATTGATATGTGTGTGCCTAGGATTAAAATCACATAAATGTACTTCCTCAGGGAAAGAACACTGACTTCCATAACCCCACTCCCAAATATCATTACATTTCTAATCTTAGAAAATCTTTCTCGCTATTGAATGAGTTGCATCATAATTAATAAGGGCTTTGAGATCCACATTTCTTCTTAAGTCACCATTCCATGTCATCCTATATCCCATTTGGACAACATAGTTGACAATCCAATCTACCACCACATTACCTTCATGGAATGTGTGGGATATAATCACTTTTTCAAATTTATTCATTAAAGTTTTAATTTCCATAACACTTGCCTCAATCAACCAAGTAATATAATTTTTATCATTAAGTATATTAACAATGTTTAATGAATCTCCTTCCATCTAGAAGTTTGGAAAACCAATTTTAGCTGCTAGTCTCATAGTATAAAGATCAGCAGTTGCCTCTTCTTTGTGACTATTAGAGTTACCTATGGGTATTGCAATGGCATCAATTATATTATCTGTATGATCTCTCAAGACACCTCCACAACCTTCTCTACCCAAATTTCTCTTAGTAGCACCATCAAAGTTTCCTTTAAGCCATCCAATAAGAGGAGCCTTCCATCTGGTCATCAATTTGGGTCATCTTTTTTAAAATTAGAACCTTTCGGTAGCATCAAAGAGTCAATTTGAAAATCTTGATCACATCTTCTCTAAGACTTAAAATTTTCCTTTATTGCTCTAACAATATTTTGTCCAAGCACCCATCCTGGCAATTCTTTATTTCTAAAAATTATGTTATTTCTTTCTTTCCAGATGCCCCACTAGAGATGGGGAAGAGTAATTTTCCATAGAAAATCAACATCAAAATCCTTAGAAGGACATCTCCAACTTTTAAAACAAAGTTCAACATTATTTTGATGAACCCAAGTTATGTTCTAGTAAATAAGAATAGCAGTCCAAAATTGTTGATTGTAAGAACAACTCAGAAACAAATGATCTCTGTCTCCAAAATCTCCTTTACATAAGGTACATCTATTTACTACATTAATGCCTCTCTTTTGCAAATTATCCTGGGTAAGAATTTTTTTTTGAAGAAAAATCCAATAAAAGATATTTATTTTTGGTATGAGACCCTTTATCCAAGCTTGAGACCATAAAAGTTGATTACCTTTCTCCATAGATTTAAATATAGAAGAAAATTTTGACTAACCACTAGGATCAGAATTCCATATCATCTTATCCTCCTAGTTTTGAAGGCATTCAACATTATCTAGATATTATAGAAACCTTGCTCAACATCAATCAAGTTAACCCACGTGTTGTTATGCTAGTAATGTCCCACTAAAGTACCATACACTTCCTTACATCTGTCAACTTGAGTAGTATCCTCAAAGTCCTCAATCAAAGGATGATCCATTAACCAAGAATCTTCCCAAAATATAACTTTTTGCCCATTTCCAATTTTTCACAAACAACCCTTGACTAGAGTCTTCTTGGTTCCTTGAATAGCTCCCCAAATAGCAGATGGAGAAAGAACATCAGGAGATGATAGAATGTTAGATAAAGAGCTAGCATTAAAAAGATACTTATGTTTCCATATAGTACTCCATTCCTTATAGTCATGATAAGTTATCTAGCCTTGTTTCACCAAAAGAGCTATATTCATACTTCTTATAGACATGATTCCTAATCCACCATCCCTGATAGGATCACAAATTTGATCCCATGCTATTAGAGCCATTTTCTTCTTTTCCTCAATTCCAGTCGATAAAAATTCCTCTAAATTTTATCAATAGTATCTGCAAATTTCACTGGTATTCTAAATAGACTCAAAGCATAAGTAGGAATACTTTGAAGATAGGCTTTAAGGATAGTAATTTTACCATCTTGACTTAAAAGATTACCCTTCTAACCTACCAATTTCTTATTAAATTTCTTTATGAGATCTTCCCAAAAAGAATCAAGAACTTTTGGACCCAAAGGAAGACACAAATAAATAGAGGGAAAAGATCCTATTGAGCACCTAATAATTTTAGCTATTTTGTTATGTCTTGGGATAGGGGTGTTAATAAAAAGAAAAGCACTCTTGTTCTAATTTACCAACTAACACAAGGTAGAGGAGTATAAATTAAGGGCTTGCTTGAGGTTTCTAACTTCCTTAACTTCAAATTTTGATTGGGCCACAAACCAAGCATAGAATGGACACGAAAAGAAAGGGAAAATTTTATTAATTGTGAAAATATGCTAGTACACTTAATGCAGAGAAACAGACTCCAAAACATGCCCTATGGGCTTACAATAGCATAAATACGGAGATAAATTCTTCTCCCAGTACCTTCTCTCAAACTCCACTTCGAACTGCCTTTTACAATGCCAGAAATATTCTTAAATAGACCCCAAACAGTTAAGGATTAGGAATACATTCTAGAAAGTGCTACTTGGCATCCACTAACCAAATAGAAGGCTCTAAAAGTCGCATTAGAAGTCGGCACAAAATTAGAAGAATCTAGAAATGGTAACTGAACTTCTAGAAGGCATAACTTTTGAACCGTAGCTCCGATTGACAAACCATTTACATTTTTGAAAAGCTCTTGAAGCGCTTTATAGCCCTATGGACCAGCTTTTCTCATCCCCCATTTTTGGCCCTGTTCGAGGTCATTTAATGCCCATAACCTGACATTGAAGCATTCTTAGGAGGTCTCCAAAAATTCAAAAATTGTGATAACTTTCAAACCGTGGGGCTTTTTGACCTGACTCTTTTTCTGGAATGCTCTAAATTACAAGTACATTCATTTGGCCAATTTACACTCTCTAATTTACCAAAATTATGGCTCAATTACATACTCCTATTTTTTTGACATTTACACATATCCCAAGGTATTCAAATACTCTACCCTAGAACACTGATAGTGGAACTATGAGAGTTGAAACCTTTATTTGACCCAAATGGGTATCCAGAAATGAAAATAATTGAAATAGAAACTAATTCTAAGTACATTTTTTTGGGTGACACAGGATTTCCCTTCTCTGGATGCTCCTTCATCAGATTTTCCCATGAAATAGTATCATCAACAAACTGACCATGAGAACAAGTAAGAGGTTGAGAAGAAGGCTATAGACCTTTAATAACCCCTTGTTAAACCAATTCCCCAATACATCTCCCCAAATAATTAGCCATAATAACAAAAAGAATATGGGATAAAGGGTCTCCCTATCTCAAACCTCTAGAGGGACTAAAAAAATTAGAAGAACAACCATTGACTAGGACAACAATAGAAGTAGTTGAGATCAACTGATAAATACCTCCAATAATCTTATGATCAAACCCAAAGGCCTGTAAAATCTTAACAAGAAAAGCCCATTCAACTCTGTCATAGGCTTTAGCAGTATCAACTTTCATGATAAACCCTTGATTATTAGAACATGATAAAGAGTGAATATTCTCATGAGCAAAAATGATAGAATTAAGAATTTCCTACCTAGGATCAAATAATTTTGTTGAACAACAATGAGAGAAGGAAGCACCAGTAGCAACCTAGAAGTTAGGACTTTTGAAATAATCTTGAAAAAGGACTTATAGAGACTAATCAGTCTAAACTAGTCTAAAGAATTGGCCCTAATCTTTTTGGGAATCAGACATAGGAATGTAGAGTTAATTTCCTTAAGTATTCTTTTTTATGCAAAAAATTCCTTAACAACATCACAAACATCTTTTCCAACTAGTTTCCATGTCTTTTGGAAAAAGAACATGGGAAAACCATCTAGACCTAGTGCTTTATCTCTTCCTAAGGAATAGAAAGCTTTTAAGATTTCTTCTTCCTTAGGAATGGATCCTAAGAATTTATTCTATTCATTAGTAATTAAAGGTGGGATCACCTTTAAAATTTTAGCCTAGTGAGCAGGATCAATGTTAGGATCAGCTAACATTAAAGAAGAGAAAAAGGACAACATCTCTTCCATAATATCCTTCTCCTCAGTAATCTTCAAATATCCCTTTTTTAGATATGAGATATGAGTTTTGGCTCTATGCTTCTAAATAGAAAGATGGAAAAACCTTATATTATTGTCTACTTCATTCAGCTAGATTGATTTGGATCTTTGCCTCTAATAGATCTCTTCTTTAGTAATAATATCATGATATTGACCCAACTTTTCATTCTCTTCTCTAACAAGGTCAAGAGTATAGCCATCCTTCTCTGTGTTATCCTGTATAGTTTGGATTTCTTCCTTAATAATTTCTTTGTCCTCAAAGATATTATGAAAACATCTTTTATTCCATATTTTAACCTCCTTTTTAACATTTCTTAACTTTGAGGCTACTCTATAAAGAGCAGTACCTTCAACATCTATATTCCACCATTTAGCCAATTTACTTTCAAACTGTGGATGCTACACCCACATTTTTTCACATTTGAAAGGAAATTTTTTCTTGAGATTAATCTTATCAACAGAAAATATTAGAGGGAAATGATCTGACCCAATTTTCTAAAATGCTTCTAGTTTGCAAATAAAATCTTTAGTCCAATGAGGTGAAATAAGAGCTCTATCCAGATGAGTTTATATGCAGTCATTACCTATCCTCTTATTAATTTAGGTAAACTAAATTCCATGAAGATCCATATCCATTAAACCCTCCTTATTGATAAAATCCATGAGATCGAGTCTTTCTTCTAGCTGACTCACAATTCCTCCCTTTTTTTCATGGTCATAAAGAGGAACATTAAAGTCTTCCATAATAATCTATTGCCCAAAGTAATCTTTACTCTTTATATAAGAGAGAGTATCCCAAACATTTTTCTTGAGGTTCTTAATATTAGGAGCATAGGTATTGACAATATACGAATCCTTTTTTTGGACAATACTAGTAATTTTAACCACCATGAAATGTTTACTAGCATTCAAAATAGCCCCTAAGTAATAATTTTTCTTCCATAACATCAGGGTCATCCCTAAATATCCTTCTAAACTACTTTCTTTTAAACAATAATCTTTAAAATATTTAATTTGTTCAACTTTCTCCTTTTCCATCTTTTTTTCTTGCAATAGTAGAAAATCCAGTTTATGGGTACTATTCAAGCCCCTAATATTCCAAGTGATAATTTTCATATCTATTTTTTAGGGGTAAAATAAATAATAGTTTCCTATCTACCATCAACAATATTCTGCATACTTTCCATTTCTCTAGTTCTCCTAGAAGATTTCCTTCCAGGTTTGTCCAAAGTACCAACATTTGGTTTCACCTTGGCTTGTTGGTCCAATTTACTACTTCTAGTCTCCACTTTGTTGGGGGCTATATTGCTCTTATTTTCAACCTTTTTTATTTGACTCAATTTATGTCTAGGATCCTTCCCATCCTCATTTATCTTCTCAAGCTCAAAATAATTCCTAATGTGAACAATTTCCTTGTGCATGGGCATCTCAAGAGACATTGTGGCAATTTTCTAATTTTTAGTCAGCTGGAGGTTTTGACAAACTCTTGGCTCCATCAAGTTACTAGAGTTAGGCTAGATTTCCCCATCCTCTAATTCATCTCAACTAGATCTTCCCAATTTTCATCAATCTTCTGATAAATTACTAGTTGATTCATCAAATCCACCATATCTTCTATATTCTACTTAGGTAACACAGATTCTGGCATAGTCCCATCCCCTTTATTTTCAATGTTCACATTTTTGTTTATAGCAAAATTTGACATTTTTTTAGCATCTTAACATTCAAAATTCAATTTATCCTACATATCTTTAATATGAGTGACTTTAGGTTTCCAAACTTTCTTCTAAACTTTTACTTCTTTCCTTTTCACTTCCTTTTCAGTCTTTGGATGATTCTTACCTTTATTAGGATAGTTTTTCACCCAATGACCCTATTTTTTATAGGCAAAGCAAGTATTTGGAAGATCTTCATATACAATTTCATGTATTCTTTTCTCCAATTTTGAAATTAATTCCACTTTTTCTAGGAGGTGATTCAAATTTGCCACTTTCACATATAGTCTAGCACTCTAGAGTTTAGATCTCAATGCCATAGCATGATCCATAGCAACTAGTTCCCCAAATGAACTACAAATTCCTTTAAAAATATTTTCATGCCAAAATTCTAAAGGAAGGCCAAGGAGTCTAGCCCAGGTTGGAGTGGTTAAGAAGAAAGCATTTGTTCAATCCATATTTGGCTCCCATTTTTTGATAGTGAGAGTACTTTTTCTAAATGACCATGGGCCTCCACAAAGAACCATATTATATCTTCTTTACAATTGAAAATAAATAAGAAGAAGCCATTCAACATAGGGGCTATATCAACATCACCATAGATAACCAATTTTTGTTTGATCATTTTTTTCAAAGTATCTATATCTAATCTAGCCCCCAAAAATTTACCCACAAGAGTGAACTCTGTGGAAGACATAGAAAAATCAACAATAGGATCTAGGATAAAGATTTGAAACTCAACTTTCTCCTAGCAAGATTTAGAGGTCATCGGTGGGAAGGATGATTTACCACTAGGTTTTCTACCAAACAAGGAAGACCATGTCCTTTAATCTAAAAACCCTACCTTTGACCCTTCTGAATTCCTCTCATTTTTGACCTCCAAATTCTCCAAAGGATTCTTTTCATTCTTGAATACCTGCCCAAGAATATGAAATTTAGAAGAAGAATCAAAAGAAAGGTCCTAGACCGCACAACTAGTGGTACCCACAACCATAATTTTTCCAGAATCCACATTATCCATGAATCTATTTTTTGACCCATTAGCTTATGCCAAATTCTCCACAATTTGTCCTACTATTCCTCCAAGATCAATACCTCCTACCAGATTCTCTGCAGCCAATTTCCCACCTAGTTGAGAAGTAGCCAATTCAAAAATGCTAAGAACACCCATGTTTTCAAGCAGTACTTTAATACAAATTCTCATTGTGAGTCCAATGTTACTCCTCAATTTTATTTTTATTTTTATCACTGCAATAAGTATGGACATCAAGCATATGAGTGTAGATCCAAGTTTAGTCAATCACCTAAGAAGTTTTCATTTAATGGATACTTATATACTTGTAATAAGTTTAGACACAAGTCACAAGTATGAAGATCACTGACATAGCCTAACTAGAAATTGAAAAAGAAAGGTAATGTAGTCAATTGGGATTACAATACATGATATTTTTCTACTACATATGGAATTTATTTTCATATTGATAGAAATTGGTTGAGATTATACTTTGGTAAAAGGTTTGTTAATTGGAGGAACATTTGAATGGCATTCTATCACTGTCGCAAGGTAGGTCATTTAAGAAAGAACTATAGAAACTAAGTATCGACACCTAAACTAATAACCCAAACCCATTTATAAAAAATGTGTCTTCAACTTTTTCTTCCAACTATAAGAGTTAAATCCATAAAACTTCATACTTTCTTTTCTGAACTACACCATAGGTTTCCTTTAGATTTTAACATTTACCTTCAAGGATCTGATACTCTAATACCAATTCTTACAAAGTAAAGTCCACCAAGATAAGATAGTAGATCTAGAGTAACTATAGAAAGATCACCATACACAGTAACACTAGATAAGTTAACTAGAGAAACCCTTTATCTGAGGGAAAACCCTAGTGGGGATGGTACCCACAAATGATGTACTAATATAAATTTTCCTTGTAAGAGGATGGACCTTGTTAGGATTTGATGAAATACATTGAGTAGATATGGGTCCCTAATAGGATACTTTCAATCCCTATTAGAAGATTCCAACCCTATTAGGAGTTGTTTCAACCATGATAGGAGTTATTTAGGAGGACATATGGACCCAATATTGTAACAACTTTGGGGCAGGACAAAGGAACTCACTATCCAAATGAATTTAGTACTATCCTTCTCAAAATAATATAAGTATACTACTATCCAACATCAACTTTTCCAAATATAGTCACTTTATTTTCTCATCATGCCTCCATGTCACTAATAGTTCTTTGATCAAAATATATTCCCTATTTGGCTCACTGGATCTCACAAACAAGTTCATATACCCAAAATTCATAAATATGATCTCGCTAATGATTACAACCAAGGAAAACATATTTATTTTATACCAGGTCCTAAATATATTTTTGAGTCGCTTGGCTCTTGCTTTAACAATTTTGAAAATGACTAAGAAACTAGATAGATGCATCTAAGGCTAGCAACTTTGTATGACAGATACACTTGACTGCAGTCTTGGGCCAACTTTAAGGCATAAATCCTTCTTCACTTTAGGCTCTACAAGACCTAGGCAGGTTAACCTTGAGATTTTGATGTATGGTACCAGTGCAAAGCATAAATTTGAACCTATTTAGTGTAGATAAAAACCCCTTATATCTCCTAATAACTCATGCAATAACACAGATTTACAGTAGCAAATTGAAATCTATGAAATCCATAAGTTGAGTGAGGGTTAATCCTTTAAATCCTTCAACATGAAAGGGTAAAACAAGTTTGATTAATAATGTTGATTTCAACAAAACCCTAATATGTAGCAATAAAACTTTAATGATCCTATAGCTAACCACTGCCTAATCCATTGGGAAAATCCATGAATCAAACACATACATATGGATATATGATACTTATGTATATATTTAGATATACGATCTATCTATTTACCTTGTAAATAAAAATCTGTGCTCAATCCAAACCTCATTCTTACATGATATCCTTCTCAATAAACTTGCAACCCTGTTGGTTCATAAAAGCATTTACATAACCCCTTGAGTTACAAGCAACAATAAGACAACATACAGCCTTAAGGGACTGTAACTATGATCAAGGCTTTTTGTTGAAAGATCATAAAACATTGAAGCTCACTGAGATAGGAGACAAGATTCAAGATGAAACTCAACCATTTGCTACTCTTTGCATTTATTTCCTTAAAATTAATACAGCCATATGCATGAAAATGAAAATATGGAAATACCTAATAGATTGAAACTATCTATATTAACCTTCCTAATGTTGTTCATACAAGAGAGAAAATGCTGAAGAAAAGGGTTTCACAGTAAAACACTGGAACCTTGCTGGTATTACCTAGAGAAAATTGCCAACCTCCTACAAAAGAGAAAAAGGAAGAAAGATATAGAAAATAAGTAATTCTCAGATTAAATCTACAACTAACAAATGCCCCTTCAAGATTCCTTCCCAAGAAGTTGAAAAAGCCTCTCTCTACCTTCTCTCCATAACTGCTAATCATATCTTTTCTGTTTTGCCTCTCCAAATGTAAAATATCTTAGTAAGACAAATATCTACTAATGAAATTGGATATGTGCCAATTTATTAAATTGAAGCCAAAACATCACAAAAACTCAAAATAATCTGATACAATAGTCACTAAAAAATTTCATGATGTTTTTCCACTGAATTCTACAACTGGTGACTTGAAACACCTGATAAAACATACCATTCAATCTCTGAGAGAAAATCTTTTGTAGCATGAACCAGTGGCATTCTGTGCAAAAACTAACCTCAAAATCATAAAGTTCATCTTCTCACAATTCCAGTGATATATAATATCACATATTTAGCCTTCCAAAAACCCCTTAAAAGCCAATTTGAAAAATGCCACCCCCTTTCTATGAAATTCGGGTCTGCAACTATAAAATTTAAAATTTCAAAAATTTAAAATAACCTCAAGTAGAAACTTTAGATTATTTCCCTTTGAAAATTTAAAAGCCTGCATGTTTGACAAACTAATTTTTTAAAAGAAAACATTTTAATTATTTTTTCATTTTTCTTTCATTTTCTAGCCTATCCCTTGAATTTTGAGGTCAACTGGGTTTGACGGACCTTTTGCCACATGGAAGTTCATGATTCTTCCACCTTTGCATTAGATGGCACATCATCATCTCGGTAGGCCCATGCCACATGGTAGAATTTTGCTTACCCGCATTCCTTAAATCTTGAGCAATTTGGTTTTGCAGGTTTGCACTAACCGTCAGATCACGACACGTGTCACAATTTGATGCCTTCATCTAAAATTGCATATCTCTGCCACATCACCATCTACTAGGACCCACTACCACTTGTCACATTTTCACAATATTGCATTATTTAAACCTTGATCTCTTCCATTTTGTGGATTTACAGGATTCGTTGGATCAGCCACTTGTTGAAATTTGAGCCTTTGTTGTCACCTCATCTCATGTGAAATTTCATTTAAAAGTTGTGACCTCATCTCGCAGACAGAATCCACTTTAGGTCAACCACCAAGCCCCACATGAGCTTGTGGTTCCAAAATGTACCCTTTCTTAAGACAACATATATATTGAGTGGAGTAGTATTTAGAAATTAGAAAATCTCACAATCTAGGCAATGTGGGATAATTGCTCTCGAAGCTTTTTCTTTAAAATGCCTGAACTTGGCTTATGCATGGAGTTCTTTGCAAGACATCTATTGCTTCATTGAAATGCTATTGACTACCCTTCTCGATGCCATGGGAGCTCCTTATTTCTTGTCGTTGAAGTCTTCTTATCTTTTGCAATGTGTGAAGCCTTCATTTTGTGGTCATTGCCATAGCCTCTCTCTGATGCATAGGGCTTTTTATGTGTTAACCTCCCTTTTCTTTGTGATTGCCCCTTTTTGTTGAAACCTCTATCTTTGTTGGATCTCATGCAAGGTGTCTCCCTTCAGATTGCACCTCTTTCCTACATGGATCTTCCCCTTAATCTCCACCTTGGTGGCTTTGCATTCAAATGCCACTAAATTAGCTTGAGGCATGGAGTTTTGCAATGTTTTCCTCTTGCTAATGGTTTATTTTGCCTCTCCATGCATGAGGTTTCTCTTTTAGCTATAGGCAGCTTTTTATTGAAAAATGGCCTCTCTCATTTTTGTTACCCTTCTCCCTGTGATTTCTTATGTTCTTCAAACTGATGCTGCTTCAACTTTGATGGTAGAGTCTTTGGACATGCAGCTTTTTTTTCCTTTTGGTCTTCATCTTTCTAACATGTTCCCCTATTTTCTTGGTCTTTTATGGGCCTTATAACCTATAGTTAATGCTTTAAAGCCTCATTTCTTGCATAATTTTTTATTATTGTTTATGTGCATTTGGAGCTGGACATTCCCCATCTACTACAGCCTACTCTTTACATGTGCTCCCCTACCTTTAAAATGTTGGATGCCTTTACTTCATGCATGGACTTCTCTGGTTGGCTCTTTCCTTCATTCAATGGCTTCTATTTAATGTGAAGTTCTTACCCCATGCATGAACATGGCAGCTTCCTTGTGCAAGGCGGCTTCCAACTACTTCAATGTGGGCTCTACCCCTATTTTTTGTTTTCCAAACAAAATCATCCTCTTCTTTAGGCATAAAGGGGCACTCACAATATGGGCACACATGATTTGCATGTGCAACTCTTTCAAATAGATCAAAAATCCTCCGCATTCCATCTTCACTTTCAAAGTGGGGCTTTGTCTGCCATGACCTGCTCATCATATGGTCTTCCCCTTTTTTACTTGCTTGTGCTTCATCACTTTTGCTAATGAATTTCTAACTATTAAAGATGTTGCAAAATGATTATTGTGGAAGAAATAAGTCTCTATTTGGAAAATGAATGAGGTTTAACAAGTGTAGAAGATGGAATTTTTTTGAGTTTGGTGAAAATGCAAACTGTTGGGTTACAAAATGTCGTCCCTGCAAAAATTTCAACTCTTGGACAGCTACAGTGATTATCCATCACTCCCAATAGATGCCCAACTTAAACCTTAAATTTTGAAGAATGATTTGAAATTTAGAAATTGCCAAAGGAGTTTGGAGAGAATGGGGATTTCCCAAGCTAGTTTATCTGGAGATTAGAACATATCTCTTTTGGAAGAGTTGCTTACATTGGAAAATGAAGTGATGCAATGTCTAGAACTACTAATAATAAACAATTGTGCACAATACAATAACTCTAGAATCATTTTGAAGGATTCCTCATTCAACATTAATGCTACATCATCTCCATCTTTAGACTTCTTGATCTCTCTCACAATTGAATCAAAACACTCACACATAGCAATTAAATTTTACCATAATTTTGTGTCAAATGTCTTTTAATCATCAATGGCTACCCTGACATTCTTCATCACACTTTTTACATTTGAAATACTTTTTGGCAACAATTTCTTGATGGAGATCTTACTGCCTTGAGAACATGCAAGAAAAAAAGAAATTTCTTGACATACCCTATCAGCTTGTTGAAGTCAGTCGGACCCCAAAGTGGGTCTAGCTAATTTTTTTTTCATTTTCAGACCACTAAAATGCTAAATTGATCTATTGATAATATCGAATTGATTGAAATTGATTTCAAGCATTAATTTGATCGTTAAAAACTCATTTACCCACTTTTTGCAAACTGTGAATTTGGTGCCAGGAGGTCCATTGACTGGCCTTAAAAACTAATCCAAACCTCTGACCAGGCTTCAAAAACTAACCCATTGATTCTCTATTTTGCACACTTGCACCTTTTTGAATCTTTTCTCATGATGAATTTTGGCTCAAAAGATATTCGCTGTCAAATTTGACCTCTTAAAATCACCTGCAGATAAACATGTCAGAAAGCAATAAACTGGGTTCGGATTTGGCTTTGAAAACTAGGCAGATGGACACTTGGGAGAATGAAACTTGGGGCGATCATTCTATGTCACAAGGTGAGTGTAAATCTAGGATTTGGGCTCATGAAAAATAATAGGATGCATTTGGTGAGCAGTCAAAGTGAGCTACTTGGATTTGTTGACCAGAAATAATGACAAGAAATCAATTTTTGCAAATGGAATTGACCTAGAAAAGTGTGCAAGTGGATTCATCATGACTTGAAATTGACATACTTAGAGTATTTTTAGAGGAAAAAACAAGGGTACAATCCATATAATCTTACCAATCATGGATCTCAAGTTATGATATCCCAAACAGGGGTACCAAATAATCTGCAAATGCCGACACCAGTTAAAAGATAGAAACTGCATTTGGAATTGCATTTGAAAACTAATCAAATGGATTCATCATGAGCTGAAACTTGAAATATAACAAGTTTGTGACATTTTAAAAGCAACGCAAAAGGAATTTCAATATTTTGGTCAACTAGTGAAAAGTTATAACACGTCAAATAGGGCTTCCCAGAATTATGTACAATGTGCATCAGCATGAAAACAATAAACTACCAACTTTGAGGGATTCAAAACCTAGTCAAAAGGATTCAAAATGACTCAAAATCTAAAAAATAGGTTCTCAAGTATGGAAAATAGACACTCCCAAAGTGGCAGGTCATGACACAATACTGGGTGCAAGATATTCAATGAAAAACATAGCTTGTCGCTATTTGACACTTTGGTGAAAAATGTAGATTTGACATTTGCTCAAAATAGGACTTCGCCAAATGAATTGGAATATAAATTTAACTTCATGAAACACATAGACACACTAAATGAAATGTGTTAGAAACATTAAACACCTCATAGGGCTCAAACGTACAGCTAGGTACAATCTCATCAGAAAGCATTTATAGGGCTCAATTTTCTCAATAGTGCTCAAAATTCGGGCTACAATTTTGAGCACCAATAGAGTCAACCTTGAGTTTTTCCCAATTTTCAATAATAATATAGGACCAACATAAGAAGAGATATTCTCTTAACTATAGCACTAAAACACTTTGTAGAATATTATCCAAATATTGCATAAGTTGAACTTCATTCCTCAAACCTTGTGAATCCAAACTTTGTCTTTGAGTATACTGCTACTCCTCAAAAAATAACCAGTATGTTGACATCAATGATAAAATTTGGCATGAATGCAACACACAAGCTCTATGTATTGTCTCCAATAATGCTAGGATACTCCCTCGTAGGAATACCATTATCATCCATTTTAAACAAGCACATACCAAGATATACATAGATCAACAACAAAAGGTTAAACTAATAAACATTATATAAGGATATTGTATTAACTAAGTGAAACAAAGACTACATAAAAAATTTAATTAGCACGAAATATGATGAGACATGATCATACCAAGTTGGAGAAACATTTTACACTAATTGAGGTAATAATTTAAAAGATTTTCTTGAAGAATGTGAATTGATATTTGTTGATTTTAAGGCAGAAAGGAAAAATTGAGATAAAGGAATGAAATGATAAAGAATTATAAACTATTGATTTAGAACAAAGAATAAATATAGAAAGTTCCAAAACCATAATTAGGTTAGATAGTGAAAATTAAAAGAAAAATATAAAAATAAATATCAAGAATAATTTCATATTTATTGTTGTTGTTAAGAAGATTGTAAGTTGTTGTTGTTGTTGTTCAGTAAGGTATTGAAGAGAGAAAGAAAGATTAGAGGAATTGGAGATCTATCATAGAAGTTAAAAACTAGTGACCAAGAAAAGGATCTAATCAAGTAAAGTAAGTTGATATTATAAAGATCACTTCTTGCTACTTTCTAATCACTATAGTTCTTTCTAAATCATTGTAAAAGATGAACTCACTTGTCTTATATGTAAATCTATTAACCATGTATAGACTTGAAGAGTGTTATAAAATCCTTGATAAAGGTAGATCCTTGTAGGACTTATTATATCAGATTAAGTCACCAAAAGTGAAAATATATTATAGCCCTAACAAGGCACTCTTTACTATAGTAGTGATGGATTTGTGGGTACTATTCCTACTATAGTTTTTTCTCTAACCAAGGGTTTCTACAATACTAGATGGTCATTTTATGTGTTATGTTTCATGAGCCCATATGTTTATAGTTGGTGAATGTTGAATTAATTATGTTTCTTTCATTTACAAAGTATTTGGATAAAATATTAGTGATTATTGAGTTACAAAAGGAAGAGGAAACATCCTAAATTTTCTAAAGGATAACTTTTATTAGGATAATGATTCACCCCCACCATTAGCTCCCTTCTTAGGATCCTATCTATCCTAATAATTTTAATGTTTGGTATTAGAGCTATAGTTCTCTTGTTTAATGCTTTACCACTTAAGAGTAAAAGATATAAGTCATGGAGAGGTATATACTTGATAGGACTATTTAAAACCATATACTAGAGATAAGGATGACCATGAATCAAATCAATGTGATCAATGATACACTAAGAAAGTCATTAAAAAAGAGAAGGAAATATCTTAGAAAACCAATAAAATAACTTATCAAGAATATTTTATTGAAGAGTTGTACGATGAACACATGTTTGATGAATCTAATTTTTCCATAGTTGATTTACTCAAGAAAACCTATAGTATTACCAAATGGGTTAAATCATGGAAAAGAGAAAAAGATTCATAGTCCATTGGGATGTGTGAACTAATGGAATAGAAAAGAAAGGGCAAGGATGAAAAGAAAATGAATGGAGAATACAAGAGACAAATTAGTGTAAGAGTGGATGAAAAAAATGACAAAATTAGAAGCCTAACACTGAATCATTGTGATCTAGTAAATCAAGTACTCTATATTAATAATGATATCAGTCAAAAAGTAGAAGGTATTATTGAGTTAAAAACTAAGAATAAAAAACTAAAGATCAAAATAAAATATGAAAAGTAAAAAATTGAAAAAATAAAAATATTATAATTTTTAAGTGATATTATACTAACTAAACAACTTAGATGATAGAGGTGAATGAGAGATACATCTAGACTAGGTTATTCTAAGAACTCTATGTTGGTGTAAATGCGTACTTTACTATTTACACTTACTTAAGTTTACTTAGGTTAATGCATTAGTTTATTATTTTGCATTATTTTATTATTTTTATTTGTGAGACACTTGAGAGTTTGCACACCTTTTGAGTTTTCATGTAGACAACATAAGAGTACGCAATTCTATTTGAGCACATGGTGGCTACAACACTGTTTTTCATGTCCCACCCTTGTAGGCTTATCCTCTCATCACTGCACTTACTTTCGTGCTTAATGGAGGATAATCCATATCTGGTGGGCATGTGCTTGGTTGTATGACACATCATGATGCTAACTTCTATGCATTCTAGAAACTCTCCTGAGGCCTTTATATTCAAGCACTCCTAGTGTACTCTTATGAAGAACCAATTATTGAATACATCATTATTCTGATCATACTCTCTCTCTCTCTTTGGTCTACTGTGTGCTTGTGTTTGAGTTCTTAGTTCTTGGGTGAATTCTACCCTTAGAAAAATTCTTACATGGTATCAGAGCTTGGAGATTTTCTCATGACAAGTCATTCAAGACCTCTTGCTTGCTTCATCACCTCAGCCTGAATCTAGAGTGCTGCAAAAATCAAGAGTGTCCAGCACCAGATCTGACCTGTCCGTTGCATCCGAAATGTTGAACCAGTGAAAATTGATTATAAGCACACCTACCTTGGCCCAAAGTTGATTGTGAGGTAAAATTTTTTTGCAAATTGGAACCCAAAGGCCTCGTTTTGCGGTATGGGTATGGTCATTTTTGCAGATTTATGAATTTATTTTTGGATCTGTCAATTTTACCTATATTTCTATCATATTTTCTTGCAATTTTTTAGAAATTTTTTTTTGCCCTACAGGCTAGTAGCTGAGGAAAATATTTGTGTAGTACCAAGCTGTGAGCTCCTAGCCTGCACAGTGGAAGGTTCTTTATTATTTCATAGGGTTTTTAACTGGACCAGTTACACACCATAATCCTGTAAACATAATCAACCCACAATCTGGCATCCAGAGTTTCGGTCAGCACACATACCCTAGCAATCTCTTCATTTGTGCTTTTGTGGGTTCAAAGTTTTAAACAATGTTATAATTGTTCATCCCACTGATGTGGGATTAAACCCTCAAACAACCGATGATCGCAGACCTTATCTTCGATGCCCGCTGCATCTTATCCTACATCAGCGACATTGAAGAACTAGCTTTGGTGAAAGTCGCAGTTTGCAGTGTTGCTATTTTTGGCCACACACAAGCTTCTCGATAGACCCGATGACCATTACTACTTCCAGCTCATTTTGACGATGACTGTTTTTTTTTTGGCATCCTCTCATTTTCCTGCCCACACATAAAGCTTTTTTTCGACAGTCGCACAATAGATCTGGCGATTGTTGCTCAATTTTTTGACGTGATCAAACCCTTTTTAGGCACGCGCTCCCTGTGGTTAAGATTTTGGCTCCCTGCTATTTTATTTCATTCGGCTTGATAGACTTTTGATGAAATCTACACATTTCTTGGCAAGTTTATTGTGTTTTTGGCTGCAACAAACATAAGTTGCTGTCCATCTATGAATTTCGGCACTTGTTGCTATTCTTTGACAATCGCAGACTGTTCTCCGGTGACATTCATCGAATGTTTGCACTTTTCTTGACCACTCTGAACCTTCCCACCCACTACCGATCATGCAGGGGATTTCCATTGGCCACATGATAGATTTCAATTTTCGCCACGCAGTGGGTTTTGATTGGCCACCTGCAGTCTTCACTGCCACATTTCCCCAGATCAGCCACATAGTGCCATGTCAGCACAACTAACATAGCGAACCAGGTGGATTGCACAGTCAACAAAAAAAAATTGCCACATGCCATGTGGAATCCATATTTTTTTGCCACAGCATCCATACAGTACGAACATCCCAGTCAAAAGACATGTCACTACCATGTCAGCCCAAGGCGCATTTTTCTTGCTGACATCATCATTTTGCTGTCTTAAATTTGCTGCCCATCTGAATGTCATTCCAGGGCATTTTTCAACTGTGTTGACAACTATTTGACTATCAAATTTAAACTCACACTTTCTCCTCTAGACCCCGCTCTAGATTGCTTTTCAGTTTGGCAGGTTGACTTTGCGAGCTTATTTCTTGGACATCCATACTTCGATTTATGTCAATTTTTTTTGAAATCAGGTAAAATTTCTTGAATTTTCCAGTGTTGGTGTTTTTTTCTAGTTTTGGTGCATAGATTTTGTAGAATTTGCATTTTTTGGAGATTGTACTTACATAATCTTGCATTTTGCAACTTCAAAAGCTCCATATAGGCACATCTAGTCACTTTTTCAAGTTCTTTTTTTTTTTTGAAAGTGCATTTTTTTTGTCTACTTTCTAGATTTGAAGTCAAATTCTAGGGTTGTGTGGAAAAATTTCTCACTTTCAGAATTAGGCCTTCTTTGGCATTATAAAGCTTTGATTTTTTTCATAATTATTGTAAAACTAAGCTATAGTGTTTAAGTGACAGATTTCAACCTTATAAGGCCATTGTAAAAGCCAAATTAGAAAGTCCACTTTGTTCATTTTTGACAAGTGGCTCATTGTAAACACACTACTTATAAAGTGCCAACAACATCTCTTTTGGGAGGGTCTTTTGATTGAGTGAAAAGGGGAGGTGTGTACTATGTTTTTTGTGTCTCTCTATTGTGCTCTTTCATTTTTGCATCATGGGTTTTAAATGTCCTCCTCTAACTTCATGCAACTATTCTACATGGAAAGATATTGCATGGAGTAGATTAATGGAAAAAGAATATATTTTATATGTTGATGGTACAATTACCAAACCTACTGATGCTAAAAAACTCATAGATTGGACAAATTTAGATTGACAAGCTTTAGGTGTTATAAGAAGTTGTGTACATAGCGATCTTCTCTTCCATATTAAAAATTGTTCAAACTCTAAAGAAGCTTGGGATAAACTTGAACAGTTATATGATAAAGTGGATGAAGAAAAGGGATTTTAGATTAAGGATGATCTACTTCTCTTAGATCCTAAAAATTATGACACAATTTAGGGTTATCTCATCAAAGTCAATGAGTATAGGGCACTTCTAAATGATTGTGGAAATCCCATTAAGGATGATAGGTTGATACATCACATCCTAAAAAAGCTACCTATTGAGTATGCCAACTTTTTTTTGAGTTTTAATACTCACAAGTTGACCATGGGATCTACTTACCTTAAGCCTTCTTTTGATGCATTTACAGACATGTTGATTGTTGAACAATCTCACTTGGTGGATTTTTGTCTTCTCAAGTCATCTAAGACCAAATCCTTAGTGGCTAGTGATGGTCAAAAATCTAGTCAAGGGGGAAAAAGTAACAAGAAGAAGAAGTAGTGGAAGAAAAAAACACAAACTGAGACACAACACGACTCCTCTCAACAAGGTGGTTCTTCTTCAAACAAGAAAGGAAGTAATGAAAAGAAGGAAAAACTCTTTTGTGCATACTGTAAAAAGCCAAATCATGACTAGCATCATTGCAAGACAAAAAGAATCAATGAGTTAGAAAATCTACTCAAGAAGAACAAGATTCAAGTGCCAGGTACTTCCAAGGATTCTAATCCTAACTCTTCAAAGGGTAAAGGTCAACCACTAATGGCCAACACAAGTTCTTCTTTGGAATGGATACTTGACTCAAGTGCCTCCTACCACATGGGTTCTTTAAAGAAAGATTTTTCTTCATTGAAGCAGTCACAGGTACCATACATCTTTGCGGGAGATGATGCCAAGATGGAAGTTGAAGGGAAAGGACATGTAGAAATGGAAGATGGGGAATTCAAAGATGTTCTCTATGTTCCCAATCTAAGCTCTAATCTCCTATCAGTTTACCAAATCACTCACCTTGGAGATGGTCATAAGGTTGAGTTCTTCCCGATTTAGTGATGGTGCAAAGTCTCAAAGATGATTCATTGGTAGTAGTTGGGAATGTCAATGATGACAGGAGGCTTTATTCCTTCTCCAACTTTGTGGCTAAGATTCCTTCTCAAGCCTTGTTAACTCACTCTAATTCAAACAACAACTTATGGCAGGAGCGGTTTGGTCACCTTGACTTCTGCTCTCTTCAACAACTTTTCTCTAAACATATGGTCAAAGGTCTACCTAATATCAACTTTTCTAAGGGAGAATGTTCATAGTGTTTAGTGGATATGAATCTCAAGGAGAAGTATGATAAAGGGAAGTCTTCTTGAGCTCCAGTTGTTCTTCAACTAGTTCACATGGTATTAGCAGGACCCTTTGCAATAACTTTAGTTAGCCAAGGCTGCTACATACTCACATTTGTTGATGACTTTTCAAGATTCACTTGGGTCTTCTTTCTTCATCATAAGAATGAAGTAGTTCATAAGCTTCAAGACTTCAAGACTCATGTTGAACACAAGTCAAGGAAAGCCATCAAATTATTAAAGGTGAACAATGAGAATAGATATGTCGATAGAAGACTTAAGAACTTTTGCAAAATTGAGGGGATTGATCTTCAAAATTCACCAACATTCAATCTGTACAAGACAGATGTTGTAGCAATGAGGATTAGGACTCTCAAGACCATGGCAAGTTGCATGATAAAGGCCAAGTCTCTCAATCCTACATTTGAAGTTTAAGCCATTAGTAGTGCTACTCACATACTTAACAGGTCTCCTCATCCAGCCTTAGATGGAAAGACTCCTTTTGAGGCATGGTGCGGACAAAAACTAGTTATGAGTCACCTTAGAGTCTTTGGTTGTCCAACATGGGCTAAACTATCTTCCAGGAGTTGCAAGGCACCATCACCTAGGCCTTGTACTTTCATTGGTTATGAAGGCAATGTGAAGGCTTACAGACTTATGGATCCAAACGCACATGAGATTTTTGTGGAGAAGGATGTTCACTTTGAGGAAAGTTCTCTAAGCTTGTCCTCTACTCCTCTCTGCACATCATACATAGTAGAAACTGATAGTGACATTGGCGATAGTGCTTCACTAGGTTCAAACACGTGGGGTTTTGTTGACAATTGTAGTGAGGTCACATCAGTCCAGTCCACATGCTTACATTGCCACATTGAAAGGTCCATCACAGCATGGTACATCTCATCTTCTAGCTCTAGCTTCACTTGACTTGGGAGATAGACTTGAGGACTTACATCTTCTCATTGATGATGATACTTCTACAGTTTTTGCGAGAGCTCACTCTAACCCTCATATCCATTCTCTACATGATCAATCTACAAAGGTTGACATGATTGTGGATCCTTATGAATAGAAATTAGTGGAGGTCTCTTTGTCAGCTAAGGAGATAGATGGTTTAGTGGAATAGGTTCAATAGACATCCTTGCCCAATCTACATTCATTCATTTCAGCACAATTGGAAGGAGTGAACTTCAGCATTAGTACAGGGATACTTGAGCAGGTTTCAGGGCCATCATACATCTTCAAGAGTGTACCTTTGCCTCTGTTTCTTCGCAAGGGGAGGAACACCTCTCTGCATTCTTGGACCAGCTTCTTCATCGGAGCAGCTTTCACTTGTTGGCATTCTTCTTTTGGGGGGGGGAGCCTCTTCTTTCTCTCTTCTTTCTCTTATTCTCTTATGTATATACTGGATGTATGTCATAATGGGGGGTCTTGATTACTCCATCCATCAATGCATCCTTATTTATCTGTATTTTTGGGAGATTGCATCTTCATTATGTACATGGGTACCTTACGTGGCCTAGTACCCAAGACCCATTATGCATCTTCATCCTAGTTTGTAAGCTTAAGGGCATTTCACTAAGTTGCACTTAAGGGGGGGGGGGGTGTTGGTGTAAATACGTACTTTACTATTTACACTTACTTAAGTTTACTTAGGTTAATGCATTAGTTTATTATTTTGCATTATTTTATTATTTTTATTTGTCAAACACTTGAGAGTTTGCACACCTTTTGAGTTGTCATGTAGAAAACACAGGAGTATGCAACTCCATTTGAGCACATGGTGTCTACAACACTATTTTGTGTGTCTCACCCTTGTAGGCTTATCCTCTCATCACCGCACTTACTTATGTGCTTAATGGAGGATAATCTATATCTGGTGGACATGTGCTTGGTTGTATGACACATCATGATGCTAACTTCTATGCATTCTAGAAACTCTCCTAAGGTCTTTATATTTAGGCACTCTGAGTGTACTCTTATGGAGAACTAGTTATTGAATACATCGTTATTCTGATCATAATCTCTCTCTGGTCTACTATGTACTTGTGTTTGAGTTCTTAGTTCCTGGGTGAATTCTGCCCTTAGGCAAATTCTTACACTATACTATTGAGCAAGGTAAATGATCAAAGAAAGATGAACAAAGGAATATATACAATAATTCAAATTCAACGAAACCTACATATCATCATTGTGGAAATCCTTGACACACTTTCAAATGTCTATAGGAGAAAACCTTGTAAGTCCAATGTTACTCCAAAATTTGATTGTTATTCTTATCACTACAATAAGTATGGACATCAAGTATATGAGTATAGATCTAAACTTAGTAAATAACCTAAGAAATATGTATTTAATGGATAGTTCTAGAGTTGTAATAAATTTGGAGATAAGTCACAAGAATGTAGATCATTGATGAAGGCTAAACGTAAACCAAAAAGAAAGGTATTGCAATCAATTGGGATTACACTACTAGTATTCATGTATTACATATGGAAAGTATGGTAATTTTACTACAAATTGCATGAGATTATACTTTGGATGAAGATCTATTAGTTAGAGGAAATTGTGAATGACATTCTATCATTCTTACAAGGTAGGTCATTTAAGAAAGAATTGTAGAAACTAAGTGTCATCACCTAAAGAGGAAGATCCAAAAGGTAAAGGTAAAGTTAATATGTATGAAATTCATAATAGATGAATAAGGCATTGAGGAAGAAGTTAGAAGAAAAAGAGAAATAAAACACAACAAATGGTTAAACCTCATCCAATGGATTAGGTGAAATCACCAACTCTAAGTAAGTCTTAAAAGAAATTAAGGAACTTCTCTACTAAAGACATATCTCACACCTATTCCTAGAATGAAGTGGTGTAACTGGGTAATGATAAAATTGGGTTATTACTAAGAAACTAGTGGTAACTAAGTTCATTAAAGATGACATAACATGGAAGTATGGTGCATTAAATTTCCCCTAGTAGTTATAAAGCTAACTTTATCACACATATATTGGAGTTTTTGAAATTTGTTTATTTTAACCTATATTTGAAAAGAATAGTGAAAAGTTGAGAAATTTGTGCTAAGACATACTTGCAAAAGCTTGAAAGTGTGAATTAGGTTGCAAATTAGAGAACCTAAAGTGTTTACTAAAACCCTAACAATGAAAATGGATTTGAGTTCTACAAATAAAAGATGTTAGACAAAGGAAAAGGTGAATCTAGATAAGTTGATTAAGAATGTACTGTGCAAAGAGGAAAAATAAAAGCTATATCAAAAAGTCACAATAAAAATTAACAAGGTGTGTGACCTATCTTTAGTTCCACCTATGGTTTTAATTTTTAATGATATTGATTCTTTTTGTTAATGCAAAATTGCTGAAGAGATTATTAATTACATGAGGTCTATGGATAATTGTGTGTTGATCAAAATTTGAAGAATAATCACAAACACTTGGAAACCAACTATTGTTTCCATGCCCTACATTTTTCAAAAGAATTGAATGAAAAAGTGGATTCAAATAGTGTTGAATAGAGTGCATGACATGCACATGTGGCTAGATGAGCCAATCAAAACTACAATAGATGTTTTTCATGTGGTCACTACCTATCAAGTTACAAAGAACAAAAAATCCATTTAGATGACATCAAAGAACAAAATTGAAGAAACTACTAAACAACATTAGGATGGAAGAGATATAAAACTAAATACAATAACTAATTTAAGGGTAAAATATGGAGTGCATTTGGTCACATACAAAATCTTCCAATATAGTAGGCCCAACAACTTTCTATGTATGGTAATTGACCTAAGTTATACAATTGTAAATAAATGATATAAGTATGATATTGTCAAGCTATAGATAGAGCAAGAAGCATGAAATATGAAGAATATTTGAGTTGCAAGGTCTAATACATGTAAGTTTTTTTTACTTATGGTATGCATTTTTTCCTATATGCAAAACTATTTTCCATATATTGGACAAGTGAACTAGAGGACAAATACCCCTATCATTTATCAAATTAATAAGTTTATTCAAGCTCTAGATGAAATTTTTTAATGTGTTATGAATGAATATTTTGAGAATTTGAAGTTGAGAATGAATTGAAGATTTAAGATACCAAAAAAATTGGTTGAAAAATATCATGATCATTATTATTTTTTGGTTGATACTTGATAATACACTTGTAAAATTTGTACAACCTATGGTTCCATATCTTGAAACCATGGACTATGAGGTGAACATAGATCAAGATACTAAGGCCATTGAAGCTCTATTGAATGATCTAGTTAACAAGGATGTCTTACTATTTGGGACATATGAAGAAGCCAAGGAAAATATAAAACTAGGATTAGTGGTTAAAAGAATTGATAATGAATCTAAGTAGATGCAAAGTACACTTTAGAATACATTTATTGGAAATTAATTTTGTCAACCATTAATGACCATTGAAGGAAAGGGTGGAGATGATGTAATAAAAGAGGGTAGAAGAAAATCAATTGTTGCTTCTAAGCCAAAAATTATAAAAGGAAAGAAAAAATGTTTTCTTCTATCCCTATGAGTCCAAAGAATATAAGATCTGGAGCTCAGTATACACAAGAGGATACTCCAACATTAAAGAAAAGCACTGATAAAATTACTAAGCCCACTCAACCATAGCTTAAAATATATCAAAAAAGAAATCAAGACCCCAATTCATCAAGAAAGCCAGTCAAGATATCTACTCAAAGGAGAAGGAAACTAATTATAAAAGATGATGATGATTTTTAATATAGTGAAATGAATGAATTATATGAATTAAGTCATACCCAAGATACTACACTAAGAAGGCCTAAAACTATAGATGAAATTTCTCGATCTATTTGTGTGAGAAGTGGGTTGTCATCATTCAAATATTATATGTGTGAGAAGATGAATGATAAGGATCAGAAGAAAATAGAAGATTCTCTAATATTTCTAATGATTAACTTCAAATATTCACCACTATAAATTAGTCATCAAATCCCTAATGATTTATATCAAATAATTGATAATTTGTGTAAGTGTGCACTACAAATTGAGAAGGAAATGAGAGGTAGATCATTGGCTAAGACTATTACATATTTTTTTCTAGAGGATAACACTGATGTTAATATCATATTGGTTTTAACAAGTAAATGAAAAAATACTTAGTCATAATCTAGCAAAATTATAGTGCAAGCCAAGCACATAGTGTATGTCGAGTGATTAGAGTGAGCTGAATAATCATCATGAGCCAAGTGATCAAGGCATGCCGAGCATAAGTTGTCATCCAATACATGCCAATCAATATTGATAGCTAGCACTAAATCACTAAAGTCCAGAGAAGATTGTACATGTCAAGTGATTTAGGTGTCAAGTAAACAGTGAAGGCCGAGCATTAGACTCTTTGGATGTTGAGTGAAAAAAATTTGGCATATTTTTTTTGTAATGGAACAAACTTCTATGAAAACCATTTCTGGGTTGACATTATCATATTTTATGATTATGAAAGATATGTGTGGATATATATTGTGAGTCCCTATGTGGTACATGCAACCAATCAAAAAAATGGAAGCTTAAGGCAGTAATATGGATCAACCACAACCCTTGATTCTTACCTAATCCATACCCACCAATATGTACTTAACAAGGAAAAACCTAAAGAGTTTTTCTGTGTGTGAGAAGATGAATGCTAAGAGTAGACAAATAATTCATGGTGGCCGAGATGGCTATGACAACGTTATGCATTGAAGAATCTATTTGAGAAGAAAAGAGTATAGAAGTGAAAGGAAAAAGGAGACATATTTGATTAGGAGGATCAAGGTTTAATTAGTAAGGACAAGATATGACATCAACAAGAAAGGTGCTAACTAAAGGATCATAGTATTAAATCATTCTAATAGGTGATACAAAGAAAATCTATTAACTGAGTAGTCCTAATAGGCTTTTGTAAATCTATTAACCAAGTACATGATTTATTTTAAGTTTAAATCCTCTAACAACATGAGACCTAATAGTCTTTGTAAGACTTTAATAGGACAAAGATTTCATAGGGTTGGTCATAGATTATGATCAAACACATTGTAGCCATAATAGGTTGCACTTTACAACTATAGTAGTGAAGATTTGTGGGTGTCATCCCCACCTGCGTTTTACCTTCTCATTGGATAGTTTCTGGGTAACCAATTTACTATTTTATGTGTTATTTAATTTATGTTATGGATGTGATGCATGTTATGTTATTTTAGTTTACATGTTAAGTTATGAGATGATTGTTGGTGATATGTATTAGATGCAAAAGTTTTTAAGTATGGATTCACCCCCTCCCCAATCCCCCTCCCTCTTAGAACTTACTTTATCATTATTATTTTGAACAGTTGGTATCAAAGCTTTGTTCTCTAGAAAGGAAAGCTTTATAGCTTTGGAGGTAAGATCTTGAAGATGTAAGTCTATAAGTTAGGAAAGACTAGTGAGAACTACTAGAAGATTGAAATACAACTTTCCCTACATTAACTCAAGGAGAGAAGAGATTAATTACAACATTTATTGTAGAGAAGAAAGGAACTAGATATTTAGAAAAATGGCACTCAATACCAAGAACAAGACACTATTGTATTGTTTGAAGATGGAAACTGAAGTGAATTTTATGTAGCAACTATAGATCTGATGGAAGAGAACAATGCCCTAACCAAAGAAGTCAAAAATCTTAAGATAAAACAAAAAGTCCAATCAATATTTCTATGTGAGGTGACTAAATAGAAAAATAAATCTAAGGAAGACAAAGTCATGATTGAATATGATAAAAGGATACTAACTAACTAACTTGAAGAGAAGATATCAAATGTGCAAAAGATTTATAACATGCAATTGGATACAATGAACCAATTAATGCTTACAAACCTCAAATTGAATGGAAAGGACATTGAGATCACAACCCTAAAGTTACAGAATGATTAATTGAGAAATAAACTAAGAGGAGAGAAGGAGTTCATTGAAAGATTCAACAAACAAAGTGAAGCCATCAAATACTTTGAAAAATTAATAAAATCTCCAAGAGCTAACAATGATACCACCAGATTGGGATACACTAATATTGAGAAGGGAGAGTTACCTAAAAGTGGTGAGAAAAGGAATAAGAAAGGTAAGAACTACAAACCTACTTGTCATTTTTGGGATTTACAAGTGGGAAGTATACTTTTGAGTTTGGTGGGGGGGGAGGATGCATCAAAAGTACTAAACTTTAACTAATAAAACTTCTAACTTTAAAACATTGCATGTGTAAATATATGGAAATAATCATGTAAAGAAAATGCATCCACATAAACACTTGACATCAGATATGATTACCCAAAAACCCTCCAATGAGAAGGTAAAACTAGGGTGGGAATTGTTAGGACTAAAAATTGCATGGTCAATTTTGAGTACCTTTGAGAAGTCAAGCCCTTTAAATGCCCATAAATGCATATGTACCCGACTATACCTTTGAGCCCTATGAGGTGTTTAATGTTTCTAACACCTTCCATTCAACCTATCCACTTGTTCCATGAATTCAAATTATCATTCTAGGCCATTTGGCAAAGTTCTATTTTGAGCCAGTGTCATTTCTGCATTTTCACCTGCTATGTTTGTGATTGAATATCTCGCACCTAGAAATGTTTCATGACTCACCACTTTGGGAATGTCTAGTGTTCATACCTAAGAGCCCATGTTTTAAATTTTGAGTCATTTCAGGTCCGTTAGACTAGGTTTTGAATCCCTCAAAGTTGGTCATTTATTGTTGTCATGTTGATGCACATTGCACATAATTCTAGGAAGCCCTGTTTGACGAGTAATAATTTTGACCAAGTTGACCCAAATGTGAAATTTCTTTTTGCAATAAATTTTAAATGTTAGATACTTGTTATGTTTCAAGTTTTAGCTTATGAAAAATCCGTTTGATTAGTTTTTAAATGCAATTCCAAAACATAATTTCTAAAGTTTTACTGGTGTCAGTATTTACAGATTGTTTGGTACCCGTATTCTAGACATCGTAACTTGAGATCTGTGATTGGTAAGATTGAATGGATTGTACCCCTATCTTTTCCTCTAAAAATACTCCAAGTTTGTCAATTTTCAAGTCATGACGAATCCATTTGCACACTTTTCTAGGTCAATTCCATTTGCAAAAATCAATCTCTTGTCATTCTTTCCAGTCAGCAAAATTTTGAGTAGCTCACTTTGAACACTCGCCATTTGTGTCCTATTATTTTTCATGAGACCAAATCACAAATCCATATTCTCCTCATGACAAAGAACCAACACCCCAATTTTCATTTCTCTAAGTGTCAGTTTATCTAGTTTTTGAAGTTGATTCCAAACCCAGTTTGTTGCTTTCTGACATGTTTAATTGCAGGTAATTACAAGTAGGCAACTTTGACGATCAATATCTTTTGACCCTGGATTCATCACGAGACAAGATTTGACAAGGTAAAAGTGTGTGGAACAAAGAGTTAGGGTGCCAATTTTCAGAGCTTGATCAGGTGTTATGTTTAGTTTTTAAGGCCAGTTAAAAGACATCCTAACATGAAATTCATAGTTTGCAAATCAGTGGTAAAATGGGTTCTAGTTGACTAATCAATGATTGAACTTGGTTTTGATCAGTCTAAGGTGATCAATAGATCTATTTGCACTTCATTTATTTAGAAACAAAACAAAAAATTAGCCAGACCCACTTGGGGGCCAACTAATCTGCATCAAACAATGTATTAGAGATTGAGCAAGGTGAGACTGACAAAGAATTCTCAGAAGAAGCCACTTTTGATCAATGCTTCTACATTTATGGAAGTCCTAAGAAACTGGAGGAGCTGGAAGCTTTGTTAGATCATTATGCATTACTATGCAATAGAAAGCATAAACATTTGGAGGTGGTGAATAAAACAGAAGAGGCTCCCACAATAAATAAACCCACACTTTTAAAAAACCAGGGTAGTTTCTATAGGAAGCCCATGAGTGCCATGGTGTGGAGTAGATTAAGAAAAGGCTCATACCAATCAATGCTATTCAACCTCAGGATAAAACAGGGGACTCCACATATAGAATAAGTTGTCCACACATAAAAGAAAGCCATAGCCTTTCAAAAGGTAGCCATCACAAGAAAATAAAGTGAAATTTGCTAGAAAATGCAAAGGATAGGCCACATAACATAACAAGGAGGAGTTCTAGCAGTATAAAGGAGCTCCACATAGACTATAAAGGAGCAGAGTATTAATACCAAGGATCTTCATGCCTCATGGAGTACTTGGTAGAAACAAAGTAAAGCACGTTAAATCAAAGCCCATGCAACTTTGGAAGCCCACACAAGATGAGAAAAAAACACAGATCCAGAGAGTAGAGCCCATGTGGAAGGAAGTCCACATAGGAGTGAGGGAAAGAATTTAAATTGCAATATCCCACATTGCTTGTGGGTCGAGTTTTTTATGGTTTAAATGCTAATCTTTACACAATATGTGGTGTCTAAAGAAAGAAGCCTTTTGTAAAGGCAAAGGCATGTGCAAGTGGGGGCCCACTCATCTGACTAGTTGGATGAAAGGAATAAATTTTGGAGGAACATTTAATCAAAGGGTACGATGACATCAACAAATGTGCCAAAAAAGTCAAAAAATCTAGCTAGTCTCTATGTCGCTAGTTGAAAAATCCTAGGTTTTCTAGCTAGTGGCATAGCGACTAGCTAGAAAATTCAAAAAAATTGGCAAAAGATAGAAGTAGATGTGGGTCCTGCCTGTAGGTCCTCTGACAAACCAACATGTGACAAGTGGAAATGATTGGATGACTGGGTAGTGATGTGGAAAAATTTGGACCAATCACAAGGTGCCATGTGGCACAAAATTTGAGACAGGTTGTGACATGGTAGGCAAGTTTCAAGAGTACACTAGATCGCGCCATGTGGTAGATCCAACGGATGTCACTATATCACCAAAGGTAAGTTACTCACCTATTAGTATAGCAAAATAGCGAGTATGATGTGGCAATGAAAAGAATGAATCAGGGGATGCCATGTGGCACTTGTTATGCAGGACCAAACCAATCAGAATGCGCCACATGTCACCAATGGTCAAACCAAGTTTGACCTGGATGGAAGATTGAAGGAAATTTCAAAGTTATAAAATTAATTTTTATTTTGTCTCTTGTGCACGTACCTACCATTTTAAATAAAGTTTGAACTTATAACATAGTTTAGACTTTATAATGTGTCAAATTTTTGAAATTTTCAAATGTAATGGAAGCCAAGAATGGAGACCTGATTTTTAGAAGGGCATAACCTGGGAAATTTTTGTCAAAAATGGGCATTCCAATATACCACTAAAACCAAAATGAGATGAAATTTCCAAATTTGAAATTAGTTTTTGCACAGGTGCTTGCTGATTCAGTCTGTAGGTCAATTTGTGTTTCTCAGGGCATTGGCGATAGAATAGGCAAATTTGATCATTGAGCATTAGTGTTGGTTATGGGGTAGATTTGAATACCTTTTGAAGCCTAAATGTGGAGAAAATAGTCTGGAAAAGGTTACATTGGCTTCTTGAAATTACTTTTCAAACTAATTTTACTTTTACCATGATTTCAACTTGGCATAAAAAATCAGCTATGATGGTGAACCAACTATTTGAGATTCTTTATGCCTTGTAGAGCCAAAATGATGAGGATTTGATCTTTAGTTATAGAGAGAAGGTAGAGAGAGGCTTTTGATCTTCTTGGGAAGGAATTCTAAGGGTACACATGTCAGTTGCAGATTCAATATGAGAATTGCTTCCTTCCTATATCTTTCTTTCTTCTTCTCTTTTGAGGTGGTTGGCAGTTTTCTCTGAGTAATACCAGTAGGGTTCCAATGTTTACTGTGAGACCATATTCTTTCAGTACTTTCTCTCTTGTATGAACAACATTAGGAAGGATAATACACATAGTTTAGATCTATTGGGTTGTTTCATGTTTTTCATTTCATGCATATGACTGTATAATTTCAAGGAAATAATACAAAGAGTAGTAGATCTTTGACATAGAGCTTAGGTTTTAATCTTTGACATAGAGCTTAGGTTTTAATTGTAGTCCCTATCTGAGCTCTATGACTACCCAGTCATCCAATCATTTCCACTTGACTACTTCAATGTTTTATAATCTTCAGATATCTGATCTATAATCTTCAATGTTTTATAATCTTTGACATAGAGCTTAGGTTTTAATTGTAGTCCCTTAAGGCTGTATGTTAGTTCATTGTTTCCTATAACTCAAATGGTTATGTAAATGCTTCAGGGAAATCAATAGGGTTGCAAGTTTTCTGATGGGGATATCATGTAAGAATGAGGTTAAAATTAAGCATAGATGTCCATTTAAAAGTTAAATGGATAGATCAGATATCTGAAGATACAAATATGTCTCAAATATTCATATGTTTGTAATTAATTCATGGAATTTCCCAATAGATAAGGCACTGATCGGTTACATGATCATTAGGTCTCATTGATGTATATTAGGGGTTTACTCAAATCAACATTATTAATCAAATGTGCTTTACCCTTTCACGCTGAAGGACTTAAAGGATTAACCCTTATTCATCTTATGCATTTCATAGATTTCCATTTTGCTATTATAGATTTATGTTATTACATGAGTCATTAGGAGAAATAAGGGTAAAATTTGTAGTAAATAGGTTCAGATTTCTATTTGATTGCACTAGTACCATTCATTAGAACCTCAAGGTTAACCCACCTAGGTCTTGCAAAGCATAAAGTGAAGAAGGATTTAAACCTTATAGTTGGCCCAAGACTGTAGTCAAGTGCATTCATTATAGAAAGTTGCTAGTCTTAGATGCATTCGTCTAGTTTCTTGGTTGTTTGTAAAACTATTAAATCAAGAGCCAATAGGAATGACACTCACAACTCTTCACTACTACAGCAATAAAGTTCACCTATTAAGGTTACATATTTTGACCATTCTCATAATCTGCCCTATGAAAGGCCTACCCTATTAAAGGCTTACAAGGATTGTTAGATCCTACCCTGTTTAAGGATTTTAACACTCTATCAAAAGTGTACTTGGCTAAAGGATTTACAAAACATTCACTTGGAATGTCACCCTATTAAAGGCTTTATACAATGGTTGTTAAACCAACCTATCTTGAAAATATTTCATTCTGCTACTACAATTGTTAGAAAGTATAGTAGAATGTTTGACCCAATTACTTACAATCCGTTATTGTTGATTTCAGATCCTTGTTTTGTCCAATCTAATCCTCATTAATTTGGTATGAAAATGATGTAACCTTGATCCTTTGTTCTAATAACTGATTCTACAATTTTGTCCTTCTTCTAAGTCACCTTCATCTTGATCAATTCACCCATTTCACTTCTTTCAAATATTTGCTAACACTATCTCTTTGCATGCATTCTCTTTTTGCACACTCTCTATCTCTTTATGAATTATGGGGCTTCGCCTCATTTAAAAGATTTCATAACTTAGGATTAGGTATAAATCTATGATTGAGATTCATGCAACTTTTCCACTCAAATCTTTCCATTTTTCTGATTGGTTGCATGTTGATTGCATAGGGAATCCAAGTATATTTATTCTTATCTTTTGGTTCTTCAAGGTTTATCCATATGTCAGTTCAAAATTAGTTTACATCTTAGTTTGTGAAGGTACAAACTCTCATGCTTATTCTATGTTGCTCAACACTTACTGATTACTGATGCTCAAGACATACTAAATTCTATCTTGCTTGGCATTTGAACTTTCTCAACATCTATTGTTCACTCAATATTTGAAACTTGCTTAGCATTGCTTGTTTGCTCAGTATCTGAATGACTCAACACTTGTTGAATTTCTTGCTCGACACATATTGTAACTTGGAATCTATATTATACTCAACATCAACTTAGAAAATTTCTTAAGTGTGTTGACACTCAATCATCAAAATCAATCTAAGATCAACAATCTCCCCCTTTGACATGAGTAGCAAAAATACTTACCTGTACATGATGAAACTAATCTTCTTGAGTATAATATACATTATGTTCAACATATATACAAAACTTCAAAATTGTTCAAAATTATGTGAAGAACTATATACCTCAAAATTTTGTATCTAGCCTTGAGTCAATGTGTCATTTAATTGTATCCAAAATCTCTCTGAGTGGATTGATTTGCCTCTGCTAATACTCCTTGTCTTTATTATGAATTATGATCATCTTTATCTGATGTATCTTGTTATGCCCTATTTCCTATTTTTCTTTTCTCCTTTCTTTTCTCTATTTATTTTATCATTCCCACTTTCATTTCAGCTCTCCTTTTCACATGTTTCCCCTTGCAAATTAAGTGTCCTTCTAGCTTTTTGATATTTCTCTCCCTTTTTGACACTTATCTCAAAAGGTCTAGACATTGACTAAATATTTGACAAATAAGCTCTTGTTCACTTCCATTACAATTCTCAGAGTAGCATCCTAGTTTTGTATTGCAACTTCTAGGGATTTGATTTTTATAGTTGTCTCTACTACAAGGTGAACTAAGCCATCTAATGTTGAAAGATTTGGATCTTTCTTTATCACATTTTCTACTTAGGCTAGTTCTTTCTATTAAATTTCTATGTGAGGGGTTAGGGTAGATTGAATCTAAACTAATTTGGCTCTTGTGTTAGCCTCTTCTACTATCAATATAGCTAGTTCCTTTTGTGTGTGAAGCATTGTGTTAAAGTGCTTCTCACTTTGAGCTAGATCTTTAGGTAGTTGCATGCTTGATATATTTAAGTTCCTTTCCATGCTCATGATTCTTAGGCTAGTTTCCTACATGAAAATGGAAGGATCACACAATTTTGAGTACAATGAGACTTCAGATATTCTCAACTAGTATCTTCAGCTTTTCAATATTCATAGCTAGCTCTACCTATGATAGTGTTATCTCATTAGATATTCTTTCATTCACCTTTCTTTGCAACTTCTTTTTTGACCATTCCATTAGTTTGCATTGGTATCATGGTCTTCACTTTGCATCTGGTCCACTATTTTTGAAAGTTGCTCCATAATGGGCTTTGATTCATTACTTTGGAATGACCATTTCTTCATCTAGTGAAGAGTCTCCATAGTGAAGTACCCTTGCAACCTTTTTAGAGCTTGAGCCTAGTAATAAAATTTGAAGTGGGATTGCTTCAGTGCTCAACTTTTGAGGCATTCTTGTAGGAGTCTCAGTCATTAGTAGATTTACTAAGGCTTGAATTGGTTATGGCTCCTTTTTCTTTGGGGTCTCCTTCTCCTACTCTAATCTTCCTTATTCAATTACTATTATTTGAGGTGGTGCACCTTGTACTTGTGTAGTAGGAACAAAAGTAACCATTTGTCTTGTTTGGTCTTTTACTAGCTCCTGGTCAGTTGTAGTGACTTTATCTGTGGTATCAACTTTAGCTGATGTATCTTGTGTAGCTTTCTCTATAGGTTGTCCACTTGTAGCTATAGGAATGAAAAAAAATGTTTCTTGTGTTTCCATCTTATCCCTACTCAAGTCAGCTACTACTTTTTGCAATTTAGCTAGACTAGCCAATAATAGATTACTGAATAGTAGGGCTTGTAGAGTTGATTGGTCAAGGATGTTTTTGAGATCCTTTGCAATCAATGGGTTGATGTTCTAGCCAAAATTATTAGGAACATCCTTCACTTTTACTATTTGTATAGGTGTAGAAGTGTCATGTAGAGGACTTGGAGGTGGCAGTTGTGTGTCTAGCACACTTTGTTCTATTTGCTACTCTTTAGCAATTGCCATATCATCTTTTTGAGTTTCCTTCTCCACTGTATCATTTTATTTTTCTTTCTAACCTTCGCCTTCATTTTCATTGTCATCTTCTTCTCCATTGTTTCTTCCCTCAAAGGGATCTTCTTCTCCTTCTTTGACAATTGTTAGGCCATAAATTAATTTCCACATTTGGGTGGACTTTTTAACATCTTCAATCTTATTCTAGATAATGCTATAGGCTCTATATTTGGGTGCAAATTTTCTCCCATGCTTCTTATTGGCCTTGGTTATTTTCCCTTTTGTGAGGTTAGGCATTACTCGAGCCAATGTTGAATCTCTTATTTCTTTTTCCATGTTGAGGCAATAACACCATTTATTTTCAACAATAGAATATAACTCTTTGGACATTGAATTGTCAAGTTCAAGTGGAGTGCTCTTGAAATTGGCCATCATGGTGTAGACCAATTCTTCAACCATGTTTTGTTATTCTCTACTCAACTTATTAAAATCAATTCTCTTTAAGCTAGTTAAGTTTGCATTATCTTTAATATTATCACATATATTTTCTAAATTAGACTTGGTGGTGTGACTTACCACTCTAAATTGGCTTGTGTCTTCTAACTCTATTCTCTCTTCATCCGAGTCAGGTTGACCAACATATTTTCTTCTGAACTTCTTCTTTACTAGACCTTACTATTTGGTAGCCTTCTTCTTTTCTTGCTATGTAGCCTCCTTAGTTGTGGCTCTTGTACTTGCCCTTGTAGTAGGCTTAGTTGGGCTTGGCTTGGTAGTTTTTTTCCCTTGAGCTGAGCTATAGGCTATTTCTAAGCTTTTCTCTTTTTGGGCTTTGGTTTGGTTGGTGCTTCCTCAGATTTCTCTTCCTCCTCAACACCTTCTTCCTCTTCAACATCTTCTCCCATGCCTTGTGTCAAGGAAAGTGGCCCTTGGCCCTATTCTTCTTCTTCATCTTCTTCTTCATCTTCTTATTCTACTTCTGTTGTTCCTTCACCAAATTTGGCTTTAAGAATTTTGACCAATTTATCCTTTTTCTTTAGGGTTGAGGTAGTTCTATATTCGCTTATGGGTTTGATTGTGTATTTTTTTTGACATCAACATTTTGGATCATACTCTGTGATCCATCATGAGGATGATAAAGAGAGATAAGAAACAAAATGATATGTTGTAGACCAGGCTAAGCAATAAGAGGAGAGGAAGGGGTAGGGAGGAGTCACGCGCAAATCAAGAAAAACTACCAACTAAAGAGTTTACAACTCCATTTCTACCTTATACTTTACAACATCAAAAGTGCCAAATGTTTTTGCACTTTTATCAATGTCTTCTGCAAGCAATGCTATGATTTCTGTTGAGGCCTCATCTATGTTTATCTCATATCCAATTGGTCGTAGCCATCTCACCCTTGGTACTTCTTCTTGTATGTAAGTGTAGTCAATGTCAACTAAGAAATAAATGTCATTGATATGTTGATCCACTAGGGAAATTAGAAGACTTCTTAAAGTGCTCAAAATAACTTGTCATGAGGGTTTCAAAATTACCTCCCATCTACTCTATGTACTCATTCACTTGTACTAATTTAGTAGCATTTTGGGTTTCCTTGCAATCCTAAACTTTTTCTCTTTTTGCTAGTTATTGTCGAGTTCTAGTTGCTGCTGAGTTGCGAGTTTCTAGTTAATGTTGAGTGCCAATTTTCTAGTTAATGCCGAGTGCTAGTTTTCTAGTTACTACTGAGTGCCAATTTCTAGTATGTGTGTCGAGTTCTAATATGTGTCGAGTTGTCCAGTGTATGCCGAGTTACCCAATGAATGTCGAGTGAATTTTCATGTGCCAAGTTACCCTATGTATACTGAGTGACTCTTCATGTACCAAGTTACCCAATGTATGTTGACTAACCCTTCATGTGCCAAGTTCTCTAGTTTATGCTGAGTGTCAACATTTGGACATGATTTTTTCTATGGCCAACTTATGAGATTTATTTTGATCATGACATTAATGCTAAGATCTTTTCTCGAGATGTGTCCAAACCATTGTTGGGTTTTCCATCCTCTTATGTAATGTTCTAGAATGATTTGTAAGTCATTGTAGCAAGTATATAGGGCATTTAAGCTTAGATTTAAGTAGTTTTTGGAGAAAAACTTAGAGGATTGGATAGGGGAACGTATAGGTGTCTGGAAATTAAAATTTAGAGCTGGATCATGGCCATAACCCAGAAGGCCTTATAGCTGGGCATGTATGAAGATATTTTGATGAATCAATAAAAGCTTTTTTTCTCTTCTTCCTCTTTTGGTTGCTATTCTCTGCACTTTCTTCCATTGTGTTAACTCTTATAGGGTGGTTTGGATAGTTGGGTGAGCCTTTGGCCCTAGTTATTCACCCATTGCCTATATCAGTTGGTATTAGAGCTTGAAGTTCATCCTTGTGAAGATTGGATCATGTAGAACCCTAATTTGGATTTAGTTGTAGGGTGGCAGATCTATAGACTTGACCTATAACTTGAAAAGGGTTACGATCTTGTATGAACTTGATTCGTAAAGATGGTTCATGGTAGAGGAAATGTTGATAATGCTATATTGGATTAGTTAAGATGAATTGTAGCCAGATTAGATGTTGTAGAGATAGCCTAGAGGAGAGAAGCAACTCTTGATGATATAAGTGATGATGAAGTAGCAACACCAAACCATAATCTTGAACTTGAAGAAGATCAAGATGAGGAAAGATTGTTGCGAGTGTTGTCTAGGGAAATTTCAAAGCCTATTGTAGATGTTGTTCCATATGATAGAAATTTGGATATCAATGCTATTTTGGATTAGATCTCTGATGGAGAAGTTCTTTGAGTATGAAAACACTCCTGATAATAGAAAGGTGAAGACTATAGTCACTAGATTGAAAGGTCATGCATCACTATGGTGGGAACATTTGCAAACTAATAGACAAAGGAGTGGAAAGGAGAAGATCAAAACTTGGCCAAAGATGGTAAACAAGGTAAAGAGAAAATTCCTCCCTATTAATTACCAAGTTATCCTATTGAGAAAGATGCAAAATTTGAAACAAAAGGGCATGACTATGAAAGAATATACTGAGGAATTCTATAGATTTGACATTAGATCTGGACATGTGGATGATGATGTTGAGAAAATTATAAGGTACATTAATGGATTGAGATCTAGAATTCAAGATGAAATAAGTTTTTTGAAGTTGGAAAGTGTAGAAGAAGCATACCAACATGCCTTGAAGGCTGACGAGATCTTGACAAACAAGCATGAAAAAAGACAAAGAGGTAGAGGTCATAGATTCCAGAGAGGCAGAGGTAGATCTTATGGTGAAGGTGGTAGATCTAAAAAATTTGTATAGGATAAAATAAAATTTGAATGGAAGAATGATGACAAAGGCAAAACCAAATGAAAAAGTTGTAATTCTTACCAAGGAGGCACTAATTCTTACCAAGGAAGAGGTAATTCCTATTCTAGAGGTGGATTTCATGGTAATTATTTTAGATGTGGTAAAGAGTGACATAGATCTTTTGAATGTAGATCTTGTAGAACTAGACAAGGTAACAAAAATGTTGCAATTCAAGGAGATGATGAACATTCACCAAGTGGACCTAAGGCTAGAGAAAATTTGATGGTGAGAAGAACCTTATGTAATAAGTGAAGTGATGAGGTACTTGTTTTAAGGAGAAGTCTTTTCAAGACAAGATGTAAGATAACTGGAAAATGTTGCAAAGTGATCATTGACAATGGAAGTTCTACAAATTTGGCATTAGAAGAGTTGGTTACCAAGTTGTAGTTGTAGAGGCTAAAACATCCCAAACTTTATCATGTTTCATGGATCAAGGATGAGCATAAGATATTGGTAAGTGAGAAATGCCTTGTGAAGTTAAAAATTGGATATTTCTTTGATGAAGTTTTGCATGATATTATGCCCATGGATTGTTGTCATATTTTTTTGGGTAGACCTTGGCAATATGATAGATATGTTGTACATGATGGAAGATTGAATTGATATACTCTTTGGGTAAATGGGAAGAAACAAACATTGTTTCCTTTGATTGAAAGTCCAGATGAGGTTAATTTTATTGCTGTAAAAATTTGTATGGTTAATCAAAAAAAATTTGAAAAGGAAATGAAAAGGAATCAAGTTTTTTATGTCACAGTTCCTAGAGGACCAAATGTTGGTAGTAATGGCTAACTAGTAGAAGTTAGTAATGACCAAGTGACAACAGATAGTGACAGCCAAGTACCAGCACAAATTATACAATTGCTAAATGAGTATAAAGAAATTATTGGTAATGATAATCCTAATCATTTACCTCCAGTAAGAAGCATAAGTCAATGTCTGGATCTGATTCCTAGAGCTAGTTTTCCAAACAAAGCACCATATAGATTGACACCTGTAAAGAATGAAAAATTTAATAGATAAGTGCATGAAATTCTACAAAAAGGTTTGATTAGATAAATCTTGATTCCACATGTTGTACCTATTGTATTCACACCTAAAAAGAGTGGAGAATGGAGAATGTTTACTGATTCTAGAGTCATTAACAAGATAACAGTGAATTATAGGTTTTCTATGCCAAGGATGGATGACATAATGGATTATTTGAGTGGAGCAAAGTATTTTATCAAGATTGATTTGAAGAGTGGCTATCATTAGATCATAATCAAAGAAAGTGATGAATGGAAGATTACTTTCAAGAAAAAAGATGGTTTGTATGAATGGTTGGTTATACCTTTTGGTTTGACTAATGCACCTAGTACTTTCATCAGGTTGATGAATGATGTTCTGAAAAGATATTTTGGTAAGTTTGTGATTGTTTATTTGGATGATATTTTGATATTTAGTAAAACTATGGAAGAACATCTTGAGCATAATAGACAAGTATTGGAGAGGTTAAAAGAGGAAAATTTGTTGATTAATCTGAAAAAGTGTTCTTTTATGCAAGAGGAGATCGTGTATTTGGGATTTTTGATTTTAGTTGATGGATTGAAGATGGATCCTAAGAAGGTTAAAGTAATTTGGAATGGCCTACAACTAAGAATGTGGGTGAGGTAAGATCATTTCATGGTTTTGCTAGTTTTTACAAAAAGTTTATAAAGAATTTTGGTGTTGTTTGTAATGCTATGACTGAGACAATGAGGAGAGATAAAAAGGAATTCAAGTGGACACATGGAACTGATAAGAGTTTTGAAATTTTGAGACAAAAGGTTGCTAAATTACCTATATTGGCTTTACCTAATTTCAACAAAGTATTTCAAGTTGAATGTGATGCAAGTGGTAATGCAATAGGAGTTGTATTCAGTGAAGAAGGTAAGCCTATTGCTTTCTTTAGTGAAAACTTGAATGATGCTAAAAGGAAGTATTATGTGTATGATAAAGAATTTTATGCTATTGTTCAAGCATTGATGAAGTGGAGACATTATTTGATTCCTAAGGAGTTTGTGTTGTATGCTGATCATAAACCTTTACAATACTTGGGAAGTCAACATAAATTGAATCAGAGACATATGAAGTGGGTTGAGTATTTGTAGAGTTTTACATTTGTCATTAAGCATAAGAGTTGAGTTACTAACAAAGTTGTTGATGCATTAAGTGGGAGACATTCCATGTTGACTAAAATGAACGTTGACGTTCTTGGTTTTGATGAAATGAAAGAGTTGTATGATGCTGATCCTAATTTTTGTGAGGCATGAAGAGAGTGAAGAGCACCAAATCTGATAGATCACATAAGTAAGATGAGTCTTTCATTCAAGAAGGTATGTTGTTCAAAGGTATTCCATTGTGTATTCCTAGAAGTTCTATGAGGTTGAATCTGATTAAGAAAAAACATAGTGGTGGATTAGCTAGATATTTTGGAATTGATAAGACATTAAGTTTGCTGAAAGAGAAGTATTATTGGCCACAAATGTATAAGGGTGTTATGAAATTTGTAAAGATTTATGGAGTTTTTCAAGTTGTAAAAGGGGCGAGTCAAAATACTATTTTATATACACCTATTACTGTTCCTAAGAAACCATGGACTAACATTAGTATGGATTTTGTTCTTCGATTGGCTAAGATAGTGAAAGGGTATGATTCCATATTTGTTGTAGTGGAAAGATTTTCTAAGATGGCTCATTTCATACCATGTAAGAAGATATTAGATGCTGAGCATGTTACTGAACTTTTCTTTAAAGAGATTGTGAGATTACATGGATTACGAAGAAGTATTATTTCTGACAGAGATAATAAGTTTGTTGGTTATTTTTGGAAGACTTTGTGGAAGAATATGGATACTGAACTGAAGTTTAGTTCTACATTCCATCCACAAATAGATGGATGGATAGAGGTTGTGAATAGAAGATTGGGTAATTTGCTAAGATTTTTAGTTGGGAATAAACCAAGGGATTGGGAGTGGTATTCGCACAAGCTAACTTTGCATATAATAATTCTATGAATAGGAGTACATGGAAGACACCTTTTGAGATTGTTACTAGAATACATCCTAGAGGTATATCATATTTGAGAGATGTTGTTGGGGAAGAAAGAGAAGTGTTGTAGGGGAAGAATTTGCTAATTTTATGGTGTCTTTGCATAAGGAAGTGAAGTTGAGGTTGGAAAAAATTAATCAAAAGTATAAGGAGAATGCTAATCAACCTAGGAGACACCATAATTTTCAAGTTGATGATGAGGTGATGGTTCATCTAAAGAAAGGAAGATTCCTAGTTGGAACATAGAGTATGTTGAAGAAGAAGAAATTTGGACCTTGTAAGATCTTGAAGTGGTAATGCTTACAAAGTTTAGTTACCTGATGACATGGATATATCTTCTATATTCAATATTTTTGATTTGTATAAGTATCATGAGTCAGATGATTAAGTTGTTGTACATGATGATTATCTTAAGAATCAAATGGTCGAGGTTGAATAGATATTGGATCAGAGAGTTGGTAAAAGTACAAAAGGAAAAGACTACTATGAATATTTATTGAAGTGGAAGAATAGACCTATTGAAGATGCTACATGGATTTCTCAATTTGAGTTTTATTTAGCTCAAGTTGTGACACTTGGATGATTTAGGAGAATCATTTTCACCAACCCTAGTAATCTAATGTGGAAGCATCTTAGGTTTCCTTGCATTCTTGCAATTTTTCTCTTTCTACCAGTTGCTATCAAGTTCTAGTTGCTATCAAGTTGCCAGTTTCCAGTTGATGTCCAGTGCTAGTTTTCAAGTTAATGTTGATTACCAATTTTCTAGTTACTATCGAGTGCTACTTTTTGATTACTACTGAGTACTAGTTTCCAGTGTGTGTGTCGAGTTCTAATATGTGTCGAGTTGTCCAATGTATGCCAAGTTAACTAGTGAATGTTGAGTGACTCTTCATGTGTCAAGTTACCCTATGTATGCCGAGTGACCCTCCATGTGCCGAGTTACTCAGTGTATGTTGACTGACCCTTCATGTGCCAAGTTCTCCAATATATGCTGAGTGTCAACATTTGGATGTGATTTTTTCTATGATCCAAGTTGTGAGATTTATTTTGATTAGACATTAATGTTAAGATCTTTTCTTGGGATGTGTCGAGGCCATTTTTGGGTCGACCTTCCTCTTATGTAATGTTCTAGAATTATATGTAAGCCATTTTGGCTAGTATATATACAGTGTTTAGGCTTAGATTTAAGTATTTTTTAGAGCATAACTTAAAGGATTGGACAAGAAAATGCATAGGTGTCTAGAAATGAAAATTTAGAGCTAGATTGTGGATCTAGAAGTTATATTTTGTATCTAGTCATAATCCAAAAGGCCTTATAGCTGGACATGTATGAAGATATTTTGATGAATTAATAAAAGTTTGCTTTGCTCTTCTTCCTCCTTTAGTTATTGTTCTCTATTTTTTCTTCCATTGTGTTAACTATTGCAAGGTGGTTTGGATAGCTAGGTGAGCCTTGGGCCCTAGTTATTCATCCTTTGCTTATGTCATGTATCGCTATAGACCTATTGACCTTCCAACTTATCTTACTAAAAGAGGGAAATTCATTCTGCATATAGAAAAATATACCTATCAAAATTGTTCCAAACTTACACTAAGCACTCTTGGATCTTCTTAGTACTCCCAAATTCTCCATAATTTTTTGCAGTTGCAATTTTGCTAGATCATATGTATGATCCTTCTTAACAAGTTCGAATCCTACATCAACTACAATGCATGGTACACTATTCAATCGGCTTGATTGGTAGAATTTATGGGATATATCCATAATGAAAAATTCTACAAGTGGATCTCTTATTGTTTCAATAGTGATGCCTCTTTTATTGCACTTTGAAGTAGTGTTCTTCTCTATGGCTTCTTCTGAATCAATCCTTAAGGTCTTTGGTCATTGTAGGGTTGGGTACCCTGTTACCCTATGTATGATTCTTTTTGATAGTTTAATAGGTCTATCTTCTAACCATAGGCATCCATCATGAATTCTACTTAACACAATTCTTATCCACTCTATCTTGAAAACTGTAAGGAAATCTAGGGCATGGGTTAAGCCCTTTCTTTCAACAATCTAAAATTCTTCCTTTAATACCACATTCTTAAAAAATTTATCATAGGCTTGTCAAATCTCCATGTCATAAATTGCTCCAACTTTACAATTATAACACTTTTTGACATCTTGCACCATAACAAATTTAGGTGGAATAATACATAAAGTGCCACAAGGGTCATTCTTGTATGCAATTTCAGTAGTTGGTCTAAAATCTAGTTGTTTAAGTTCATTAATGACAAACTAAACCTCAAATGGATCTTTGTCCTTGGGATTCCTAGAGCTAGATACCATTTCTAAAAACTAGGGTTTCAATATGTAAAAATTGCATAACTACATAGCTTGGTACTTGAGTAAATACCTTGAATCGATGATATCACTTTGAATCACTATTGGAATCTTCTTGAAATCTTTGTTCTCGCTTGAAATCGCTTCTTCACTTTGTTTTCTCTTCACTCTATGTTTACAATGATAAAAAATGATTGAAAAACTTGACCTTATACCCTTCATTACATAGCATTTAATGCTCTGTACATATACAATTTTCCACTTGGCTCCTTATGCAACTTTTGTTTCACTCAGCTTCCATTGATTTTCCAACACTCGACATCCACCAGAGTTTCCCTTACTTAGCTTCAATAAGAATTTTCCTTTTACTTACCAACCACTACACACTCAACTTCTACTAGTTTTGGCTAGCAGCTCGACATACATTAGGATTTTACTCAGCATCTGAAGGCAACTTTCCTTACTTAGAAATAATGTGAAAACTTTGAAGATTTAATCTTGCATCTTTATTCATGTTGATCTATCCTTTTTAGTACTAGCTTATTATAGGAATTGATTTATGATAAAGCATTTAATACGAGTCTTACATACCTTCTTTTTCTTAGTTTGATGAAATATGACCACTTGACCCTTTAGGTCAAGTGATCCTTCAATTGATGTGTTGTGTCCATCTTTCTTCTTCCATGTCTTATTTGTCTAACCTCTAATATGCTCAACATCTATCTTGCCTTTTCCCTTGTTTGACTCTAAGTTAGGTGCCTTTATCCTTGTTGGGTAGTGGTTACTAATATGACTAGTCTTCAAACAACTAAAGCATGTTGTTTGGCTCAATCATCTATTGTAGCTTCCACTAAAATGTGTCCTTATGCAATTCTCAAGGATGTGTCCATACTTTTGACAATAGTGATAGCTATGTCCTATTTTGTAATCCCAATTATAGGAATTTTCATGGCTTCTTCCATTGTTTTATGACCATGTGGTCTTGGATCTACACTCAAAAGCTTTGTGTCTAAACTTTTGACAATTGTAGCAATGTCCTTCAAATCTTGGTGCATGCATAGTCTTGGTTCTGCATTCATGTGCATGATGACCTTGTTTGTTGTACTTGTAACAATGTGTCATATTCTTTGGCTTGCAATTCTAAATACCATTCTTGTTTCCACAAAAATTAGTTTTATGTCCTTTCTTACCACAAAAATGACAAGTGGGTTTGGAGTTTTTACCATTTTCATTCCTTTCTTCAGTAGTCTTGGATGACTCTTCTTCTTTAGTGCTTATGTAGCCCAAGCCTAATGTGTCTTTACTAGATCTAGGGGATTTCAATAGTTTCTCAAAGTACTTAATGGCTTCATTTTTCTTGTTGAAGCTTTCAACAAACTCCTTCTTCCTTTTTAGGTCATTTTGTAGTTGCTCATTTTGTAACTTCAATCTAGTTATCTCAATGTCCTTAACATTCAACTCATGATGGGCATTCATCATTTGGCTTAGGGTATCCAACTACATGTTTGATATCATAGACAACTCTACTCATTTTTCTTCCAATCTATTTGACAAGATTCTTTTGTCTTCTTCAATCATGGCCTTATCCTCTATAGCTTTCTTCTTTTGTTTAGTCACTTCACATAGCAATATTGCTTGTGATCCTTGCTCCATCTTAAGATTTCTAATCTCTTTAGCTTGTGCTCTATTCTTTTCCATGAGATCTATAATTATTGCATCAAATTCAGACGGGTTATAATTTGCAAATAAATTTTTGCTATAAATCTCCTTGTATTGGGTGTCATTCTTAGCTATGGCAATCTCTTTCCTTCTCTTTAGCAAACTCCTCAAGGAATCTCTAGCTTCATCCAGTTTTTGCAATAGGAGATGTATCTCAATCTCCTAATTTTTAATGGTATTTTCCAACTTGTAGACTTCCATCTCAAGTTCTTTTCTCCAAGCTATAAGGCTTCTTCTAATGAAAACTATCCTTTGATACCAATTGTTGGGATTTACAAGTGGGAAGTATACTTCTAATAGTGGGGGGGTGAATTAGAAGTACTAAACTTTAAACAATAAAACTTCTAACTTTAAAACTTTAAAACATTACATGCATAAAAATATGGAAATAATCATGTAAAACAAATGCATCCACATAAACACTTGACACTAGATATGATTACCCAAAAACCCTTCAATGAGAAGGTAAAACTAGGGTGGGGATAACACCCACAAGTCTTCACTACTATAGAAATAAAGTTCAGCTATTAAGATTACATATTTTGACCATTCTCATGATGTACCCTATGAAAGGCCTACCCTGTTAAAGTCTTACAAGGATTGTTTGGTCCTACCTTGTTAAAGGATTTTAACACTACCAAAAGTGTACCTTGCTAAAGAATTTACGAAACACTCACTTGGAATGTCACCCTATTAAAAGCTTTATACAATGGTTGTTAAACCAACGTATCTCCATAGGATTTCATTCTGCTAATACAATTATTAAAAAGTATAGTAGAATGTTTGACCTAATTACTTGCAATTTTCTATTGCTGATTTTAGATCCTTCTTCTATCCAATCTGATCCTCACTGATTTTGTATGAAAATGTTGTAACCTTGATCCTTTGTTCTGATAATTGATTCTACAATTCTATCCCTCTTCTAAGTCACCTTCAACTTGATCAATTCACCCCTTTCACTTGCTTCAAATCTTTCCTAGCATTATCTCTTTTCATGCATTCTCTTTTCACACACTCTCTAGCTCTCTATGGATTATGGTGCTTCACCTCCTTTAAAAGATTATGTGATCTAGGGTTAGGTATGAATCTATGATTGAGATTCATCCAACTTTCCTACTCAAATATTTCCATTTTTCTAATTGGTTGCATGTTCATTTCATAGGGAATCCAAGTAGATTTGTTCTTATCTTTTAGTCCTCCAAGATTTATCCATATGCTGGCTCAAAAATGGTTTAAATTTTAGTTTGTGAAGACACAAACTCTTATGCTGATTTTATGTTGCTCAGCACTTATTGATTACTAATGCTTGAAACAATTTAAATTCTATCTTGATGGGCATTTGAACTTTCTCAACATCTATTACTCACTCAGCACTTGAAACTTGCTCGGCACTATTTGTTTACTAGGCATTTGAATGACTCAACACTTGTTGAATTTCTTGCTCGACACTTATTGTAACTCAACATTTTTATGATACTCGACATCAACTTAGAAATTTTTTTAAGTGTGTTGACACTCAATCGTCAAAACTAATATGAGATCAACAATCTCCCTCTTTAACATGAGTGGAAAAAACACTTAACTATACATGATGAAACTAATATTCTTGAGTATAATATTCATTTTATTTGGCATATAGACAAAAATTCAAAATTGTTTAGAATTTTGTATCTCCCCCTGAGTTGATGTGTCATTACTTGTATCCAAAATCTCTCTGAGTGGATTGATTTTCCTTTGCTAATACTCCTTGGCTTTATTCTAAATTTGGATACTCTTTACCTGATGTATCCTATTATGCCCTATTTCTTGTTTTTCTCTTCTCCTTTCTTTTCTCTTTTTATTTTATCATTCCCCCTTTCATTTTAGCTCCCACCTTCACATGTTTCCCCTTGTAGATTAAGTGTCCATTTGGATTTTTGATATTTCTCCCCCTTTCTCAATTTCTCCCTCTTTTCGACACTTGTGTCAAAGGGTCTAGACACTGATTTAATATTTGGCAAAGAACGTCTTGTTCACTTCCATTACAATTCTTAGAGAAACTTCTAGGGATTTGATTTTCATAGCTCTCTGCTATAAGGTAAACTAAGCCATCTAATGTAGAAAGATTTGGATCTTTCTTTACCAAATTTTTTGCATAGGCTAGTTCTTTTTCTAAAATTTCCATGTGAGGGGTTCAGGTGGATTGAATTTGAACTAATTTGGCTCTTTTTTTAGCCTCTTCTACTATCAATACAAGTAGTTGATGCAGGAGCATCTTGGGTTTCCTTGTTATCCTACTCATTTTTGTTCATTTTTCATGTGTACGCCAAGTGAATCTTCATTCACCAAGTTACCTAGTGTATGCTAAGTGACTCTTCATTTGCCAAGTTAACTCTTCATTCGCCAAGTTACCTAGTGTACACCAAGTGACTGTTTATTCACCAAGTTACCTAGTGTATGCCAAGTGACATCTCAATGATTTAGGAGAATCATTTCTTTCAACCTTGGTTGTCTAATGTAGGAGTATCTTGGGTTGGCTTGTTATCCTATGCATTTTTTCTCATTTTGCATGTGTATGTTGAGTGACTTTTCATTTGCCAAGTTACCCAGTGTATGCCAAGTGACTCTTCATACACCAAGTTACCTAGTGTATGCCAAGTGACTCTTCATTCACCAAGTGACCTAGTGTACACCAAGTGACTCTTCATTTGCCAAGTTACCTAGTGTACACCAAGTGACTCTTAATTTTTCAAGTTACCTAGTGTATACCAAGTGATTCAGCATTTGCCGAGTTACCCAGTGTAAGCCAAGTGTCAGCATTTGGATGTGATTTCTATGAGCCAACTTGTGGTATTTATTTTGTTCATGACATTTATGTTAAGATATTTTCTTGGGAGGCATCTAGACCATTGTTGGGTTTTCCTTCCTCTTATCTTTTAGAATAATCTATTGGAGTTTATGAAATCCAACTTTGAAGATGCCCAAGATCACCTGCATGCAAAAACCAGTCAAATGGAAGCCAAGGAGAGAAGAGCATGGAGCAAGGGAAAAACCCTAAATGGACATAAGAGAGAAAATATTCAATGAGATGATATTGTGTTATGAAATACAATGAGGGAGAGACTTCTTATAAAGGCCTCAAGGAATCTCCTAGAATAAGCTAGAAGACACTAGGAGATAAGTGTGACAACTAAGCATACATCAACTTCAAGTGGAAAGTCCTCAAACAATGTGAGAGGATAAGTATGACTTAGGAGAGAACAAACTCCCTTATTGTCAACAACTTATAACAAACTCCTATACTACAACTAATAAATAAATGCATTTACCTAAGTAAGCTTAAGTAAATAGAATAAATAATTAGTAAATTAATTATTTACTCTAACACCACCCTTTAAGTACAACTTAGGGAAATGCCTTAAGCTCACAAAACTAAGAAATGAAGAATGGGTCTAGGAAACAATGCCATGTTAGGTATCCATGTACAATGCAAAAGATGCAACCTCTAAAAATGGGGAAAGAGAGAAAACCATGTGGGAAAAACCCTCCCCAAAAAAGAGGTAAAAACCTAGTGAAGAATTGAAGAAGCCTCCAACTAGGGAAATTGTCCCCTAAAATAAGAACAAGGAGTGATCATGAAGAAGCATCACTGAAGCATGTAGAAGCCACAAAAAATTTCCCATCAAGAAGAAAACTAGTGATCTGAAGAATCTCCATGGAACAAGAAGGCATGAACTAAGCAAGTCTATATGGTAGATGATCTATCTCACCAATATGCATAGGTAGCCAGCCACTATAATCACCTTGTATATAGGATCAACCAATAAATACATAGCTCACACTAACAAACCATAAAACCATGATAGCATTAGAACAACAAAACAACCCCCCCTTAATGTAGATGGGGTGAGATGACAGGCAACTGAGAAGATGGGCCAAAGTCTCCTACAGACAAACCAAGAATGACAAGAGAGGAAGAGGTACAAACACCTATAAAGCCACAGTCACACTGATACTGCATGGGGCTAATTTTATCAAGGGGACACTCACTTGACAAAGGAAGAATTCCTAAAATAGAAAACAACTATCCCCCCCATTGTGCTTTATAAAAATAGTGCATGTACAACTGACTCAAAAACAACATTCATGAACTCAAAATGCAAAAGTGACACCTTATCTCAGTGTGATACATAAAAGTGCTTCAAAATGATAGCTACAATGATCAAAACTAAAAACAAGCTGATACAAAACAAAGTACAACTTAAAACAAGGGAAATCATGCCAGGAAAATGATCCTCGGGCCTAAAACACTCAAGATATCCACCATATAGAAAAAATGCCAAAATAATGATAGAAAGAGCATGGGCCAAAATATAAGGAAAAGGACTACATTTATGAAAAGGTGAAAAAACCAGCTCTCCAAAAATATAAAGTTTTCAAAAAACTTACATGGGATGCAAAAGAAAAGCTTGTTAGAGTCAAAAATAGGACTTTGGACTTTGACTAAAAAAATGAGCAATAAAAATGCATCAAAATCTAAAAATACCTGCATTAATGTCTTTGTCTTGAAACTAGCTTTTTGATGCTTCTTTTGGATTGAAAAAATACCTTCATATACTCAATTTATGGCCAAAAAATTGAAGGTAGGTCCAAAACTAACCTATGAGAGGTGCAAGAAGGATGATGATGTAGTGTTGATGTTAGCATTTCATGGCAAACAAATTGATAGCTTGAAGGCCGTTGCTGCAAAAAAAGTTCCACGTGGCAAGTCTACATGGTGGCCACATGGAAAACTAGCTAACATGGTATGGGTGACCTAGCAAAGTGCCACGTGGCTACCCTGCCATGTGTCACACGACAAGTGGCTGAAGAAGTCCACGCAGACTGTGATGTAGGTACTATGTTGTTAGTGTTGACTAGGTGCCAACTATTCAAAAGGTATGTTGACAATGCTCCACGTGATGCCAACTAGACCTTGGCACTGACAAAGGTAGACTAAAGTAGTAGGGGTGGCGTGCTAGTGGAAAATGGCAATAGAGCTATGCAGGAGGTGAAAGAATAGGGAGCATTGCCTGTGGAGGGTTATGGATGGGTAGTGCCCAGGCCACAATGGCCTTGTGGCAGCACTACTAGCAACAGAGGAGCATAGGCAGAGTGTGAGCCACATGGTGGTGGTGCGGTGATAGCCACTAGGTGGCACGGCAACACACCTGAAAAATATATATTTTAAAAATTTTTTTTGCCAAATCGTCTGTACAATCATACAACATGGCCTGCAAGCAAAAAAAATTTTCCTCCTAGAGCTCTGTCTCCAAAATTGAAAATTTTTATATGAATCCTATCTAAAAATGGCCTTCTAGATCCAATGGCAGTGTCTGTTTGGGCTGAAAGTACTCTAAAAAATTGCTGATCTCTTAATTTGAAGAAAAAATGCACAAACAAACTAGGGTTTGTGACTCCAAATCACGGCTTCAAAAAACCTTCAATGAAGCAGTAGCAAGAAGGTTCTGATACCATGTTGGAGTTGATAAAATCCAACTTCAAAGATGCCCAAGATCACCTACATGTGAAAACTAGTCAAAGGGAAACCAATGAGAAAAGAGCGTGGAGCAAGGGAAAAACCCTAAACGGACATAAGAGAGAAAATATGAAAACACAAGAAAATATGTATTTATAATATGCAATGAGATGATATTACATTATGAAATACAATGAGGGAGAGAATGCTTATAAAGGCCTCAAGAAATCTCCTAGAACAAGCTAGAAGATGCTAGGAGATAAGTGTGACAACTAAGCATACATCCACTTGAGGTGGAAAGTCCTCGAACAATGTGAGAGGATAAGTATAATTTAGGAGAGAAAAAACTCCCATATTGTCAACAAATTATAACAAACTCCTAGACTACAACTAATAAATAAATACATTTACCTAAGTAAACTTAAGTAAATAGAATAAATAATTAGTAAATTAATTATTTACTCTAACATAATTTGCAAGCCATTTTGACAAGTATATATAGAGTGTTTAGACTTAGAGTTAGGGAAGTTTTTGGGAAGAAGATTAGCGAGTAGAACTAAAAGTGCAAATTTGCAGTTGGATCTTTGAATGTGAATGTATTTGTAATTGGCCCTAATGTAGAAGGCCTTACAGCTAGGCATGTATGAAGATAATTTGATGAATCAATAAAAGTATTTCAATCTTCTTCCTCCTTTGGTGGGTGGACCTTAGATTCAATTAATATGGTACCAATGCTAAACATATTCCTAAATCTAACAAAGAAAATAGAATCCTTATATCTCCTAATACTTATGCAATAACAAAGATGTACAGTTACAAATTACAACTCTATGAAATTCAGAAGATGAGTAAGGGAAACACTTTTCATTTTTTCAACATCAAAGGTAAAAAGATTTGATTAATGATGTTGAATTAAAAAAAAACCCAAAATATGCAGTAGTAAGAACAAATGATCTTGTAGCTAATCAGTGCTTTATCTATTGGGAAATTCCATGAATTAAATACATACATCTATGATATCAAGGAAATATTTCATACACCCAGACATCAAATGTATCTTATCACTTTCTGAATTAGACATCGATGTTCATAAAGACCTCATTCTCATGAAGTATCCTTCTCAAATTATTATCAATCCTATCAAACACATCAAGAATATACTTTGTTTTTTATTCCAACAACAAAAATATCAAATATACAACCTTGAGGGGATGCAAATTGGTCTCAGTTCTTTTTCCTTAAACCACATAAGATTGAAGATTATAAAGATATGAGATGAGAATCAAAATGAAACTAAAGAGATTCTGCTCATTTGTATTCATTTCTTTGAAACTATACATTTAGATTAATGAAATTAAAACATGGAAACACCTAACAGATCAGAACTAGCTATATTATTTTCTCCATTACTATATATACAAGAGAATTATGCTAAAGAATGTGGTGTCACAGTGATGAGAATACATCAAAACTAGAACCTCGGTTTCACAAATTTGAGAACACTCAAGATTGGAATACCTATGGTATCACAATAGCACGTAAAATTTTCTCCAAAATCAGAACCCTTGTTTCACAAATCTAAGAACACTCAATATTGGAATACCCATGGTATCATAGCGGCGAATAATTTTTTCTCCAAAGCTAGAACCTCTATAAATAATGAGAAAGAGAATGATATAGAGGAGAGTGAATTCCTGAATCTATTATGCATCTAACATGTGCCCACTTGGAAACCATCTCCTTGAAGTTAAAAGCATCTCTCTAATCTCTTTCCATAACTACATATCAAATTCTTAACCACTTTGGCTCTCAAAAGCACAAAATATCTTAGATATTTGATTGAAAAAACATAACTAATTTTGATGCCAAATTTGAAATCAAGGAAAAGGTAAAAATTCAGTTAAATATGACCTCTAGGAGCCAAGAAAATTTTTTAGAATTACTTTTCTCCACATTCAGGCTTCAACAAGCTTTTATATTTGCCTCCTAACCAATTTTGATGCTCAATGGTGAATTCTACTTGTTTTGCTAAGAATGCCTTGGAAAATACAAATTTTCTTATAGAGTGAACTAGTGAATATCTATGCAGAATCTGACTTCATATTCAAAAAATTCATTTCCTCCTAGTTCCAATGTATGTTGGAGTGCCTATTGTAGACAAAAATTTCCCATATGGTAGCCATTTGAAAATCCAAGTTCCAACTATGGCTAGAGCAATTAAAAGGTTTGAATTAAAAAAATTTAACCTAACCAATTTTGGTGCTCAATGGTGAATTCTACCTATTTTTTTGAGAATGCCTTGGAAAATACAATATTTTTTATAAAGAAAACTAGTGAATATCTATGCAAAATTTGACTTCATAGTCAAAAAATTCATTTCCTCTTAGTTCCAGCGTATATTGGAGTGCCTATTTTTGACAAAATTTTCACCTCTAGTAGCCATTTGAAAATCCAAGTTCCAACTATGGCTACAGAAATTAAAAGGTTTAAATTTAATTTTTTAAAATATTTCTATACTTAAAACTATAGAAAATTGAGTGTTTAAAAACAATTTTTTAGAAAACCTGATTCCACATTCAAACTAGAGAATAAATAATATTTTTTCAAAAATATCTCTTTATATCCTCTTGACCACTCATGTGATTCCACATGTCATATTTTGACTTGCTTGAAATGCCATGTGTTAGTCAGTGATTTGCTGATTGCACCAACAGGTCCCACAGCCTCTCTTCGCCACATTTTTGGTTTTCCTAGAAGGCACCATGTTGCTTTTTGGAAGCCCTCCTATTTTCCAATGGCAACATGGAAACCACCATATTTTGGCAACTTTTTACTAGTGTCTCCTTTAACTTCCATGTCAGCACCACATCAACTCGACACATCACCTCCATCTTAGCTGGTTGCTATGTCACTTTAGTTATCTATCATGCATCTTTGCTTGGAAACATAGTGACTACTATGATATCCTCCACATGTCATCATCTGGTTGGTCAAACATTGTTGACATTATCTTCATTGGACTGCATGGTTGGTCAAAATATCTTAGCTCTTATGCCAGTTGGCTATCCGTCATGGGTCTCACCACATGAGCCTGTAACCTTTCAAAAAGGCCATGTCTTTAAGACATATGATATGTTGAGTTAAAAAGTATTTAAAGACTTACAAATTCCCTCCCATAGCCAATCTGGGACAAAGCATGCTTAGGCTACTCTACATAAAAATGTATCTCTGCTTCTAGTGATGGAGGGTATGTTTTGAAAATTTTCTATTTTTTTTAAATGCTCCATTCGAATGCTTTAACTGGCTTTCTTCCTCTACACATATGTGTATGTGTCCTTCTACAAGCCTCCTTTATTTATGTGGCTTTCCCTTCAACATGGTGTTTCCCTTTCATACATATTTTTTATTTTGAAACTTTTAGCTCCCCTACCTATCAATGGTCTTTAATGTGGATCCTCGCTTTACTTCTACTACCATGGATACTCCACTTTACTTGGCAATTTACAAGCCTCAGGTGCAAAGATGTATGGAAATTGTATCATCAGATGTTTTATCTACTTATCTACTTGCATGAGTTGCCCCTTATATTTCTACATGCATGCTCTATTGGCACCTCCCCTACACATTTTTCTTAGACTAGCCATAGCTATGCCTTGATCATTTCAGACTTGGTTTATTAAAACACTTTGCGTAAACCTTCTTCCTAGTGATGCCAAAATTTAAGATTAAAACACTTCATGTCCAAATCTAACTCCAAATGATTGTCTTGGTGTTAGAATATGAAAAGATTAATAACCCAGAAAACTAGTGCAAAGAGTAAATATCTAAACTATGAATGCAAATGATACAAAATCAAAATAGCATCATAGAGTTAGTCTCCAAGAGAGTAATGCAAATGCTGGAAGCAAAATAGCATTAAAAGGATGCAAAAACAAGAGATGCAAATACAAGCCAGGTAGCATGCTTATATAGGCTAGGAAGAGGGAGGAGGTGGCAACACTAACCAATGAGGAGCAACCATCTATCGGACTAAAGATAGAAAAGTATCTTCCCAAGATAGCTAATGGATGCTCACATGTAGGAAGGTGACACCTCACAACCATTCACCTAATAAGACATGCTCTATTAACCTAAGCGAGATTACTAAAAGTGTAGGAAAAACCTAGCAAAATAGGAAAAATAAAAAACTACACTAACACCCCCCCATAAGCGAAGCTTAGGTGGATGTAGAAATGGGTCCCGGCAAGTCAAGCCTGATGAGGTACCCATGTACATAAGATTCCCCCAAAAAAGAGAGAAAAGAGACTCCCCAAAGAAAATTAGGACTCCAAGTGAGAGGAAGAGGCCCCCCCAAAAGATGTAGCATCCCGCACCTCCAGCAAAGCTTGCAAATTTTGTCCGGTAGATCCACTTGCATCGAACAAGTTTTTTTCCCTTAGGAAAAAGGACAAGATCCCAAGTGTGGTTCCTCATCAAGGAACTATACTCTTCCTGCATAGTTGTATCCCACTCAAAAATACCAGAAGCCTCATGAAAGGACTGTGGATTTGAGGCAGTAGCAATGAAGATATGTAGAGTATCCTGGAATTGTGAATGAGTCTGCTTGGTGTCTGATGGATCCCCAACCCAATCACCTATAAACTGCAAGGTCTGTCTAGCCCAAAGTGGACCGAAAGATGGAGAATCTAGAGGAGAATCATCACCTTGTAAATGATGACTAGGAGAGGAAGGAGGTGAGTCCTCTGAATCACTCTTTGCATCAGAAGTGGAGGTAGAAAATTGCTCAAGTGAATCTGACCCATTAGAAGATCTATCATGTATTCCAAGTGACTCCAATGTCAAAGTAGAAGGCAACCCTATGACCATGCTCTGCTGGTTAAGCTGATGCAAGTAGTGGAAGTTAAGATGGCCAAACTGCTCATGCCATAATCTGCTGACATCATTAGAGTGAGTGAGTGAAACAGTCAAAGGAGGATCAGGAACAAAGTGAGAAAACATATAGAGTCGTGACTGATGATCTGCTCTCCCAACTGCAACTGTAGAATCATTGTGCAACTCACTTATCTCCACTGAACTAGGAGTGAACTCAACCCACTTACCTAAACCTGTGTGAGTGATCTGGTGTACCGATTGGAGATTAGTTGATAATGAGGGTACATAAGGAACATCATGGAATGTACCATCCCCCACATCAACAGACCCTCTCCCACACACCTCAACAAGAGTGTTATCACCCATCAAAATAGAAGGCATAGTACACGACTCCAAGGATGCAAGTTCTTCCTTAGATGAAGCCATTTGGTGTGAAGCACCCGAATCAAGAACCCAAGTGGATGGTGAGGAAGCAACTGCAAAAAGGGCCTTGCCCTTTCCTTTCCCCTTGCTGTTTTCTTTTTCTTTGTTAGACCATTCATTAGAACATTGTTTGATAGACTCAGGAACACTGATATTATTCTTCTCAAGAATGTATGTCAAGTGATCAAGTTGTTTCTGCAAACATTTATGTTCATCATGACCAGGTCTTTTACAATAGGCACATTTGACCTTTTCTTTCTTAGGCTTATCGCCCTTGGAAGATGGTGTATCAATAGTTTCTTTTGAAGAAACCGACATCTGATCCTTCTTCTCCTCGCTATTCTTTTGTTTCTTGTCCTTACTATTGTTGTTACTACTTTGTCCTTGTTGTTCTTTTGTGCCTTGGTTAGCAGCCAAGGCATGTGACTTAAAGGACTTAAGAATGCCCATCTGGATTAGCTTGTCCTGTTCTTGAGTGAGATTGACAGCAAAATCATCTAAAGATGGCATGGTGAATTGAGTACCAAGTGCACCCTTAGTAGCATAGAAGGTAGAAAAAAACACAAAATATTTTGAACTTAGCTTAGAGAGAATACTAAGAATCAGTTGTTCATCTTTCTTTTCAATTCCACATTGTTTTAACTGCAGCCTTAGTGATTTCAATTTGGTGAAGAAATCTTGGATTGTGTTGAAATTGCCCGGACTCAAACTAATTAATTCATTTTCCAACATATGACCCCTCATTGAATCTTGTGTGCCAAATAGTGTCTCTAGCTTTGTCCATACTTCATTTGGTGTATCCAAAGACTCAATGTGAAATAGCAAGTCAGGAGAAACAGACAAACACAATGTTCCATATGCCTCATCACATTTGTTAAACCACTTAGGCTTGTCTTCATCTTTAGTAGGTTCAGTTTTAAGTCCCATAGTTATCCTATTTAATCCAGCTTTCTTTAAGTGAATTGTCATGCGTGATTTCCACTCAAAGTAATTGTATGGAGTTAGGATGGGCATATTTGTTTGATCCATGATGAAGAAATGTAGAGAAGAAATGCTAAAAAGAAAAGAACCCAGCCACGACAATGCCCCCCCCTCTTTACTCAATCAAAGAACCCCCCCTCAAAGAAATATGATTTGGCACTTTATTTTAGTGCATTTACAACTACCACTAGAAAGAATTACTTAGTGGTCTTGATTTCAATGCATTACAAACCCTCATGAAGAGCATATGCTAGAAGTGAAACTTGGGCACAATAATCAAGGAAAAAAATAGCACCAATGTGATCTACTCAAAAAATATGCACTTTCAAAAAAAGAATCACCTCGATACGAGGTCGTATGAGAAAGTTATGATCCTCCGAAGTTTCCAAAACGAGAACTGTGCACAGTCACGACTGAGAATCTGCAATTTCTGAAGAATTCATGCATGAAAATCAAAAAACAACTCCACTAGTGGATAGAGCACAAAAAAATAGCCAAGTTCATAATAAGAATCATCAAAATTGGAGTCCATATGAGCAAGAACGAGACATTTGAAAACTGCATTCAAATCTGCGACTACCAACGGAGAGGGGTATGGCTGTAGCTTTGCATGCTCGATTTTGAAAAATATACAACTTGCATGCAAAATCTAAAAGATACCCAGATGGTTTTTCAGGGCTGCGAACAAAACCCAGAAAGCATTTTTCTTGCTGATGTACAAAAGATGTTGCTGTAGTGTAAATCAGACGCCTTTAACAGTAAAAAACAGCTCCAAAAATTAAAAAATGACCCCAGCAACCAAAATATGGCATGCAAATGCTGGATCAGCTTCTTAAGTCCATCAATGGCATGCTGGAACATGCAAAACTGATTGAAAACTCCAAATATGCAAGTTGGTTGTCAGATTTGAGATTGAAACCCCAGAGAAAAATTGTTTTTGTCAAAACTTTTCTGATTCTCAGGATCATCCAAAGATGCAAGAGAAGAGCATACTTCATTTTTCAAAAAACTACAATAAAGTTTATTTGCCCCTCCCAAATCTCTCAAATAAGGAAACTAAAATCTACTCTTGCACATAGAAACGCTCTGATACCATGTTAGAATCTGAAAAGATTAATAACCCAGAAAACTAGTGCAAAGAGTAAATATCTAAACTATGAATGCAAATGATACAAAATCAAAATAGCATCATAGAGTTAGTCTCCAAGAGAGTAATGCAAATGCTGGAAGCAAAATAGCATTAAGAGGATGCAAAAACAAGAGATGCAAATACAAGCCAGGTAGCATGCTTATATAGGCTAGGAAGAGGGAGGAGGTGGCAACACTAACCAATGAGGAGCAACCATTTATTGGACTAAAGATAGAAAAGTATCTTCCCAAGATAGCTAATGGATGCTCACATGTAGGAAGGTGACACCTCACAACCATTCACCTAATAAGACATGCTTTATTAACCTAAGCGAGATTATTAAAAGTGTAGGAAAAACCTATCAAAATAGAAAAAATAAAAAACTACACTAACACTTGGAGGCACACCTTCAGTTGATTATATGACTAATAGTAAAGCTTATTTTAACTTTATTAGTTCTAGCAAGAAAAATGTCAGCAACCATGAGACATTCAGGCATATTTTGGATACTTTGTTGGGCAAAACTTTCCATTTATTTTCCTTGTGAAACCCATTTAACACCAAATCTCAGCACCATGGGTGTATTCCTTGTATTTCTATTTGATTTTTTTACCATGCTCTATAGATATGTAAAGGGAGTCAGTGCAAATGAAAACATACCAATTGAATGGCACTTGAGACCCAACAGCAATGAAGGTGATTAATAGATGTTTGGAAAGCTATACCTTATATTTTACATCAGGTAGTCAAAATGGTCTTCAGGATTTTTGGTTTCCATAAGTAAAATGGTTGTCTTAACACTTCCTAATTTGGAAATCAAGATTTCAACATTTGTGGCATTCCTTAGGTACCAACTACTAACTACTATCTTTGTTGCATCTACAACCCTAATTTTCTTGAGTAGAAGAGCATATGTAGAATTAGCATTAAGTCCTCTTTTCCCTAAGAGGAAAGGTGGTCATGGCACAAATAAAAATAAATAAGAATTTCTAAATTGTTCAGTTCTAGTGAGTTTCTCTCTTTTGATTATTCCCTGACATATTTAAACTCTTCATGATTTATCATAAATAGACCTTACTCACTACTTTGTCTTGCAATGATGCTTTCATATCAAAGTATTCTCATCTCCAAACCTCATACTAGTTTAATGGAATTAGTTAGGATTAGTTGGGCTCCAAAAGAATTTGACCACTAAAAAAAAATTTGCAACCCATTTTAAATCTATCTACAAGCTACTAACTTTGTGCTAGGAGGTCCTTTGACTAGTTTTAAAAACTGACAAGAACACCTGACTGGGCTCTGAAATAAAATACATTGATTCTCTATTTGGTATTATCCTACCCTATAAAATCTTGTCTCATGATGAATTCTTGTTCAAAATATATTTACCTTCAAAGTTGCCCTCTCAGAATTACTTGCACACAAACATGTTAGAAAATAGTAAATTGCATTTGGATTTGGCTTCAAAAATTAGGCAAACTGACACTTGGGGAAATAAAATCTAGGGAATTGGTTCACTATCATGAGGAGAGTACAAATATGCAATTAGGGCTCATGTTGAATAACTAGGTACAAATGGTAATCGGTCAAAGTAGGCTACTCGAACTTGTAGATTGGAAACACAGGTTGAAAAGTAGTTTTTTGCAAATGGAATGGGCTTGGGAAAGTGTGTAGATGGATTTGTTGAGACTTGAAATTTGGAACACTAGAAGTATTTTTAGAGTAGAAAATAGTGATACAATTCATTTAATCTTACCTATCATGGATTCAAAATTATGACATCATGAATAAGGGTACTGACCAATTTGCATTTCTTGCCACCAGAAAAAGTTACAAATTGCATTTGGAATCGTGTTTAAAAAATAATCAATTGGATTTTTCACAAGCTCAAAATTGAAATGTAGCAAGTTTTTGACTTCTAGAATGCAATGCAATAGGAATTTTATAATTTTGGTCAACTAGTTCAAAGTTATGACAAGTCAAACAGGGCTTCCTAGAATTCAAAACAAATTGCATCAAAATGACAACAATAACTGACCAATTTTGAGGGATTCAAAACCTAGTCAAACAGATTTGAAATAACTTAAAATCTAAAACATAGGCTCATGAGCATGGACACTAAATACTCCCAAAGCAGCGAGTCATGAAACATTACTGAGTGCGAGATATTCAATTGCAAACACAACCTCCTATCACTGTTTGACACTTGGGCAAAAATGCAGAATTGGAAATTGCTCAAAACAAGACTTCACAAAATGGCTCAAAATGATAGTTTATCTTCATGGAACACATAAAGACATTAAACACAAGTTTTTAGAAACATTAAAATCCTCTTTGGCCTCACAAGTATAGCCAGGTACACATGCATCAAAAATTGCTTATAAGGCTTGATTTTCTCAATGGTACTCAAAATTAGACCTTTGATTTTGAGTCCCAACATAATCCATCATATAAATTCTAATTTAATTGTATAAAAAAGAAACTGAAAGCATTCATAATATTGAGACACAAAGATTTGGTGACCTAGAAACCCTCCAAATAGGAAGTAAAACTAGGGTGGGGATGATACCCAGAACTTTTGTATTGTAGTATAAAGTTAGCCTATTAAAGCTTAGAGTTATCACTTTTGATGATCTACCTGATTAGGATCAATAAGGACTGCTAGGTCCACCTTGTGAAAGGATTTACAAACATACAATTAAGTATGCACTACATAAAGAGATTGAAAAAAGACTATTAGGTCTACCTTTTGAAAGGATTTTAACTAATCCACCTATTAAGATGAAGTAGTGGCAGATCTCTAACTTGCAACTTAGTTTACTAAATAAGATTCCATTATGTATTGATCACCTTTCTATGATAGATATGTCTTTGTTGCTCCTTATACTATTATGGCCTTTATAATTCATTCCTTATGCTTTTCTTTGATGTAATTCGCATGCACATCTTCATATTTTCACATACAATACATTCTTGGATATGAAACAATGCATTACATATATATATGAATCTAATTATACAAATTAAAAAGTTGGCCATCATACAAGTTACCATAATGTTACAAAGTTGACCCACACGAAGACATTTGGGTTCTAAAGACTGACTTAGTGAGGTTCTGATACTTGACATCCACTATCAATACTCAACATCATCATGCATTCAATAGATGCAGAGGCTTAGTCCATACTGATCACTTCTAAGTAGTCCTGGACTCAATTTGCATTTTTGACTTGGTAGGTATTGTGAAACTCATCATATAAACTGGGTCTCTTGATTTACACTACATGACTTAGTAAACATTCTCACCTCGAGCTCAGTATAAACTTAGTCTCTTGGCTAACACTAGGAAGCTTTGTTAACATTGGACTCTCATCACATTTACTAAAAACTCGTTGAACATTGCACTACTCAGTAACCACTAATAAACTTAACATCAACTAAAATGCATGTTTTACACTGCTAGTCTTTATATTAACTGAATCTGCTCAATAACCACTAGGATGTATCCAAAGGACTTACTAGAAATTGTAGAACTTGGTGAACAAATAAATTACATGGAAAATACTAAGAATTGTACAATAAGCTTGGTAGCTATATAAAATTTGAATAAGTGTGTGTCACTAATAACAAACTTGACTAATATGTCAACAATCTCCCCCTTTGGCATTAGTGACAAAAACACTTATTAGCCAAAACTGAGTACTTTATATCCATTACCATGTGAAACTGGCTCAGTAGAGTATATTTTATTTGGGATTTTTCAAAATTGATTTATTAAGGTTTATACAGTATACTATACATGTTCTTGCTATTTACAACATGTCTTTCTATTTATTTCTTACTTATTGCAAGTTCTCCCCCATAGCATATTTCTCCTCATACTATGTGACTCTCTTTGTGTCTCACTCCCCCATAACATATGGCATTCCCCAATATATCTTTTCTCCCCCTTTTTGATAGTAATGCCAAAGATTCATTAAATAGAAACACCAAAATGAGACAAAAATTCAGAATGTACCTTAAGAATGATTGCCAAAGTTTTATCCCAATTTTCCTATAGGACCTTACATGTATGAAGTACAATTTGTACTTTTTTTGACAATTCTATCATATGGTCTGCAATAGAGAAGTTATTGTCATGAATTAGAGTTTTTGAATATGAAATATGTTTTTGTAGTGCATCCATATTGGGAAGGATTATGTTTTGTATGTCAATCAATGTGGATTTGATCCTTGCTTCTTCCCTTAGCAATTCTACTTGCATTTTTGAAAAAAAAAACTTATTTTTTTGAAGTGTGCAGAGCTTGTATTGGGGTCAAGTTGTAGCTATTGAGCACTAGCATTTAGATCTTCATCTATTTTGGACAATTTGTCCTTTATTTCGTTTGTAAAATCAAAAACATCACATAGCTTCCCAAAAAGTGATGACACATTTGAACATGATGTTTCTAAATTGCCCAAAATTTTAGAGAGCTCTACTTGATGAATGACAATCTACTGAGCAATGTGCTCCAACACTTTATTGTCAAACTTCTTTTTACCCTTCTCCACTAGCTTATTTTGTCCATTAGTGTCTTCATTGAATTTTTGGATTGCTTCTACTAGCTAATACAAAATGGGGTGAGAAGAATCAATCTCAATTCCTATAGCCTCTACCAAAATGTTCTTAACATCTTCATTTATCTTATACTCTTTATTTCTCTCCTCTCTTAGCCTTTGTTGTTTATCCTTCTTTTGGAGGGTTTCACCAAATGTCTACATTTGGTCTAGAGTAAGTTTGTATATATCCCAATTAGGGGTTACTATTTCTTCATCTAAATTAATGTCATCTTGTATCTCCTTTCCTTTTCCCTAAAATTTTGTGCTTGTTTGAACCTTGGTCTCAATTGTCCTTACACTTATTGCTTTTGTATCTAGAATAGAAACAATGGTAGAGATACTATGACTTGCAGTAAAAACTAATACTATAGAGATACTAGGGCTTGTAGTAAAAACTAATACTATACTAATACCTGGGGAACCCAAAATTGATTTGCTCAAAACTGAAGAAGTCAAAATTGGAGAATTCAAAACTGAAATACTCAACTTAATAGATTAAGGAAGAATCTACAACTCAATGGAAGAAGTGGAAGTTACTTTTGTAAGTGATGTACTGAGCTAAATGAGAGCAAAGAGTGATTGGACATTTGATATATCACTAGTAGTCACAATCAAACTTGTTGATGCTATCTCCAAACTTGATGTTGACACTAGCTTACTTGGAGAGTGAGGAAGTGAGACAATGACTATTGTAGCTAGCTTGATTGGGTTAATCTCCTCATCACCTTGCTTCTCCTCCTTAATAGCCTCTTTTCCTTTATCCTATTCATCTTCTTCATTGTCAAAGTGAGTTACTTCTTTAACATTCTCTTCTTCATCTTTCTCCTTATCTTCTTCTTCATCATCATATTTTAAATTGACTAAAAAATCACTTGGTTTATGTAACAAATATATATTCTTCCAAGTTTTTGTTGCATTCTTCGCAACATGCTTAATGTCCTTAATAAAAAATAGACAAGTATTAAACTTTAGAGTCAATTTTTCTTCATTTTTCTTTAATGACTCTTTCACATTAACATCCAATATGCTTGGTAGCTCAAGGTTTGCCCATATATATCCTTGATGGTTTGCATAGAAAAGTCCCATCTTGGCTTTATCTTTTCTAATAACTCACTAGGAATTTGAGAAGCGAGCTGATCTGGTGAGTATTTTCACTTACCCATTTTATTCAATAGTAGGTCTTCAATTAGCTTCTGCTCCTCTATTATCCTAGTCTCATATTTCAATGATTTGAAATTTTTTATCCCTACCCCTTCTTCCAATTGCTTTAATCTATCTTGGAATGTGGGTGGGAGTTTTCTAAATATGATGTCTCCTCATTTGTCAGCTTTGTTTCTTGACCTCATAGTGAATACTATAGTGGATGGTTTTTTTGGCTTGGTGATGATCACCTTGCCTTTCTTCTTTAAAGGTTCTTCTTCCTCAGACTTTTCCTCATCCTCCACTTCATCACATTTCTCATCCTCACTTTTTCCCTTGGTTAACAAAAGAGGTGAACATTATTTCCCTTTGTTGACCACCCGAGGGAGGTTTATCTCAAGTTCAATCCTAGCCTTTACTTCATCATATGTTCCAAAGTATGTTGCCTTAGGATCAACTGGTTCATTGATAAGAGCTTCAATGATATCCTTTTCTTCATCAATGTTGACCTCATAACCAAGAGGTTTTATCCACACAATTCTAGGCTTAACTGCCTAAATATACACCTTTTCACTATCCACCATGAAACATATATTATCTTTGTAGTCTTCAACTAGCTTCTTAGGGATTTTAAAATTGTTGTTCATTTTCTCCTTAAATACAATGAAGTAGTTGTCCATAATACTATTATAATTTTCACCCATCTTGGCAATATACTCATTGATTTGATAGAGCATAGGCACATCTTTTCTCCATACTATAGTGCCTTTAGAAGGAAAAAAATTTTGAACATAAAAGAATAGACAAGTCAATAAGGAATCAAACTTATATGGATTTTTCTTTGATGTTCTTATGCTTTCCATGTTCTTGTTGAACTATCTCAACAATAGCTTAGCAAGGTTGTATGATAAATTGTTCTTAACCACCTTGTAAGCTAAGTCCATAGCTTCACATGATACACTATTCAATTTGCTTGAACTATATATCTTGTGTGCAATGATGTGGATGCCAAAATTCAATTCTACATCAATGACACTACTAATTCTCATTCCTCTATCATCCCATTTAGTTAGGGTTTTCTTTTCTAGTTCTACCCGACCTAGGGTTCTGGTTGTTTTGGTCTTGGCTAACATAAGGATACTAGTGATTTGATGAATCATCTTCTTAGTTATCAGAGTTGTTTGTTCTAGCCATAGCCACCCATTATGCACTTGACTAAGGATAAAACTAATCCATTTGATTTGAAATTCCCAGGGCATGTGAGGGATGTATGTCAACCCTTTGGTTTCCAGAGGTTGATGCTTAGGTTTTAGGACTCCATTCACACATAACTGACCTAGGGCATTATCCATTTCCAATATACCAATTTTTTAGATAACACATTTGAAATGAGTGCAAATATCATTGATAAGAAGTACCTTTGGAGGAATTTGGGATTGTGCACCACTTAGTTCTAGGGTTTCAGCAACCACAAGAGTGAGCTTGAAATCTGGTGCCTTCCACTCAACTCCACAAACCAACATGTTAGATCCTCTCTTAACCTTGTTGCTCTCATTTTCACTCAGTATGGTTTGAGAGAATTTGAAAGATTTTTACTTGAAATTTTCTGAAATTGATTTGATTGGATTGAAAATTGCTCTTTGTAATAGCACTCAAAATGGATTTTGATTCCATGCCTTTTGTTAAAATTTTTCCATTAATGCTTGGTACAAAAGTAAATATGTTGACAGAATGCCATCCACTACTTGGCATTAAACACTCAACAAAGTCTTTATGACTTGGTAACCATAGGTATCTTTATTACTCCCAACCTTGTTTAGTAGATTCTATGACCTGATCTCCCTAAGTAGAGAAGTAACATAGTGGTAACTAATACCGATCTCACTTAACAATGCCTTTGTATCATAAATATAGATTTGGATCTTCATCATCTTTCAATCTAGAACTATTTTGGATGTCTTCTTTGATAGCTTAGTTCTAGTTCTCCCTTCAGAACTTAATTAGAAATGGTAGAGTCACTCATTTCTTGAATGACTAGACCATCATTGCATGGATTTTTATCCTTGGTAGACTTAGGAACCCACTACTATCTCATTTTCTTTCAGATGTTATCAGCTTTTGCCTTTTTTTCATCTTCAATTCTAATAGTATTCATGTAGTTCTTGGCAAGATGATCAAATTCTATATACATGAAATATCTTTGGTCAAATCTCTTTTCCTCGTATGATGTTTAACATAATTCATACCAATGTCTCCAAATTATCCATGGTAATGACATCTATACCAAGTGTTGTAGTCTCATCCAAATATTGCTTTCACAATTTCCTCTATTGGATTCATTACCTTTTTTTTTTCATTCTGATGACTTTTGTCGATGTTTCTTACATTTGTGACATTTTCTTTCAAATTTTGGTTTCTCTTTGCATTCATTAGCTTTATGACCATGCTGATTACAATTGTAGCATTTTCCATTGAATTTTTCCTTTCCATTACTCCATCACTTGTTTGATGTATGACTTGTCTTACCATAGTGATTACAAGTAGGTCTTTGGTTCTTTTGAGCTCCTTTCTTGGATGATTCTTCTTCTTCTATATATGCAATTCCTTCTTTTCTTTTTGCCTACACAGGTTTTGCTCATTCAACTGACTCATGCCTACTTGAGATTCCATCATTCTTTCATTGATTTTCTTTTCAAAGTTTAGATCATTCCTCAATCTTGCATTGATTTGTCTTTTAGATTTTAGACCATTTCTCATTCTTTCATTGATTTTCCTTTTAGAATTTAGATAAATCCTTATTCTTTCATTTTCAAATCTTAGGCTCATGATTTCTTCATTTGCATTGGAAAGCTAATCAATAAGGTCTACTTACTGAAGGGATTGGTTCTAGATTTCATTGTTCCTTCCATCTATCTCTTCTTTTATCTTGTTTCTTTGCTCCAAGACTTCACATAACCTTACTAACTAAGTTTCTTGTTCTCTTCTTAGCTTTCTTACTTCTTCTTACAAGGAACCATTCTATTCTAGGAGTTCTTTGATTGCTTCATTGGCTTCATCTAAATTGCTTGAAAGAAGGTTTTCAATGTAGAGTTGATCATTCATTTGAATTACAAGTTCTTTTCTTCTTTTCAAGGATTGAGAGAGTTGGTCATTTTCTTTCTTGAGTTGGGCAATGGCCATTTCTAAATCTATCTTTTCATTTTCAATGGCATTTTTCAAGTCTAAATATTTCCATGGCCTTGATCTTTGCTCAAGTTGTTAAGCTTTTTGCTTGAGAACCAAAATGCTGGAAATATTTAAGACTAAGCTAAGTTACTAAGAGGGGAGTGATGAATCAATAACTTCTGAAACTTCAACATTTTCAACCATTTAGTTAGCATTTAATCCATCATATAAATTCTAATCTAATTGCATGCATAAGAAACTGAAAGCATTCATAACACTGAGACACAAATATTTGGCGACCCAGAAACTTTCCAAATAGAAAGTAAAACTGGGGTGGGGATGATACCCACAACTTTAGTATTGCAGTATAAAGTTAGCCTATTAAATATTACATTGATCACTTATGATGATCTACCTTATTAGGAGCAATAAGGACTAGTAGGTCTACCTTGTGAAAGGATTTACAAACATACAATTAAGTATGCACTTGGTAAAGAGATTTACAAAAGACTATTAGGTCTACCTTATGAAAAGATTTTGACTGATCCACCTATTAGGATAAAGTAGTAGTAGATCTCTAATCAGCAACTTAATTTACTAAATGATATTCCTTTGTGTATTGATCAGCTTTCTATGATATATATGTCTTTGCTACTCCTTATGCTATTATGGCCTTTACAATTTGCTTATTCTACTTTTCTCTAATGTAATTCACATTCAAATCTTTATATTTTCACATACAATACATTCTTAGATATGAAAAAATGTATTACATATATATCAATCCAATTATACAAATTAAAAAGTTAATCATCATACAAGTTACCATAAATGTTACAAATGTGCCCACATGAAGACATTCGGGTTCTAAAGACTAACTCAGTGAGGTTCTAATACTCAGCATCCACTATCAATACTTGGCATTGTCATGCATTTAGTAGATGTAGAAGCTTGGTCCATACTAATCACTTCTAAGTAGTCCTAAACTTGGTCTACACTGGTGACATGATAGGTGTTGTGAAACTCATCATGTAAATTGGGTCTCTTAATTTACACTATATGACTCGATAAACATTCTCACCTTGAGCTTGGTATAAATTGTGTCTCTTAGTTAACACTAGGAAGCTTGGTTAACACTGGTCTCTCATCACATACAATACAAAATTTATGAACACTACGCTTCTTAGTAATCACTAATAAACTCGAAATCAACTAAAATGCATGGTTTACACTACTAGTCTTTACATTAATTCAATTTTCTTGGTAACCATTGGGATGTGTCCAAAGGACTCAGTAGTAATTGTAGAACTCAGTGAACAACTAAATTACATGGCAAACATTGAGAACTGTACAATGAGCTTGGTAGCTATATACAATCTAAATAAGTGTGTGTCACTAATAACAAACTTCACTAATATGTCAACACCTTGTACCTATACCACCATAATAGGGTATGATACAGAAGGAAGATGTCTAGAGTAATGAGTTGGATTTGACTAATAATCTTGTGGAATATATTTCTATACAAATATTGATCACATTACCAATTTCTATATCTCATCTTAGCAATCAAACTTTTGAATGATCAAGCACACAAGAAAAACCATTGCAATTATTAAGGCCAAGTACCAGCACACTCGAGAGTGTTGAAGTTACATTATTTGAGGATGTAAGCCTAGATGAATCATTTGAGCTCCTAAAGTTTTATTTAAACACAAACCCTATTAAAGAAATGAGTATTCTAAAAGAAGCTCTTCAAAGGAAAAAGGGGCAAGAAATATTGAGTAGCAATTCTTCAATGACATTAATGACATATTCTTTGATGCCATCAACCTCCTAGAACTAAATGAAAATAAGCCTATCATAGACAAACTTGTCACTATTGTGGACAAAATGGAGAATGTGAAGATAGTGTTAGAGAATGTCTTCTCTATATACACTAAGTTATGTAATGTTGAACTATTCACACAAGAGACTCACAGGGCTATTGACAAGCTGGAAGGAGATCTACAACTCAAAGGTAATACTATTAAGCTATCTCCTAGTCAAATTCAAATACATTTCAAGATGTTAGTATCAACTTAGATTAGGCTTACCAAGTTACAAGAACAACAAGCTAATATTAGTTCTATGAAGATAGTGTTAGAGAATGTCTTCTCTATATACACTAAGTTATGTAATGTTGAACTATTCAAACAAGAGACACACAGGGCTATTGAAAAGATGGAAGCAGATCTACAACTCAAAGCCGGTAATACTATTAATCTATCTCCTAGTCAAATTCAAATACATTTCAAGATGTTACTATCAAATTAGAGTAGGCTTACCAAGTTACAAGAACAACAAGCTAATATTAGATCTACTCTAATCAATATCCACTCAATGTGAACTCCTCATATGGAAGTGTTGCATAAAGAACTAGCTTATGAAGTAACTTTGATGAAGAAATATTCTCATCTTTCAACACATGATGTCTTAGTTGACCTTGTTGCCCAACTAGACTTTTAGTTTCAATCTTTAGAGGTAGCATGAAATAATTGGGATGCACCTTTGAAGATAATCATGGAGCTTCACAAGCCATTTTTAGAAAAAGACATAGTAAGTGTACCACCCAAATGACATAAGTGTCAAAATATGGGATTATAAAAAATTGAAAGGAAATTTTTTGTCAAGGAAGATATGTATTAAACAAGAGTAGTAGAGCAGAAATAGAAATGAAGCATCTACTCAATAGGAGTAATAAAGTAAGGGAGACAATATTTTTTGCAAAATTTTGAATTTTGAAGTTTTTTATATGAGGGTAAAAGTACAAAGTTGTGTCACATTTTAGGTTGACTTATCAAAATGACTAAATTTGAGTATTTCTATCTAATTTTTTTTTTTTTTTCTAAATACATGATCCAAATAAATTTATTCTAGCTAAGTTATATATGGTCTCACACTTTTCCAATTGGAAATGGCTTCTAAATGCATGTTTTATACTACTTTGTATCAAATTACTAAAGAAATACAATCATTTTTGAAAAGTGGCATTTCAATAACCCTGACTATTTTTTATGATATTTTTTTAATAACATATAAACACCATTTTATAGAGCTTAGAGTCAAGAATATTCTCATATAGCATTTATAGTGTTTTAATTAGATAAAGTATGTTACCCCTCTTTTCATGCAATATGCAACGTTGTTGGCCAATATTCCTTTTTTGAAACTTGAAGTCAAAATTAAACAGTTAACATACTTCAACTTCAAGTTTAGGTCAACCTAGTTTGCTACACTTGACAAAGTCAAGTATTCTTTACCATTGGCTCGAGTCAAGTCCTGCAAATTTGAAGTTGAATATTGGAGTTGATTCAAGGTAACTTCAACTTCAACCTTGACTTCATGATTTTCTAACATTTTCTTGTTTTCTTGTAGGTGATGTACTAGAAAAGATGAATGTCATTCCCAAGGAAGAAAATATGTCCCACCTAATGGTAATTCCAAAGACATAAAAGGCAATAATCAAGATAGCTAAGGAAACTCATGCCAAAGTACAATTGATTTTGGGAAAAAGGTGAAATTAATATTTTCTAATATCATGAGAAGTAGACCCACATGAAGATTTGATATGTATTAACCATAAACAACCTTGCAATTCTTGTCAAATATATATACCAAGCTTATTATAAATGCTTTCACCTACCCATATCTATCCTGAGATTTCCTAAAATAATTTCTTAAAAATTCCCTTTTGGCTAGTACAATTGCTCATTTGGTCAACTTGAGCTCTCAATGTCAATTGCTAAGCGATAGAGGTAGAGGGCTAACCTCTATTAAGAACTATAAGTGTATTATAACATTTTCCTCTGTCATTTTTATCATGCCTAGTTTTGGTTTAAAGAATTTTAGTTTATCTCTATAAACCATCCTTTTTCAAACCAAACTATCACTCTTTTCCATCCTAAGTTGCCTAAACTAGAAAAACCATGCATGTTTAGCTCCCTCCTAAAAATATAAGATACTTTTCTAGTGAACAAAAACCTAGATGATATACTGGACTAGGTAAAAAGTGTTCAATCTAGACCCTTATACCATAACTTGGCTAGTAGTGGGTTACTTGAAGCTACCACCTTTCCATCAGCCATTGGGTGTTTGGAGCTAGTTATTGAATGTGAAAATCATTATGATCCTAGCACTAGGTGCATCAAGAATTTTTTTGGAGAAGTGTTGGTCAAGATAAATAGGGTTAGTATCAGTTCAACCCTAAGAATTCCTTACAAAGAAACTTATGAGCCCTAGATATTTGAGAAAGTAAAACATTTGTATTGTGACAATAAGAAAGACTATGATTCTATAGTAGCTCAAACCTAGCTTTTAAAACCAGCCAAAGGAGGCTCTAGATTGCCCAAATCCTTGACTATTGAGAATTTCATTAGAGAAATTATTGATATTGTGCTGCTCTTAAATAGAGTTAAGGGTAATGACCTCATCTTTCACTAGGAAAGCTAGATGTACTTCTTTATCTAGAAGATTGTCAAAGGTGAAAATTTCATTCATTGGGCTAGTTTGATTACTAAAAATTTACATAAGAGTCTATTAGTTATGAGTAGTTCCAGCTCATTTTTCCTATCCCCTTTCTTAATCTACACATTAGTAGTATCTAAGGAGTGTGAAGGTCTCCCACACTTTGCATGGACTAACAAAATGACTATCTATCAATATTACAAGGATCTCCAAGTGGGTGAATTTTGCAAATAGTTGAGGAGGGTAAATGATGTATTCCTTGGAAGGTTGGTGTTCAAACTCTGAGGGCATGAAAATCATAGGTTGTCTAAAGAATCAATGCAAGCCATTAAGATATATGGTGGTTTCTATATTCAATTTTCCAAATTCACATACCTTAGGGTTGGAGGTTTTTTCGGTGAGCCTATTAGGTTAGAATATCCTAAAAGTACCAAAAAGTCATCTTCTTTCATATTTCCCATAGAGATTGTCCATTACATATGCTCAAATTTCAAGTAAGCTATGTTAACAAAAAAAACATTGTCCCACCTACGCCTTAGACCCTACTCTCCCAAAAAAGATTTTGACAACATAGGTTTCACCAAAGATAATTTAAAATATGCAGTTTCACTAGTCCATGTTCTGCTTCTAGAAGATTACTAGGTAAATTGCTGAGATGAGTTTGATGTTAGGAAAAGGTTGTCGTCAAGGTTTACAATAAGTCAAATTAATATGTTCAAAGTTAACCTCAACACTAATGGAATAAAAGAAGATGAAAGTGAAGAAGTGGTTGACCCATTTTATTTCAATTAGATTGAATGTATGCCAATTCTTGAAATTGATTGGAATAGAAAGGAAGAAGATAATATTTTTCCTGCACCTCATATTTGTTTTAAAAGAACTCAAAACTAGTTGAAATCAAAGACTGTTAAGTTATCTACCCCTGGTACCCCAGAGAAATACTCTAAAGCTAGACATAAAAATGGAAAACCAAGGTCAAATGTTATCACTAAGCCTACTATTAATGATCCTATTATAGGTTCACTTGAAGTTGAAGCTGAAGCAACTTCATAACCAATTCAACTTCAAGTTCATAAATAAGCATCGAGTGTTAGAAGGATAACCTTCTTAAGTACTAGGAAATCAAAAGTAGGTAAAGGAATAGATAAGATGACTATTGATCTAGATCCTATGGAAGTAAACTCAAATCTAGACCAACTTCCCAATTTTCCAATGCTAGATAGTGTACTTGACCCTCAAAAGTTTCCTAGGAGCAATGGTACTCAATAGGGTACCCTTGCTTTGAATAATGTTTCTTCCATGCCTAGCAAAGATCTTTTCATGCCTAAGTTGCTAGAGACTACCATTGAAAAGAAAATATGTTGCCCCTGTCTATGCCTACTGATGATTTGGTTAGCAAATGTTTGGAAAAATCTTTGAAGGCTTAAAAAGCCAGAACTGAATCTAGAATTAAGTTTGATAAAAGTTTAGGTCATTTGTTAGTCAAGATTACCAAACCACCAAAAGGTAGCCTTCATGAGGATCTTACTTCTCAAGATTATCAAGTGTGAAGAATTGACCTTGGAAAGGGAAATTACATAGTAAATATGAGGATCTTTGAAGTGTCAAATAAAAATTTGTAGATAGGGTCTGGAAGGAGGCTTAGGATAAATAGGATATGGGAGAAACAATGAGGAACATGGTGTAATATATCAATGCAATCCTACACTTGGAACCTAAACCTTTAAGTGAAATGTCTGCAATTGTGGATGTAACATCTTTAGTCAATCAACAATTCCTTCATAATTTATAGAAATTTAAATTTTTTGCAAAGACATCTAAAGAGTGCTTATAGTATGTCCTAAGCAAAAATGTGAAACAGGTAAATCTTTTAGACAAAGCTTTAAAGGAGACTATTTCCATCATTAAAAAAGTGGAGTCAAATAGTGAAGGCTATGAAATAGAAAAGAACAATTGGCTAAAGGTGGTTCTTTGGATGGAAGAAATTCAAGTATTCAAGTTGCAAAGGTTCCTAGTCAAATGCATTGTAGTTGGCCTTGATGATAAGACTCTATATATGATTAAGGATTGTATTGAATCATGGAACAAGGTGCTTATTCAAAGGGTAACTGAGATCAAAGAAATTCTAGATGGTCTCAAACTTATGGATGAGATAATTTAGGGAGACCTAAAGTGGTTTAACAAACATTGTGTAGGTAAAGAAAATGACTCTATAGCCTAGGTGGAGGAAATAATAAATGAGGTATAAAAAAAGTTTCAAGAAATTTGGGAGAAGAAAATGCCTTCGAGGCAATGTTTTTCAAACATCGCTCATGCTGAGGCCATGTTAATAATCAACTAGAAGCATTTGGAAATGCATAAAGAGAAAGTAATAGAGCTAAATAGGGAAAAGGAAGTTTGGAAATAGAGAATTGCCTACATCAAATTACTCCACCAGTTAGATATTTATGCATTCACTGCTACTTAAGAGACATGAAAGGCTGCAAGAATCACAAATGGTGTGGATATTTTTTCTTGATATGGTGCATGATCATTGGATAGTTCAACTTTTTCTCTTTCTTATTTCCTTTTATGCATTCAATTGACATAGTTGTGTTAACTAAAAGATAATTTAATCCTAATAGGGTAATTTTGGATACTTATCTAGCCCTATGTCATATAAATATGTAATAGCTCATATCTAAAAGGGGTCATCTCTCCATAGACACTAAGACAAAAATAATTTTGTTTAAGGGTTCTACGCTTTGAATTTTGAAAATAATCTTTCCTGTATTAGTAGCGAACTTAAATAAAATTCAATAGTTTTATGTGTTGAAGCTATCTGAATTAGATACTATTATCTGCTTTATAGTAATTTGCATTGTTGAGAATGTTAGTTACGTGTGAATGTTAAGTTATTTTTCTTGTATATTTTGGAATTATTTTCTTTTGAAGTTTCAAGGTTGTGAGAGGTGAAATTCATATCATTAATCTATTTATCAATTTCAACATTCAATCATGTGGATGGCATTGAATGTTTAAACTAAGTGGTTTTTGAGTACTCATTCTTTTTATATTGTTAAAAAATTTTACAAGCACTTATTTTAATGCTCAAAAAGATATTAGTTTTGAGAAAGAAAAAAATATTATATCATATCAAAAAAATCTAAAAATCATATGATATTCTAGAGGAGAGATTCCTCTTCTATAATGTATAATTTTTCTATTTGTTAGAATACATTTGTTTTGAAAAATGTGGTGGGAGATGAAAACTATCAATTTCATGTGAGTTGAAATTTGAATCATTATAAAAGAGAAAATATAGGTCTAAAGCTAATTTTTATTTTTTATTGTTCTAGCTATATATGTTATCTATAACATAGTCTGAGATCGAAAGGAAATGAATTTATTTCCCTATAGTTTTGTGGTGGGAACTAGATCCCCAATTTTCAACATTTTTGAGCAGCTAAAACATTGCTTTTAAAAATTAGGAAATTAAATAAATTCCCATTTCAAATAATTATCAAAAATTATAATCCTAAACCTTGTCCATTTCTAGAGATTTCATTACTTTACTTCATTTTCAAATTCAAAAGAGTAATACTAATTTTATTTCATTGAAGGTGAATAGTTGTACTTTTGTTAGCCTTTTCCTTTAGAAAAGGGTGACATAGGTTTTTGGTTTCACCCATTAATTGAGTAGCAAAGAATATATTGTCTAAATAATGTATAACATATGGATGTATATGACATGACAAAGAGTTTTTCCACTCATGTCAATGGGGGAGATTGTTAATATTGGACTGGTTTTGACAAGGAAGCGACAAAACACTTAGTCATAATCTACAGAATTATAGTGCAAGTTGAGCACATAGTGTATGTCAAGTAATTAGAATTAGTTGAGAAATCACTACAAGCTAAGTGATAAAGGCATGCCAAGCATAAGTTGTCAACAAATACATGCTAAGAAATATGGATAGTTAGTGCTGAGTAGAGTACACATGTTGAGTGGTTTAGGGGCCAAGTAAACAGAGAGTGTCAAACTATTTAGAAGTTGACTTACAACATTAAGAACACATTGAAGGGTGAGCATTAGAGTCTTTGGATACTAAGTAAATAGTTTTTGGTATAGTTATTTGCAATGGCACAAACTTCTATGTAAAATTTTTTTGGGGTGACATAATCATATATTATGCTTATTAAAGATAAGTATGGAGGTATATTATGAATCCCTTTGCAGTACAAGCAACCAATTAGAAAAGGAGAATCTTAACACAGTAATATGGATCAAGAACAACCATTGATTCTTACCTAATCCATCCCCACCAATCCTTATTTAACAAGAAAACCCTTCAGAGTTAGTATGTGTATAAGAAGATGGATGCTAAGAGAAGATAGATAATTCATGGTGGCTAATATGTTTATGATAGAACTATGCATTGAAGAATGATTTTGAGAAGAACAAAGTATAGAAGTGAAAAGATAGATGAGACATATCTGATAAAGAGGATCAAGGTTTAATTAGTAAGGATAAGATTTTACATCAAGCAAAAAGGTGCTAATCAAAGGATCATGGTAGTGAATCATTCTTATAGGTGATACAAAGAAAATTTCTTAACCAAGTAGTCCTAACAAGATTTTGTTAATCTCTTAACCAAGTGCTTGCTTTATTGTAAGTTTAAACCCTCTAACAACATGAGAACCAATATTCTTTGTAAGCCTTTAAAAATTCATAAACTTCATAGGGTAGATCATATATTATCATCACACATATTGTAGCCACAATAGGCTACAGTTTACAACTGCATAGTGAAGATTTCTACGTGTCATTCACTCCCTAGTTTTACCATTTTATTGGAGGGTTTCTAAGTAACCAATTTACTATGATATGTTTTATTTACTTTATGCTATGGATTTGATGCATGTTATGTTATTTTAGTTTACATGTTAAGTTATGAGATGGATATTGGTGATATGTTTTAGAGGAAAAAGTTTTAAGTGTTGATTCACCCTCCCCTCACTCTCAGAACTTACTTTCCCATTGTTATTTCCAACAACTAAAGCATTAGAACATTATAAGAATAGATTTGTATAGAAACATAGAACCATTTACATTTTTTTTTAATAATTCACAATTAGTTGATAAGGATTCTAAGAGGATTAGGAGGCAAGTTTACAATATTACAGATCTAGATGAAACCACTGAAGTTTTTGATACTCAAATGGTATAGGATGTTGAACTTGATAACAATAAAACATTATTACAACCACATATCCCTTCAAGAATTTATAGATTGTATACATGAATGGCTAGAAGTATAATAGGGAAGCAAGAGAGTACAAGCATTGAATATTTAACTAATGTTGATCATGTCAAGCAATTTTAAAAAGGTGAAGACACTAATGTAGGAATAAATATGGATACCAATAGATAATCACTTAATGAGCCAACACATGCATATGTGCATGGCTTTTATCCAAATATCAAGTAAATAAAGTCATTCCCCAATCTAGAAGAACAAAATGTAAGTGATATTCCAATTGGTTCTTTACATATTTTGGTATATACTATTTCTATGGATATTGAGGGACAATAAATGAATGTAGAGACTGAGTAATAGGCTCAAGAGATATAAAGAGGACAAAATAATGGAGATGTACACACTAATGTTGAACATGCTAAAACTAGAGAAGACTCCATGGAGTACAATACTTATATTTATGCTATACGTGATGGAGCATTAGCCCATGAAACTCCAAGTGATTGAATGATTGGGAAAGGTTAATTAGTTGTTGCAAAGTAACAAACAATTTAAACTAATGTTGCTAGATTACCTAAAGTCTATATATAGGAGATACCAAGTGAGGAGTCAAAACCAATGAGGATAGTAAAACATTATTGAGTGTAGATATAGTACCATTTGTGCCACCAATTATTGTATCTATTGCTAAACTATAGAAAATGGAAGAAGCACCATAAAAAGAATCTTGAATCACATAGATAAATTTGGAAATAAAGTTCTTGTGACATAGAACATCTCATTAAACACCACTAAAGGAAAGAAAATAAAGAGAATGAAGGAGTCACAAGAATTTAGGTCAAACCCAATGACACTCAAGGGGGATATTTTCATACCTAACTAGGATACTAACACATAGGATGATGATCGAATGGTGATTTAGACTGAGCTTTGTGAGAGAAAGAAAGAACAAGCTAGATTGAGGAAGGAGAACAAGAAAAAATAAGTACTTTGTGATTTCAAAGATTTATTGATTGATGATGTGTTAGAAATTGAATTAAATGTAAAATAACCTATATTGGGTCAACTCGTATAGATAATTGATAAGTTTAATGCCCTAGATACAGACACAATCTAAATTACTGTAGAGAAATGAGAAGAAATTTGAAAAAAAAGGTAACATAGAGAGTCTATACTAATATTTCCATTTAATAAGTGTCTTTATCGACTTATGTTATTGAATTAGAGAACATTGTGGAAAATATTGTATTATTGATTCAAATTTTTTGTGATATTCGCTTAATCACCAAAGAAGTCAAAGATAAACTATAGAAGATCAATGACAACATGAAGGAAAGTTTAGATGAAGTAAAAATGTATACAAGTACATCATCCCTATACTAAAATTGAGTGAAATTCAGCATAGGACTTCAACATGAGTTATTTGATAAAGAGAGAAATCAGTGAACTCAAATAAATAAAATTTACGAATTTCTATTATGTCATCTTGAGCTATGAGAAATGGCATTAAAGATTGCAAGGCTTTTTAGAATATATAGTCCACCAATATAACTGAGGGGGGGGGGTTGAATCAATTCTCCAACTATTATCAAAATTATCAACCTTATGTTAGAAATAGGGATTACTAGGGGGGGTGTGAATTAGTAATCTACAAACTTTAGTCACCAACTAGATATTATTACTTACTTTAAACCATGCATGACAAAACAATAAAGTAATACTAAATAGTAACAATAATAATGCACAAAGATAACTCATAACACCATATTTTGTTAATTAGAGAAATCTTGGCCAAGGGAAACCCCAATGGGGATAATACCCACTAAATAATAAACTCATATATAAGTTCCTTGTTAGAGGATGGACCCTATTAGGAGTCCATGAGAAAATTTAGTATAAGCAGTCCTTGTTTGGAGACTTTGAAACCTTGTTAGAAGTTGTGGAATAATGTGTACAAGAAGAGCCCACTGCCCAAATATGTAATTTTGATTACAAGAAGAGCTCATTTCTCAAACAAGTAATTGTTGGAAATATAGATGGAGTAACTAATAGGGCGTGGAGGGGGGAGGGGTGTATATCAATTACCACAAAAATAATCCACAAATCCCTTTGATATCTTATAAAACTAGTTACTACTATCACTCGGTAGCCACATAGAAAAATGTTGTAACTTGATATATGTATGTTAACTTATTACTAATCTTCAAGCATTCACAAATATTTAACATGCATGCATAAAATAAATAGCTTGAAGAGACACTAGATTTAACATGGAAACTCAATAGGGGAAAAACCACCAAGCAACTAGCCATTGATTTTCACTATTCTACAGTGAGCCCTATTAGGAGCCAACCTTGTTAAAGGTTCCAAAACACACTGTTTGGTGTGACCTTGTTAGAAGAGTTAATCACCCTACTGGGAGTGGCCTTGCTAGAGGACTTTAGAACAATTCAATAGAACTATCCACCTTGTTAGAGGATTTACAAAAATGGCTATTAAACCAACTCTGTTAAGAGATTTATGAACCATTGCTACAATGATGAAAAAGTAAAAATGAAGTGACCTGAATGAGATGCAACTAAAATTTGCTGATACAGATCTATATTTTGCTTCACTGGATCCCCTCTAATCAAATACAACTTTGTTACCCCTCAAGGATATTTGATCCTTTTTCAAAATTCACTCGCACTTTCTTCATCACACAATAACCTCACTTGCATGCTCATTCATTACAATTTGGAATTCACAACTTGAAATTCTATTTATACCTTACAAATTGTCAAGTCAGCTAATTTACAAGTTACAATTTCCAATAATCATTACATCAATTGGCTACAATCATTACATGAAGTAATTAAACTTAATTTCAAAAAATAATGAAATCCTTCATTAGCCAACCCTAATCAGTAAACACTCCTCTAGAAATGATTTCCACTATTAACCAAATAAAGCCCAATAAACATTGCAAATTCTAAAAAATCCTTTGGAGACCGAGTGAACTTGGTAAACACTGTCTTCCCTTCGCTGACCTTGTGAGCTCAGTAGAAATTGACTTCTGTCATAAAAAAAACTTCAATGCCCAAGTGATCTTGGTAGAAAATGTTTCCATAGTGTAACTTTCAAGAATGCTCAGTAGACTTTGTAACTCACTTTACTAACCAACTAAGCTCAGTAGATTCTATCTGATAACTAATATGACATTTGTATAACATCAAAGACAACATACAATTGAACAATTATATCCAATAATCTCCTTCTTTGGCATCGATGGCAACACATGTCATAGTAGAATGAAATTTGAGAATAAGTCTTTTTCTACCAAAATATTTCTCTCTCTTAGATTTTATGTCACAAACTTCTCTAATACAACAATCAAGTCTTTTTCTGATAGAATATTTCTCCCTCTTAGATTTTATGTCACAAACTTCTCTAATACAACAATCTCACTCTATGAAGGAATTACATAGCTTCTTATCAAACAGTTTCAAATTTTAGAAAGATATGACAATATACTCTCCCTGTTTAACAAAACATGCCAAAGACAACACAAACCAAATGAGTAACAATGTACCTTGAGTACTGATTCATATGCAATATTTCCATGACTATGCTGCATCAACTAAAAAATCCTCAACTCAGTTCTTGTTGATGCATCACTAAAACTTCATTTTAGTGAGCTTCAGATAGGGGAATGACCCCTAAATTACCTCCTAGATACAATAATGTATCCTTAGGTAATGGCTTGGTGAATATGTTAGAAATTCTCCAACAAAGTGATACTTTATTGCAATGTGCTTGGTTTTTGAATGCATCACTAGATTTTTAGATATGTTTATTGCACTTGTATTGTCACAAAACATAACAATAGGTTGCTTAATTTCCACCTTCATGCCTTCCAATAACTACTTAAACCAAACAATATTAGAATAGTTTACTACTACTACAACATACTCTACTTCTGTTATGGATTTGGATGTGCAATTTTTCTTTTTTCTTGTCCAAGAAACAAACCTCTTTCAAGGAAAGAAAGCTCCTCCACTTGTACTTTATCTATCATCAATGTTTCCCACCCAATCAGCATCACTAAACACTTTCAAGTCTAGATTACCTCCAAATTTGTACCATCCATAATCTTTAGTGCCTTTCAAGTATCTCATGATCCTTTTGATTGCCATCATATAATTTTCTCTTGGTTTTGCTAAAAATCTTGCTACAATACCAACTGCAAGAGCAATATCTAGCCTTGTATGAACTACATACTGCAGCTTTCCAACCATTGATCTATATAATATATGATCTACTTCTTTTGATTCATCATCCTTGGTAAGCTTTAGTCTAGTGTACATAGGAGTTCTAATTGGTTTACAATCTTCCATACCAAACTTTTTGAGTATCTCCTTAATGTATTTAGATTGAGTGGTGTAGATACCATTCATGCTCTGCTGAATTTGAATACCAATAAAGAATTTGATCTCACCAAACATTGACATCTCAAATTCCTTGTTCATTTTATTTGAATATTTTTTGCATAGATCATCATTTCCTATAAACAAAGTGTCATCCACAAATATTTCTACCAAAATAATCTTGTTATCTGGTCTTTCCTTGATATACGAGCTACTGTTATCATTAGTTCTCTAAAAATCAATCTAAATAAGATAGTTATGCAATCTTTCATACCATGCTCTAGGGGCTTCTTTCAAACCATACAATGCTTTGTGTAATTTGTAGACCATGTCCTTGTTTGGATCAACAAAATCATCAGGTTGCTCAATGTAGACTTCTTCATCTAGTATACCATTGAGAAATTTTGATTTGACATCCATCTAATAAACCTCAAATCCTTTGTATGCAGCATATGCAAGTAAGGTCCTGACACCTTTCAGTCTTGCAATAGGAGCAAAAGTATCTCCATAGTCTATTCCTTCTTCTTGAGAATATCCTTTACATACCAATCTATCTTTGTTTCTTAATACCTTACCATCTTCATTCAACTTATTTCTAAATACCCACTTAGTTCCAATCACATTCTTATCTTTAGGCCTAGGTACAAGAGTCCATGTTTTGTTCTTCTCTATTTTCTCCATCTCTTCATTCATAGCCTCAATCCAACTTTCATTTTCTAATGCATGTTTAACATTTCTAGGTTCAAAAATAGCAAGTAAACAAGTACCTCTTAGCTTACTTCTTGTCATAGTGCCTTTAGATCTGTTTCCAATAATCTAGTCTGGTGCATGATGTCTCCTGAAATACTTGGCTAATATAGATTCCTTTCCTTTTGACTAAGTTCCTCTATCTTCATTTTGAATTCTAGTTTTTGGCTTTGGTTGATCTAACTATTTCTTGAGTCCTTTAGACACGGTAGGCATTGGCTCGGTAACAACTGAATGTGACTCTAGTTCTTGCAGCTTGGTTTGAACTTCTTATAACCCAGTGACTAAAGACTCGAGAGTGGAAGTTTCCTAATTGATAGATGTATCTAGCACTGTATGAGGTTCAATGAAAACAAATCTCCTATAATCTTCTGGTTCCTTTTTGCTTTCTTCTTCAATCCTTTCTGCAAACTCATCAACTTTCAGATGTGCACTTTCTATGACTTTGTGAGTAGATAAATTCAAACATCTATATGCTTTACTCTTGCAAGAATATCCCAAAAATATGCCTTCATCACCCTTCACATCAATTTAAAATTTCTAGATTCTTTCAAAATATAACATTTGGTTCCAAATACTTTTAGGTAACTTACATTGGGTTTATAGGCATGCCATAACTTATAGGGAATTTTGAATGAGTCTTTCTTCAGTTGTACTTAGTTCAAGGTATGAACTGCAGTGCCGACAGCTTCCTTACAATATTTGATAGCAATGTTCTTTTCTATCATTAAGATTCTTGCATAGTCCATGATAGATCTATTCCTCCTTTCAGCTATTCCATTCTACTTGGGAGTTCTAAGGGCTGATACCTATCTTTTGATTCTCCTTTCAATGCAAAAGTTATTGAATTCATGGGAGATGAATTCACCATCTCTATCTGGCCTCAACCATTTTAGTCTTTTCCCTATTTCCTTCGCTACTCTAGCCAAATACCATTTGAACTTGTCAAATGCTTCTAACTTCTCTCTTAGATACATGACAATCATCATTCTAGAGTAATCATCAACAAAAAGAATGAAGAAATTTTCTCTAGTATAGCTCTCAATTTCAATAGATCCATACAAATCAGTATGCACAATTTTCAAAATTTATTCAAACTTATAGTTCTTACTTTTAAAGCTAGTCTTTCCCATCTTACAATTTTGACAATTCTTGCATAGACCAACATTAAGTTTCTTTATACTAGAAATGCCTCTTACTTTTCTAAATTTTCTTAATTTCATGAGGTTATCAAAATTCACATGACATAACTGTTATAATTCTTTAGAATAACTAAGAGGTGGGGTGAATCAGTTATTCAAGGTCCAATGCAACTTTTTCTAAAAATCCTTAATGGCGCATAACTGAAACTATCATGCATGCAATTTTAACATTAAACAATCATGAAAAGTAAGCATGCATCACACCATAATACTAAGGATCTGATAACCTAGAAACCCTCCAGGAATAAGAAGGTAAAATTGGAGTGGGAATGATACCCACAAAATAACTGTGCAATTGATTTTAACCACTTCTAATGGTCTGCCCTGTTAAAGGCCTACCTTGTTAAAGGCTACAACACATTGTTAAATGTGACCTTGTTAGAGGATTTCACCATACTATTAGGAATGGGCATGGTTAAAGGACTTTGGAACATTCACTTGGAATGTCACCTTGTTAAAGGATTTACAACATGGCTATTAAACCAACCTAAGTCCATAGGATTTATTTTAACTATTACAATTGCTAGAGAGTAACAATAATGGCTTTTGATCTGATACAACTTACAACATATCTTATAGATTATAGATCACACTTCAGTTCAATCCTTTGCTTGGCTTTAATCACTGTAGCTCTATAAGCTTGTCATCTCAAGCTTCATCACCTTGAGTCTTCTTACTCATCATACGAATGCAATCATATCTATGGTCACCTATCGAAGAAGAGTATATGTGCTCTCTTCCACCTTAGCACCTTCTTCAGAACTTCATGCTTTCATGCTCGACCACCTCTTTGCTGCTTGACCTTATGACTCCTTAAATAGAAATCTTGAATACCTTTCCTGCTCGATTCTCCCTCTCCAACTTTAGGGTTTTAATAGATTAGGTAGGATACAATGTATCCATCCCATATCTTGCTCTTATCTGGAAACTTCATCTAGAATTCAATTATATTTGTCAAAAGTGTTTTACATAGTGTTCTATGTGACTAGCTCATCATTCTTATCTTCTATCTAGTTTACAAAATTATAGATAACTACAATGTCAGCTCAGATCTGGCGAATCTTCAATTTTCAAAATAATGCAACAACTTAGCATTATTGGTTTACTGATGCTTGATTTCTTCAGTGTTACTCGAGACTTGTATCTTGCTCAGAACCTGTATCTTTATTCATCACTTGTTTCTTTCTCAACACCTAAAGACTGCTCAACATTTGAAAACTTACTCAGCACTTATTTCTTTTCTGCTACTCGGCACCTGATCTTCACTCGGTATCTGAAGACTACTCAGCACCTAAAGATCACTCGGCACACACTAAGTTAAACATTGCTTGGCTTCAACTAACAATTTGTTCGACACTAACTAGCTTGCTCAGCTTTCTAATAAACTTAGTTAGGCTTTACAAATGACTTAGCTAGACCTTACATCTTTGATGTGTTTTAGTGTGCCCATTCTCTATGTCTAACATCAATGCACTATTTCGTCAATGGCTTAGCTAATCCTTATACTTCATTGCAACATCATAATTTCAACCTTTCTCTAGGTACTCTAGTTACATCTTATTGATTACCACCTCCTTGTCAATCAACCAACTTATAGTATTTGGAGCACTAAAGCAATTGTCATTTCTGCAAGTAGCAAGTTTGACATCAATGAAAAAACAATGATCGAAAAAATTCTTTACCAGTTCCATTACTCTTCATTCATGAGCTTTTCAATCATTTCCAACAATCTCCCTCTTTGGCATTAATGGCAAACCAAATTGATCGCTTGATTAATTTAGTTACTATCAAAATTATATTTATTTTCTGCTACATTTTGTTTCCTTCTTGACTGCTACATCCTTTACTACTGATCTCATTTATCTCCATATCTTTACCTTTTAGTTTATCATAAATCTCCCTCTTTCATATATATCTCCCTCTTACTTTCTATTGATCAGTTTTTTGCATATATCTCCCTCTTCGACATAAATGCCAAAGATGTAGCATCTTTAACATGCGAAATATAAGCTTTGCATCTCATGTTTTCTCCCTCTGTCACCATGCTTGTGACTGATTTGGAATTTTTGCTCCTGGTGTCATCCTCTGCATCATTCTTCTAATATTTCAATGATTTGTTCCTGTTGATGTAAGGCAACTTCTTTGCTTTAAATTTCTTGAGTTAGGGGCATTACCCTCAACTTGCCTCTAAGATATTCATAAGCATCCTTGGGAAATGGTTTGGTGAAGATATCTATAATTTTTTCCTTTTTGTGAATGTACTCCATCTTCACTTGTTTGTCTTCTACCAGTTCTCTGACATAGTTTTACTTGATTGCAATATGCTTAATTTTTTCATGCATTACTGGATTCTTGGTTATGTTTATAGCACTTGTATTATCACAATACAATATCAAAGGTTTGGTTACCTCTTCTTTCATTCCTTTCAATAGATGTGTGAGCCACACAATGTTTGTGCAATTGACTACTACTGCCACATATTCTGATTTTGCAGTGGATAGAGATGTGCATGTTTATTTCTTGCTAGTCCAAGTAACTAGTCTTTTACCTAAAAATAATGCTCCTCCACTTGTGCTTTTCCTGTCATCAATGTTGCCTCCCCAATCTGCATCTGTGTATGCATTGAGCTCAAAATTTTCATTCTTTTTATAATATAATCCAAAATCATTAGTTCCTTTGAGATACCTTATTATTCTTTTTACTTCTATGAGATGATTTTATTTAGGATTAGCAGAGAATATAGCCACTATTCCAATTTCTAGTGCTATATCTGGTCTACTATGTACAACATATTACAATTTTCCAATCATGGATCTATACATTTTTTGATTAACTTCAGTTGATACATCATTTTTTGATAGTTTATGTCTTGTTGCCATTGGTGTGCTAACTAGTTTGGAGTCTTCCAATCTAAAAAATTTAAGTATCTCTTTGATGTACTTTGATTGTGTCATAAATATACCATGTTTTAGTTAATGTACTTGCAATCCAACAAAAATTTTTATCTCTCCAAACATAGACATCTCAAACTCATGTTTCATTTTGTCAGCAAAACTTTTGCAAAGAACTTCCTTTCTTCCAAACACTATGTCATCCACAAAGATTTTAGATACAATAATATCCTTACCTTCTTTTGATTTGATGTACATGTTGTTGTTATCATCAATTCTTCCAAATCCTATTTGCACTAGATACTTGTGAAGTCTCTCATACCATGCTCTAGGTGCTTGTTTCAAACCATAGAGTGCTTTATGTAGTTTACAAACCATATCTCTGTTGTTCTCATCAAAAAATCTCTTTGGTTTTTCAATATAGACTTCCTCTTCCAATATGCCATTCAGAAAAGAAGACTTTACATCCATCTGATAGACTTTAAAACTTTTATATGTAGCATATGCAAGTAAAGTTCTTACTTCCTCCATTCTTGCAATAGGGGAAAATGTTTCCCCATAGTCTAATCCTTCTTCTTGAGCATAACCCTTACATACCAGTCTGGGTTTGTTTCTAGTAATCTCACCATTCTCATCTAGCTTATTTTTGAATACCCACTTGGTGCCAATCACATTCTTGTCAACTGGTCTAGGAACCAAACTCTAGGTTTTGTTCTTCTTTATTTGATCAATCTCTTCTTCCATAGCTTTATACCAGTCACCATCTTGTAATGCATCATACACTATCTTAGGTTCAAATCTTCTTAACAGACATGATTCATTTCTTAGTCTATTCCTTGTCATTGGTCTTGCATCTTTGTTACCAATTATCTATTCAACAGGGTGATGCCTCTTCACATATTTGGACAATCTTGGTTTTATCTTTGTTTCCATGTTTGATCTTTTAGATTTAGGATCACTATGTACTTCATTATCAAGTAGTTCTACATCTATGTCATGTGTACTGACTTCAGAGTCAGAATGAGCATTTCCTTCATTCTATAACTCAACTTCTGAATGCAGCTTGACATTCATTGGTTGTGACTTGGCTGAGACTGAAACTTGCTGTTGAATCTCGTTTTGATTGGTAGTATCCTCGTCAATAGGAATTCATTCATAATAATACACAAAGGTTTTGTAGTCATTCATTCTCTTTCATTTTTCAACTTGGACATCTGCATGCCCATCAAAGTTTACATTTGCACTTTCCACAATTTTGTCAGTGTTAGTATTTAAACACTTATATGCTTTACTTCTAGTGGAGTAACCAAAGAATATGCCTTCATCACTTTTTGCATCAAATTTTCCATTTATAGAATCTTTAAGGATAAAGCATTTGGAACCAAATACTTTGAAATGCTTTACATTGGGTGAGTGACCATACCATAATTCAAAAGGTGTTGTACTAGTACCTTTCTTGACTTGTACTCGGTTTAGTGTATGAACAACCACACTTACAACTTCTCTCCAATATTTTAGAGCAACAATCTTTTCCATCATTAATGTTCTGGCACAGTCAATCATAGATCTATTTCTTCTCTCAACAATTCCATTTTGTGGGGGAGTTCTAGGAGTTGATGTTTGTCTCTTGATTCCTTTTTCATTGCAAAATATCTCAAGTTCATTTGATGTGAATTCACCACCTTTGTCTGATCTCAGGCATTTCAAACTCTTTCATGTTTCTTTTTCAACTCTAGCCACATACCATTTAAATATTTGAAAAGCATCAAATTTTTTCTTTAAGAACATAACAATTGTCATCTTGGAATAGTCATCAACAAACAACATTATATATTTATCTCCTTTGTAACTTTGTACTTCTATTGGACCACATAAGTTAGTATGGATTAACTCAAGTACTTCTTTAGATGTATACTTTTTACTCTTGAAACTTGACTTGGTCATCTTTCCTAGCTAACATTGTTTGGACATGATATTGTCAAGCTTCTTCAGTTTGGGTAAACCTCTGACTTTCTTCATTTTACTGATATTGATCAGATTATCAAAGTTGACATGACATAGCCTTCTATACCATAACCACATGTCATCAAATTTTGCAACAAGACAAGAAGTATTTTCCATATCAAGATAAAATAGATTACTTCTTGTTTGATCTCCTTTTCCTATCAAGTTACCATCGGTATCATAGATTTTTGCAGTATTATTTCCAAATTCTACTTTGCACCCTACATTGCCTAACTGCGAGACACTTAGCAAATTGTAGTTTAGTCCTTCAACATAGTATGCATTATCACATGAAATTTTCTTTGTAAGCTTAATGGAACCTTTTCTTTTGATTTGACATAGAGCATCATTACCAAATCTAACACTATTTCCATCATACTGAGTAAAATTAACAAACTTAATTTTGTCTCTTATCTATCATGTGATGTGAGCATCTGCTATCTATGATCCATCTATCATTCTTGTTCATACATGTTACCAGTATTGTAGGTGCTTCTTCATCAGATTGGTCCTTCATGGCCATGTAAACAACTTCATCATCATTATCATCAAAATCTTCTTCAACAATATAGCACTTCTTGCCTTTGTCTATGTGATCTCTCTTATCATCTTCTCTTCTATGTTTGTACTTGTTGCCTTCCTTGTATTCTTTTTTCTATGTACACCTTGTAGCAATATGTCCTACTTCATTGCAATTGAAATAAATGATAGGCAGCTTACCTTTGAATTTTCCTTTGCCTCTGTGAAATCTTCTAGCTAGTACTGCTTCTAATTTTTCCACATCTTCCTCATCAATGCTACTATCACTAGATACATATTTCATCTTTCTTCCCTTCTTTGATTTCACCTATTTAGCATCTTTTAGTAATAGCTTGGCCTTGAAAGCAGATTCAACATTCTAAGGTTTGTAGTTGTCAAAGTTAAATAACACAAATGTAGTGAGTCTACCCACTATACCTTCAAAACTTAAATTATTTCCTGGCACACATCTTAGCTCTTGTATAGCTGATACTCTAATAGCATAGATAGGGAGAAAGGTTCTTAAAAAATTACTATTAATAGTATCATCATCTAATTGAACTTACCACTTCCTTTATTCTCAAGGCATACTAAGCAGCATTCTCACTTTCTTCCATTTTCATATCATCAAACTTTCCTACGAGGCTTTCTCTTTTTTCTCTTTGGACATTCTAATCTCTTCCATAAATGTCTGATAGGGCTTTCCACATCTTGAATATAGTGTCACATCCTTTGATATCATTGAATTCAGCATAGTTGAGTGTAGAAGCAATTTTCAGCATTGTTTGATTGTGTTCTTGTTTCTTTTTCAAATCTTCTGTCTAGTAAGAGTACCAGTTGGATCAACATGTTCAGTAACAATTGAATTTTGGGCATAATCTCCTATGGATCCAAGATTTAGCTTCATCAAGCTTTGCCATGCAACAAATTTGTCTTTTTTGAGCTTGGGAACTTCCCTCTTAGGCATTTTGATCTTTTTTGCTTCTAGTCCCTTTAAACTAAGTTAGTAGCAATGGTCTAATACCAATTGTTATAATTCTTTAGAATAACTGAGGGGGGGGTGAATCAATTATTCAAGATCCAATGCAACTTTTTTTACAAATCCTTAATGGTGCATAATTGAAACTATCATGCATGCAATTTGAACATTAAACAATCATGAAAAGTAAGCATGCATCACACCATAATACTAAGGATCTGATAACCCATAAACCCTCGAGGAATAAGAAGGTAAAACTGGAGTGGGGATGATACCCACAAAATAACTACACAATTGATTTCAACCACTTATGATGGTTGACCCTATTAAAGGCCTACCCTATTAAAGGCTACAACACATTGTTAAATGTGACCTTGTTAGAGGATTTCACCATACTATTAGGAATGGGCCTAGTTAAAGGACTTTGGAACATTCACTTGGAATGTCACCCTATTAAAGGATTTACAACATGGCTATTAAACCAACCTAAGTCCATAGGATTTATTTTAATTGTTACAATTGCTAGAGAGTAACAATAATGGCTTTTGATCTGATACAACTTACAACATATCTTGTAGATTACAGATCACATTTTAGTTCAATCCTTTTCTTGGCTTTAATCACTATAACTCTGTAAGCTTGTCATCTCGAGCTTCATCACCTTGAGTCTTCTTACTCATCATACCAATGCAATCATATCTATGGTCACCTATCGAAGTAGAGTATCTGTGCAATCATATCATTTCCAACAATAACCTTCTATTCCATAACCAACTTTCTTCAAATTGAGCAATAAAACATGAACATTCACCAAGTTCAAGATAGAACAAGTTTCCTTTTGTTTGTATGCCTAATCCAATCAACTTTCCTTTGTCACCTGGTAGTCTTGCTTTTTCATGCATGAATTCCACTTTGAATCCAATATTGATTAGTTGTGCCACACTCAATAGATTGTGTTTTAGTCCTTCAACCCAATAGGCATTATCACATACAAGCTCTTTGGTTAGTGAGATTCTTCCTATTCCTTTTATGCAACAAGGTTCATTATTACCAAACCTCACACTACCACCATCATAGTCTTCCAAATGTTCAAACTTTCTTTTATCACCACTCATATGATGTGAACAACCATTGTCTATGATCCATGTATCATTTTTCTCACATGAGAGATAAGTGCCATCTTATCTTCCTCATCATTATTATATTCTTCTTTCATAGCAATGTAAACAATTTCATCTTCACCATCATCAAAATTATTAGAATCCTTAGCCATGAAACATGTTTTCTTACCTTTGTCCTTGAATGATTTGAAATATTTCTTGCCATTACACTTGTGACCTTTCTTCTCATCCTTATTTTTCTTGTTTGGACACCTAGCAACAATATCACCAATTTCCTCCCATGAAAAATAGATTAAAGGTATTTTACCTTTGTATTTCCCTTTGCCTCTAGAATATTTCCTTGCTAGTAGAGCTTCAACCACCTGAAAAACACTATCAAAACTCTATTCTAATTTTTCTTCACTTTCTAACTAAGAATCATTTATCTTCTTGCCTTTTTCTTTTAGTGAAGGATTGGCTTCAAATGTTGATTCATTGTTCTTGGAAGCTCGAACATAGTTGTCATAGTTATGTAGCTCAAATGCAGTCAATCTTCCTATTATAGCCTCTAAATTTATCTTTTGATTTGCTTCACATATTCTTTCTTGAATTGTAGAAACTCTAATTGCATAAATGGTAAATAATTTTCTAAGAACTTTACTTAAAACTATTTCCTCCTCAATGTCTCTTCTAGAAGCTTTGATTGCACTAATGACTACTTTGACTCTTTCAACATATTTGGAAATGTTTTCGTCCTCTCTCATCCTCATATGATCAAATTGTCCTCTTAAACTTGATGGTTTGGCTCTTCTCACATTATCATCACCTCCGTAGATATCTTTTAGTTTGTTCCACATTTCAAAGGTAGTTTTGCAATATCTATCATCATGGTGTTATGAGTCTTCTTCTCAGCAATGTCATTGATAGATAGTGTACTAGAAGGAGTTGCATATGCTTCATCAAGAAATTTCAATCCTATATCTCCAAAAAAGCCAAATGGAGTCTTATGAGACCTTGCTATGCTGAAAAGTTATCCTTGTTAAATCTTAGAATTTCCCTCTTGTAATTGTATGTCTAAAATGTGAGCACACTTCTATGAATCATTATATTCAAGATTACTCAAAAATGAGGTCTCAAATGGCGACTCATAGCTCTCTAGTCATGGAGTGCAAGGGTTTTGAAATGGAGGCCCTTAGTTTGACCTGGTTCATGCCCATGCAAGTACACCATGAAATGAGAGATTCAAAGATCCAAAATGCATGCAAATGGAGATGAAAACTAATTTATATGATAACAATGCAAGAACAATGAAAAATCTAATCTATGAAAGCAAATATGACTCTAAACTAACATGCAAATGCAATGATAAAAGCCCATGATGAAAGCCATGGGTTTAAGAGAGAATGAGACAAGAAGATAGAAGTTCTCCACAAAAAGCTTTAGCATTCAAAAACTCCTTCTTCAAAAATTGCTCTCCAAACTTGCAGCATAACAATAACATCATCCGTCCCTAAAATGAGGAGAGGGCTCTTCCTTATAAAAGAAATTATGGAGGTGAGAGGCTTCTCACAACCAATATGGGATAATAGAGTTTGATCCATGTGAGATGAAATTACAACAATGAGAAAATAGGAGTGGTTGAGAAGAGAGTGAAAAGATAAGTCCCACTTAGAAATATGTGCATTTAAGTGTAAAAATTAAATAAAAGAATTTATTTTATTTCCCTTTCATCAACAAGAGATATTTAAGTGGGATTTTTATTTAATTAAAAGGGAGAAAGCTCTTTTAATTAAATAGGAGATATTTAATTAAATTAAAAGAGGGGTTTTCTCTCTTAATTAATTAAATGCAGATGAATTATTTAATTAAAAGAGAGGTTTCTTTTTAATTAAATGGGGACTTATTTTATTTAATCAAAAGAGGAGATTTTATTTTAATTAAATAAGACTTAGGATAAAATGATCAACCATAGAAATAAAATAATCAAAATTGATCAAGGAAATTGATTTGAATTGATTTAATAAAATATTACAAACCATTGATTCAAGAAATTTGATAAATTGATAAATTGAATAATGGGGGCCCATAGTCTAGGCAACCATTTTAGAGTGTATACATTTGCCCCTCTTTGACTAATGTGTGATTGATTTGGGAACACATGTAGTCAAAGAAAGAAATTGAATCAAAGATTGAAGTTAATAATTATTGCCCCCTCATGATCGAAATCGAAATGAAATAGAGGAGAGACAACAAATTGATAAATTTGATCAAATCGAACAAAAGATAAGGTTCTTGATGTAAGACGAAAGATATAAGAATCATTGAACCAAGGTAGATAATCAAGCATGAAATATTATGCCCCAAAGGTGATTTTAGAAGAAAAGAAGTAGGGGATAAAGAAAATGGAAGATAAGAGTTTGAAAGATATGGAAAGAAAATAGAAGGAAGAAAAGAAAATGCCCCAAAATCAATCAACTATTTAAGACAGAAATTTTGATTGAGATCATAAAAGAAGATAAGGAAATGAAGATCAAAACATGACCACAGTTGATTAAAAGTCCACAATAAAGATAAAGGGAGAACCCTCTCAAACTCATAATGTAGCCTAAAAATGCAAACTAACATGAAGTCTAATAATGCAAGCTACATGAAAATGCAATGGTGTACTTGCAAAAGAGAAACTATAACATAAGATTTTGTGTTCATCATTCATTAGAGAATGTAAAGAACTTATTTTCATCATTGGGCTATTATTAATAGACATCAAAAAAATCACACAATCATCACTAGTCACAAGTGCAACTATGAAGATACCTTTCTCATTTACTTAAATAATTACATTTAATTAATCAAGATAGGCATATTTATTAAAAGTGATTTAATTTAAGGATTGATTCTGAAGTTGATGATATGAAGATCAATTGCTAATCTTTTAAGGACTATCTCTAGAACAGAGCTTAATCCCAAGGAATCTAGGCAGAGCACCTAGATACCTCAGATTGAAAGAATTTAGAAGATTATCTCCAGAATGGAGCTTAACCTTCAAGGATCCAGATAGAACACCTAGATACTTGAGATTGAAAGCATTTAGAATATTATCTCCAGAATGGAGCTTAACCTTCAAGGATCCAGATAGAACACCTAGATACCTGACATTGAAAGCATTTAGAAGATTATCTCTAGAACGAAGCTTAACCTTCAAGGATCTAGATAGAACACCTAGATACCTGAGATTGAAAGCATTGAGAAGATTATCTCCAGAACAGAGCTTAAACTTCAAGGATCCAGATAGAACACCTAGATACCTGAGATTGAAAGAATTTAGAAGATTATCTCTAGAATGGAGCTTAACCTTCAAGGATCTAGATAGAACACCTAGATACCTGAGATTGAAATCATTTAGAAGATTATCTCCAGAATAGAGCTTAACCTTCAAGGATCCAGATAGAACACCTAGATATCTGAGATTGAAAGCATTTAGAAGATTATCTCCATAACGGAGCTTAAGATTCAAGGATCCAGATAGAACACCTAGATACCTGAGATTGAAAGCATTTAGAAGATTATCTCCAGAACAGAGCTTAACCTTCAAGGATCCAGATAGAACACCTAGATCCCTAAGATTGAAAGCATTTAGAAGATTATCTCTAGAACGGAGCTTAACCTTCAAGGATCCAGATAGAACACCTAGATACCTGAGATTGCTAAAAGATAACGAAGTCTAATCATGAGTCGTAGAATCATCCCCAAAATAAAGCTTGATCCTCAAGAGTTGGGGTTTAGACTGTCCCAACACCTATCCATCAAACTCTAAGAGGAGCTATTATAAGGTTGATCAATTGATGAAAAGATAAGATAGATAGGAAAGATGCTAGATAGAAGGGAACAAGATGCCCCAAGTGATGAAATGCCCCAAGTGATGAGGACATAAGATGGAAACGAGATGCCTCGAGCAATAAGTATTCAATGATGTAATCATCCTGCCCCCTCGGGAGTGAAATCGAAAGATGACACACCAAAAATATGATGTGAAGCAGTATATCAATTTTGAGATTCAACAGAAGAAGCTTGAGATGTAGCAGAATGTAGAAGGAATCAAAATGGTTGAAAGGAAAGATGAGAAAATCAGAATGATCAGAAGAAATTGAAGAGATCAGAATGATCTGAAGAAATGTGGAAGTTGATCCGAAGTGATTTTGAGGTCCAAAAGTCCAAGTTTGATTTGAAAAGATTCCAAGAATCGCAAAGTATCAAAAGAATTTGGATTGCCCAAAATTCTAAAATGGATTTTTGAGCCACTTAAGAGTGTCAGATTGTGAATTCAATCCTGAAAAAATGGGTTCTAAGCAACCAAAGTAGTCAAAAGAGTGATTAATCGATCATTTGTGCAATCATGAAGAACATGATACTTTGAAGAGATCAACAATCCCTCATCAAAGAAGGTGAAAGTAGACTCACAATTGAATCACATGCTTATAAAAGTGAAGTATGCAATGTGAGACTATGTTAAATGCAACCCTAGATCTAGTTACCAAGTCTCAATATTTAATCATCATCAGATATAAAACAAAGCTCATAGGTCATACAATTCCCACTGACATTGCAATCATGGAAATATGAATATAACATACCTTATTGGTTTTTCAGGATTAAATGTAAGCATTCGAGGCACAAGAAGCTAGAATGACCAAAATATTTGTCCCTTTTAATGTAGCAAGTTAACATAAGCATCAAAGCATAAATGCTAGGATGACCTGAATGTTTCTTGCATAACAAGCACACCAAACACACGAGAGATCCCTCTTATGCTAAGTATTTAGTATTTATTCTATTCGTAATGACCCTTGCATTCATAACCTAAGACAGAAGTGTGCTAAATATACTCGCAGTGACCTGTACATTCACTTAGTAGGACGAGTATCAGTATTTATTGTAGCATGAAGAGTTCACTCCAACAAACAAGGAGAAGAACCAATATTATTGATGTATTCATATAAAAAGAGTCAAGGTACACATGGCCATCCAATATGAGATGGAGGCTCTTATAGTGGACACCCCTCATATAGGAGTAGATCAACTTATTGGAACTAAACTTCAAACAACAAGAAAAGAAAAAGATCATGCCCCTAGTCATTACTTCCCTAGTTGAAGATGACATCATCAAGTTGCTTGAGGAGATATGATAAAGCAAAGACAAAGCAAAGAAAGGAAGAGCTTAGCATATCCAAACAAGATATCATTTTTGAATTTAGTGTTTTGGGATTGATGTCAAGTGCTTAATGTCCATAATACATTCGAAAGAAATCTCTTTAGTAGGGTGACAACAGTAGGCAGACACAGTCAGAATTACTAGTAACTGATGTCAAAGAGGAATCTTCATGATGAAGAAAATAAAGAGGACTGGGCGATAGTAGATAGACATAGCCAAAATGATCGGTGATTGATGCAATAGAGATCTTCCATAAATGAAGTTGGAGACATGAACTAAGCAACAGTAGGCAGACACAACTGAAACAACTGGTGACTGTTGTGAAAGAGATTCTATGAGGAGAATCTTGAAAAGTGTAACACTAGCGACAGTAGGAAGACATAGTTAGAATGACTGGTGACTATCGTGAAGGAGATTCTATGAGAAGATTCTCAAAAAGAGAGTGACACTGGCGATAGTAGGCAGACGCAATTAGAATGACTAGTGACTGTCGCGTAGGAGATTCTATGAGGAGAATCTCGAAAAGAGTGACACTAGTGACAATAGGTAGACATAGTTAGAATGACTGGTGACTGTCGCGTAGGAGATTCTATGAGGAGAATCTCAAAAAGAGTGACACTAAGGGGGAATGCCCCCAAGCTGTGACAAGACTCAATCCATGGATACATGAGCTGAAAGTAGGAAAAGCAAGAGCATGAAAGTGACTGTATAGAATAGCTAGAAGATGTGCTGCAAGATGGAGCGTTGGGAACAAGAGGCACCTATTTACTAGGTTTTCACCTTCTTGGCAAGATTTTCTTTTTTTGCTACCATGATGCCTGTTTCCAGGTTTTCACCAATGGCACTTTTCTACTTTTCAATTTTTTTGTATTTTTCTCTTTTTTTGATTTTTTTGCATTTTTTGAGATCTTTCAATTTTTTTGGTGTTACCAAGGTGCCTATTGCTAGGTTTTCACTAGGGTAACAAAATTTTTTTCAGACTTTTTTTTTTAAAGATTGTTTTCAGGACATATAAATATGTATAGAGAGCTTGCTGAGATTAAATCAACTATAAAACTACTTCAGGTGGAGAGTGTTGATAGGTTCCTTAAGCACTTCTCCTTCAGTTGTGGAAAGCTGATAGGCGCCAGATCCATATACTATAGTAATGATGTAAGGACCTAGCCAGTTTGGTTCAAACTTTCCCTTTTGTATTCGTTGTTGTTGATTCTTGGGATTCTCTCTTAGGATGAGATCACCCAGCTAGAAGTCACATGGCCTGACCCTCCAATTGTAGCTTCGTGCCATCCTTTGTTGATATGCTCTCAGATGATCACATGCCACTTGTCATCGTTCATCTAGTAACACAAGCTCTTGAAGCTGAGCTATCCTATAGTCATCATCAATGATAAGGCCTTTCATAGAGATTCTCAAGGTAGGAATCTCGACCTCTATTGGAAGCACAGCATCTGCCCCATATACCAAAGCAAAGGGAATCGTGACTGTTGGAGTCCTGATGCTTGTCCTATATGCCCATAGGGCTAGATTGATCTGGAGATGCCAGTCTCTCCTTGACTTACTAACTGTGTGATGAAGAATTTTGAGGATCGCCTTATTGGATGCCTCAGCTTGACCATTACCCTGGGGGTAATAAATGGAAGACCAATGTTGTGTAATCTTAAATTTCTTGCACAGTTCTTTAAGGTCTTTATTTTTGAATTGTCCTCCATTGTCAGTAATGATTGAGGATGGTACACCATATCTGTAGATGATGTATTTTGTGATGAAAAGTGCTATAGTTTTTCCATCAGCAACTGTGAGAGGTACTGCCTCTACCCATTTCGTGAAATAATCTGTAGTCGTGATAATGAACTTATGTCCATTAGAAGAGGTTGGGTGAATCTACCCCACCAAGTCAAAGGCCCACTGTTGAAATGGCCATGTTGTAGTAGAGGGAATCAACTCTATGGCTAGAGCGTGAATGAGATTCCCGTGTAGCTGACACTGATTGCAGGACCTAGCATACTTGATGGCTTCTTGCTCCATTTTAGGCCAGTAGTAACCAGCACAAAGGAGTTTGTGAGCTAGCGTGAGGCCATTGGAATGAGATCCACAAATGCCCTCGTGAACGTCAATTAGTTTGTGTTTGGAATCTTTAGGTTCTAAACACCTAAGAAGTGTTCTCTCGAGACCTCTCCTATATAGATCGTTAGCAATAATGACATAATGTGAAGCATTACAGATTAGGTAACGTTTCTCATTCTAGGTCAGACCTTCCAAAATGGTTTGATTACAAAGGTAGGAATAAATGTGATGGTAGTGGGATGATTCTTGTCCTATAATAGAATAGATCATCCTAGAATTAGGGGTGTCATAGGTTGGGTAGTGTAACACTTCCACCAAGAACTCATATCGGAGATCATTTTCAAGCATTTGTAGTAGGGAGACTAGAGTAGCCATGGCATCAGCCACCTTATTATCTACTTAGGGAACTTGCTGGAAGGTGATGTGTGTAAAATACCTCTTCAAGTCATCAACCATGCACTTGTAAGGAATTAGTTTCTCATCCTTTTTTTGATACACGCCATTTACTTGGTTGATAACAAGCTGAGAGTCACCAAAGATGTCTAACTGATCCACTCTCCATTCAAATACAATTTTCATGCCATTGATCAAAGCCTCATATTCAGCAATGTTATTTGTACAAGGAAACATAATCTTGTACGCTTTGGGCAATGAATATCTTTGTGGTGTAATAAAAAGTAAACCAGCAACTGATCCTTGTTGAGTGAAGGACCCATCAAAGAACATAACCCACGTATGATGTGTGAGTGTCAGAATCAACTCATCTAGAAAATCAATGTTCATGGGTAGAAGACTTTGTATGGGTGCATCAGCTAGCTGATCTACAATTGCCTGCCCCTTTATAGCCTTGCATTCAACATATTGGATGTCAAACTCACTAAGTATCATGACCCATTTAGCCAGTCTTCCTATGAGAGCTGCCTTACTAAGCAAGTACTTTAGGGGATCTATTTTAGCCATGAGCCATGTAGTGTGGGCAAGCATGTAGTGTCTCAACTTCTAGGAAGCAAAGAAAACTGCTAAGCAAGCTTTCTCAATAATGCTATAGTTCTTCTCATAAGAGACTAGTGTCTGGCTCAAGTAATAAATAGCTCTTTCTTTGTTGTCATTGTCTTCCTGAGCCAACAAGATTCCTAGAGATGTGTTAGTGGCTGAAATGTATAAAAGTAGAGGCTTCCCATGAATAGGAGGCATCAGGATTGGAGGATTGACAAGATATTGTTTGATTTGTTTTAAGATTTTCTCACAATCCTGGCTCCAATTGAATTTCACACCCTTATGTACGATCTTTGTCAAGGGTTGTGATCTATCTGCCAATTGTGAAATAAACCTATGAATAGATTGAAGCCTTCCCTATAGTCCTCTCATCTGACTGATGTTCTAAGGTGGTGGCATGTCCATTATTGCTTGTACTTTCTCTGGATCTACTTCAATTCCTTTTGCAAAGATGATGTATCCTACCAACTTTCCTAATGTGACACCAAATACGCATTTCTTAGGATTGAGTCGAAGGCTGAATTTTTCCATATGATCTAGGATGGGTCCCAAATCGTTTAGATGAGTAGTGTGTTTAGCAATTTTGACCAAGGTATCATCAACATAGTCCTCCATGGTTCTATGCATCATGTCAAGGAAAATTGTGGTAACAACCCGCTGGTATGTGGCACCAGCATTCTTTAAGCCAAATGGCATCACATTCCAACAAAAGGTTCCCCATGCACATGTGAAAGCCATTTTCTCTTGGTCTTTTGGGGCAATTTTTATCTGATTGTATCTAGAAAAACCATCCATAAGTGAATACATCTCATAGCCAGCCGTCATGTCCATGATCATATCAATATTAGGGAGCGGAAAGTCATCTTTAGGACATGCCAAGTTAAGATCATGAAAGTTTGTACAAACCCTAATAGATTTATTGTGCTTGGAAATAGGAACAATATTGGATATCCATTTAGCATAATCAATTGCATGAATAAAACCAGCTTTTAGAAGTTTTTCCAATTCTACTTTGACGAGCAATGCAACATGAGGATGCATTTTTCGAAGCTTCTATTTAACTGGTTTAATGCCTAGTGCTATGGACAAATGATTCATGATAAGATCAGGATCCAATCCTGGCATGTCAGAATATGTCCAGGCAAAATTTATTTTCTTTTCCTTGAAAAAGGAAATGAATTCTTCCTTCTCTTCAAGTGACAGTGACTGTGCCAGATGTATCAAATGAGGATGTTCTGTTGTGCCCAGATTAATTGGCTGTGTTGGCTCTATTAACACTGATGATCTCTCCTAAAAGTGACTAGGAAGGACATCAAATATCCCATCCACGGGTTCTTGAAAGAGGTTTTCACCCTTGGATACATCTTTTATTTTTACTTTTTTGGGATCCGATACTGCCACAATGTGGTTTTCACCATCAGACCTCTTGCATTTTTTCTTTTTAATTGTGTGACTGAGATGTTTGATATCAGCCTTAGTCATGTTGACGCTCTGCTCATTGGTGGAAGACGTTACAAGTTCAATAGCGTTAAGGTAGCAGGTGAGAGCATAGTCATTCTAGAATGTGGGGACTTCATTAGATGTATTGGGGTTCTAGTCTATAAGCTCAGGATGTGTGAGTGAGAGCATAGTGGCTGGTTCAATTTCATTCATAGTATAGTCATTAAGTGCATGGACCAACAATTTGAGACCAATGGCAACTTTGTCCATAGGTGTGTTCAAATGCCTCAAAATATGAACATTAGTAATTGATGACTCTAGGATATTAGTTGGATCAGACTCCCATGACCTCATCTTAGACATTTCACCCACTTAGATTTGATTTTCATAGACATGCACTTGGTCAATGTCTTTATCAGTAGTAGCTTCTAAAAGAGAGTCGAATTCATATTCATGAGAATCGGTGCTACATGGCGAGAGATTATAGAACTCCCCAATAGTGATAGGGACATGCTTGCCTTCATCCTTTGGATTCTTACACAAATACTCAATACAGCATGACCGATTAGATTCTCCCTTTTCTGAATGATATTTGAGTTGTTTAGTATCGTCCTCAGAAGAGTTACTAGTATCATCCATAGTGCTAACACGTGGCACAAAGTCATCTAGATTAGCAAAGAATTTAGCAAGATCATAAGGAATAGGATGAGGGTAGGAATCCTCGTCATCAAATTCTTCCTCTTGAGTACCTGACTCAGATTGTGACTCGTTTTCAGATGAACTCTTAGGTATGGGTATGAATTTGTTAAACCCTAGACTAGTTGTATCACTGTTGTGTCGAGTGCTTTCTTTGATAGGATCAATCAGGACATTGTTATTGCACCCAATAGGGCCAGTTCCCTTGTAACTAAAAAGCTTCATAAACCTAAGGCCAGGTCCATATTTCTGAGGAGTAATTTCTCGAACTTGTTCTGTTAGGCCTATGAGAGCCTCTTCTTTGTAAAGCCATGCGGCAATGGCTCTATTTTCACTTTCATCCTCTAAGGGAACTGTAGCCTTGACAAAAGTGCCATTATACTTGGTCTAAGGTGTCAGCACGAAGGGCTTCTTTGCTTCTGAAGGTCTCCCATAATGTCGAGGAGACTCTAGGAGAGATGTCAATGACAACACTGGTTCAATGTGGTACTCTCCCATGCTAGTTTCTTTCAGTTTGAATGATTGCTCAATTTGTTTCAGCTTATTGTCGCGATAATCAGTGGACTCGCGGTTGGCAGGGACAAAAGTTTCAGCAGCTTTGAGCATATTGAAGGTATAGCTAGTGGTGGAAAGAATAGTAACTTCAGAGCCATGAAATGGGAACTTGATGCATTGGTGGTATGTGGATGGTATAGTGCACATCTCATGTATCCATGGTCGTCCTAACAAAATGTTGCAGGCCAAGGGAATGTCAAGCACCTGACAGGTGACATCCCTTTTGACAAGACCGACGTAGATTGGTAAAACGATAAGACCAAGAGACTTTCATTCCACCTCATCATACGATTTGATAGTGATCTTTCGTCAAGGATCAATAGAGTCTTCAAAATAATTCAATTGTCTAAGAAGAGCAGTAGAGATAATATTTAGGCTAGCGCCATTATCAATGAGTACCCGATGAACACGTGTCTAGTGGATCATAACCTCGATGTGTAGAGGTTGATTGTGTTGGTGATTAAGCGAGTTGTCATCCTCCTTGGAGAAGGTCATAAGATAAGGTGAGGTCAGGTGACCTACCATGGATTGAAATCGCTCAAGATCAAGATCTTGAGGAACATTTGCCTCAGTGAGGGCTTTGTCCAAAATCTGCCTGTGAGCAGGTGAGATTTTAAGCAGCTCAAATATGGAAATCTAAGCATTGGTTCATTTCAGCTGATTGAGAACACTATAACTAGTTGCGGTCAAGTTCATTGTGGGTTTTGCACCTTTACTGGATGGACTAGCAAGGGCTTTTTCTTTGTGTTGTTCAAGATTTGAAGTAGGAGGTGCAGGGCCTTTAAGCACCAACTTAGCATGAGAGTGGGTAACAACATTAGCATAGTGCTGCGAGGGCGCATTATCCATTGCATTAGAAGTAGGGCCCCTCAAGACAAATGGTGTCTTGGGTTTGTCATTATCTTGCTTGCCCTTAATGGTAATAACGTTGCAATATTCAAGATCCACAGGTTCAACCATATGAATGACATTGTCATCATTAGGATAGGTATAGTTGACCTTGTTGTAGGGTTATGGATTCGAAGTCTCTCCCTTTTCATAAGATGGGAAAGGTTCTTTGAATGCCTTGTGGTCTGAGTTTTTATTATGTCTATCTACCACAAGATCACTAGCATCAATCATGTCTTGGACTTTATGGTGCAAGTTTATACAGTTGATAGTTTTGTGTCCCTTTTTTTGGTGATATTCACAAAAAGAGGTCTCATTCCACCATGGTGGACGTGGATGTGGATCACAGGGACAAGGGTTGTCCATTGGTGAAATAAGCTTGTGTTGTAGCAATGTTTTGTAAACCACATCCAAAGGTTCCCCCAAAGGTGTATACTCTCACTTGGGGCATGTTGTCCATGAGTTTCTCGGTTTGTTTCCAAATGTCTTATTATCAGGGGGAGGTTTCTTAGCATTTTTGGCTACTTTAAGACCATTTGTAAGATTAAATGCAGCCTTAACAGGTTTGGGCGTGACAATACCAACAACTCCATAATGTACAATTTCTCGATTCTTGTTGATGTGTTTGAATTTATCCCTGTTGGAAGTGGAACCTTTTTTTTTTGTCTCTCTGAAGAGTGAGTTCACCCTTCTTGACCATAAATTCCTCAATACAGATAGCCTCTATAATCATGTCTTCAAAGGTATGTGGACCTTGAAGTTGGACTCTATATTCAAAATTAGGTAAGAGGTTATCAGTGAAAATGTCAAGCTTCTCTATTTCTGGAATTTTACGAGAATACTTAGTGTATAGTTGTCTCCACCGTTGGAGGAATGTGAGAAAAGGCTCACCAACCTTCTATTTAAGGTTGCATAGATCTTGAATGTTGACAGGGTGTTGAATGTTATGAGAATATTGCTGAACAAAGAGATTGGTAATTTTGTGAAACGTCTTGATACCAGGAGGTAAATGTGAGAACCACTCCAAAGCCTGACCACCTAGGCTCCTAGGGAATAAACGCATGAGGTATGTGTGATCGTGCATAAACTCCATGGACAAAGCACCAAACTCCCACACGTGATCTTGGGGATCAGTAGTACCAAAGTACTTGTCATATTTGGGTAGCTCTACACCTCGTGGGAAAGGCGACATGTTTATGTTCCTGTCAAATGGAAATGGACAAAGAGTGTCCAATGTATATGTCTTTATAGGTTTCTCTTTCTCATGCATCATCTGAGCCAATTGGTCTTGCATAATTTTCAGTTGTTTTTGGAGCTTAGAAGTCTCAGTTTCTTCCTCAGGCATGATAATGGTTTCCACATTGAAATGAGAAGGTAGTTTAGCTCCCTCTTGGGCAAGTTTGAGAAAGTATTTTTCTTTCTCTTTGTTGAGTAGGATTTCCATGAACTTTTGGAAGTTTTTTTATCTTCGACATTTTGCTATGTGTTCAGGGAGTATTTCCACCTCTTCCTATTCCTCATCAGTGTTATGATCTTTCTCTTTCTCTTTGTCGTGTGTTGGTGTTTATTGATGTCTACTATGACTACCATGTTCAAGTTCACGATTAGTCATTATAGGAATGTGTTCTGTTTCAATGTGTTCGGTTTCAATGTGTTGTGTTTCAAATGGCTCTTTGAAAAAGGAATCTGACATTGTGTTTGGTAATGTAGGACCTCTATTTTTCTCAGTATCCTCTTGGTACAAAGGATTCCTAGTTTGTTGCAAGTTTATGGAAAAATGTTTGCTGAGCTCGAGGTGACCTAGCAGGTGAGGGGGATCGTGAAGATGCCTCACTAGCCGAACTAGGTACAGATTGTGTAGCGAAAGGTAAGCGACCTCTACCATGATTATGACCCCTGGCACGACCACGTCTAAGGTTATAAGGATAAAACACGTTGCTACTTCTAGTTGCAATAGTCATAGACAAGGACAAAAAGCTAGAACTTGGACAAGGACCACACTAAGATTGAGTCTCAAAAAGGATGAGATAATAACAAGAATGTTGTCCACCTAGGCACAAATGGTCTAATTTAAAGGCTAGAATAGCCAGAGATTATGACCAATGTGACACAAGGTATGAAAAAAATTAAGAAATGAAGACTAAAGGTAACTTAAGAGACAAGACTAGTCAAAGTTCAAGACACAAGTCTTCAGCTAAGCGAAGTGCCACTATTTTAGGATTGTTTACAGATAGAGGGTAGATTTCAATCATTTTGAGCAAGCAAGTAGATAAAAAAGCACGTAGAATAGCAAGCAAGTGATATCAAGCACGTCTAAAAACAATGAGCAAGGGCAAAAGCAACCTTGCACATGAACAATCAAGTGACTTAGTTTGTGCTAGTCCCTAAGAGAGCTAATTGTGTATGTTTTGAAAGATTTTTGAAATCATTGCACACATTCCTAAAAAATGAAAAAATTTGGCCTCTCTAAAGTTTTTAGTAATGATTTGACTCTGCAACTTTTATGACTCATAGGGGTGACCTCCAATCCCAGTGCACCGAGGTTTTGACACAGTTGGAGAACTTAATCTTCAAGAGCTGCTGGGGAAATTTGACAACCCATAATGAACCACACCTATGGATATTTCTTCCACAAGGACATTTATATAGTGGTTGTCACTACCATGGCAAAAATGGCTATTACCGCTTGAGGTTCCGTCAACGTAATTTTCCCTGTAGAGGGATTGTCTACTACGATTAACCCTCTCTAAAGGTGACTAACTCACAATAGTGTACCATAAGGGGACTTAGCTTCCAAATCCAAGTTTTTGACACCTTTTCACTTTTAGCCCAATCAAATCAGACAGATTAATTTGACACGCTAAACTAAGAGTATCTCTTGAAGATCTATGATATCAACTCCTAGTGATCTATCAACCTCTCCGAAGAAAGGATGCCTCAATCAACAAGTTGAAGATTCATGTATCTGCGAGATACTCAAAGTATCCTCCCCACCTACAAGGAATCTGTTGTAGAGAGGAGTTTCACTAGGAACCCACTCTCTCAAGATCCACGAATAGTTTTCATGAGGCCTAATTCCTATGTGTGTACAGATGTTAATTCCCGAAAGCAAATCTATCCAAAAGAAACCAAAGAGCACAAGGTGGTACACTTAACGCTTTAACTAATGCAAGGTGAGTCCAAAGATGTGGAACATTTAACCCCTCACACAAGCCAAAACGAGTCCACAACTCAGAAACTAGTGAGTTCTAGAAAGCACAAAAAGGTTGCCTAGTGGAACATTTAACGCTTCTATCCTGTAGACCCCTCCCCTTTTAACATGGTGCTGAGCTTGCAACCACAGGGTGGAACGAGGGGTCGGCAGATTAGCGAGTCCAATAACCCAAGATAGCTAATTAGATCTATCACAAGCAACTAGGTCTACTAAATGAAAACTAATGGAGATCACAACCTAGTATCAAATTATGCATGTGTTGTAAAATAAGAACATGGAAGGAAACACACACAAGCTTGACATGAGAGATGTTCATTTTAGGTCTAAATGAAGTGTTATCAGTCAAAAAAATTACCTGGTAATCCTCGCAATGCGTCTTTTCCTTGTTGTACATTTCATTTACACTTGATCACTCGCTCGCAATGAACAAAGCAACAAATTCATGAATGCAATATATGTCAACTCATCCAAAACCAAGGTTAGATCTGAAAATCTAATTTTTAAGAGTGAAAAAGCCCACATCATGCATTGATTCATTGTAAAAAATGAAATGCAAACTATTCATTAAATGGCTTTTTTTTTTTTTCAACTGATATGAATTCAGATCCAAAACTCAAAATATAGAAAAGTAACCCCTATCAAAAATTAGAGAGCTTTCCAAAAATGCAAAATTTTTGAAAAGATCTTTTAATTTGTTCCCTAGGGAGTTGTTTTGTCAAAATAGACCAGTTTTTGCAAATCAAATTATTGACCCATAATATGACCTCTAAAATTGAAACACAAAGAACCAACTCTATTTAAAATTACAAGAGCTTTTAGAAACTGTAAATTTTTTTCAAAAATGTGCTGATTTATGCCTGAAAATGATTTTTTATGAAAAATGAAGAAAATATCATAAAAGCTCGAAAATATTTTGAAAAAGTCTAAAAATTTGACCAAAGCTTCTTGAATATTTCGCCGCCCTACAAAAAAAAATTCAGACCAAAATATGAAACTTTTTGAAAGATATGAGCAAATATTTCAAATCTAGGGTTTCTTTGAGTCTACAAATAGATTTGCACAAAAACCAACAAGCAAAGGTGGGTTGCCCCACGGTGGGCGCCAAAAATGTATGCCTAAAATATGAGCACACTTCTATGAATCATTATATTCAAGATTACTCAAGAATGAGGTCTCAAATGGTGACTCATAGATCTCTAGTCATGGAGTGCAAGAGTTTTGCAATGGAGGCCCTCAGTTTGACCTAGTTCATGCCCATGCAAGTACACCATGAAATGAGAGATTCAAAGATTCAAAATGCATGCAAATAGAGATGAAAACTAATCTATATGATAACAATGTAAGAATAATGCAAAATCTAATCTATGAAAGCAAATATGACTCTAAACTAACATGCAAATGCAATGATAAAAGCCCATGATGAAAGCCATGGGTGCAAGAGAGAATGAGACAAGAAGATAGAAGTTCTCCACAAAAAGCTTTAGCATTCAAAAAATCCTTCTTCAAAAATTGCTCTCCAAACTTGCAGCATAACAATAACATCATCCATCCCTAAAATGAGGAGAGGGCTCTCCCTTATAAAGGAAATTATGGAGGTGAGAGGCTTCTCACAACCAATATGGAATAATAGAGTTTGATCCATGTGAGACGAAATTCCACCAATGAGAAAAGAGGAGTGGTTGAGAAGAAAGTGAAAAGATAAGTCCCACTTAGAAATATGTGCATTTAAGTGTAGAAATTAAATAAAAGAATTTATTTTATTTCTCTTTCATCAACAAGAGATATTTAAGTGGGATTTTTATTTAATTAAAAGGGAGCAAGTTTTTTTAATTAAATAGGAGATATTTAATTAAATTAAAAGAGAGGTTTCCTTTTAATTAAATGGGGACTTATTTTATTTAATTAAAAGAGGAGATTTTCTTTTAATTAAATAAGACTTAGGATAAAATGATCAACCTTAGAAATAAAGTAATCGTATTTGATCAAGAAAATTGATTTGAATTTATTTAATAAAATATTGCAAACCATTGATTCAAGAAATTTGATAAATTGATAAATTGAATAATGGGGGCCCATAGTCTAGGCAACTATTTTAGGGTGTATATAGTAAGACATCTTGATCTTTAGCTTAGATGCTTGAAATCCTTCCTACAAGCACCAAATGCTCTAATACCAATTGTTAGAAATATAGATGGAGTAATTGAGAGGGGGGCAGGTGAATCAGTTACCACACAAAAAATCCATAGATCCCTTAGATGTCTTATAAAATTAGTTACTACTATCACTTGATAGCCACACACAAAAAATGTTGTAACTCGGTAGATGTATGTTAACTTATTATTAATCTTTAAGCATTCACAAATATTTAACATGCATGCATAAAAGAAATAACATGAACACAAGAGACACCAAATTTAATGTGGAAACTCAATATGGGAAAAACCACCAAGTAACTAGCCATTGATTTTCACACTTTTGAAGTGAGCCCTATTAGGATCCAACCTTGTTAAAGGTTACAAAACACACTATTAGGTGTGACCTTGTTAGAGGATTTAGTCACCCTACTAGGAGTGGCCTTTCTAGAGGACTTTAGAACAATTCAATAGAACTGTCCACCTTGTCAGAGGATTTACAAAAATGGTTGTTAAGCCAACTCTATTAAGAGATTTAGAAATCATTGGTACAATGATGAAAAAGTAACAATGAAGTGACCTAAATGAGATGCAACTAAACTTTGCTAATACAGATCTCTATTCTGCTTCACTAGATCCTCTTTGATTGAGTACAACTCTGCTACTCCTCAAGGATATTTGATCCTTCTTTAAAATTTTCTCACACTTTCTTCTTCACACAATCAACTCACTTGCATGCTTGTTTATTACAATTTGGAATTCACAACTTGACCTTCTATTTATACCTTACAAATTGTCAAGTCAGCTCATTTACAAGTTACAATTACCAATAATCATTACATTAGTCGGCTACAATCATTACATGAAGTAATTAAACTTAATTTCCCAAAACAAAGAAATCCTTCATTGGCTGACCTTGCTCGGTAAACATTGCTCTAGAAATGATTTCTAGTGTTATCCAACTAAAGCTCGATAAACACTATGAATTGTGCAAAATCCTTTGGAGACCAAGTGAACTTGATAAACGTTGTCTTCCCTTCTCTAACCTTGTGAGCTCAGGAGAAACTAACTTCTATCAAAAAATAACCGTCGACACCTAGGTGAGCTTAGTAGAAATTATTTTCATAGTGTAACTTTTAGGAACACTTGGTAGACTCTGTAACTCACTTTTCTAACCAACTGAGCTCAGTAGACTCTGTCTGATAACTGATATGACATTTGTGTAACATCAAAGACAACACACAATTGAATAATTTTATCCAATAGTAATTTACTATTATCTTTTTTTCCTTGACTAATCTTTTATCTTCAACTCAATCTTAGATCACTAGATAGCTCATATAAAACTTCACATATATCACTTTTACAAAAAGTTTGTATATAGTCACAATTTGTAATTCATACTTGTGCTTCACTTGCATAATATCTTTTCCCCTATTTTAATACTTCTTATCGCAAAATTTCCTTTCCATAAATACCATGCTTTTATTAAAAAAAAAAATTGGGTCATCTAAGATCATAATTCACTTTTCCAAATTAGAGTAAACATCTAGGATGTTGGCCCTAATTGGACATGTAATTGTTTTGTAAACAAAACAATTCTTTCCTTCAATTATATCATCTTGTTTCATCAAAATATGGTTATCATTGTTCTATATAGTCTATACTAACTTCTAAGGTTATACACATCATCACCAACATGTATACTATCTCCATGTAACTTTCTAGTCATAATATGATGCTAACAACAAGTTATAAACAAAACAATACAATGTTGTAAATGACAACAATTACATATTACTATTAGCCAACTGTCAAAAATCTTCCCCTTTGACATTGATGGTAAAAAAAAATGAAAAATTGGCTAAGTGACAAAAACTTAACAAAGACAACAAGTAAATATTAAATCTATTACAACTTGTTCAACTTTACAATATTTTCTTTTGCAACTACTACTACTTTCCAATTAACTACTACTCCCAATTGTATCTCTCTCCTTTACTATCTAAATTTTCTACTTTCCAATTTTCTTTTACTATTACTCCCCCTTTGACATCAATGAAAAAGGTCAAAATATCAAGATTCTATTAAAAAATCATCCAAAAATGTTGTCCTTGCTTATGTTGATATAATCTTCATGCAATCATCGAAACTAGCCTTCAGACTATCCATACCTTTGGTTCATCTTTCCTTGGTAGACTCAATTGAGGTGAGAATTAAACATAAAGCATATGATGCAATCTCAACTACATTAATATCTGAATACAAATAGTTGGAATATATGTCCTTGGCCTTAAATCTTTCCATTACTTGTTTGTCAACAAAAAATAGTTGTAAAGCAATGCATTCTCTGAAATCTAGTATCCTCTTCAAAATATGCTCCTTCTAAAGTTTTAGTTTCCTGATGTCACTATGAATACTAGTAAATTATCCTTCAAAGTCATCTACTTTGCAAGATGGATGCTAGATCTGGCTAGATAAAGCCTCTAGCTCACTTATCTTTAACTCTATCTAAATATCTATGTTTTTAGTCATCTTCTATGATAGGGTGCACCTAATATACAAATTTTTCTCTCCCTATTGGCATTTCCAAATTTCTTTTATACAAGTATCAAGATTAAGCAAATCATTCTTGATATTTTGACAAATGATGCTAAATAAGTTAGCATCATGGGGAATTTGTGGCTTTGTCTCTGCAACATTCAAAAAAATTGTAAACTCTTTATCAAATAATTTTAGCACAGCTTGTGCTCTTTGTTTAGGATCTGATTCTATCTGTTGAACTACCAATGTATTATATAATCTATCTATCACTTCCATTAATGTTCTCTGTAAACTCTTTGCTTTACTATTCCTCTCAATCAACTTGTTTAGGGATAAGATTAGATTTTTTTTATCATCATCATTAGTAGATAAATTGGTAAGAGAGAGCAAAGTAGATTAACTAGATGGTTTAGTATTATCTTCTCACTATTTCTTTGATGCTTCTTTTGTTCTTCTCCCTTCTTCTTCTTTCTTTTCCTTTTCCTCTCTTTCTCTCTTTTCTTCCAATATTTTCTTTCCATCTTCATCAGTTTTCTTTTTATTCTATTCATCCACAATTCTTCTCTTTTCTTCATCTTCCTTTCTTTTCTTATCTTCCTCAAGAAATTTCTACTTGGCTTCCTATATTTTCTTCTTTTCTTCTTCTAGTAGCCTCTTCTCTTCCTCAATTTGTCTTAACTTATCCTCAATATAATTGGTGTTTGGTACATTAGGTTTGGAACCGCCAAATGGATTGGTATCATCAATGTTAAAGGTAACATTGGTTTGATCAATTTGCATGGTGTCACAATTTACTGAAACTTTTGAGGTTCTAGGAGTTGGAGCAGATGCTATCTATATCAATATTTGACTAATTACTACTATAGTCTCACTTCTTAGTTAATCCTTTTTAGCAATCATAAATAGAAATGGTCTCAGTTTATTCCTTAAGTATGGTGTAAGGTTATTCAACAATATTTTGGTTTCATCTTCCTCGTCATTCTTGCAAATGGTTCTAAGCATAGACATCCAAAGTTCAAGGTCTTCTTCCCTTGTAGGAGCCTTCTTCTCAATGAATCTCTCATAGACTTTTTGGTTAATGATGCTCTCAAGATCCTTTAGTTTTAGATTGTTTGCCACAATATATCTCACAATAGATATATCAATATTATCCTTCTCAAAATTATTGTATAAATCATAAAACTTGTTCATCTAAACTAAGTTACCTTGATTAGCAATTTTTGTATTGATCATTTCTATCGTCAACTTCCAAGGTTGCCAAGCCTTTCCTATCACTTGCTTAGGTGAAGTCACCTTTTTTGCTTGCTTGGTTTCTTGTTCCTCATCTTCTTCATCACTAGAATCAATTGTTAACAATGTTTTCTATATTTTATCTAGTCTAGTGGCCTATTGTTTAACTCTCTTTGTCTTAGTAGACATTACTTCAATCAATCTCTCAAATTTTCTTTTAGGTTCACTAGGTTGAACATTAGAGACAATTGCATACAAAATGCTCTATTATGAAGATGTCCTAGCAACTGATACTGATATAGGTTGTATGTTTAGTATACTTGGCTTCATTTTCTATCTCACTACCTCAAATTCACTCTCTATCATTCCAGCCTTTGATAGTGCCTTCTTCATTATAGATTCTACTTTCTTATGTGATGCCTTCTCTAAGGTTGCTTGATGAGTTATCTGTCTGATCTCATCATGTATGTGCCAAATCTATGCTCTACTTTGTGTCTGTCTAAATTGAGTAACAAATCAACATAACCAATTGCTATATCATCATTCAATTCATAGCTCAAGGGATCAAGAAATGTCTCCCAAGGTTCCACTATTTGAATATAGGTATGATTTGTATCAACCTAAATACAAATATCTTCCTTCAATCTATCCACAATTTTATGTGCAATTCTAAATATTTGTTTCATTTCATTTTGAAATTTCCTCATTATTAGATAGCCACTATCTAATATCTTTTCTATAGGGTGCCTTCTACATAGTTCTAAAATATTCTCCATTTTGTATCTATCACTACTCTTATGTTTGCGACTGATAAGAAACAAAATCTTTTAAGTACATGAAAGAATATGCGTTTTATCAATGAATGGAATCTAAACACACCATTCTTTATCCTCTTGATCTTTTCTAGGTTTTCTAGGAGTTCCATTCTTAGTATTTCACTAAGATTCACTTTCTTTTTCTCTATACATATCTTATCTACTACATAAATGAATCCTGCTGAAATTTCATCAATCTTAGAACTTGCACAAATAAAATAAGTAATAATTCTACTTAGAAATCTCACATCATTTTGATTGATGGTGCTGATCACCATAGCCTTTCCATTGTATACTACTTTAGTATAGATTTCAACTTTTTTCTTTACCAATTTCTCACCTATAGGTACACTACTTCATTTACTAAGGCTAGTGACCTCATGACTAAGGTTGGCAAGAATGTCAATTACATTATCTTGCATCCATAGTTTACCATCATTTATTCTACTCAATATGATTTATGTCCATTTATCTATGTATAACTCATGGTAGAAGTGATACTTAAACAAGTCTAATTCCCTTAGATGTTCAAATCTGGGTTTCATAGTCATGTCATGGTTGACAACCAATTGATTCAAACTTTCTACATCTTCAAGATAAATTACATTGTTCAAAGTGATAGATAATGCTACATCAGGGTTTCCTTTAGTAGGTTTTATAGAAATAATCTTTAACTTAGGTTTGTCCTCATTCTCAACATTGTGCACTAATGACATATATAGGATTTTATTAATTATGAACTTTTATTGAACAAATTTATGAAAAAATGATAAAATACCTCTTTCCAAAAATTGGGTTTTCTTTGAAATCACTCTAACAAGTCACTTTTGAATGTTGTTCACTTAGGATGTATTCACAATGAAGTGAAAATCAATTTTTGTCTCTATTTATTCAATCAACTTGAACTTGCATTAATTGCATACTTTGTAAATATGAAAAAGCTATCAATTACCTTCTATACTCAAATAACTACTCAAGATCATCTATCTAATCTTCATATGTCACCCGAGATTTACTATAGCCTTCTTTCATCATGAAAAACTTCCTCAAGACTTTGCATCATGAAATTCTCTATAAAAACATACTTTTCATCTTTTATTATAGAATTAACCTTTACTATAATACTAGTAACTCTGAATTCCTTCATATCTTGTTTAGATGAGCTCCAAATTATAAGTGATCTTAGGTACCATCTAATCATAACTAGATACAATTTTTTCCAACTTTGCTACCTCTAATTTGGTCTCTAACTAAAGTTCTCAAATTCTAATTTTGTGAACAAACTTAATTCAACTTAATTGAATCAAACTCAACAATTGACTTTATTCTTCCTATCTCACAATCATCTAACTTTTCTTTTGAGATAACTACTCCTTTCACAAATGCTTCATTAAGTTCTTCTTGAAGTGCACTCACAATTTTTCTGTGTTCTTTATTGTCTCTTCTAGTTCTGGAGTTCCTTTCCTAGTTTCTTCTCTCATTCCTTTTGTTCCTAAAGTTTCTATAAATTTTGTAATACTTTATTGTGTGCTTGAAGTTCTTGCATAACTAACATATAGCTTCTCTACTTCTAGGATTTTGTTGATCATCAAGTGCATGATAATTTTGAGCAATGTGTCCTAAGTTGCTACACTTAGAATACATGATTTGTCTTTTGTTTATATAAGATCATCCTTCTCTCGAAGTCCTTTCATTAGATCTTCTTCTATCTATAGGGTTAGTATTTCCAAGCATTCTACTATTTCTTCTATCATTATCATACTTAGGTTTCCTACAATCAATTGCATTATGACCCATACCATGACAATTATGACAATAAAAGTCCTTAACATGATTAAATGACTTACTAGTATAATATCTTTTCATATGACCTATTTGGTTACATAAAATTCCCTTACCTCTAAATTCATACCTAGTTCCCTTAGGAGTCTCGACATACTTTGGTTCACCAAAGATTTCAACTTCCTTGTCTTGTATAGCTTCTTTAGGTTTCTCAAAAGATTGACTAGATTCAATCTTACCATCAAATTTTTTTATATCTATCAGATCTGATCTAATCTCAGGTTTCTTTGTAGATATGTTAATTATATAACCAAGACCAATCTTATCATAAGTACGCCTCTATATTAACATAGAATCATCAAGCTTTTCTCTACTAGAATAAAGCTTCTCAACCTACTACTTACACTATGTTAATTCACCCTTCATAATAGTACTGTACTTATGGAGTTCTTCATGGTGTTCTTTAAATATTTTAAACTCAAATATTCTCTTTTCTAGAATTGCTCTCAGATCTACATTTTTAGTCTTCAAATTAGATTCAACTTTGCTAGGATCATTTCTCAAAGTCAATTTTAGATTTATAATCTTCAACTCATGCTTCAAGATCTTATACTTTGAATAGTCATCATCACTAGTTCCAAATTTAGTAGATTTAGGCTTGGATTTGAGATGTTCAATCTTTTCCTTCAATTGACCAATGCATACTTTGGAGTCTTCATATTTGTCCTTTAGCTTATCTCTTTCTTTAGTAAGGAGATCAATTTGTTCAAGAGCTTCTTCAAGGTTCTTCATCAGCTATTCCATGTCCATAGGGATCTTACTTAAGATGTTAAGCCTCTTCAAAGTAACTGTACTTTGATACCAATTGTTAAAAATAGGGATTACTAAAAGGGGGGCGAATTAGTAATGTACAAACTTTAGTTGCCAACTGGATATTATTACTTACTTTAAACCATGCATAACAAAAGAATAAAGTAATGTTAAATAGTAACAAAAACAATGTACAAAGATAACTCATAACACCATATTTTGTTAACTAGGGAAACCCTGGCCAAGAGAAAACCTCGGTGGGGATGATATCCACTAGATAATATACTAATATATAAGTTCCTTGTTAGAGGATGGACCATGTTAAGAGTCAATGAGCAGATTTAGTATAAGCAGTCCTTGTTAGGAGACTTTGAATCACTATTATGAGATTCCAACCTTGTAAGGAGTTGTGGAATAATTTATGCAAGAAGAATCCACTACCCAAACATGAAATCTCAATTACAAGAAGAGCTCACTAGTCAAAGAAGTAATTTACTTCAACTCCATCTTGGATCACTAGATAGCTCATATAAAAATTTGCATATAATTATATATGGCTCTCACAAAAATTCACATCTTGTCACAATTCATAGTTCATAATTGTACTTCACTTGCATAATAGCTCTTCCCTCTTTTTTACACTTCTTATCAAAAAATGTCCTTTGCATAAATACCATGATTTTACATAATTTTTTTTTGGGTTGGCTAAGACCATAATTATATTTTCCAAGTTAGAGTAAACATCTAGGATGTTGGCCCTAATTGGACAAGTAATTTTTTTGTAAACAAAACAATTCTTTCCTTCAATTCCATTATCTTGTTTCATCAAAATATGATTCTCTCTATTTTGTATAGTTTGTACTAACTTTCAAGGTTATACACATCATCACCAACATGAATACTATCTCCATGTAAATTTTCTAGTCATAATATGACATCAGCAACAAGTTATAAACAAAACAATACATTGCTATGAATCGAATTCTATACTTAGACAATTTTCTAATTACCAAACAATAAGTATCTTTAATTATGAGTTTTCCTATTATCATGTACATTATGTGTTGCCATAAATGACAAAAATTACATATCACTATTAGCTAATTGTCAACTGCAAGAATTTAGCTTAGGGTAAAATTCACCCAAGACCAAGGAACTCAAGCATAAGCACAATAGTAGACCAAAAGAGTATGATCACAATGAAAATATGATATTAATTAAATATGGATGAGAGTATGCTAAGAGTACCTATATATAGAGGCCTCTAGAATGCTTCTAGAATGTATAGTAATTAGAAAGATGATAAGTCATACAACTAGGCACATGTCCACTAGATATGGGTATCCTCTATTAAGCACAAAAGTAAGCGTGATGATGAGAGGATAAGCCTAAAAAGGTGTAGCACACAAAATAATGTTGTAGAAACCATGTGCTAAATTAAAAGTGTGAATAACTATTTTGTCTACATGAAAACTTAGTTAATTATGCAAACTCTAGTGTTGCAGACACCATGTGTTGAATTAGAGTTGCTTACTCCAGGATTGTCAACATGATAACTCATAAGAGTACACAAAATCCTAAGTGTCTCACCTAAGAAATAATAAAATAATACATTAACCTAAGTAAAATTAAGTATAAATAGTAAATACTTATTTACAACAACACCCCCCCTTGGCCTAAGTGCAACTTAGGCAAATGCACTTAAGCTTATGAAAGCTAGAATGAAATGCATTATGGGTCCTGGCTACTAGGTCATGTCAGGTACCCATGTACATAATGAAATGCAATCTCTCATAAAGCTAAGAAAGAGGGAAAACCTCATCGAAAAAACCCTCCCCCAAAAAGAAAGATGAAAAAACTATATGCATGGACTGATAGAGTAATCAAGACCCCCCCCCCATAATCAAGTATATAAAATAGAGAAATATGAGAAGAACACAATCCAAAAAGAGGAAAAGGTCTCCCCCACAAGAGAGAAGAAGAAGAGAGACAAGGTAGTCCCCCCCCCCCCCCAAATGTAGAGTGCCAATCAGTGATAGCTGCTCTAATGTAGAATCTAATCCAATACTATAGAATAATGTTCCTCCCCTTTGGAAGAAACAATATCATAGGTATATAAGAGATGCTTCCTCTATGTGTAGAAAGAATCTTGATGATCAATTATTCCTCTAAAACTTGCTCAACTATCCCTATGTTGATACTGACTATCACCCCTTCTAATGCTGTTGAAAAGAAAAATGTTAGATCTTGCAAGGATGGATGTAGAACCTATCTCAAAGAACCTACTATCTCCTCAAATGATAAAAAGACTTCTTGCAACTGATGTACACAAGGATCCACAATCACATCAACCTATGAAGATCAATCATGTAGAGAATGGACATGAAGGTCAAAGTGAGTCCTCACAATAATTGAAGAAGGATCTTCTTCATCAAAGAGAAGATGTATATTATCAATGATGTCTTCCAAATTTGCTATGTCTGACTCCACAAACAAGCCTAAAATGTTTGCCAAGAAGTCATCCTCTGATGCTAGAGCTAGAAGACTAGGTGTAACCTGTTGTGTTGGACCTATCACTATGGCAATATATGCATGTGGAGTATGCTGATGTCATGAAATCTTTCTGCAACTATCAATAGAACCCCATGAATTTGAATCTATTGAAGCACTATCACTAGTGTCACTATTAATTTCCATAGTGTATGAAGTATAGAGAGGATTAGGGGATAAGTTGGGTGAACTTTCCTCAAAGTGTACATTCCTCTCTATAAAGATCTCATGAGTCTCATGATCCATAAGTCTATATGTCTTAACATCATCTTCATATCTGATGAAAGTACAAGGCCTAGGTGGTGGTGCATTGTATCCCTTAGAAGATATGTTTTCCCATGCTAGAGAATTGAAAGCTCTAAAGTGACTCATAGCTAGTTTTCTACCACACCATGCATCAAAAGGAGTCTTGCCACCTAAGGCATTATAAGGAGACCTATTAAGAATGTGATTGGCATTGCTGATTGCCTCGACTTCAAGTGTAGGATCAAGAGACTTGGCTTGTATCATGCAAATTTCCATTGACTAAAGAGTTCATATCCTCAGTGCTGCAACATCCATCTTATGCAGCCTAATGTGGGTAAATTTTGAAGATTAATTCCCTCAAGTTTGCAAAAGTCTTTAAGCCTTTTATTCACATATAGGCTTTCATTTTCCATTCTAAGAACTTTGATGGCTTTCCTTGATTTCTATTCAAGATGAGTCTTGAAGGCTGGAAACTTGTCCAATACTTCATTCTTGTGATGAAGAAAGTAGACCCAAGTATACTATGAAAATTCATCAATGAAAGTAAGTATCTAGTGACCTTGGTTGATTGATGCCACTATAAAAGGACCTGCTAGTACCATGTGAACCATCTACAGAACAACTAGTGCTCTTGAAGGTTTCCCTTTATGTAAGTTCTTCTCTAGATGCATATAACATTGAACATGTTGAACATTCACTATGGGAAATTTTATTGTAGGTAGACCTTTGAACATATTGTTTGAGAAAATTTGCTAAAGATAGTGGAAGGCAAGATGTCCATACCACTCATGCCATAATTTGGTTTGTGAATTGGATTGATTTAACAAGGCTTGTGAAGGAGACTTGGGCACAAATTGGGAGAAAGAATACAACCTTTTGTCATGATTAAATTTCCCTACTACAACCAATGAGTCATCTTTTACACTATGCACATTTACTGAGTTAGGAAGGAACTCAACTTTATGGCCATCTCCAAGGTGAGCAATTTGGTAAATTGAGAGGAGATTAGAACATATTTTTGGAACATATAAAACATCTTTGAACTCTCCATTTTCCATCTCCACATTTCCTTTCCCTTAAACTTCCATTTTTGCATCATCTTCTACAAAGATGTGTAGTACATTTGACTACTTCAATGAAGAAAAATCTCCTTTTGAAGAACCCATATGATATGAGCCACCTAAGTCAAGAATCCATTCTGTTGAAGAACTTGAATTTTCCATGAGTGCTTGCCCTTTTCCCTTCAAATCTAAAGATGAGGATTCTTTCTCATTATAAGCATTAGGTAGTGGAACATTGTGTTTCTTCATGGTGGTCATCAATTCATCAATATTTTTATGATAACACTCATGTTCATCATGATCCAACTTCTTGCAATAAGCACACTTTTTTTCTCCTTATTGGTGTCCCCCTTCCTTTTTGAATTCAAGGAAGAATTGTATTTTTGATATAATTGTGGCATTATCTTTTCTGCATCCTTTGATTTGTTATTCTTCCACTTCTTATTCTTGTCCTTTCACCTTATTTGAAGATTGATTAGCTAAATTTTGAGAACACTCATTATTTGCCACCAATGCCTTTGACTTGGGTGAACTGAGAATCCCCATTGATTTCAAATTATTTTCTTCTTCATCCAACAATATAGCATAGCAATCAAAAGGGACATTCTGATAGGAAGACCCTAATGTGGTCTTTGAGGTGTTATAAGAAGAAAAAAATGTCTAGTACACAAATGGAAACTTATTATGAATGAGATAGATTAACCTATCATCTTTAATAGGACTCCCACAATCATCAAGCTTTTTTCTTAATTCATTAAACTTTATGATGAAATCCTATATGGAATCAAATGCCTTGGGATCTAAAAAGATAAGCTCATCTTAAATTTTGGAAACATCTTCCTCAAACACTTTACCATATAGGTTTTAAAGGGTATCCCAAGCTTCCTTGGATGTACAAGACTTCTGGATCTGATATATGATCTTCTCTTTGACCCCCAAACAAATATCACCTAGGGCTTTCCTATCCATTGTTTCCCAAGTAAAGATGTCACTTGTAAATACTTGATCATCTATTGGTCTAGTAAGGGTACCATCTACATAATTAGAAACTCCTTTGTGCATTAAATGACACCACATTTTAATGGACCATGTAGCATAGTTATGTCGAGTTAATTTTGGAAACTTAAAATGTCCCATGATGTAGAAAATACACAACACCAAAAACACCCCCTCATTTCACTCAATCAAGAAATCCCCCCCCAAAAAGATGCTTTTGGCACTTTATATGTAGTGCATTTACATTGACCATTTGCCAATTTTGGCCTTAGTGGAATTCTAATTTTTCCTTTTTACAACATCCTTATGGAGTTTAAAACTAGAAAATTACAATGTATCTCAGATATACTACAATTCTGAAGCTATATCAAAGCATTACAATGTAGAAAAGGACCTAATTCTGAAAGTGATACTTTTCTCCATACAACCCTATAATCTATTTGTAGATCTAGAAAGTAGAAAAAAAATAATGCACTTTCAAACAAATCAAAACCTATTTTTGAGTCTAGATGAGCTCATCTAGAGCAACTAAATTCGCAAAATGTAGGATTGGATAGGTATAATCACAAAAAGATTCAATTTCTAACAAATCCATACACCAAAACTAGAAAATAGTTGCACTACTTAAAATTTTAGGAAATTCTACCCAAAATTAAAAAAATCACACCAAATTTGGAGTCCGAATGACTATGATATGGCCTCCCAAAGTCAAACTATTAAATTGAAAATCAATCTAGAGAGGAGTTGAATAAGCAAATGATGTGGTTAAATTTGATTATCATAAAACCATCACAGTACTTCAAATTTCTCCCTTGATGATGGTTAGATGGTCATCATTTTTAGGATAGTGGACTACTGACATTAGCATACTTGAGCCCTTTGATGACATGGTAGTGATTAATGATGATATCACCTTGTATAGAAAAGTATAGAGTGCCATATCTCACCATACAAATTTGGTGACATGTTGAGGTCACTATATTGGATGTGTTGATTGTGTCCATAGTAGTAGGTTTTGTTGTGTCCACATGGCAAGACATGAGTGGAGGTTTTGTGTCGTGTGAGTGTCTATAAAAAGGTCATGTTGCATAGGGAGAACCATCAGAGGGCAATAGCAGTGTTGCCAAATTTTTTGCCAATTTTAATTTGTGGCAAGGGACATTAGTCCCACATCAACCATGAAGGTGGTATAAAAAAATTTTAAAAGGACTTTTTCATCGATGGCAAAGAACAAACATGGAGCCCACTAGATTTTTGGAGGATTTTGAGAGTTTCTCACCAGTGAGTGGGTGTACTTATTGGATTTGAACACTTGAATTGTATTCCAATGCCAAATTATGTGTGGTCATGGCCACTAAAAATTTGGAATATGATGCCTACTAGAATTTGGATGTCTACCAATTAATTAAATGGAATATTTCAAATTCATAGGGAATATTCTATACAGGAGCTAGGGTGTCACTGCCCAGTTCTTGTAAAGAAAAATTCTCTAGAGGGGCCTATAAGGCCAAAAAAATTCTAAGAAATACCCAATTTGAAAATAATGTAGAGAATAAAAAAATCTACAAATTTAAAACAATTGAAATGTGCAATTCTAATAGATCATACCAAATTTGCAAATTGGGCATTTGGGTATCAGTTTGGAAAAAAAATTGCCTCAAAATTGACTTTGGCCTAGCATAGGCAAATTTATAGCTGATTTTCACCAAATTGACATTCTAGATGCAATGATGAGGTCTCTTTTGGCACTAGATGCCCTAATTTCTATAAATTCTCTAGATTTGGGTCGAGGTGTTGAAGCAAGAAAGGTCTTGAATGGCTATGTGAAGAGAATCTCCCTCAACTCTGATACCATGTAAGAATTTTCCTTAGGGAAAAATTCACCCAAGACCAAGGAACTCAAGCAAAAGAACAATAGTAGACCAAAAGAGTATGATCAAAATGATGATATGATATTTATTTAATATGGATGAGAGTACACTAGGAGTGCCTATATATAAAGGCCTCTAGAATGCTTCTAGATTGCATAGGAATTAGCAACATGATAAGTCATACAACTAGGCACATGTCCACTAGATATGAGTTATCCTCCATTAAGCATAGAAGTAATTGTGATGATGAGAGGATAAGCCTACAAAGGTTTAGCATGTGAAATAATGTTGTAGACACCATGTGCTAAATTAGGAGTGTGAATAACTATGTTGTCTACATAAAAACTCAGTGAATTATGCAAACTCTAGTGTTGTAGACACCACATGTTAAATTAGAGTTACTTACTCCAGTGTTGTCAATATAACAAGTCATAAGAGTACACAAACTACTAAGTGTCTCACTTAAAAAATAATAAAATAACGCATTAACCTAAGTAAACTTAAGCAAAGTGTAAATATTAAATACTTATTTACACCAACATCAACACCTCAATAAGACTTAAAGATGTGAAAAATATAATTAAAAACCATAACAAGATACACATATAGAATAACACCATATATGTGAACTAGGGAAACCCTTGAATAAAGGGAAAACCTTTGTGGAGATGGTACCTAGAAAATGATGTACTAATATAAATACTCCTTCTAAGTAGATGGACCCTATTAGGATTCTATAACAAAATTCAATATATATCAATCCCTTTTATGAGACTTTGAATCACTGTTAGGAGTTGTTCCAACCCTGTTAGGAGTTGTAGAAGGTAGATGGACCCACTATCCAAATGATCTATGTATTATTCATTGCAAAATAATAGAATAGAATTATATTTCCTTCCTCTTTCTATGTGCCTTCCTATTTCTCTATGCTATTAACTAAACCTTTTCTCCATCTGATCTTGATATCAGATCATGAACTCAACATCTATTAATCTCTTCAATCACTTACTTGCATTCACCAAAAATTGAACTCCTTTTTGTAGTTCCTTGATTAATTTGCATATAATAATTGATTAAACTTCCAAAAAAATAAAGAAAACATATTTTCTTTATACCCTATCTTCAAAGTAGCTTCTTGAGTTGGCCTTGGGGCTTTCCTAATTAATTATAATAAGATGACTAATTAATTCACAATTACAATAACACTATTGGCTCATAGTATATATAAAAATTCACATGTGCAACCTTAGGACTTGTACACTTGCTGACATCACCATCAAACAATCCTTGATAACTGGCTAACCATGCATCACAAGATTATATCTATGCTAGAAGATATAACAGGATAATCAAAAACTACTCCATGCACTCTGTCTTTGCAGTGCTCTTTGTAAATCACTTAGATCTTCTGTACATATTTGACTTAGACTCTATGCATTTAACCTCATCATTAGGACAAAATCTACAACATGTCCTTAAATAAACTTCACTTGTACATCAAAACTTTGTCCAAACAACTATGATTTTTTTCTATTAATCTGCCAGTCTTCACAAACTTCTTGCTATATTGACATTAATGACAAACATGATCACAAATGCAACATGTCAATACTCTCCAATGCTTAGGATACTTCTCCAAAGGAATACCATCAGAATTCACGTTAATAATCTCCCCTATTGACATTGATGGCAACATAGATGAAAAATATCTAAATTCTAATAATACCAAACAATACTCTGTTGCTACTATTGCTATTATTATCTTTTCAAATCCCCAACATCAATCAAATATGAAATCGCTCTAGAACACAAATTGTTCTATATGTTCATGTTCTAAATGTCCCCTATAGAGATATTCATGAATCTCTCTAAATCCCCTAATGAAGTAGAGATTTTTATGCACTCTTCTCCCCCATACACATTGAGGAGATGCTTTTCATGTGCTCTTCTTCCCCATTGACATCAATGAAAAAAGACCTCATTATGTCAAGTGTTGCTCAAAGACTTTAACTAGCTCACGTGTCCAAAGGAAAAATTCAATACCAAATACCAAGAGTCCTAATTAATGACTCTTCTCATCATAGATATTACCCCATACAGGAAGCATCAATTTTTAGTCCAATCAAACAATAGTGCTCTATACCACTGGACTAATGTAATCTCTGCATCATCTACTTTGAAGTAGGTAGGAGCATAACCCCAAGCACACATCTCAAGTACTCAAATCTATATTTAGATAAGGGCATTATAAAGATATTTGTAATCTAATCTTTAGTAATTACATAGTCCAATCTAATCTCCTTTTCTACTACTTTTTTCTTTCAAAGCATCATACTTAATAGATATATGCTTATTCCTAGAATACAAACAATATTCTTAGATATACTATACTTCTGTTATCATAGTATATGATAATAGGTTCAAATTTTTTTATCCTAATATCCTTCAGCATCTACTTCATCCACATAACATGATTACAATTATTTTTTACTACTCCATACTCTACCTGAGTTGTATTCTATAAAATATAATCTCGTTTCTTGCTCAGCCAAGAAACCAATATTCCTTCAAGAAAGAATTCTCAACCACTAGTGCTCTTTCTGTCATCCATACCACCTATCCAATCTGCATTACTATATGTACATAGAGTAAAATCATTCAACTTATCATACCATATGCCATAATCATATGCTCCCTTCAAATATTTGAATATCCTTTTTACTATCACATAATGAAACTCCTTAGGATCAGCTCAAAATCTAGCTAAAACCCCAACTATATTTTCTATATCTAGTTTGGTGTGAGTTAGATATTGTAAACCCCCAATCATGGATTGGTACTTCTTTTTCTCAACTATAGGTGTCTCATCTCTGCTAGATAACTTGTGATCAGTTATCATTGGTGTACCAATAGGCTTACACATTTCCAAGCCAAATATCTTCATGAAGCCTTTTAAATACATAGCTTATGAAATAAAACTTCCATCACCATTTTGTACAAACTACAAAAATATGAAAAACTTCATTTCGCCTATCATAGTCATATCAAACTCATTCTTCATTTCTTTAGCAAACTTATCACTTGCTTCGTCATTACCTCCAAATATTATGTCATCAATAAAAATTACTATTATTAAAACATCATTTTCTATTTCTCTCAAATGCAAGTTACTATCTATCATATATTTAGAAAATCCAAGATTTAACAAACAGTTGTCCAACCTTGCATACCAGGTTCTAGGTGCTTATTTCAAACCATATAGAGCTTTCTTTAGTTTGCATACCATATCCTTTTCTTCTCTAAAAGATAAACCTTCAATATGCTCAATGTATACTTCTTCTTCAAGTTCTCCATTTACGATGGTTGGTTTGACATTCATATGATACACTTTCAAGGTATTTTTTAGTGTCTAATATTCATAAATTGGCTAATTTTAGAATTTTTTGGGTAGTAATTTACCTAATAATTTAAGATTTGACACACCCTAAATTGTTATAGTTTTATAAAATTTAGTTCTAAAATAGTTTAAATTGCTCAATAATTTATTTTATTGAAAATTTAAACTCAAATATTTGCCACAAAATTCGTTACATGATTAGATTTGAGTCATCTAAATATAATATATTCTTGGAAAAATTAAATTGAAATGACCAATAATTATCATAATTATTAGTTACTTTAGGGATATATTACTAATATTTAGTTTTCCTAATGATTTAAGGTACATGTAATGACCCTAAACATATTCCACAAGGTAAAAAAATGTTTAATTTTGATTTTTAATATTCCATGGTGATTAATGAAGTTCCTATTGTTATTGAGAGTAGTCAATATTTTATATGAAAAAATTATGATTCAAAAATAATTGCTACATTTAATAATATTTATAATTAAACATTGAGAGATTCGCCAATAAAAATAATTTTATATATATATATATATATATATATATATATATATATATATATATATATATATATATATATATATAAAGGTAACTTTCTTAGAGTTTACCTTGTACACTTTGAATTTCTTATTATCTCCATAAGCCAAGAACATTGTTACTACTTCCATTTTGGCTACAATAGCATAAGTCTCTTCATAGTCTATTCCTTCTTTTTGTGAATATCCTTTGTAGACAAGTCTAGCCTTGTTCCTTACACCTTCACCTTGCTCATTCATCTTATTTCTAAATATTCATTTGGTTCCAATCAAATTCTTGTCTTTAGGACTTGGAACTAATTCCCATATTTTATTCTTCACAAATTGATCTAATTTTTCTTTCATTCCTTGAATCTAATGGTCATCTTTACATGCTTCATCCATACTCCTAGGTTTAACTTGAGAAACCAAAGATATTTTACATACTTCTTCATTTACATAACTATTGTTTCTACTCACAATTATTTATTCATGAGGATGATTCTTTAAAATACTTCTAGTAGGAGTTATCGACTCAACTCTTTCTTCTACTCTAGGCTGAAATCTTTGATCTTCAATTTGATTCTCATTCTGCAAATCATTGTTAGTCTTAATGATAAATTTCACATTTTCATGTTTAGCCTTTGGATCATCAATTTTTACCAAATCTTTCTCTTCTACTACTTCCTCTTTCTTAACCAATTTAGGCTCGCTCATTATCTTTAATCATTGTTATTCTAGGATCTTTCCATACATGCTCTACATTATTCATCTTCATCGAAAAGTGTAACTCTTTCTAGTTTTTCTTATTATCTTAGGACTTGTAGATAAAAAATGACCAAACTTTGTGCATGTCCAACAAAACAAATTTATAATTTTTAGCTCTCTTTCCATAAGAAGATCAATACCTTTAGATTTGGATTTGTCTTTACTTGTGCCTCTATTCTTTTGTACTTGTTAGAGTTTTAGGTGAATCTACAACACCCCCAGGATCAAATGAAAGACCAATATAATTTCTACAAGAGAATGGATTAAGACAATTGCATGAAGATGCAAGAAATCTATTATTGATAATGCACTTGGTTGACATCTATTGAATTTATTTAAAATGTGCTTATTAGGCTTCCTTATATAGGAGAGGCAATAAGAGACAATGATAAGGAGAAGATAAGTTATCACTCACACAACGTGGAATCACATGTCCACCAAAGGTGTCCTCATCCTCTATTATACAATGAAGTATGTGCAATGATGAGGATGATAATGTGATAATTACACTAGAGGTGGAATGAGATAACAACTATGATCACCTAGAGTGGAATTCTCCTACACCATGTGTTTAATTAAGGTGCAAACTCCCAAGTATATCAATCAAAAACTACTATTCAATGCATTATCCTAAGTAAGATTAAGTAAGTGTAATTAGTGAATATTTAATTACACCAACAATATTCAAAAAAGGATTATGATTCTAGAAACTCAAGCTCTGTTCTTTACACAAATATGATTACACACCAAGAATATCCATCTTCTAGGTGCCAAAATTTCCTCTATCTAACTTAGGACTATCTTATTTAAAATGACTCACCATAGGTCTCCCAAAGATGTTAAGCTTTCATATCAAGGACCTAATTCTTTGATACCATTTGTATAATATATAGTCAACCAATATAACTAGAGGGGAGGGGAGTAGTGGTTAGTTATCCAACTATTATCATAATTATCAACCTTAATCAAACTAAATAATATAATTAGAAATCACAACAAGATACACATGCATAATAACACTAGATATGTTAAATAGGGAAGCCATTGATCATAAGGAAAGCCTTAGTGGTGATGGTACCCACAAGATTATGTACTAATATAAATATTCTATGTTAAAGGATGGACCCTATTAGGAGTCTATAAAAAACATTCAATACATATTAATCCATGTTAAGAGACTTTGAATCCATATTAGGAGATTCCAATGTCCCTATTATGAGTTGTAGAAGGCAGATGGACCCATTGTCCAAACAAGTTCAAGGGAAAGACCAATGAACTCACTATCCAAATGATCTCTGTATCGTTCATTACTGAATAATATAGAATTTTACATCCTTCCACTTTCTCTTTCTTGTCAACAAGACCTTTTCTTCTTGTGGTCATGTTACCATATTATGAACTCAGCATCCAATAATCCCTTAGATCACTTACTCACATAAATTCTATGCTCCTTTTTACACTTCCTTGATGACTTCACATATAATAATTGATCACACTTCCAAAAAAAGAAGGAAAACATCTTTTTTTTATATCCTACTTTTCAACTAATTACTTGAGTCAGCCTTTTAGCTTTCCCAATTAATTATAAAAAGATGATTCATTAATTCAAAATTATAATGGCACTATCAGCTCATAGTATATACAAAACTTCATGTTTATATTAGATTGGTTTTAAAAAATGAGTGTCTATACACTTAAGTTATTTCTAATTTATGTACTTAATTCATGTCAAACAAGTATTGCATGGAAAACATAACATGATAGATTGTGCATGCCAATCCACTCAAGTTTCAAGTAACTAGTAAGTGTCGAGTCACTCAAGAGCCAAGTAGATAGTATGTGTTGAGTCATTCAGATGTTGAGTTATAACATTGAAGTTGCATCTGACACCAAGAATCAAGAATTTCAGATGCTAAGTTATACAGTTTTGACATTATTGTTTGTGATGGAAAAAACTTCAATCTAAACCATTTTTGGGCCCACTTAAGGATTATTTTTCTATATATTTTATATGAATGGATATTTATTTTGAATCCCTATATAGTACATGTATCAAATTAGAAAAAGGGAAGGATTAAGTGGCAATATGGGTGAATCACAATCATTGATTCATACCTAGTCCTAGGTCACCTAGGTATTCTTATGGAGGACAAACCCTAAGAATTTTACGAATGTGAAAGTTGAAAAGAGAGAATTTTTTTATGCACAAGAAAGAGCATTCACATGATTAAGGAGTTGTGATTTGAAATAGATTGCAAAATCTCCTAGAGAATAAAGAGAAGGAATTACAAGACAATAGAGATACATTTGATTAGTAAAGATCAAGTACACATCATGAAGGAGGTGATCTATCATTAGGCAACACAATGCTAACCAAAGGATCACTTTCAAGACATTCTAACAAGTGAATTAGTTAATTCTCTTAACAAAGTAGTCTTAATAGGCTATTGCAAATCCTCCAGTAGGGTCCTTACTTCATTGTAAATTGAAGTCCTTTAATCAAGCACACTTCTTGTTGAAAGAATGAATGTTGATGATATTCCTATGGGGGTGTATTGTAGAAACATGATTAGATCATTGTAATTATGATACATTACATTCATAGCAGTGTTTATCATGGATGTCAACATAGTAGTTTTCTATGGTATCTGATAGAAGAACAATGGTAAAGATCAAGTTGGTACAAAAAAATCATTAAGTATTTTCACTAGTTAAAGGGAGGTTATACTATGTATCCAATATATGTAGCTAACCTCAAAAGCATAAGATATTAAGTATGGGAGAATTTATGTAAGTTTTAGTGAAGACTATTCTAAGATAGAGTTTATGAAGGCATGTTCTAGTAAAATTGTTATATCTCTTAGCAAATTTTCTATTATGACAAGCCAAAGTTAAAGATGTAAAGAAGACATGTAGGAGATGATGTGGCTAAGCTTTCTCATCATAATTTTACGTGTACAAAAAGTTATTAAAGTTACAAGTTGGAAGATTAATGTTATCTCTAAGTGTAACGTGTTCTTAATATGGTCCTCTAATAATTAATTGAGAAGGTGTAATAGTTGACTCAAGGAATTATTTTATGGATTCAATATAAAGGAAGGAAATTTTTCTTTATCATGTATGGATGAGGTGAATGATTGTAAGCATCACAAAGATTGAAATGCAAAGATAAGTAGAGTAGATAAAAGGTGAAGGAAACTTTGTTATTGAGGTTTTATTGTGTGATCAAAAGTTTGATACTTGGATTCAAGGTTCATGACCTAGTCTACAAGGTTTGACAGTGATTGGTCCAATTGATAGGACAAAGGAAAGACGTTAAAGTATAGTACACAAAATTATTCTACAAGGAATAGTTGAGAGGTCAGTTGGATAGTGAGTTCAGTGATCTTTCCCAAGAAGCTATTTGGACAGTGAGTCCTTCAATCTTCTACAAGTCCTAACAAGGTTGGCACAACTCCTAACGAGGTTGGAATCTCCTAACAGGGATTCAAAGTCTCCTAATAGGGACTCATATATACTAAATGTTGTAATAGATTCCTAATAGGGTCCATCCTCTAACAAGGAATATTTATATTACTGCATCACCTTGTGGGAATCATTCACACTATAGTTTTCCCTTTGATCAAGAGTTCCCCTACTTAACATATCTGGTGTAATTTTCTATGCGCATCTTTTTATGGTTATTATTTACTTTGGTTGAATGGTTAAGATTATTTAAGGTTGATAAATGTTCTAATTAAGAGATAACTGATTCACTCCTCCCCCTCCCCCTAACTCTTATTTATCTTGGTGGACTATTGTTTCTAAAAATTGGCATCAGAGCATCAAGTCCTTGAAGATAAATTTTAACAACTTTGGGAGATCCATGTCAAACCTGTTTAGGAAAGATAGTTTGAATTTTAATGGAATAAATTATGATAGCTAGGAGGAAAAGATGATGAAACATCTGTTGTGTATGGGTCCAAGATATTAGATCTTGACAAAATTAGCATAGACAATCATTTGTTAAAGTAATTTAGAAACTTGTACCAAGTAAGAGAGATCTCTTTTCATGAGCAATATGAGAGTTAGAGAAGCACTATTGTCTGCACTTCCTAAAATTGAATATAACTAGGTAAAATCACTAGATATTTCTCATTTGATTTGGAAAGATTTGGAAAATAGTTTTGAAGGTGGTGAACATTCTTAGAAATTGAGGCTACAAAGTTGGATTTTTGCATTTCAAGATGCTAAAATGATTGAAGATGAATCTATAAGAACATATGTAGGTAGGATATCAGAAACTACAAGAGGTATCAGATCTGAAGGAGGAACCAAAGAAGATGATGAAATGACATGGAAGATATTGAAGAGCTTAACACCACCATTTAAGTTAGTAGTTCAAATGATAGAATTGTTAATATCTTGTACCAAAGATTTCACAAAGGAGACATTTCTTGGGAGACTTGACATAATTGAGAATGCACTTAGATAGTTTGGAGAGTTGACCAGAATACAAACAACTTTTAGTACCTTGAATATTTGACCTAGTTTATCAAGGATTAGATGTGCTAGAGGAGACTTTGCTAGTAGTAGTAGATCTCATGAGGACAAAAAGATAGAAGAAGGAGTAGCCCATCTAGTAAGAAGAGAAAATTATGGTAAGAAAATCTTTAAATGTTGGACTTGCAATGAATTTGGTCATTATGCATCTAAGTGTCCTAAAAGAGAGAAAAATTATAAAGGAAATTTCAAACCTAGAAGAGATAGAGATTATCTATATGCAAAAGAAGAAGATGATTCTGATGAACAACTAGTAAGTGCTAGTGATGATGAAATAGGATTTGTAGCTATTAAAGAAGAAAGTCCAGAGAAAATATCTTTGGTATCATTTGTTGAAAAGAAATATGATAGGATAATTTATAGTAGTTGTTCACATCATATGACTAGTGATATGAACAATTTTGTTGACTTCAAATGTCATGATGGAGGCATTGTCAGAGATGGAAATAATGCAACATGCCATGTTAAAGGTATTGGATCTATACCTCTTGATTGTAAAACTAACACTGTGGATGTATATTTTGTTAATGGTTTGAAATACAATCTTTGAGTGTTGAACAACTAGTGGATAAAGGCTATCAGTTATAGATTACAAAAAAGAGATGCGTGATAAAAAAAAAAGATGGAAAGGTAATTGGAATAAGAACCAATCCTAGAGGTAATTTATTTTAGTTGAATCCTACTGAAATGGCATGTTTGGCTATAAAGGTAGATGATAGCTAGTTATGGAATAAGAGATTTTTTCATATAAACATTGATAGTATTTTGAAGACTAGTAGTATCTATGCAATTAGAGATTTGCTTAATATTGCAAAGCATAAAATAACTTATTTTCCTAGCAAGAAGTTTCCAACTACAACAACATTGGAGATTATACATACAAATCTTAGTAGTCATAGGATGACTAAATAATTCTATGGTAAAAGGTGCTTCATGATCTTAGTTGTTTTTTCTAGAATGATGTGGGTTGCATTTCTTAAAGAAAAATCTAAGGCATTTGATAAGTTCAAGATATTCAAGACTAGAGTTGAGAATGAATCATGTATAAGGATTAAGTGTTTAAGATCAAATAGAGGAGAAGAATTTAATTGAAATGAGTTTAACATCTTTTGTGAAGCTAATGGAATAAAAAGACATTTATCAGCTTCAAAAACCCCTAAATAGAATGGAATTGCAAAGAGAAGAAATGGGTCAATAACAATGGAATTGCAATAAGAGCTATGTCAACTTACAATGACATATCAAAGATGTTTTGGAGAGAAGTTGTGAATACAATAGTATACACTATGAATAGAGTGCAAGTTAGGAAAGACATAAAAAGACCCCTTATGAACTGTGGTTTGGTCACTCACCTATAGTTAAGTATTTCAATTTTTTTGGTAATAAGTGCTATATCAAAAGAGATGATGATTTTGGTAAGTTCGATGCTAGAAGTGGTGAAGGTATGTTTCTTGCTTATTCATTGAAAAGAAAGGATTATAGATGTTATAATCTGAGAACTAAGACTATTGTTGAAAGTGAAAATGTAAGAGTTGAGGAGAAATTCTAGATTTAAGAAAGAGTAGTTCATTACAATCCAGATGGTGATATTGTTAGAAAAACAAGGAACGATGAATTATTATTTGAGACTAACAATGATGTGTAGATTGAAGGAGGTGTAAGGCATGAACAAAGATTAGAACCTTCAACAGAGCTAAGAGTTGAGATAAGAACTCCTACTTCAGATAAGAATATGACCAAGAATCATCCACCTGAGTAGATCATTGGAAGAAGAGATAAAGGTTTAATGAAAAGAAGTAGGATCAATCAAGAACTATGTTTGATATCTCAATTTGAACCAAATAATGTACATGAAGTATGTAAAGATGACTATTCGAAGCAAGCTATGAAAGAAGAATTGGATTAAATAGTAAGAATCAAACACGGGAATTGGTCTCTAGACTAGCAGACAAGAATACTATAGGAAAAAAATGGGTATTCATGAACAAGATAAATGGACAAGGTGAAGTTGAAATGAACAAGGAAAGATTGGTATGTAAAGGTTACTCATAGCAAGAAGGAATGGAATAATATGAAACCTATGCTCTTGTGGAAAGAATACAAGCAGTAAGGTTACTCTTAGCATATGTAGCATATAATAAATTTAAAGTGCGTTAGATGGATGTCAAGTCAACATTTCTAAATGGAGAACTTGAAGAAGAGGTATACATACAATATCTTGAAGGTTTTCTTATGATAAATAACAAGGACATAGTATGTAATTTAAAGAAAGCATTATATGACTTGAAGTAAGAACCCAAAACTCGATATGCAAGGTTGGACAAGAATTTGACAAAGCTTGGATATACAAAAAGTATGGAAAATAGTAATCTCTATTGGAAGGTAATTGATGATGGATTGATGATTTTGGTAATACTTTTTGATGATATCATATTTGGAGGAAATGATGATGAAAGTGACAAGTTTGCAGAAGAAATGAAGGATGAATTTGAAATAATAATGATAGGAGAGTTGAAATATTTTCTAGGATTATAGATTTTGCAAGACAAATAAGGAATCTTTATTTCTTAGACTAGCTATTGGAAATATTTACCAAAAAAGTTCGGTTTGGAAACATGTAAACACATTGGAACACCTATGGTAACTAGACACAAGTTATCTACAAAGGTTGAGACACCTATTTTTGAGTAGAATAAGTATAGATCTATGATTTGTGGATTTCAATATCTAACTCACACAAGGATGGATATAGAAAATGTAGTTGGAATTGTTGTAAGATTTCAAGTTGATCCTAGAGAAGCACATTATGTAGTAGTCAAAAAAGATATTTAGATATCTGAAAAGAACAATAGAGTTTGGATTGTGGTATGTCACATCTAATGATTTCACTGTATATGCTTACACTAGTGCTAATTAGGTAGGTAGTATGGATGATAGAAAGAGCACCAGTGGTGGAGCCTTCTTTCTTGGAGGAAGATTGGTTTTTTGGCTAAGAAAGAAGAAAGACTATATCTCATAAAGTATAGTGGAAGTAGAATATGTTGTAGCAATAAAAAAATTGTAATCAAGTTGTTTGGATGAAGTAGATGCTAAAGGATAGAATTCAATGAACCTATTATCATACATTGTAATAACACAAGCAATAAATATGTCTACTTGATTCTAGTGTTGCATTCTAAGACTAAGCACATATCTATCAAGTGTCACATGTTGAGAGAGAAATTTGTAGAAAAGGAAATTAGATTGGAGTATGTAAACACCAAATAATAGATTGTAGATATTTCACTAAGCCTCTTTCCAAAGAGACCTTTGAGTATTTGTGAGGTATATTAGGGGTTATGCCCCTTCCTACATCAGAGTAGATGATGCAAGAGTACATCATTCTAATCTAAGAAAGCACTATTATGTGTTTGGAGTGAATTCTAATGCTTATTGTATGGGGGAGTATTTGTGATGAACAGATTCATCTATGACTCCTATTAGATGTCATTTTTGAACAATATCTTTGGTCACTTGATCAAGTAAGAAATAGTTATTGTAGAATTTGATGGTTTTTGAATCATTTGACATTGATGTTAATGGGGGAGAAGTACCACATGAAAAAAATATAGTTAAGAAAGCATGGAAACTAAGTACAATATGTTTAGAAAAATAGTTGGGAAGAAGTACAACATGAGAAGTAAAACATGGAAAATATAGTTTGATTGAGGTATAGCAATGGGAGAATGATTGATGAAGAGGATTTGAAAAGAAAGGTTGACATTCTTTTATAGTTGGTATTCTTGGAACAAGATGTTTTTCCTCTATGTTGCCATCAATGCCAAAAGGGGAGTTTATTCAAAGCATGAATGCTAATGATATTCCTATGGGGGAGTAATCTAAATACATGATTAGATCATTATCATGATGATATGTTACATTAATCATTGTGTTTATCTTTGATGTCAACATAGTAGTTTTCTATAATATCTAATAGAAAAAAAATGGTAAAGATCACGTTAGTATAGACAAATCATTGAGTGCTTTTACTTGAGAGGTTAAAGTGATATTATACTATGTATCTAGTATATGTAACTAACCTTAGAAGTATAAGATATTAAGCCTGGAAGAAGTTATGTAGGTTTTGGTGAAGATTATTCTAAGATAGAGTTTATAGAGGCATGCTCTAGTAAACTTTTTCTATCTCTTAGCAGAGTTATTATTCTTAGAAGTTGAAGTTAAAGATGTGAAGAAGAAATGTTAGAGATGACATGGCTAAGCTTGTTCATCATAATGGTACATGTGTGGAAAGTTATTAAAGTTACAAGGTACAAGATTAATGTTATAGCTAAGTGTAACATGTTCTTAATGTGGTCATATAATAATTAATTGAGAAGGTGTAACAACTGACTCATAGAATTGTTTTATGGATTTGGTATAAAGTAAGGGCATTTTCCTATATCATGTATGTTTGAGGCTAATGATTTTAAGCAACACAAAGAGTTGAATGTTAAGATAAGTAGAGTAGAGTGAAGGTGAAGGAAACTTCATTGCTGAGGTTTTATTATGTGATCCAAATTTTGATACTTAGATCTGAGGTTTGTGACCTAGTCTACAAGGTCTGATAGTTATTGGCCTAGTTGGAAGGATAGAGGAAAGAAGTTAAAGTAAAACATACACAATTATTCTATAAGGAATAGTTGATAGATTAGTTGGATAGTGAGTTTAGTGGTCTTGCCCGAAAGCTATTTGGACAATGTGTCCCTCTATCTTCTACAACTCCTAACAAGGTTGGAATATTTTAATAGGCATTCAAAATCTCCTAATAGGTACTCATATGCATTAAATGTTGTAATAGATGGATGTGAGGTGAATGATTTTATGGTTAAAATTTTTAAGTGTTGATTCACCCACCTCTCAAAGTTTAATTTCCCTATTGTATTTCCAACACTTCACACATGTGACTTTAGGACTTGCACACTCCCTGACATTACCATATTATATCTCTACTAGAAGATATCATAGGATCATTAGAAACTACTTTCAATGCACTTTCTCTCTTCACTGCTCTCTGCAAATCAATTATAGCTTCTATACATATTTGACCTATACTCTACACATTTAATTTCATCATTAGGATACAAGTTACAAAATGTCCTTAAATTTGCTTCACTTTTACATCAAAAATAATTCCATAAAAGTATGATCTTTGTCTACTACTCTTCTTGTCTTTAGAGACTTACTGCTATGTTAACTTTAATGCCAAACATAGTCATGAATGCAACATGTTAGTACTCTCCAATGCCTAGAATACTCACCCAAATGAATACCATAAACATTCATGTTAACAAGGTTCTCATATTCACCCTAAAGGTTTCTATTGTTGATCACATGACTGATCTTATAGCTAAACTAAGGGTTGAGAAGGGGATTATCAAGTTTATTAAGTCCAATTGGGATGATACATTGAAGATTATATTGAAGAATCATAGGAATTTTTTCAACCACTTTATCTTACATATAAGTAAGTATTTTCTATGTTACATGTTCTTTGACATAAGTGTCAACAAAGAGGGAAACATGTTTTTTACCTTAATCTATATTTTTTTTGTATGTGTGTTGGAGTCATAAGAAGATAATATATGATACTACAAGTGTTAACAATTTTGAAAAAAATGTAGTTATATAGAGGAATCATATGTATAGGAGGAGTTATATTTATCTTATATACACTATTTTGACCACTAAAGTCAAAGGGGGAGAATGTTACTCCTACCGGTAATCATATTTTCAATGTGTCATAATGTCAAGTGAAAGTGTACATAGAAATTGAGTCACCATATTGCCCAAGAAATGGAGGAGGAGATGAATTGATTTTATTATTATACCAAAGCTCAAGTACATTGAGTGATTCTCCATAAACCAAGCTAAAGTCATCATCGAGAAAAGGCTATACTAAGAAACATTATACAATAACACATGGCTTTTACTAAGTGAAAAAAAGACTACATCAAAGTTTGAATTGGCATGAAATCTGATATGACATAATCATATTGAGTTGGAGAAACATTTTACATTGATCAACATAAAGATTTAAAATGATTTTTTGATGTATGTGAATTGATTGTTGTTTATTTCAAGGCTTAAAGGACCAATGGAATTAAATAATGGAAAATGAATGAAATGGTAAATAATTCTAAAATGTTGATTTTGATCAGAGAAGAATTTTGGAAAGTTCCAAAACCCTAGTTAGGTTAGACAAAGAAAAGGAAAAATAAAACTATAGAAGGACATATAAATAACAACTTTAGGGTTGTTGTTTTTGTTGAGTGAGCTATTGAAGTGAGAAACAAAGATTAGAGGTTAGAAAAAAGGTCAGAGATCAGAGATAAAGACAATATAGAGAGGAATTGTAGATCTATCATAGAAGGCGATAACTAGTGAGTAGAAGAGGGATCTAATCAGGAAAAGTAAGTTGTTGCTATAAAGATCATTTCGTGCTACTTTCTAATCACTATAGTATTTTTTAAATCCTTGCAAGAGGTGGACTTAAGACTCTTATATGTAAATCTCTTTATTGAGAATACACTTGAAGAGTGTTATAAAATTATTGATAAATGTAGATCCTTTTAGGGATTATTATATACTCCTACCCAAGTAAGTCACCAAAAGTGACAAAACATTATAGCCCTAAAAAGTCACCCTCTTACTGCAGTAGTGATAGATTTGTGCTTAACATCCCCACCATAGTTTTACCTCTGACCAAGGGTTTTTGCAATACTAAATAATTGTGTGGTGTGTTATATTTCATGATATTATGTGTTTATAGTTGGTGAAGATTGAATTAGCTATGTTACTTTCATTTATGAAGTATTGTGATAAAATATTACTGACTACCAAGTTACATAAGAAAGATGAAACGTTCTAAAATTTCTTAAGGATAAAAGTTTTTGAGGATTCTAATTCACACCCCCCCCCCCCCCCACTCCCCCTTCTCAACATTCTACCTCTCCTAATAATTCAAATAAAATTTTCATCCTTAAATTCTTTGGTAAAAATATACTCTAATTCACTTAAGTGTTTGAAGTTTCACCAATAATTTCCTTACCCTTCTTGTGGGACTTCTTCTAACTTTCAATATTTTCCTTATTGGAATTTCTCATAGAGTTTTCACTCTCATCGTCTTTAGTGGCTACAAAATCCCCACTAGTAAAAATATTTGGTTCCATTTTTTAATCTTCCTTGGTTTTTCCATGAGGTGGTTTTTCATTCCTTTTTGAACTACCTCTCTAGGGGTTTTACCTCTTTCTCTTTCCCTACTATATTTTGTTCTATATAAATGAACCCACCTTATTATAATCATGATAATGCTAAAAAAAAAAGTAGAATCAACCCTTCAAGAAGCACAAGCTTCATAGATTTCTTTCTATCTCTCTTAATACTTTTCTCCATAGAACAAAGGATATAGTAAGAAAAATTTAAGAGGATTTTTTGATGAAAGTGGTTGCAGAAACATAAAATGGAAATTGTGAACCCTAGTCCTTCTATCAAGCATGAAATAATCCATAATCACTTTCAGAATTTTGGCTCAAAATGAATGAACTGGAGACATGTCAAACAAATCCAAATAGTCTTAACCATTTGATCTCTCTCCTTTTGTTGTTTTGGAAATTTAATCATGGATACCTTAGAAGTTTTAACTTCTTTGACAAAAATCTTACTAGAGATAGAAAAAATTAGTTACCCTATTCATTAATTATTTATAAATATTAATGCTCCTGCCACAAATAGTAACCATACCACTTTTCCATCTCTCTACAAAAAAATTAGTGATCTCTAAGTTCATTTCATGCAAATTTTTGAAGTAAGTCCTAGTTCACATCCTTTCAGTAGCTTTCTCCAAACTAGATTGTCATTCATCCATTCATAGTCTTTGGGTTCAACATGGCTAGTCCTTCTACCTAATTTTAAAGAGAATTTGTAGAGTAAAAATTATGGATTTCAAAAGTAGAAATCCTCTTGGTAATCCGAAAAAGAGATGAAGCCCATATAGTTATGGTAATTTGTAAAAATATCAATACTTTTAGCTACCTAGAAAGAATGTGGGATGAATATAAATGATATGAAAATCGATGCCAACAAAAATGGAGCTTGAAATATGAAGCATGATAGTACCAAATTTATTTTCAATCATTTATCAAAATAGACTAGATGCAAGCTATTTTTTAATTTAGGATCACATGATAATTTGGTTTTAGATGATATGAGAACCATGTCAAATTTTCAATTTTTACTCATCCTACTCCTTATTTTACAACTTGTACTAGTTTAGATAAACATGTTATTATCAATGAGAAGGCATGGGTTGAGTTTTTAGTCAAACCTTATCATTATATAGTCTTATATAACTATATTCCAATGACATGTGGGCACATTATATTAGGTAGAAAATGGAAAAACTTAAAAGGAAGAGTCAACGATGAATATACTAATACTTATTTGGTTCATTAAGATAATAAACAATATAGAAAAATGCATGTTCATAGAGGAATAATGTTGTCATTTTTTTGGGATGAAAGATGAAGATGTGTATTCATGGAATGGTGGAGAAGCATATAGGTTGTAAAGATGATCCAAGGCAGGAACAAATAATGGAAAATGATATGGTAAAAACTAGACTCTTTGTATAGGAACATTTGAGTCAAGAAAGCATCCTAATTGGTAGCACTAAAATCCCTATAAGGGTACATAGTGTAAAATATGGTGATACTTCAAATTAAATGGTGGAATAAGTCCAAGGGACTTGAAAATGACAAGGTAGAGGTGGTAGCATTAACAATGACATGACCATTCTATAAATGGGAAAAAACATAATGTTTTCAAATGTGATTTTTCTCTTAAGTTTTATGCAAGGTATAAGGGATTACATAAACCTTGTGGTGATTTTTGTATTAAAAAATAAGTCCCCTATGCCATCACATAATCAATTACTATCAAGGAGAATTCATGTCACAAACATAAACACTCTTATCTTTTGGGGAAAGAGATTCTATTTGCATTAGTAGTATGGTGTAGGAGCACCTGAAAGAACCATTCACTTCATGAAGATAACAAGGGCTAGAGATGGACTTAGAAAAATAATAATGGTTAACTTGTTAGAATTCTTTTAGAATAACTAAGAGGGGGGTGAATCAATTATTCAAGGTCCAATAATGTCCAATACAAATTTTTCTTTCTAGCCTTTTTACTTTCTTGTCAAATCCTTAATGGCATATAATTGAAATTATCATGCATGCAATTAAACATTAAAAAATCATAAAAAGTAAACATGCATCACCGCATAACACAAAGGATTTTTATGAACCAGAAACCCTCTAGGAATAAGAAGGTAAAATTGGTGTGGGGATGATACCCATGAAATCATTGTGCAATAGATTTTAACCACTTCTGATGGTTTGTCCCATTAAAGGCTTTACACACTGTCAGATGTGACCTTCTTAAAGGATTTCTACACCTTGTTAGGCATGTGCCCTATTAGAGGACTTAAGAACATTCAACTTAGAATGCCACCCTATTAAAGGATTTACATAGAGCTATTAGGCCTACCCAAGTCCATGGGATTTATAGTCACCTTCTCAAAAGAATCTATTATCCCTCTCTAAGGATCTCCTATCCTTCTCTTGAGGATCTCTTATCCTTCTCCTAAGGATCTCTAATCCTTCTCCTGGGGATCTTCTATTCTTTTCCTGAGGCTTATCCAGTTAGCTATTAAGCTAACCTAGAAATTTAGGATTTCAACATCTAATACAATGGTAAGAAAGTATTAGAAAGGTTTTGACTTGATAAAGATTGCAACTCTAACCTTGCAGATTTCAAATCACTCTTCAGTTCTTTTTGTTGCATGGCTTTTCTTCCTTGTAGTGCTGACAGATTGTTCACCCTTCAAGATCTGTCTCATTGAGTTCTTCCACTCATTATGCCAATGCACTCTATGGTCACTTGATCAACTCAGAGTCTTGATGCTCTATGCTTACTTCTCATTGTGTCCTCTTCTTGACACTTCACACTAGCCTTCTCTTGGCTTCTTCACATGACCATACTTATGACCAAATAACTCACACACTTCTGATCTCTAACTTGTAACTCCTTATAAAGAAGTTGTGTTCTTCATTTCCTGCTCAAATCTTCCCACTCATCAATTTGATTTGATTTGAGAAAATGATATTGTTTTCCCTCCAAATTGTTTCTTCTAGAAACTTCATGATAAGTCCATCCCCCTCTCAGTTACTCTATCTTTAATCCCAATAGACCCATATTTCATGAGTAGTAATTAAACATGAATCCATCTCTCATGAGAATAAATGGAACACTTAGCACTAATTGGATCTAGGTGATGCTCACAGGGGTGAAGCACCGGGACTTCCCGGGAGGTCACCCATCCCAGTACTACTCCAGCTTGAGCGTGCTTAACTACAGAGTTTCCTCCATAGTTAAACCCAAAGCTTGCAACTCCATTTGCAAAACCTTCACCAAGTGTTGTGCCTTATAAACCATTCATTAGAAAGCCCCTTAAGCTCATCAATTGATAAGTAAGAGAAAAGATCTCCTACTTATCAAGATATTCACTATCAATCTCCATATTGGCGAAGAAGAAAAGGATGTAAAAAATATGTTAGCCATTTTTAAAAAAAAAAAAAATGTTGGGTTTGAACTGAACACCTTCATTGGGGGAAATAAATCTTTGGATTCCTGAAGATCATTATCGTTGGTAAATATCTTGTTATGGAGGGCATATCTCAGGATTCAAATCCAGTAAATAAGGCACGATTTTTGCCTGCACTATTAAAGGAATATGGTGCGGAAATTTTATGAGTTAAGGCAGTTAATGTGATGACAACTATGGAGCAGAACAAAGAGCTTTGAATATGGTTGTACTAATAAAGGCAAGAGTAGCAATCTGCTAGCAAGAAGAAAAGCCACAGAGAAAATGGTGGTTTGTATACTTAAACCCACCGCATGATAAAAGAGGGAACTCAAAATGCATTAAAAGTGGGGTGGACAGCCAATTCACTCATCCCACCAATACAAATGAAATATATTATCTTCACTCAAAGCTAGTTTGCATGGTTTACATGAAATTCTGTGACATCTACTCATCATCCTTATCATCCAACCAATTCACAAAATTCAATGTAACAAACTTATCATTACTAATTTGGTGAATCTTTTTGACTTGACAAATAATGTAGCAACTCGGCATCATTGCTTTACTAATGCTTAGCATTAATTGGGTTTGGATTACTCAGTATCTTTTATATTTTCTACTTTACTCAGCACCTAAAGCTTTCCTATATTGCTCAGCTTCTATTTACTCCATAGTGCTCAGCTCCTATTCGATCTTGAGTTACTTGGATTCTACTACATTTAGTGTCACTTGACACCCGAAGGATTGCTTGACACCTTCTATGTTACTTGACACCTGAAGGATTGCTTAGTACACACTGAAGTTGAACTTGCTCAGCTTCAACTAGTTTGCTCGGCACTCACAAATGACTTAGTTAAACCTTACATCTTTGATGTGTCTTAGTGTGTCCATTCCTTGTGTCTTAGAGTATATCATCAATACACTATTCCATCAATGGCTTAGGGAATCCTTATGCTTCATTACAACATCATAACTTCAACCTTTCCCTAGGTGCTCTAGTTACATCTTATTGATTACCTCCTCCTTGTCAATCAACCAATTGATAGTATTTGGGTCAATAAAGCAATTGTCATTCTTACAAGTAGCAAGTTTGACATCAATGACAAAACAATGATTGAAAGCATTCTTTACCAGTTCCACTATTCTTCATTCATGATCTTTTCAACCATTTCCAACATAACTATGAGGTTTTAAATCTTGTTATGAAATTTTATTGTAATAAAATAAGTGTAAGGTTGAAATGTCCTTATAGTTACAAAGGGACCATAGCAAAAATATATGAGATCTAATGGGTCTATAGCTAATAATGGGTTAGTAAAGTTTAAGAAATGAATAAATATTAAAAATTGATAAACTCGTGGAATTTATTATTAGATTTTATTCCATCTCTAGGGTATGTGTAGGATCATGGTGGGCCAAATATACCCTTAAGTAGTAGTCCAAAATTAATAAATCAGGTTTACATCAAAGTAACATGCAATTTTAAGATAGTTATGAAAATTATATTAAAAGGTTTTAAGAATAGAGTCTGTAGGTAATTTAACATAGTTTCTAAACTAGTAGGCTTTATTTGAAAATAATTTTATCTAATTGGTCAAAATTTTATATTTTAATGCAGTCATACAAAAATTTCAAGACAAAAATAAGAAGTAGGTTTATATTTGACCACCATAATCACAATCATATAATAATTTTTTTTTATAAGATTCTAGATATAAGAAGTAGACTCATACCTAGATGTGACAAATATTTTTGGATTTTTTTTTCCAAAATAATAATTAGTTATGAATTTTGTGCTACAACATTTTCAAAAGAAAAGATTTGTGTCTAACCACCTTATCTAATTCAAAACATTACCAATTTTTTTCAAAAAAAAATGTAGTCAAAAAATCATAGAATATAACACATCTTTTAGATTTCAAAAATATTCAATGGTTTAAAATTTATAACAATTTTTAATCATGATGTAAATCAACACTTTGTAGATATCTTCATTTAAAAATAAGTAATAATTAATTATTAAACTTGAAATGTGACATATGTTATATCAATAGAAAGATATATCAAACATTTTCAAGAAACCCTTTTCATTTAAACAAATTTGGTAATATTAAAAGTTGTCAGGTTCCTCCTCTAAGTCTAGAATCCACCTTAATGGGGAGGAATCATGTTTTGAGAGTTGACCAAGGAGGCTTGGTTATTACCAAGCCTAATTGGGTATCCAATATTAAATCAGATACCCAAAATAAGATCAAGTACTACCTGATATAAGATTAGATACTCAATATGTTGTGCTTAAAATAAAATTTAAAATGGAGGGTAAGGATTAAAAGTTGATGAAGGGTCCTCATTATCCCTTCCATGATCTGCGTGAGGTGTTTTAACTAAATTAAAAATGATACTTTTGTTTGTGTATTATAATATATTCACATTGTACATTACATTGTATTATAATATAATCTTAGCTATATTATATTATATTATATTCCAATATAAAATAAACTATATGAGACAACATATGTCCCTAGGGTTTAGGGTTTAGGACATATGTTATATTGATGGCATTGATCAAAAGGGGTCATACATGCACCTATGACCACTATTGACATGTTTGATGATAACATAGGTTCTCGTGGTCCTAGATCCTATATGGACATATGTTATATTGTTTGTATAGGTGGAGAAGGGCCATAGATTCACCTATAACCTCTTTTGATGCATTTGCTAAAAACATATGTCATTGAGGTCATAGGACCCATAGGGACATATGTTGTATTGTTGTTGGAATGTCTTAATGGGAAGAATGCTTCTAAGAGGGGGAGTGAATCAGAAGTATTGGCCTTTTAACCACTTTTAAACCCTTAAAAACATATAACTAAAATTATCATGCATGCATATAAACATTAAACAATCATGAGAAACAAACATGCATCACCACATAACACTTGAGATTTTGGTAACCCAGAAACCCTCTAGGAATAAGAAGGTAAAATTGGGGTGGGGATGATACCCACAAAATTACTGCAGCAATTGATTTCAACCATTTTTGATAGTTTTCCTTGTTAGAGGCTAGAACACACTGTTAAATGTGACCCTGTTAAAGGATTTCTACACCCTATTAGGAGTGTGCCTTGTTAAAGGACTTAAGAACATTCAACTTAGAATGCCACCCTATTAAAAGATTTACATAAGGCTGTTAAACCTACCTAACTCAATAGGATTTCCAAACTCTTAATATAATTGTGAGAGAGTATTAGAATAATACACCTGAACTAATGCAATCTCTCATGCTAATCTTAGGCTCTTGATCTGCTCTTCTATCCCTTGATCTCTACTAGATCTGATCTACTGATTGTGTTCCTTGTTTTGTTCTGATCAACTAGATGTGTAAATGTTTTCCTTTCCTATTAATCTTTGAAACCAATGTTCTGTGACAACCTTAGCGATGGCTCTTCTTTTCTTTCTTTCTCATAATTCCTCTCTCCTCTCTATGTTCAATGGTGTCAAGACTCCCTTATAAATATTAGTGGTCCATCATGCATCCTTGATTAAAGTATTCCCACTCAAACCCTTGAAATTCACCCATTGTTTGCATGCAATCTCCAATTTTATGATTGGTTACATGAGGATCGCATAGGTGATTGTGAGGATTTGATCTTATCCTTTTATCCTATCAATGAGTCATGCATAACCATTTTACATCTTGGCTTGCAATTGCACAAACTTTTATGTTGATCCTACATTGCTCAGCACATGAAGTAATACTAATGCTTGGCACCATCTATTCTGGATTTCTTGACATCTACTATAGTTTTTGTGTTACTTGAAACTTGTTAGTTTTGGGCATTGCTTGGCTCATACTGATTCCTAAATTACTCAGCTCGTATAGGATTAGTGTGTCACTCGGCACCTATTGAATTTTTTCTTTGCTCGACATATATTGTAATGTGTTGTGCTCGGTTGCAACTATAAATTTCTTGGCACTATCTGTGACTTGGCACATAAAGAAATTCTAGCTTGGCTTCCATTGTGTACTCGACATGTATAGCGAAGAAGATTAAGTGTCTTAACACTCATTTTTCAATCTTATTTATTTGATCAACAATCTCCCCCTTTGACATGAGTGTCAAAAACACTTAATTGATTATTCATGATCCAATCATTATGTGTACATTGAGAGAGATAATATTCTAAGGGGGAGATATATTAAAGGAGGAGAAATGCATATAGAAAGAAAGATAAGGAGATAACAAGAGATAACATGATAAAAAGGCAAGAACAAGTCAGAAATAGAGAACATCAGGCACAATGGCACGAGATATCAAAATTCATGACATGATAAGGCATAATTTGCTATAAAGGGAAAAGATGTTCCCTAGTACAATTTTTACCTTATCCAATTTCATGGCTAGATCAACCTATCATGAAATAATGTTATTGGCTATCTTTTGGTTGACTTTTCTTAGAAACTTCTTCTCTAACCACTCCATGAGTTTTACATTTGTATCATGGTCTTCATTATTCACTTGGTCAACTATATCAAATAGTTGCTCAAGGATTGGTCTAGTTGAATCTGGAGGTTGTAGGCTGAAGGCATCCATGAATATATCTTTGATCTCATTCATTGGTTGCTTGTATTTTAAGTCTATCCTCATTACCTCTTGCCGCCTTTTGTCCAATGCACTCTGTATTTCATTCATCTTTTCTTCAGTTAGAGTGCTTGAATCATAATAGGATATTTTAATTTCTTCATCAACCTCAGGAATACCATAATGAATGGTCCTAGCTACCCTAGTAGAACTTGAGCTTGGTGTACTAACTTGTAAGGTTAACTTGTTAATACTCGGCCACTAAATAGATTTGGTAGGAGTTCTTGTTCTTGGTAATTCAACCAAAGTTTTTATTGTAGACTCCTCCTTATCCTATGTTTCTTCCTTATCTTCTTCTTGCATCACTGCTACTGGGGGTGTATTTGTTGTCTGTACTAGTGTACCTGTAGCTTCCCCTATTGTTGTACTCGGCTCTTGATGAGCTTTCATGACTATTCTTGGTAGTGATGGAAGTAGTAGAAATGGGAATCCAGTAGTTTGAGTGATCTGAGGTAGTTCTTGTGGTGACACCTTGGCTTCTTTGAGTTTATCTACTACCTTTTGAAGCTCATCTACACTGACCAATATGGGACTTGTACACAATTGTGCTTGAAGAGTTATTTGGTCAAGGATCTTAGTGAGATCCTCTACAATTAGTGGATTGATGTTTTGACTAGAGGTGTCAACAACATCCTTAATCTTTATGATTTCTGCAAGTGTGATAGTAGAGTGAGGAAGACTAGGAGGTGGTAGTTGTGTGTCTTGCACACTTTGCTGCTCATTGGTACATTTGCTTTCCTCCTCTTCAACCTTTTTCTCTGCTTTTATCTTCTCTTCTCTCCTCTTCCTTCTTTCCTCTAGTTTAATAACAGCTTCTTCTTTGTATTCCTCTTCAAGGACATCTTCAGTTTTCTTATATAGCATCTTCCATAATCTTGTGGTTTTCTATACAACTTCTTCAATTTTGTTTTGAAGAATGGAGAATTCCCTATAGTTTGGTGTAAACCTAGTATTATGCCTTTTGACTACTTTAGTTCTCTATTCCCTTGTTAAATTAGGTAGTATGCTTGCTAGGGTTGATTCCTTCATCTCCTTCTCCATTATTAGATAGAAATGCCATCTATCTTCTACAATTTTAGACAATTCCTTTGGCAACTATCCATCAAGTTCAGGAGGTGTATACTTGAACTATGCCATTAATGCATATACTAATTCTTCTATGCTATTCTATTCCTCTTTACTAAACTTATTCAAATCAATCTTTTGCATTTCACTTAAGTCTCCATTCCTAATATTTTCGCATAATATATCAACTGAAGACTTAGGAAGATGACTTACCTTTTTAGACTGATCTTCTTCATCAGTGTCAGGTTGAACCACATATCTTTTCCTTTTCCTTGGCTCTTCCTATGCCTTCTTGATTGTTTTCTTCTTCTTTGTAGCTTCCTCTTTGTCTTTTTGTGTGGAGGCCCTTGTTCTAGGTTTGGTTGTTGGCTTATTAGGTGTTGGCATGGTAGCTTTCTTTGGTGTAGGCTGAGAAGTAGAAGGTGGCATTGCCTTCCTTTTGATAGCTTTGCCTTCGATGGGAGCTTACTTGACTACTTCTTCCTTGGCACTCTCATCTTTGTCTTCACCTTGGCCTTGTGATAATTCAAGTGGCCCTTGTTCTAGCTTCTCTTCACTAATCTCCTCTACTTCTCTTGCTACACTTGTTTCTTCAACAACAAATTTCTTCTTTATCTTCTTCACTAGCTTGTCCTTCTTCTTCACTGTTGTGGCTATCTTGAGTTTTGTAAAAACTCTTGATTTGACAATGTCATACATTCCAATTGCCTTGGTAGATTTGTCCATTTCCTCTACAAGTAATGTTGTGATGGCTATAGAAGCTTGATCAACATAAATTTCATATCTCAATGGTCTAAGAAATCTTGCTCTTGGAAGGACTGCTTGGATATAAGTATAGTCAATATCAACAAGAAAGCATATGTCATTTACATACTTTTCTACTAGTGAAACTGGTATCCTCATTCTTTTCTTCATTGCATTCTTGAAATTATCAAAATAGATAGACATTTGATCATCAAAGCTATCTCCCATTTGTGCAATAAAATCATTTATTTGATCAACAATTATTTTGCTCTGACTCTAGTTGACTTTGTCAAATGAAGGGAATTCCTTCATCACATAGAAAAACATACAAACTAGCACTGACTTGAATTCGCATTATGCTCCCCTGGAATTTCTAATAGCTCCAAGATTTTCATTATTCTACTACAACATGAGCTCTAGACAGTCATAGGTGTGGTCTTTCTTTACAAGCTTATATACCACATCCACTGCTATGTAGGGTACACTATTCAACCTGTTGGATTGATAAAACTTATGTGATATGATCCTCATAGCAAAGTCTATAAGTGGATCAGTTATGATGTCTATGGTCATGCCTTTGTTATTCCACTTTGCTCCTATTTTTTTCTCAATTGTTTTCTTTTTGTCACTTCTCAGTGTCTTGGGCCAATCTAGGGTTGGAAATTTTGTAACCCTATGAACCATTTTCTTGGTTATTTTAACTAGTCCTTGCTCTAACCAGAATGATCCATCATGAATTCTGGTAAGTATTATATGTATCCACTCAATTTTGAATATGATTGAAAAAACTAGGGCTTTGGTTAAACCCTTCTTCTCTATGATAGAAAACTCATCTTTCAATACTCCATTATCACAGAGTTTGTCAAAGGCATTAAAGATTTCCAAGTCTCCTATGGCTCCTATTTTGCAGTTATAACACTTTTGCACATCCTAAACCATAACAACTTTTTTAGGGATGAAGGATAGGGAACTAGCGGGTTCATTTTTATATGCAACTTCTGAGATTGGCTTGAATTTGGGTTGCTTAACCTCATTACTGACAAGTTAAATTTCATGGCTTTCCTTCCTTTGGGTTGACTTTGAACTAGACACCATTATTTAATGAACTAGGGTTTGAAATTTAAAGCAAACATCATAAGCTATAAAACTTGACACCTGAAGGAAATACCTAGTTAAACACTTAAATCACTTGGGTAGATGTTGAATCGCTGCAAATCGCTAGCTGAATACTCAAAAATTACTCAATCATGCTCCTGGTAATTGGTCTTCGTTTGAATGACTCAAAATGAATTGATTTTTACTTTTAAGTGGCTCAAAAACCTTGCATTTAATGCATTTTTGTACCTTCACTTGTCACTTGGCTTCCAAAGGTTTTTCAACTTGGCATCCACTCAATAGCTATTTTCACTTGGCATCTACTAACTTGTTAATAACTTAGCCACCACTACAATTTTACTCGACTTCCAAAGTAGTTTTACTTGGCAACCAAAGATAGCTTAGCATCATCATTCAAGTTTTGTATTAGCATCTTATCTCATGCAAATTTATACTTTGTAGTGAGTCATCATGGTTTAGGGTTGATGTATGATTCTTCCTTATATGTATCAGCCCCATAGGCTCATCTTGTGATTAGTTGGATGAGAAATGATCACTTGACCTCTTGGGTGAAGTGACCCTTCTATTGGATGTACTTGATCCATCCATTTTCTACCATATCTTCTTCATATCTGTTCTGATGTGTTCCTCATCAACTTTTTCTTTGCCCTTATTTACTTCAGTCTTGGGTGCCTTGGCCTTTGTTGGACAATTCTTGCTGACATGTCCAGTTTTCAAGCAACTGAAGTAAGTAGTTTGGTTCAACCATCTTTTATAGTTCCCCTTGAAATGTGTTCCTATGCAGTTTTGGGGTATATGTCCATACTCTTGACAATAGTGACTGTATGCACCCTAAAATGGTCACCTAGACTATGGGCCCCCATTATTAAATTTATCAATTTATCAAATTTCCTAAATCAATGGTGTGTAATATTTTATTAAATCAATTCAAATCAATTTCCTTGATCAAATTCAATTTGTTTTATTTCTAAAGTTGATCATTTTATCCTAAGTCTTATTTAATTAAAAGAACTTGCTCTCTTTTAATTAAATAAAATAAGTCCCCATTTAATCAAAAGAAAAACCTCTCTTTTAATTAAATAGTTCATCCACATTTAATTAATTAAGAGAAAAACCTCTATTTTAATTTAATTAAATATTTCCTATTTAATTAAAAGAACTTGCTCTCTTTAAATAAAATAAAATAAGTACCTGTTTAATTAAAAGAAAAACCTCTCTTTTAATTAAATAGTTCATCCACATTTAATTAATTAAGAGAAAAACCTCTCTTTAATTTAATTAAAAGAACTTGCTCTCTTTTAATTAAATAAAATAAGTCTCCATTTAATTAAAAGAAAACCTCTCTTTTAATTAAATAATTCATCTACATTTAATTAATTAAGAGAAAAAACCCTCTTTTAATTTAATTAAATATTTATTATTTAATTAAAAGAACTTGCTCCCTTTTAATTAAATAAAATATCCCACTTAAATATCTTTTTGACGAAAAAAGAGTTAAAACAAATAAAAAATTAAATAAATCTTTTATCTACACTTAATATGGGACTTATCTTCATCATTTCTCCACTTTCTTCTCAACCACTCCACTTTTCTCATTGGTGGATCTTTAGTTCACATGGATAATTATTTCTCCACCCTTGATTAAATCTTTTTCCTCTCAATCTAGATCATCCAATTTTATTTATAAGGGAGAGTCCTCTCCTCATTTTGGAGGACCCATTATTATGCTATTGTTATGTTGCAGGTTTGGAGAATGATTTTTGAAGAAAGATTTTTGAATATTAAAGCTTTTGTGGAGAACTTCTATCTTCTTGTCTCATTCTCTCTTGCATGCATGACTTCCATCATCATGATCCATACTTTGATTTTAATGTTAGCTTAGATCTTGCATTGATAGATTAGATCTTTCTTTCATAGATTAGATCTGCATTGTTATTTCTTTTCATAGATTAGATTTCATTTCTTGCATTATTTTGCATTGTTATCATTTAGATTAGTTTTTCATTTCCATTTGCATGCATATTAGATCATTGAATCTCTTGTTTCGTGGTGTACTTGCATGGGCACAAACTAGGTTAGACTAACGGCCTCCATTACAAACCCTTGCACCCCATGAATAGGGAGCTATGAGTTGCCATTCAAGAACTCATTTTTGAAAAATCTTGAATATAATGACTCATAGAAGTGTGCCCACATTTTAGGCATACATTGACAACTTTTCCTTGTATTGTAATCCCAATTGTAATGGTGTACATAGTTGTCCCTCCTTACATGCTGATTTGGTGTCCACATAGGCTTTGATCTACATTCAAAGGCTCTATGTCCATACTTTTTGCAATTGTGGCAATGTCCATCAAATCTTTGTGTCCTTGTGACTTTAGACCTGTAGTCTTGTGTCATATGTCCTTGCATGTTGCACTTGTGAGAGTAACCCTTTCTTTTGGGTGTATTTGACTTATTGATCCTTCTACTCCTACAAACATTAGTAGTATGTCCCTTTTTATTACAGTAATGACAAGTGTGCTTACCTTTGTAACTTCTTTGCTCAACACTCTTTGATGATTCCCCAACTTCAGTACTAGAGTATCCAAGTCCTAATGTATCATGAGCTGACCTTGGGGATTTCAGCAACTGTTCAAAGTACTTGATAGCTTCACTTGACTTGTTGAGATTCTCTACTATTTCTTTTTCTCTATTCAATTCATTCTACAGTTGTTCATTCTGCATCTTTAAAGTAGAGATCTCAATATCTTTCATATTGAGTTCATGATGAAGGTTCATCATTTGGGAAAGTGTATCCATTTGCATGTTTGAGATCCTTGTTAATTCAGTACATTTTTCTTCAAGTCTGTTTGCAAGATTACTTTTGTCATCTTCCATCATGACTCTATCCTCAATTGCTCTTTTCTTTTGTTCAGTGATTTCGCATAGCATCATGGCCTATGATTCATGATCCATCTTAAGAGTTCTTATCTCTTCTACTTGAACTCTATTTTTCTCCATCAATTCTGCTATTGCTACATCAAATTCTTTGGAATATCCTTTTGTAAATACTTGTGTGGTATCAATGTCCTTGTAGTGAATATCATTTTTGGCTATAGCTATTTCCTTCCTTCTTTTTAAGAATTTTCTTAATTCATCTCTAGCTTCCTCTACCTTGTATAGAGCGAGATGAACATCTATTACCTAGTTCTCAATGATCTTTCCAAGTTTGAAGACTTCCATCTTTAGATCGTTTCCTCCAAGTTGTTAGGCTTCTTCTTGAGAGAACTCTTCTTTAATACTAATTGTTGGAATGTATTAATGGGAAGAATGCTTCTAAGAGGGGGGGTAAATCAGAAGTACTGGCCTTTTAACCACTTTAAAACCCTTAATAACATATAACAAAAATTATCATGCATGCATATAAACATTAAACAATCATGAGAAACAAAAATGCATCACTACATAACAATTGAGATTTTGGTAACCCAAAAACCCTCTAGGAATAAGAAGATAAAACTAGGATGGGGATGATACCCACAAAATTACTACAGTAATTGATTTCAACCACTTATGATGGTTTTCCCTGTTAAAGGCTATAGCACACTGTTAAATGTGACCCTGTTAAAGGATTTCTACACCCTGTTAGGAGTGTTCCTTGTTAGAGGACTAAAGAACATTCAACTTAGAATGCCACCTTGTTAAAGGATTTACATAATGCTATTAAACCTACCTAACTCAATAGGATACCAAAATTCTTAATACAATTGTGAGAGAGTATTAGAATAATACACCTAAACTAATGCAATCTCTAATGTTGATCTCAAGCTCTTGATCTGCTCTTCTATCCCTTGATCTCTACTAGATCTAATCTATTGATTGTGTTCCTTGTTCTGTTCTAATCAACTAGATGTGTAAATGCTATCCTTTCCTCTTAATCTTTGACACTAATGTTCTATGACAACCTTAGTGATGGCTCTGCTTTTCTTTCTTTCTCACAATTCCTCTCTTCTCTCTATGTTCAATGGTGTCAAGACTCCCTTATAAAGATTAGTGGTTCGTCATGCATCCTTGATTAAAATGTTCCCACTCAAAACCTTGAAATTCACCCATTGGCTACATGCAATCTCCAATTTTTTGATTGGTTGCATGAGGATCGCATAGGTGATTGTGAGGATTTTATCTTATCCTTTTATCCTATCAATGAGTCATGCATAACCATTTTACATCTTGGCTTACGATTGCACAAACTTTTATGCTGATCCTACATTTCTCAGCACATGAAGTAATACTGATGCTTGGCACCATCTATTCTAGATTGCTTGACATCTACTATAGTTTCTGCATTACTCGGCACTTGTTAGTTTTCTACATTGTTCAACTCATACTAATTCCTGAATTACTTAGCTTGTATAGGATTACTGTGTCACTCGGCACCTATTGAATTTCTACTTTTCTCGACATATATTGTAATGTGTTGTTCTCAACAGCAACTATAGTTTGTTTGGCACTATCTGTGACTCAGCACATAAAGAAATTCTAGCTTGACTTCCATTTTGTACTTGACATGTATAGTGAAGAAGATTAAGTGTGTTGATACTCATTTATCAATCTCATTTATTTTATCAACAATGTTGACATATGGGTTGAAAGGACCTATGACCCCTTTCGAAAAATTCGATGAAAACATATGTCCCTAGGGTCCTAGGACCCCTAGGGACATGATTTATTGATCATATGTTCATGTATCTATTCAAAAGGGTCATAGGTTCACCCATGACCTCTTTCAATACATTTGCTGACAACATATGTCCCTGGCATCCTTAAACCCCTAGGAAAGAAGTTCTATTGATTGTATGGGTCAAAATGGTCCATAGGTTCTCCTGTAACCACTTTTGATGAATTCACTAACAACATATATCCATAGGGGTCTTTGGACCCTTAGGGAAATATGTTGTATTGATTGTATGTTGACATATGCATCAAAAGGGGTCAGATGTAAACCTATAGGTCTTTTTAATGCATATGATGAAAATATATGTCCCCAGGGTCCTAGGACCCCTAAGGACATATGTTGTAAGTGAATGTGTTGAATGGCATCATAGGTTCACCTATGACTCCTTTCAACTCAATCAATGAAAACATATGTCCTTGGAATCTTAGGAACCCTACAAACATATGTTGTATTGATTATATGGGTTGAAAAAGGGCATAGGTGAACATTGTTGGAAACTAATAATGGGAACAATTGTTGTTTTTTCATTGATGTCAAATCTATGGATGAGACACATTGTCAACAAATATAAATGTCATATATATTTGATTGATGTAGAGGATTTGAAAAGTTATTCATAACTATAGAACCTAGAGGAAAGGTTGAAGTTATGAAAAGGATATTATAGTGGACATTTGATTGGATAGACTTGGATTAAGAAAAGTAATTGTTTATGTCAAGAAAGCTAAGCTAAGTTGAGAAAAAGAGTTAAATACTAAGGCGACTAAGTAATTCTAGTGTCAGTTGAGCTATTGTTAGTGCCAAGAAAATCTAGTTTTAACTAAGCATTAGTGTTGACAGAGTAAGTTAATGTCAAGCCAACAATATTTATAGTGATTGAGTATGATAATTTTAGAGATTTACAAGTGATGGTAAAAGAAAAAATTCAAAGAAATCATAAGATTAAGCCAACATAATTAATTTCTTTGGAGACGTAAAATGTGTTAAAAATAAGATTGACTATTTGGGACATTAAATTCAAGGAGGTGATTAGGTAAAGACTTAACAGGTGAATTCTAGAGAAGTTTATAGAGGATGATCAAGAAGATGGATAGATACATTGGATCAAGTTGAATCTGAGCGTAAGCCTTAAGATGTACAATGAATATAAAAAATAGTAAAGCACAAATTGCCTATATAAAGAGATACATAAAAAATCATTTGGTTCCATTTCTAGCCATGTCTAGTAAGGACTAGTTGATCCTAGCCAATTTCTATGAAAAAGTTTGTATACAAACAAAGGCCAATCTGAAACACACAAGAGTGTGAATGTGAAGCTAAAGGAGAAAGCTTGTAGATATAATGTTGTTGTTGATAAGAAAATCATAAGAAGCCTTAAGTTTTGATGAGAAGACTAGACTAATTTCTTGAAGGGTGACCAAGTAGACCAAGATCCAAGATGATTATGTAAGGCTTATTACTGAACCAACATAAGGATTGAATAGAGATTTGGACCTATAAAAGTGATTTGTAAACACATAAATCAAACCTACTATTTTATTTTCTATCATTGCAAACAATTTGTATTGAAATCCTTTTTATAGAGGTGGACCTAACAATCATTTGAAAACTTAGCAGTCTTGGTAAATCCTTTAACTAAGTAACATTCTAAATGGAATGATCAAAGTCCTCTTAAAAGGACACTTCTAATAGGTTGATTAAATCCTCTAACCATATCACATTTAACAATGTGTATTGCATCCTTTAATAAGGTCGGTTCCTAATAGAGCTCACTTTGAAAGAATAAAAAAGAGTTACATGTTGCTAGTGCTTTTTCCAAAATTGGGTTTCCATGTAAAATTCTATGTCAAACTCTGATGATTTTTTTATGAATTTTTTCATTTGGTAATATTTTTATTATGCAATGCAAGTTAAGTTTGTGAAAATTTTATAGTACAAACTGAGAAAAATAGGATAAGAAGAACAATGAAAGTATTTAATGATTAATTTTTCAAGTGGCACATATAGACCTTGAGTAATTGATTCATCCCTCTCCTCCCACTCACTTATTCTAAATATTTCTAGAAAATGATATCGGTGCTTAGTGCTTGTAGAGAAAATTTTGAAGGTATTTAAGGCCAAAGATCACAATGAACAAGAGAGATGAACCCAAGCTAAACATAGAGAACTTTCTTGCATGGCAGACCCTAATAAAGCTACACATATCCAATATCAATGATGTTGCTATCAAATTTCTAGATATTGAATATGTAGAAGTAACAACTTTTCCTTTGACTACTAATTAATTGAGATAGAAGTTAGAACACAACCAAGCAATGGTGGAGATTACCTCAGCCCTAAGTTATGTTGAGTTTGATGACTTAAAAGATTACAATACTACAAAGAATATGTGGGATAAATTGAAGACCATATATGTAGGTGATGACAATATTGTAAGAGCTAAATAAAAAATCTTGAGAGGTAAATTTGATTACATTAGAATGATGGAAGGTGAGAACATAGTACAATACTATACAAGAATTAAAGATGGTGTTAATGCTATTCAAGGAGAAAATCAAATAATTAAAGATGAAACAATGATAAGAAATGTATTGAGGACTCTACTTCTTATATATGTCATTAGATTTTCTACAATACAAGAACTCAGATTTACACTAGGTAATAACTTGACCTTAGAAGGTGTAATTGGTAGACTTATTGATTTTAAAATTTCTAATTTTGATAACTATACACTTGCAACCATTGAATCTGCTTTCAAGCGACAACTTTTTATTAGTAAGAAGAAAGGAAAATATGTGAAGAGTGAAAGTGATAGTTCTAATTATGAGATTGATGAATTGGAATCCCTCGTTACAAAAGGGTATGTAAGGGGAAGAGGTAAATAGTAAGGTAAATAACCTATCATTTTTTCTTCACACAACAAAGTTGGTCATATTTCTTTGAGATGTCCAAATGGAGAAGATAAGGATGACAAAGGTAAGAGATCTTGTTATATTGCTAGAGAAGAAACTGATAATGAATCTAAAAGTAATGATAATGAAGTAGTATATGGTTCTATGAAAGAAGATTCTAATGAAGATGAGAAACCTATATTAATTTCTTATGTGAACAAAAGTGATAGATAGATAATTGAGAGTGGATGTTCCAATCATATGACTGGTGATAAAGAAAACTTTGAATATATAGGTCCATACAATGGTAGATGTGTTAAATTTGGAAATGATATCCCATGTGTTTTAAAAGGTAAATGCACTATTTAATTGACTAACAAGGTCATATTTGACAATTTTTACTAGGTTTAAGGGCTTAGCTACAATTTATTGAGTGTTTTATAACTGAAAAAATTAGGATACATAGTTGAATTTTATAACGGAAAGGCCAAGATACATGATGGCTAATTAGAACTAGCGAGAAGACAACAGGTAACTTATTCTATCTAGACCTATCAAGTGAGACATGCATATTTCCACTAGAAGAAGATGCTTGTTGTTGGCACGAAATATTATGTCATGTGAACTTTGACAATTTTGTGTATAAGAGAAAGATGAAGAAAGTAAGAGGATTGAATAACCTAAAGAAGCCTAACAATTCTCTATGTAAATAATGTCAATTAGGAATGATGACAAAGTCTAGTTTCAAAAGTAAGACATATACTACAAGTGATATTTTGGAATTGGTTTATGCTAACCTTTGCGGACCCATTGGTGTTAAAATTTACTATAGAGATGAATATTTCATTCTGTTTGTAGATGAATATTCTAGAATGATGACTATGATGTTTCTTAAAGTTAAATTTGATTCTTTTTAATTATTCAAGTGGTATTCAGCCAGAGTTAAAAAAGAAATAGGGAAGAGTCTAAAGTGTTTGAGATTTGACAGAGGTGGTGAATTCATCTCACATGAGTTCAATACATTTTGCAATGATAGAGGATTCAAAAGACATATTTCAACCCCAAGAGCATGGTATGAAATTTTGCATAATTATTTAGTGAAAATTAGTTTTGAAAGGACAAATGATAACATAAAATTATATTTGAAGAATGGTAAGAACAATGAAGTACTATTATCTAAGATTTTTTTGATGATATTATATTTCGAGGAAGAGAAGCATTATGTAAATTTTTTTTGATGAAATGAAAAATGAATTTGAAACATCCATGTTTGGTGAAATACAATTCTTTGTTGGATTACAAGTATGTCAAATGAAATTGGTATTTTCATTTCATTATCTAAATACATCAAGTAAATATTAAAGACTTTCAATATGGAAGATTCAAGGCCAATGAGTACACCTATGTCTAAAGGACATAAGCTATAAAAAACTAATGATTCTATTGATTTCAACTAGACCCTATATAGATCCATGATAGGAAAACTACAATATCTTGTTCACAATAAGCTAGATATTGCTTTGGTAGTTGGGATAGTTGCTAGATTTTCAATAAAATCCTAAAGAGAATCACATAATGGTTATAAAAATGATATTGAAATATCTAAAAGGTACAAAAGGTTATGGATCATATTATAAGAGAAGTGATAGATTTGAACTAAAGGTTTTTACTTAATCGGATTGAGAAAGAAATATTGATGATAGAAAAAGCACTAGTGGAGGTAAATTCTTTCTAGGAAAGACAATGGTATCATGGACAAATAAGAAGCATAATTATATATCCCAATCTACAATGAAAGCCAAGTATGTGGTAGCTCTAGTCAATTATTCAAACATAATGTGGATAACTCAATTGTTGAAAGTTATGAAAGAAGAGATTACAAATCCAGTAATTATCTATTGTGATAACACAAGTGCTATCAACATTTCAAAGAATCCAGTGATAAACTCTAAGACAAAGCACATTGCTATCAAGTATCACTACTTGGGAGAATTATTTGAAGATAAAGAAGTGAAGATAGAATATGTGAATACAAAGGAATAGATTGCTGACATATTCACAAAGCCACTAGCCAAAGATGCTCATGAATTTAGATGTCTGAAGAATATGAAGCTTAATCAGCTACATATCATTCACATTTATGTCAAAGAGGGAGAGATTATTGAAAAGAGAAAGAGAGATATTGTTTACCTAGAAACAAAGATCTAAGTATTAATGGAGAGATTACTAAAAAGAAAAAAAAGAAAAAATCTTAGATGGAGAAAATCATGAAAGTGAAGAAAACTGATAGAGGGAGTTTGTATGGATGAGAATTAGAATGAAACTAAGGGTATTGGTCACTCATGTAAGTGAAATATTTTGAATTTTATGGTAACTTAGCTACTACTAGTACTCATATATTTGTGGTAATGTTTGAGATGATTCCATCAATACTAAAGAGGGAGATTCTTCGAAACTTACTATTTGAATAATTGTTGCTTTGTCATCAATGTCCAATCTATGAATGAGAAATATTGATATCGAATATAAATATCATATCTATTTTATTGATGAAGATGATTTGAGAAGTTATTCTTAATTATAGCACATATAGAATAGGTTGAAGTTATGAAAAGGAAGCTACAATGGACATTTGATTGGATAGACTTTGATTAACAAAAGTAATTCTTTATGTCATGAAAGATAAGCTAGCCAAGAAAAAGAGTTAAATACTAAGGAGTTTTGAGTAATTCTAGTGTCAACTGAGCTATAGTTAGTGCCAATAAAATCTAATGTTGACTGAGAATTAGAGTTGACCAAGAAAGTTAGTCTATTGTCAAGTATTTTAGTGTTGACCAATTTTAGAGATTACCGAGTGATAGTAACATAACAAATTTAAAGAAATCATATCATCAAATTGGCACAGTTGATTTCTTGGGAGATGTAAAATGTGTTAAAGATAAAATAATAGAGTTGGAACATTAAATTAAAGGAGGTGATTAGGTAAATACCTAATAGATAAATTCCACAGAATTTTTTAGAGAATGATCAAGAATATTGACAAATACATTGAATTGAATTAAATTTGATTGTAAACCCTAATATCTATGGTGGATGTAGAAAATGCTAAAGCATGAATTGCTTATATAAAGAGATACATAACATATCATTTGGTGCCATGTCTAGCCATGTCTAGTCAACCCTAGCCAAACCCAACTAGTGTGTATGAAAGAGTTTGTATATAGAGCAAGGTTAATAAAAAATACACAAGAGTGTGAATATCAAGCTAGAGTAGAAAGATTGTAGTTATGATGTTAATATTGATAAGAAAATTAGAGTAGAAGGTTTAAGTATTACTAAGCAAAGTGTATTGATTGTTTGAAGGGTGACCAAGTAGATCAAGATCATACATGACCATAGAAGGCTTATCAGTGAACCAATAGAACAATCGAATAAAGATCTAAACCTACAAAAGTGAGTTGCAATCACATAGATCAAACCTACAATTTTCTTTCATATCATTCTAAATAGTTTCTATTCAAATCATTTTTATAGAGGTTGACCTAAAAGTTATTTGAAGACTTAACAGTCTATGTAAATCCTTTAATTGGGTAACATTCTAAATGGAATGATCAAAGTCCTCTTAACATGCCATTAATTATAGGGTGATTAAATCCTCTTACTAGGTCACATTTAACAATGTGTTTTGTAACCTTTAATGGGGTTGGATCCTAATAGAGCTCACTTTGGAAGAGTGAAAAAGAGTGACATTTTACTAGTGGTTTTCAAAAATTGGATTTCCACATAAAATCCTCGTGTCAAAATTGTAATGAATGTTTTCATTTGGTAATATTTTCATTATGCAATGCAATTTATGTTTATGATAGTTTTATAGTAGAGATAGAGAAACAATATGATAAGAAGGATAGTGTAAGTGTTTAATGATTAATTGTTCAAGTGGTACATATAGACCTTAACTAATTCAACCCCCCCTCTCAGTTATTCTAAATGTTTCTAACAAACCTATGACCCCATTTGATGTATTTATTGAAACTTGTGCCCCTTTCAATGTATCTACCAACAATATGTGTTGGAAGATTGTTAGAAGATTAGTTGAAAGAATGAATACTGATGATATTCCAGTAGGTGAGTATTGTAGATATGCTACTATGATGATATATTACATTCATGACTGAGTTTGTCATTAATGTCAACATAGTAGTTTTATGTTGTATCTGACAGAAGAATAGTGGAGAGATCGAGTTGGTATGGATGACTAGTTGAGTATTATAACTATTTGAGTTTATGGGAGATATTTTTGAGTGTTTGGAAAATGTAGTTAACACCAAAAGAAGAAAGGATAAGTCTAGAATATGTTATTAAAGATTTGGTGATGTTTGTTCTAAGATAGAGTTTATAGAGGCATGTTTTGGTAAACTTGTTATATCTCTTAGCAGAGTTTCTATTCTGAGAATTGAGGTTGAGGACATGAAGAAGAGATATTGGTAATGATGTGACTAAGATTTATCATCATAATATTTCATGTAAGAAAAGTTATTCAAGTTTCAAGGTGAAAGATTAATGTTATAGCTAAGTGTAATGTGTTCTTAATGTGGTCCTATAATAATTAATTTAGGAAGGACTAACAACTAACTCAGGAAATTGTTTTGAGGACTTAGTATAAAGGGAGGACATTTTCCTTTATCATGGTATGGAATGATATGTTTATGATAATTGAAAATAAGTAGTAGAGAGTGTGGAATGTGAAGTTAAGCAAAGCAGTGTAGAAGTGAAGGAAACTTCATTACCAAGGTTTTATTGAATGATCTGAGATTTGGTATTTGGATCCAAGGTTTGTGACCTAGTCTACAAGGTCTAACAGTGATTGGTCTGGTTGTTAGGATAGAGAAAAGAGGAACATAATAGTAAATTTCTTGTATGAGCAGTGAACTCTTGTTGTAGTTGAAATTGCATGTTTGGGTAGTGGGCTTATCTTGCATACATTGTACTACAACTCCTAATAGGGTTGGAATCTCCTAACAAAGACTCTATGTACTAAATGTTGTAATAGAATCCTAACAAGGCCCATCCTCTAACAAGGAATATTTATATTAGCACATCATCTTGTGGGCATCACTCCCACCAGGGTTTTCCCTCTGATCAAGGGTTTTCATGGTCAACATATCTAGTGTATTTGTCTATGAGAATTTTATTATGGTTGTTGTTTAGTTTTGTTGAATGGTTAAGTTTGTTTAAAGAAGATAAATGTTTTAATTATTGGATAACTAATTCACTACATCATGTTAGTTATCTTGGTGGACTATTGTTTCTAACAATTGGTATTAGAGCATCATGTCCTTGTTGATAAAGTTTAACAACTTTGGGAGATCCATGGAAAATATGTTTAGGAAATATATTTTAAAGTTTGATGGAACAAATTATGACTACTCGAAAGAAAAGATGAAGATACATCTATTGTGTATGGGTCTGGGATATTGGATATTAACAAAATTAGAGAAGACAATCATTGTTGAAGAGGACTTGGAAATTTGTACCAAGGAAGAAAGATATGTTTTCATGTGCAACATGAGAGCTAGATAAGAACTATTGAGTGCACTTCCTAAAATTGAGTACAATCACGTAAAATCACTTGCTACTTCACATTTAATTTGGAAAGCTTTGGAAACTAGTTTTGAAGGTGATGCACATTCTAAGAAATTGAAGCTATAAAATTGGATTTGTGTGTTTAAAGAAGCTAAAATGATGGAAGATGAATTTGTAAGAATATACATAGCTAGGATATTAGAAATTACTATAGGCATTAAAGCTCGAGGAGGAACCAAGGAATATTATGAGGTTATATGGAAAATATTTAAAACTCCAACACCACCATTTAAGTCAGCAATTCAAATTATATAGTTGTTGATATCTTGTACTAAATATTTCATAATGGAGACATTGATTGGAAGAATAGAAGTAGTTGAGAATGAACTTAGAAAATCCAAAGAATTAACTAGAACTAAAACAACTTTCAGTGCTTTGAATATTTGACCAAATCTATCAATGAGCACAAGTGCTAGAGGATCTTTTTCTAGTAGCAACAAATCTGAGGAGGATTGAAAGATTGAAGAAGGGGTAAGCCTTTTGGTAAGAAGAGAAAAATAAAGTAAGAAAATTTTCAGATATTGGACTTGTGATGAATATGGTCATTATGCATCTTTAAGTGTCCTGAAAGAGAGAAAAAGTATAAGGAAAATTAAAAACCTTGAAAAGATAGAGAATGTTTGTATGCAAATGAAGATAATAATTCTAATGAATAAGCATTAAGTGCTAGTGATGATGAAATTGGATTTGTGGCAATTAAATAAGAAAGTCTAGAGAAAGTAGCTTTGGTATCACAGGTTAAAAAGAAATCAAATTAGATAATTGACAGTGGTTGTTCACATCATATGACTAGTGACATGAACAAGTTTTTTGACTTCAAAAGTTAGGATAGAGGGATTGTCAGATTTGGAAACCTTGCAACATGCCAAGTTAAAGGTATTGGAGCTATAACTATTGATGGTAAAAATAACACTGAGGATGCATAATTTTTTGATGGTTTAAAGCACAATCTATTGAGTGTTAGACAACTAGTAGACAAAGGTTATCACTTGTAGTTCATAAAAGACACATGCATGGTCAACGACAAAGATGGAAAGGTAATTGGAACATGAACCAGATCTAGAGCTAATGTATTTTAGTTGAATCCTTCTAAAATGACATGTTTGGTTGCAAAGGTTGATAAAAGTTGGTTATGACATAAGAGATTTTGTCTTATAAACTTTGATAGTATTGTGAGGACTAGTAGAGTGTTAGCAATTAGAGATTTTCCAAAGATTGTAAAGCCTACTAACACAATTTGTAAGGAGTGTGTTTTGGAAAAACAAAATAGAACTTTTCCTAGCAAAATTTGTATCACTATAGAAAATTTGGAGATTGTTATACACATAGATTTTAGTGGTCCTAAAAAGTCTAAAGGATTCTATGGTGAAAAGGATTTAATGATTCTAGTTGATGATTTTTCATGAATGATGTGGGTTGCATTTCTTAAAGAGAAATTTGAGGGATTTGATAAGTTTAAGATATTCAAGAATAGGGCTGAGAATAAATCTTCTATGAAGATTAAATGTTTAAGATCAAATAGAGGAGGACAATTTACTTCAAATGAGTTTAACATATTTTGTGAAGAAAATGGAATTAAAAGATAACTATTAGCTCTGAGAACCCCTGAACTGAATGGTGTTGCAGAGAGAAGGAATAAGTCAATTACATAAGCTATAAGAGCTAAGTTAGTATAGAATGATGTATCCAAGACATTTTGGAGAGAAGCTATGAGTACAATAGTCTACGCTATGAACAAAGTGCAAGTCAAAAAGACACAAAAAAGACCCCTTATGAATTATGGTTTGGTCACTCACCTATAGTAAAGTAATACAAAATTTTTGGGAGTAATTGTTGTATCAAAAGACATGATGATATTGGTAATTTTGATGCTAGAAGTGACGAAGGTATGTTTCTTGGTTATTCATTGAAAATAAAGGATTATAGATGTTATAATTAGAGAATTAAGACTATTATGGAAAGTGAAAATGTGAGAATTGATGAGAATTTTGAAATACAAGAGAGAATAGTTGATTACAATTCAAATGAGGACATTATTGCTTAGCCAAGGAATGATGAGGTATTTCTTGAGACTAACAATGACTTGTAGAATGAAGGAGAGATAAGGTAGAAACAAAGCTCAAAACCTTAAGTAGAGCCAAGAGTTGAGATAGCAACTCGTACTTTAGGAAAAAATATGATAAAGAATCATCCATCCAAATAGATCCTTAGAAGAAAAGACAAAGGAGTGATGACAAGAAATAAAGTCAATAAAGAACTATGCTTGATATCTCAACTTGAGCCTAAGAATGCAAATGAAGCATGCAAAGATGATTACTAACAACAAGCTATGAAAGAGGAATTGGATTAGATAGTAAAGAATAAAACATGGGAATTGGTTCCTAGACTAGTAGCCAATAATGTGATAGGAACCAAATGGGTATTTAGGAATAAGATGAATGAAAAAGGAGAAGTTTTAGGAAACAAAGAAAGATTGGTATGTAAAGGCTACTCATAGCAAGAAGGAATAGACTATGATGAAACCTATGCTCTAGTGGCTAGAATAGAAGTAGTAAGATTATTCTTAGTCTATAAAGCACAAAAGAAATTTGAAGTATATCATATGGATGTCAAGTTAGCATTTCTAAATGGAGAGCTTCAAGAAGAAGTATACATTGAGCATCCTAAAGGATGTCCTTAGATGGATTATAAGTACATAGTATGAAGACTAAGGAAAGTATTGAATGGATTGAAGCAAGCACCAATAACCTAGTATGTGAGGTTGGACAAGCATTTGACAAAGCTTAGATATAGCAAAGGTATGGTAGATAGTAATCTATATTGGAAAGAAATTGAGGATGGTTTGATGATTTTGGTGGTATTTATTAATGATATCATATTTGGAGGAAATGATAAAAAAGTGAAAGATTGCTAAAGAGATGAAGAAAGAATTTAAGATGAGTATGATAAGAGAGATGAAATATTTCCTAAGATTTCATATTGTACAAAATAAAGAAGGAATCTTTATTTCTCAGACTAAGTTCTTAAAGGATTTACTAAAAAGGTTTGGTTTGGAAGCATGTAAACCCATTGGAACACCTATGGTATAACTAGACACAAGTTATCTACAAAGGATGAGACACCTATTGTTGAGAAGAAAAAGTATAGATCTATGATTGGAGGAATACAATACCTGACTCATACAAGGTTAGATAAATCAAATGTATTTGGAATTGTTGCAAGACTTTAGGCTGATCTTAGAGAAGTGCATTAGCTGGAGTAAAAAAGATATTTAGATATTTGAAAGGAACTTCCTAATTCAGATTGTGATATAAAAAATCTAATGATTTCACTCTAAGTGCTTATACTGATATAGATTGGTCAATAGTATGGATGATAGAAAAAGAACTAGTGGTGGAGCTTTCTTTCATGGAGAAAGATTGGTTTCTTGGTTAAGCAAGAAGTAGGATTGTACATCACAAACTATAGTGGAGCAGAGTATGTTGTAGCAGAAAATAATTTCAATCAAGTCATTTGGATGAAGTAGATGCTAAAGGATATTAGAATAGAAATCAATGAACCTATTTTCATACATTGTGACAATACAAGCACAGTAAACATGTCTAAGAATCCAGTGATGCATTGTAAGACTGAGCACATTTCTATTAAATATCACATGTTGAGAGAGAAAATTGTAGACAAGGAAAATAGATTAGAGTATGTGAGCATTAAAGAAGAGATTGCAAATATATTCACTAAACCTCTTACCATAGAGACTTTTGAGTATTTGCAAGGTATGCTTGGGGTTATGCCCCTTCCTACATCATTACAGATGATGTAAGAGTGCATCAGTCTAGGGTAACAAAGTACCATTATTTGTCTAGACTAAATGCTGATACTTCTTATATGGGGGAGTATATGTACTAGACATAGTTATCTAGGACTCTCATTGGATATTTTTGTGAACAATGTCTTTTGACACTCAAGCTAGTAAGAATCAGTTGTTGTGTACAGTTTGATGCAAAGATATTGGTTGTTGAAACCTCTAACATTGATGTTAATTAGGGAGAGTGTTGCATGAAAAAAATTATAGAACATCATGGGTAGAAGTATTGCAAAAAGCACATTGAGGTATATAAATGGGGCAGAAAGATTGATGAAGAGGATTTGAAAAGAACATTAATAGTCTTTTGTTGGTATTCTTGGAATTAGATGTTTTTTCATCTATGTTTCCATCAATGCCAAAGGGGGGTATTATGATTGGGGGCAATCCAAGAAAAAAATGAACACAATATGAAAAGGGAAATATTATTATCAAAAGTGACCTGCTATAACATTCAATACACTAAAAATAGATTCTAAGACATGCCCTATGGGGTTACAAACTTTTTTTAACTTGGGCAAATTCTTCCTCCAGTACCTTCTCCCAAACTCCACTAAGAACTACCTTTACAATGCTAGAAATGTTCTTAAATAAACCTCAATTAGGCTTAGGGTTAGAAATACATTCTAGAATATTCCATTTGGCATCCACCACCAAAATAGAAGGTTCTAGAAATCATGTTAGAACTCGGTGTAAAACTAGAAGAATCCAAAAATGGTAGTCCAACTTCCAAGAGGCATAACTTTTGATCTAATACTCTAATTGACAAACCATTCACATGTTTGGAAAGCTCTCCAAGTACTCTATACCCTTATGGATGAGATTTTCTTGTCCCCCATTTTTTGGGCCTGTATAAGGCCATTTAGTGCCTCGAATCTAACATTGAAGTGCTCTTAGGAGGTCTCTAGGAAACTTAAAATTGTAAGAACTTTCAAACTGTAAAGCCTTTTGATCTAATTCTTTTTCTGGAGTTCTTTAAATTACAAATATAACCATACCTCCAACTTACACCCTCTAATTTATCATAATTATAGCTTAATTACAAAATAACCCATTTTCTAGATTGGTACATATCCTAAGGTACTCAAGTACTCTAACCCAAAAAACTAATAGTGGAACTATGAGAGTTGGAATCTTTATTTGACCTAAATGGGTATCAAGAAATTAATAACACTTTAAAAAAAAAACTAATAATAAGAATATTTTTGGGTGATAAAGGATTGCCCTTACACCACTGGATGCTCCTACTTCAGACATGTAGGGTAGATTAAAAACTGACCCTACCACTTTATAGTTGGTAGAGGAAAACCCAAATGGGAAACCTCCATTGCAGATATTCAAGTTGAGTCTTCTATTGGTCTTTATTTCTACTTCACTAGGTATTCTTCATACAAACTATTTCTGGTACTTTGGCCCACATGACTATCTAGAATTTCTTCAATCTCTTCCTTTGTAGAAGTAGGAATTGGACATAGCTCCAACATCAAGCCCTCATCTACACCATCATCATGATATTCTATTAAGTCTACAATATTGAAAATAGGATAAATGTAAATCCCATCTGAAAACTCCACCTCATATGCATTTCTTTAGTCATGTTTCTTCAAAATTTTGTAGGGGCCAAATTTCTTCATCTTCAACTTGTTGTAGATACCCACTAAAAATTGTTCCCTCCTTAAGTATACCATAACCAGATCCCCTACTTGGAACTCCTTATGTCTCCTTTGTTGATCTACCCTAGCCTTATACTATTGGTTCATCTTGGTAATATGTGCATGTACCTCCTCATGTAGGTTCTTGACATGTTCTGTGAATTATTCTACCTTGGCACTTTTCCTTTCCCCTTGCTCCATCTTCCTCAGCTCTGGTATAGTCTTTGGACTACTCCCATACAGAATTTGGAATGGTAATCTACTAGTACTCTTGTTCATAGAATTATTGTAAGAAATTTTTTCTTGTGGTAGAATGAAATCCCACCCCTTAGGTGTATCTTCTACCAAACACCTCAACAAATTGCCCAGACTTCTATTTACTACTTCTGTTTGTCCATCAGTTTGTGGATGATGTGTAGAACTAAACTTCAATTATATCCTAAAATTTTCAATAATTTCTTATAGAAATACCCCACAAATTTAGTATCTCTATAAAAAGAAATACTCTTTGGGAGATCATGTAGCCTCACCACCTCTCTAAAAAAAAAATCTGCAATATGCACTACATCATGAGTCTTGTAGCATGGAACAAAATGTGCCATCTTGGAGAACCTATCAACCACCAAAAATACTAAGTCATTACTACATTGTTTCCTTGGTAATCCAAGAAAAAAATCCATACTTATGTCTGCCCAAGGCTTCGATGGAATAGGCAATGACTAATAGAGTCCAATATTTTGACTAAATCATTTGGTTGTTTGACATACTTGACAACTCTACACAAATTTCTTCACATCCTATGAAAATTGACACCAAAAATAATGTTCTCTAATAATGGTAATGGTCTTATCCCAAGAAAAGTGTCCTGCCATTCCTCCACCATGATTCTCCTTGATCAAGTTCTCCCTCATAGAATTCCTTAGAATACACAATTGACTATCCTTGAACAACATACCATCCTCTATCAAGTAATCTAGCCAATTGGTCCTATCTAGAGTAATAGATTCTTTACAAGCCTTCCATGGTTTTACAAAATTAGGATCCTTAGGGTAAAAATTATTGAGTTCATCAAACCCAACCACTTCAAGCTGTATCTCTATCAACAACAACTGTCTTGTGCTTAATGCATCTATAAACTTATTAGACCTTTCATTTCTATGTTTCAATAGAAATGTATAGATTTGTATGAACTCTGCCCATTTCAAATGTTTTTAATTCAATTTACCTTGGCTATTTAGATATTGCAATGGCTGGTGATCAGTATAAAAGAAAAATTATTTTGGCAATAAATAATGCCTCCATTTCTTTAAGGCCTAAACTATTATATAGAACTCCTAATCATAAATAGTATACTTCTTCTTTTCATCATTCAAATTTTCACTAAAGTAGGCAATAAGCTTACATCCTTGGCTCAATACAGCCCCAAAAGATCTACCACTAGCATTGCAATCCACCTGGAACACTTTATTGAAATCAAGAAGTGCCAACACAGGTTACTCTATCACCTTCTTTTTCAACAATTCAAAACTCCTTGCAGCTCTTGTACTCCACTTGAACTCTTTTCTATCCCCCCTCATTGTTTTAGTCAAGGGTACACATATCCTACTAAAATTCCTAATGAACTTCCTATAAAAACTAGCCTAGACCATGGAATGACCTCACCTTAGTAGAAAATCTTGGTGTAAGCCATTCCAAGATGACCTTTACCTTCTCTAGGTCTATTTGGAGACCCTTAACTAATACAACAAATCCCAAATAGACTAACTCTTTTTTGACAAAGCTACACTTCTTCAAATTCAAGAATTTTTCTTCCCAAAACCTTTCAAGGACACTACAAATGTACAATAAATGTTCATCAAAAGATTTTATGAAAATTAAAATATCATCCAAATAGACAATAAATATTTTTTCCTAGAATTTATTTAGTACCTTATTCATAAGCCACATGAAGGTGCTTGGCATGTTGGTTAGTCCTAAGGGCATGACTAACCACTCATATAGACATTTCTTGGTCTTGAATGTAGTCTTCCACTCATCTCCCTCTCATATCCATATCTGGCAATAGCAACTCTTGAGTTCATTCTTTGTGAAGTATTGAGCTCCAGAAACAATCCATAAGATCATCCATTCTTGGAAAAGGGAACTAATACTTCATGGTTATTCTATTTATAGCTTGAGAGTTTGTACACATTCTCTACTCTCTATCCTTCTTTGTTGCTAGCACTGTAGGTACTACACATGGACTCAGATTGTCTCGAATCAAAACTTTCCTCAACAACTTCTAAACTTGTTTGTTTAGCTCCTTATTTTTAGTAGGAGTCATCCTATGATCAGCCTTGTTAGGAAAACTAGCTCTAGGGATTAAATCTATTCAATGACTCATTTTCCTTACTGGTGGAAACCCTTCAAGAACATTATGAGAGATGACATCTCCATACTCACTTAATAGACCTAAAACTTCAAGTGGAATTTCACTACTACCTTCCTTATCCTTTCTAGGAATCAAAGCATAACACATACATTGATATTTCATGTCATCCAAAAATTTTCTTCCATCAACAAGACATACCCTAGCACTACTACATACCTTTTCTTCTTCCTTTATCAATAGCTTTAGTTTGTGGTGAACTCCATCCTTTGTTAGAAAGTAGTATTTGCATGACCATCATATACACCATGCCTATCAAACTACTAGGGACCTCTCAACAATAAATGGGAGACATCCACTAGAATGATGTCACAGAGAACCTCATCATGGTAACTTCCAATCTTGAACTTTACCAAACATTGTTCACTAACTAGGACCTTATAATCCTCCTTTACCCAAGCAATCTAATAGGGTTGGGGGTGTTTCTCCCTCTTGAACTTTAGCTTTGAGACCATCTCCTCTAACACCAAGTTTTCATTGCTTCCACCATCAACAATCACATCACAATATTTAACATTGCACTTATACCTAGTATGAAACAAAATCCTCTTTTATCCAAGTTTAGTCTCAGCACTTAGTAAGACCCTTTCATTACCTAGAACCTCTCCTCTTTCTGTAACCTTTGAATGCGATGACTGTGCATCCTCATCCACATGAGCAATCCTTGCTTGACCATCAGCTCTCCTATCTATCCTTCCTTGACATTGAGAGAATTCAAAGGCATGATGACCTTCTTCAGTGTAATGAAAATAAGTACCACAGAAGCCACCTCTTCCAAAACCTTGTCCATTTCCTCTACCTCTTCCTCTATGATCTACAACATTCTACTCATGGGCGTGGCTGAAACCCTCATTCCTGTAGTTTTGGCTAATACCCACATCTTCATATTTCTTTCAGCTCTCATTTTGACCTCCAAATGACCAGCCATGGCCCCTTCCTCATTGACCACACCCTCTTTTCCTTCCATCAAACCTTTTTTTTAGCTTCTCCTTAACTCGTAGGCCAAACTGGTATGCCTCTTCAATGCTAGTCATTCTAACTAGACTTAACTCCTCCTGAATGCTAGGTCTTAACCCACTAAGGTAATAGACAACCTTCTCTTTGTTTGCTTCTACATTTCCTACCCTAATAAGGACTAGATAAAATTCCTCTATAAATTTCTAGAGAAATTTTCTTTCTTTCTTTAAACCTTGCATTTTCTTGAACAAAGCAATCTCATAATCAACGAGAATGAATTGTTTCTTTAGTTTGTCCACCATGTGATCCCATCTTGTGATTTTATCCTTTCCTCTTATATTTCTTTCCAACTAAATCTCTTGCCACCAAATTTTGGTATGGCCTTTCATTTTTGCCTTCACAAACTTAACCCTATCAGGGTCCCCAATATCCTCATACTCAAAATATTCATCTAATTCATTGATCCAATCAATCAACTCATCTAGATTTAGATTTCTCAAAAACATGCCGACATCAATTTTAGGTCTTTTTCCAAGCTTAAAAATAGCCCTAAAAATCCTCTCCTCTACCTTGTTTAGGACTTCTCAATCTCCTTCCCATTCTTGTCCAATATTTCCTTGTTCTTCATTTTCTTCCTTACTTTCATCACCTATGAAAACATTCATCCCTTTGTGGATCTCCTCCTACAATACCTCAACTTGTCTCTAGAGTGCTCTAACTTTAGGAGTAACAACTCTGGCCTTTCCACCATAGTCCCTTTTTGGAGGCATATTCTCACTATATCAAAACCCACAACCACATGGTCCTAGTGCAAACTAACTCATAGTTGGCACTCTATCTACCCACTCACGAGAACCTACTATGATAAAACTTGATGGTGGGGGGCAATCCAAGATAAAAAATGAACAGAATAAGAAAAGGGAAATATTATTATCAGAAGTGATATTATATTAAATTTAGTAAACTAGAAATAGATTCTAATACATGCCCTATGGGCTTACAAAGTTGTCTGAATTGAGTGAAATTCTTTCTCCAGTACCTTCTCCAAAACTCCATCAAGAACTACCTTTACAATGCCAGAAGTGTTCTTAATTAAACCCCAACTAGGTTTAGGTTTAGGAATAAATTCTATAATATACCATTAGGAATCCACCACCAAAATAGAGGGTTCTAGAAATCATGCTAGAATTTAGTCTAAAATTAGAAGAATCCAAAAATGGTTGTCCAACTTTTGGGAGGCATAACTTTTGATCTGGAATTCCAATTGATGAACAATTTATAGTTTTGGAAAGCTCTCCAAGTTCTTTATAGCCCTATGGAGGAGATTCTTTTGTCCCCCATTTCTTGGGCCCATACGAGGCCATTTAGTGCCCCAAATCTGACTTTGAAGCTCTCCTAAGAGGTCTCTAGGAAACTCAAAATTGCAATAACTTTCAAACCATAAAGCCTTTTAACATGATTCTTTTTTTGGAGTGCTTTAAATTACAAATATAACCATACCTCCAACTTACACCCTCTAACTCATCATAATTATGGATCAATTAAAGAATAACCTATTTTCTACAATGGCACATATCCCAAGGTGCTCAAAAACTCTAACCCAAAAAACCAATAGTGGAACTATGAGAGTTGGAATCTTTATTTAACCCAAATGGGTATCAAAAAATGAAAAAGTTTTAAATAAAAATTAATATTAAGTATATTTTTTGGTGATACAAGATTGCCCTTATGCCATTAGATGCTCTCACTTCAGATTGTTGGAAGATTGGTTGCAACATGACTGTTGATGCTATTCCTACGCAGGAATAATGTAGATATGCTACTATGATTATATGTTACATTCATGACTATGTTTGTCATTGATCTCAACATAGCATTTTTCTATGACATCTAACAAAAGATTATAACTATCCAAGATTATGGGAGATACTTCTGAGTATTTGGTAAATGCATTTAACATTGGATGAAGAAATGATAATTCTAGAAGAATTTATGAAATATTTGGTGATGTCTATCTTGAGAAGGAGTTTACATGGGCATGTTCTAGTAAACATGTTATATCTCTTAGAAAAGTTGTTATTCTTAGAATCTAGGTTGAGGACATGAAGAATACATATTGGTGATGATGTGGTTAAGCTCGCTCATCATAATATTTTGTGTAATAAAAGTTATTAAATTTTCAAGGAAAAAGATTGATGTTATCACTAAGTGTAATGTGTTCTTAATGTGGTCCTATAATAATTAATTGAGAAGGACTAACAACTAACTCAAGAAATTATTTTGAGGACTTGATATAAAAGGACATATTCTTTGTCATGGTATGGGATGATATTTTTATGATGATTCAAAATAATAAATAGAGAGTGTGGAATGCAAAGTTAAGTAGAGCAGTGAAAAAGTGAAGGAAACTTCATTGCTGAAGTTTTGTTGAATTATCTGAGATTTGGTATTTGGATCCAAGGTTCATGACCTAGTCTACAAGGTTTGACAGTGACTGGTTTGGTTGATAGGAAAGGTAAAAGAGGAAAATAAGAGGAAATTACTTGTATGAGTAATGAGCTATTTTTGTAGTTGAAATTACATGTTTGGACAGTGAGCTCATCTTGCATACATTGTACTACAACTCCTAATAGGGTTGAAATCTCCTAACAGGGACTCGATGTATTAAATTTTATAATAGAATCCTAACAAGGTCCATCCTCTAACAAGGAATATTTATATTAGTATATCATCTTGTGGGCATCACTCCCACTAGGGTTTTCCATCCAATCAAGGGTTTCCCTAGTCAAGATATCTGGTGTATTTGTATATGAGCATTTTATTATGGTTGCTATTTACTTTGGTTGAATGGTTACATTTGTTTAAATAAGATCAATGTTTTAATTGTTGGATAATTGATTCAACCCCCACCCCTCTCAGTTATCTTGGTGGACTATAATTTCTAACAATAAGTCCCTAGGGTTCTTATGACCCGCACGGACATAAGTTGTCATTGAATGGGTCAAAATGCACCATAGGTTCATCTGTGACCCCTTTTGACACATATGCTAACAACATATGTGCTTGGGGTATATGGACCCCTAGGGACATATGTTGCATTGATCATATGTTTTTGTATGTGTTTAAAGGGGTCATAGGTTCACCTACAACCCTTTTTGACATATTTGATGACAATATATATATATATTCAAGGTTCTAGGACCCCTACAGACATATGTTTTATTGATTGTATAACCAAGTATGGGTCAAAAGAAGTCATAGGTTCACCTATGACCTCTTTTAACATATTCACTAACAAAATATGTCCTCATAGTCCTAGGACGCCTACGAAAATATGTTGTTGGAGTATGTATCATAAGGAGTGATAGGTTCACCTATGACACCTTTTAACTAATTTAATGAAAAAATATATCCTTGAGGTTCTAGGAACCTTAGGGACATATGTTGTATTGATTTTATGGTCAAAAAGGGTCATAGGTGAACCTATGACCACTTTTGATGTATTCACTAAAAATATGTCTCCTTGGGGTCCTCGGACCCTGAAGGACATATGTTGTATTGATCATATGTTCACCTATGTGTCGAAAGGTATCATGGGTGAACCTATGACCCCTTTCAAGGTATTCACTAACATATGTCCCTAAGGGTCCATATCTTGTTGTTGAATGGGTCAAAAGGGGCCATAGGTTCACCTATGACCTATTTTGATGCATTCACTGATAACATATGTCCCTGAGGTATTAGGACCCCTAGTGACATATGTTTTATTGATCATATGTTCATGTATGGGTTGAAAGAGGTGTTAGGTTCACCTATGACCCCTTTTAGTGCATTGACTTACATCATATCTCCTCATGATCCTAGGACCCTAGGGACATATGTTGAATTGATTATATTGGTCAAAAGTGGCCACAGGTTCACCTATGATCCTTTTCAATTCATTCACCAACAACGTATTTCCTTGGGGTCCCAAGACCCCTAGGGACATATGCTATTAGTGAATGTGTTGAAAGGGATCATAGGCTCACATATGTCCCCAAGGTCCTAGGTACCCTAGGGACATATGTTGTCTTGATTGTATGGGTCTAAAAGGTTTGGAGGTGAACCTATGCCCACTTTTAGTTCATTTATTGAAGAAATATGTTCTTGGGGTCCTAGGAACCCTAGGGACATATGTTTTATTGTTTGGATGGTCGAATGGGGCCATAGATTCACCTATGACCCCTTTCAACACATACAATCAATACAACATATCTCCCTTAGGGTTTTTTGACCCCTATGAACACATGCTGTCATTGAACGCATTGAAATGGGCTATAAGATTGTCTATGACCCCTTTCCACTTATTTAGTAAAAATATGTCCTTGGGGTCCTGGGACCCCTAATGACATATGTTGTATAATTTTATGTTCATATATATGCCAAAAGGGCCCATAGGTTCACCTATGAGCTATTCTAATGCATTCTCTAACAACATATGTCCTTGAGGTCCTAGGATCCCTAGGAACATATGTTTTATTGATCATATGTTCATGTATAGGTCCAAAGGGGTCATAGGTTCACCTACCACCCCTTTTAATGCATTTTCTAACAACATATGTCCTTGAGGTCCTAACAGCCCTATGGACATATGTTATATTGATTATATGGGTCAAAAGAGGCCATAGTTTCATCTATGACTCCTCTTGATGCATTGACTTGCAACATATGTCCCTAGGGTCCTAGGACCCCTAAGGACGTATGTTTTTAGTGAATGTGTCAACCCTTTTCCACTCATTTAATGACAATATATCTATATGTGAAGTTATCACCCTTTTCGACACATTCACTGACAACATATATCCCTAGGGTCCTAAGAACCCTAAGGACATATGCTATAATGATTGCATGGGTTGAAAGAGTCCATACGCTTACCTATGACCCCTTTTAACCCATATAATCAATCCAACATATGTCTCTAGGGCTCTCAGGACCTCTATGGACATATGTTGTTATTGAATAGGTCAAAAGGGGGCATAGGTTCACAGATGACCACTTTCAATGCATTCATTGAAAACATATATTCTTGGGGTCATAGGGCCCCTAAAGACATATGTTTTATTAACTTTATGTTCATGTATTGGTCAAAAGCGGTGATAGGTTCACCTATGATACCTTTTAACAAATTTGTGGACAACATATGTTCTTGGGGTCATAGGGCCCCCCAAAGGCATATGTTGTAGTAATTTTATGTTCATGTATGGGTCAAAAGGGGTGATAGGTTCACCTATGAAACCTTTTAGGACATTTATGGACAACATATATCCTAAGGATCCTATTGAGACTCAAAATTGAAAGCCTAATTTTGAGTACCATCCTAAAAATCAAGCCTTATTAGTGCCTTTTGATGCATGTGTACCTGGCTGTACTTGTGAGGCCTAAGAGATTTTTAATGTTTCTTACACCTTGCATTAAATATATCCACTCTTACCATGAAGATAAATTTCTATTCTGAGCCATTGCGTGAAGTCTTGTTTTGAGCAATGTCCAAATCCATATTTTTGCCTAAGTGTCAAATAGCGAGAGGAGGCCTAGTTTGCAATTGAATATCTTGCACACAGTTATGTTTCATGACTCACTAATTTTGGAGTGTTTAGTGTCCATATTATAGAACCTATCTTTCATATTTTGATTCATTTTAACATGATTTGATTAGGTTTTGAATCCCTCAAAGTTGGCCATTTATTGTTGTCATGCTGATGCAAATTGTTTAGAATTTTGGGAGGCCCTATTTGACTAGTCATAACTTTGACCCAATTGACCAAACTGAGAAAATTCCTTTTGTAATGAATTCTATAAGTTATTTACTTTCTATGTTTCAATTTTGAGCTTATGATGAATCCGTTTGATTAGTTTTCAAATGTAATTCCAAATGCAATTTGTAACTTTTTACGAGTGTCAAGAAATGCAAAATTGTCGAAAACCTTGTTCATGATGTCATAACTCAAAACTCATGCTAGGTGAGATTGAATGGATTGTACCATTTCATTCTACTCTAAAAATTCTTTAAATTTTCCCTTTTACAAATCTTGATGAATTTGTCTATATGCTTTCCTAGGTCTATTCCATTTGAGAAAATCACTTTTCTGCCATTTTTTCCAATCTGCAAATTTGAGTAGCCCACTTTGAGCGATCACTGTTTGCATCCATTTATTTTTCATGGGACCTAGTGACATATTTAAATTCTCCTCATGATAGTGAACCAATGCCCTAGTTCTCATGCCCCCAAGTGTCAGTTTGACCTATTTCCAAAGCCAAATCCAAATGCATTTTATTGCTTTCTAACATGTTTTCTTGCAAGCAGTTTTGAGAGGGCAATTTTAACAGTAAATATCTTTTGATTGTGAATTTTTCATGAGATGAAATTCAATAGGGTGAAAGTATAAAAAATAGGGAAACATTATTGTTAATCTCAAAGCCTAGTTATTTGTTTGCGTCAGTTTTTAAAGCCAGTCGAAGGACTTTCTGGCATTAAATTGATAGTTTACAAAAAAATGATAAAATGAGTTTTCAATGGTGGTTTAGTGCTTGAAATAGATTTTAGTCAGTTGAGAATATCTCAATGGATCAATTCTAGGAATTAGTTGTTTGAAAATGAATTTTTTTTTAGTCAAACACAGTTTGGGGCCTAATTGATTCCATTAAACAATGGAAAATATATTGCGTCAAGATGGACATGGAATTGTTTATAAGGGTAAAATTACCAGTGTAACCATAATTATAGTGAAGAACCTTTTGAAAAATTTAGATCAAGCCGAGAAATAATTCAAGAGTGGGAAGAGAAAGCCTAAGAATGTTTTTTTCCAGAGAATTCGTAAGGGCTTCTAATAAATTATTGGACAGAAATGGAGCTCAGAAGTGGTGGCTTTGGAATTGTGTTCAAAGGTATTTTGTCTGATGGCACTCTGGGGGCCATTAAAAGTCCAAGAAAGCTTTCAACCTAGAGGATGACCATGAGTTTCTTAACAAGATTGCAATCGAGATGAGGGAGGCTTTGGCGTATCTAAATTTTGGAGCATCTCACCCCATTTTCCAAGGAGATGTAAAATCATCCAAATTTCTTTTGAATGAGAAGCTTTCTCCCAAAGTTACAAATTTTGGGATTTTTTGTCTCATATTGACAACTTCAAATGACACATGTCTCACCACTAATATAATGGGCACAAAAGGCTATAGACAAATTTATGAAGGCATTGAACATTCTTTATCAAGTACACATCTAGTCATGCAATTTAGAGAGGAAGCAGCCAATTGAGGAGCTTTGAGAGGTGTAGTCAATGTTGGAGATGAGGGAGGTGGCCCATGGTAGAATTAATCAAAGTTCTTGCTTAAACAAGGATATTGGGAGAAGTCCAAAGTGGCAAGAGTAGATTGACAACATGAAAGTTGGGAGGTTGCCACATGTCAAGAGAGTCACTCATGATTCGAGGGCCAAAAAGGGAAGATAAGAAGTCTATAATCTATACCGATAGCTTCATAATTTCAAGAAAGATCACTCTAGTCAATGTAAAAGGAAGACTTGAGATTCCTAGAAAATATAATAATGCTCTAGTATTTGGACATTTCTTACTATATGCAATTGGAGGCATTGCTAAATCAAGAACAAATTAGGTGTCCTTGAGAGTGCTCAATTTTAGTCAATAGAAAGAGGATATCTACAAAATATGTGAAGGAATCACAGGTGTTTTAGGCTAAGAGCACATCAAAGGTGGCATCAAACTTGAAAGATGTAGCCAAAAATACTAGAGCAAGAGAATGGTGATGATGAAATATGCATTTCATTTGAATCAAAAGGTGAAAAGAGTTGTTGCCTACCCTGCGCTCTCTAGTACCTGCTCTTTCTCAAGCCCCATTCTCCTACTCATAGATGTTTGAGAAAATCTCCATTTAGATTCAATGAGTTTCAGACATCATTTTCAACATATGGCCTTGGATTAGTCACAAAAGCACTATGTACTTGCCTTAGAGAGATTTACAAAGTTTGATTTATCATTAGCAATGTCTTGGGATTAAAACCTAAATGGGAATGCATCTAAATGCTTTATATAATGCATACTAGAGCAATACATGGTTTAAATTGTAGAATTCTTTTATTGTCAAAAGTGCATGTTCAAGTCTCCATCAGTTACACTAGATGAATGTTCATCTATGACTTAAACAAATATTATTTTTAGTAGCTCAAAGTAGGCCACTCTCAAAGTTTTTTGAGAGGTTGAGGTTGTCACAACTAGGGAAATTGCATGTTTGATACAAAAAAAGCTTTGATGGATTAATTGCACATTGAGTGGGCAAGGCATTTATCTAATGTTTCAAATCATGAGCACTAACATGCTAAGTGTCTTAAAGACACAAGGCTTTTGAAGCCTCAAACTCATACTAGTCCCACCTAGCTGGTCGAAGAGGAGACCAAAGAAATTTTAAATTAACATGCAAATCAAGGTGTTGATGTCAACAAGGACATGGAAATTGGATGAATAAAAAATTGACATGTGGTGACCTATGAACGAACTGATAGATGACACATGATAGACAATGTTCCAGCTAGGTGTGGATTCTAGAGATGCTAACATGGCATAGGGGACACATGTCACAAAGGTGCTTCCTTGCTTGCATAGTTAGTAGCTACTAATTGTAATGCAAGGAAGTGCCTAGCTAACACATGTTATTGGACCTGGTCAAAGGTGATGTGGCAATCTAGTGGCACTTTGGTCAACATGGTGACATGGCAGTCTAGTGGCAGTTTGAGAACCAATTAGAAGCTACCATGTGGTGGTAATAGGTGGACCAATTAGAAGGTGACCAATAAGATGCTACCATGTCGTAGCCTAGTCAAACCGGGTTGACCCAAAGTGCATGGGTAAGGCCAAAAGAAAAATTATTTAAAAAGTGATTTTTTAATTATTTTATAAAAAAGGTCATGTATAGAGAATTTAAATTCAAAAATAGATATATTATAAAGCTTAAATTTTAGAAATTCTTAAATCTTTTGAAATTAAAGTGCAGACCAAAGACCATGTATAGGGGGTATATCTTTCAAAACTAGATTCTAGGAGTATTTGGTATGCTAAAATGGCGATATTATATATTGTCAAAATTGAGAGAAGATGAGTTTTCTAATTTTGGATTTGTTTTTTGCACAAGAAGCCATTTGTTTAGGTTATTTAAGGTTTTCTCCTAGATTCCTAGTTTGTGACCACATTTAGGTATCAAAGTCCAAATGTGATTTCTAGTAGGGTGAGCTGAATGTGCATAAAAGATAGTAAAAATGTAGTTATGGGTGAGTTTGTTCACCTTCAAGTTAGTTAAATCCAAATTTTATCAGTATTTCTTGATGCATTCCAAATATTTTGGTGACACAAGAATTTTCATCATTCTTAAGAGATATTTCCAAGTTTGTCATAGAATAATGATGAAAACTAAAATAGATTTCAGGGGTAGAAAGAGGAAAGATGTTTTACAATAGCAAAGGATGGAGATTCAAATGGACACATGTCATCTTCAAATTAGATTCAAGATTCCATTCTTCCTCTATATCTTTCTCTTTCTCATTCATTGTAGGGTTTGGTAGTTTAAATTGTTAAAACACATTGTTGGTTCCAATTTTGGGAGAAAAAATTATTCACCATTGTGATACCATGTGTGTTCTAATCCTGAATTTTCTTAAAGTTGTTAAACCTGGGTTCCAATTCTGATGTGTTCTCATCACAGTGACACGACATTCTTTAGCATTTTTTTCTCTTGTATGAACAATAGTAATGAAGATTATATAGCAAGTTCTAATATGTTAGGCATTTCTATGTTTTAATTTCATGCATATGAATGTATAGTTTTAAGGAAATGAATACAAATAAGTAGAATCTCTTTAGTTTCATTCTAACTCTCATTTCCTATCTCTTGAATCTACAATCTTATGTGGTTTAAGGATAAATAACTAAGACCCATTTGCATCCCCTTGAGGTTGTATGTCGAATATATTTTTCTATTGGAACAAAGGGCCAAGTAAATGCTTGATGTCTTTGACAGGGTTGTTGGTTATTTGAGGACACTTCATAAGAATGGAGTCTTTATGAACACTGATGTCTAATTCACAAAGTAATAAGATAGATCTAATATCTAGGTGTATGAAATATTTCATTTATATCACAAATGTATGTGTTTGACTCATGGAATTGCCCAATAGATAAGGCACTGATTAGCTATAGGATCAACTTGTTCCTACTACTGCATATTTGGGGTTTATGCTAAAATCAACATCATTAATCAAATGTTTTTTTCATTTAATGTTGAAGAACCAAAATGTGATGTTCTTGTTGGTGTTTGAAAATGCTATAGGTTTCCAATTACCCCGATGAGAACAAGACACATCTAGGGGTGACTAACTCCCATCTTTAACACATCTTTTGAAACATCAGGCCAACTATAAGGGTGAACCCTTCTTCTACTTCAGGCTCTGCAAAACCTAGGTGGGTGGTGTTGGTGTTTTAAAAGGTACTAAAACTACTAAGTAACAAAAATACTTAATACCAGAATAACAATACATACATAATCTAAAGACTAGCCTATTCTTATTAACAATTGCATATGTAAGGTATTTGGACCCAACTTCAACAAAACCACAAATGGTTTTCTACTCTTTTGGCTCTACAAAACTAGGGTGGGTGTACCCAGGGATGGTTCAAAACTAAAATGACTATATGAGGATTATTCTTCGTTTCATTCTGATTCTAATTTATAGATCCTCAAAAATATACATAATTCTTACTAACTTGATAAACACATCCCATAAACAAATATGGCCAAGAAGTCTTCTATAGATCTGTAGATGTTTTCAACAACAATGGCTAATTGAAGCTAAAAAATTCCATGCAGACAAGTGCTGGCCAACTTTGAAGATCTAGAGGAAATAAAAGTAAAATTTGATTAGATGATGCATTTGAAAAACCATTTGTAGGATATTTCTCCTTCAGCTGAAACAACTTGATCAATGCCTAATTCATTGGGGTTCAAAGTCTATAGAAAATTCTAAGATCTAATTTGTTGCCTTACAACAAATTCTATCAGCAATTCTTATCAGAATTTATCATTCAAAATCCTTTTCAATACTTAAGGAATCTTATCACATTCATCAAAGCTTTTATTTAATCCATTGAATTAACAACAATGATAAATGGATATACAACCTAACTAGATTGCATTCAATTGCACAAGCTTTTACTCATACAAATCAAGGTAGCTAAGTATTTAAAAGGAGACAAAATTCAGAAAGAACTGATATGGGGAGAGTTCATAGTTTGTATTCATTTCCTTTGAAAATGGTATATCTTTTACAATAAACTCATAATAGCCTTCAGAAAGAAACACAGTTCATTCTATCTTCATGTATTTTCAGAAAATTTGACAGAAAAATACATTACAAACTTGCCTCCAAAATTTGGACCAAAAATTAGACTAAGCACAATACTTAGAAGAAATAGAATTCGGACCCTTCTTTAGCCTTGGGATCTTAGTTAAATAGTGTGACATGCAACAAGCTTTGGGCTAAAGAGAGTGACATATGTGTCCCCTAAAAGACACTGACGAATGTCTGTAGCAAAAGACAAAAAAAAACAAATAATAGAAAAGCTAACACATCAAACCATCCTGGGTGGGTCCCTTTCTATTCTACTTCTCATTTGTTTTAACAAGAAGATAGGATCTGATTCTCCAATTATTCTTCATCCTCAGAGTAAGTAGCCATGAGGTTTGAAAGTGATGTATCATCTTCAATTACCTGTAAATTTACTTCAACCTAGGGATTTTCCATGTCCTCATTATTAACTTCAGGGGTGACTTTTACTTTTACATTTTCTTCCTCATCATCTTCTGAGATTTGTTCTAGAAACTGATTTTTCCATTTATTAAAAGCATCATCATCTGGCCAATCAAAGCTCAGAGCTTCTCTTTGTATCATTATTAAAGAATTTTCATTTTCTTCTAAAACATCAAATTCTTTCCTCATAGCAGTATAAAATAACTGTATTTTTACCAGCTGTTCATTTTTCTTTGCCCAAAACCAGTGGCTAGTTTCACTCATGATGTTTATTATTCTTTCATTTAATAACTCATCCATCTCCCTTTTCCACTTTTCTTTTTCTTTTAGTGTATCAACAAATTCTAATGCACAAGGAAATAGGGTGAATTTTTCAGCAATGTATTGGGAAAAACAGAGTGTTAATCTTCTCTGTAAAGAATCTCTTTCATCATCAAAATTCTCTAACTTATTTAATAAATCAAAAATCTTCTCAACTTGATGATAAGGCATTTGGACTGCAGATATACATATGATTGTAATATCATTATTTCTCTCCCTCCATTTCTGTGCAAGAAGAGTCAGCTTATCCTTATCCTTGTTCAACTCATCCATGAGGGCTGCAATTCTTGTCAACTAATCAAAAAAATTTGACCATTGTATTTTATCCCTCAGATATATTACACCCTACTTTAACTTTTCTTCATATTGATTTCTCAATTCTATCTGCAACTCATGCAATTTTGTTTTTTCTTATTCAAATTCCTCTACAATATAGAATTGTGGCCTTTCAGGGGTGTCAGGTATTTCAATAATAGGGTTGATCTAGATCCAACCAATGGCTATGAAGGGTATGCAATTGTAGGTGCAATGGATTCTCCCATCTTTCTTTTCCCCAGTATCCTCTCCATTTGAGAAATTTTTTTTCTCCAATGATTGTATCTGTATACCCCTTTCCTCATATGCCTTCAAAACTTCTTCAAACCTAGCATTGAGTTGGGAAAACTTATATTCTTCTTGTCTAGATACAACACCACCCAATTTTAGCATTTTCGAAGCCATTCCCATTACTTGTTTACTACTTACCTCATCAGCCCTATATACTGTCAATGTACCAGTATGTTCTGCAGTGGGAAACTTATGCATCCTGGTATTTTCTCTCTTATCTATGGACCACAAAACAAGGGCTTGGTGGTCATCACTAAATTTGATCCCTCTATGAGCCCGTAAGACTTCTTTAGTAGTTGTCAGTTGAACATCCTTCTACTTCCTTACTGAATCAAAAATAATAGCATTCGCTATATCCCATTCTTGCATAAGGAGGACTCCTGATTGTCTAACTATTTGCCTTCCAGCTTAAGGAGTGAACCGGGCAAAATCACTCAAAAACTTTGATTTTACCTCTTCCTTGATAACTGGGTTAGTTTTATTTGGTTGCTCAGCCTTGATCTTCTCACAGGCTTTCTCAAAATTCTTTATATTTAATCTCCATAAAAATTGAGCAAAAGCCCTAGATCTTACAAAATTTTCATCATTAATAAATCTTTCAAAAGCCTAGGCAACAATTGGGTCAATTTCCTTACCTTGGTAATTAGCAATGGTCAGGTCCAAGGAAGGTGTAGGAGGTTCTTGTGGCTCTCCAACATTCAGGTCTATAGAAGTGACAATCACATCCCCATCTCCTCCCATTTGTCTAAGTTGTTCCTTTAGAGATGCCTCATCATCTATTTGGATTGGAGACTGGCTTGGGGAGTATTGTTCTTTTTGACAAGAAGAAGACCCCTGCTCCAATTTTCATCTTTTTGGAGAGCTGGCTGCAGATGGACTTCTTGACCTTGACTTCTCATGAGTGGGTACCTATTGCACACTCTAAACCATAACATAACCTTCCCTTTTCTGCAATGTATATTGGCCAGGAGTTACTAAATTTCTACCACTCATTCTTCTTTATATTTCTGCTGCCTTGTCTGGGTGTGCCTTAATAAATATATCTTTCTTTTCATTCATAGTCTAAATTATTATAGAAAAATTATTCATTAATGCCTATATTTTATCTCCCCAGTATTTCTTATCTTTCAATGGGTCATATTGGGGGTCAAAAGCATTAATGAATTCTAGGTTTTTATTGAAAACTATCCATTTCTCTTTCCTTAATTCTTGCTCCTGTAATGTTAAAACATTTCTGATTATATCTTTTACATAGTAAACCTGGTGTACCATATGGGAAGCTCTCACCCTTTCTCTTAATAGGTCATAGAATCCTTCTGGGTTAATGAATCTGGCGTGAGATTCTACCATGTTATATTTATTCAAAAATAAATTTAAATGCTTCCACCCCTTTTTAACAAAAACAAAATCATGCATTACAGTAACCATTGGAAAGAAAGTGCCCTTCTTGACCAATTCCCTCTCATCTATAGTACCTATCTTCCATAAGAGCTCGGCTATCCCTATCTTCAGAGGTACATGAAAAGGTAACACATGAGGTTTTCCTAAGAAATCATAAACTCTTATTACTATTGAAACATTGTAGGGAATTATATACCCCCAGTTGTGACTGACAAGTAGCCCTTTAGCATGGTCCTTGGATCTAACCAATTCTAATAATTCTTGTGGGATTCTAGGGCTATCTCCTCTTAAAAGAAATCTAAGCTTTGATGCAAAATACCTGTCAAATCTTACATAACTAGCATCAGTGGCCTCTGAAGTCATATCCACACTCCATAATTGCACTAGATTCCTTTCTCCATCCTTTTTGGTTTCTAACTCCATACCTTTGGAGAAAAAAGTATATCCTTTGTATAAACATACATGCATCATCAATGAATACCAACAAAATGGTTTGTTTACTTTCCCCTTTGCTATTCCAACCAACCCATTGTGAATCTCTTTTGCTAGGAAAGTGGCAAAATCCAGAATGGTACTTATTCCAAATTGAAGGGTTTGAGCATTTATAAGGACCACAAAACCTGGAATTTGATCACCCTCATCTATCCCCAAGATCTTGCAAAGAGAAAAATATAGTGCTTGAGCTCTCAGATTGAAATGTCTTCTTAACAATGGCTCTGGAGTACTGGCTATGATCACAGGCAAATTTCCAACCCTAGTAGCATGCTCCTGTAGTGGCCCTATTCTCAAGTACACTCATTGTGCATCATATCAAGCTTGCAAATCATCCAGATCAATGATTTCATGTACAATGTGGTTAGGGTTTAGGTTGAAAACCTCACTGAACAATTCAGGGAAAACCCTAAAAAGGTTGACCCCTAAATGATTTTTTACCCACCCTATCATAAGATCATACCTCTTTGCTAGGTCCATCAATAAATCGCTATCAAAGAAGACACTGGGGACTACTAATTTTCCAATGTCAAATTCCCATACATTGCTCATAGGAGTGTCCAGTTTTTGCTCTGAAAACCATTTCTTAAACAACTCCAAACCTCCCATGGATACCTGGGCATCCCTTATCCAATTAGCTGTTTCATAAAATCATTCTGCCACAACCAATCTAGGGTTTTTTTGGAATGAGCTACCTTCCCTTTGTTATTTCATGCAGTGATAAGGGGAATTGTTCGAGAAAATCATCATGTACTGAACGTTTTAGATAATCTTTTTGTCTAGTAAACTCTTTTTAGGGCGGCATTTTTAATGAAACTTTGGAAAATTCACAACAGCAGATGCTTGAAATTTTACTCAGAAAGTCACATAACACTTACCCGCCAAAAATCGCACTTTGGCACTATATGATGTCTTCTACAATTTTATTAGAGTATTAATCGAGAAATTCCATGTCTTAGCTCTGAAATCTTGAACGCCCTTTTCTTTCTGGACTTTGGTGATTCATTAATGGAAAAATTGTGGGCTCTTTTTATGAATTAAAACCGCACACACTAGGTCTGGATCACATTTACTCTCAGTAACCGTTGCCTGCAATTTGCGCTCAAATTTGAATCCCATCCATAGATTTTATTAGATCACATGGTCTTGATTTAAAAAATAGCAAGGCTTTACAGTCTTTTTTGAAAAATGCTATGTGTCATCATTGCGCTTCCCCGCATTACTTAAAAACCTGCATCTTTATTATGCAGGGATGCGTCAATTGTCGATCAAGACAAGATCGATGATCGAAATAATCCATTTTGCATTAATGACTAGCTAGCTGTACGGACCAATAGGAAACTGCCATATTAGCTTATACTATCTGAAAATACTTCACACTAGCAAATACTGTATCTTCTTTTGAGAAAGCAAGTGTTTGACATCATCACGGACACATGTCACCACTGTGCTTCCCCGCATTACTTAAAAACCTGCATCTTTATTATGCGGGGAAGTGTCAACCATTGATCAAGATAGGATTAATGGTGATACTACTTCTCATTCATGAAGCAACCAAAAACCTTCTGTGCATACCTAGCATTACATGTCATTAGTCGTTTGCAGTGTAGCATACTGAAATACAAATATTTGACCCCACTTTACCATGCATCACCATTGTGCTTCCCTGCATTACTTAAAAACTTGCATCTGTGGGGATTTTCCAACCATCGATCAAGACATGATCAATGGTGATACTGCTTGGTAAGTAATCTTCATAGCTCTACCAATGAATCCACCAATGATATTGCGGAAAAACAAAACGTGTGCAAAAGTACTGACAAATTTGACATATAGGAGCTTTTGCAGCATATTGGATCTCATAAAACATCAGGGGCTACATGTCATCATCATGCCTCCCTACATTATTTAAAAACCTACAACTCTATAATGCGAGGATACGCTAACCCTTGATCTCTGATAGATCAAGGGTGATTGAAAAACACTTCAACTTGGCATCCTTTCAAACGAAAAATTGCAATTAAAGGTACACAAAGGGTTTTCAAAAAGGCATTTTGACATAAATAAAATATTTAAGATAAAAACCCTGCCAGCATATTTGAAGAAAGTACCTTTTTAAAAAAAAAGAAAACGAGGGCACCACAAAACAAAGACATAACTGATTTTTCATCCAAATATCAGAAATTTTCCTATACTATGAAAATCACACCAACAGTGGCTCTGTCTGGGGATGATAGACTACCTGAGTCTATGCAAGAATTAAGAATTTTTGGGAGAGAAAATCACATATTTGGTAATATGACAACTTCTTTAGAGAGCACAAGGCAACACACAAAAACAAGGAACCAGACTGCACAAGGATACTTACAAGGATTTACAGAAAAACAAAATGATAGGAAACCCTAAAACTACTGCTCATGGAAGAAAATAAGTATTTTTCAAGAAAAATACCTCTTCAAGAACTGTCCATGAACTGGCAATTCAAGAATATTGACAAATATATCTTTGAGTATATAAGAATCTTCACCCCATGTATTTTCAATGAGATATGGGCCTAACCAAATATGATCAAATTTGCCATGTTTTCCTTTATTTTCAATTCTGGCATTCCACATTAAGACTAAATCTCCATTTTCAAATTTTCTACTTACAGTTCTTTTATCATAGAGTGTCTTGACTTGCAATTGCAACTTTTGGTTCATTGAAGATGCTTCTTTTCTGGTTTCAGTCAGTCCTACCAATTCATCCATTCTTTCTTGCATTTCATCTGTAGTATCTTCATCATATAACTGGATGTAATTGTATAGTCCCATCAAGCTATTATGAGGCATTCTAGCTTGAATCCCATACATTAAATCAAATAGAGCTACACCAATTGCTTTCTTTATAGTTACTCTATCAGCCCATATTGCCAACTGTAACTTGGAATCCCATGCCTTTTTATTATCATCTAAGGTTCTTTTAATGACCTTCAATATGCTCTTATTTGTGGACTTAGATTTTCCATTCCCTTGTGGATGATATGGAGCAGATGATGACCTTGTCATTCCATATTTATCACAAAACTTGATGAACTCCTTAGATCTAAAGCACATAGCATTATCTATTACAATTCTCTATGGACATCCAAATCTAGAAATAATATTATTCAACAGGAAATTATTTACCACTTTACTTGTTGCATTTCTTGTGGGGATAGCCTCTACCCATTTTGTAAAGTAGTCAGTGGCAACTAGAATCCAAGAATAGCCAGTGCTAGACTTGGGGAAAATCTCTCCTATGAAATCTAGACCCCATTGTTGAAAAGGTTCTTGCATCTCCATTGGCTTTAATAGAGTATTTCCTAAGAATTTCAGTTTTCCAACAAACCTCTAACAGGGGTCACATTTCCTAACCATAACTTGGGCATCCTTGAACAGAGAAGGCCACCAAAACCCAGCTCTCATTATCTTATGTGCAATAGTTTTTTCCATATAGTGCCCTCCACATACTCCAGCATGCATTTCTTTCAAAACCTCTTTTTCCTTTTCTTTATCAACACACTTCAACAGGATTCCCTCAAAATTTCTCCACCATAGATTATTTTGGACAATTACATACCTGATGGCTTGGAATTTAGTATTCCTCTTTTCATTGTTAGACAGATGGGGAGGAGCTTCCATATGTTGCAAGTAATATATGACATTGGTGTACCAATCACATTGGTCCATGTCACATAAGTCAGCTCTGAGATCATCATTTACCAGATTTATTTGATTAGCCTCTAGATTAGTTTCAGCCATGAGTCTAGCCAAACCTTGACCTCTTACTAACTTTATTATTTGTATATCAATGTCAAATTCCTAGATTCTATTGATTAATCTACACCTCTTGCCTAATACTTCCTGTTGAGAGAATATATCTTTGACTACAGCACTAGGTACAAAAGCAATAATAGTAGCACCTATCAAGTAACTTTTGAAAGCTTTTACAGCCTTTATCAAAGCATATGCTTGCTTTTCATTTATCTCATACTTCAGTTTAACAGGTTGTAGTGATTTGCTGAAAAAGGCAATCGGTTGTTCATATCCTTCTTGATTCTTCTGCAATAAGACTGCTGCTACAGTATGGAATGATGTAAAAGAGAAAATATGCATGGGTTTTGCATAATCTGGGGTCCTCAACACTGGAGCATTCTTTATTGCAGTTTTTATATCTTGGAATGCTTGTGAAGTTTCACCATTCCAATCTATAACGTCTCCCTTCTTAAGCATCTTTGAGATGGGTCTACTGATTTCAGCAAAATTGATAACAAATCTCCTAAAAAAATTGACTCGGCAAAAAAAGGACTGAATTCCTTTCACATTTTTTGGTTTGGGGACTTTGTCAATAGCTACTACCCTTTCAGGATCTATTTTTACCCCATCCTTAGACACTATGTGTCCTAATAATTTTCCTTTTGTGACCCTGAATGTGCATTTCTTTGGGTTTAAAGATACTCCATATTTCAGGGCTTTTATAAAGATTTTTCCCAAATGTTTGCAATGGTCTTCAATCTTATTAGAATACGCTGTGAGATCATCTTGGTACACAACCATAAATTTGTCAATATACTCATGAAATGCTACATCCATGGCTCTTTGGAAGGTAGCTCCTACATTAATCAAGCCAAAAGGCATCCGCACATACACATATGTTCCCCATGGGGTTGTGAAGGCTATCTTGAACTATTCACTTTCTTTTACTAGAACTTGATTATATCCAGAGAAACCATCCATCATTGACATCAATTCAAAGCCAATCACTTGCTGTAGCATGGCTTCCATATTAGGTAAGCCATAATTGTCGTTTATAGATGCAATGTTTAAATTTCTAAAATCAACACAAAGCCTAATATCTCCACTCTTCTTCCTGACAGGAACCAAGTTTGAAACCCAAGTGGAATGCCTTATCGATTTAATTATCCCACCATCTCTCAGTTTTGTCAGTTCTTCTTGCATTTTTGGGGCAAGGGTAGGATTGATTGGTCTCTATTTTTTCCTGAAAGGTCTTACATTTTCCTTCAATGGTATGACATGCTGGAAAAGATCCTCCCTATAAGCCTTAAGGTCATCATATGACCAAGCAAAAACATGTCTATATTTTCTAAGTAGGTCAATCAATGTTTTCCTAATTTCAACAGGTAGATGTTGGCCAATAGAAACCCTTTTAGGAACTTCATTAGTATCCAAGTTTATTTCTTCTAACTCCTGGGGTTTGGGGTTGTTAACTCTTGATTTTACTCTGTCTTGGCTATCAAAAATATTTTCCAAGACTACTAACCCCTTGGGCATCTTATTTTTTTTCAATTGCATTATTTCTTGACCAAAAATGGTTTCCTTCCCATTTATGGTTTCAATCAGTCCACTGCAATGCATCTCTTGATTGTGATACTTGTCTTCATTTAACAAAAAAATTACAATATCTTTGTCATCTTCAAAAACCTTCCAATTTTCAATTTTTTCAGGTATGGAAGGTCTATTTTGCACCTCAATCTAGGAGATTCCTACAAATGATATTTCTTTTGGCTTGATGGCTACATTTTCCAATAGATCAGCCATCTTGTTTTGGGTCCTATCTCTCCATGAGATCCCAAATGCATCAAAGAATTATATTTGATCCCAGACTGCATTTATGTATTGTTTCAATCTCCTATTCTTGGATGAGTAGGTTCCTTTGATCTGAGAGATAATTAGTTCAGAATCCCATTTGACACATAATTTCTTAATTTTATGATGTATGGAAACTTTGAGTCCTAGTAGCAATGCTTCATATTCTGCAATGTTATTAGTGCAGGCAAACTTCAAGGTGAATGAATACCTAAAAGTGTTATTTTTAGGGGACACAAAGACTACACCTGCCCCTGCACCCTCTTTAGAACTAGCCCCATCAAAGAACATTGTCCATAATTTTGGTGAATTCATGCAACATTCAACTTCATTTTCGATGATAGTAGGTAAGTTTTCAACTTTCTGAATAATTAATTTAGCCCTGAAAGCATTAATCCTAGTATCTAGGAAACAAGTGGTATCTTTGTCAATTTCTTCACCTATGATGTGGTTAACCCTTGGTTCCCTATTTACCCTAATAGCTTTGTCCCCTATATGAAAAGTGGCATAAGTAAGATCACATTGTAGGCTTCCCCCCATGGCATCACTCCATTTTCTGGAGAGTAACATTCCATAGTGTGGAGGTATATCTACCACAAGGACAAACATGGTCAATTCTACTTCAGGATAAGTAGCTAGTTTGAATGGTAAGGCATTTATAGTACCTATGATTGGGACTTCCCTAGAATCCATCCCTCTACATCTTCCCTGCTTGGTATCCACCTTCAATCCTAAGGCTTCCATGACTTTAAAAGGCATTATAGTGTTGGAAGCTCTTGAGTCTATCATGCAATTTTTTAAGGTCTTCCCTTTTATGATTAGACTGAGGAAAAAAGGATCAATATCTTCTATGAATGCTACTAAGGAATCATCTAGAAACATTTGAGGAATCTAGGATATGATATCACTGTCCTCTATTACTAATGGGGTCTGTTGGGGCAAAGTTTGTTCAACAATAATATTATTGTTTGCTATTCCACCCAACCATGACAAAGCCTTATTCTTATGCTCTTCAATTCTAAAAAGTTTAGACAAGAGCACTTTTACAGTAATTTGAGATAACATGGATATCATATCAATAGGTTCAACCATAGTAGGTTTTACAATAGTACCTGGAGTCAGAGTCTTTTGAGCAGCAGGCACCACATTTTGCTTGACAACATCCGGTTCTAACTTCTTTGGTTGCACAACTAGTTTTGTTGCTTCACTTATCTGAAATTGAATCTTCTTCTTTGGTTCCCATTTCTTACCCTTGTTCTCCTTGATTTTAGGCACATCTACATGGAATTTCTTGTCTTGATCATTCATCTTATGAGTGATGTCCTTGATGAAGACACTAGATGGCTTATCTGTATCATACCCTTCATCATCTGAGAGTACTTGCTGATGATGTAGTTGGTAAGAAATTCTTTGGCTAGTAACATCATTTTTAGGCTCTTTTGAATCAAAATCTATTAGATCATCACACATACTCACCATATTGCAGCTTATATCGTCATGGTTTTTCTCTTCAGTTTCTTCTTCAGCTTGCACTCCTTGGGCTTGGGCAAATGACTGAGCAACAACACAATAATCAGCAGAATGAGGTGATTGGCATATAATGCACCATGGTACATCATCATTCATATTTACAGCATTCCTTTGCAGGGGATCTGGAGTACCCTTATCCTTCACATTTTGGGTTTGGTTGGGAATTGGTTTACCATCTTTCCACTGAGTGGTATAAGGGTAATTCTACATCCTAAGCTGCCTATTTAAGTCATTGTTATTCATAGGGGGTCTTTCAGCAACATTTGGCTTATTGAAACTAGTGGGGTTCATCTTCTTGAGCATTTCTAAAACCTGGCCTATAGTAGGTTCTTTGGGCTTTTTTCCTATAGCAGTTTTGTCACCCTCCCTTTTATTATTTTTTTTAGGATTAAAAAGCTTAGGATCATCCCTCCTACCTAGTTTGCCAGATGCCTTTCTATTATTCTCTATATTTACTACAACTCTATAGGCATCTCTCAAAGTTTTAGGATCTTTATCCCTCAATTGATAAGCCATTTTGCTATCAAAAGCATTGAAATAGGTTGTGAGACAGATGTCTTCATTTAACCTCATAAATTGAAAAAGTTTGTACATACCTTTTTGGAATCTCAGATTAAAATCAAATGTGGACTCATTTGGATTCTTCTTGATATTGTTGAACTCATTCAACATGAATCCTGCATTAGTATTGTCCCCATATTGCTCTTTGAACAACTTCTCCAAATCACTCCATGAGGTAATACTATCATCAAGCAACCTCCTAAACCAATCCCTAGCATCCTCTGTTAGTGAATGCACAAACAATTTCATTACCATGTCTTTGTGTTCAACTTCATAATCATTCAACATGTTAATGAAAATCCTCAAATGTTCTTCACCAGTAACAATATTATTTCTAGAAAACTTAACCACTTTATCCCTTAAATCAAATGATATGGGATGGGGGGCACCAGGAATACCAGCAAATGATATCTACCTATACTTTTCTAGGTATATAGGTTTCTTCTGGAAACTAGGAACATTTAAGGTACTAGCTATATTAGCTTGACTTAGGGGAGCAACTTGGGACTGTTGTGGTGGGACAAATGGGACTTGGGTGCCAATAGTGGAAGATGAGGTAGGAGCAGATTGGGGTACTCCCCGAGTCAAAATTGTGGGACCACTAACTAGTGTAGGATTTGCAGGTGGGATAGACAAATTGGGCCATGAAGCCAATGCAGAATTAGACTTTATGAATTGGATTTTTCTTCTAGTTTCTGCAGCTTGAGCTTCATTCTCTACCTTCTCAAGTTCTTTTGCAAGATCTTCCCTCTCTTTTTGAGTCTTCTCAAGGTCTAGATCTAACTTTGACATGGAGGGTTGTATAGGTTTGCTTGGTATAACTTGAGGCTCATTTATTTGGATTCCTATAGCCTTTCCTTTCCCTTTATTTGGAGCTTTTGCAGTGGGCTCTACAGGATCAACTTGAATAGGTTTATAGGCTTGAACTTGAGCAATAACTGGTTCTTGCCTTTGATTTAGGTGTTTCTTCTATTCTTGAACTTTAGCTCTTAGATTATCCACATCTCCAAAAACATCCTTATGGAGAGTTGTGGTATTCTCCTCTAATTTTTTATTTTTCTCTTTCAAAGTAGCCATCCTTCTTAGCAGAGTATCTCTTTCTATTATGGCATCTAAGGTGGCTTGCTCCTTCTCTCTTTCAAGACGAATGCATTTAGCTTCTTCCTCAGCAATCCATTTCTTCAAAAATTCTATTTCAGAGTGCACTTCTTTAGGGTCTGCAGAAGTTGCCTCGGAATCAATAGGGTCATCCAGATCTATAAGGTTTGGTTCTACATATGGGGCTACTCTGGGATTAAAAGGATTATCAAATGAACTCCTAAATCCTAGCCTATAATTCATATCTACTACAGGATCTGGTCTTAATGAAGCAATTCCCATAGTAGACACGTCCTTGTCTTGAAAAACTCTCTCATCTAGAAATGGGGTACTGAAAATGCCTCCTAAGAGTCTTGTAGTTTTGGATTCAGAGCTAAGTGAAGAAGACTCTCTTCCTATTACTAGTTGATAATGGGAATTGACGAATGCACTACCTCTGGGTTTCCAAGTATGATTTGGATCTATCTTTTTCTTATTTTGGTTCTTCCTACCACCTTGGGGTAGATCAGTATACATTGATACATCGAGATTGGCTCTCATGTAAGCTCTTGTATTTTTTCTCTTCTCAGCCATATTCACCTTTTTGTTACAATAAGCAATAGCTTCAAAACCTTGACTGAGTCACCACCCTATTTTGAGAAAATATATAATGACACTTTTGCTGACTGAAGGAAGACAATATGCAAGTATGAAGAAAAATATCTGGTACAGACAGACCAATCACTAATGTCATAAGACTGCAACTCTTGCTTGTTAGATAAGACACTTCGATAGGCTGGATACGTCAGTGTGTAGCAATGGTACTTGGGCTCTATCTTCTTTAAATTCTCAAAATTTGACACTAAAAGATTCCCTTATAACCACGGGAAAAACATAGATCACATGACACACACGTACACAATAGGACCAAAGAAACTGCAGTACTTTTCACAGATGTGTTGGACAACTCCCCAGCAGAGTCGCCATTTTGTTGGTGTTTTAAAAGTTACTTAAACTAATAAGCAACAAAAATGCTTAATACCAGAATGAAAGTACATACACAATCTAAAGACTAGCCTATTCTTATTAACAATTGCATATGTAAGGTATTTGGACCGAATTTCAACAAAACCACAAATGGTTTTCTACTCTTTTGGCTCTGGAAAACCAGGGTGGGTGTACTCAGGGATGGTTCAAAACTGAAATGACTATATGAGGATTATTCTTCGTTTCATTCTGATTCTCATTTACAGATCCTCAAACATATACATAATTCTTACTAACTTGATAAACACATCCCATAAACAGATATGGCCAAGAAGTCTTCTATAGATCTGCAGATGTTTTCAACAACAATGGCTAATCGAAGCTAAAAAATTCCATGTAGACAAGTGCTGGCCAACTTTGAAGATCTACAGGAAATAAAAGTAAAATTTTATTTGATGATGCATTTGAAAAACCATTTGTAAGATATTTCTCCTTCAGCTGAAATAACTTGATCAGTGCCTAATCCATTGGGGTTCGAAGTCTATAGCAAATTCTAAGATCTAATTTGTTGCCTTACAAAAAATTCTATCAGCAATTCTTATCAGAATTTATCATTCAAAATCCTTTTCAATACTTAAGGAATCTTATCACATTCATCAAAGCTTTTATTTAATCCATTGAATTAATAGCAATGATAAATGGATATACAACCTAACTAGATTCCATTCAATTGCACAAGCTTTTACTCATACAACATCAAGGTACCTAAGTATTTAAAAGGAGACAAAATTCAGAAAGGACTGATATGGGGATAGTTCATAGTTTGTATTCATTTCCTTTGAAAATGGTATATCTTTTACAATAAACTTAGAATAGCCTTCAGAAAGAAACACAGTTCATTCTATCTTCATGTATTTTCAGAAAATTTGATAGAAAAATACATTACAAACTTGCCTTCAAAATTTGGACCAAAAACCAGAATAATAACAATACTTAGAAGAAATATAATTCGGACCCTTCTTTAGCCTTGGGATCTCACTTAAATAGTGTGAGATGCAACAAGCTTCGGGCTAAAGAGAGTGACATGTGTCCCCTAAAAGATACTGACGAATGTCTGTAGCAAAAGACAAAAAAAAAACAAATAACAGAAAAGCTAACACATCAAACCATCCTGGGTGGGTCCCTTTCTATTATACTTCTCATTTGTTTTAACAAGAAGATAGGATCTGATTCTCCAATTATTCTTCATCCTCAGAGTAAGTAGCCATGAGGTTTGAAAGTGATGTATCATCTTCAGTTACCTATAAATTTACTTCAACCTAGGGATTCTCCATGTCCTCATTATTAACTTGGGGGGTGACTTTTACTTTTACATTTTCTTCCTCATCATCTTCTGACATTTGTTCTAGAAAATAATTTTTCCATTTATTAAAGGCATCATCATCTGGCCAATCAAAGATCAGAGCTTCTCTTTATATCATTATTAAAGAATTTTCATTTTCTTCTAAAACATCAAATTCTTTCCTCATAGCAATATAAAATAACTATATTTTTAACAGCTCTTCATTTGTCTTTGCCCAAAACCAATGGCTAGTTTCACTCATGATGTTTATTATTCTTTCATTTAATAACTCATCCATCTCCCTTTTCCACTTTTTTTTTTTTTTAGTGTATCAACAGATTCTAAAGCACAAGGAAATAGGGTATATTTTTCAGCAATGTATTGGGAAAAACAGAGTGTTAATCTTCTCTATAAAGAATCTCTTTCATCATCAAAAATCTTCTCAACTTGATGATAAGGCATTTGGACTGCAGATATACATATGATTGTAATATCATTATTTCTCTCCCTCCATTTTTGTGCAAGAAGAGTCAGCTTATCCTTATCCCTATTCAACTCATCCATGAGGGCTGCAATTCTTGTCAACTAATCAAAAAAATTTGACCATTGTATTTTATCCCTTAGATATATTACACCCTACTTTAACTTTTCTTCATATTGATTTCACAATTCTATCTGCAACTCATTCAATTTTGTTTTTTCTTCTTCAAATTCCTCTGTAGTATATAATTGTGGCCTTTCAAGGGTGTCAGGTATTTCAATAATAGGGGTTGATCCAGATCCAACCAATGGCTGTAAACGGTATGCAATTGTAGGTGCACTGGATTCTTCCTTTTTTCTTTTCCCCAGTATCCCCTCCATTTGAGACATTTTGTTTTCCAATGATTGTATCTGTATACCCCTTTCCTCATATGCCTTCAAAAATTCTTCAAACCTAGCATTGAGTTGGGAAAACTTATCTTCTTCTTGTCCAGATACAACACCACCCAATTTTAGCATTTTTGAAGCCATTCCCATTACTTGTTTACTACTTACCTCATTAGCCCTGTATACTGTCAATGTACCAGTATGTTCTGCAGTGGGAAACTCATGCATCTTAGTATTTTCTCTCTTATCTATGGACTGCAAAACAAGGGCTTGGTGGTAATCACTAAATTTGATCCCTCTATGAGCTTGTAAGACTTCTTCAGCAATTGTTAGTTGAACATCCTTCTGCTTCCTTACTGAATCAAAAACAATAGCATTCGCTATATCCCATTCTAGGAAAAGGAGGACTCCTTATTGTCTAAATAGTTTCCTTCCAGCTTCAGGAGTGAACCGGGCAAAATCACTCAAAAACTTTGATTTTATGTCTTCCTTGATAATTGGGTCAGATTTATTTAGTTGCTCAGCCTTGATCTTCTCACAGGCTTTCTCAAAATTCTTTATATTTAATCTCCATAAAAACTGAGCAAAATCCCTAGATCTTACAAAATTTTCATCATTAATAAATCTTTTAGAAGCTTGGGCAACAATTGGGTCAATTTCCTTACCGGTTTAATCAACAATGGTCAGGTCCAAGGAAGGTGTAGGAGGTTCTTGTGGCTCTCCAACATTTAGGTCTGTAGAAGTGACAATCACATCCCCATCTCCTCCCATTTGTCTAAGTTGTTCCTTTAGAGATGCCTCATCATCTATTTGGATTGGAGACTGGCTTGGGGAGTATTGTTCTTTTTCAGAAGAAGAAGACCCCTCTTCCAACTTTTTTCTTTTTGGACAGCTGGCTACAGATGGACTTCTTGACCTTGACTTCTCATGAGTGGGTACCTATTGCACACTCTGAACCATGACATAACCTGCCCTTTTTTGCAAAGTATATTGGCCAAGAGTTAATACATTTCTACCACTCATTCTTCTTTGTATTTCTGCTGCCTTGTCTGGGTGTGCCTTAATAAATATATCTTTCTTTTCATTCATAGTCTGAATTATTATAGCAAAATTATTCATTAATGCCTATATTTTATCTCCCCAGTATTTCTTATCTTTCAATGGGTCATATTGGGGGTCAAAAGCATTAACGAATTCTAGGTTTTTACTAAAAACTATCCATTTCTCTTTCCTTAATTCTTGCTCCTGCAATGTGAAAACATTTCTGATTATATCTTCTAGATAGTAAACTCGATGTACCATATGGGAATCTCTCACCCTTTCTCTTAATAGGTCATAGAACCCTTCAGGGTCAATGAATCTGGCGTGAGATTCTGCCATGTTATATTTATTCAAAAATAAATTTAAATACTTCCACCCCTTTTTAACAAAAACAAAATCATGCACTACAGTAACCATTGGAAAGAAAGTGCCATTCTTGACCAATTCCCTCTCATCTATAGTACCTATCTGCCATAAGAGCTCGACTATCCCTATCTTCAGAGGTAGATGAAAAGGTAACACATGAGGTTTTCCTAAGAAACCATAAACTCTTATTACTGTTGAAACATTGTAGGGAATTATATCCCCCCAGTTGTGACTGACAAGTAGCCCTTTAGCATGGTCCTTGGGTCTGACCAATTCTAATAATTCTTGTGGGATTCTAGGGTTATCTCCTCTTAAAAGCAGTCTAAGCTTTGATGCAAAATACCTGTCAAATCTTACATAACTAGCATCAGTGGCCTGTAAAGTCATATCCACACTCCATAATTGCACTGGATTCCTTTCTCCATCCTTTGTGGTTTCTAACTCCATACCTTTGGAGAAGAAAGTATATCCTTTGTATAAACATACATGCATCATCAATGAATACCAACAAAATGGTTTCTTTACTTTCCCCTTTGCTATTCCAACCAACCCGTTGTGAATCTCTTTTGCTAGGAAAGTGGCAAAATCCAGAATGGTACTCATTCCAAATTGAAGGGTTTGAGCAATTATAAGGACCACAAAACCTGGAATTTGATCACCCTCATCTATCCCCAAGATCTTGCAAAGAGAAAAATATAGTGCTTGAGCTCTCAGATTGAAATGTCTTCTTAACAATGGCTCTAGAGTACTCGTTGTGATCACAGGAAAATTTACAACCCTAGGAACATGCTCCTATAGTGGCCCTATTCTCAAGTACACTTGTTGTGCATCATATCTAGCTTTCAAATCATCTAGATCAATGATTTCATGCACAAAGTGGTTAGGGTTTAGGTTGAAAACCTCACTGAACAATTCAGGGAAAACCCTAAAAAGGTTGACCCCTAAATGATTTTTTACCCACCCTATGATAGGATCATACCTCTTTGCCAGGTCCATCAATAAATCGCTATCAAAGAAGACACTGGGGACTACTAATTTTCCAATGTCAAATTCCCATACATTGCTCATAGGAGTGTCCAGTTTTTGCTCTGAAAACCATTTCTTAAACAACTCCAAACCTCCCATGGAAACCTGGGCATCGCTTATCCAATTAGCTTTGTCATTAAATCCTTCTGCCACAACCAATCTAGGGTTTTTTGGAATGAGCTCCCTTGGCTTTGTTATTTCATGCACTAATAAGGGGAATTGTTCGAGAAAATCATCATGTACTAAACATTTAAGATAATCTTTTTGTCCAGTAAACTCTTTTTGAGGCGGCATTTTTAACAAAACTTTGGAAAATTCACAACAGCAAATGCTTGAAATTTTACTCAGAAAGTCACAGAGCACTTACCTGCCAGAAATTGCACTTCGGCACTATATGATGTCTTCTGCAATTTTATTGGAGTATTAACCGAGAAATTCCGTGTCTTATCTCTGAAATCTTGAATGCCCTTTTCTTTTTGTACTTTGGTGATTCATTAATGGTGAAATCGTGGGCTCTTTTTATGAATTAAAATCGCACGCACCAAGTCTGGATCACATTTACTCTCAGTAATCGTTGCCTACAATTTGTACTCAAATTTGAATCCCATCCGTAGATTTTATCAGATCACATAGTCCTGATTTAAAAAATAACAAGGCTTTATAGTCTTTTTTGAAAAATGCTATGTGTCCTCATTGCGCTTCCCCACATTACTTAAAAACCTGCATCTTTATTATGCGGGGATGTGTCAACCATCGATCAAGACAAGATCGACGATTGAAATAATCCATTTCGCATTAACGACCAGCTAGCTGTACGGACCAATAGGAAACTGCCATATTAGCTTATACTATCTGACAACACTTCACACCAGTGGATACCGTATCTTCTTTTGAGCAAGCAAGTGTTTGACGTCATCACAGACACGTGTCACCACTGCGCTTCCTCGCATTACTTAAAAACCTGCATCTTTATTATGTGGGGATGCATCAACCATCGATCAAGACATGATCAATGGTGATACTGCTTGGTAAGCACTCTTCATAGCTCTACCAATGAATCCACCAATGATATCACGGAAAAACAAAACGTGTGCAAAAGTACTGACAAATCTGACATATAGGAGCTTTTGTAGCATACTGGATCTCATAAAACATCAGGGGCTATGTGTCATCATCGCACCTCCCTGCATTATTTAAAAACCTACAACTCTATAATTTGAGGATACACTGACCCTTGATCTCTGATAGATCAATGATGATTGAAAAACACTTCGACTTGGCGTCCTTTCAAATGGAAAATCGCAATTAAAGGTACACAAAGGGTTTTCAAAAAGGCATTCTGACGTAAATAAAATATTTAGGATAAAAGCCCCGCCAGCATATTTGAAGAAAGTACCTTTAAAAAAAAAAAGAAAATGAGGGCACCACAAAACAAAGACATAACTGATTTTTCATCCAAATATCAGAAATTTTCCTATTCTATGAAAATCACACCAACAGGTGGACCTTAGATTCAATTATGTGATACCAGTGCAAAAACATATTCTTAAACCTATAATTAGTAGATTTAACCCTTATTTATCCTATTAACTCATGCAATAACATAGATCTACAGTATCTAAATGCAAAACAATGCAATTCATAAGTTGACTGAGGGTTAGAGTTTTCAACTCTTCAATGTGAAAGGGGGAAAAGTATTTGATTAATAATGTTGAATTCAACAAAACTCCTAATATGAAACAATAAGAAATAATGATCTTGTAGCTTATCAGTGCCTTATCTATTGGGAAATTACATTAATCAAACACAAACATATGGATACCTAATACATATTCATATATTTAGATATCTATTCTATGCATTCACCTTGTAAATAGTCATCTTTGTTTAATCTAAATCTCATTCTTACCTGATATCCTCCTCAATAATCTAGCAACCCTATTTATTTTCTTGAAGCATTTACATAATTCCTTGAATTACAAGCAATAATGAAATAACATATAGCCTTAAGGGACTACAACTATGACCTAGGCTCTTTGTTCAAAGATCATAAAACATTACAGCTCATTGAGAAAGGAGACAAGATTTAAAATGAAACTCAAAACCTACTATTCTTTGTACTTATTTCCTAATGAAATCAAATCATAGAAACACCTAATAGATTTGAACTTCTTGTATTATCCTTCCTATTATTTTTCATAAAAGATAGATTGCTGAAGAAAATGTGGTGTTGCAGTATTAGGAATACATAAAACTGGAACAAAAACATTGTATCACAGTAGTGAGTAGCTTTTTTCCAAAAAATTGGAACTGATCCTTAAAATGGATGGAAGAAAGAAAGATATAGAAGAAGATGAATTCATAGATCTGATCTGATGACAACATGTGTCCACTTAAAATTCCATCTCCTAGTAGTGAAAATAATCTCTCTAATCTCTCTCTACAATTGCATATCAAATATTTAATCATTTTGGCCTCCAAAAGCAAGAAATATCTGAGATATTTGATTGAACAAATAACTAATTTTAGTGCCAAATCTGAAACTAAGGCAAAGGTAAAAATATGTTAAATATGAACTCTAGAAGCATGAAAACTTTTTTAGAATCATTTTTGGCTTCAACAAGCTTCAATGTTTTCTCCCCAACTGATTCTAATGCTCCATGATAAATTATGCCCATTCCACTAAGAATGCAAAGGAAAAAAACAAAAGTTTTGCAGAGCAAACTAGCGAAGACCTGTTCAAAAACTAACCCCATATTTGAAAAATTTATCTTCTCTCGATTCCAATGGTATTTTGCACTACAACTTTCAGATTAAAATTGCCCTCCTGGGAGTCATTTAAAAATCTGGCTCCCAAGCCATGAATAGAGCTTAAAAAGGAAAAAAATTAAAAGTTTATATAGTATAGGCTATATAAAACTTAAAAATTTATTCAAAATTTTTTATATGCATTTGAAAACATTTTTGAATTTTCATTTTTATATTCATACTTATCTCTACCCATGCCACTTGTCAGCTCTTTATTGGCCATCACCATTTGAAATATTAATTAATTAATATTCATTAATTCTTTTAATTCCTCCATCTCCAATTTCTCATAGCACTAAAGGGCTTTCAAATCTTGCTTTATGCTTTTACACTTGTATGAACCCCGTAGTTTTGTGAGACATGAAAAATTGGTTTATGATCATATGTTGGGCTTCAATTTTTAAAGCATTGGGAGCCTTTGAAATTTCCTTTATGCTTATATAGGTTACTCGTAGCATCGCAAGTGCTTTTGAACTTGCTTCTTTCTCTTATGCTTTGGTGATCAAGTCATCTTCATTTAGTCAAAATTCAAATGATCATGAGCTAGCCACGTGTCCTCAAGGGGCCCACAACATAGTTGCTGCCTTTCCAAAAGGTGCAAGTCTTATAACCATTACACAATGTGTGTGTCATAGTATTTAAGCATTTAAATTCATCCCCATTTTATGAATGTGGGATAAATAGTTTAGACTATCTCCTATGGCTACCTTCCTCAACCTCATGCTTTGCCCTTTTCTTTGCAAGGACTTCTCTAACATGGAGCTCCCATGTTCCTATGCATGGTCTACATCCTTTGCATGGGCTCTTCTCAACATGTCACCTTCTATTTTGAATTTACCTATGGCTTCTCTCATTCTGTTTTGGCTTCATTTTTTATGTGGCTTCTATGATGTCTACCCTATACTTTATGGCATCTTCTCCTTCTTAAAATGCATGGATATCTTCATTTTCTTGCTACTCTCTAGTGGCTTCTCTTCATTTGTGTGGGCCTTCCTTTGAAACTCTTCCATTTTCCTACTATTGATGTGGGCTACTCTATTTCATGCCCTTATTCCTTTCTTATTTTATTTTCCCATGTCATTGAATCCAGTATGTTTCTCCTTTGCTCTTTCAAATTCTCCATTGCCCATACCGTGGGCCTCTAATTGTGGACCTTCTTTCTACATAGTGATCTCCTCTAGCTTCCTTTAGAATGGGTTCTTTTTTTTAGGTTTGGAGCTCCTAATAACATAAGTGGTGATCTTCCCTTCCATGGATAGGTCTTTAAATTTGTGGGTCCCTTCAATATAGCATGTGCCTTCATACTACGACTTCTTCATGCTATGTGGGGAAATGAATATACTTTATCAATATATCTATCATACATTGAAACCTCATTTTTTCTTCCTAGAACTGTCAACATTTCCCCATCAGGGCACCAACTTATTTGATTTAAACTTGTTAGACTAGAATCTGTATTGGGTGTGACTTTTTTCAGAGTATGCAAAGGTTTCCCTTTTGATAACTGCCAATAGATAATAGTACCATTGCTATCTACAAATGCTAGGAACTCATTGTTTGGATCAAAGGAAAGGATTGTGACCTGATAATTATGGGCCTTGAGCAGCCTAAAGTTAGAATATTTCTAAGGATGTCTTCATTATTAGAGCTACATCATATCTCTGAGATGTGTTGGGGTAGTAAGAGGCATGTTTTCTTTGGTTTAACACATGGTAAGTTTAAGAGGCTCTCTTTGTCACAGGCTTCCTTTGTAATTAGAGCAAACATGCTACATTTTTTGAATCATCGAAGGACCAAGTTGTCTAATAGAGACTTTTATACCACTACCCTGATAGCCAGAGCATTTGATTGGGGGACCTGACTTCGATCCTTTCCCTTTATATTTTGGGCATAGCACATTCCTTGAAAGTGATGATTTTTTAGAAGTACCATTATAAAGATCCTCCAATGACACTTTAAGAGGATGAACAACATCTTCTCCTCTCCTTTGCCTATGATATAGAAATAGCTCCATGATAAAGTTTGATGCTAGTACTTTCCTCACCAAGAATATTTAGTGTATCAGCTAAACACAAGAGTATGGTGACTAATAGCAGATTGTTCTTTCCAAGGATGCATTCTTAGATTTCAAGACTTTTTTTTATAGAGAGTCAATGCTTCCTCTAGCTTCTCAAGAGCTATATACATACTCCCTACAATTTCTAGAATCTTGTCAACCAATGGCTCATGATTCCCAACATTGGCCATTATTTTTTTTATCTACTTAAGAAAAGATACTCTGTATATGTAAATTCACAAAGACTCATATTCAACTAGGCTAGAATAACAAGCATGGCAGCCTACTCTATGCCTTTCACACCCATCTCTAACTATTTTGTCACAACTTCGTAGTTTTCTTCAATTAATTCCCTGGCAGTTCCTTCATCTTATTCCTACTAGTACTATAACCATAAAAATGAAGCATTGAACTTTGTTTAAAATGCTCATACCATCACAATTCTATTCAGTTTGATGCAATTAGTCAGACTCCAAAGTGGGCTCGCCTAAAAAAATTTCATTTTTGAACAATTGATATGTAAAACTAATCTATTGAACCCATCATACTAGTTGAAATCAAATTTGATTACTGAACTGCCAATCAAAACTCATTTTATCACTTTCTTGCAGATTGTTGACTTTGTGCTAGGAGGTCTTTTGATTGGCTTTAAAAATTGACCAAAACACCTGATTAGGCTTCGAAAATAGGCACATTGATTCTTTGTTCTACATACTTTTACCTTGTCAAATCTCATGTCATGAATTATTCTCAGTCAAAAGATATTGACTATCAAAGTTACCCTTATAGAATTTTGTTCAAGAAAACATATTAGAAAATCATGAAATGCTTTCGGATTCAGCTTTAAAAATTGGGTAAAGTGACACTTGGGGGGACAAAAATTGGGATGTTGGTTCACTATCATGAGGAGAGTATAAATCTATGATTTGGGCTCATGAAAAATATTGTGGTGCAAATGGAAAGGGGTCAAAGTGGGTTACTCAAAATTTGTAGACTAGAAACAAGGTTAGAAAAGCATTTTTTACAAATGGAATTAAACTAGGAAAGTGTGCACACAGATTTGTCAAGATTTGAAAATTGGTACATTTGAAGTATTTTTAGAGTACAACATAGTTGTACAATCCATTTGATCTCATCTATCATAGATGTAAAGTCATAACATCATGAACAGGGGTTTTGACAAATCTACCTTTTTTGACACCAATAAAAAGTTAGAAATTGCATTTGGAATTGCATTCAAAAACTAATCAAACGGATTCGTCATAAGCTAAAAATCAAAACATGGAAATTATTTGACCTCTAAAATGCAACACAATACAAATTATCTCATTTGGGTCAATTTATCAAAATGTATAACTCATCAAATAGGGCCTTCTAGAAATTTGCACAATTTGCAAATGCATGAAAACAATAAACTACCAACTTTGAGGGGTTTGAAACCTAATCAAATGGATTCAAAATGACTTAAAATTTGGACCATATGTTCTTTTATATGCATATTAAATATCACCAAAGTGGTGGGTCATAAAACATTTCTAGGTTAAATATATTCAAAGGCAAACTAGACTTCCTATCACTATTTGACACTTGGGCAAAAATGTAAAATAGGACATTGCTCAAAATAGGACTTCACAAAATGGATTGGAATTTCAATTTATCATCATAATATGAATGAGAATATTGAATGTAAGGTGTTAGAAAAATTTAACACCTCTTAGGCCTCAAATTGATAGCCGGGTATACATGCATTTAAAAGCATTTATAGGGCTTAATCTCTTCAAAGGTACTCAAAATTAGGGCTACAATTTTCAGTGCCAATAGTTCTCACTTAGCTTATCAAGTTCTTTGGTCATTTTATTAGCTATTCCATGTTGGAGATCCTTTCATAAGTTTCAATAATATTTAGGGGTTTTAACTGTATTGTTAGATTCAAGAATATGTTTTAGCTCTAGTATCATATAAGTGAATCTGAGGTACACCTGCATAGGTTTTGCAGAGCCTGAAGTAGGAGAAGGGTCTAGCCTTATATTTGGCTTAGTGTTTGAGAGGATATGTCAAATATGGGAAGTAGCCACCCCTAAATGTATCTTGTTCTCATTGGGGTAATTTGAAACCGTATTGTTTCAAAACACCAACAGATCCTAGGACCCCTAGGGACATATGTTCTATTGATGTTAAATATTGAATTAGGATCTTAAACATGAAAACCTTATTTCTCAATGATAATGCTAAATTCTAAACTTTAATCCAAAATGTTAAAGCTTAAAATCTTTAATTTAGATTTTAAATAATAACCCTAAATAGTAAATTCTAAGCATAAATGCTAACACCTAATTCTAAAGGTTAAGCTAAAATTCTAAATACTTAGCTATAATAGTAAATCCTAAATGTTAAATCTTAATATTGATTCCCAACCCTTATCCTAAGTTCTAGGTTACCCTAAATCCAAAGAAAAACTAAAATCAAGTGGTAAGCATAAATGTAAATGCTAAACCCTACTCTAAAACTCTATATCATGGTTATATATGATAAATACAACATAAAACCCTAAACACTAAACCTTAATCCTTATTACCAATCCCTAATCTTAATACTCCTTTTAAAAATGTTGATCCTAGCATCAAATCATTAGCATCATTAGCTCTATATGCATGTGTGAACCCTACAAACACCCCTATTTTGACCATAAAGCCCCTCTAACATTTTTGAACACTACATACTAAAGTGTCTTGTAAGACCAAAGATGGGATCCTAAGACCAAATTGGCCATAGATTTGGCTAATTGTAGACATATTAACAGATTGCAAACATCATTTCAAATTAAACATTGCATCAAAATTTGATAATAAAGTTTGATTAAATGTTCTTTAAAAATTAGTGCAATTGAATCAAATATTATAAACACGATCAAAATGAATGAGATTCCATAAACATGAACAAAACATATGATCCATGATAAATTGAATGATTCTATACTAAATTAATATGTATGTCCTTGTGCACATAATGAAAAAAATATCAAAATACATGTTACCATAGAAAAATTACACAAATATATATACAATGTGGCATATGCCATCTCAAATTGTCTCATGATGTATCCTATGACAACTATACTATCATATGTTCTTGGAGGATCATCAAAATGTAGCTTGTTTGTTGAACTAGCTAGATTAGATGCCTCCTATATAAACAAAAGAGGAAAACCTAAAGTTAGACTATTGAATTTATATGATTCTATATATCAAGAATTGAATTACTAAAATGCATAATAATCATTTTTTAATTTAATATTTATATTTTTAAAATTTCATCATAAGTACCTCTCTTGTCAACCTCTTTTGGCAGTTAAGAGTCCTCTCATATGTCCTTGACAATGCTTGAACCTCACTTATTGTGGCATGCATATGTTCAATTATGGTTTTCATATGGATCCAACTTAAAATATAACATTATAATTCATAAAATATTAAATTCATATCATATAATAATTAATTAAAACTAAAATATACCTCTATTGACTCCTCCTCTAGATATAAAGGTTGCATGAACAAATATACAAAATTCTGATGTCCACCCTCCTATGCACTAGGTGTTTGCTATGAGATAAAAATTCCTAGTTGTTAATATCATGGAAACAAGTTTTGGACTTGGTTATGAAAATAAGGAAAATAGAAAATAAATGATACTTATACATATGATGGAGCTCTCATTGTAAATCGAAATGCTAGAGTATTTGTGATGCTGAATCTACATGGACTCATCACCAATAGCCATGCCCTATATAATAAAGGACGTAATTAAATTTCATTAGCACAAAATTTTACAAGAATTCATTTGTATTTAATCATTTTAAAAGAATATAATTACCTTTCCCTTGTGAATGGGTTGTGCCTCACCCCACACACTCTTCCCCCCATTAACAGGTGATACCTAAAAGAGAAAAGAAAGATTAGAAACTATATATGTGTTAGCATGAATGTTGATGATATTCATTTGGGGGAGTATCCTAAGAATTAGAGAGTATTGACATGTTGCATTCATGATTGTGTTTGTTATTGATGTCGACATAATGAGAAGTCTATAAAGACTGAAAGAGTAGTAGAAAAAGATCTTGGTTGTATGGAGAATGTTTTAATTATCTAGTGATATGTGTTCATGGTCAATACAATATCTTGATGTGAAGGTTCAATGCACAACATGTAAGTCAAAGACATATGGAAGTTGTACTTTATTTATAGAGAGTAATAGAGAGATAAAGTACCTAAGAACTATTTTTTGATGTTTGTATTATATCTTGTTATAGATATATAATATGGTTACAATGTGCAGTCAACCAATGACTTATGATATTTTGATGATGACATCAATGATGCATAAGTCATAGTGTCATATATGTGAGAAGTTGTATAGATTGTTAGCTAACAAATACTATTGTAATTGTAAATTAATTAATTATCTTATTATAATTATTTAAGAAATCCTTAAGGCTGACTCAAGGAATTATTATGAAGATATGATATAAAGGAAAGATGATTTCCTTGTTTCTAAATTAGAGGTAAGATTTAAGTATATAGAAAATGTAAAAAGGAGTAGAGTGTTCATTGAATGTGAGTAAGCAATCTAAAGGATTATTGGATGTGAGATTTGTGATCTAGTTACAATGTCAAAAGGAGCAAAAGTTTGGTTGATAGGGAAAAAAGAGGAAGGAGAAGTACTATTCATTTATATTATTCTATAAGGAATAATATAGAGATTATTTGGATAGTGGGTTCATTGATCTTTTCCTTGAAGCTATTTGGGCAATAGGTCTAACTATCTTCCAAAACTCCTAACAGGGTTGGAACAACTCCCAGTAGGGTTAGAATCTCCTAATAGGGATTGATATGTATTGAATGTTGTTGTAGACTCCTAATAGGGTCCATCCTCTACCAAGGAATATTTATATGAGTATATCATCTTGTGTATGCCATCCTCGTTGAGGTTTTCCTTGTGATTGAGGGTTTCTCTAGTCAACATAGCTAGTGGTGTTGTGTATGAAAATCTTGTTGTGGTTTTTGATTATATTGCTCATATGGTTAAAGTTCAATAAGGTTCATAATTGTGATATTAGTTGGATAACTGACTCTCCCCCTCCCCTTAGTTATATTGGTGGACTATATATTATAACAATTGGTATCAAAGCATTAGGTTATTGAAGAAATTTTTTAACAATGTTAGGAGATTGATGGTGAATATTTTTAGATAGGATGGTCCTAGATTTGATGGGGCCAACTATGAAAGTTGGAAAGAGAAGATGAAGAATCATCTACTATGTATTGGTCCAGGTTGTTGGTTCTTGACAAAGAGTGAAAAAATAATTGTCAAAAAATGGAAACTTGAAGAATTCCATGAAGAAGAGAATGAGAGCTAGGAAAGTTTTACTATTAGCTCTTCTAGAAAAAAAATAGAGTCGTGTAAATTTATTTCAAACATCTCATAAGATTTGGATAATATTAGAATCTATTTTTTAATGTGATACACATACAAAAAGAGTAGGATTACAAAATTGGATGTGTGCAAGATAAATTTGTAAGAAGCTATATTGGTAGGATATCATATATTATTGTAGGAATTAATTCATATGGAGGAATAAAGGAAGAAAATGAAGTGGAGTGAAAGATTCTAAAAAATTTAACACCAACATTCAAGCAAGTAGCTTGTATGATTGAACTAATAATCCCCTTTTCTAAGGATTTTCAAGGGAGACACTTATTGGAAGATTGGTAGCAAAAAAAGTAGGTATGAGAGAAACTAGCGATCTCACAAGACGTAAGATAGCCTTTAGTTCCCTAAATGTTTGGCCAACCTTGTCTCAAAGTGAAAGTACACATGGAGATTTTGCTAGTAGTGGTAGAACCAGATGTGATGAAGATAGGAAGACTAAAGAAGGTATAACACTTACTTTGAGAAGAGAAAAATATGTTAATAATATCTTTGAATGTTGGATATGTAATGAGTTTGGTCATTATGCATTTAAATATCCTAAAAGAGAGAAAAATTATAAAGGAAATTTCAATCCTAAGAGACCTGGGAATTGGTTTTATGTTAATGAAGAAGAAGAATTGATGCATGAGCATCTTGGTTTTCCTTGCAATCCTATACTTTTGTTCTTTCTTCTTATTGGTGCTAAGTGATCCTTTGGGTGCTAAGTTCCTATTGGTGTGGAGTGATCCTTTGGGTGTCGATTTCTTGTTGGTGCTAAGTGATCCTTTGGGTGTCAAGTTCTTGTTACTGTCAAGTGATCCATTGGGTGCCAAGTTCTTGTTAGTGTCAAGTGATCCTTTGGGTGTCGAGTTTGTAGTTGCTGCCAAGTGATTCCTTTGAATGTTGAGCTCATGGAGATGTCGAGTGCTAGTTTCTATATTTCCTTACAATCCTACACTTTTGTTCTTTCTTCTTGTTAGTGCCGAGTGATCCTTTGGGTACCAAGTTCCTATTGGTGTCAAGTTCCTATTGGTGTTGAGTGATCCTTTGGGTGTCAAGTTCCTATTAGTGTGGAGTGATCCTTTAGGTGTTGAGTTCCTATTAGTGCCAAGTGATCCTTTGGGAGCTAAGTTTGTAGTTGCTACTGAGTGATTCCTTTGAATACCGAGCTCATGGAGATGTTGAGTGCTTATTTTTGTGAAGTCTTCTTTTGCCAAGCTATTTGTGTTTAGTTCTAGTTGTGGACAACTTTTCTTGCATTTAATTTTGGTATAGGTTGTTGATATCTATTATGGGTCGACTTGTGGCTTTCTTTGTTATAGAATCTTTTGTAAGACATTTTGGCAAGTATATATAGAGTGTTTAGGCTTAGTTGTTAAGGAAGATTTTGGAAACAAAAGATAGTAGAGAAAAACTAAAAGTGCAAATTTGCAGTTGGATCTTTGAATATGAATGTATTTTTAACTGGCCATAACCTAGAGGGCCTTACAACTTGGCATGTATGAAGATGTTTTGATGAATAAATAAAAGTATTTCACTCCTCCTCCTCCTTTGGTTATTGTTCCTTGTGTTTGCTTCCATTATGTTAACTCTTGTAGGGTGGTTTGGATAGGTTAGTGAGCCTTTGGCCCTAGTTATTCACTATTTTCCTATGTTAGTTGGTATTAGAGCTTTAGGACCATCCTTGTGGAGATTGGACCATGTAGAACCCTAATTTAGATTTGGTTGTAGGGTTGCAGATCTGTCGATTTTGCCTATAACTTGTAGAAGGTTACGATCTTGTAGGAACCTAATTTGTAAAGATGGTTCATGGTAGAGGAAATAATGTTGATAATGCTATATTGGATTAGTTGAGACAAATTGTAGCCAGATTAGATGCTATGGACATAGCCCAGATGAGAGGAGCACATCTTGCTGATGTAAGTGATGATGAAGCACTAGCACCAAACCATGATGCATAACCTAAAGAAGATAAAGATGAAGAAAGATTGTTGTGAGTGTTGTCTAGGGAAAATTCAAAGCCTACTGTAGAAGTTGTTCCTTATGATGGAAAATTGGATACCAATGTTGTGTTGGATTGGATCTTTGATATGGAGAAGTTCTTTGAGTATGAAAACACTTCTAATAGTAGAAAGGTGAAGATTTTAGTCACTAAGTTGAAAGGTCATGCATCACTATGGTGGGAGCACTTGTAGACTAATAGACAAAGGAGAGGAAAGGAGAAGATTAGAACTTGGCCAAAGATGGTGAACAAGGTAAAGAAAAAATTCCTCCCTACTAATTACCAAGTTAGCTTGTTGAGAAAGATGAAAAAATTAAAACAAAAGGACATGACTGTGAAAGAATGAACCAATGGAATTCTATAGATTGGAAATTAGATCTAGAAATGTGGATGATGATGTTGAAAAAATTGCAAGGTACATCAATGGATTGAAACCTAGAATTCAAGATGAAATAAGTTTTTTGAAGTTGGAAAGTGTAGAAGAAGTATATCAATATGCCTTGAAAGCTAAGGACATCTTCACAAAGAAGCATGAACAAAGACAAAGAGGTAGAGGTGGTAGATTCTAGAGAGGCGGAGGTAGATCTTATGGAGAAAGTGGAAGATCTAATAATTCTATGTAGAATAAAGGAAAATCTAAATGGAAGAATGATGACAAAGGAAAGATTGAATGGAAAAGTGGTAAATCTTATCAAGGAGGCACTAATTCTTATCAAGAAAGAGGTAATTCCTATTCTAGAGGTGGATTTCATGGTAATTGTTTCAGATGTGGTAAAGATGGAAATAAATCTTTTCAATGTAGATCATCTAAAAGTAGGCGAGGTAATAGAAATGTTGTGATTCAAGAAGATGATGAGGGTTCACCAAGTGGACCTAAGGCTGGAGAAAATTTGATGGTGAGAAGAATCTTATGCAATAAGCTAAGTGATGAGGAACCTATTTTAAGGAGAAGTTATTTTAAGAAAAGATGTTAGATGGTTAGAAAATGCTACAAAGTGATCATTAACAGTAGAAGTTCTACAAATTTGGCATCAGAAGAGCTAGTTACCAAGTTGCAGTTGTAGAGGCTGAAACATCATAAACCATATCATGTTTCATGGATCAAAGATGAGTGTAGGACATTGGTAAGTCAACAATGCCTTGTGAAGTTCAAAATTAGACATTACTTTGATGAATTTTTGTGTGATATTATTTGTCATTCTTTTTGGGTAGACCTTGGCAATATGATAGATATGTTGTGCATGATGGAAGATTGAATCAATACACTCTTTGGGTGAATGGGAAGAAACAAACATTGTTGCCTTTGATTGAAAGTCCAAATGACATTAATTGTACTATTGTAAGTCATTTCGTGGTTAATGGGAAACAATTTGAAAAAGAAATGAAAAATAATCAAGTTTTTTCATAGATCCTAGATGACCAAGTGTTGGTAGTAATGACCAAGCAATAGAAGCTAGTAATGACTAAGTGATAGCAAATAGTGATAGTTGAGTGCCAGTAGAAATTATAGAATTGCTAAATTAGTATAAAGACATTATTGCTAATGATATTCTTGATGGTTTACCTCTAGTAAAAAGTGTAAGTCATTGTATGGATTTGATTCCTAGAGCTAGTTTTCTAAACAAAGCACCATATAGATTGACACTTGCAAAGAATGAAGAACATAATAGACAAGTGCATGAGTTGTTGTAGAAAGGTTTGATAAGAGAAAGCTTTAGTCCATGTTTTGTACCTACTATATTAGCACCTAAAAAGAATGGAGAATGGAGAATGTGTACTAATTATAGAGCTATTAAGAAGATCACAGTGAAATATAGGTTTCCTATGCTAAGGATGGATGACATATTGGATTTTTTGAGTGGAGAAAAGTATTTTACTAAGATTGATTTGTAGAGTGGCTATCATCAAATTAGAATTAGATAAAGTGATGAATGGAAGACTACTTTCAAGACAAAAGATGTTTTGTATGAATGGTTGCTTATGTCTTTTGGTTTGACTAATGCACCTAGTACTTTCATGAGGTTGATGAATGAAGTACTGAAAAGATTTTTGGGTAAGTTTGTGATTATTTATTTGGATGATATTCAGTAAGACTAAGGAATAACATCTTGAACATAATAGAAAAGTATTGCAGAGGTTGAAAGAGGAAAAGTTGATGATTAATTTGAAAAAGTATTCTTTTATGGAAGAGGAGATTGTGTATTTGGGATTTTTGATTTTAGTTGATGGATTGAAGATGGATCCTAAGAAGGTTAAAGCAATTTTGGAATGGCCTACTCCTAAGAATGTGGGTGAGGTAAGAGCATTTCATGGTTTGGCTAGTTTTTACAGAAAGTTTATAAAGAATTTTAGTGTTGTTTATAATGCTATGACTAAGATAATGAGGGGAGATAAAAAGAAAATCGAGTGGACACATAGAGCTGATAAGAGTTTTGAGACTTTGAAACAAAAGGTTTTTGAATTACCTATATTATCTTTACCTAATTTTAACAAAGTATTTCAAGTTGAATGTGATGCAAATGGTAATGCAATAGGAGCTATATTAAGTCAAGAAGGTAAGCTTGTTGCTTTCTTTAGTGAAAAGATGAATGATGATAAAAGGAAATATTATATGTATGATCAAGAATTTTATGCCATTTTTCAAGCATTGAAGAAGTGGAGGCACTATTTGATACCTAAGGAGTTTGTGTTGTATAGTGATCATAAAGTTTTACAATACTTGGGAAGTCAACATTAATTGAATCAGAGACATATATTTGTCATTAAGCATAAGAGTGGAGTTACTAATAGAGTTATTGATGCATTGAGAAGGAGACGTTCCTTGCTGACAGAAATGAAGGTTGAAGTTCTTGATTTTTATGAAATGAAAGAGTTCTAGGATGTTGATCCTGATTTTTTTAAGGTGTAGAGAGAGTGTAGAGCACCAAATTTAATAGATCACATAAGTAAGTATGATGAGTATTTCATTAAAGAAGGTATGTTGTTCAAAGGCATTCAATTGTGTATTCCTAGAAGTTCTATGAGGTTGAATCTAATTAAGGAAAAGCATAGTGGTAGATTGGCGGGACATTTTGGAATTGATAAGACATCGAGTTTGCTGAAAGAGAAGTATTACAAAAATTTGTAAACAATTGTGGAGTTTAGAAGTTGCAAAGGGAGTGAGTCAAAATACTAGTTTATATACACCTATTTCTGCTCCTAAGAAACCTTGGACTGACATTAGTATGGATTTTGTGCTTGGATTGCCTAAAATAGTTAAAGGTATGAATCCATATTTGTTGTAGTGGATATATTTCCTAAGGTGGCTCATTTTATACCATGTAAGAAGACATCAGATGCTAAGCATGTTGTTGAACTTTTCATTAAAGAGATTGTGAGATTGCATGAATTACCAAGAAGCATTATTTCTGATAGAGATAGTATTTTTGTTGGTTATTTTTGGAAGACTTTGTGGAAGAAGATGGGTACTAAATTGAAGTTTAGTTCTACATTCCATCCATAGATAGATGGATAGATAGAGGTTTTGAATAGAATCTTGGGTAATTTTCTGAGATGTTTAGTTGGGGATAAGCCAAGTAATTGGGAGATGGTATTGGCACAAGCTGAATTTGCATATAACAATTCCATGAATAGGAGTATAGGGAAGACACCTTTTGAGATTGTTACTAGAATGCATCCTAGAGGTATATCAGATTTGAGAGATGTTGCTAATGAAGAAAAGAGAAGTGCTCCAAGAGAAGAATTTGTTGATTTTATGGAGTCTTTACATAAGGAAGTGAAGTTGAGGTTGGAACAAAGTAATCAAAAGTATAAGGAGAACGCTGATAAATCTAGAAGACATTATGTTTCTGATGTTGGTGATGAGGTGATCGATCATTTGAAGAAAGGAATATTTTTTGTTGGAACATATAGTAAGCTGAAGATGAAGAAATTTGGACCTTGTAAGATCTTGAAGAAGTTTGATAGTGGTAATGCTTATGAAGTTGAGTTACCTAATGACATGGATATATCTCCTATATTCAATGTTCTTGATCTATATAAGTATCATGAGTTAGATGATGAAGTAGCTATACTTGGTGATTATCATAAGAAGAAGATTGAAGAAATTGAATAGATTTTGGATTAGAGAATTGGTAAGAGTGCAAGAGAGAAAGATTACTATGAGTATTTGGTGAAATGGAAGAATAGACCAATTGAAGATGCTACGTGGATTTCTCAATCTGAGGTTGATTTAGCTCATGTTATGACACTTGCATGATTAAGGAGAATCATTTTCTCCGACCCTAGTTGTCTGATGCAAGAGCATCCTGGGTTTCCTTGCAATCCTGCACTTTTTTTATTTCTACCTATTTGTACCAAGTGATCCATTGGGTGCCATGTTCCTATTGGTGTCAAGTGATCCTTTGGGTGCTGAGTTTTTATTGGTGTCAAGTGATCCTTTGGGTGCCAAGTTCCCATTGGTGTTGAGTGATCCTTTCGGTGCTAAGTTTATATTTGCTATGGAGTGATTTGTTTGAATGTCAAGCTCGTGGAGATGTCGAGTGCTAGTTTTTGCATTTCTTTGCAATTTGGCACTTTTGTTCTTTCTACCTATTAGTGTAAAGTGATCCTTTGGGTGTTGAATTCTTATTGGTGTCAAGTGATCCTTTGGGTACTGAGTTCCTGTTGGTGTTGAGTGATCCTTTGGGTGCCAAGTTCATAGTTGATGTTGACTGATTCCTTTGAATGTTAAGCTCATGGAGATGTCGAGTGCTAGTTTCTATGAAGTCTTCTTTTGTCAAGCTATCTGTGTTTGGTTCCAATTTGGTCTAACTTTTCTTGCATTTAATTTTGGCAAAGGTGGTTGATATATAATATGGGCTGGCTTGTGGCTTTCTTTGTTCTAGAATCTTTTGTAAGTCATTTTGGCAACTAGATATGGAGTGTTTAGGCTTAATTGTTAAGGAATTTTTTGGGAATGGAAGATGGTAGAGAAAAACTAAAAGTGTGAATTTGTAGTTGGATCTTTGAATGTGAATTTATTTATAATTGGCCATAACCCACAAGGCCTTACAACTTGGCATGTATGAAGATGTTTTGATGAATCAATAAAAGTATTTCACTCGTCTTCCTCCTCTAGTTGTTGTTCCTTGTGTTTGCTTCCATTGTGTTAACTCTTGTAGGGTGGTTTGGATAGCTTAGTGAGCATTTGGCCCTAGTTATTCACCCTTTGCATGCATCAAGAATCCTATGAAAAATATCATGGTAAAAGTGATGATGAGCTAGGGTTTGAAGCATTTAGGGAAGATGGTCATTATGGAAAAATTAGGGAAGAAAAGGCTCTAGTTTCCCATGTTGAAAAGAAATATAATAGGATGATAGATAGTGCTTGTTTACATCACATGATTGGTTTTATGAATAAATTTATTAACTTCAAAAATGTGATGGCTCGGTATTCTTAAAGTTGGTAATAATATGCCCTCTCATATTATAGGGATTGGATTCATTACTTTGGATAGAAGAAATAAGACTAATGATGTTTATTTTGTTGATGAATTTAAGCATAAGTTATTCAGTGATTGATAGTTGATGGACAAAGGGTATCAATTACAATTTACAAAAAAGACTTGCACTATCAAGGATGAAGATGGTAAGATGATTGGAATTGGAATTAGGTCTAAAGGTAATGTATTTCAGTTATATCCCACTAAAATGACAGGTTTGGTTCCTAAAGTGGATTATAGTTGGTTATGGCATAGGAGATTCTGTCATATAAACTTTGATAATATTGTAAAGGTTAGTAAACATTTGCAGTTAGAGATTTTCCTAGGATAATAAAGCCTACTAATGTTGTTTGCAAAGAATGTATTTTGGTTAAATATAAGAAGGTATAATTTATAGCTAGAAGTTCACAACTACAAAGAAGCTAGAAATCATTCACATAGATTTGAGTGGTCCCTCTAGAATAAGAGGATTCTATGGTGAAATATATTTTATGATTTTTGTTGATGATTTCACTAGAATGATGTGGGTAGCATTTCTTAAATAGAATTTTGAAGGTTTTGAGAAGTCTAATGTATTTAGGAATAGAGTTAAGAGTTTAACATGTTTTCTGAAGAGAATAGAATCAAGAGACAATTATTTTTACCTAGGACACCTAAAAAGAATGAGATTGTAGAAATAAGCAAAAAGTCAGTAGCAGAAGCAACAAGAGAAATTTTGTTTGAGAATGATATTTCCATGACATTTTGGATAGAAGTAGTCAATACAATAGTATACACTTTGAATAGAGCAAAAATTAGAAAATGAATGAATAAGACACCTGATGAATTATGGTTTGGTCATTCACCATGAATCAAGTATTTGAAAATATTTGGAAGAAAGTGTTACATTAAGAGTGATCATGATATTTGATCCAAGAAGTGATGAAGGTATGTTTCTTGTCTATTAATTGAAAATTAAGGCATATAGATGTCTTAATCACATAACCAAGAAAAAATTTGAATGTGCAAATGTAAATATGGATGGAAATTTTGGAACTAAGGAAAAGATGTTAGATTAAAATTCAAATGAAGAAGATACTATTAGAATTATTAGATACAATATAGAAGTTTTCTTTGAGACTAATAAAAATCTTTAGAATGGTGAAAAAATTGTAGAGAAAAGAGGAGAACAAAGATTTCATCCAAGAGATGAGATAAGAGTTGAGTTGGCAACTCTTGCCTCTAACAAGAACATGAAAAGAATCACCCTCTAGAGAAGATAACTAGAAGTAAAGACAAAGGTGTGATGACAAGAAATAGAGTTAATACAAAATTATGTCTGATATCTCAAGTGGAACCTAAAAGTTTTGGTAAAGCATGTAAAGAAAGTCATTGGATTCAAGCAACGAAAGAAGAACTAGATCAAATTGTATAGAATGAAACATGGGAGTTAGTTTATAGACCTAAAGAGAAGATTGTGATAAGAACCAAATGGGTATTCAAAAATAAGATGAATGAAAAAGGTGAAGTTGTGAGGAAGAAGGACAAAATTGTATACAAAGAATGTTTCCAACAATAACACATAGAATATGAGGAAACATATGCCCATGTCTCTAGAATGGAATTAGTAAGAATGTTCTTGGATTATGCAATAAATAGGAAGTTCAAAGTATATTAGATGGATGTTCAATCAACCTTCTTGAATGGAGAACTTAAAGACAAGGTATATATTGAGTAGTATGAAGGATTACCTTTGATAGAAGAAAAGGATATAGTATGTAGACTGAAGAATTCCCTATATGGTTTGAAGCAAGTACCTCAAACCTAGTATGCAAGGTTAGAAAACTATTTAGCAAAACTTGGATTTGCTAAAGTTACAATAGATGGTAACTTGTATTTGAAAGAAATTGAGAATAGTTTATGTATAATAGTGATATTATCTGATAACATGATATTTGGAGCTAATGATGAAGCAAGTAATAAATTTTCTAAAGAGATGAAGAATGAGTTTGAAATGAGTATGATAGGAGAAATGATGTTTTTCCTAAGATTGTATATTGTGCAGAATAGTGATGGTATGTTCATTTCACAAGCTAAGTACTTGAAATAATTGTTAAAGAATTTTGGGTTGGAAATTTTAAGCCTATTGGTATGCTTATGATAATTGGTTATAAGTTATATAGAAAATATGAGATACCTACAATTGAGAAGAATTAAAGATTCATGATTGGAGGTTTGAAATATATGACTCACACTAGACTAGATATAGAAAATCTAGTTGGGATTGTTGCTAGATTTCAAGTTGATCCTAAAGAGTATTATTATGCAACAATAAAGAGAACATTCAAATATTTGAAAGGAACATCAGACAATAGAATTTGGTATGATAGATCAAGTGATTTTACTCTATGTGCATATACTGATGCACATTGGGAAGCTAGTATGGATGATAGAAAGAGCACTAGTGGTGGAAAATTTTTCCTTGGAGGAAGATTGGTTTATTGACTAAGCAAGAATCAAGATTTTATCTTATAGAGTATAATAGATGCAGAGTATATAGGAACATCAAATAACCATAATCAAGTTATGCAGATGAGGCATATGTTGAAAGATATTGGAACTAGATTTACATAACCTATTATCATATATTGTCATAGCACAAGTATTGTAAGTATGTCTAAGAATATTATATTGCATTCTAAGACTAAGCATATATCAATTAAGTATGATGTATTGATAGACAAGGTAGTATAAAAAGAGATTAGATTAGAATATGTGAGTACTAAAGATTAGATTGTAGATATCTTTACGAAGTCCTTACCTAAAGACAAATTTGAGAACTTATTCTTAGGGTTATGCTCCTACCTACTTTTGAGTAGATCATAAAGAGATTGCATTAGTCCAATGGTAAAAAGAACTATTGTTAGACTAGACTAAATGTTAATTCTTCATGTATGGTAGATTATTTGTTATAATATAAGTCATTAAGGACTCTTGGTATTTGGTCTTGAATAGTGTCTTTGGACACTTGAGCTAGTTGAAGACTTGGAGTAGTAAATTGACATAATGAGCCCTATTATATATGAAAAAATCTTCTAAGTATGTATAGGGAGAAGAGTGCATGAAAATATCTACATTATTAGGGAGATTTAGAAAGATTCAGGTTTAAAAAAGAGGAATATTTCTAGGGAGGACACATACAACATAAGGAATCTTGGTGTATGGTTAGTTTCTTAGTGTGAACAACTATTTTTGATCCTAAAGAAGAAATAGAAACAAAGTAGTGTTATAGAAGATTTTAGATTTGATTGATGAAGAGGATTTGAAAAGATGAGAATGACAACAATAATAGAGTACTATTTGGTATTCTTAGAACTTGGATGTTTTTCATGTATGTTGCCATCACTAACATAGGGGGAGATTTTTAGCATGAATGCTAATGATATTTATTTTGGGGAGTATCCTAAGAATTGGAGAGTATTGATATGTTGCATTTATGATTGTGTTTTTCATTGATGCCAACATAACAGTAAGTTTGTAAAGACTAATAGAGTAGTAGAAAAAGATCTTAGTTGTACAGACAATGTTTTGGTTGTCTGGTGATGCATGCTCATGGACATGTCCTAATGTAAAGGTTCAATCCAAAACACCTAATTCAAAGGCATGTGGAAGTTGTACCTAATTTATAGAGTAGTACAAAGACATAGTACCTGAGAAGTGGGTTTTGATGTTTTCATTATATCTTCCAACAGAGATATAATATGGTAATACATGCAAGATGTTTATTGAATGCGAGTAATAGATCCAAGGGATTATTGGGTGTGAGTCAACATGAGGAGGATGCATATGTAATTGAGAATGAATCATGTGATAGTATGCATGATAGTGTAGAAATTTTTAAGAATAGTATGGATACCTTTTCTTTTGATTAAAATGAAAATGAAACACCTAGTGAAGTGGTATTGTACAAAGAAGAGATAATATGTTGTGGTAATGATTTCGATGTTTTAGATTGTCATACTAATGGTATAGCTGCTATAATTTTTTTAGATCAACTAGATTATGATCATAGCCAAGGAGAATAAACTTTTGATGAAGTTTTAGAACTTCTACCTCATGATCTTGAAAGGTCTCAAAACATTTCTCTAGATGCTCCTTCTATCCCTTATTATGTTTCTTCTCAAGATTAAGTCCTTTCCCCAAAGTTTAATGTTGAAAGTGATACAAAATTATAATATTCTTCATTATATTTTGGAGGTTTATGTGATAATGTTTGAAGTGTCAATGGAAATGACAACTTATCTTAACTAGAGAATACCATTAGGTAGAAATTTCATATTGTTTCACATTCTTCTAATGTTGATGTTACTGAAGTTGGTTTTGATTGTTTGTATGACCAAGAGGAAATGGTTGGAAGTTGTAAATTTGATCATGAGTTTTTTGTATATTTAAAAAATCTTGTGATGATAAGTTTATTGAGTTCATAGTTCATACTAACAAGTTGATAGATGAAGATTATTTGTGTGAGCACTTTCATGATAGTTTTTCAAACTTAGTAACCAATCTAATGTTTTAGTGTGAAGAGGTTTTAGGAAATAATAAATATGATTGGATGAGTAATTAAACTCCAAATGAACATGGGTTAGATTTCAAAAACTCTTCACATGTAGGTACACAAGGTGAATTGTAAATTTATGATGAATATGACTCTTTAAATGAAGAAGAGTATGAACACTTTGTGTTTCTAGTCATTCTATTTGATAATGGTGACTATTCGTTTGATTGTGGAATTCAAGAGTATGCTGATATGCATTTTGGTAGTGAGAAGGATGAGGAGAGTGTTTCAAGTTTGTATATGCACTATGAAAGTGATTTTGGTTTACCTAATCTATTAATGATGAATTATGTTGTGTTTGGTGAAACAATTGAGAATGACACTTATAGACTTCCTTAAGGAGATGTAAATGAAAATCGTGTGTTTAATAGAGATAAGAAGTTTTGTTGAGTTTTGAAGACTCAAGGCCATAATTTGTACAACTTAGGAGTAGTTTTCTTGCTTTAAATAAGTTGTTTGAGATAATTGTTGGAATGTTGTTCTTCCTCTAGAGATTTGAATCCTTGTCATGTTTGCAAGCAACATGCAACCCCAAATAGAGCTACTAATGGGACTCAAAATTGAATTCCCATTTTGAGTACCACTCTAAAACTTTGAGTCAAATTAAGCCCCTATAAATGCATTTAACACATGCGTACCCTATTGATGTTTTGAAATGCTACAGGATCACCCCAATGAGAACAATAGCTTTCTCCCATCCTTAACATATCCTTTCAGACACTAGGCCAACTATAAGGCTAGACCCTTCTTCTACTTCAGGCTCTACAAAACCTAGGCAAATGGACCTCATATTCAATTTATATCTTACTAGTGCTAAACATATTCTTGAATCTATTAACAACAGATTTAACCCTTATTTCTCCTAATGACCCATGCAATAACATAGATTTGTAGTAGCTAAATGCAAGACAATTCAATTCATTAGCTAAGTGAGGGCATCCTTTTCAGATCTTCAACATGAAAGGGAAATACATTTGATTAATGATGTTGAATATTTGCAAAAACCCAAATATGTAATAGTAAGAAAAAATGATCATGTAGTGGATCATTGCCTTATCTATTGGGAAATTCCTTGAATTAAACACATACATCCATGATATCAATGATGTATTCCGTACCTTAAAATATAAGATCTATCTAATCACTTTGTGAATCAGAGATTGGTGTTCATAAAGACCTCATTCTTATGAAGCATCCTTCTCAAAATAACTAGCAATCCTATCAAACACATCAAGCATTTACTTGGCCCTTTGTTCCAACAACAAAACATATCTAACATACAACCTTAAGGGGATGCAAATGAGTCTTAGTTCTTTGCTCCTACACTATATAAGACTACAGATTACAGAGATAGGAGATGAGAATCAAAATGAAACTAAAAAAATTCTTGCTCATTTGTATTCATTTCTTTGAAATAATACATTAAGATGCATGAAATCAAAACATAAAAATACCTAATAGATCTAAACTATCTATATTATCTTGACTAATACTATCATACAAGAGAAAATATGCTAAAGAATAATTGTGGAATCATAGCTCTAGTTCCAACAAAGTGGTCTCACACTGAAAATTGCCAACCCTTACAATGGATGAGAAAGAAGAAGATATAGACAAGGAGTGAATTCCTAGATCAAATTTGAAGACAACGTGTGTCCACTTGAAATTCAAACCTCTGCTATTGTGAAACCTCTTTCATCTCTCTATCCATTTGATCTAATTTAGTTTTCATCACTATCCTGTAACAAACTTGGAAATATCTCTACTAAATGATGAAAACCTTTGTGTCACAAAAATAACTGAGCTGCATCATGAAATGTTGGTAAAAATATGGGTTTAAAACTGATTTGAAACGTGACCAAAATTGACCCCAATTGTATTTTTACCATGTTTTACCAAGCTTGTAATTGTATTTTCAATTTTTACCAATTCCACTAAGGAGTCCCAAGTTTTACATTTCTGCCTATAACTTGAACCAGTGACTTCCTATGTGAAAAAAAACCCCATAATTGGAAAGTTCATCATCTCCTAGTTCCAACAATATATAATATGCCTATATTTCCTTATTAGTAAATCCCAAAATCTTAGTTTAAAAATCAAGCTCCTATTAGGCTTCAAGACTGCACTTCAAATATTTAGCTTTTTCAAAAGTTAAAAATATATCTTTAAACTCTAATATTATTTAAAATCTGAGTCTCCACATATTTGTGAGGTGAAAATAATAAAATATTAAAATTTGCACTTTTGAAAATTTTCCATAATTTTCCTCTAGGTCAAACCTTGTTTGACCACCTTGCCAAGTCTTAATATTGGATTGGCTCTTTTCTTGCAGAGTCATCTAACAACCTCCATCTAGATGCCATGTAGCACCATCTTATTGGTTTCTTACTTTACCACATCATCACACCATGTCACCATGTTATGTCATCGGTCACTATGTCACTATCCTAGTCAACCTCATGCCACATCATCATGACATAGTGATTATGTGACATGTCACCTACCACAACCTTAGCACCCAGTCACTAGTCTACCTCATCTTGACGCATTAGCACCAACTCATTTCCACATGAAACCTTTTAGTTAGGTTCCCATGTCATGTGGTTAATAAGATTTTGGCAACATGGCGACCATCATTAGATTCACCACATGGCATGATCAGGTGCATTCTAAAATCTAGACCACCATGTCACTACCTGCCAGTCATTGTACTTGGTCCACCTCTTTCCATGTGTTACTACATGGTTTGATTTCTAGGTCCACATCATCATTGAATCATCCTACTAGGCGAACCACATCATCTCACTAGTTTTCAAATTTTTTGGTAGGTCGCCATGTCACTTGCTAAAAAACCTCCCACTTTCCAGTGGCAACATAGTGACCACAAAATTCTAGCCACTTTCACTGGTGGACTTCCATGCCAGTGATGACATCAACATCTTGGTCGACACATTCATTCAAAAGTTCTTTACATAATTATCTAGCTGGACAGTGTTAGGTGGAACCCTCCCTACAAGGCTACGACTTTCAAAAGGGCCATCTCTTTGCCACATTACATCTACTATGTGTTTTAGTACCTAAAGAGTAAAAGAGTCCCTTAAATGAGAAATGTGGGATTAAGTTTTTATTTGTTATTGATGGATGTTGACTCCCTCTTTCTTCTCCTTCAAGGTATTTGAAAAAATCTTTAGAAGTTAAAATGAAACTGGTTCATTAGAGACTCATGAAGTGCGAGATGGTTGGTGATACATGCATTAACCTTTTAAGAATCACCTACTTGAGGCTCTTCACCCCAAGGTGATCTATCATATCTAGTTTTGACTTATAAGGAACTTTTGATGAAAGATCAAATGCTAGCTCTTGTTTGATTCTTCCTGCTATTGTATGGCTAGAAGACTCTTGTGCAAGGCTCCAATCATAGAACTAACGAGCTTCATCCCTACTCAGCACATCATTTTTGCATCTTTTTCCAAACTATTAAAATTCAAACCCCTCCACCAAGAATCCAAACTCTACAAAGGGTTGATCCATGAAAGTTTAGATGGATCCAAACTAAAATCTATGTCTTGAATATCCTTTTGTATCACGTCTCTCTCAATCCTCTACTTCCTTTATAATGTGAAGAAGTTGAGGGTTTTTCATAGATAGCAAAAACTTATCTCTAGCCTCAACATAGGTACTTTCCTTCTTTTTGAGAAATTTAGGTGAGGAATCTTCTTCTACCCCTACTCCATAACAAAGTATACAGATTGGTTTTGTTCCCAAGACCTCTACAAAAACCCTATCACTAGTGTTTTGCAATTCCAACACCACTTAGCTCCACAAAATAGTTGAATCAATGAAAGATGGATTTTTATTTCTTTCCCTTCCCAACACCATTTTCAAAACATGATCCATACGTACTACAACAAAATTTTCATTTTCTACAACCTCCATGTGGTCTATGGATCTCTCAATCTGCCTCCATCCCCTTTCTCTCTCTAAACAATGCATCCATCTTCCCTTACCAATATTACCCTACAATGCAAATTATATTTTCATGTTACCACCATACCTAAAATCATATGTGGAAGAAGTCCCCTTCAAATCCTATTTTAATAGTTAAAGAAGATTAAAAATACATGAGCTATGATACAGTTGAAGTCCCTACATTTCTCTGAGAGATTTTGTGTTCTATATTGGCATTCTCCTTCAAGCAAAGGAATTAGTGTATCCACTATCTCAGTCCAATATGACCTATTTGTGCTTGGGATGTAGATGCATCAAACATCATACCTCTCTACAACATTCAACTTCAAATATGTGAGCCTCATCTTCTTAGAACTTCATTTGTGAGACATGCTTGATTATGCTTTGAGATGAAGATATTACACATAGAGAAAAAATCTAGAATTAGTTTTCCAAGCATAGAGTCCTATTCTAACAAATTATCATAGTTGAGAATTTCTTAAAGATTGATGAGGAAATTTCTGCAAAACCATTCCTCTTACCAAGTCACATTTCTTTTATAAACAATGCCTAGAAAGTACTCAATACTTGGCTTTCAGACTTCTTCAAGCTTAGTTTGAGATAAAATAACAAAGGTGATGAACTCCAGTCATGCTAGGAAATTTAATAGTGAAATGCACTAGGCCTTGACTCATTGAATACCATGGTTGGTCCTCTATATTAGCATAGGGAGCAACACCACATTCTACACCATAGTCTGATGTAATTGGTTGGACCTCAAAGTGGGTCTGGCTAATTTTTTTTTAATTTTTAAAAAAATTACAAGAATATTGATCTGTTGATCATCTTGAATTGATTAAAATCAAATTTGATCACTGATTGATCATTAATCTACACATTGTCAACTTAGTGCTAGAAGGTTCTTTAAGTGTCCTTAAAAATTGATCCAAGCACCTGACCAGGCTCTAAAAATGGACACACTAATTCTCTATTCCACATATTCATACCCTGTCGAATCCCAAATCATGATAAATTTTTAGTCAAAAGATATTGACCACCAAGGCTTCCTTCTTAGAACTACCTACATGAAAACATGTTAGAAAACCATATAACATGTTCAGATTTGGCTTTGAAAACTAGGCAAAGTGATACTTGGGGGATACTTGGAGGAATGGGAACTATGGCATTGGTTTACGGTCATGAGGACAACATAAATTTTCAATTAGGGCTCATGAAAAATAACAATGCAAAAATGCAAAGGAGTCAAAGTAAGCTACTCAAAATTTGAAGTCTGGAAAAATTGAAAAAAAAACATTTTTTGCAAATGGAATGGACCTAGGAAAGTGTACAAATGGATTTGTCAAAACTTGCAAACTGGCACACTTAAAGTATTTTTAGAGTACAACACAATGGTGTAATCCATTTGATCTCACCCATCACAATTCTTAGGTTATAACATCCCAAATAGGGGTAGTAACCAATCTACACTTTATGACACCAATAAAAAGTTACAAATTACATTTAGAATTGTGTTTGAAAACTGATCAAATGGGTTTGTCATAAGCTCAAAATTGAAACATAACATGTCTCTTACCTCTAGAATGTAATGAAAAGGAATTTTATCATTTTGGTGAATTGGGTCAAAGTTATAACAAGTCAAATATGGCCTTCTAGAATTCTAAGCAATTCACATCAGCATGACAACAAAAAATGACCAAGTTTGAGGGATTCAAAACCTAGACAAATGGATTTGAAATGACTCAAAATATGAAACATAGGCTCTCTGGTATGGACACTAAACACTCCTAAAGTGTTGATTCATGAAACATTACTGGGTGCAAGATATTCAATTGCAAACACAACCTCCTATCATTGTTTGACACTTAGGCAACAATGCAGAATTGGAAATTACTCAAAATAGTACTTCATAGAATAGCTCAAAATGGAAATTTATCATCATGGAACATATAGACACACTAAATTCAAGGTGTTAGAAGCATTAACAACCTCTTAGGCCTCAAATGGATAGCCAAGTACATGTGCATTAAAAAGCATTTAAAGGACTTGATTTTCTCAATGCTACTCAAAATTAAGGCTTCAATTTTGAGTCCCAATAGTGGCTTTTTTTGGGGATGCATGTCACTTGTGGGCATGGAAAGGATTCAAATCTCTAGAAGAAGAAAACCACACATGTGATAGAAAAAACTTCTCTCTCGAACAACTTTAGCAAGAAACAACTACTACTATGTACGAATGATGGCCCTGGGCCACTTAACTTCAACAAATTTTTTTACTTTGGTCATAAATTTGATTCTAATTTTAACATGCATGAGGTAAACTCAAAATAATTCTCCTATAAATTTAACCAATCATATTAACATTATGAATCAACTCACTTCGCAAAACGGAGTCTACACCTTCACTTTCATAATGAATATAAAAACTAGATTCATTCTCAACCATTTTCTCATTATGAAAGTTCTGATCAGCATGCTCAAAAATATTAGACTTAAACTGAAAATCTTCTTCAAAAAATGAATCACGCATGCTATTACTCTTTAATATGATAGCTTCATATTCAACATGTGGAAAAAGGTCACACATACCTTGAAAATGTGTATCTTTATAGTATAGTTGGATGGTATTCAGATGAGCAATTAGACTTATATTAAAAAATATCATTAATGTCAAAATCTAAAACTAATCCACAATCCTCCAATGACTCTTTGAAATCAACAAATGGATTAGTCATCACATTAGAGTATTCATCATGGAATTCATTGTAAGGTGTATGCTGATTTTCAATAACAACTTCATTAAACACCTTGTTAGCAACATTATTAGATGCAACATGATCATCACAATCACTATCACATCTAGAAGAAGAACAATATGATCTCTTATAGAAGTAGGATAATGTATCACAATCAAATTCATCCTCAATTTAATCTGAACATTCCATGTGCTCTTCAAAAAGTGGGTTGACAACTCCATGAAAAGATCCATTGTAAACATTATAACAAGTGATGTGTTGATCAACATCAAACTCTTCATCATACAATGGATTCATGAAAACTTTGAAACCATTTCTAACATCACACTCATGCACATTTTTATCATGTGAAGAAGAAAAATTAAATTCATCACAAGAAAACACATCATCCATTCCATCAACCAAGCATGTAGAATATAGATCAGTATTACTTGCATTGCCTTCATGAAGGTGATTCAAATGTCTTGCAAATTAGTCATCTTTTATTTTTTCAATAAGTGTTGATGTATTAATCTTAGAATCATTTTCATATTGCTGATTACTACTGCATACATCTTCAAGGAACTCACCTACACAATTGGGTAATTTGTCCTTATAAATAATTTCTTTGTCTTCATATTCTATACACAAATCTTCTTCACAACTTTTAACCTCAAGCTGACTTACATAACTCTAAAATGGAACTTCATTTTCAAATGTAGAAAAAGAATTTATACCTTTACTTTCATAAGAGTATTCACTTTCATCATTTCTTTCTTCTTGCCAATTTGCATCAGATTCATATGAAGGTGAACATGTTCTATCACTATCTTCTTCTTGACTTGAGTAACATCTCTCGTCATTTTCTTCACATGATGCTTCTTTCTAATACATTTGATCAACAACTTTACTTTCATCACTTGAAAGATCACTCCAAGCTTCTTCATCCTCATACTGAGATGAATACCTTTCCTCTTCATGATTCGTTATTTTTCATCATAATGTAAATCATCAATAGAATAATGACTAACTAAATTTATGTCATACATGTATACTTTGTCAAATGAATCAACTCTATCATCTACTACTATGATATCAAAAACATGTGCACTATATTCAACAAGAACAAACTCATCTCTATTTTTCAACAAACAAACTTCATGTTCACATGTTTTTACTTGTGAATTTTCAACAAGATTACTTACAACAGTATTAGTATTTACTTGCTGATTTGAAATCAAATATTATTTATGACATTGACTCTTCCTTTGAACCTCATCTTGCTAGCAAACATTCCTAGAGAAATGACTCCTAGTTAATCTATACTTTATGTTGTTTTCAATCTCTATTGCTATCATAAATGCTTGATGCAAAGTCTTAGGTTCTTTATCTCTCAATAGGTAACTCATCTTTTTAACAAATGCATTAAGATAAAATACTAGACATACTTGATCATCCAGTTTACAACTTTTAGGAATCTTGTTTACAACCTTTGAAAATTTGATATTAAATTTAGGAACTAATTCACCATTCCTGATTTGGATCTTTAAGAACCTATCCAAATAATCAGATATTCTTACTCTTTCCCCAAACTGCTTCATGAAGGGTAAAAGTAATTCATCTCAAGATGAAATAGAACATGCTTGTAGAAAAGAAAACCAATCCCTAGCATTACCTTCTAAAGTCTTAACAAACAACTTCATATGCATGTCTTCATGAGAAATTTCAAAATCACCAACCAAGTCATTGAACATCTAAACATGATAACTAGCTGAATTTTCATGGTTCCCACTAAATTTAGGCAAATATTTTTTGAGCTTATATAGCATAGTATTCAGGAAACCATGAATGCCATTGAAATTTAATGGCATGTATCTTTTGGTAGAAATAGATCTAAAATTTTTATCAATGGACTACATATCAGGTGAAGGGAAATTTGACATTTCTAAGAAATTTAAAACTCATTCACCATAATTACTTTTAGAATTCATTACTTGCAGTAGATCTGAAATTCTATCTACCAATTTCAACTCCAAGCATACTTCAAAATATGAAAACACTTGCTGAATCTATTCTTTCACAAAGTATGTTGAGATAAACCAAACCATTCTCCTATTTAGTGTAAAAAATACCACTTGATGGAGAAAATTTTGTGAAACTTACTTTCATGGAAAAGGAATCACATGAAAGTGGAAAAATACCTTTAGTGTTGCTACATGAAACCTTAATCTACTGATTTGACACAGGTGCAAACTTCAATTCTTCACACCACTAATCAAATCCTTGTAGAGCCACCATCTCCTTAAGGAGAACAAAATGAAATCACTATTGTGACTTATTTTAACATTCAAATTTCTTATGACAACAGATCAAACAACAGTTTAAAACTTATCAATCAAGAAATTACATATCTCTCTTCTTGCTTAAAACTTAGTGTAAATTTTATATTTGTAGAATTTGGCTGAAAGGTCCTAAAAAAATTTATATATAACCAATCTACACTAGTACAAAAATCTTTTAGAGAGTCTCCACTCACAATTATGAGAAATATTTTAAAAATATGATTTATAACATGATAGATCTGAGCTAGATTTTCAATGTGTAGAATTTACAAACTGTCGAACACTTAGAAGAGAGAAATCATTGCTAAACAAATTTGACTCAACATTTATAGGAGTACTTTGAAAACCACAACTAGCTGAATTGATTGAAAAGAAAACTTAGTAACAACACAATTTGCATTCAATTGTTCAAAGCTACTATTGTCCATGCATAAAGCTTAACTAGGGAACATAAAATCTTGCATACAAAATTTAATATGCAAAATATATCAAAGATTTCTAGCTCCATTATTTAGGAATTTACAACCTTTCTTCCCTAGAAGAGTCACCATTTTGTTGGTGACTTGGATGGGAAAAACCATACTAAAAAATAGGATTGGCATATTCAATTAACACCAAAGATTCTTGTCCTTTTAACAATGTGTATTGCCATCTTATCTCCCTAGTAGAGTTGCCCCAAAACCTAGGCAAGTGGACCTTAGATTCAATTTACATGGTACTGGTGCTAAACATATTGTTGAATCTATTAACAATAGATTTAATCCTTATTTATCCTAATGACTCATGCAATAACATAGATTTACAATAGCTAAATGCAAGACAATGCAATTCATAAGTTGAGTGAGGGCATCCTTTTCAACTCTTCAACATGAAAGAGAGATACATTTGATTAATGATGTTGAATATTGGAAAAAACCCAAATATGTAACAGTAAGAACAAATGATCATGTAGCGGATCATTTCCTATCTATTGGGAAATTCCTTGAATTAAACACATACATCTATGATATCAATGATTTATTGCATACATCAAAATATTAGATCTATCAATCACTTTGTGAATCAGAGATTGGTGTTCATAAAGACCTCATTCTTATGAAGTATCCTTCCCAAAATAACTAGCAATCCTATCAAACACATCAAGCATTTACTTGGCCCTTTGTTCCAATAGAAAAACATATATGACATACAACCTTAAAGGGATGCAAATGAGTCTCATTTCTTTGTTCCTAGACCATATAAGACTATAGATTACTAAGATAGGAGATGAGAATCAAAATAAAACTAAAGAAATTCTTGCTTAGTTGTATTCATTTCTTTGAAATAATACATTAAGGTGCATGAAATCAAAACATAAAAACACCTAATAGATTTGAACTATCAATATTATTTTCATTACAACTATCATATAAGAGAAAATATGCTAAAGAATAATGGTGGAATCACAGTTCTAGATCTAGCAAAGTGATCTCACACTGAAAATTGCCAACCCTTACAATGGATGACAAAGAAGAAGATATAAACAAGAAGTGAATTCCTAGAATAGATCTAAAGATGACATGTGTCCACTTGAAATTACATCCTCTACTATTGTGAAACCTCTTTCATCTCCCTATCCATTTGATCTGATTTAATTTTCATCATTATCTTGTAACAAACTTGAAAATGTCTCTATTGAATGATGAAAACCTTTGTGTCACAAAAATAACTAAGCTACATCATGACGTGTTGGTAAAAATTTGGGTTTAAAATAGATTTGAAAGGTGACCAAAATTGACCCCAACTACATTTTTACCATGTTTTTCCAAGCTTGTAACTATGTTTTTAATGTTTACAAATTCCACTAAGAAGGCCCAAATTTTACATTTCTACCTTTAACTTGAAGTAGTGACTTTCTATGTGAAAGCAAACTCCATAATTAGAAAGTTTGTCTTCTCCCAGTTTTGGCAATGTATAATATGCCTATATTTGCTTATCGGGAACTCCCAAAATCTTAGTTTGAAAATCAAGCTCCTTTTAGGCTTCAAGACTACACTTCAAATATTTAACTTTTTCAAAAGTTAAAACTATATCTTTGAATTCCAATCTTATTTAAAATCTAGGTCTGCACGTAGTTTTGATGGAAAAATAATAAAATATTAAAATTTGCACTTTTCAAAATTTTCACCATTTTCCTCTAGGTCAAATCTGGTTTGACCACCCTACCATGTGTTAGCATTGGATTGGCTCTTTTCCTACACAATCACCTAACAACCTCCATCTAGATGCCACATGGCACCATCTTATTAGCTTCTTGCTTCACCACATCATCAAACCATACCACCAGGCCAGATCATTGATTGTTATGTCACTATCTTGGTCAGCCTCGTGCCACATCATTGTGACATAAAAACCATGAGACATGTGTCACCTACTACCACCTCAGTGCCCAATCACCTATCTACCTCATCCCAACACATCAAAACCAACTCATTTCCACATGTCACCTTCTAATTGGGTCACCATGTTTCATGGTTAACAATCAAGCAACTTTGTTTTGGCAACATGGTGAACATTGTTGAATCTACCACATGGCATGATCTGGTGCATTCTAAAATCTAGACCTCTACATCACAACTTGCTAGTCATTGTACTTGGTCCACTTCTTGCCACATGTCACTATGTGGTTGGCTTTCTAGGTCCACATCATTACTAAGTCATCCTATCAGGTAGGCCACACAATCTCACTAGTTTTCAAAATTTCCAGTAGGTTGGCATGTCACTTGCTAGAAAACCTCCCATTTTCTGGTGCTGACATAGTGACCACAAGATTTTGGCTACTTTCTCTAGTAGGCTTCATGTCAACAATGATGTCAAAATCTTGGTTGGCTTGTTTGTTCAAAATTTATTTACATTATTATCTAGTTGGCAAGCATTAGGTGGGACCCTCCCTACAAGGCTGTGGCTTTCAATAAGGCCATCTCTTTGAGACATTACATCTACTATGTGTTTTAGTACTTAAAGAGAAAAAGAGTCCCTTACACAAGAAATGTGGGATTAATTTTCCATTTATTTTTGGTGGATGTTTCTTCCCTCTTTCTTCTCCTTATGGGGATTTGGAAAACTCTTAAGAAGTTAAAATGAAACTGGTTCATTAGAGACTCATGAAGTGCGGGTGGTTGGTGATACATGCATTAAGCTTTTAAGAGTTTCCTACTTGAGGCTCTTCCCCCCAAGGTGATCTACCATACGTAGATGTGAATTATAAGGAACTTTTGATGAAAGATCAAATACTAGTTCTTGTTTGAATCTTCATCCTAGTTTATGGACAAAAGACTCCCGTGCAAGGCTCCAATCATAGAATTTACGTGCTTTATCCCTGCTCAGCACATCATTTTTGTATCCTTTTACAAACTATTCAAATTCATACCGCTCCACCAAGAATCCAAATTCTTTGAAGGTGTTGATCCATGAAAGGTCCTAAAATCTATGCCTTGAATATGCTTTTGTTCCATGGCTCTCTCAATCCTCTGCTTCCTTTTTAATGTGAAGAAGTTGAGGGTTTTTCATAGATAGAAAAAAATTATCCCCAACCTCAACATAGGTACTTTCCCCCTTTTTGAGAAATTTAGGTGAGGAATTTACTTCTACCCCTACTCCACAATGAAGTATATATATTGGGTCTATTCCCAAGAGCTCTACAAAAACCCTATCACTAGTGTTTTTTAATCCCAATGCCATTTAGCTCGTGAAATAGTTGAATCAGTGAAAGATGGAGGTTTATTTCTTTCCCTTCCTAGCACCATTTTGAAACCACAATCCATACATACTAAAAAAAAAAATTTGTTTCCTACAACCTCCATGTTGTCTATGGATCTCTCAATCTACTTCCATGCCCTTTCTCTCTCTAAACAACTCATCCATCTTCCCTTACAAATATTACCCTGCTATACATTTTATATTTTCATGTTGCCACCATACCAAAAATCATACATGGAACAAGTCCCATTCAAATCATATTTTAACAATTAAAGAAGATTAAAAATACACAAGTTGTGATAAAGCTAAAGTCCTCGTGTTTGTGTGAGAGATTTTGTGTTTTATATTGGCATTCTCCTTCAAGAAAAGGAATTAGTGTATCCACTATCTCAATCCAAGATGACCTATCTATGCTTGGGATGTAGATGCATCAAACATCATATGTCTCTATGACACTCGGCTTCAAATATGTAAGCCTCGTGTTCTTAGAACTTCATTTGTGAGACATGCTTGATTATACTTTGATATGAAGATATCTCACATAGAGAAGAAATATAGAATTAGTTTTCCAAGCATAGAGTCCTACTCAAAAAAATTATTATAGTTGATAATTTCTTAAATATCAATGAGGAAATTTATGCAAAAGCATTCCTCTTATCAAGTCACATTTCTTTTATAAACAATGATTGGAAAGTACTTAATACTTGGCTTTCAAACTTCTTCAAGCTTAGTTTGAGAAAAAATAACAAAGGTGATGACCTCCAGTCATGCTCAAAAATTTAATAGTGAAATGCACTAGGCCTTGACTCCCTGACTATCATGGTTGGTCCTTTGTTTGTATTGGCATAGGGAGCAACATCACATTCTACACCATAGTATGATGTAATTAGTCGGACACCAAAGTGGGTCTGTCTAGAAAAAAATTCATTTTCAAACAACTTACAAGCATATTGATCCACTGATCATCTTGAACTGATTGAAATCAATTTTGATTGATCATTAAAAATTTATTCTATCATTAATTTGCACACTGTCAATTTAATGCTAGAAGGTCCTTTGACTATCCTTGAAAACTGATCTAAACACCTGACCAGGCTATGAAAATAGACACAATGATTCTTTGTTCCACATATTATTCTCTATTGGATCTCATCCCATGATGAATTCTCTATCAAAAGGTATTGACTGCTAAAGCTGCCTTCTTAGAACTGCCTACATGAAAACATGTTAGAAAACCATAAAACACATTTAGATTTGGCTTTGAAAACTGGGCAAGGTGACACTTGGGTGAATGGGAACTAGGGCATTGGTTTATGGTCATGAGGAAAACATAAATTTTTGATTAGAGCTCATGAAGAATAATGGGACACAAATAGAAAGCAGTCAAAGTTGGCTACTCAGAATTTGCGGACTAGAGACACTGACAAAAAAAAAAATTGCAAATGGAATGGACTTAAGAAAGTGTGTAGATGGATTTGTGAAAACTTACAAATTGGCACACTTAAAGTATTTTTATAGTACAAAATAGTGGTATAATCTATTTGATCTCACCTATCATGGATCTCAAGTTGTAATATCTTGAACAAGGGTACCAAAAAATCTACACTTTATGACACTAGTAAAAAGTTACAACTTGAATTTGGAATCATGTTTGAAACTTGATCAAACTGATTCGTTGTAAGCTTCAAATTAAAACATAACATGTCTCTAACCTCCAAAATGTAATACAAAAGGAATTTTATCATATTGGTCAACTAGGTCAAAGTTATAACAAGTCAAATAGGGCCTTCTAGAATTCTAAACAATTCACATCAGCATGACAACAATACATGACCAACTTTGAGGGATTCAAAACATAGTCAAATGGATTTGAAATGACTCAAACTCTGAAACATGACTAGGTGTGAGATATTCAATTGCAAACACAACCTATTGTTGCTATTTAACACTTGGGTAAAAATGCAAAATAGAAATTTCTCAAAATAGGACATCATAGAATAGCCCAAGATAGAAATGTATCATCATGGAACACATAGACACACTAAATGCAAGGCATTAGAAGCATTAAACACCTCTTAGGCCTCAAATCGATAGTCGAGTACACATGCAATGAAAATAATTTATAGGACTTGATTTTCTCAATGGTACTAAAAAATTAGGGCTTCAATTTTGAGTCCCAACATATGCTACTATCCTTTTTAGACCTATGAAGTGCTTAATGTTTCTAAAAAAATTTATTCAATAGATTTATGCATCCTATAATGATAAAGTGTCATTTCAAATCATTTTGTAGATTTGCAATTGAATATCCTATAGTTGGTAAAGTTTCACAACTTGCTACTTTGGTAATGTCTTGTATGCATATAATTGAACTTATGTTTTAGAGTTCAAGTCATTTTGATATGTTTTGACTAGGATTTAAATCCCTCAAAGTTCGTTATTTACTATTGTCATGCTAATGCAAATTGTTCAAAATTCTAGGAGGCCTTGTTTAACCAGTTATAACTTTGACCTATCTAACCAAAATGAGAAAATTAATTTTGGATTGCATTCTAGGGGTCAACACACACTATGTTCTAGATTTGAGCATATGATGAATCTGATAACTAGTTTTCAAATGAGATTTCAAATACAAATTGTAAAGTTTTACTTGTGTCAAAAGGTGCAGATTGAATAGTACCCTTGTTCAAGATGTCAATACTTTGAATTTGTGATAGATAAGAACAAATGGATTGTATATTCTAATTTGAAAATTCTTCATGTGTGCTAGTATTAAGTCTTGACAAATCCATCTGCACACTTTCCTAGTTCCATTCCATTTGAGAAAATCATTATTCTACCAATGTTCCCAGTCCTGCAATTCTAAGTACATAACTTTGCATGCCTTCCAAGTGTGCCCAATTATTTATCATGACCCCAAATCAAAGGTTTATATTCTCCTTATGAAAATAAGAAAATTCCCTAGTGTTTATGCCCCCAACTATCTATTTGACCTATTTCAAAAGCCGAAATTTAATGTGATTTATTGTTTTCTGACATGTTTGTTTGTAGGTAGTTTAGAGAAGACAACTTTGATGGTCAATATCTTTTGACCCAAATGTTGTCATGATGTAAAATCTAATAAGGTAAAAGAATGTGAAATAAAGAATTAGTATGTCAGATATCAGAGCTTGGTTTTTAGTTTTGGTTGATTTTTAAAGAAAACTCATAGCTCTTCTAGGTTGAAAATTATAGTTTGCAAAAAAAGGTAAAGATATTTTCTAAATGACCAATTAATGATTGATTTTGTTTCCAAATAGTATAGTAGACTTAGTGAACTAGTTTGGAAGATCAAGTGTTTCAATTTTTAAAAAAAATCAGCCAGGCCTACTTAGGGGCCCAGCTAATGCTATTAGATTGATAAGCCATTATATATATTGAAGAGATAGTCAATGGGGAAGTTCATTGCCTTTTTCAGTTTGTTCCAAATGATGTATTCATGATGAAACATTGAGTCAGACAAGTTTGTTGATCAAATTTAAAAGATTCAAATGATTTTGGACTGTCATATGTTGAACTTGTTACTGATTCAAGTGAATTTGGAGCATTGGGCATTGATCATTACATAAGAAAATTTAAAAATGGAATGGTTGTCAAAGTATAGGAGTGGACTTCTAAACCTAGGAAATTTAAGATAATTGATGCTATATTAGGCATAAATAAATCCACTCCTAGCCCTGAAATTAGAAAGTACATCAACGAAGGATCCTAGCAAGCCACTTCTAGTACTGGAAATGGAACATATAATGATTTGGAATGTCAAAAATCTATTTGCAGTTCTCTTATCTATAAACTTAAAAATAAGGAATACTAAGAGTTCATTCCCATTTCTATGGTTAAAAGGTGTAAAAGGGTAGAATGCCAAAGGAAATAGTAAAGTTGGAGTCTTTCTAAACACTATGATCAGAATATTGGTTGTCCCTATTTGTCAATGAAGAAGATGGTGTGCTGAGTTTAGAGAATTGAGTGAAACAATTTCCCATTTGTCTAAGAGAAGAATGCATTTTCATGCATGGAAAGAAATGATATGTCTAATGGAAAGGTGTGTGGAATTTGTATTTTATGCTAACCTATTTTTGTTACAAATATACCATTTCTTTCCTAATGAATGGACAAGGCTGTGGATGTGGTTATCTATTGGTGAGCTTCATAAATTGTGTATAGCCTCTCTCTACAAGAAATAGGAGCTTAACAATAGTGAAAATCATTACACCAATTTCCAACAATTCCCAAATCAAGGTGCTTGATTCAAGAGTGTTTGTGTGTGAAGTAGCATGGAAGGATGGAAAGTGTTCTTTATACTTTCCTCATTTCTCATTCTAACCAAACCATGGCATGTAAACACCTCATGGAGGAAAGCATGAGAAACTATGAAAATATGTGAGATCATTTGTCTCACATGCAATAGATGTAGGTTTTTAACTGCTTGTTAACAATGAAGAAACAACCACTAAGTCTCTCAAAGGAAATTGCTTAAAGGAAAAATGAAGCTCACATGGATGAGCATAGCAAAAACAATTGACAGTGATGACCAAAGACTTATTTTGACCAAATACATGCAATTTACAAGGAAATGACATGGCACCTCCAAAGGAAAATTCATAAGATCAAAAGGCTCAAAGTTTGGAGCTACAATCCTATAAGGAATCACAACATCACAATTTTAAGGTGGAGTAGTTGTGATCTTATGAAGGTTTCATATGATCAAGAGATGGAGAGAATGAATTTGAGATGATATGGAAAATTGGTAAGATTGGGAGTTTCATAAATGAAAGGTTAAGATGTTAGAAAACTTCATAAAGTCAGGAGATCATCAGATCTAGATGCCATTGTAAGATCGGAAGGTCAAATTGCCAAGGTTCCAAACTTAAGATTGAAAAGGTCTAGGGTGCTCAGATGAATTTGATCAGTAGGGATTTGAGAAATGGCATCTAGGTTGCAAGGGAGATAAAGAGAAATGAGAAATAGCTAAAATATAAAAATTCCATTATTCTCCAAATTGATTGATTTCACATCCACATTAAAATTTGAAAAATTTATTTCAAATTTGATATATTATATAGTTCAAACTATATAATATTTTAAAATTTTCAATTTAAATATCATGTTCATATCCAAGGGCCATTTTTTTCAAATGTACAGTAGGGGCACCATTTTAATCCAAAATAAAGAGTGTAATATATCGTCAGAAATGGGAGAATTTGAATTTTCCAATTTTGCAATCAAAATATGTGTAAGTATTCAAAGATAAGAGATATAAGTAGTTTTATAAATTTTGAGGCATTCTTAGTAGGATGAGTTTATTTCATCATTCAACTTTAGAATTAGTTAGAGAGAAAACATTGGATGCCAGATTTAGGGGAAAGTATTTTTAAGAGTATTATTTTACCTCTTAAGTCATTTGGTGGGTGTTTTTGGCACATATTTTAGCATCAAATTCAATTTTGTCTCTTCCTACAAATCAGTTGTATTCTACATAATTCTAAAGATATTTCAAACATTCTTTATGTGTAAGATCTAATTTTGAGTTAAAGGAAGAAGGTAGAGAGAAGTTCTTCATCAAAAAGTGGAAGTTTTTCAAGTGGACAAATTGCAACATCATATCTAATCTGGGAATTCTCTTCCTATCTTTTTAATCTCTTCTCTTCTCTTCTCATCTCTTCTCTTTCTTTCTTTTCTGGAGGGGCGGGGGTCCTAAGTTTCTTGAGCAAGCTCTTAGTTGGGTTTCCACCATCCTTTAGCATTTCTCTTGTAATGAACAATAGTTAATGAATCACAGATATAGTCCTAGTCTATTCAGTTGTTTTATGAGTCAATTTCATGCATCCACATGTAATTATTTCAAGGAAATAAATAAAAATGTAGCAACAAGCTTATGTTCAATTTGAATGTTATTTCCTTTTATGTTGTTTATAATCTTCTATTCATTGTGAACAAAGAGTGCAAAACTAGTTGCATCTTGTTTTGGGTCATATGTGTTGATATATTTTTCTTGTGATTCAAATAGTCATGTAAATGCTTAGTTTATCATCATAGGGTTGTAGATTTCATGAAGGGATAGTTTGAGTATAAGATTTAGAAATAATTCAAATGTCTAATTCACAAGGTGAATGGATAGATCAAGAAGTCTTAATACATGAAATGCATCAATGATTTCCAAGGATGTGTTTTAGTGATTTGTTATATTTCCCAATAGATAAGGAACTGATCAACTATAGAATCTATGTTTTTTGTTGTTCATATCTTGGTGATGCTGAATTCAACACATTAATCAACATAATTTCCCTTTATGTTGAAGAGCTAAAAAGAGTTGCCCCTACTTAGTTTATCAAGTTCACGAGTCATGTTATTAGCTATTTCATGTCCATGATTGTTTGAATAAGCAATAGAAGATTAAGGGTATTATCTTGTTTATAGGATTCAGTTGTATGCTTTGAAACTAGTACAATGTGAAGAATCTGAGATTTACCCATCTAGGTCTTGCAAAGCATGAAGGAGTATAGCTTTATAGTTAGCCCTATTATTTGATTGGGTATTTTGAACATGGGAATTAGCTAACCATAGATGTATTTGTTCCCATCATTGGGTTATTAAAAAATGGTTAATTTAGGAGCCAACATGATCATCTTTCAAGTATTGAAATTTCTAATCCCTTTCTATGTCCCTTATGTAAATATAGTATTAAAATTGCAGTTCATTTATTTCTTCATTGCAACTTTTCATATTCCTCTTTGACACATAGTTTTTATAAACTTAATCTTTTCTTTCCTTTTACTAAGATTATTTGGGATTTTCTTCAATCTTGGCCACTATTATATCAAGCATCCATGTGTTGGGCTATCTATCTCAATAGTTATATTGGCACTATAGTAGGAGATGAACTTCATAATTTTTAGGAACAAGGAATATATTGTCTAGTCATTCTTGTTTAAATTAGATCAACATATAACAAATCTTCTTAATGTTCAACTTCTCAAAACACATTCCAAGATGGAAAGTTTTACATTGTGGGATATGGAATTTGATTAAATCTTTGAACAATATCAAAATTTCCTCACTGAATAAGTGCCTTAGTTACTTAAGCCCAAGGTTAATGGGAAGAAAATTCATTGGCACCCTCCACATGCCCCATTTGTGAAATTAAACTTTGACAATGCTTCATGTGGTGATCCAAGGATTTTTTTTAATGGTTTTCTTTTTAGAGATCATAGAAGAAATTTATTGTTGGGGTTTTTAATTTCTTTACTATCTTAAAAAATAATCATTCTAAATATATGGTTTTACTATTAGGTCTCAAGGATGCTCTTTATAAATTCTTTAAACATTTGATTAATGAAGTGTGACTCCATAATTATTATTCTAACCAACATCTCAAGATTTTTCCATAACCAAAGGTTTATTTATGCTCTTCAAAAAGCTTAGTTTATGTTTCATCATGTTCAAGACTTCCATATTTTTCATGCATATTAGAGGATAATGTTTTGGGTGATGTGTTTGCCAACTTGGCATGGGATGAACATAATCTCTCTCTCTCTCTCTCTCTCTCTCTCTCTCTCTCTCTCTCTCTCTCTCTCTCTCTCTGCCCCCCCCCCCCCCCCCCCCCCCCCCCTTTCTCTCTCCCTCTCTAACACACACACACACACACAAAGATCCAAAAAAATTGCCAGAGTCTCGTGAAAAATAAAAATATGTTGAAGTTGGATAGAGTTAATTTGTTTAAATGTTGACAAGATGATTCTTGCGGAAAATGTTGATAATTATACTTGTCCTAGCTTCTAGAAGTTTTTACCATGTACCTTTTACATTTTCTTCAAAGGCATTAATGGCTTCTTTATCATATCTTCTATTGTAACTACAAACGTGCACGCATACACACACACACATGCCTTTTCTTTAAAAAACATGTCAATGACATAATCTAGTAGAGGTAAAAACTTTAGTAGTTACATGTTTTAAAATACAACTAGGTATGGATTCTCTCAATTCATTAAAGTTTATGATTACATTTTTACTTTCAAACTAAAAATAGTTGTTCCAACCACCATGGCTATCACTAGAGGTATTTATTTCTCCATGCACATTTTCCAAGTTGGACCTTACATTTCATTGCTATAATGAGATATGTCTATGGACAATGGCCAAATAGAACTAAAGAGATATGTTCTTCAATGATAATCAAACATAACTATGATAGTGTTGTAAAAGTTGATATTTTGCAATGATGTGAATTTATGTGATTTGTGGCTATATCCAAATATTTTCTTTCTTTTATTTCCTTTCTATGTGGCCATCAATTTGGCCTAGAATGGTATATGTATTATCAAATAGATCATGGCTCTCTATCTTCTAAAGCATTTTTTAATTAATCTTGACCTTTCTTAAAATTTAAAATCACTTGTAAATATCCTCCATAACATATCTAAATTATAAAGCACAATCTAGGAAAAGTCATGGCTAAATTTCTCAATCATGAATGTTATATTCAACACATCCACTACAACCTTCCACTAGCTCAAAAATCCCCATAGGTGACTAAGATGATGATAAACCTCTATTATCTTTACTTGAAATTTGCAATAAAAAAGAGTTGGTAAAGCTACAAAAAAGATGACCTTTAATTTTTTATAAGGATAACCTCTTGATTAATATGATTTTTAATAGTCTATAAAAGAATATCTATAACAAGTAAAATTTAAAATAAATAGATTTTTTCTTGTGTGATATATATTGTTTTGATCATTCTTATTGAATAGAAGTGTAAATTACTAATATTTAGAACTATATAAAATATATCAACATATAATTTGACATAGTGCAAGGCATGGTAATTTCCAAAGGAGATATACTAGCCCCCAAAAAATAATCACATAGTGGAATATAAAAGATAACACAAGCATTTAGGTCTAGAATAACACAAATTCTCATAATAGATTCATAGGAAATACATTCAACATGCCCAGCTGTAACACCTTCTGTGTTAAGGCCAAATACATAAGCAATTATAATAGTAATTTTTCAAGACCTCACAAGATATAACTCCTAACTAGTCCATACCAAAAATCTAGTGCAATACTCCAAGAAGAATCTAAACTTGTTCTCGCAAGCCAACAAGTAACCTCCTTGTTTCCAAAGTATGTACTTAGCTACTAGATTTGGTCAAATTTTTCTCTTCTTAGCTACTCATCTTCTCCATGATGAATGAATAATTAATCTAGACTCCACAAGACCATCCACTTATACTAAACCATGACACATGTTAGTATAGAAACCCTTACATTAAATAAACACATATATTAAATATACCTATCAAGCCACAACTTGGCTTGGCAACAAATATTAAATACATAGACATAATTATATACTTAGAATAGTCCCTAAGCCCACAAAGCATAACTAACTCATATGAAAACATAGGAGTATGCATACTTAGATATAGGTCCATGTGCCAACCAATTATCCAAATCCAAGAGTCAACGGACGAACTCCCTTGGATCCAAGCTCATGAATAAAATCTCCAAAGTCTACCAATAAATAAAATATAAGTGACCACCAATCACCAAACAACTCTAACTCCAAGATGACAACTCCAAAATATATGTGCACTTAGAAAAAGTTTTCCCAATATTCTTTATACACATCCAAAACTATGAAAATGATAACTCCACAAATTTGAGCCTAAATCCCCTGATTATAGGATTGGATAATTTCACTAGGATGTTGTTGCATAAGATGCCCCTAGCACAAAGAAAATTTTTTTCTTAACAATTAAAAGAACATCTTTTAGGGTTCATCACATAAACCCCAAACTATTTCTTCACATATATGTCCTTAATGACACCAATTGTACACTCTTTCCTTTGTTTGACTTCTTCAACTATCTTTGGTGTGAAACAAATCTTCTTTCCATGGTAATATATAACCTTTTGAGAGTCTATTAATTCAACTTAGCTACAAAAACTTAGGTTCCTCCTACCAAATTCTTCATTCTACAAATGAATCAATGAATGCTTAACCTTCTCAACTATAAGCACATTCTTGACACAATCATACATAGCTCTACAATCATACTACCAAGGTCTACCAAGTAATATGTGATAAGAAATCATCTCTACAACATCACGTAACGTATGATAACATAATATCCAATTTAAAAATTAACAAAAAAACTCTCTCTTACTTCCAAAGCATGTTCATCTTGCAACCAACTGATCCTATAAGGATAAGGATGTATTATTCTCTTCAAACCAAGTTTTGGAACCATCTCTTCAACAACAAGGTTATTAGCATGACCACCTTCTGAAATCACATCAAAAATTTTAACACTAGACTTACAACAAGTCCTAAAAAATTTCCTCCTTTGAAAAGTCTCTAGTGTCTTCTTACCAAGAAACACTTTTTGAATCAACAAGTTATCCCCATCTTAATGCTTAAGTTCATTTACCAATTCTTTAACCTCTTGCACCACAATAATTCTTTTGTTACCTTCCTTGGGACATTCAAAAGATCTATATCCTTCACCACATTTGTAACAATTACCCTTAAATGGACCTTTGTCTTCTCTCTTCCATGTTCAATGGGTTTACTTTCATCTTCAACAATTTTTTTATTCTTATTGGAATGTTCCTTCCTCTCTTTCCCTTGGAAACTACCTTGATGTCTTCTCTTCAAGTTTTCTTCTTCCCTTAAAGCATATTGATAAACATCTTCAACTAAAGTAATATTCAACATATCAATCTCATCTTGAATATTGAATCTCAAAAAATTAATATATATAGCCACCTTTTCCTTAGACAACTCTCTATGCCTAGACCAAATAGTCAACTTGTAGAACTCTTCAATATAATATTTCAAAGATATATCCTTCTATTTCATATTTTTTAATTTCTTAAACAACTCATGTTCATAATCAACAGGGATCAACTTAGCCTTCAATTTTGTCACCATCAATCTCCATCTAGTAATTTTTGCATAACCACCTTCTTGATATGTTTGCAATTCTTTCCACCAAAGAGAAATGTGTACCTTTGATTTAGTCTATGCCAACATCATCCTAAGAATATCTCCAATATATCTAACTCAAAGTAATATTTCAATTCAATAATCTAATTAATGAAATTTTCAAGATTCAAAATACCTGAGAAATTAGAAACATTCATCTTGTGTTTCATCTTCAACTAATATCCAAGTCTACCCAACTAGCCATCTCTATCTCCCATAGATCTATCCATGCAATAAATTCTATCTTCACCACTAGATCTAGCAACTTCAAACTCTTTAGGAGCTTCCTCATAACCATTAGTATGCACATTCCTAGGTACACCAACAATAGCTCTTATGATATTATTTTTCATCAACTCTATCTGAAATCTAAAATTTGATCTAACCTTCTCTGAAATCTTAGTTTCCAAAACATCACAAAGATCATCAATTTCCCAGTGTCCAATATTCTTGGAGGAATCTTCCAATATTTTTGAAAACATAAATCATCAAATCTCCAACCCCCAAAAAATAATCACATAATGATTTAGGTCCAGAAGAACACCAATTCTCATAATAGATTCATAAGAATTACATTTAATGTTCTCAATTGTAAGGCCTATTGAGTTACGACCAAATATATAAGCAATTACAATAGTAATTCTGCAAGACCTTAGAAGATCAAACTCCTAGCCAGACCCATAATCTAGTAAAGAACTCTAAGAAGAATCTAAAATTGTGCTTGCAAGCCACCATAGAATCTCATTATTTCCCAAGCCCACACTTATCTATTATATCTTCTCAAACTTTTCTCCTCTTGGCTACTGATCCTATCCATGATGAATGAATAATGAGAGTTAAACTCTACAATATCCTCTAATTATACTAAACCAAGTCATGAGTCAGCCTAGCAACCCTTAAATTAAATAAACACTCTCATTAAATATACCCATCAAGAGAAAAGTAATCTTGGAAACAAATATTAAATACATGAAAGTAATTACATACTTAGGAATCATCCTAATCTTATAATGCATAACTACCTCATATCATAACATAAGAGTATGCACACTTAGACATAGGTTCAAATTCCAACCAACTATTGGAATCCAAGAGAACACATGAAAAATCCCTTAGATCAAATATCATAAATATAATGTCCAAATTCTATTAGTAAATCAGAAACACACATCCATCAATCACCAAATGGCTCTACCTCCAAGATGAAAACTCCAAACTCTATGCATACTTAAGAAAAGGTTTTCCAATATTCCTCATACACATCCCAAACCATGTAAACCATAACTCTACAAATCCAAGTGTGAAGCCCATGCATACAAGATTGTTGACTTCCCTAGGATTCTCTTGCATCATAATGTATAAGTTTTAGTAAATGGTATATGCAATTTATATTTTTTTAAGCTCTGAACTATCTATTTTTTATAAAGGAGGTAGGGAGAAGGCCCTAAACCTAAAGATTTAAAATACAAAAAGGCACAACCCAAGGCCATTAAAACTAAGTACCTATCTAGAAAGACTAGAACTAAAATATAAGTCACTACTCAAAATAATGAAAAATTCCCAAGAACAACTACATCTACTAATACCAATCACAATAGAATTAATTAAACTGATTGAAGATTTCATCAAACTAAAAACCAAAAGAACAACTTACAACCATAAAAATCTATCCAAAATATAGGATTCAATTTACTGTATGCCAATAAGATAGTTATAAAAACATAAAGTCTTAATACTCCATAAGTTATTAGAAACTGAAAACTTAGATGTCTTAAAGTAGCATAAGGTCATAAAAATATAAATAGTTTTAAACTTAATAGTAATAAAAGTCTTAACACCTCTGAAAGAGGTGAACACATAACTAAAATATAAAGATAGTCTAAATATTTTTAATGTCATTCTAGTCCTTGGTCAATTGGGTGATATCCCATTTGAATATGTGATCTTTCTAGCCTCTTGTATCTTTTTCTTTTCTTACTAGTTGAGTCTATCTCCTTATTCTGTGAATCCTACTCTTGACCATGGCAACCCCAAGAACCAAACTTTCCATAATCTCCATTGGGATACGACAAAGAGTTTTAGCAAAGACATCCATCTCAATGTTCATTATGGCATATAGATAGAGTTTTTCCAAGGAATCCATTTTAGCCTGAATGGATTCTAATATACCATGTAGATTGTCCTCTAGATCTTTAACCCTTAAAAGAATGGTTTCCCTTTTCATGTTTCCTCCTACTCTTCCTCAATGTAGCCCTTTATCCTCCTAATTTTCCTCCATGGCCTTAGTAGGGTCATTTAGATTATTTAAATTTTTGGCTACCCCTCCCAAGTCAACCACAATAATAGCCTTATGTTCCACCATGTCCAAATCCTCATCCTCTTCATCATATCTAACTTCCTCTTCCTTTATGTAGTCTGCATCCTCTATGTTGTCATGCTTATTTTTTCCCTATGTCTCACTCTTAACCTCAAGGAACTTAAATTCCTCCATACCTACAATAATTTCCTTCTTCTCATCCTTCTATTGATTTTGTTCTCTTTTCCTTTTGTTTCTTTCTGATCTCCTTTTAGTCAAGGTAACCTCTTATTGGCTACCTCTCCCCATCATGTCCCTATCCTCTCTTACATCATCCTCAAAATAATGGTTTCTGTTGAGATAATGGGTGTTGCACACATTGCATAATATTGTTATTTTATTATTTTATTTTTTATTATGTAATGTTGTACCTAGATGGATGTGCAACATGTAAAGATTCTCATGGAATATTCTTGATGAGTTGTATTGTAACATTGTGAAAATATTTCATGTAATTATTTAATATTGGAAAAAAAAGAATTAAATGCCCAATATTAAATGTGGGGTCAGTGGGTTAGGTAGCACATGGTTTTAACACATGGTTTATGTAATACCACATAGTGGTTTTGTAGGACTTGCTACTATATAAGCAGCCACAAGGGTAGTTGTTGTAGAGTGACAAAGAGAAGACAAAAGGCAAGAGTCGAGTGGGACAAGGCTTGACAGGTTAGCCAAGGGAGCATTTGTGAAGGTTGAAAGCATGGCATGGGATGTGTGGATTCATGCTTGTTCACATAGTTTGCTCAGTTGTGGCTATGGCCATGAAGGCTTCCATGGTTGTATGGCAATGATATTTTTTTTTAATAATACATGGTGATGGATGCTTTTGGAGGCTAGGTTTTTTTCCCTCAATGAGGGCTTCCTAGGGTATATCTTGTGTCACAATTTTGTGGGTATGTTGTCTATTCTCTTGCATGTGGATTTTAATTTCGTGTTTATTTCAGATCTATTATGGGTTATGCAAAAATGGTTATATTCTTTCCTTATTGCAAAGTTTCCTTACAAGTGGTATCAGAGCTATGGTTTTATTATTGTAACCCTAGATTGAATCCATGGGAATGCATGAGAGGATAAAAGAAAGGGCAAGATATATGAATGATTTATTGCAGATCTGAGGGTTTTGGATTTTTTGTTATGATGGGATGTTAAAATATTTGGGCATGTGAAATTTTTTGGACAAAAATATTTTTTTGGATGTTTAATTTTAAATGAGGGTTTTAGCGGGAGCTTACAGAAATGACCTCCTGGGTAAAAACAGACCTCACCATTGGATCCAGGTTGACATTTCCATAAATTTTGATATATAATATGCCCTAGTTTGGCCATGTTCAGAGGAAATGAAAATTTTTTTTTGGTTTTAGCCCATGATGGCCGTCAAATTTAATCCTATCAGAATTTTCATCACTGAAAAAATAAAAAATAAAAAATCATACTGAAAATGGTAAAAAGACTATCTTAGTAAAATGGCCATAACTTTCTCTCATAATATCAAATTTTAGAGTTCTTATAGGCGTTGGAAAGCTAATTCAGAGCACTAAAACTTGGCATAGGGTTGGTTCTATTATTTTGAAATTTTGTCAAGTTTTAAGAGCTCTAAAGTTAGATGTTATTTATTTTGAGCACGGATTAGGGCATAACTTGGGCATACAGAGTCAGATTTTGGACTTCGAGTAGTCAACAGAAAGCTCTTGGAGAGCTCTACACATTGGCTCAGATTTGGTGCAGGTTTGGCATGATTTATTTGTTGATATATTAATCTAAATAGTTTATAAGTATATTTTGACTATGGTAACATTGTGAGTTTATGGCATTGGAGATTTAAGATTTGATGTCATTGTATACTCAGTTCATTATTCAGTTTGGTTTCATGATGATATGGTTATCAGTGTTTGATATGCATGATGACTTGTTGGGTCTACAAGTTGTGCAGTGTTGTAAGTGGTCTATACTTACAGGTTGCATTTATAGCTTGGTTATGGGTTGTCTTTGCCCATTGATCTTTCATTATTGATGCATATTCAGATTGGTGACTTGGATTTGGGTTGTCTATGCCCTAAGTCACATGATTTTATAATTTTATCTTCATGTAGAAGGGATGAGATGATGTTACCAGGTGTATTCATGGTGGAGGATTGTGGTTGACTATTTTATGATGACAGGTTCGACACTTTGAGAGATAGATGCTCGGTTCATGGATGTGATCATGGTGTCATGGATTTTTGGCATGACATGATTGGTTATATAGGTACATCCTTGATGTTCATTAGCTTGGATTTCTATTTTAGTTATGGTGGTATATTGTCTTGGTAGAGGATCATGGTTATTTGGTTTCTTTTGAGGAGCTCATGATGTGCACTTTGAGTTCTTTGATGGTTTGATGCCTTGGTTGATTCTCATGGTTAGAAGATGGATTTTTTCATCATTATGTCATGAATAGCTTGGATACACAGTTTAGTGGGAGCTTATGATAGTGATGGGGTGACAGTGCAGGATTAGTTCCTGGTTTGGTTTATATCTTCTTGGTTTTGAGAGGATGGATTTTACGATGCCATAGGTGATTTGGTACCATGGTTGAGTGGGAGTTGTTGGCATTGATATATTTATTGAGTGTTTGCAGATGTTAGAGGTTTGTCTTAGATCCTATTGTTGTAGAAGCATCTTTGACATTTGCATGGTGCACTTGTTATCTTCATGGTGTGTGGAGATGGTTCTTCCTGGTATGTGGAGATGGTTTTCTTCATGGTGTGTGGAGATGGTTGCATCTTGAGGACTCATAGAGTTCTTGGTAAAGGTGTGGTTTATGCTTCTATTTGGCATGTTATCCTTGGTATGAGGATGGTTTCATTATTATGTCATGGTATACTCTTGATATGCATTTAGAGTTGTGACATGTTATGGTATGTTCATGTGGAGCATGTTATCTCTTTTGGTTGAGATGGTTAGATCATGTTGTCATGTTTATATTCCTGAGGCCATGGTTGGAACTTTGACATTGATCTTGGTTTAGTTTCTTGGTATTGAGTACACTAATCATAAGCTAGATACTCCATGATATTATTGTGTTGCATTTGGAGTTGGCATGGATTGATTGGTTACAGGTGCTCATGGATACTTAGAGATGGTGGTGATGCTGATTTCTCTTGGATTAGAGAAGTATTTTTTGGGACGGTTCATGGTTTCAGTAGGAAGTTTGAGGGGCAGTCACCTGATATGTACTTGAGAGGAGATTGTTCTTAGATGAGTCTTGGTTGGAGACTTGGGTATCTTGATGAGCATTCCCATTCCCCACTCTTGGTCTACTCGGCGATTTGCTACTTGAGAGATATAGCCCATTATTTTTTCTTAGGTACATTGTATTTATGCTTATCTTTCATGGATATGGATCTTGAGCTATGGTACATGAGTTAGTTTTAGAGGGTTCATTTGAGAGATGGTTTAGCATTGGTTATCTCCATGTGCATATGTTGTTATGCTGGTTGAGTTTGGGAGATGGTTTTATATTGGGAATATTCCTTGATTTAGGAATGGTTTATTGAGTTTGATCTTCTTGTGAGAGGCTTACATCCATGATTAGCTATATCGTATGGTTTGGGTGTTGTTGAGGCTTCTTGTTGGGGTTTTATGGAAGAGATCATACTTGCACAGTTTACATCTAGAGGTGTGTGTAGAAGGACATGATACAGGTTATGATTTTCATGGTTTCTCTTGGTCTTGGTTATCTTCTTGGATGTTTAGTTTTTCCTACATTGGATTTGAGATTGGTTAGAGATTGTGATCACTAGTTTGTGCTCATGTATGTCATGTGAGAGATGACATGGTTATTCCTTTATCTCTTTCTTTTGTTGGTTGTGGTGAACTTGGGAGAGCATTGGAGACTTGTTATGAGAGTTGTTCTTGCAGGATATTAGTTTATGTATTGTGGATGTCCTTGATACTACATGGATTCACTTCTTTAAGATGTTGTGAGTGGATTGGTTATATATTTGACATTATCTTTTGTAGTGGGAGCTTCTTGGTATATATGTGGTAGGTATTTCTCTTGAGGCTTGTGATTGCAGGTTGTAGATTGGATATGTCGATGATATAAGATTCACTTGTTATACCTTTGAGGTATGGATAGTTGGATGGGTTTGGCACTTTGCTATGGGTGCTATTTCAGCTATGGATATTTTGACAACTACAGATACATGTGATTACATTTGGATCAAGTTTTTTGTGCTTGGAATTTCAGTTGGTATAGGATTTTATGATCTTCTAATGCGACAGGTTGGGTGGCTTTCTCTTTGGATGGCTTCTATGTATGTCCAGTGAGAGTTGCATAATAGGAGGTGAGATCATTCATGTTCGAGATGCTAGATACTTTGATTTTGTTGCAGGTACCAGGATGGAGCACTTGGTGTATTTTGATCCATGATGGTGGATGTGCTAGGAGGGATTGTTCCCTTGTTCATTTATGTGGCTACGGATTGACCCTATGCAATGTATACAACAAGTGGGAGATTTTTGAGATAATGGGTGTTGTACACATTGTATAATATTGTTATTTTATTATTTTATTTTTTATTATGTAATGTTGTACCTAGATGGATGTGCAACATGTAAAGATTCCCATGAAATATTCTTGATGAGTTGTATTGTAACATTGTGAAAATATTTCATGTAATTATTTAATATTGAAAAAAAAAGAATTAAATGCCCAATATTAAATGTGGGGTCAGTGGGTTAGGTAGCACATGGTTTATGTAATACCACTTAGTGGTTTTGTGGGACTTGCTACTATATAAGCAGCCACAAGGGTAGTTGTTGTAGAGTGACAAGGAGAAGACAAAAGGCAAGAGTCAAGCGGGACAAGGCTTGACAGGTTAGCCAAGGGAGCATTTGTGAAGGTTGAAAGCATGGCATGGGATGTGTGGATTCATGCTTGTTCACATAGTTTGCTCGGTTGTGGCTATGGCCATGAAGGCTTCCATGGTTGTATGGCAATGGTATTTTTGTTGAATAATACATGGTGATGGATGCTTTTGGAGGCTAGGTTTTTTCCCTCAATGAGGGTTTCCCAGGGTATATCTTGTGTCACAATTTTGTGGGTATGTTGTCTATTCTCTTGCATGTGGATTTTATTTTCATGTTTATTTCAGATCTATTATGGGTTATGTGGAAATGGTTATATTCTTTCTTTATTGCCAAGTTTCCTTACAATTTTTGACATCTATAATGTCTTTATCTATCATACTCCTTTTAGGGGTGGGTCCTAGGCTTCTTTGGGGATAATCTTTCCTCTTAGATGGGGTTTCTAGAAGTCAATCCTCCTCAAGAAAAATTTTCAAGAAGGAGAAGATAATAGAGGGTAGTAGATTTTTTATGGGTTTAGGTTAGAACTCTCTTTGGTAGGTTTCCCAATAAAGGTAGGGTTTAATTCTTCAATTTTAAAGACAAGTTGGTCTTAATCTGCTCTTTTTTTTTCCCATAGATAAGGCTTCTTCTAAAATTTGAATGATGGTTAAACATACGATGATATGAAAAAAGGAGTAATCCTTGATTGAGAGGTAGGTTTTCACAATGTCTATGCTACCCTTTAAAGAGGAAAAAATAGGAATAAGACATTGATCCTTTTTCATGGTATAAGAACAAGAGAAAGTGGTAGGTATAGTAATGGTTAAATCTCTAGGGATCACAAGTAAAATATTTCATAACCTAGAGGCATATAATAGAAAAAGAGGGAGGGATAGAAAGTCTATCATACCCATTGTATGCATTCACTCTTTCTAGCTTCTCATTGTCATCGAAGAATTTTTTCTTTTAATTTTTGTACATTCCCTTCTTTTTTGTTTCCACCTAGTGGCTTTCACACTTTAGACCACTAGATTTCAAAATAAGCTTCAACATCACCACTCACTTAATACTAGTAGTAGTAATAGTACCTTTATTCTAGAAATTTGAAAACCTCGACAAAAGTTTCATGTTGAAACCCCACATAGGTTCAATCTAAATGACGAGCTCAACATCTTGGAAACATTTTCAAATTTCATTGTTCTTTAGTTCCTTGTTGTCTTTTGGGTCAACTTTCTTTACCAGTCCTCCCATGTTCTTCATTTTTCCCAACTCCTCAAGTACTAGCCTTATTTTCTTTTCCATATTATTCTCTCTTATAATCTTCACACTTCTATATTTTTTCTATAGTTGAATTCCTTTTTCTTAGGATAGAGAATTAGACAAATTTGAGAATGGTGTAGGATTTAGATTTTTTTACCCTTAATAAGTTATGATTGTAATTATTTCTTAGTAATTCTTTCTTTGATAAGAGGATATCCTAAATATCATTATAACCTATATTTACCACTAACATCTTTAGCACAATTGGGGAGTAATGAAAAATTGTTGACTTTATTTAATTATTTATACTTATCCTCTTCGTTATGATTATAAAAATATTTCCATATCTTTTAACTAATGGCCATGAGAGGGTGTATTTTAATAATGTCATCATTACTATTATTCAGTGAGTTTTACTTTATTGTATTACTCTCTTTGGGTGTTCTTCTAAATTTGGTAATCATTTATCTCTTTCTAATCCCTTTTCTTGAATTTGACAACTTAATTTTCCCATAATTTATCTTAACTTTTTATTTAATGTTATGTTTTTTTAATGGAAATCTTTACCATGATCCACAAAAATATAAGGATATTAATTCTCAAGTTAAACCCTAAAGAAGTCTCATTGATGAACTCCTTTCCCTGGACATTTCTTGCTTTATTATTTTTTAATATAAAGTTGAGTTGATCTTAGAAGTTAACCTTACTAATCATTTTTCCTTCCTAGCTTTCCAAATCGCAGTAATGGAGGAAATCTATTGCTCCATTCCCTTATCTTAGAGTATTTCTAATCTTGACTTCCCTAAAAAAAGTTGTTCTTTATTTGCAGTCTTCCATAAGGCCAAGAATCCACCAAAGACCCTTAGAATTACCCAAAATAATATAAACTATTAGTTTCAACTTTGGTTGCACTATAAATTTATCAGCCCTTAGATCCTAAAGATCTTCAATACCCTTCCATGTTGCTAGACCTTCAACATAGTTATTATAATTGATTCCTATATCATTAAAACAAGTATGAATCATGTCTCCTTCATTATTCCTAACCAACTCTTCTATTCCACAGATTCTTGGATTACCTATAGAACCATCTACATTGGATTTCCACCAATTCTGGTTTGGAAGGATACACTTATTTTCCTTCTTTCTCCATATATTCAACCAATTCCTATTGATGAGGCTTTAGTTAATGCGCCAGGTTTTCTTAATTATAGTCTTGTATAGGGAGGGCTAAGAAGTGCACTTTATGTGGGAAGAAATATTAGTATTCTCCTTAATAGATATCTTAACAATATGAGACAACTCAAAATCACATTTTCACTTCTCCCTAAAGGTTTTATTATTTCTTTCTTTTGACGAGTTCCAATCAACATTAGGGAGAACTTGTTGCCAAATATTATATAACATAGGATGAGATATGGGACAGTAATTCCAAGTGATAAGAAAGTCTAGGAAAATTATAGGAATAACCCAAAGGGTTTGAATAGATCAAAATAGAAGACTCCATAGGTCCTTAGAGGAGGAAAAACTCAAGACCAATTGGTCTATGGATTCTTTTTTCCTTTACATAAGATCGACCTATTAGTTAGGTAGACTCAGTGTTTAGAAAGATTGTCCACAATGTGAGACCTCACCCATTCTACCATAGCATAGATAACATATTTTCATTATGATACTTCTTATTCTATGTTTTGGTACACTTTTGAGACAATAGGATTATGTCATTTTAATATCTGCATTTTGATGATTTGCACTTATGTCTATACATTAGGACCTAATTAATATATTTAATGATTTCATTTCATGTTCTAAATTATTTCAATTCCTTTTTATAGAAACTAAATTGTAGAAAATCTTGAAATTCTAAATTGTAATGTTTAAGTGGAGATTAGTGTCAAAGCATAGATTGAGATATGCAAATAGACCCAACTCACATGCATGTTAACTTAATAGTCCTAGATTCAATATTTCATGACTATGATAGAAAATAGATTATGAGGGTATTCAAAATGTTAATCTAATCATGTTATGTAAGAATCAATGTTCATATCTGGGATTCATATTTTAATGTTTTGAATGTTTTATATGAAAATTATTAGAAAATGGAATGTTAATTGGAAATAGTGAAATATGTAAGCCTAATGTTGAATGTGAAAGTGATTTATTGCACTTATTCATATATTTTTTACACAATTTTCTTGGACTATTAATGCTCAAGTTCAGAGTGCAAGATTTTAACTATGAGGTTTACTAGGAAACCAAGGCTGAAGCTCATGTGAACATCACATAGTCAAGGTTGAATCAATGGAGAAGATTCAAACCTTGTTGTAATGTGTTTGTTTCATAAATGTAAATTTTATGGGTGTGTAATAGTTTAATTCATATATGATTAGAAACATGTCACTATATATGTAATGTGTTATTTTTATGTGTCACTTGACACATGTGTTATCCATGTGTTGATAACTTGTCATTCAAGGTATTGAAAAAAACTCACCTAACCTAATGCAATACCCAAGATAAACCTTTATGGTAGAGTGTTAAGAAAATTCTCCATCAAGGGAAATATTAATTTGAACTTCCTATTAAATTTTAAGGATCAAAAAGTGGTCCTAAGGGGTTATTTTTCTGAAAAATAAGTGCTCTCATGATAGTATTATGGGTTGGGGGTCTAAACTTAACCTTTAGTAGGCCTAAATGACTTTCGGAACCCTCCAAAGATGTCACTTTCTTAGAATTTCGAAATTGTAGAGTTCACATGTTTCTTTCACTTGGTCAAGATTAAAATTTTAGAAAGGGGCAAGAATGTAAGAAAAGGGAGGCTTCTTCTTTGTGCCATTTTTAGTTGAGTGACAAGTTGGAAACTTTTTAGAGGGCTTGGTGGAAATTAGTGGGTTGTCTACCCACTCTCTAACTTTAGAGACTCTTAGAGTTTCGAAGCTTGGGAGGGAGCTCTTCTACAACCATTCATTACCATTTTACAAAAGGATTCAAGGTTGGTTTCTCTTTGCCCATGTAGTATATTTTCCTGCAAAACTGGCATAACAACATTATATTCATGATCAAGAAGGAGTGTGAGTTCATATTGTAAATAGATTTCATAGTATTGTATTGTGATGTAGTATTCATGTGAATGTTTGAATGGTGTTCCATGTTGTGGGAAGATTGTGATATTTTTGGGGTTAGATGAAATGTGTTGTTGCATTTTATTTTCTCTTTGTTTCTCCATTTTGTTATGTATATTATCTATGGGTGTAAGGACTTCACTCACCCTTTGGGAAGGAAAGAGAAGTCTATGGCAAATGGGTTAGTTGGGCTTAAAAATTCATTTGAGAACCTTGGAGTATGGGCTCAATTGTATGCCATAATCATTCATATCTTGCTGGGGGTGATAAGGGATGTATAGTGTAGAAAGGAAGTTTATGGAGTATGGGCTCCAAAGAAGCTACAACTAATGGCAGTGTTTTTGGAGGATGATTGTGTAAGCCCTGAAAGTGTATGAAATTTTTTTATTGAAGAAATTGTTTGATATGGAAAGCCTCCATTTGAAAACCACACCTTCCCCCTATATTCATGGTTCAATTGGTGAACCATTGTGAAATATCCTTGAGATGGAATTGTTCAAGTTTTGTAATGTAATGTATACACATAGTGAGATTGGAATGAAAATCTTGTTTGAGCTTTGTTCCCCATGTTTGAGGTTGGTCTCTTTGGAGGACTATGGTTGGGAGGAGAGTACCCATGGGTTTTTTTGTTTTTTTGTGATGTATTTGTAGATTTTGCACCCAAGGAAGCAATGGAAAAAGCTTGGAAAAATCATCTTGTAGATTTTGTTTGAAGGAGAAAATGTGTTATTGTGCATTGTACCTATATTGGAGAATCTCTCTCCATCTTACTCATTTGGTTGCAATGAATAATTTCTTAGTATTAAGGAAGGATTACATTGTGTATTGCATTGTAGAGTTCAAATATCCATCTATGTTATTGTGTATAACCTCTATAAAGATGAAATCTCATCCTTATATGCATTATTGTGAAGTGTGATTTTATGAAATAAATGAGGATCTTGGAAGATGATCCTATATATTTTTATTGTAGGTCCATTAACATTTATTTAAATGTATCACAATGGAAAGATTGACATATCATAATAGTTTTAGATAGAATGTAAGAGAAAATCATTTCAAAAAATATCTCATTGTTTTGATACTCATGTAATGATATGCATTGTTGTATCATGCTTATTCAAATATGAATTAATACATTTCAAAAGTTTGTTCATAAAAGTAAATGTTTCTTTTTTATGTATTAGTCTAGTAAGAAATCCTCATTATTGACGAAAAGACTAATATGTTAGTTTCATGTTTTCAATTCATTTAATATGTTTGGAAATTGCTCAATGTGTTTTCTAAATAGATCCATTAGATTGGATAATTACATTGGAATAGGGAAGTAACATCAAATCACTACCAAACCAATATATATATCACCATAGTTGAGTACAAAAAAGAAAACAAATAGATCACTTAGCATAAACTAACATTAGATTATAAGCTTGTACATGCCTATATAACTATTTGGAATTTGTATGGAAACTAGGAAAATACCTCACTACCCAATACAGACCATTAAAATAATCAAAATATTCTTAAGATTCTTCCAAGTAATAAATTTATAAAGCCATGAAGTTAAACTCTAACATTATCATACTTAAATGGACAAGCAAGGGATAAGACTAAATTTTAAGAGAAATCACATGACTAGGGCATAGGGTGTTGCTTTCAACAAACTAAAAGGACAAAAATAATTTAATTAAATAAACTAACATATGTATTTTCCCAAAACCCCATGAGCATTCGACCAACCCAAGCATGGTAAATTTCAAAAAAATAAAAATTTGGTATTATAGGCTGACTTTGACAAGTAAAAATGGGTGCCTAGTCAGAAAAAGTGCTTGGAAGGTGGGAAGTGGACCCTACCCTCCCTAAACCAAGCACATTTCAACCAAGTGTCATTTCTTACTCATGCACCTATCCATAGGATGTATGGCCTGCATGTCACCTACCTCCATGTTGGAATTAGGAAGACCTTAGGGATATATGGATGGTAGGGGAAAGAGATTAGTAAGATATGTTTAAGGGAGGTGGGTGGTTGTTTTGGGTTTGGAAATAAATTTCTCTAAGTTAGTAAGATATGTAAGGGGTAGTGTGGGATAGTTTAGGGGTTTTCAAAATTGGGGTCAGTTAAATAAGATAAATGTATTTGTTAATGGTTAATATTAGTGATTAGGTTGATGAAATATAATTTAGGGGGTGGTTGGTACAAGTAATTTAAAGAGTGGCATTTAGCTAGTAGTTGAGCCAATGTAAGTAGCTAGTAGAGTAGTTAGTGATAAAGTAATAATTAGAGATTAGATTTAATATCAATTTTGGTAGATTCTTATATATATATATATATATATATATATATATATATATATATATATATATATATATATTATAGTATTTTTATTTTATTTTATTGATGTTTAGTTTAATGTTGATTGATTTATACAATAATAATATATCATAAATATGATATAATATTTTATGCATGTATGTAACATATGTTAATATATATATAAATTTATTCATTTAATTTATCTAGCATGTAGGAACATAAATTTGTAATAGAATGTATATGGGTAATGTGAAACTAAGCATAGTGGCTCTTATATTTGAAATTATGTTAATAATCTCTCTCTCTATACACACACACACACACACACACACACACACACCTAGATGAAGCCATCCTTTGTGTGTGTGTGTGTGTGTGTGTGTGTGTGAAACTTTTCATAATGAATAGATAGCTTTTATTAACCTTTATGGTAGCTACCTTTAAGTAAAAACTTGATATAGCATCGAAGTGGAATAAGTTATGTGTGTTGTATAATAAATGGTAATCACAATAAATCAAATATTTCCATATGTTGAGTTCTCTCTCTTTCCTACATGTATAGTCTCAAAAACTAAATAATATGTTTTACCATTGTTATTGCCTAGTTAAAGTCTCATGGATATACTTATCTCCTTTATTCATCATTTAATAAATACATCTTATGTACTTATTGTTCTCTAGATACAAGAATTTCAAATTAGTTCTTATAATTGTTCTCATTGTATTACTTATAATGTCCAATTAGCTATGTTGTTAAACTAGTAATGATTTGGTCCCTACCAAGTTACAATGATCCTGATACTTATTCAAGATTACATGCATAACTCAACCAACCGTAAAATAAAAATTATTATTATTCAACCAAATGCATCATAATGTCAAAGACTAGTTAATAATTTCAACACAAACTAGACCTCAGAATATCATTCATGACTAGGTATGAACACCCCTTATAGTAATGTTTGTTATTAGAATAGGATCTGACCAAGACTGTGATACTAAGTATATTAGTGCTACCAATATTGTGGCAAGTAAGGCATGTGTTAGGTTAACACTTGATATACCTATTATGACCTAAACTTTAAGGTATTACTTTCAATTTGGATAAGGAAATTAAGTGTGTTGAGATAGACCAAGACATTAAACTGATATAACCATGAGTAGATTTTTTGAGCTCATAACTTTTTGATATATTAGTCACAACATGCTTATGTCTATATGTTATTCCTTAATTTTAGCTTTCAAAAATAATTGTAGTTGTATTTTGCCCGAAAATTTTGGGCATGACATTTTGGTATCAGAGCCAAGTTTTAACATTAGGAGCCTAACACATTATGTTTCAACATATGCAACAAAATGAAACCTTGTATAAATATTTATTAGTGCACTTGACTAAACCACAATCTATGGATGAAGCACTTAGAGACATAGGGGATAGGATACTTCTTCCTAAGCCAATAGCTTATATAAAATGATAGTTTCTCCTCTTCTCCATTAGGTAACCTTGGTATGACCACATCATTCTTGTGAAATTTTTATTCAATGTGAACTCTTGTTGGTTCTTTGTTGCAAATTTTGCATTTATATGTTTTTTCCAAAAATGTGACATTTGTCACTTGGCTAGTTAGCTAGATTTCTTGATTTGGGTCCCATTGTGCCTCAGGGACATGTCTTGATTTGGATTTAAAAATGTGGCCACATTTGTGTTGTTTTCCTATGAAATTGTTTCTTTTATTTTTAAGTTACTTATGAGGCATTTTCTTGTGAATTATTTTCACAAGTATATTGTACTAAGACATATGAAATAATCATACCAAGGAGAATCCTTCACAAACCATCTAGAAAACTAGTGCATCATTAAAACCTTCTTGTTATGTGTTGCAAGGCTACTAGACAAGATCCCTAAGACACCACCCTTTTCTATGTCATAAATATGAAAAAGGGTCAAACTCCTTAAAACTCTATTATCATTGATATAGATTGCATCTTATACTTGTTAAAACTATATGCAAGAATTATGTTAAGAACCTTCAGGAGGGGCATAAATAATTTATTGATTAGACCTTGACAAGGTAAAGAGTGGTTTATTAGCACCAATATTAGAAGACTCAAGTTGGGCCAACCTTGGTAAATACAACATAGATAAGATCGTAGTACTATGACCTTGTTGATGAACTCTAGGAGGAGGTTCATGCCTAGAAGGGGAGGATGTGAAGCCTTACCTAACCTAGCATAGCATAGATAACATATTTGCATTATGATACTTCTTATTCTATTTTTTTCTACACTTTTGAGATTATAGGGTTATGTCATTTTAATATCTACATTTTGATGATGTGCACTTATGTTTGTACATTAGGACCTCATCGATATATTTAATAATTTCATTTTATATTCTAAATTGTTTCAATTTCTTTAATAGAAACTAAATTTTACAAATGTTTGAAATGTAAAATTGTAATGTTAAAGTGGAAATTACTGTGAAAGGTTAGATTGAGATATGCAAATGGACCCAACTCACATGCCCGGTAAATTAATAGTCATGAATTCATATAGAAAATAGATTATGAGGGTATTTAGAATGTTAATCTGATCATGTTACATAAGAATCAATGTTAATATATAGGGATTCCTATTTTAATGTTTTGAATGTCTTATACAAAAATGATTAGAAAAGGGAAAGTTAATTGGAAATGATGAAATGTGCAAGCCTAATGTTGAATGTTAAAGTGAATTATTACACTTATTTATAAATTGCTTATATGATTTTCTTGGACTACTGATGCTCTAGTTTAGTGTGCAAGATTTTAACCATGGGATTTAACAGGGAACCAAGACTCAAGCCTATATGAAGATGACATAACCAAGGTTAAATCAGTGGAGAAGATTCAAACCCTATTGTAATGTGTTTTGCTTCATAAACCTAAATTCTATGGGTGTAAAATAGTTTAATTCATATATAATTAGAGAAATTTCACTATAAATGTAATGTGTTATTTTTATTTGTCACTTGACACTTGTGTTGTCCATGTGTTGATAACATGTCATTTGAGGTTTTGGGAAAAAGTCACCTAACCCAATGCAATACCCAAGTTAACCCCTTATGGTAGAGTGTTAAGAGAAGTCTCCATCAAGGAAAATTCGAATTCAAACTTCTTAGTAACTTTTACAGATCAAAAATTTGTCATACAGGGTTATTTTGGTGAAAAAAAAGTGTTCTCATGATAGTACTATGGGTTGGGGGTAAAAATTTAACCTTTAGTCTTGGGAACCCTCCAAAAATGTCACTTTCTTACGATTTCTAAATTAAAGACTTCACATGGTTCTTCCACTTGGTCAAGATTACAATTTTAGAAAGTTGAAAGGATGTAAGAAAAGGAAGGCTTCTTGTTTCAACCATTTTTATTTGAGTGAGAAGTTGGAGGCTTTTTAGAGGGCTTGGGCAAAATTAGTGGGTTGTCTACCCACTCTCTAACTTTAGAGACTCTAAGGGTTTGCAAGATTAAGAGGGAGCTCTTCTACAACCATTCATTAAAATGCAAAAGGATTCAAGGTTGGTTTCTCCTTTCCCATGTAGTATTTTCCTGTGAAAATTGCATAATGGAATTGTATTCATGAGCTTGAAGGAGTGCGAGTTCATATTATAAGTAGATTTCATGGTATTGTATTATGATGTAGTATTCATTTAAATGTTTGAATGGTGTTCCATATTGTGGGAATATTGTGATATTGTTGCATTGAGATGAAATGTGTTGTTGCATTTGATTTTCTCTTTGTTTCTCAATTTTTTTATGTAGATTGTCTATGGGTGTAAGGACATCACACACCCTTTCGGAAGGGAAAAAAAGTCTAGGGTGAAGGGTAAAGTTGGGCTTGAAAATGTATTTGAAAACCTTAGAGTATGGGCTCCATTGTATGACATAATCATTCATATCTTGCTAGGGGTGATAAGGGAAGTATGGTGTAGAAAGGAAGTTTATGGAGTATGGGCTCCAAGGAAGCTACAACTAATGGTAGTGTGTTTGGAGGATGATTATCTAAGCCCTAAAAGGGCATGATTTTTTTTATTTTAGATATTGTTTAATATGGAAAGTCTCCATTTGAAAATCATACCTTCACCCTTTGTTCATGGTTCCATTGGTGAAGTATTCTAAAATATCCTTGGGATGGAATTGTTAAAGTGTTGTAATGTGACGTATATGCATTGTGATATTGGAATGAAAACCCTATTTGAGCCTTATTCCCCAAGCTTGAGGGTGGTCTCTTTAGAGGCCTATGGTTGGGAGGAGAGTACCCATGGCCTTTATTGTTTTTTTGTAATGTATTTGCAGATTTTGTACCCAAGGAAGCAATGGAAAAAACTTGGAAAGATCATCTTGTAGATTTTTTAAGAAGAAAACTTGTCATTGTGCATTGTATATATATTGGAGAATCTCTCTCCATCTTAGTCATGTGTTTTCAATGAATTATTTCTTAGTAGTAGGAAATGAATACTTTGTGTATTGTATTATAGAGTTGAAATCTCCATCTATGTTGTTGTGTATTATCTTTGTAAAGATGAAATCTCATCCTCATGTGCATTATTGTGAAGTATGATTTTATGAAATAGATGAGGATCCTGGGAGATGATCCTATAAATTTGTATTGTAGTTTCATTAACATGAATTTAAATGTATTGCAATTGAAAGATTGATGTATCATAATAGTCTTAGATGGAATGTGAAAGAAAATCATTTCAAAAGATATCTCATTGTTTTGATACTCATGTAATGATATGCATTATTGCATCATGATTATTTGAGTCATGAATTAAAACATTTCAAAAGTTTGGTCATAAAAATAAATATCTTTCTTTTGACATATTAGTCTAGTAAGAAATTCTCATTATTGATGAAAATAGTAATCTGTTAGTTTCATGTTTTCAATTCATTTATTATGTTTAGAAATTGATCAAAGTGTTTTCTAAATAGATCAATTAGAGTAGATAATTACATTGAAATATGGAAGTAATATCAAATAACTACCAAACCAATATGCATATCACCATAGTTGAGTAGTGCAGAGAAATGAGATCCCTTAGCATAAAAGTTAACATTAGTTTATAAGCCTACACATGCATATATAACTTTCTAGAATTTGTATGGGAAGTGGGAAAATACCCCACTACCCAATATAGACCATTAAAATAATCAAAATATTCTTAAGATTCTTCCAAGAAATAAATTTATAAAGCCATGAAGATAAACTCTAACATTAACATACTTAAATGAACAAGCAAGGGACAAGACTAAATTTTAAGAGAAATCTCATGACTAGGGCTTAGGAAGTCACTTTCAACAAGAAAAAGGGACAAAATAATTAAATTAAATAAACTAACAAATATATTTTCCCAAAATTGTATAAGCATTCATCCAGCTTAAGCATGGTACATTTCAAAAAAAGAAGAATGTAGTACTATAGGTTGACTTTGATAGATAAAAATGGGTGCATAGTTAGAAAAAGTTCTTGGAAGGTGAGAAGTGTACCCCACCCTCCCCAAACCAAGCACATTTCAACCAAGCACCATTTCTTACTCATGTGCCTATCCATAGGATGTATGGCTTGCATGTTGCCTACCTCCATGTTGGAATTAGGAATACCTTAGGGACACATGGAGGGTAGGGGGAAGAGATTAGTTAGATAGGTTTAAGAGAAGTATGTGGTTTTTTTGGGTTTGGACATAAATTTTTCTAAGTTAGATATGTAAGGGGTAGTACGAGATAGGTTAGGGGTTTCTAAAATTGGGGTCAATTAAATAGGATTTTTTTTGTTATAGTTTAATGTTAGTGATTAGGTTGTTGTAATATAATTTAGTAGGTGTTTAATTTAGAGGGGCATTTAGCTAGTAATTAAGCCTATATAACTAGCTAGTAGAGTAGTCAGTGATAAAGTAATAATTAGATATTAGATTTAATATCAATTTTGATAGATTCTTGGATATATGGGTAAAAGCACAAACTTGTGTCAGCCTTTTATAAAGGAAAAGGCTAACAAAAGTATAATTGTTCACCTTCAATGACATAAAATAGGCATTATTATTTAGAATTTGAAGATGAAGTAAACTAATGAAATGTGTAGAAATGGATGAAGTTGAAGATTATAGTCTTTAATAATTAATTGGAATAAGAATTGATATATTTTCCTAATTTTTATAGATAATTTTTTAGCTGTTGAAAAATGCTAAAAATTAGGGGTCTAGTTCCTATCAAAAAACTATATGGAAATAAACTTATTGTCCTTTGATCCCAGACTATGTTATAGATAACATAGACATCCAGAACAATAAAAAAAGGCTTTAGACCTATATTTTCTCTTTTATAGTGATTGAAATTTACCCTTACCTAAAATAAATAGTTTTAATCTCCCAAAAAAAATTCAAAGTAAATCTATTCTAACTAGGAGAAAAATTATGCATTCTAGAAGTAGACTCTCTCCTCTAGAATGCCATATAATTTTTAGATTTTTTATATGATTTAATATTTTTTTCTTTCTCAAAACTGACATCTTTTCGAGTGTTAAAATATGTGCTTATAGAATTTTTTAATTACAATATACTACATCTAATTAAAAAACTATAACTTCTATATAAGAATATTCTTGACTTAGAGCTCTATAAAATGGTGTTCATATCTTATTAAAAATATATCATAAAAAATACTAAGATTTATTGAAATGCCACTTTTCTAAAATAATTTTATTTCTTTATTAATTGGATACAAACTAGTATAAAACATGCATTTAATAGACATTTCCAATTGGAAATGTATGAGACCTTATATAACTTAGCTAGAATGAATTTATTTAATTCATATGTTTTTAAAAAAAAAGATTTTTAGATAGAAATACTCAAATCAAGTCATTCTGATAAGTTAACATGAAAGGTGACATAACTTTGTACTTTTACCCATATATATTTTTGTATTAAGTTATAGTTGTTTTATTTTATTTTATTGGTGTATAGATTAATGTCAATTGATTTATACAATAATGATATGTCATAAATATGATATAATATTTTATGTGTGTATGTAACATATGTTAATATATATAAAATTATTCATTTAATTTATCTTTCATTCAGGAACATAAATTTGGAATAGAATGCATAAGGGTAATGTGAAACTAAGCATTGTGGCTCTTATTTTGGCAATTATGTTAACCATTTCTTGGTACACACACACACACAAACACACACACCTAGATGAAGTCATCTTTAGTGTATGTATTACTTTTGAAAATGAATAGATATATAAATTTTATTAACCTTCATGGTAGCTACCTTTAAATACAAACTTGCTATAACATCAAACTAGAATAAGTTATGTGTGCTATATAATAATTGGTAATCATAATAACTCAAAGATTTGCATATGTTGAGTTCTCTTTATTTGCTACATGTATAGTGTTGGAAACTAAATAATATGTTTTAGCATTGTTATTGCCTAGTTAAAGTTTTAGGGATATAATTAACTCCATTATTCATCATTTAATAAATACATCTTATGCACTTATTATTCTTCAAATGTACACATTTCAAATAAATTCTTATAGTTGTTCCCCTTGTATTACTTATAATGTCCAATTACCTATATTGATAAACTAGTAATGATTAGATCCCTACTAAGTTACAATGATCTCAATACTTATTCAAGATTACACACATAACTAAACCAACCTTAAAAGAAAAATTATCATTACTTAACCAAATGCATCATAAAATCCAAGACTAGTTAATAATCTCAACTCAACCTAGACCTCATAATATCATTCATGACTAGGTAGGAACACCCCTTACAGTAATGTTTGTTATCAAAATAGGATCTAATCGAGATTGTGATATTGAGTATGCTAGTGCTAGCAATACTATGGCAAGTAAGGCATGTGTTAGGTTGATCACTTAATATATCCACTATGACCTAAACCTTAAGGTATTACTTTCATTTTGGATAAGGAAATTAAGTGTGTTGAGATAGACCAAGACATTAAACTAATATGACCATGAGTAGATTTTTTGAAACTCTAATTGTTTGATAGATTAGTCACATCATGCTTATGTCTATATGTGATTCCTTATGTTTAACTTTCAAAAACAAAAATAGTTGTGGTTTTGCCCTAAAATTTTGGGCATGACGCATGGTTGAATTTTTTTTATGGATTACCACCCACCAAAAGAATTTAATTTTAGAGGGAAGCTTAGGAGTCTAGATGAGTTACCCTTTGGATCCTTAAATTCAAGATGGATTTGGGAAAGATAGTTCATTTTAACAAAGTAGAAACCACTGATATCATATCTCCAAATCCATATATCTTCAGAAGTGGTATTGAATAGTTAATGATTCAAGAGAAGATTAGTCAATTCCTCCACTCTAAGTTAATTTCTCTCCCAAAGATCTTTTTAACCATTCTTGCATTGGCATGTTAAGGAAGAAATCTTTAAGTTGTCTATCTCCTTTCAATAGTTTGGACCAAAGAAAGGAAATGGTGATATTTCCTATTATTTTCCTACTAACCTTTCTTAGGATTTTTTTGGTTTTATTAATAGCTTTCTAGAGGAAAGAAAAATTAATAACATTACTTTATTCTAGCAAAGTACCACCTAGGGAGCAAGGCATATACTCAATCTACAAGATGCTAGTCCACTCTTTTTTTTATTCTATTAGTTGCCATATTATCTTAGAAATAAAATTTCCATTCATAGCTTTGAATTTCTTGTTGAGTTCTAAGCCTATGCTATTGATTACTATCTAAACACTTACACATTTACTAGGCAAGACTAAATGGTCATCACTGGGACCAAGTTATCTAGTAAGCATTGAGCATAATAAGCTTATATCAAGAACGATAGTGATTATCAAGTATTTAGTAGAGACTGCACATATGTACGTGGCAAGGAATATAGTTGAGACTGAGAACATTGACAAGTTATTAAGTGTCAAAAAAGTAGGTATATTGAAGCTAAGTGACAACATAAAGAAGTGTACATGACTGAGCATCAAAGCATTCAAGTGTCGAGCATTTTTTTTTTGACATATAAGTTTGTAATGACACAAACACATATTTAAACTATTTTGGTCAACTTTTATATGATATTTAATATTTTTAGAGCTAGTTAAGAAGATGATGACACATCATTTTAGAAGGTAATGATCCTAAATGATGCAATGACAAAAGATGATAAATTATAAACGATTGATCAAGATATAAAACCTTCACAAAAAATATATTTAAGGAGGATTCTAACCCTATATTATAAAGAGTATCATTGTGAAAGTGTGAAGGAAGGAATGGCCAAGTGTATGTGCATGAGAAGAAGAGAAGATTAAGTTTGAAAGAAGATCAGACAAAGAGAAATCAGAGTAGTGAAGGATTGAACAAAGTTATCGTATTAGCAGATAAAATTAGTGATATAGTAAAGAGAAGACCCAAGTTCAACTTATTGAGAAAACCAAGGGTCAAGTATAGAATTAGTTATTCTTGATTGAGACAAGGTTAATCTCTTAATAGAGTGGTTTTAACAAACCTATATAAACCTGTAAATCAAGTCCTTACTTCATTCTAAGTGTAAAATCCTTTAATAAGATGACACCTAATAGTTATTAGGATAAACCCCTCATAGGGTAATTCATATCTTATGATCAAACATTATAACCCTAACAGGTTAACTTTATTGTTGCAATAATGAAGATTTGTGGGTTTCATCCTCGCCCAAGTTTCACCTTCCCATTGAAGTGTTTATGGGTTACCAAATCATTATGTTATGTGTTGAAATCTTCCATGGATATGGTGTATTTTATTTATATTTCAGCATTATAGTTTTAATGGTAGATCTATTATATGAGATGAATTAGGTGTGTGTTTATTAAATTGGTTTTGAAGTCAAAAGTTTAAGATCCTAATTTAGTCCCTATCTCATTATCTTTTTTCCCATATACTCAATCCAACAATTGGTAGTAGAGCTTAGTTCTCTTATCATAAAGCCTAACATCTTGAGAGGATCAGATCATAGAGATGGAAGTGTATAAGATGGTAAAATTCATTGAGAACTAAATGATTGAAATCTAGATTGTATTGCGATAATTGAAAGAAGCAAAAAAGGAGTTAGGGACAATCCTAAAAAGAAGAAAAGAGATAGCTATTCAAAAAAATGACATTGAAAACAAAGAAGTTAACACAAAAGGAATTCTTAACTATAGAAATATTGGTTATAATGATGAAATATTGATATAATTACAAGAGAAGAGTAATGATGATCACAAGAAGCAATATCTCAAGACAAAATAAGAAATTTAATCAGGTACACTATGTGAAGCAAACAAGCAAAAGAGGAAAGAAATGGAACAAAATCTTATGGAAGAAGAAGAAAAAAGACAAATGGATAATAGAATTGAAGGGAGACTATTTGAAGTAAGAAATCTTACAAATAATTAGGTGGATATGATAAATCAACTAGTAATTACAAATCAAGACAAAAATAGAAAGGATGTAGAGATCACAAATCTAAGTTACAGAATGAGAAATTGAAAAGTGAGTTAAAGCATGAAAAGGAACACATGGAGAGATTAACAAACCAAGTGAAGAAATCAAAAAATTTAAAGAAATGTTGAGGCTACTTAGAAAAAAAGACACCTCTGGACTTGGATACAACAAGCACTCTTCATCTACCAAAGAAGGAGAATCATCTACAAAACCTAAATTGAGTGGTAATATTTTTAATTGCAAAAAGTCATAACATCAAACACATGAATGTAAATCAAAGAAAAATGAATCAACAAGAAATATATATAGATTCCAAGGTCATTGATACAACTATCAAAAGTATGGACATTGAGCTCATGAGTGCATGTTTACAAAAAAATCAAATTAGATACCTAAGAAATAAACTCATACATCAAGGAAAGGAAATTCCTATAATTTGAATTAAAATATGTGGTAGAGTAGCCACTATTTTGGAGAATATGGAAACATTATAAAAAGCTCGATCAAAACACATTTTAGGGGAAATTAAAAGAAATGGAGATATAATATGTTTTAGTTGTCTCAAATTTGGACATTGTTAACCATATTTGCCTCTCAAAAAAAATTTGAATTGAAATACTTGAGCCCACCCAATAGTCACTTTACAATTCAGGTGTTGTGATCATTGATTTAGTAAAGATCAAGGGCTGGCGCTTGCTTGCAATATGAAAGTGCATGAGTTTTAAGTAATGTGGGAAAACCCCTTCATGACACGTAGCTAATAATGACATCATGCATCTATTCTTCTCAAAGGTAATAAATGAATTCTCTATCGTGGCACTTGTTAGAGCACGTGGGTTTGGAAAGGTGATACTCTATTTGTGCAGCAAGATCCATCACTTGATGCAAACAGATCTATAGTGGGTGCTTCCCTGCATTATGAAGATGCAAGGATTTTAAGGAACCTGGGCAAGTGCCCCACTGTCATGTGTCTTTGTGGGGTCAGGTTGATTTCATAAGTTGTAGGGTGATGCTAGGTGGGGCCAGGTTGTGCTCAGGTGTATGCTAAATGGTCGGTGGGCCTAGAAGTATTAAGGGTAGGCACAGTATAATGAAGATCTTTCATGATCATTGATCTTATGGAGATCAATGATCAACACTTTCCCACATTATGAAGATGCAAGGTAATTAAACAGTGCAGGAAAGCACTTGAAGGACACATGTTCTTATGGGCTCTACTAAGGCATTAATAGTTAAGGCTAATGATTATGTGACATCATGGTTAAGTTAGGAAGGTGGCTCAATTAATTGAGAAGATGTGGTCAATCGCATGAAGACATTACAGGGTGGAAAAATGAAATGAAAATATTAGCTAGTGTGGCCCATTTTGGTTGTAGGATTCAGTTGACTTTTTTACTTTGTTGACTGATGAGCTAGAAATGGAAGAAATCGAGTTTTCTTGCACGATTTGATCCTCATGATCAATTCCAACTACTCTTGAATCAATTTTGAACTAAGTAAATAGAAGGAGAATATTCCACTACCCTAGTTTATCCATCTACTTGGTTAGAATGGTTTAATAATGTTGTTTCTATCAGGGCCCTGTTTTAGCAAAATATGAGATTTCATTATATCTAAATATGTGCCTAGATTAGATTTTCTCTAGATCTCTAAAGAGACTTAATGGTAGTGGTTGTGGAGTAACTTCAATTAGAGAAAATCTCAGTTATGCCTAACCTATAAAGGCAATTTCTGTAGATTTTGTTAAGGTCGACTCTTCTCTATTTTCTTTGATTTTGCTCTGCAATTTCACTGTAAATCCCTTTTGCCTCTGAATTTATGACATTCTTATCTCCTTCAGCCATTGATGTGAAATGCTAGAACTATTTGCCTCTCATTGGTGTATTGTAGATATCTACAATCTTGCATGACTGTATCTCTTTTGGCCTATGAATGGTATATAAGTGAATCCTCTCTTTCCTTGTGTCATTCATTTGATTTTTTTTTGATATGCATGTGATTGTTAGATTAAATCAAGTTTGGATGTGTATATCTTTTGGTGTCATGATGGTTCAATAGTGCATGTATGGGAAGAGATTGGTTTGAACACTCTATTTTTTTTTGCATCACCCCCCTTAGGTTAGAATAGTTAGATTTGCTTCTATGCATCCCTTCTCCCTTTTCCTCTCCAAGAGTAGTTAGGTGCACCCTGATAGTAGAGGAAGTTGGCCTTCTCTGGAGACTCAAGCTCAAAGTTCAATTCCCATAGCTTGGAGGTTTTTTCCATGTTTCACAAGGCTATCCTTAGGTAAAAAATTTTTGCAAACTTTTGTGATAATAGTTTTTGGCACACTCAGTGGGATTGTATTTAGAAAATTTCAAGTCTACTGGTGTCAAAAGGAAAAATTCAAGATTAATACCAAGGAGATACTATTGGCTTCAATGTTGAAGCCTTCAAGGGATTAATTCTTCAAATACTTGGTGACTCTAAGCTTTAAATACATCTAGTTCCAGACCAAAGTTGTAGTAATTCATGCCCAAAGCTGAAACAAGGGCATCTTCTAGAGGTAAATTTCAGTACCAAGAGCTTTCATTTTCAAATCCTAGAAGAAGGAAGACTAGAGTATCTTTATCACCAGTTAGAAGTGTAATAATAACAAATACACCTGCAAGATCCATCTCTACTCCTCCTACAATTAAATCTTAGCCTAGATTGCCATTAGCACATATCAATAGATCACTTGTCTATATGGTGCAGCCTAGAGCTCATGCTTTTACCACCTTTAATGGTGGAAGTCCTCTTTTATTGGCCCAAAGACATGACATACCAATATCTACACTCAAAAGTATACCAAAATTTACTACTGAAACTTCTATCTCTCCCTTAGAACACATTCAAGAAGTTGCAAATATCTGCAATATCCATGGTACTATAGAAGATGATGTTGTAGTTAGGCTTCTAGCTTCATCCTTGAAAGGAAAAGCACTACAATGGTATATAGGTTTAGCTCATGGTTCTATAGTAGATTGAGATGAATTAGGAGTAGGACTGTGCAAACACTTTGAGGAAAAAGGTGACCATTTGTCACTTTTAGAATAGTTGACTACTATAAAAAGAGCCCACCATGAATGTATGACTGATTTCAACTATAGATTCCAAAAGACATTGGACAGAATACCTACTTTAGTAAAGCCTACCCCTAGTAATGCCTTCTTGCATTACCTTAGAGCTTTTAACAATGACATTTCCACTACAATCTAAACTATGGGAGGAGATACCTTGCCTAATGCTTATGACATAGCAATAAATTCATAAAACATCCTAATACAAGGAGGTAAGCTAGCTCCAAGGCCTCCTATGCCTTTCTTCCCTGACATTCCAAATCACCAACCAACAATGGCTCCTCTTCCCACAACTTCCACATCACAATCCCTTGCTCTAGTCACTCAAGCTTCCACATCTTCAAATGGAATAGATGAAATCAAGGAGATGATGCAATCTATGATGCTAAATATAGAGAACATAAATAAAAGATTGTAGGGACAAGAGAAGAAGCTAGAGGATAGCTTCTCTGTGATACAAAAAGTGAGCAAAAAGGTGATGACTTTAGAGAGACAACAAGCTCAAGGTAGTAAGGCTCATCAATTGCAATATCAAACTCTGAATAGTGGTAGGCCTCCAAATCATAATTATGGGAACAATTTTTTTGATCAGAATAGGTAGAATAGCCATGCTTCAACCTCAAATGTAAACCAAAGTAGGGCCATAGTTCCTCAAAATAACATGGCCCAACATCAAGATTTTTGTCACACGTGAAACTAATCCTATGCCCATTGCATGTGTTAGAAGGCTAAATCTTATTTGGCTTTGACCATCCAAGAGCCTGCAACAAGACAATCATACAAGGAGGACCAATTTAAAGATGCCTCATATATTCAAGGACAAGGTAATTGCTCCTTTATGAATCATTAGGTGGAGGAACATTGTAATGTAAACTAGGATTCCATTATTCACAACACTAAGAGAAAAAAGAGAGCTATTGAAGATGCTACCCCTCCTCTCAGTCATGCCTCAACTTCAAATGCAATACCTAATGAACAAGTAGTAAATGATCAATCAAATACCTTTCAGCAGCAAAGGAAAAATAATGGCAAAAAGGATGTAAGTGATCCTCATGTTGTTCCATCTCAACCTCCTACAAATGCAACTCCCAAGGCTTCTACCAAAGTACCTACTACACCATTCAATGTGGTAGAACAAATGAAGGAGACAAATGTGAATATTTCCATGTGGGGTGTTGTTGCTACTATACCTATGCAAAAGAGGTTACTGTAGCAAGAATTGGAAAGTATTGAACCAAAGGGTTAGCCACCCAACATGGAAAGTGCCACAAGCCTAGTAAAGCCATAAAAGGAGGTAGAAACAAGTAAAAAGGTTAGACTCCCTCCATTTTATGTTTCTCTAACTATAGGGGGTAAACTAGTCCATAATTGCATGATTGATTCAGTGGCTAGTAGTTCAGTGATGCCTAGGTGTGTTGCTAATGCTTTGGAAATGAAATATGAGACCATTGTCAAAGTTGTATTATAGTTGGATGGTAGTACTATCAAGATTATAGAGATCCTTAGGAATGTGGAAATGGCCCTACATGCATGCCCTGGTTGTACTATAACTCAAGATATATCTGTTGTTGAATTCAAGCCACATTTTGCAATCTGTCTGTCAAGAGACTTCACTGCTCAAATAGGTGGTTACATATCTTCTGATTGGTCATATAAGTCTTTTAGAACAAGATATGGGACCAAAGCTTCAATCAAAGCAGAGCCTCTAGCCCTCCATTATACTAAACCCTACACCCCTAATCTCATCAACATGAATTACACTATCCTAGAAATGGATGAGAATGACATAGTGAATGAGCCTACTAGTTCCCTAGTAGAGATACCTAATTTTATTTTAGATGAATGGGCTAATGCATATCAATTTGATCCTATGTCAGAAACCCTTGAGATAGGCCCTAGTACATATGGTATATTAGAGAAGGATGCTCTAGTTCCCAATCTTGTGGAGACTAAAGAAGATATGAGTGAGATATGGAGTATGTACTTTGATGGATCAAGGAATAAGAATGGATCATGGGCTAGTGTGATGTTGATTTCTCCTGCACAAGTAAGGTACTACTTCTCCTTTAGGCTCTAGTATAGTTGCACTAATAATTTTAATACCCCAAAATTGGCTCATTGCCATTATACCAATTCTAGTCTATTTATGATAATTCCAAAGTCCTATTCTAATAGGCAATTCTCATTCTGCTATTTGCTACTTGACTTAATTGTCAGATGCAGAAAAACTCTAATCTACATTCATCATATTTCTTATTTAATTCCTATAGTACGTACTCATATTAGTTGCATTAAACCTACTTGATTAATATTTAATTTAATTATTAAGTATTTATACTTTAATTAAATTAAATTATATCCTAAGGCTAATATACTATGGAATTAAATTTATTTAATTTAATAAATATGCCTATCTTAATTAATTAAATGTAATTATTTAATTAAATGGGAAAGGTATTTCTAATTAATTAAAAGAAATTACTTAATTAAATAGAGTACTTACTTCTAAATAATTAAACAAAGTTATTTAATTAAATGGGAAGACATTCCTAATTAATTAAATAAAGTTATTTAATTAAACAAAAGTGTCTCTAATTAATTAAAGATTATTTAATTAAATAGAAAAAGTAATTATGAGAGCATATTTCATTTTATTAAATTAAATATCTCAACAAAATCTCTCTTCAGTTCAAAAAAGGGGAATTTCCAGTTCACTATTGATCAGAAATGAGTTAACATAGTTAACTCCTTTTTCTACTCAAATTAAAACAGTTAACTCCTTATTTATCTCAAATTAAGTCTGTTAACTCCCTTTAACTTGGGAATCTCCCTTTATGACTGAAACTCATCTTCAATCCTGATCGTTGATCTGAATCGATCTCAAACATTGATGGATTCCAGGAAACTCTATTTAAGATACCCTCATCTCTTCATTTGGGAGAGGATGAATTGATTTGCTATCGAATTGCTATTGAAATTCATGCTTATATTTACTTACATTTCTTGCACACATTCTCATTTTTAGTTTAATCTCATTTTAGTTTAATCATGCATATGCTTAATCTAGTTTGCTTCATTTGTTCTTAGATTACATTGCATCTTTCATTTTCTTAGATTAATCCGTATACTCATTCTTAGCTTAATTCCATTGTCAAATCCTTCGTTCTTAGAGGGTCTGGTTGCCTACACCTCGATTCTGAGGATATTAACAGGCAAAATCCCTTTAGATAGAAGGCAACAGGTCACTTTCTAGGGCAAATTTTGGATGTACAATTCAATGTTCATTCCGTGATGAATCCGCAAATAAGGACCGTGTTGAAGTCTATGTGTTAGCATAGGCCGCATTTTCACGCATACATTTCTGGCGCCCACCGTGGGGCAGGGAAAATCAATTTTTCTGGCCTCTTTTTGTATTTTTTAAAGCATTTTTTTGTTCTCTATCCGTACTATTCCGTACAGATTCGAATCTTTGCGCAAAATTGTTCATTTTCGCATGAGGATCTAGAATCTTCGCGCGAAGATTCTTTTCACATCGCGCGAGAAAGTTCTTCGACGCGCAAATCTTCGCGCGAGACTTTATTTTTTCATGCGAGCTAAATTTAATCTTGCACGAGCTAGATTTGATTTCACATAGGCCGTAAAACTTCTTCATGCGGACTATCAGGAATTTAGCGCGAAACTCTGCTGACAGAGGCAAAAAAAATTTTGCATTGATTTGTGTGTTTTTCTAATTTTTCTGTTGACTATTAGCAGTTTCTAGTGTTTGTGTGTTTTGTCTTGATTTTTTTTTGAATAGCATAGTAGCAGTTTCAGGAATAATGGGAAAAGCGTGCTAAATTTGTCAGGAACAGGTAAGAATCTACTAAGCGCATTGTGAGGATCACCAGGTAATCTTCATCAGCTGATAACATTTCATTTGGATCTAAAACAAACATCTTTCATGTCGAGCTTGTGTGTTTCCTTCTGTACTTCCATTTTACAACACATGCATAAACTCATACTAGGGTGTAATCTCTGTTAGTATTCATTTAGCAGGCTTAGTCTTTAGTGATAGATCTAATTAACTATCTTGGGTTATTGGACTCACTAATCTTCTGGTCCCTCGTTCCACCCTGTGGTTGCAAGCTCAGCGCCACGTTAAATAGGGGAGGGGTCTACAGGACATAAGTGTTGAAGGCTCTACAAGGCAACCCTTTTGTGCTTTTTAGAACTCACTAATTTCTGAGTTGTGGACTCATTTTGGCTTGTGTGAGGGGTTAAATGTTCCACATCTTTGGACTCACCTCACATTAGTTAAAGCATTAAGTGTATCACCTTGTGCTTTTTGATTACTTTTAGATAGATTTGCTTTCAGGAATTAACATCTGTACACACATAGTAATTAAGCCCCCATGAACACTATTCGTGGATCTTGAGGGAGTGGGTTCCTAGTGAAACTCCTCTCTAAGACGGATTCCTTATGGGTGGGGAGGATACTTTGAGCATCTCATAGATAGATGAATCTTTGACTTGTTGATTAAGGCATCCTTTCTCTGGAGAGGTTGATAGATCATAGGAAGATGATATCATAGATCTTTAAGGGATAATCTTAGTCTAGCGTGTCGGATTAATCTGTTTGCTTTGATTGAGCTAAAGGTGAAAAGGTGTCAGAACCTTGAATCTAGAAGCTAAGTCCCCTTGTGGTATACTATTGTGAGTCGGTCACGTTTAGAGAGGGTTAACCATAGTAGACAATCCCTCTACAGGGAAAACTGTGATGACGGAACCTCAAGCGATAATAGCCATTTTCGCCATGGTAGTGACAACCACTATATAAATGTCCTTGTGGAAGAAATCTCCACGGGTGTGGTTCACTGTGGGTTGTCAGATCTCCCTAGCAGCTCTTGAAGATTAAGTTCTCAGACTATGTCAAAACCTCAGTGCGTCAGGATTGGGGGTCACCCCTATGAGCCATAAAAGTTGCAGAGTCAAACCACTATTAAATGCCTTAGAGAAGCCAACTTTTATTTTTCTAAGGAACATGTGCGATGATTGCAAAACTCTTTGAAAATGTACACAAATAGCTCTCTTATGGAATAAACACAAACTAAGTCACTTGATTGTTCATGCGCAAGGTTTCTTTTGCCCTTGCTCATCGTTTTTGGACGTGCTTGAAATCACTTGCTTGCTGTTCTACGTGCCTATTTATCTACCTGGTTATTGGATCGAGAAAAAATTTTGTCAAAATTAGTCGCTATTGTGAAACTGTTCTGTCCATTTGCGTGAAATCATTTTGGTTTTGCGCAAAATCATTTTTCTCTCACGCAAAATCATTTGGATCTCGCGCGAAGCCATTTTGCCCTCGCGCAAAATTAAAGTTCTGTTGCGCATCTTCACGCGATACAAAAAATTTCTCGCACGAAATTAAAAACTGTTACTGATCTTCGCGCGAGACATAAACATCTTCACGCGACTTGTAAAACTTCTTCGCGCGACCTGTAAAGGTTTTTTGCGCAAATTTTTGTATCAACATTTACAATCTGGGTCTGTTTTAGCTATTTGCAGCCTGCACGCTATCCTTTTTTGCGTCCATTTATTGCTCTCTATTTGCAAACTGTCCTGGAACAGCGACACTTTTCTTAATTGAAAACTTGTGTCTTATACCTTGACTAGTCTCGTCTCATACATCCTCGTCTTAATGCTTGCCATACTTGTTCTACATTGGTCATAATCTCTGGCTGTTTTAGCCTTTAAATCAGACCATTTGTGCCTTAGTGAACAACATTCTTGTTACTATCTTGTCCTTTTTGAGACTCAGTCTTAGTATAGTCCTTGTCTAGGTTCTAGCTTTGTGTCCTTGCCTATGACTGTCACAACCAGAAGTGGCAACGTGTTTTATCCTGATAACATTAGACGTGGTCGTGCTAAGGGTCGTAATCACAGCAGAGGTAGCTTACCTTTCTCTATGTAATCTATATCTAGTTTGGCTAGTGAGGCATCTTCACAGTCTTCCTCACCTGCAAGGTCATCTCAAGATCAAAGAACATTTCCCAATTTCCAACAAATTGGGAATATTTTTTACCAAAAGGATACTGAGATAGGTAGGAGTCTTGCATTCTCAAACACAATGTATGACCCTTTCTCCACTGACCCTTTTCAAACAGAACATACAAAAACTGAACAAGTTCCTATAATGCCTAATCGTGAACCTGAACGGGGTAGCCATAGTCGATATCAAGAACAACCTAGGGATGACAAGGAGAAAGAGAAAGAAAATGACACTAATGAAGAACAAGAAGAGGTGGAAATCCTTCCTGAACACATAGCAAGATGTCAACGAGACAAAAACTTTCAGAAGGTCATGGGAATCCTAATCAATGAAGAGAAAGAAAAGTACTTTCTCAAACTCGCCCAAGAGGGAGTTAAACTGCCCACACATTTCGATGTGGAGACCATTATCACACGTGAAGAAGAAACCGAGACCACTAAACTCCAAAAACAACTGAAAATTATGCAAGACCAATTGGCTCAGATGATGCATGAGAAAGAGAAACCTAAAAAGACATACACGTTGGACACTCTTTGTTCATTTCCATTTGACAAAAGTATAAACATGCCGCCTTTCCCAAGAGGTGTAGAACTACCCAAATATGACAAGTACTTTGGTACTACTGATCCCCAAGATCACTTGCGGGAATTTGGTGCTTTATCTATGGAGTTTATACACAATCAAATGTACCTCATGTGTTTATTCCCTAGAAGCTTAGGTGGTCAAGCTTTGGAGTGGTTTTCACATTTACCTCCTGGCATCAAGACGTTTGACGAAATTGCTAATTCATTTGTTCAGCAATATTCTCATAACATTCAACACCCTGTAAATATTCGAGATCTATGCAACCTTAAATAGAAGGTAGGTGAGCCTTTTCTCACTTTCCTCCAATAGTGGAGATAGCTTTATACCAAGTACTCCCGTAAAATCCCAGAAACGGAGAAGCTCGACATTTTCACCGATAACCTCTTACCTAATTTTGGGTATAGAGTCCAACTACAAGGTCTGCGTACCTTTGAAGACATGATTACACAAGCTATCTGTATCGAAGAATTTATGGTCAAGAAGGGTGAGCTCACTCTTCAGAGAGACTCAAAACAAGGTTCCACTTCCAACAAGGATAAAATCAAACATGTCAACAAGAATCGAGAAATTGTACATAATGGGGTTGTTGATAATGTCATACTAAAACCTGCTAAAGCAGCATTTAATCTCACAGACTGCTTCAAAGTGGCCAAAAGTGCTGAGAAGCCTCCTCCTGACAATAAAATGTCTGGGAATAGACCGAGAAACTCATGGGCAGCACGACCCAAGCGAGAGTATACACCTTTAGGAGAACCTTTGGATATGGTTTACAAAACATTGCTACAACACAAGCTTATCTCACCAATGGATAACCCTCGTCCCTATGATCCACAACCACGTCCACCATGGTGGAATGAGACCTCATTTTGTGAGTATCACCAAAACAAGGGTCATAAAACCATCAACTATATAAACTTACGTCATAAAGTTCAAGACATGATTGATGTTGGTGAACTTGTGGTAGATGGACATAACAAAAACTCGGACCACAAGGTGTTCAAAGAGCCTTTCCCACCTTATGAAAAAGGAGAGACTTCGAAACTAGAACCCTACAATAAGGTCAACTATACGTATTCCAATGATGACAATGTCATTCACATGGTTGAACCTGTAGATTTTGAATACTACAACATTATTACCATAAAGGGGAAACAAGATAACGATAAACCCAAGACACCATTTGTCTTGAAAGGCCCTACTTTCAATAACATGGATAATACATCTTCGCAACATTGTGCTAATGCTATTACTCACTCTCATGCGAAATTGATGCTCAAAGGTCCTACATCTCCTACTTCAAATCTCGAACAACACAAGGACAAAGCCCTTGCTGGTCCATCCGGTAAAGGTGCAAAACACACGATGAACTTGATTGTAACCAGTTATAGTGTTCTAGATCAATTGAAACAAACCAACACTCACATTTCTATATTTGAGCTGCTTAAAATCTCACCCGCTCATAAGCAAATTCTGGACAGAGCCCTCACTGAGACAAACATTCCTCAGGATCTTGATCTTGAACGATTTCAATCCATGGTAGGTCACCTGACCTAACCTCATCTTATGACCTTCTCCGAGGAGGATGACAACTCACTGAATCACCCACACAATCAACCTCTGCACATTGAGGTTATGATCCACCAGACACGTGTTCGTCGGGTACTCATTGACAATGGTGTTGGCCTAAATATTGTTTCTGCAGCTCTGCTTAGACAATTGGGTTATTCTGAGGACTCTATCGATCCTTGACGAAAGATCACTATTAAAGCATACGATGAAGTAGAACGAAAGTCACTAGGTCTTGTGACTTTACCAATTCGTGTCGGTCCTATCGAAAGAGATGTCACCTGTCAGGTGCTCGACATTCCCTTAGCCTACAAAATTTTGTTAAGATAGCCATGGATACATGAGATGCGTGTTGTGCCATCCACATACCACCAATGCATTAAATTCCCATTTCATGGCTCTGAAGTTACTATTCCAGCAACTACTAGCTACACTTGCAATATGCTCAAAGCTATTGAATCTTTCGTCCCTGCTAACCGTGAGTCTACTGATTGTCACAACAATAACCTGAAACAAATTGAGCAGTCATTTAAATTGAAAGAAACTGGTATGGGAGAGTACCACATGGAACCAGTGTTATCATTAACATCAATTCTAGAATCCCCTCGACATTTTGGGAGACCCTCACTAGCAAAGAAGCCATTCGTATTGACACCTCATACCAAGTTTAATGGTTCTTTTTTCAAAGCTACAGTTCCCTTAGAAGATGAAAGTGAAAATAGAGCCATTGTTGCATGGCTTTACAAAGAAGAGTCTCCAGTAGACCTAACAAAACAAGTTCGAGAAATCACTCCTAAGAAGTATGGACCTGGTCTTAAGCTTATGAAGTGTTTTGGCTACAAGGGAACTAGCCCTATTGGGTGCAATAACAATGGTTTAATAGATCCTGTCAAAGCAATAGCTCGAAGCAACAGTGACACAACTGGCCTAGGGTTCAAGAAGGTCCCTTTCCATTTGGGATCCAATAAATTCATACCTATACCTGAGAGTTCATCTAAAAATGAGTCACAATCTGAATCAGGTACTCAAAAGGAAGAATCTGATGATGAGGATTCTTACCCTCATCCTATTCCTTATGATCTTGCTAAATTCTTTGCTGAGCCAGATGACTTTGTGCCACGTGTTAGCACTCTGGATGATACTAGTGATTCTTTTGAGGACAATACTGAGCAACTTGAATATCATTCAGAAAAGGGAGAATCTATTTAGTCATGTCATGTTGAGTATTTGTGTAAGAATCCAGAGGCTGAAGGAGAGTATGTCCCTATCACTATTGGGGAGTTCTATAGTCTCTCACCATGTAGCACCGATTCTCATGAATATGAATTTGACAATCTTTCAGAAGCGACTACTGATAAAGACATTGACCAAGTGCATGTCTATGAAAATCAAATTGAAGTGAGTGAAACGTCTAGGGATAGGTCATAGGGGTCTGGTCCAACTAGTGCCTTAGATTCATCAATTACTAATGTTTTTACTTTGAGACGTTCGAATACACTTGTGGGTGAGGTTGCCATAGGTCTTGAATTGTTGGTCCACGCATTTAATAACTATACTGTGAATGCAATTGAACCAGCCACTACTCTCTCACTCGCACATCCCGAGCTTATAGACTGGAACCCCAATGCATCTAACGAAGTCCCCACATTCCAGAATGACTATACTCTTGCCTGTTACCTAAATGCTATCGAACCTATAACGTCTTCCACCAATTAGTAGAGCGTTAACATGACTGAGGCCGACATCAAATATCTTAGTCACATAATTAAAAAGAAAAATTGCAAGAGGTCCGATGGTGAAAACCACATTGTGGCAGTGTCGGATCCAAAAATAGTAAAAACAAAAGATGTATCCAAGGGTGAAAACCTCTCTGAGGCACCCGCAAATGAGATATTTGATGTTCTTCCCAGTCACTTTTAGGAGAGATCATCAGTGTTAATAGAGCCAACACAGCCGATTAACCTAGGCACAGAAGAACATCCTCATGTGATACATTTGGTTCAGTCATTATCAACTGAAGAAAAGGAACAATTCATTGCCTTTTTCAAGGGAAAGAAAATAAATTTTGCCTAGACATATTCTGACATGCCAGGATTGGATCCTAATCTTATTATGCACCACTTGTCCATAATGCCAGGCATAAAACCAATTAAATAGAAGCTCCGCAAAATGCATCCTCATGTTGCATTGCTAGTCAAAGCCGAATTGGAGAAACTTCTGAAGGCTAGTTTTACTCGTGCAATTGATTATGCTGAATGGATATCCAATATTGTCCCTGTGTCCAAGCATGATAAGTCTATCGGAGTTTGTACAAATTTCCGTGATCTTAACTTGGCATGTCCTAAAGATGACTTCCCACTCCCTAATATTGATATGATTGTGGACATGACAGCTAGCTATGAGATGTACTCACTTATGGATGGTTTCTCTGGATACAATCAGATAAAAATTGCACCAGAAGATCAAGAGAAAACAACCTTCACATGTGCATGGGGAACCTTTTGTTGGAATGTAATGCCATTTGGTTTAAAGAATGCTGGAGCTACATATCAGCGGGCTGTTACTACAATCTTCCATGACATGATGCATAGAACTATGGACGACTATGTTGATGATACTTTGGTCAAAAGCGCTAAACGCAATACCCATTTGCACGATTTGGGACCAATCCTAGATCGTATGGAAAAGTTTAGTCTTCGGCTCAATCCTAAGAAGTGTGCATTTGGTGTCACATCAGGAAAATTGTTAGGATATATTGTTTCTGCAAAGGGAATTGACATAGATCCAAAAAAAGTGCAAGCAATAATGGACATGCCACCACCTCGAAACATCAGTCAGATGAGAGGACTACAAGGAAGGCTTCAATCTATTCGCAAATTTATTTCACAATTGGCGGATAAATCACAACCCTGCACAAAGAATTTACATAAGGGTGTGAAATTCAATTGGAACCAGGATTGTGAGAAAAGCTTAACACAGATTAAATAGTATCTTGTCAATCCACCAATCCTGATGCCTCCTATGCATGGAAAACCTTTGCTTTTATACATTTCAGCTACTAAAACATCTTTGGGAATCCTGTTGGCTCAGGAAGACAATGATAACAAAGAAAGAGCTATTTATTACTTGAGCCGAACATTGGTCTCTTATGAGAAAAACTACAGTATTATTGAGAAAGCTTGCTTGGAAGTTGTCTTTTCTTCCCAAAAGTTGAGACACTACATGCTTGCCCACACTACACGGCTTGTGGCTAAAATAGATCCCTTAAAGTATTTGCTCAGTAAGGTAGCTCTCATAGGAAGATTGGCTAAATGGGTCATGATACTAAGTGAGTTCGACATCCAATATGTTGAACGCAAAGCTATAAAGGGACAGGAAATTGCAGACCAGCTAGCTGAGGCACCCATATCGAGTCTCCTACCAATAAACATTTATTTTCTAGATGAGTCAATTCTAACACTCACTCACCATACATGGGTTATGTTCTTCGATGGATCCTTCACACAACAAGGATCAGGTGCTAGATTGCTTTTCATCACACCACAAAAATACTCATTGCCCAAAGCATACAAGATTCTATTTCCTTGTACAAATAACATTGCTGAATATGAAGCTTTGATCAATGGTATGAAAATTGCAGCTGAATGGAGAGTAGATCAATTGGATATCTTTGGTGACTCCTAGCTTGTCATCAACCAAGTAAATGATGTGTATCAAACAAAGGATGAAAAACTAATTCCTTATAAGCACATGGTTGATGACTTGATGAAATATTTTGCACACATCACCTTCCAACAGGTTCCACGTGCAGATAATAAAGCGGTTGATGCCATGGCCACTCTGGCTTCCCTTCTACAAATGCTAGAAAATGATCTCTGACACGAGTTCTTGGTGGAAGCGTTACACTACCCAGCCTATGACACACCTGATTCCAAGATGATCTATTCTATTATAGGACAAGAATCATCCCGCTACCATCACATCTATTCCTACCTTCATAATCAAACCATTCTGAAAGGTCTAACCCAGAATGAGAAACGTTACCTAATCCATAATGCTTCACATTATGTCATTATTGCTGACAATCTATATAGGAGAGGTCTCGACGGAACACTCCTTAGGTGTTTAGAACCCAACGAGTCCAAATGTGCACTAATTGACGCTCACGAAGGCATTTGCGGATCTCATTCAAATGGCCTAACACTAGCTCGCAAACTCCTTCGTGCTGGTTACTATTGGCCTAAAATGGAGCAAGAAGATATTAAATATGCTAGGTCCTGCAAACAGTGTCAACTACACGGGAATCTCATTCACGCTCCAGCTAGAGAGTTGATTCCCTCTACTTCAACATGGCCATTTCAACAATGGGCCTTTGACTTGGTAGGATAGATTCACCCAACCTCTTCTAATGGACATAAGTTCATTATCACAACTATAGATTATTTCACGAAATGGGTAGAGGCAGTCCCTCTCACAATTGCTGATGGCAAAACTATAGCGCTTTTTATCACAAACTACATCATCTGTAGATATGGTATACCATCCTCAATCATTACTGATAATGGAGGACAATTCAAAAATAAAGACCTTAAGGAACTGTGCAAGAAATTTAAAATTACACAACATTGGTCTTCCATTTATTACCCCCAAGGTAATGGGCAAGCTGAGGCATCAAATAAGGCAATTCTCAAAATTCTTCATCGCACAGTCAGCAAGTCAAGGCAAGATTGGCATCTCCAAATCAATCCAGCCCTATGGGCATATAGAACAAGCATTAGAACTCCAACGGGCACGACTCCTTTTGCGTTGGTATATGGGGCAGATGTTGTGCTCCCGATAGAGATTGAGATTCCTACCTTGAGAATCTCTATGAAAGCCCTTATCACAAATGATGACTATAGGATAGCCCGGATTTAAGAGCTTGTGTTGTTGGATGAACGACGACAAGTGGCTTGTGATCATCTACGAGCATATCAACAAAGAATGGCACGAAGCTACAATAGGAGGATTAGGCCACGTGACTTCCAGCTGGGTGATCTCGTCCTAAGAGAGAATCCTAAGAATCAACAACAACGAATGCAAAAGGAAAAGTTTGAACCAAACTGGCTAGGTCCTTACATCATTACTGCAGTATATGGATCTGGCGCCTATCAACTTTCTACAACTGAAGGAGAAGTGCTTAAAGAGCCTATGAAAACTCTACACCTAAAGCGGTTTTTCAGTTGATTCAATCTCAACAAGCTCTCTGTACATATCTAAATGTCCTAAAAAAAATCCTAAAAATCAAAAAATGTCCTAAAAAAAAAAAATAAATAAATTCGAAGAAGGTGAGAACCTGGTAAACAGGCGCCTCTTGTTTATTCACTTTCATGCTTTTGCTTTCCTGCTTGTCCTGTTCATGTATCCATGGACTGAGTTTTATCATAGGTCGAGGGCATTCCCCTCTAGTGTCACTCTTTTTGAGATTTTCCTCATAGAATCTCCTTCATGACAGTCACCATTTGTTTTGACTGCGTCTGCCTACTGTCACCAGTGTCACTCTTTTCAAGATTTTCCTCATAGAATCCCCTTCGTGACAGTCACCAGTTGTTCTGACTGCGTGTACCTACTATCACCAGTGTCACTATTTTTGAGATTTTCCTCATAGAATCTCCTTCGTGACAGTCACCAGTTGTTCTGACTGCGTCTGCCTACTATCACCAATGTCACTCTTTTTGAGATTTTCCTCATAGAATCTCCTTCGTGACAGTCACCAGTTGTTCTGACTGCATCTGCCTACTGTCACCAGTGTCACTCTTTTTGAGATTTTCTTCATAGAATATCCTTCGTGATAGTCACCAGTTGTTTTGACTACGTCTGCCTACTGTCACCAGTGTCACTCTTTTCAAGATTTTCCTCATAGAATCTCCTTCGTGATAGTCACCAGTTGTTCTGACTACGTCTGCCTACTATCACTAGTGTCACTTTTTTTTTTTGAGATTTTCCTCATAGAATCTCCTTCGTGACAGTCACCAGTGGTTCTGACTGCGTCTGCCTATTGTTGTCACCCTACTGAAGAGATTTCTTTCTTACATATTCTGGACATTGACACTTGACATCATCCTAAAAACATTAATCTCAATGATATACTTGTTTGGATCTTCTGAGCAATTTCTCTTATTGCTTTGTTTTGCTTTATCATATCTCCTCGAGCAACATCGATGATGTCATCTCTGACTAGAGAAGTAATGATTGGGGGCATGATCTTTTCATATGTTTTCTGTTTGCAGTTTAGTTCCAATACATTGATACATTCCTATAAGAGGGGTGTCCACTATAAGAGCCTCCATTCCCTATTGGATGGCCGTGTGTACCTCAACTCCTTTTATACAGATATGTCAACGATATTGGTTCTTCTCCTTGTTTTTTGGAGTGAACTCTTCATGCTATAGTACATACTGATACTCATCCTATTAAGTGAATGTACGAGTCACTACGAGTATATTTAGCACACTTCTGTCTCAAGTTACGAATGCAAGGGTCGTTGCAGACAGCATGAATATTGAATACTTTGCATAAGAGGAATCTCCCGTGTGTTTGGTGTGCCTATCATACAAGCAACATTCAGGTCATCCTAGCATTCATGCTTTGATGCTTATGTTAACTTGTTACATTAAAAGGGACAAATGTTCTGGTCATTCTGGCTTCTTGTGCGTCAAATGCTTACATTTAATCTCGACATTCCAATAACATATGTTACATTCATATTTTCATGATTGCAATGTCAGTGGAAGTTGTGTAACATACAAGCTTTGTTTTATATCCAATGATGATAAATCATCGAGGCTTGGTGACCAGACCTAAGGCTGCATTTAACATAGTCTTGCATACTTCATTGGCATTACCATGCAATTTGACAGTAATCCTATTCATACTCCACATGCATCAGATTCCTCCATGGCTGCACAAGCATTTGGTTCATCGATTCTCGTTCCTCCATGGAATACTTGTGACTGTCAAATAAAAAATGCACAAAACTATGTCAGATGTCAGTTCATACATATACGTTCTATCTAAACATACATCTCATGAACATTAGAGCAAAACAAAATAGACAATGACATGTACATAGGAATACTCGGCTCAAAATCTCGTATATGTATATATCAAAGAATGGGTCAGTACAAATAAAATGGGCGCTACTCGAGCGCAATCGATCAAAAATGATACATCTAGTGCTAGCACACCAATCGATACATAGCCAAAGATCAAAATAAAAGTTAGGCACAGAGCATCTAACTCTGTCCCAAACCCTTGCCTCTGGGAGGAGCAGGAGGAATAGGGGCAACAAGTGGTGGAGGTGGTGGTGGCATATCCAACCTGACAGGAGGTCGTGCACCTCCGAACTCTCGTGCGTATTGAGAGAATCGCTACACCTACAATGTCTCATCAGGTACTGCACTAGTGTATGCAGCATAATAATATGCGACTCGAGCAAACTGGAAGTGGATCTCATCCTATGCCAACTCTAGCCTCTGCTCTGCAGCCTCCGCACGCTCTCTCTGGCGATCTGTCTCTCTCTGTCTCTCTACCAGCTGCGCATCCCTGACTACCACTGCAATCTGCAACTCTCCCAACTATCGGGAGGCTGCATGAACTCGCTCTCGGTACTACCATACCGCATCCTGTACTCCACCTATCGGCTGATCCGGCATATCCTCATCGACCATCTCTGGTGCATGTTGAGGTGGAGGTGCCTGTTGCGGTGGAGGTGCCTGCTGCTGTGGGACCTCCTGCTAAAGAACCTGCTCCTCTATCCTCTGCCTCCTCTACCGACTGTGTCCTGCTCCACTACCCCCAGTCCTTGGGTCTGATCCCATCTACCATGGGGGAATAGGCATCTGCTGTACCCAGTGTTGGACCTGTGGTGGTACCTGTGGCTGTGCCTACTGCTGCTGTGATACCTGTCCCTGCCCTTGTACCTTCCCTGCTATCCCTAATGGATCTATGAAGCATGGGAATGGATGGCTCATCAAAAATGCCCGATATGCAGGTGTCATCCCAACATCTACTACCTCTGGCAGGTAGTCCCATTGAACTGCAACCAAACTACGAATATCTATCATGGATCATCTTGGATCCATTCGTGGAGGCCATCCCCACTCTATATCCTTCTGTACCCTGGCATAGGCATAGTACTCAGCCGCAATGTGTTGTGGTCTACCATACTGTCGCCACACTCGAGAGATGACAAATCTCTCTATGACAGATGTCGTCCTGCCTGCCAGCAGTCGAGAACTAAACATCTAGGGCAGCTCTCTCGGAGCATCATCCCAATCCTCTATCTCTCTCCAAGGTCACCATATAACAGAAACCAAGTCATCGAGATGTGCCCGCCAATGCTCAGTCTTACCTAGGTGGGCCTAGGTAATATGCCCTCGATATCTGCAAATGTAGGGCTCCATGGGCTCCTGAGAATCCTCAAAAATTGGTCTACATATAGGGAGATGCTCCCAAGCCCAGATCTGTAACACATAAACACCTACTGCCATGGTCTTCTTCTCGTGGAAGATGACCTCATGCATCTCATGAAAAAGATGGGCCAACATACACTGACCCCACAAAAATATCTCAGGTGCCTCAACCATCCTACGGAGCATGACACCCCATCCACACTCCAACCCATGCTGTCCCCTGTTAGGACATAGGAAGTAGCTCAAGAAAATACCCAACACAGATGCTAACCTATGTATAGGTCCATAAGTATGCATCAACTCATCCCAGCTGATGGCCCTGCCCCTCAGTAGCTCTCTCTCAAAAACAATGGATAGTGCCTCTGTCCCTAATCGAGGCACTATATCATATACAACCTGGGCACCGTGAAAGGGAATCCTCAAGATCCTCCATATGTCCTCTAGTGTGATGGTCATCTCACCCATCGGCAAATGAAATGTGTTTGTCTCTGAATGGAAACGCTCTACCAATGCAGTCAGTAAATCGTGATTCACCATCATGGCTGGAATCCGGCATAGTGAAGACAAACCCAATCGGGCAATGTGTGCCTGATCTGCGTCATCCAAACTCCACAATAACTCTCCATAAGGCAGATAATGAGATCTAAATGATACGTCTCTAAATAGCTCCTGCACACACAACAAAAAAATGATAAACAAACGATCAGTATCAAGTCAAATTGAAGCATCAAAACAAAATACAATGCGATTTCTAAATGCAAAAATTACAAAAATGGCACAGAATTTTGCACGAGATTGCTGAAATCTCGCACGAATACATATGGTTTCACACGAAATAGTTCTCTCCTCATGCGAAGAAACTCTCCTTCGCGGGAAAATAGATCTCCTCGTGTGAAGATAGATCATATCACGCGAGAAAGGAGGTTCTTGTGCGAAACAGGATTTGCCACGCGTGAAGAATCTACATCTTTGCGTAAAGCCAAAATCGTCTCGCGCAAAGATATTCTGACTGTGCGCGAAGAAACAGCACATCCTGTTTCTTCGCATGAAGAAAGAATATCTTCGCATGAGAAGAGATCGGTCTCACATGAAGAAAGAATTAAACATCCTAAAACATGCTAAAAATGTGCATAAATGATCTCGAAAAATGTGTAATCGAAAGTACGAAGATGGGAGATCGATGAATCACCGGTGGTCCGTAGTCTGCTGGCTGGCTATGTCATCTGGAGCACTCAAAATGATGATATATCAAGTTCACTGCCATGTCTATATCAGAGCTCAAAATCACTAAAAGACAAAAGCACAAATGAATTGAAAATGACCCTTCAAGCCATTATATAGGTGTTGACCAAATTTTTCAAAGTGCTCGAATTTGTGCAAAAATCACACCCTTGGCTAATTGGACCATTCTGGATCCATTTTTGGGATCAAATTTGAGATCTGATACACCCAAAATCCTTAAAAATGCATTTTAAAATTTTAGGGACCAATGTGATCGAACGCTTGTGCAGTCAAATCTTTCTGATACTTTATAATTCTTGGAATCTTTTCAACTTTACATTCTCCATATTTTCAAAATTCATTTTGAAAATAGTGAACTAAAGTCAACTTTACATGATATACTACTTCAAATCATATTTCTGGTGTGTCATCTTTCAATTTTTCTCCCGAGGGGGCATGATGATTACATCATTAAATACTTATTGCTCAGGGCATTTAGTTCCCATCTTATATCCTAGTCACTTGGGGCATCTCATCACTTGGAGCATCTCATCACTTGGGGCATCTCATCACTTGGGGCTTTTTGTTCCCTTCTATCTGACATTTCTGCCATCTATCTTATCTTTTCATCAATTGATCAACCTTATAACAACTCTTCTCAAAGTCTGATGGACAGGTATTGGGACAGTCTAAACCTTGACTCCTGCGGATCAAACCTCATTCTGGGGATGATTCTATGACTCTAATGAGACCTTGTTATCTTTTATTAATTTCGGGTATCTAGGTGTTCTATCTGGACCCTTGAAGGTTAAGCTTCGTCCTGGAGATAACTTTCTAAATGCTATTAATTTTAGGTATCTAGGTGTTCTATCTGGATCCTTGAAGGTTAAGCTTCGTCCTGGAGATAACTTTCTAAATGCTATTAATTTTGGGTATCTAGGTGTTCTATCTGGATCCTTGAAGGTTAAGCTTCGTTTTGGAGATAACTTTTTAAATACTATCAATTCCAGGTGTCTAGGTGTTCTATCTAGATCCTTAATGGTTAAACTTCGTTATGAAGAAACTTTTTAAATGCTTATCAATTTTAGGTATCTAGACATTTTGTCTAGATCCTTAAAGATTATGCTTCGTTCTGAAGATAGTCTTTTAAATGCTATCGATCTTAGGTATCTAAGTGCTCTGCTTGAATTCCTTAGGATTAAGCTCTACTCTAGAGAAGGTCCTTAAAAAGATTAACAATTGGTCTCTGTGTCATCACCTTCGGAACCAATCACATGTTCACATCATGCTTTCTGATTATCTTTGAATTGAACGTGTTGCTCACACATTCATTCAAAGAGGGGCAAAATGTAATACCCCAAAATTGGCCCATTTCCATTATACCAATTCTAGTCTACTTCTGATAATTCCAAAGTCCTATTCTAATAGGCAATTCTCATTCTGCTATTCACTACTTGACTTAATTGTTAGATGCAGAAAAACCCTAATCTGCATTCATCATATTTCTTATTTAATTCCTATAGTACGTACTCATATTAGTTGCATTAAACCTAATTGATTAATATTTAATTTAATTATTAAGTATTTATACTTTAATTAAATTAAATTATATCCAAAGGCTAATATACTATGGAATTAAATTTATTTAATTTAATAAATACACCTATCTTAATTAATTAAATGTAATTATTTAATTAAATGGGAAAGGTATTTCTAATTAATTAAAAGAAATTATTTAATTAAATAGAGTACTTACTTCTAAATAATTAAACAAAGTTATTTAATTAAATGAGAAGACATTCCTAATTAATTAAATAAAGTTATTTAATTAAACAAAAGTGTCTCTAATTAATTAAAGATTATTTAATTAAATAGAAAAAGTAATTATGAGAGCATATTTAATTTTATTAAATTAAATATCTCAACAAAATCTCTCTTCAGTTCAAAAAAGGGGAATTTCTAGTTCACTATTGATCAAAAATGAGTTAACACAGTTAACTCCTTTTTCTACTCAAATTAAAACAGTTAACTCCTTATTTATCTCAAATTAAGTCTGTTAACTCCCTTTAACTTGGGAATCTCCCTCTATGACTGAAACTCATCTTCAATCCTGACCGTTGATCTGAATCGATCTCAACCATTGATGGATTCCAGGAAACTCTATTTAAGAGACCCTCATCTCTTCATTTGGGAAAGGATGAATTGATTTGCTATCGAATTGCTGTTGAAATTCATGCTCATATTTACTTACATTTCTTGCACACATTCTCATTTTTAGTTTAATCTCATTTTAGTTTAATCATGCATATGCTTAATCTAGTTTGCTTCATTTGTTCTTAGATTACATTGCATCTTTCATTTTCTTAGATTAATCTGTATACTCATTCTTAGCTTAATTCCATTGTCAAATCCTTCGTTCTTAGAGGGTCTAGTTGCCTGCACCTCAATTTTGAGGATATTAATAGGCAAAATCCCTTTAGATAGAGGGCAACAGGTCTCTTTGGAGGGCAAATTTTGGATGTACAATTCAATGTTCATTCCACGATGAATCCGTAAATAAGGACCGTGTTGAAGTGTGTGTGTTAGCATAGGCCGCATTTTCACGCATAAAATAATGTGGCCAAGTATGAATCCTTGATTCAGGGTCTCCTACTTGCTCAAAAAAGAGGAATTCAAGCCTTAAGTGTATATGGAGATAGTGATTTATTGGTTAATCAAGTGAGAAATTAGAATATCACAAGGAACAATTTGCTCAAGTCTTATAAACATAGGGTATGGGATTTTCTTGAGGGTTTCGATGCATTTAATATTCAAAGCATCCCTAGAAAAGAAAATAGATATGCTGATAGACTTGCAACAATAGGTGCATCTCATGATGAGCTAGGGAATCTTGAGGAGAAGAAGAAGAAAAAAATCAAAATGGTAGTAAGGCTTGCCATCCCTGACAAAAACATCCATTGGCAAGTGTTTGAATCTAATGAAAAAATTGTAAGCTTCTTGTAGAATGAAGCAAAATTTTTAGATAGAAACTAGTCGAGACTACAGGATCAATATGGTGATCAAATCATTAATCTTAGCTCCAACAAATTGCCTAAGGGTCTCATTACCATAGAGAGTGTTTTCAATCCTAATGACCAAGCAAGAGGCAGAGTCATGAACCTAGCTACTGATGAAGATGATCACACCCCAATCATTGTTGTTAATGGAAAATCCTTAAACATGGGGAAGGTATGTTCTGAGATTGAGAAAAAAAGATTTATTCATCTATGTCAAGAATTTAATGATGTATTCTCCTGGACATATGATGATTTAAAGGGTTTTGACCCGAGGTTGTTTCAGCATACCATAGATTTAATTGGTAATGTCAAACTAGTAAGACAAAAATAGAGGCTAGTGAATCCCAAAATTGAACCCTTAATGAGAAAAGAGCTATCCAAATTGGTTGAGGCCAATATAATTTTCCCCATCAAGCACTCATCATGGGTAGCAAACGTTGTCCTTGTTAGGAAGAAGAATGGAGAAATTAGATTGTGTGTGGACTTTAGGGACCTTAACCAAGCTTCCCTTAAAGATTACCATCCTCTCCCTTCCATGGAGCAGATTTTGTCCAAGGCTAGTGGTTCAAAGAGATTCTCATTTCTTGATGGATTTTCTGGCTACAATCAAGTGCTGGTCAAAGAGTCTCATAGGTACATGACTGCATTTACCACCAAATGGGGTATCTATACTTATTGTAAGATGCCATTTGGACTAACCAATGTAGGTGCTACATTTTAGAAGGCAATGGCGATGGCCTTCAAAGACATGATTGAAAAATTTGTATTAGTTTACCTTGATAATATCACAATACATTCAAAGAATGTAGATCATTTTGATCATTTGAGATAGGTTTTCTTAAGGTGTAGAGAGTTTGGGGTATCCCTTAACGCAATTAAAGTGTGTCCTTTCTACCAATCAAGGAAAATTATTTGAACACATTGTATCTAAAGATGGTTTAACCATTGATCCAAAAAGAACAAAAGTAATACTTGCTCTCCCTCTTCCTAAACATAAGAAAGGGTTGCAAAGTTTCCTTGGTAGGATAAATTTTGTGAGAAGATTTATCCCTAATCTTGCTACCATGGTAATACCCCTTATGGATATGCTTAAGAAAAGTATGGTCTTTGCATGGACCAAGGAAGGGAAGGAAAGTTTTGAAGAGATTAAGGTAGCCATAGCCTCAGCCTGTACTCTCATTAATCCAATTTTTGAAAAGGATTTCATCCTTTATGCCCTCGGTGGTGAGTCAATCATTTCTGCTATCTTGAATCAAACAAATGATAAAGATGAAGAGCATCCCATAGCCTTCTTTAGTGAAGGGCTTAAAGAGTATGAATACAAATACAACTACGTAGAGAAGCAAGCCCTTGCAATCATCATAGCTTTAAAGAAATTTAGACACCTCTTGTCTCATAATAAAATTCATTTGTTAGTACCCCATGCCAGTGTCAAGGATTTCCTTTTGAGCAAAGATATTAGTAAGAAGAGAGCTAGTTGGATTACTAAAGTAATGGAATATGATGTTGACATCTAGATCACCAAGCTTGTAAGAGGGAGGGGGTTATGTAAATATATGATATCATATCAAGAATTGGATGAAGAAGTCGCTATGATACTAACAGAATAACAAGAGACAAGAAATGATGACCCAAGGAATTGGATGGATGATATGAAGAATTTGTTATTACACAATGAATATCCTCAAGGATTAGATAGAACTAAAAGGAGACAATATAGATTATAGTCAATTCCTTATGTAATAGTTGATGGTATCCTTTTTAGGAAATATTTTAATGGATCCTTATTAAGATGCATTGACATAGACCAAGCTGAAAGAATGATCAAAGAGCTTCATGATGGTCCTGATGGTGGTCACTTCTCAGCAAGGACAACTATAATGAAGATCATGAGGGCTGGTTACTACTGGCCATCCCTATTATATGATCGCCATAGGTATGTGAGGAAGTGTAAAAAATGTGCCTTCTTCTCTGGTAAGAAAAAGTTTTCAGCTCTTCCTCTTCATCCCATTTAGGTGGACCAGCCTTTTGCTCAATGGGGATTTGATTTTATAGGCCCTATCAATCCTTCTTCTAGTTCTAATCACAAATAGATTTCAGCTACCACAGATTACTTCACTAGATGGACAAAGGTAGTTGCATTGAAGGATGCCATGGAATCTTTAATTGTGGAGTTCCTTGATGAAATTGTGACCAGGTTTGGTGCCCCTTCAACCATTATTTTAGATAATGCAAAATCTTGTGTAGGAGCTTAGATTTGTGCATGGGCAGTTGACCATAATATCTACTTAAGCACATCCTCAAACTACTATCCTCAAGGCAATGGTTTGGCTAAGTCATCCAACAAAAACTTAATTAGGATTATGAAAAGAAATATAGAGGATAACTGGAGGTGTTGGCATCAAAACTTGAGGACTGCACTATGGGCTGACAAAATAACACCTAAAAGGTCAATAGGAAATTCACCATTTATGTTGGTATATGGAAGAGAAGCAAGGCTTTCAATTTTATTAGAATTCCCATCCCTAGAACTAGCTTATCAAATGGAGCTTATTGAGGGTGATACCATGATAGTGAGAATGGCAAAGCTAATGGAGCTAGAAGAGAAAAGAAGTCAGGCCATGCAAACCCTAGAAACACATCATCAGTAGATGAAAGGAAGCTTTGACAAGAAGGCTAGGGTCAGAATCTTTAAAGAAGGTGATTTTTTTTTGAAATGGGATGTAGATAGGGAAAAACTAGGGAGACACTCAAAATTTGATGCACTATGGAGTAGTCCCTATGTGATTGTCAATTGCAAGTAGGCTAATGCTTTTCAATTAAGCAAGCTTGGTGGTGAAATTTTTCCTATCCTAGTCGATGGGATCTATCTCAAACCATGTTTTTGACAAGGGTTGAGGTATCATGTACATAGGTAGCTTAGTTTTCTTCCTATTGGTTTTTGGCTTTCCAAGAAGTGCATGAGCACATTTTTTTGCTAAGTTGTAGAGGAGTAGAGATAGAGCTTTCAGTGTTTTACTACAATAGATGTAGGGTTAGGGTTTCATAATGCATGAGATCCACCTTTTTTATGACTCTATGGCCCAATGGATGCATAAGCTCACTAGTCATATGCATAGCTAGCTTGCATCCCCTCTAAGTAGCCAAAAATGTTAACCATATTTGCCTCTCGCCAAAAATTTGAATTCAAATACTTGAGCCCACCCAACGGTCACTTTCCATATTTAAGTATTTAAAATGCCATAGAAATATAAAAAATAAATGAAATAAAACCTTAATGTATTTCCTTGTTTCTAAGTGACTGTGCACTTTAATGTTTCTACTTGCCCACAATTCCCACACCATCAGATCTTTCATGATCTAGAGTGGGCACTTTTTTGCTTTTTCAAATGCACTACCTTTACCTAATGTAGGCAAGTACCTTTATGCCACATAGCCCATGCTGACATTCAAACCTCAGTACATTGTGAAAGCTCTTGGTTTTCAGAAGTAGTCAGGCCTATTGTAGAGTTATCACTGTTCCTCGTGCACATTTTGAATTTCCTATGATGTCATTGGTTGGTCTTTTAATGATATTAATACTTTACAGTTCAAGTGTTGTAATCATTGATTTAACAAAGATCAAGGGCTGGCACTTGCCTGCAATATGAAAGTGCATAAATTTTAAGTAATGCGCGCAAGCCCCTTCATGAAACATAGTTGATAATGATATCATGCATCTATTCTTATCAAAGGTAATAAATGAATTATCTAACATGGCACTTATTAGAGCATGTGGGTTTGAAAAGGTCATACTCTATTTGTGCAGCAAGATCCACCATCCAATGCAAACAGATCTATGGTGGGCACTTCCCCACATTATGAAGATGCAAGGATGTTAAGGGATGTGGGCAAGCACCCCACTACCATGTGTCTTTGTGGGGTCAGGTTGATTTCATAAGTCATAGGTTGATCCCAGGTGGGGTTGGGTCATGTTGAGGTGTATGCTGAATGGTTCGTGGATCCAAAAGTATTAAGGGCATATGTATTATAATGAAGATCTTTCATGATCGTTGATCTTGCAAAGATCAATGATCAAAACTTTCCCACATTATGAAGATCCAAGGTAATTAAAAAATTTGGGAAAGTGCCTGAAGGACATGTGTCCTTATGGGCTTGGCTAAGGCATTAACAGTTAAGGCTGACGGTTATGTGAGATCATAGTTAAGTTGGTAAGGTGGCTTAGTTAATTGAGAACATGTGGTCAACCACGTGGAGACTTTATAGGGTGGCAAAATGAAATGAAATTATTGGCCCACATGGTCCATTTTGGTTCCAAGATTTAGTTGACTTTTTGACTTTGCTGACTGATGAGCCAAAAATGAATAAAATTGAGTTTTCTTGCATGATTTGATCCTCTTGATCAATTCCAACTACTCTTGAATGAATGTTGAACCTAGTAAATAGTAGAACACTCCACCACCCTGTTTTATCCATCTACTTGGTCAGAATGGTTTAATGGCATCATTTCTTTCAGGGCCTTGTTTTAGCAAAATATTAGATTTCATTGTATCTAAATCTGGGCCTAGATCAAATTTTCTCTAGATCTCTAAAGAGACTTAATGGAAATGGTTGTGGAGTAACTTGAGTTAGAGAACATCTCAGTTATGCCTAAGCTATAAAGGAAATTTTGTAGATTTTTTTGAGGTCAACTCTTCTCTGTTTTCTCTAATATTGCTCTTTAATTTCACTATAAATCCCCTTTGTCTCTGAATTGTATGACATTCTTATCTCCTTCAACCATTGATGTGAAGTGCAAGAACTATTGGTGTATTGTAGATATCTGCAATCTTGCATGACTGTATCTCTTTTGGCCTATGAATGGTATATAAGTGAATCCTCTCTTTTCTTGTGTCATTCATTTGGGTTTTTTCTTATCTACATGTGGTTGTTAGATTAAAGCAAGTCTGGATGTGTATATCTTTTGGTGTCATGATGGTTCAATAGTGCATGTATGGGTAGATTTTTCTTTGAACACTCTATTTTTGGTGCATCACCCCCCTTAGGTTAGAATAGGTAGATTTGCTTCTATGCTTCCCTTCTCCCTTTTCCCCTCCAAGAGTAGTTAGGTGCACCCAAATAGTAAAGGAAACCGACCTTCTGTAGAGACTTAACCTCACAATTCAAGTCCCACAACTTGGAGGTTGTTTCCATGTTTCACAAGGTTGTCCTTAGGTAAAAACTTTGGACAAGGGTGCAAAATTTTGTAACAACAGACATATCAGTAGAAACTACAAAACTAGAACACCAGCACTAGCACCTAGTAATAGAAATGACAAACCTGAAAGAAAGAAAACATGGATAGAGATAATAAGAGCCATAAGTAATAGAGTAGATGAAATTATATTCATTGGATCTGATGGATTAGGTAAACACACCACATCTCTCTAAATAAAGAAGGTATGTAGGAACTATATATTCAGCTATTATATTTCACATTAGTTCCTAGCATGGAATTGATATTTAGGTTCATATGTGCCTAAGTAATAGATGCATTAACAACTAAAAGGAAATGAAGAAAATCATAAAGTATCAAGCATTAGTGGTACAATCCATATTGACTAAAGTTTTTAGTAAAGAGTGAAAGATTAAGTAAGATAATATATTGATTGAGTGAATTAGTTATGGCCAAGTAGGTAACCTTGAGTAGTGGAGGATCACCCATGCTTATTCCTCAACCATTTTACAATTTTGGATTGTACTAACCTTACCCAAGTTATTGATGCTTTTTTGACCTTAGAAGGTCTTTCTTGTGTGTTCCTAGGTGGATTAGGCTAATATCAATCCAACCCAGGTATTTATTACTTTAATAGTTGTTAGTGCTAGATTAGGCCTAAAGTGGGAAAAGTAGCTCTAAAAGTTTTCAAGGCTTGTGTAATGGTATAAATATGCATAAAATAGTTCCTATGATGTTTCTACATAATTCTAGGTTGATTAGTGACCCTTAGCATGAATTTAGCAAAAAGATGTAAAAGTTGTCACAATCTTGAATGGCAACATTTTGCAATTTTTAAAATTGCATGACAACAAATCTTAAGATTGGATTCTTTTCGAGGCATCATTATGGGTAGTATCAATAATAGCTTAATATTAAGTTTAGGGCATAACTAATCTTCTCAAATTACTTTTCCCAAGGTAGACTATGATGTAGTGAAATTTTAAAGAGTGTAATAGAGCTTAGAATTTTGTTTTGGAGTAATAGTCATCTTTCAATGAGTGGAAATGTACTTTTATGGAATTTTTTGTGTGGGTTAGTGTTGGATTTGTGTAAAGTAGATATTCTTAAGCATTTTTTGTTTATTACTTGAGTTGATTCAAGTTTATTAGAGTAGGTTTGTAATTTTGTTTGTAAATAGTCTAGTTGGGATAGAAGTAGATTGTTTTGGATTTTATAGGTTTCCAATAGTTCTCCACCATTAAAATTATCACAGCTTAGAGTAATATGTTAGGTAATCCATTAGAGGATTTTCATGTGAAAGGAGGAGCTCTAGAAGGTATTTTAACTATTTTTAACATCATGCCTTAGGTGATATCAGTGATCCTAACTAAGTACATGACAATGCAATATTGATGTGTATGTGTAGGGAAAAGAAAGAGGGCATGGAACCAAGCATGGTTTTGGAAGAATCCTAGTCCTATAGACATATTGTAGTTAGATTAGGGATTGGCCAATCCATATAGATATATTTTCTAGAAGAAATTAGTAATCAAACAACTTTAGCCCTTTTAGCCCTATTAACCTTATATTTTAGGAATCCATTGTACGGATGACCTAGGAACCTAAGATTACAAAAATATTCAAGGTCTTGGAAAAGGATATCTAAACATCATGGTTTTTTTGGGATCTTTTTGGAAGTTGTGGGAAAGAATTTGGAAAAATTCACTTGTTAGAGCTAATTGGCTAATTAGGCCTATTAGGCCAAATCCATAGACAATATTGAGCTTAATAGGAAAATCCTAGGTACCTTATTGAAATGGAGTTACTTGTAAGTCAATTGAATGGTTTAGTGATGGATACACCTCCTAAAGAAATCATGTAGGTAATTTGGTGAAATTGTCCTTGGGGACACCTATGGAAAAGTGAAGCTTTGAAGAATCCTTATGATAGTCATCCCTCGAGGTTAAGCACAAAGGATCTCACTCATAGATTTGAGTTATGAATGTCTTAATCTAGGTTTTCTAAGACTTGTAGGCCCTAGAAGTGAGCTTAGGGTCTAGAAAATACTAGATCTAGTATAGCATAGATAGTAATTGTGCAAGCCCACCTTGGAGAGATCCTATCATATTGGTATCAGAGCCTAGTTAACATTAGGTTTGTGGAAAATGTTTCTAGGAGAAAAAGAATCAATTGGTGAGTCCACAATGGTTACCAATATAGAGATTGAAAGTAAGTTAGATGAGCAAGAAGAGGAGAATATATCTCTAAAAGATAGGCTAGCTCAATTGGAGCTAAAAGTGGATGAAGTGGATGAGAAGATGGAAGAAGTCAAGGAAAATTCTAAAGAAAAAGATAACGAAGAAAAAGATAGGTCCTTGAGCTAGACCCTATACTCACAAAAGAACCATTCCTTAAAGAATTGATGGCTTTAAGGAACAAGGTTCTATAAGGCATTCCAAACTTTGGTGGTGAGATGAAACTTGAGGTAGTCCTAGATTGGATAGAAGGACTAGAAAATCACTTTGAATGTGATGACATAACTAAAGCTCAAAAGGTTATAGTTGCTAAGGCTAGATTAAGAGGGTCTACACTCACTTAGTGGAAATTTATCTTAGATTAGAAAGAGAAGGAAGAAAAGAAGCCTATTACTAGATGGAAAGCTATGGTTGGAAAAATAAAAAAATGTTTAGGTAACTAAGGATTATGAAATCCACTTGCATAAAAGAAGATTGTCTAAGATAGAAGGAATTGGATGTGAACTCTTATATTGAGGATTTTCAAATATTTTTGATGAGGTCAAGAGTTGTAGAAGATGAGAAAGTAAATATAGTGACGTATCTTAATGGTCTCAAGTGGACTCGACAAGATGAGATGATTTTTTAACTCCAAATACAATTTAGAAACTCCGCCAAATATAATTAAAGGTAGAAGAGAAGTGAAGGAAAAAGCATGATTCAAGCACTACTAGAGGTGGAGGTAAGACAAGAGATAATAGAGGACAAAGAGATGGATATTTTAGTAGAGGTTTTGAGGCTAAGGCTCAAGGAGAGACCAAACTTATTGAATAGGAAGAAGGAAGTTACAATAGAGGCAATTAAAATAGAGGAAGGAACTATAATAGAAGTTGGAGAGGAAGAAACATTGGTCAAGGCAGAGGTTCTTACTTTACAACTATGAAATGTTACCATTGCAACCAAATGGGACACTCTATATATAGGTGTCCAAAAAAATGCTCTACTTAACATGGGGTTTAATATGTACAAGAAGAGGATAGGGGTGGAAGTAAAAATCTTGAGGTACCCCTAGAGTCAAAAGAAGGAGAACTTGATGATGACAGGGATATTAATCAAGGAGCCAATAAAAGAGGAACCTAGTCAAAAAGGTCACTATTTAGAGTGAAATGCAAAATCATGGTTAAAGATTTTAGAGTCATCATAGAATGAAGTTCCATTGACACAATTACGTTAAAGGAGGTAGTCAAAAAGTTGAAGTTGAAAAGGATATCCCATAGCAACCCATTCAAGGTTACTTGGCTAAATAAAGGACACCATGTCTTAGTCAATGAGCAAGGATGGGCAAAGTTATCCATTGGTAAATGCATAGAAGAAGTATTGCATAACATCCTACCTATGGATGCATGCCACCTAATACTTCATAGGAAATGGTAATTTGATAGATAGACCATGCATGATGTAGTAAAGAATTCTCTTTATTTTAGGAAAGATAATGTGACTTTCAAGATATAGTCACTACTAGAGGATGGATAGATGAAGTGATCAGGCCCTAATGTTCTTATGGTCCATGAAAAGGAGTTCATAGAAACCTTAGAGGAATGCGAGGGAGTAGGTCTTTCACTTTTATTGAAGCCAAAAGAAGAAAGTTCAGACAAGGTAGTCAAGAAGGGAGAAATGCCAAAAGAACTGTAGCAGTTGTTGCAAAGGTATGAAGGCATAGTAAGTTATGAGAAAACATCAAACCTAGCCCCTAGGAGATTTTTTAGTCATCAAATTGATTTATCCCTAGAGGTACTCTTCCTAACAAGGAAACCTATACGATAAGCCCTCAACAAAATGAAGAAATTATCAAACAAATATGAGAACTCCTAAGCCAAGGACTCATTAGGAAAATCATTAACTGTTGTGTTGTTTTAACTATCTTAGCACCCAAAATGGGAGGACCATGGAGGATATGTAATGAATCAAGATATATAAATAGGATAACCATTAGGTATAGGTTCCCTATCCCTGAGATAGAAGACCTAACAGAATGTCTAGGAGAAGCCAAATAATTTAATAAGATTGACCTAAAGAGTGGATACCACTAAATTAGGATCAATGAGGGAGATGAATGGAAGATAACCTTAAGGACCATAGATGGTCTATATGAATGGATTGTAATTCCATTTGTGCTATCCAATGATCCATCTACATTCAAAAGAATTATGAATGAAGTCCTAAAAGACTACATAGTAAAATTTGAGGTAGTATATCTAAATGATATACTCATTTTTAGCAAGGCTAAAGAAGAACATCTCAATCATATGCAAATTTTTTTCAAGAGGATACATGATGAGAAATTGATGATAAACTTGAAGAAGTGTGAGTTCATGGAGATAAAGCTGGTGTACCTTGGGTTTATGTTATCACAAGGAAATCTAAAGATGGATCGAAGCAAAGTGGAAGCCATTCTCAATTGGCCTACTCCAAAAATTGCAACTGAGGTAAGAAGTTTTCATGGTTTAGCCCAATATTATAGGAATTTCATTAAGTAGTTTAGTGATATTTGTGCTTAAGACTACGCTTGTTTAGAATGAGAAAGATAAACATGATTTGACTTCTTTAAGAAAAAATATTGCTACTCAACCAATCTTGATTTTACCAAGCTTTGACAAGTTATTCAGAGTTGAATGTGATGCTAGAAATATGGCTATAGGTGTTCTTTTGAATGAATAGGGAAGACCAGTGGCTTTTCATAGTGAAAATTTCAGTGATGCTAAGAATAAGTACTCCTCTTATGACCTAGAGATGTATGCTCTAGTCAAAGAACTAAGGAAATAGAGGCACTACATGTTTCCAAAGGAATTTGTGGTATTTTTAAACAAATAGACATTGAGTTTCTTAAATTCACAAGAGAAGATTAGCCATAAAGATATGAAGTTGGTGGAGTATTTATAGGCTTAAACTTTCAACATTGAACATAAGAAAGGACTATAAAACAAGGTAACAAATTCCCTAAGTAGGAGACTCTTGATAGTACAAGAAGTAGAGTCATAGATCATGGGTATTAATAGTTTTAAAGGCTTATATGCTAATGATGAAGACTTTGTAGAGATGTACAAGGTATATAAAGAACAGAAAAACCACTTTCATCATAATTTTTATGACTATACTTTGCAAAGTGAAATTCCTTTCCAATAAAGTTAGTTGTGTGTCCATAGAGGATCAATTAGGAATTTTTTTGTTAGAATATATAGTCCACTAATATAATAGAGAGGAGAGATTGAATCAATTATCCAACTATTATCAGAAATATCAACCTTAAAAAGTTAACCATATGAGTAATATAAATTGAAACCATAACATGATACTTATACATAATAACACTAGATATGTTAACTAGGGAAACCCTTGATTAGATGAAAAACCTCAGTGAAGATGGTACCCACAAGATGATGTACTAATATAAATGTTCCTTATGAGAGGATGGACCTTGTTAGGAGTCTATGACTGTATTTAGTACATATGAGTCTCTATTAGGATACTTTGAAACCATGTTAGGAGATTCCAACCCTGTTAGGACTTGTGGAAGACAACTAGACTCACTACCCAAAAAATTTCAAGGGAAAGACCAATAAACCCACTTTCCGAATTATCTTTGTATTAGTCCTTGTAGAATAATAGAATTGTACTATATTGTTCCTTTCTCTTTCTCTATCCTATCAGCCAAACCTCTTCTCCTTCTGAGCTTTTAATCAAATCACAAATTTCACATGCAATAATCCTTTGGATTGCTTACATGCATTGAGTAAGCACTATGCTCCTTTTTGCACTTCGTAGTTCATAGAATGATCAGAATACTTGAACACACATTAAAATCAAGGAAAACATCTTTCCTTTATACCATATCTTCATAATAATTTATTTATTTAGCCTTGAGGCTTTCCCAACTAATTATAATAAGATAATTAGTTAATTACAATTACAATAGCACTCTTGGCTCATAGTCTATACAAAACTTCACATGTACAATACTAGGGCTTGTACACTTGTTGATGTCATCAAATAAATATCCTCTATCATTTCCTAACTACACATCTCTTTATTACATCTTAGATGTAAGATAGCCAAAAAACATTACGAACTACTTTCCCAATATTCTATCTCTGAACTACTCTCTATAAATCATGTACAAATTTTGTACATTTATGACTTAGAATATATGCACTTAATCATGTCATCAAGACACTATGTCAAACATGTCCATAACTATGCATCACCATACATACCATTGTCTATACCATCAAGGTCTCTATTTGCTACTCAATCATCTTTTACAGAAATGATGCTATGTTGACATCAATGACAAACATAGTCATGGATGCAATAGGCCAATACTATCTAATAATCAGGATACTCCCCTAATGTAGTATCATCAAAATTTGTTCTATAAATATCCCCCTTTGGCATTGATGGTAGCCTAGATGAAAAATATCTAAGTTCCAACAATACCAAATAGAGTTTTTTTGTTGTTGCTAACTAGCATCAGTTGTCCACACACTAAAAAGAATCTCAAACACAATAGGTGCATACTCCTACTTCTTAGACATAAATTGTTTACTTCACACTAAAAAATTCAGAATAAATCAATTTCATATTCATTCGTCCTTTCATGAGTCTTTCTAAATCTATCTAAAGAGAGATCTCTCCTCCATGTCTTAGGAGATGCTCATCCCCATTACATAGGTGATGTTCTTTTCATGAATATTCTCGCCCCTTGACATCAATTTTAAAGACCTCAATATTAATGGTACAACATGTTGGGACTCAAAATTGAAGCCCTAATTTTGAGTACCATCCATCTACACACTTTTCTAGGTCCATTCCATTTGCCAAAATCACATTTCTGCTAGTGTTTTCAGTCTGCAAATTCGAGTAGCTCACTTTGACCTTTCACTTAATACATCTAGTTGTTTGTCATGAGCCAAAATACTAGTTTTATTTTGTCCTCATGATAGTGCACCAATGCCCCTAGTTTTCATTTCCCCAAGTATCAATTTTTCCTATTTTCAAATCCAAATCTAAATGTGATTTATTGTTTTCTGACATGTTTTCTTGTAGGCAGTTCTGAGAAGGAAACTTCGATAGTCAATATCTTTTGACTGAGAATTCTTCATGATACAAGATTTGATAAGGTGAAAGAATGTAGAACAAAGAATTAGTATGTTTTATTTTAGAGGCCAATTAGGTGTTTTGGTCAATTTTCAAAGCAAGTCAAAGAACCTCCTGGCACAAAATTGACAATTTGTAGAAAGATATGAAAATGAGGTTTAAAAGTGGAACCAATGATGAAACTTATTTTTAGTCAAAATTAGGTGTTCAGTAGATCAATTTAATATATTAGTTATTTGAAAACAATTTTTTTTTATCTGGACCCACCCTGGGACCTGACTGCTTTCATTAGATTAACGAAATGTTGAAGTAGGAAAGGTTATAAATCCCAAGGCTAGTTATGAGTTGATGATCTTATCACCTATGCAAGGTCTTTTATTTTTAAATTGGTATAGGTTGCTAAACATAAAATTCAAAAGGATTTTACTAAAAATATTTCTAGAAAGAGTCTTGAGAATCCTGAAATTTTAATACTGCCATATTGAGAATGCAGTCATGAATATATTTATTTCTATAATAAAAAAAGTGACACCCTTTTTGAGGAGCATACTTCTAGTTCTTAAGGGAATATTGTTTTATATTCAAGATCCCTTTTTAAATAAGAGATATAGTAAGACAAATATATATGTTTGTAATAATAGCAAGTCAAAAGAAGATCTTAAGTACACCCAGGGTTCCCAGCATCATGCTTGATTAAATATATCAGATGGGGTGAAATAGCTAGGATAATTTGGGATGCCACATATAACCTCTCAAACATATTGGGATCAATATGTAGATAGATAGACAAGGATGTTAGAAGTAGGTGATGTTTTAATTTGAGATGTCTCAAGACAACTCCATTACCTTGGTTCTACAAGATGAGTTTTAACTCATGAAGGACCTATCTACGAAAATGGATGAGAAAAGATGATGTTCTTATGATTGGTTCACTTGTTTATTTAATTGATAGTAAGAGACTCCCACATTTAGCATCTCTTGGTATGATGACACTTTTTTTTTCATTTTAGGGAGCAAATGACATAGTATTTTCATTCGTAACTCTATTAAAGAGGCCCATTCTTCTTAATGCTCCCCAAGTCCTCTATGCTAAAGGTAACACCACATCAGAGTTGGTAGGTAGAGACATTGGGGATTCTAATAATTTTGAGATGGCTAAAGCAGGTTGGGTGTGCAAAGGAGTCTCCATATTTTCCATTGTTAAAGAACCCATGAATGCTAATGGAAGAGAAGGTATCGATTTCAAACAAGAGTAAGATTACCTCATGAAGTTTCCATTGGTCCAAAGACATGACTAGGAAATCATGGAGGCATAGTCAGTAGAGGAATAAACCAAACTTGCCACTATTTCTTTGGTGTGCAAAGTAGCTTGGGCTAAAGAAACTTGGGTGTGCAAAGGAGTCTCCATATTTTCCATTGTTAAAGAACCCATGAATGATGATGGAAGAGAAGGAATCAATTTCAAACAAGAGTAAGATTACCTCATGAAGTTTTTATTGGGCCAAAGACATGACTAGGACATCATGGTGGCATAGTCAATAGAGGAATAAACTAAACCTGCCACTATTTCTTTTAACATGGACCAAAGACAACCTCCTAATTTAAAAGACATGGCTGAGAAGTATGGAAAAGAGCAAGGCAAAAAAAGGAGACATTGAAGACTATGTTGGGGAAAGGATTATGTTGAGAAAGGGTGCACTACTATAATGGAAGCATTGTGACAAGTGGATCAGTTATGACTACAATAACTCAATTTATAAAGCCCATATCTTTGGACACTAGTGAAATAGGGCCTTGTTGTGGGTGGGATTTGTTTTAATGATGGAAAAATCTTAACTTTTTCCTTAGTAAAAATGCAAACTAGTCCAGATGAGTAGAATACCATTGATCTTTTCTGGCATGAGGATAAGCTTGTTATAACCATAATTTGAACACATGTAAGAGTGGAAAACAAAGAGTATCTAGCATAATGGTGATTTTTAGATGACTTCCGTAGCTTCCAAAGGAAGGATTTATTAAGCCAGGAATTTTAGTTTGAGCAAAAAGACACTCATTTAGAGATGATTCAGACCCACAAATTTGAAGTGTTGGAAGCTCCACGGCATGAAGGAGAAGTTTTGTATGAGAAAGGGAGGTGTCAAAAAACCTAATAAAAATGCAACTAATTCTCTCTATTGTAGGAGTTGATAGGTTTGGTAGAGCTTTTGCAAATGGGGTAGTTCATGGTAAAGGAAATTGTAGAGGAGCAAAGGTAAAACAAAGAAGAAAATCAAGTGATTAGTCCCACATTGGTGGTGGGAGGTACATCATATGTATTTAGAAACCCCAACACTCACATATAACAATGTCTTGAAAGATAAAGGCTATTAAGCCAAAGCCTTTGTGCATGAGGCCAACTTAGCCAGATGGAAAGAATTTACAAATTTTGGATTGACATGCATGCCAAAGAAATGACATTAGCAATGACATGGCCCAGAGATTGATGATGTGGAACCTACAGACAAATTGAAAATTGACATGTGGTACATATTTCAACAATGTACAGGATGACAACACCTGGCAGATCAGATTGTGGTTGTCACATCACCAAATCAAAGATGCAAGGAAGATAACCATGTGACATGGCGAGTGAACAATGTGGCATGATGACTATATGATGATGTGGCATGATGACTAGGTGTTAAGGTGGATCAAGATGAGAGGTGTCACATGGTCACTATGTCATGATGACATGGCACAATATTGACTCATCATGCAACATGGCAACTAATGATGTGGTGGTCACATGGCATGATGATGTGACTACCATGTGGCAAAAAATAGGAAAAATTTGATTGTGACATGTGGCACCCTAGTGGCAAGTGTCAGGTGACGAAGTAGTAGTTAGCCAACCAAGGCATGACATGTAGCAGGGTTGGTCAACTAGGTTTGACCTGAATGGAATTTGAGAGGGAAAAGTCAAAAGTCATAAAAATTAATTTTTTATGTTTTTCTACAGTCCAAACTTTGGGAAATTTTTATTTTTTGTATTTAAAATTTAAAATGAGTTGTAGTCCAAAGAGCCTTAATTGGAGCTTGATTTTCAAAACAAGATTTTGGGAGTTTCTGGTAGGCTAATATAGTCATATTATATATCGTTGGAATCCATAGAAGATGAACTTTCTGATTCTTGAGTTGTTGTTTGTATAGGTGGTCACTAGTGCATGTTATAGGGGGATTTGTAATTCTTATGAATCCATGGTTCTTGATAGGTGTTTCAATTGCAAATATTAGTTGTGGTGACACTTGGGATGTTTGATTGGTCTAGTATGTGATATTTTGATCCTAGTTGAAGTATTTGGCTTCTAATTAGAAAATTTGATGTATATTTGGTGGAAAATCTAGTAATTTTTGTTTCCTATTAAATTAATTAGGTTTTCCATCAAGTGCTAAAGATATTGTCAACTTTGGATGCAAAATGAGTGAGGATTTGATTTACCAATTATTTGGAGAAATTATAGAGATGTTTTTAACTTCTTGGGGAAGTTTACCAAGTGGACACATGATGGTTGTAGAGAAAATCTAGGAATTCATTTGTCGTCTATATCTTTCTTTTCTTCTTCTTGGGAAAAGGTTGTTGTTGGTTGTTTTACTTCCTATCTATTGAGTAGAGCTCTAGCTGTGAAGGCCACACATCCATTCTAGAGTAGGTTTATGGGTTCATTTCATGTATTGTTTCTTTGAGATAATGAATATTGATGATAAATCATGTGATATATCCTGTGTTTCATTTAGTGTTGCCAGTCAATGTATTCAATCTTTCCAAGGATAAATACAAGAGGAAATTTACAATTAATTATCTGTGTTCTCTTATTCTATCTCCTAATTCTTCATATGCTATTAACTTTGTGATTGAATGAATAAGGTTCATTTATTTTAAGACAACTTGAATGAGTTGTGTGTCAAATCTATTGTTTCTTTTAATTCAAGGAGTCAACTAGCTAATTTAATGATTTGATAGGGTTTCTAGGTGTATGGAGGGGATGCTAGTAAGAATAAAATTTGGGGATTTCAATTGATAAACTTAATTGTAAGGAAATCAAGTTAGGTTTTCCTACTAGTAATGACTCTGTGTTGTAATGGATAAGGTAGTGATCACTAAATCAAATGCAAATTGAGATGAAGGTCATTTACGCAAATCATTTTAATCAAATAGTTCAATTTTTCATGTTTTGTAGTGGACTAAAAGGAATTAACCCTCACTTAGCTTAAGGGCTCATAGGTTATGATTTTTTTCTATTTCATTCCTATGTTATTGCATAAGTATCAAAAGATATAAGGGTTTCATCTTCTTTGTCAAGATTCAAGTGTATGTTTTAGCACTGGTACCATATTAGTGAATCTGAGGTACACTCGCCTAGGTTTTGTAGAGCCTAAAGTAGAAGAAGGGTCTAGCCTTATAATTGGCCCAAGATTGCAACCAAGTGCATCCATCATAGGAATTTTCTAGCCTTATATATTGGCCTTGTTTCTTGGTTAATTTTTAAATCCGTTAAATCAGGAGCCAACACAACATGCCAATTGTTAAATACCAATTGCCAATATGCTGCACCAAGTCATCAACCAGCTTGAGCATCCAAAGACACTATTCAATACTAAATACCAAGAGTCCTTTGTGACTTAGATCATCAAAGATACTCCCCCATATGGGAAGAATTAGTTGCATTTTGTACAAGATATTAATAGTGCTCTATACCACTGGATTGATGCACTGTTTACATCATCTACTTAGAAGAAGACATGGGCATAACCCCAAGCATACCTCTCAAGTACTCAAAATTATCTTTAGGAAATGGCTTGATAAAGATATCTACAATCTAATCTTTATTAATTGCATACTCCAAGATGATCTCCCTTTTTATTTCTTTCTCTCTTAGCATGTGATACTTAATAGATATATTCTTAGTCTTAGAATGCAATACATGATTCTTAGACATAGTCACTATACTTTTGTTATCATATCAAATGATAATAAGTTCTTCAAACTCAATTTTGATATACTGCAAACCTCCAATCATGGATCTACATTTCTTCTCTACTATAGGTGTCTCATCTTTGTTGGATAACTTGTTACAAGTTATCATAGGTGTACCAATAGGTTTACAACTTTCCAAACCAAACATTTTTCAACAAATCTTTCAAGTACTTAGGTTGTGAAATTAAAATACCATCACTATTCTATACAATCTACAATCCTAGGAAAAAATTCATTGCTCTTATCATATTCATTTCAAACTCATTCTTCATCTCTTCAACAAAATTATCATTTGCTTCATCATTTCCTCTAAAGATGATGCCATAAAAAAAATTACAATAATTAGCAAACCATTTTCAACTTCTTTCAAATACAAATTACTACATAAATCTTTCTTTTATTTGCATACCATATCTTTATCTTCTGATAAAGGAAAACCTTTAGGCTTCTCGATATATTTCTTCTTCAATTTCTTCATTTAGAAAGGCTAATTTAACATCCATCTAATAAACCTTGAACTTCTTATTCATTGCATAAGATAAGAATATCCTTACTACTTATATTCTAATTATAGGTGCATATGTTTCCTCATAGTCTATGCCTTCTTGCACTGAATCTCCCATGCATACAAGTCTAGCCTTGTTCCTCACAACTTCACCTTTCTTGCTTATCTTTTTTCTAAATACCCATTTGGTTCCTATCACATTCTTGTCTTTAGTTCTAAGAAATAACTCCCATGTATCATTCTTTACAATCTAATCTAACTCTTCCTTTATTGCTTGAATCCAATGATCATCTTTATATGCTTGATCTACACTCTTAGGTTCAACTTGAGATATTAGACATATCTGGACTCATTTACTATATTCCTTGACATCACACCTTCATCTTTGCTTCTAGTTATTTACTAAGGAGGGTGATTCTTTGTTAGATTCTTGTTAGGGGTAGGGGTTGACATCTCAACTCTTATCTCTTCTCTTAGTTTAGATATTTTCCCTCTTCTTTGTTCAACAGTTAGCACATCATTCTATAAATCATTATTAGTCTCATTGATAACTTCCAAATTTTCATGGTTAACCTTTGGATCAAAAACAGTTACCAAATCTATCTCTTCTAGTACTTCCTCTTCATTAACCAATTTAGGCTCATTATCTTTAACATCATAGTCATTCAAGAATCTTTCCTTAATTCCTTTGAATTCTTCATCTTCATTAGAAAGAAAACCCTTTCTATTTTTTCTTACTTTTTTAGGACATAGAGATGAAAAATGACCAAACTCTTTACATGTCTAAAAAATGAAAATTTTAATACCTTTTGGCTCTCCTTCCTTAATAAAATCAATACCTTTTTTGATCTTCACATGTCTTCTTTAGATTTGAGTCTATCTTTACTTGTGCCTCTACACTTTTGTATACAACAAAAGGACTCTGAATCTAGAAACTCATTGCTCTATTCTTTACACAAATCTAATAGCTCACCAAAAAATCTTTGTCTTGTGGGTGTCAAAATTTCCTCTATTTGACTTAGGACTATCCTTTTTGAAATAAATTGTCATTGATCTTCAGAAGCTATTAAGCATATCCTTCAAGGACCTAATGCTCTAATACCAATTGTTATAATATATAGTCCACTGATGTAATTGAGAGGGGCATGGAGGGGGAAGGAGGGGGTGGGGGTGGGGGTGAATCAATCATCCAACTATTATCACAAATATCAAACTTAACCATATGAATAATATAAATTGAAACCACAACAAGATATTATTACACAATAACACCAGATATGTTAACTAGGAAAACCCTTGACCAGATGGAAAACATGGGTGGAGATGGTACCCCAAGATGATGTACAAATACAAATATTCCTTGTTAGAGTATGGACCCTATTAGGAGTCTATCAATAGATTTAGTACATATGAGTCCTTGTTAGAAGACTTTCACTCCCTATTAAGAGATTCAAACCCTATTAGGAGTTTTGTGAACCTTGTTAGGAGTTGTGGAAGACACCTAAACTGACTGCCCAAATAGCTTCAAGGGCAAGAGGAATGAGTCCAAATTCCAAATGATCTATGTATTAATCCTTGTAGAATAATAGAATTGTACTATACTATTTATACCTCTTTCTCTATCATGTCAACTAGACCTCTACTCCTTATGATCTTGTATCTAGATAAAAATATATCACATAAAATAATCCCTTGGATCACTTACACACATTCAGTAAGAACTCTACTCCTTTTCATATTTTTCATTTTATAAAATGATCACAATACTTGAACACATGTTAAAATCAAGGAAAAAATCTTTCCTTTATACCATATCTTCATAATAATTACTTGAGTTGGCCTTCAGGCTTTCCTAATTAATTATAATAATATAATTAATTAATTACAATTATAATAGTACTATTGGTTTATAGTCTATACAAAACTTTAGACATGTGATACTAGGGCTTGTGCAATCATTGATGTCATCAACTCATTGTCCTTTATCATTTCTTTAATGCACATCTCCTCATTACATCTTAGATGAAAGATAACCAACAAACATCATGAACTACTTTCCTAATACTTTTATCTCTAAATTGCTCTCTATAAATCAGGTACATCTTCCACATGTCTTTTATTTAGACTTTGTCCACTTAACCATGTCATCAAGACCTAGTGCCAAACATTTCCATAACTACATGTCACTAGATAATCAAACTATCATCCATACCATTAAGATATTAGTCTTCCACTCAGCCAGTCTTTATAGAAACCATTCTATGTTGACATCAATGATAAACACATTCATGAATGAAACATGTCAATACTCTCCAATACCCAAGATACTCCACTAATGTAGTATCATCAACATTTATGCTAAAAAATTTGATACAAGAGAAGAAAAATGGTGCACTAAGTGGATACTTTGGAGTCAACAAGATCCAAGAATTAATGTAAAGGCTCTATTTTTGGCCTAAAATGAATCTAGAAATAAAAAGGTACATCATGCAATACAATTTTTTATCAACCTAATGCCATCCCAAGCAAACCATGGGAAATTTTTAGCATGGAATTTTTTGTAGGGTTGGAAGGAAAAAGCAAGGATTTGATAGTATATATGTCATAGTTAATAGATTTAGAAAAAATGGCCCATTTTGTGCCTTTCAAGACAGTTCATGATTCTTTCCACATAGCACATTTTTTCTTCAAGAAAGTGATGAGGATACATGAATTAACTTAGAGTATAGTCATAGATAGAGATACTAGATCCATGAGTCACTTTTGGAAGACAAATTCATGAGTCACTTTTGGAAGACATTGTGTCATACATTAAGAATTAATTTGTCTTTTGGGTTTGCATATGTTTGGACTAACCACTGGCCTTCCCCTTTGGGATTCATGACATGGCTTAACTTCCTCTTGTATTGTATAAGTTTATTAATTTTATTAGGCATTAAAAGATAGATCTTTTGGTGTAACGAAAACTCTAGCTTGTAACAAGTGGAATCAAATCTTTGTCATAGGTTCAAATCTCCTTTGGTAATATTGAGGGTGGAATTGTTGGAATAATTGCTAGAATTCCTCTTCAATATTTATGACATTTCTTAACCACCTCCTATGTTGTATAAGTCTAGTGATTGTATTAGGAATTAAAAGGTCAATCTTTTGATGAAACAACAAATCTAGCTTATAACACATATCACCCACATAAACATGGCCAAATAGAGGTGGTAAATAGAAGCCTTAGAAACCTATTGATGTGTCTTAAAAAGGAGTATGGATAGACTTAAGAAAAACTCCTAGGATAGGTATAATATGCCTATACTAATATTCTGAAAAAGACTACTGGCAAGAGTCCCTTTGAAATATTTTATGGCCTACACCTTAGAAGAATATTTGAGATTAGAGAACTAAAGGATGGAGCCAAGCATAATGGTTATGCTAAATAATTTTCAGACTCCATGCAAGAGGTGCATGTAATCATGAGGAGAACTCTACAAGAAAACATAACAAAGATCAAGTCGAAGGTAGATGAAAGAAAGAAACATGTTCAATTTTTGGTAGGTGATCTGGTCATGGTTAATTCAAAAAAGGATAGATTAAGGTATTACTACACAAGTTGTAGATCAAAATATTAGGACCATCCACCATTTTAATTAAATATAGAAATAATGCATACAAGGTTGACCTCCCTGAAGATATGGGTTTGTCTCCAATCTTCAATGTTGTAGATCTAATTCTTTACAAGGATCCTACACAAGATCCAAAACATAGTCTTATAGAGGTCATAAAGGAGGTAGTAGACTTAAGTTTATCTCCTACACCACCTATAAAGGTTGAAAAGATACTTGACTCAAGGGCCTACAAGAAGACTTGGAAGATAACTTACAATTAGAATCTAGTAAAATGGCATGGACAAGAAGATGTAGGGGCCATATCAATCAAGGAGATTGAATTCAAGAAGTTTGGAGTAGATGCCAAATTACTCAATCCAAGGATGGATTGAAGTCTTGTCATTTGGGGAGGATGGTGCAAGAGAACCTAGGCTTATTAGTCAAAATTGTAACAATTTTGGCTTGTACTAGCCTTATCTAAGACACTAACATTTTTTTTAAACCTTTTAAGGTCTTTCTTTTGTCTTCCTAGGTGGATTAGACTAAGATCAATCCAACCTAGGTATTTATTGTTTTAATAGTTGTAGTGCTAGATTAGGATTAAAGTGGGAAAAGTAAGTCTAAAAGCCTTTAAGGCTTTGGAAATGATAGAAGTATTCAAAACATAGTTCCTAGGAAATTTCTACATCATTCTAGGATGATTATAGATCCTTAGCATGAATTTAGCAAAAAGATGTAAAGTTGTCACAATGTTGCTTGACAACATTTTGTAAATTTTGAAAATTGCATGATAGCAAATTGCAAGATTAGATTCTTTTTGAGGCATCATTATGGATAGTTTCCATAATGGCCTAAAATCAAGGGTGGGGCATATTTAATCTTCTAGGGTCCTTTTTCCCAAGGTAGAGTGTGATGTAGTAAAATTTGGAAAGTGCAAAAGACCTCAAAATTTTGTTTTGGAGTGACAGTCATCTTGCATTGAGTGGAAATGTATCTTTATGGATCTTTTTGTGTGAGTTAGTGTTGGATTTGTTTAAATTAGCTATTCTTAAGATTTTATTTTTTAATACATAAGCTTATTTGAGTTTATTAGGGTAGGTTTAGAAATTGATTTGTAAATAGTCTAGTTGCTAGGGAAAAACTAGACAATTTTTTCTTTTATGGCTTCCCCATAGTTCTCCACCATGAAAATCATAATGGATTAGATTAATATGTTAGGTAATCTATTAGAGCTTAATTTTTTGAAACGAGGAGCTCTATATGGTAAGTTAATTATTTTTAACAACATTCCCTAAGCAATATGTGTGAGCCTAGCTAGGTGCATGACAATGGGAAATTGATGTGTATGTGTAGGGGAAAGAGAGAGGGCATGGAAAAAAGCATGACTTTAGACAAATCATAGTCCTATAGATACCTGGTAGTGACATTAAGCATTGACCAATCTAGTTAGGTAAATTTCATAGAAAATATCAATGATCAATACAATTTCAGCCCTTTATCCCTATTGACCCTATATTTTAGGAATCCACTATGTGGATGACCTAGGAACATAAGACCAAAAAAACCTTCAAGGTATTGAAAAGTGGTATCTTAATATAAATTTTTCTTTTGGATTTGTTTGATTGTTTTAGGAAAGAATTGGGAAAATCCCATTGACTAGGGCTAATTGCCTAATTAGGTGTATTAGGCCAAATCCATAAAAAATCTTGAACTCAATAGGAAAACCCTAGACACCCTATTCAAATGGAGTTACTTTGAATTCAATTGAATAGTTTAGTAATGGATACACCCCCTACAACACTAGTGAAGGTAAGTTGGTGAAGCTATCCTTGGAGACATCTAAGCAAAAGTGAAGGTTTGAAGCATCCTAATGATAATCATCACTCAAGGCAAAGCACAAAGAAATTCAATGATAGAGTTGATTTAGGAAACTACAGACCCAATTTTGTAAGACTTTTAAGTAACTCTAAGTGAGCTTTGGGTCTAGAAAAGAATAGGTCTAGTATAGCCTAGATAGTAATTGTGCAAGCCCACCTTGGAGAAACTCTATCATTGACCAAGCTAAGTTGGAAATCAAGGTAGCTATCATACACCAACCTAGTACAAGGACATTAATTGAAGGCCTAAAATGAAAATTTAAGGTATTTATCAAATTTGGACATTGGTTTTTCATTCACTAAGTTCTCAAAAGAGTTTACAAGAAGATTTTAAGGTGATTAAAGCCATTTTAGCTACTAGTGCAAAAAGAATCTTACCAATTTATTGATGAATTTGTGAAATAAAGGAAGTATTATTATTATTATTTAAGAAAAGTAGATGAACCTAATATAAATACATACATACATGCATGCATGCATACATACATACATACATATATATAAAGATTAAACCTAGTTCAAAGGCTCCACAGGGAAAGAACTAGGAAGAAAACCCCACTTCTCAGCCCCATTACAATAAAGATATATACAAATACAATATTGAGTACAAAGTTAAAGGATAGGTTAGACTTCCCCAAACTTCATACTAACTAAATGAACAGCATAACAATGGAAGTATTATTCTTAGTGCCAAGTTAAATATTTGGTGGAGATATTTCAAAAGGTTTTGTTTCAAACCCTAGTTTAGAATGGCATCTGGAAGTGAAATGGTAAAGGACAACAGTGAAAAAATTGTAAGAGATGATCAAAAACCTCCATCCAACTTCATAAATTCAATAAACCTCAAAAACAAGGTTGATCATATTAGATCTTTATCATCAATTCTTCCCAGAGTCTTGACTATTCATGATATAAGATCTTATTATCTATGCAAAGTAGGATAAATTAGATATTTTGGGATTATAAAAGCTTATGATAAGCTATGTGTTGATGGAATCTTGAAGGATGAATAGAAGACCATTTTTGAGAAAGGGCTTACACATGCCCTAGGATTTCCATGGATTTTCAAAGTTGAATGGATAAATATTGTGCTAAGTCATATCCATGATGTGAACATATAGTTAGAAGGTGGGCCAATCAAGCTAATGTTGGAAATAGAATAGGGAAAGTAAACTCTTAGAGGGGGAGGGGGTACTTTACCCACTAAAACATTCACCACACATCCATCTCATAATTTTTATGTAATTGAAATAACTATCTAAACATGTTGATCCATATGATGAAAGAAAAAAAATATTTCAACACATGACAAAGATATTTGGTTACCTAGAAACCCACCTAACAAGGTAAAACTAGGGTGGGGATGACATCCACAAATCTTCATTGCTAACAATGTTTGATCATAAACTATGATCTACCCTATTAATTGAATTACAAAGATTGTTAGATCTTACCTTGTTAAAGGATTTCAACACCCTATTAGAAGTGTGCGTGGTTAAAGGACTTCAACTCACAATGAAGTAACCACCCTATTAAAGGATTTACAAAAGCCTACTAGGAATACTTGATTAAGAGATTTTCCTGATTTACCTATTAGAATGTCTTAACCCTGATCCTTTAGTTTGAACCTCTTTTCTAGATAAAATATCACCTCTTTCCTGATGTGTATTTGATCATCTATAGTCAAATGTATCACTTCTATCCTCTTTTCTTTCCTCTATTCTCTCTAACTAATTCTACAATTCATATCTCAATCCACAACTCCTTAGCCACCATGTATGCTCTGTCTACACATGAAAAAATTCTTTCTTGACTCCTTATCATCTTTAGGGTTTGTCCTCCTTAAGAAGACCTAGGTGGCTTAGCATTAGTTAAGAACCAATTATTGTGATTTGCCCATTTTTTGCTTAGAACATCCCTCAATATAATTGGTTGCATGTACTACATAGGGATTCTCAATATAGATTCATTCTTATCATCTAGAATTGAAAAATAATCCTTAAGTTGGTCCAAATATAGTTTATATAGGAGTTTGTTCCATGACAAACAACTATGTCCAAAACTATTTACTCAACACTTAAAGCCTTTGATGCTTAGCATCCATTATATCTTCAATTCTCAACACTAGAGTGACTCAACACTAACTATTTGCTCGGCACATACTATTGCTTAGCAAATACTTCATATTTTTCTTAGGTTGTATTATCTAACAAATAATGCTTGACATACACTACTTTCTCAACATGCACTTTAGGAATATTACTAAGTGTGTAGTAACTCATATGTCAAAACCAATCTAAGATTAACAATCCACCCCTTTGACATGAGTGGAAAAAACACTTTTTCATGCATATATAACCTTTACTTGAGCATAACTTAGATAATATATAATATTTACTTGGCTCAAATACAAAATTTCAAAATATCAAAATTTTACAAAACTTATGACTTACCAATCATACCTCAAAACTTCATAAGTCCCCTTAAATTGATTGTTCTATGTTGTATCTAAATCTGATACTCCTACAAAGTAAACTCACTTGAATAGTTGGCTTACTCTTTTTCTACATATACTCTCCCTTTGGGTATTCTCTTTTTTCAATCACAATTCCCTATTCTTCGCTATCCACCTTTTTTCTCAATTCCCCATTTTTTGACACTTAAGTCATGGGTGGCATATGAATACTATTTTTGTCCAAAAATGTTTGATGGACCTCCACTATAATCTTAAGTGTTACATCCTAATTTTTGAAAGCTACCTATAGAGATTTGATTTGAACATCTATCTTGACATAAAGGTCTACTAGGCCTTCATGAGTAGAAAGATGAGCATCTTTCTTCATCAAAGTTTCTAGAAAGGCGAGTTCCTTGTGCAATGCCTCCATGTGTGGTTTCAACATAGCTTGAATATTTATCAAGGTTGCCCTAGTATTTCCATCTTGTGTTTTTAATGTAGCTAGCTGACCTTTAGTAGATAATAACCTTTGAAAGTGAGTTTGACTATTACCAGGAGACAACTTAAGAATATTAGTTGTTGTCTTTAAGTCCCCTTGCAGTCAATCAATAGTCCTATGTGCTTCATGTGTGAGTAAATTCACATCACAAAGCTTTGTGTATAGAGAAAATGTACTCTCTAACACCTTTTTCACATCTTCCATCTTGGTTTCTAAGTCAACCTATCTAAGTTCAATGTCACTAGAAATATTTTCATCAACCTTTGTTAAAAATTTATTCTTAGACCATTCTAAATTTTTTGAGTGAGGTCTGCATCACTAATATTGTCAACCATATTCAATAGTTACTCAAGAATAGGTTTATCCTCATTAGGTTTTGGGAGGCTAAATGCATCAAGAAATATATCTTTGATGTTATATAGAACTTGCCTTTGCTTGTGCTTCTTTTTGACTAACTCTTGATTATTTTTCCTTGCTAGAGCTTCTTGTAATATGCTCATCTTTTCTATGATGATTGTTTCTAGATCAAACATTGGAATTTCAGTCTCCTCATCTAAATTGACATCTTCATAAGATGTTCCTTCTCCAACCTTAAATGTATCAGGACTAGGCCTTAATAACTATAATGGTGTACCATCTACACTTGACCTTTGAAGATTTTGACTAGGAATAGTAGATGTAGAGCTTGGTAGGATAACCAATGTCTAAATTTTTATTTTCTCCTCTAGTTTCATAGTTAAACTTGACTCTTCAATCCTATCTTTATCCTTCTCTATGTTTTCTTCTTGTTCACCTTATATTTGCAAATTAGGTTTAGGTCTACCTTCCTAACCTATTTGGACATGTGTCCAATCCTTCTCAACTATCAATACTTCTTGAATTGAGGAATTTGGCACCAATGTGCTAACATTTGATGTCACTTTTTCCTTTCTTTGGTATACCACAATGGGCATTGAAACATGAGTGTTAGAGATGACACCGAGTTGTTCTTCTAGACTTCTTTTCCCTATAGATGTAAGGGATAAACTAGATGTATCAATGTTCTATTTTTCCCTTGTTGATACCTTGTCAACTTCATCTATATTGATCAATACAAGATTAGTGCAAAGTTTAGCAGCTAAATTTGAATCCTGTAGAATCCTCTTCAAATCATCCTCTATCAAAGGATTGATGTTCTACATAGTGTTATCACAAATATCCTTTATCTTGATAGTTTCTTGTTGACTTTCTTGTTCCACATGAGGGGGACTAGCACTTGGCATATGTAACTTAGGTACACTTTCATCTTGCTACTACACTTCTTCAACTATTTCCTCTACATCTGCTTCATTTTCTATGCTTCACTCATGACAATCTTTGATAGAACCATCCTTGGTAATATCAACTACCTCTTGGTCATATTTTTCCTCACCTACCTCCTTAGGTGGTTGCTCAATCACCTTTTCCATCTGCAAGCCATAGATAACTTTCCATTTTTGGGTGCTCTATTTGACAACATCATCAATATTATTCTATAAAATGTTGAAGGTTGTGTATTTTGGAGAAAATTTCCCCATTTATTTATTAATTTCCTTAGTCATATATGACTTGTCCAATTCTAGCATTACTCTAGCTACAATAGTCTCCCTTATATTCCTTTTAGTAGTTATACCATATTGCCACCTTTCCTCAACTCTATTATAAAGACTTTTGGGTAGAGAGTTGGAAAGCTCAATAGAAGTGGTCTTGAATGTGACCATCATCTCATATACTAATTCCTCAACCTTATTCATATCTACATTTCCTAGTTTTTCAAACTCAACATGTGTCAACCCTAACAAATCTACATTATTCTTAATATTGCCACACAAGTTGTCTAAATTAGAAGAGGGACTGTGGCTTACCACTTGAAATTGAATTATTTCATCTAAATTGGTTCTCTACTCATCTAATTCATCTAGAGCTATATGCTTCCTCCTCTTTGGTTGATCTTGTTCACTCCACTCTATAGTAGTAGTTGTTTTTTCTTTGGGTTTGTCAACTTCCTATGTTTTCTTTGTAGCAACCCTTGTCCTAGCCCTGTTGATAAGTACCACTTTCTTTTGTTGTGTTTTCTTCACAACCTTCTTTGGTTTATTTGTTTCTATCTCCTTGGTTTTTCTCTTCTTCTTCTCTGTAGGCTTAGTTTCTTTTCTAGAATCTTGTCCCTCAAAACCTTCATTATGTTCAACTTCCTCTTCTTCTTTGTCCACTCCTTGACCTTGTGTTATTATAAGAGGGGCTTTAGTAGGTTACTCATCTTCTTCTTCCTCTTCCCCCTTCATCAAATCATTCTTTAAGCTTCTTCACATTTTTCTTCTTCTTCCTCACAATACAAGTTGTCTTCAAATCTATTTTGATTCTAGACTTGGCTTCCTCATAATTGAAAAATGAGGTTACACTCTTATCTACTTCCTTTGCAAGTAAATTTGTGATGGTAGTTGATGCCTCATCCACATTGATTTCATAGGGAAATGGTCTATAGAAATAGCTGCTTATGTCTATGTAAAATCAATATCCACAAAAAAATAAACATCATCATGATATTCCTCCACTAGTAACATTCATATCCTCAATGTGTACTTCATAGACTTCTTGATGTCTTCAAAACAACTTGTCATGACTGACACAAAGTTGTCTCCAATTTTCTCTATGAACTCTCAAATTTGAACTGCAATTGACTTGTTGGTATTCCAAGAAACTTTACCAAATGAAGGAAATGTTTTATGCACATTAAAGAATATGAAAACAAGTAATGAACTAAATTTGCATTGTGCACTTTTTGTCTTTCTTATGGCTCCCAAGTTTTATGATAACTATTGGAGTTGTAACTCGCCAAGGTTGTAAGAGTGATCCTTCTTCATTATTGTTAGAAATAATAGTCCACCAAGATAACTTTTGGGGGCTGGGGGTGAATTACTTATCTGATAATTAAAACATTCTTCTTTAAACAAACTTAACCACAATGACCATAATAAAATGCACATAGACAATTACACTAGATATGTTGACTAGGGAAACCCTTGATCAAAGGGAAAACCTTGATGGGAATGATACCCACAAGATGTACAAATATAAATATTCCTTATTAGAGGATGGACCCTGTTAGGATTTTATTATAGTATTTAGTACATAAAGTCCCTATTAGGAGATTTTGACCCTGTTAGAAGTTGTAGTACAATGTATTCAAGATGAGCCCACTACCCAAACATACAATTTCAACTACAAGAAGAGCTCACTACTCAAGAAAGTAATTTAATATTATCTTCCTCTTTCCTTTGTCCTATTAACTAGACCAATCACTATTAGACCTTATAGACTAGGTCACAAACCTTAGATCCAAATACTAAACCTCAGATCACTCAATAAAACCTCGGCAATGAAGTTTCCTTCACTTCCACACTACTCTTGTCAACTTTTATTTTTATTCTTGCTACTTCTTAACATTAGTATGAAAAATATATCATCACATGCCATGATAAAGAAAATGTCCTTCCTTTATACCAAGTCCTTAAAACAATTCCCTAAGCAGTTGTTAGACCTTCTCAATTAATTACTATAAGCCCACATTAAGAACATGTTACACATTGTGATAACATTAATCTTTCACCTTCCAACTTGAATAACTTTATGTACATGAAATATTATGACAAAAAAACTTAGCCACACCATCACCAAAATTTCTTCTTGATGTCCTTAACCTTGATCCTTAGAATATCAATTCTGCTAAGAGATATAACAAGTTTACTAGAACATGCCTTTGTAAACTCTATCTCAAAACAAATATCACGAAAACCTACATAACTTCTTCTAGACTTATCATTTATTCTTCTAACATTAAGTAAATATGCTAGGTACTCAAAAGTATCTCTCATAACCTTGGGTGGTGAGAATACTCAACTAGTCATCTGTACCAAATTGATCTTTGTGCTATTCTTCTATCAAATACCACAAAAAAATGCCATATTGACATCAATGACAAACTTAGTCATGAATGTACAATATCATCATAGTAACATATCTAATACTCCTCCATAGGAATATCATTAGTGTTGGCTCTTGATTTAAAAATTTTGAAAATGACCAAGAAACCAAACAAGTACATCCAAGGCTAGCAAATTCCTTTGACAAGTACACTTGACTGCAATTTTGGGCCAACTGTAAGGCTCTACAAGACCTAGGTGGGTGGATCTTGAGGTTCTGAGATATGGTACTAGTGCAATTAAACATAAATCTAAACCTATTTACTGTAGATTAAAAATGCCTTTTATCTTCTGACACTTATGCAATGACATAGGAATGAAATAGCTACAGATCATAACCTATGAAACCATAAGCTAAGTGAGGGTTAATTACTTTTAGTCCACTACAAGACATGAAAAACTAAATTTATTTTGATTAAAATGATCTATGCAAATGACATTCATATCAACTTGCATCTGATTTAGTGATTAGTGCCTTATCCATTGAAACATAGAATAGGATGACCTAACTTGCTTGCATTACAATCAAGTTTAACAACTGAAATTCCCTAATCCCATTCTTATGAAATATCCCCTTCACATACCCAAAAAACCTATAAGAACATTGAAGCATTTACTTGACTCCTTAAATCAAAAGCAACAACAGATCTGATATACAACTCATCCAAGCTACCTTAAATCAAATGAACATTATCCATTTAATCTCAAAGTTAATAACACGCAAAGAATCATGAGACAGAACAAGAAAACCCTGATAATTTATTTTAAATCCCCTTTTGTATTTATCCTTGGAAATACCAAATACATAAATTGGTAACACTAAATGAAACTATAGATACTTCACTTCACATAATCTAGCATCAATTTCCAATATCTCAAAAAAAACAATACATGACATGAACTGAAAATCTACACATAAAAGGGTGTGTTGTCTTCACTACTAGAGCTCAGCTCAATAGTTAGGAAGTAAAACCATCAACAACCATGCTTTCATAGTAGAAAATTGGAACCTTGCTAGTATTACCCAGAGAAAACTATCAACCCTTACAATAGATGAGAGAAAGAAAGATATAGGAGAAATGTTCATTCCCAGATATGATCTAAACATGACATATGTCCACTTGAAAAACCTTCTCAATAGGTTAAAAATATATCTCTAATCTCTCCCCTCAACTGGTGAATCCCATCTTCATCATTTGGCCTCCCAAATGTCTCATATATCTGATTGAACAAGTAATTGATTTCATGCTTGATCTTTACTCAAGGTAAAAGTGAAAATTAGTTTAAAATAATGACTTCTAAAAGCTAAGAAAACCCTTTAGAATTGATTTTCTTCACATTCAGAATTCAACAAGCCTTCATATCTACCTTTTATCTAATTCTAATGCTTCATGATGAATTTTGCTCATTCCACTGAGAATGCCCCAAAAAACACAAAACTACTTATAAACTGAACCAATGAATTGTTGTACAAAATTTGACCCCAAATCTAGAAAATTCATCTTCTCCTAGTTCCAAAGATATATTATAAGGCCTATTTTGGACAAAAAATGCCCTCTTGGTAGAAGTTTGAAAAATAAAATCCTAAATTGAATCAGAGCTTTAAAAATCAAATTAAAAAAATTATATAGTTAGAACTATATAAAAACTTTTAAATTTATTCATATTCTTCATTTGAAATTATGAGGTGTGGAAATCTTTGAATCTCATTTTATTTTCAATTCTCCTTATCCCTCAAATTTGAAGATGCCATATGTCAAAATTCAATTGGCCATGACATTTGAAATATTAATTAATTAATCAATATATATTCCATTTCCCGGTACCACCATGGCCATTTGAAAATTTCTTTTTGCTCTCTCGCACAATGATGATATTAATATCCAATAAATCTTGTAGCCCTAGGACCCCTTGACATCTTCATTTATGCTCATACGCTGAATGTTTCCTTTTACACCCTCTCAGTGAACGTAAGCCTGTGACTCTTGAAAAATTGCTTTATGCTCTTACAAGCACTTGTATCACTAGAGGTGTTAAAATTTTTGTTTACATCCATATGGGACGTTTGCTTTTCTTGTAGCATTAGAAAGCCTTAATTTATCAACTTCTACTCATACATGAGTCTCTTTGAACATAATTGTGGATCATCATCTTTATCCTCCTTACGCTCATAAGTGAGCGTACTTCTCCAGTCAAACTTTGACATCCAAGCATGTGGGTCCCTCCACATAAGGCTATAGCTTTTAAAATCTATGTCTTTTAAGACACTCACAGTCTGAGTGGGATACATTTTAAAAACATGAGGACTCGACCACATAAGAAATGTGGGATAAAATTCTTTTATAATCATTCTTGCGCTATGGCTTCCTATGGATTTATTTTTTTTGCGTGCTTTCCTACTTTGGCGTGAGGCTGCTCCCTCATTTTTAGTTTGTGTAGGGTCTTCTCCTATATTTAATGTGGACCTTGGCAAAGATATGTGTAGGTCTACTATTTCTTTGAAATGTTACCTCCCAAACTTATGGGTGAATGGCCCCTTTTTAAGATTGTCTTTTTCCTAGGCACATACTCTCCCTCGATTGCGTTGACTCTACTTGTAAATGGCTTTACCTAGCATGGGATGGTGGTTTGGTCTTGATGCAGAGATTGCAATGCATGGATTCTTATCTCCCACTAGCTACTATCTATAGACACCTTAATCCTTTAGAAAATAAAGTATTCTTATTTTCTGAAAAAAATTTAATGACATCATCATTTATTAATTAATTATTTATTTAATTAATTTATTTATTTTATGCCATTAAATCCCTTTATCTTAATTAAAAATATTTAATTAAGGAATCCCTCCCAAAAATGTTTAAATCTTATTTAAACATTATTTCCTTATTTAATAATTATTTAATTAATAAATTGACCAAAAAACCCAAAATAAATTTAAAAAATTATTTTTTGCCCAAAACTTGGCCAATTTCCTTAAGACCACTAACCTCTTCCAAAATCTTCTAATCCTTCTTTAATTTTGATTAAAGGCTAATCACATCATTTCCTATCCCTAATCCCAACTCAAAATATTTAATTAAGATTAAATATTAATCCTCATGTTTATTAAAAAAGTTTTAATAAATATCTCCTCAACCCAAACCCTTGAAATAAATAAAACTTTATTTATTTCCTAAAAATCTAATTTATCCTCATCCTAAGAAGTTCTAGACTCTTCTAGAAAGTCTTCATCCTCATCTTAGGAAGTTCTAGACTATTCTAGAAAGTCTTTATCCTCATCCAAAGTCTAGACTCTTCTGGAAGATGTCTTTAAACCTAATCTTAATCCCCTCCTAACCTTGTCACATTCCCTAAACATGGGTTAAGACTTACTGACCCAAGCCAAAGTTAACAAATATCTTCTCCTTCACCCACCCTCATTAAATGCCATCCACTTGCCTATCCCTAAGCTAATCCTAAACCATCCTAATCCATCCTCTAATCATTTGCACAATCCTAAGCAGGCTTAAAACCTTCCTAATCAAGCCCAAGTTGAAATTCCTCTCATCTCCCTCAAAATATCCCAACCATAAAACTTTATGAAGCCCACTAGGCCATAAATGACTCTTCCAAGCCCTTTCATTGCTCTTACAAGCCATTATGAGGGTATTTATGAAGATTTTATCCCTTGAGCCTCCTTTGTTGACTCATCCTTCCCCTTTCCTCCATCCTCTCACCTTGTGACATGTGTCACTCCCTGATTGGTTGTAAGGAAGCACAATCCATGTGCTCTCTTCTCATGCAATCTGAGCCCTTCATGAGCTTTTCCCCATCCTTGCATCTTAGCCCTTAATCCCTCAAGCCTCTTGCCTATAAATTGGATCCTTCTCCTTTGCAAAAGAACACAATCCATGAAGTAAAGTCATAATGCCATTTTAAGAAGTCATTTTACATCAAAACCATACACTCACACCCAAATTCCAACTCCATTTGAACCCCTTCTTGAAGCATAAGCTTGAGCATACATCCTATCTATTTAGACAAAGCCACTCAACAAGAGAGCTTCTCATTGAGAGAGCCCATTAATGGCTCATATTCTCAATTGAGTGCTCATCTTAGTCTATCTTGAAGTTTATGAATTTTGTTTAGTTTGTAGAAGCTTTATTTAAATTTGGTTTCTATTAGCATACTACCATTGCTCATATACACTATCATTGTGTGGAGTTTGTCCTGTATGATGCATGAATGACCCTTCAATGCATTTGGCATGATCTGCCCTTTACATTGCTTCCTTAGTTTGGCATCTTCTTCTTTAAAAGGCATGAGCTCTGTCTAAATGTGGGCTCTGCCTTTTATATGTTGTGCATGGTTCTTTTTATGGCAATTTCCTTTGAATGGAGCCTCCTTTGTGTTTATACATGGCGTGGAACTAGCTCTTTTCACTGACTACAGCATTTGTTTCTTGTTGTCACGGGCATTCTTTTTTTTGCTTCAATGCCATGGGAGCTCCTTTGCATCATGGCTTTTTCCACGCCAAGACATGTGTGCTCTATTCTTTTATGCTTGTTGCATGCCTTCTTATCAATCGGCTTCATTTTTTTTGTTTTGCTTCATTGTGCATGGTTTATCTCATCCTTTTAACTGGTGCTCATTCCTTTCTTAGCATGCGTGGACAATCCTCTTCTACATGCGCTGCCACTATTTAGCATGGGTAGAATTGTTTTTAACTAGCATCTTATTTCTTGAATCTTAGCTGCTCCCCTACTACCCTGCTCATGTGGGATCTCTTTTATGTGAGCTTATTCACAAGTTCATGGTCTAGATTCCATTTTGTGTGAAATATTTGCTCCAAGTGCTGGTGTCTTCTCTAATTTGCATGGATTCTTGAAGACTTGTAAAAGTGAATGTGTGATCCTACACTATTCCTTTTAGAGATTGAACTGACCATGAATTTTGTGCTATATTATTTGCAGAATTTCTTTTCACAAACTTTTTAAAGGTGATTTCTCATTTTGATTATCCGGATTGCAAATTATTCATATTCCATAACATCAGCTCAATAGCATTTTCACTATCTAGTGCCCTTGTAATCCCAAGTTGGAGATTGAAATCACTCATATCTGACATTCTACTTATCATTTCACCTTTGATCACACTCTTTAATGCTCCTTAAAATAGTGTAAGAAACTCTTGAAGGCATCAACTTGGCAACACCATATCCTTGATCTGACTGCTACTATTTCTTTGATGAAAGCTTTTGCATCCATTTACCTTGAAAATCCTGAACATGAGTTGGATTAGCTACTCTCTTATAACATTTTCATCTAGTAGGGTATACTTTTCAATATGAGGTGCTCTCTCTCTATTTATTCGCCAAGTCCTTATGCCATTTAGCCTCGAGGTTAGTGAGTTACCCTCAACCCAGGTTATGAAGCATAAGTCTTTCTTCATTTCCAATGATTTCACATACCACTTGCAAGTTGAAAAGCCATGTTAATGCCCACAACTTCAAAACCTCTTTTAAGATTGAGGATAATCTCTTATGATCTACTGGCCACATTATTCTCTATAACCAACATATTGGAACTATCGCTACAACTTCTAGGATGGACCTAACTATTCCTCCTAAAGGCATCAATTATAGAACTATAAGTGATGACAAGCATTATAACCTTCTCAAGATAAACTTTAAAACCTCAATGTCTTATCATTCTACAACATTCAATCAAAATTAACTAGGCCCCAAAGTGGGTCTAGCTAAAAAGAAATTCATTTTCGGACAACTAAACTGTAGAACTGATCCATTAACCATTTCATACTAATTAAAAATAGATTTGATCACCAAACCATTGATTAAAGATCATTTTATCCTTAATATGCAACCTATCATTTTTGTGCCATGAGATCCTTTGATTGGCCTTAAAAACTAATCAGAACAGATAAAAGGACTCTGAAATTTGACCCACTAATTTTTTGTTCCCCATACTTTTACCATGTCAGATTTCATCTCATGATGAATTTGGGGTCAAAATATATTGACTATCAAAGTTGACTTCTTAGAACTACCTGCACATAAACATGTTAAAAAATAGTAAATCGCATTTGGATTTGGCTTCAAAAATTGGGTAAGCTGATACTTGGGGGCACAAAAACTGGGGTATTAGTTCACTGTCATGAAGAGAGTATAAATCTATGATTTGGGCTTGTGATGAATAATGGGATGCAAATGACAAGCAGTCAAAGTAGGCTACCTAGAATTAGCAGCCTAGAAACACTGACGGAAAACATTTTTTGTGAATGGAATTGACTTAGAAAAATATGCAAATGGATTTTTCATGACCTAAAACTTGGCACACTTAAAGTATTTATTGAGTACAACATAGTGGTACAATCCATTTATTCTCACCTATCATGGATTAGGAGTTATAATGTCATGAATAGGAGTACTGACAAATTTGCATGTGCTGACACTAGTAAAAACTAGAAATTGCATTTGGAATCATGTTCAAAAACTAATCAAATGGATTCATCATAAGTTGAAACTTGAAACATAACAAGTTTTTTACCTCTACAATACAACGTAAAAGGAAATTTCACACTTTGATCAACTAGGTCAAAATTATAACATGTCAAATAGGCTTCCCAGAATTCTAAACATTTCATATCAGCATGACATTAGTAAACTACCAACTTTGAGGGATTCAAAACCTAGGCAAACAGACTCAAAATGACTCAAAAATTGAAACATAGGTTCTCTGGTATGGACACTAGACACTCCCAAAGCAAAAAATCACAAAACATTTCTAGGTGCAAGATATTCAAAGGCAAACTAGGCTTCCTGTCATTGTTTGACACTTAGGTAAAAATGCAGATTTGATTATTACTCAAAATGGGACTTCACAAAATGATTCAGAATGTCAATTTAACTTCATGAAATAGGAAGACATGCTGAATGGAAGGTGTTAGAAACATTAAATATGTCATAAGCTTCTCAAGTACAACCAAGTACATAGGCATCAAAAAGCATTTAAAGGGCTTGAAGTGATTCAAAATTTGAAAAAGATGCTCAAAATGGGAACACAATTTTGAGCACCAACAATCAGCATACATACTTGTAACCAATCTTCTCACAATCTCCCCCTTTGGAATTGATGGCAACATAGATGAAACATCTAGTTCCAACAATACCAACAAAAGACTATTCATCTTACTTTTCAAATCCTTTTCATCAATAATTCTCCCCCATTGATATACCTCAATATACTTTCTATCAAACTTTCATTTCATTTTATTCTTATTTTGAACATATTGTACTCATGTCAAGCATTTTCCTTAACATAATGTTTTTCATGCAATATTCTCCCCCATTGACATCAATGTCAAAGGTTTCAACAACCAACCTTACTACATCAAACTTTGAACAACTGATTCTTACTAGCTCAAGTGTCAAAAGACACTGTTCAAAACAACATTCATCATTAGTCCTAGATGACTCTTTCCATTATAGATACTCTCCAATATAGGAAGCATCAACATTTAGTCTAGAGAAACAATGGTTCTTTGTTACCATTGACTGATGCACTCTTGCATCTTCTACTATGATGTAGGAAGGGGCATCCCCTAACATACCTTGCAAATACTTAAAAGTCTGTCTAGGAAGAGGCCTAGTGAATATATCTATAATATGCTCTTTAGTGCTTACATACTCCATTCTTATTTCCTTTTTTGTAACTTTTTCTCTGAACATATGATACCTAATAGAAATGTGCTTTGTCTTTGAATACAACACTAGATTCTTAGACATGTTTACCATGCTTGTGTTGTCACAACATATGAAAAAAGATTCTCTAATTTCTATCCTTATATCCTTTAGTATCTGCTTCATCTAAATGACTTGATTGTAATTATTTGTTTCTACAACATACTTTGCTTCTATTGTACTATGTGATGTACAACCCTACTTCTTTCTTAACCAAGAAGCTAGTCTTCCTATAAGAAAGAAGGCTTCTTCACTAGTGCTCTTTCTATCATCCATACTACCTACCTAATCTACATTAGTATAAGCACTTGAGTAAAATCATTAGATCTATCATACCACAATCTAAAATCTTATGTTCCTTTCAAGTATCTAAATATCTTTTTGACTACTACATAATGTGCTTCTTTAGGATCATCTTGGAATCTTGCAACAATTTCAACTGCATTTTCTATATCTAGCCTTGTGTGAGTCAAATATTGTAATTCTTCAATCATAAATTTGTACTTCTTCTTCTCATAGTAGCTATCTCATCCTTTGTAGATAACTTGTGTCTAGTTACCATAGGCGTTCCAATCAATTTGCATGATTCCAAACTAAACCTTTTTAGTAAATCCTTCTAGTACTTAGTCTAAGAAATAAAGATTTCTTCTTTATTCTATATAATCTACAATCTTAGGAAATATTTCATCTCTCCTATCATACTCATCTCAAATTCTTTTTCATGTCTTCAGAAAACTTTTTTATATCCTCATTATTATCTCCAAATATGATATCACCAACAAATATTTCCATAATCATTAAACCATCATCAATTTCTTTCCAATATAGATTATTGTCTTCCATAGTGTTACTATATCCAAGCACTATAAAAAATTTGTCCAACCTTACATACCAGGTTCTAGGTGCTTATTTTAATCCTTACAATACTTTCCTTAGTCTGTATACTATGTCCTTTCCATCTATCAAAGGACATCCTTTAGACTTCTCAATTTATATCTCTTCTTCAAGTTCTCCATTTAGAAATGCTAACTTGACATCCATCTGATATACCTTGAACTTGTTCTATGTTGCATAGGCTAAGAATAATCTTACTACTTCTATTTAGGACACTAGAGCACAATTTTCCTCATAATCTATTCCTTGTTGCTATGAATAACCTTCACATACTAATCTTGTTTTGTTTATTATATATTTTCCTTGTTCATTAATCTTTTTGAATACTGATTTAGTTCCTTGTACATTTGTGTCTACTAGTATGGAGACCAATTCCCATGTCTCATTCTTAACTATTTGATCCAATTCTTCTTTCATGGCTTGTTTCCAATAATCATCTGTACATGCTTCATCTACATTCTTAGGCTCAAATTGAGATATCAAGCATAATTATTCATTTATTCTACTTCTTTTCATCACACCTTTGTCTTTGCTTCCGATGATATGCTTGGATGGGTGATTCTTTATCATATTATTTCCTGAAATAGGAGTTGCTATCTTAACTCTTGGCTCTACTAAAGGTTCCAAGATTTGTTCCTACCTTGGCTCCCCTTCATTCTAAACATCATTGCTAGTCTCAAAAAACACTTCATCATTCCTTGGCTTAGTAACAACATCATCATTTGAATTGTAATAAAATATTCTCATCTATATCTTGAAATTCTCATCAATTCTCACATTTGCATTTTCCATAATAGTGTTAGTTCTCTATTTATAATATCTATAAGCCTTGCTTTCTAATGAATAAACAAGAAATATACGTTCATCACTTCTAGCATCAAACTTACCATTACCATCATCTCTTTTGATATAACACTTTCAAAAAATTTAAAATACTTAACTGTAGGTGTGTGACCAAACCATATTTCATAAGGGGTCTTGTTTGTGTCTTTCTTGACTTGCACTCCATTCATAATGTAGACTATTGTATTCATAGATTCTCTCCCAAATCTCTTGGATACATCATTCCCTACTAATATATCTCTTACAATTTCTATAACTAACTTGTTCCTTCTCTCTAGAATGTCACTCTATTCAGGGGTTCTCATAATTGATATCTATCTTTTGATTCCATTTTCTACACAAAACATGTTAAACTCTTTTGAAGTTAATTTCCCTCTTCTATCTAATCTTAAACATTTAATCTTTATACCAGATTCATTTTCCACCCTATTCTTGAATATCTTAAACTTATCAAATGCCTCAAATTTCTCTTTAAGAAATGCAACCCACATCATTCTAGAAAAATCATAAACTAGAATCATCAAATACCTTTCACCATATAATCCTTTAGTCTTTGTAGGACCACTAAGATCTATGTGTACAATCTCCATCTTTTTTTGTAGTGGTAAACTTCTTGCTAGGAAAAGAAGTTCTCTTAGGCTTAGCCAAAATACACTCCTTGCAAATTGTGTTAGTAGGTTTTACAATCTTTGGTGAATCTCTAACTACAAAACTTCTACTAATCCTCACAATACTGTCAAAGTTTATATGAAAAAATATCTTATGTCATAACCAACTATCATCCACTTTTGCATCCAAACATGTCATTTTAGTAGGATTCAACTGAAATATATTAACTCTAGAGCTAGTTCCTATTCCAATTATCATTCCATCTTTATCTTTGATCATGCATGTCATTTATGTGAATTGCAACTAATAAACTTTGTCTACTAGTTGTCCAACACTCCAAAGATTGAGATTTAAACCATCAAAAAAGTATACATCCTCAGTGTTAGTTTTACCATCAGGATTTATAGATCCAATACCTACAACTTGGCATGCTACATTGTTTCCAACTCTGATAATTCCTCCATCCTGACGTTTGAGGTCAACAAATTTGTTCATATAACCAATCACATGATGTGAAAAACCACTGTCAATTATCCAATTAGATTTCTTCTCAATTGGTGACACTAAAGTTACCTTCTCTGGACTTTCTTCTTTAATTACCACAAGTTTTATTTCATCATCACTAGCACTCAATGCTTGTTCATCAAAATTATTATCTTCATTTGCATAGAAACACTCTGTATCTTTTCTAGGTTATTGATTCCACTTATACTTTTTCTCTGTTTTAGGAAACTTAGATGCATAATGACCATATTAATTCTCTTCTTACTAGAAGGGCTACTCTGCCTTCAATCTTTCTATACTCCTCAAATCTACTACTACTAGAAAAATCTCCTCTAGCACTTGTGCTTCTTGAAAAATTAGCTCAAATATTCAAGGCAATAAAAGCTATCTCTGTTCTAGTCAACTCTTTAGACTATCTAAGTTCATTCACAACTACTTCAAGTCTTCTAAGCAATGTCTCCTTTGTGAAATCTTTGGTATAATACATCTGTTGGAAATATAGATGGATTAATTGAGAGGGGGGGTGAATAAGTTACCACAAAAACAAATCCATAGATCCCTTAGATGTCTTAAAAATAAGTTATTACTGTCACTCGGTAGCCACACAGAAAAATGTCATAACTTAGTAGACGTAGTATGTGTTAACTTATTACTGATCTTTAAGCATTCATAGATATTTAATATGCATGCATAAAAGAAATAACATAAACACAAGAGACACTCGATTTCATGTGGAAACCCAATATGGGAAAAGCCACCAAGTAACTAGCTACTAATTTTCACTCTTCTAAAGTGAGCCTTGTTAGGAGCCAACCTTGTTAAAGGTTACAAAACACACTATTAGGTGTGATCTTGTTAGAGGATTTAATCACCTTGTTAGGAGTGGCTTTCTAGAGGACTTTAGAACAATTCAATAGAACTATCACCTTGTTAGAGGATTTACAAAATGGTTGTTAGAGAAACTCTATTAAGAGATTTAGGAATCACTGCTACAATGGTGAGAAAGTAACAATGAAGTGACCTGAATGAGATGCAACTGAACTTTTTTGATACAGATCTCTATTCTGCTTTACTAGATCCTCTCTAATCGAATACACCTTTGCTACTCCTCAAGGATATTTGATCCTTCTTCAAAATTCGCTCACACTTTCCTCTTCACACAATCAACTCACTTACATGCTCGCTTATTACAATTTATAATTCACAACTTGACCTTCTATTTATACCTTAAAAATTTTCAAGTCAGCTCATTTATAAGTTACAATTACCAATAATCATTACATCAATTAGCTACAAAATTTACATGAAACAATTAAACTTTATTTCCCAAAACAATAAAATCCTTCATTGGCTGACCTTGTTTAGTAAACATTGCTTTAGAAATGATTTCTAGTGTTAACCAACTAAAGCTCATTAAACACTGTGAACTTTGCAAAATCCTTTGGAGACCAAGTGAACTCGGTAAACACTAAATTTCCTTTGCTAACCTTGTGAGCTTGGTAGAAACTAACCTTTGTCACAAAAACCTTCGATGCCTAGGTGAGCTCAGTAGAAATTGTAATATGCTTTGCCGACCAACTGAGCTCGGTAGACTCTATATTTTGCTTTGCTAACCAACTAATCTTGGTAGACTCTATTTGATAAGTGATATGACATTTGAGTAACATCAAAGACAACACACAATTGAACAGTTGTATCCAACAATCTCCCTCTTTGGCATTGATGGCAACACAACATGTCATAGCGCAATGAAATTTGAGAACAAGCCTTTTCTTGACAGAACATTTCTCCCTCTTAGATTTTATGCCACAACCTTCTCTAATATAGTAATCTCCCTCTATGAAAGAATTACATAGATTCTTTTCAAACAACAAACTTTCCACAATCAAATTCAAATTTTAGAAATATATGACAGTATACTCTCCCTCTTTGATGACACATGCCAAAGACAACACAAGCCAAACGAGTAATAATGCACCTTGAATATTGATTTGTATGCAATGTTTCCATCACTATGCTCCATCAACTGATAGATCTTCAACTTGGTACATGTTGATGAATCACTAAAACTTCATTTTAGTGAGCTTCAGATGGGGGAATGACCCCTAACTTACCTCTTAGATACAAGAATGCATCCTTAGATAATTTTTTTGTGAATAAGTTAGCAATTTTTTCTTTTGTATACACATATTCCAATTTGATCTCCTTATCCTACACCAATTCTCTAACAAAGTGATACTTTATTGCAATGTGCTTGGTTTTGGAATGCATTACTAGATTCTTTGATATGTTAATTGCACTTGTATTGTAACAAAACATAACAACTAGTTCTTTGATCTCAACCTTCATGTCTTCCAATAACTACTTAAACCAAACAATATTAGAACAATTTACTACTACTGCAATATACTCTACTTTTTCGATGGATTGGGATGTACAATTTTTCTTTTTACATGTCCAAGAAACTAATCTCTTTCCAAGAAAGAATGCTCCTCTACTTGTACTCTTTCTATCATCAATGTTTCCTACCCAATTTGCATCAGTAAACACTTTCAAGTCCAGATTACCTCCAAATTTGTACCACAATCCATAATCTTCAATGCCTTTCAAGTATCTCATGATCCTTTTGATTGCCATCATGTGATTTTCTCTTGGTTTTGTTGAAAATCTTGCTACAATACCAACTATAAGAGCAATATCAGGCCTTGTATGAACTACATACTGCAACTTTCCAATCATTGATCTATATAAGGTCTAATCTACCTCTTTTGATTCATCATCCTTGGTAAGCTTTAGTCCAGTACATATGGGAGTCCCAACTAGTTTACAATCTTCCATACCAAACTTTTTAAGTATCTCCTTGATGCATTTAGATTGAGTGTTGTAGATACCATTCTTTTTCTACTGAATTTGAAGACCAACAAAGAAGTTAATCTCACCAAAAATCGACATCTCAAATTCCTTGTTCATTTTCTCTAAAAATTCTTTGCATAGATAATTATTTCCTATAAACAAAGTATCATCCACAAATATTTCTGCCAAAAAAATCTTGTTATATGGACCTTCATTAATATACAAGCTACTATTGTCATTAGTTCTCTAAAAACAAATCTAAATAACATAATTATGCAATCTTTCATACCATGCTCTAAGGGCTTGTTTTAGACCATACAATACTTTGTGTAATTTTTAGACAATGTCCTTCTTATCTAGATCAACAAAACTTTCAGGTTGCTCAGTGTAGACTTCTTCATCTAAAATACCATTGAGAAATGTAGATTTGACATTCATATGATATACCTTAAATCCTTTGTATGCAACATATGCAAGTAGGCTACTGACACCTTCCAGTCTTGCAATAAGAGAAAAAATCTCTCCATAGTCTATTCCTTCTTCTTGAGAGTAGCCTTTACATACCAATCTAGCTTTGTTTCTTGATACCTTACTATCCCCATTCAACTTATTTCTAAATACCCACTTTGTTCCAATCACATTTTTATCTTTAGGCCTAGGTACAAGAATCCACATTTTGTTTTTCTCTATTTTCTTTATCTCTTCATTCATAGCCTCAATCCAACTTTTATTTTCTAATGCATCTTTGACGTTTCTAGGTTCAAAATCAGCAAGTAAACAAGTACCTTTTAGCTTACATCTTGTCATAGTGCCTTCAAATTTGTTTCCAATAATCTAATCTAGTGCATGATGTCTCCTGATATACTTGGCCAATACAAGTTCCTTGCCTTTTGATTGAGTTCCACTATCTTCATTTTGAGTTTCAACTTCTAGCTCTGGTTGATTTGATTTTTGCTCAGGTCCTTTAGACTTGGTAGGAATTGGCTTGGTAGCATCTAAATGTGACTCAAGTTCCTACAACTTGGTGACTAAAGACTTAGGAGTGGAAGTTTCCCAATTTATAGATGTATCTAGCACTATATCAAGTTCAATGAAAACAAATCTCTTGTAATCTTCTGGTTCCTTTTTGCTTTCTTCTTTAGTCCTTTATGCAATCTCATCAACTTTCACATGTTCACTTTCTATTACTTTGTGAGTGGACAAATTCATACATCTATATGCCTTACTCTTGTAAAAATATCCCAAAAATATGTCTTCATCACCCTTCAAATCAAATTTTTCTTTTCTAGATTCTTTCAAAACATAACATTTTCTTCCAAATACTTTTAGGTAACTTGTATTGGGTTTATAGCCATACCATAACTCATAGGGGGTTTTGAATGAGTCCTTCTTCAACTGCACTTAGTTCAAGGTATGAACTATAGTGTTGATAGCTTCCTTCTAGTATTTGATAGCAATGTTCTTTTCAATCATTATAGTTCTTGAATAGTCCATGATAGATTTGTTCCTCCTTTTAGCTATTCCATTTTGCTTTGGAGTTTCAGGGGCTGATACCTATCTTTTCATTCCTCTTTTAATGCAAAAGTTATTGAATTCATGGGAGATGAATTTACCACCTTTGTTTGACCTCAAGCATTTTAGTCTTTTCCCTATTTCCTTTTCTACTCTGGCCAAATACCATTTGAACTTCACAAATGTTTCTGATTTCTCTCTCAGATGCATGATAGTCATCATTCTATTGTAGTCATCAACAAAAAGAATGAAGAACTCTCTCAATTCCAATAGGTCTACACAAATTAGTATGCACAATTTTCAAAATTTCTTCAGACTAATAGTTCTTACTTTTAAAGCTAGTCTTCCCATCTTACCAATCTAACAATTCTTGCATGGACTAACATTAGGTTTCTTTATACTAGGAATGCCTCTTACTTTCTTCAATTTTTTTATTTTCAACAAGTTATCAAAATTTACATTACATTACCTTCTGTGCCATAACCAACTTTCTTCAACTTGAGCAATAAAACATGAACATTCACCAAGTTCAAGATAGAACAAGTTACCTTTTATCTATATGCTTGATCCAATCAGTTTTCCTTTTTCATCTAGCAATCTTTCCTTTCCATGCATGAATTCCACCTTGAATCCAATATTTATGAACTATGCCACACTCAATAGATTGCATTTTAGTCCTTCAACCCAATAGGCATTATCACATACAAGCTCTTTGGTTAGTGAGATTCTTGCTCTTCCTTTTATGCAACAAGGTTCATTATTACCAAACCTCACACTACCACCATCATAGTCTTCAAAATATTCAAACTTTGTTTTTTTACTAGTCATATGATGAGAACAACCACTGTCTATGATCCATGTATCATTTTTTCTCACATGAGATATAAGTGCCATCTTATCTTCCTCATCATTATTAGATTCATCTTTCATAACAATGTAAACAATTTCATCTTCACTATTGTCAGAATCCTTAGAATCTTTAGCCATGAAATATGTTCTCTTACCTTTGTCCTTGAAAGATTCGAAGTGTTTCTTGCCATTTCACTTGTGACCTTTCTTCTCATCCTTGTTTTGCTTGTTTGGACATCTAGCAGCAATATGACCAATTTTCTCACATGAAAAATATTTCCTTGCTAGTCGAGCTTCAACCACCTCAAGATCACTGTTAGAACTCTGTATTGATTCTTCTTTACTTTTTGACTAAAAATCCTTTATCTTCTTGCCCTTTTCTTTGAGTGAAAGCTTGGCTTCAAATGCTAATTCAATATTCTTAGAAGCTAGAACATATTTGTCATAGTTATCTAGCTCAAATACAATCAATCTTCCTACTATGGCCTCTAAATTTATGTTATGATTTTCTTTACATCTTCTTTCTTGAATTGTAGAAACTCTAATTGCATAAATGGGATGCAATGTTCTAAGAACTTTACTTACAACTATTTCCTCCTTGATATCTCCTCTAGAAGCCTTGATTGCATTGATGCTTTCTTTTACTCTTTCAACATACTTGGCAATGTTTTCATCCTCTCTCATTCTCATCTGATCAAATTGTCCTCTTAGACTTTCTTCTTTGGCTCTTCTCACATTATCATCACATCCATAGATTTCCTTCATCTTGTTTCACATTTCAAAGGTAGTTTTCCAGTCCTTGATATCATCAAATTCTTCATAGCATAGGGCAGATGCAATGTCTATCATCATGGTGTTATGAGTCTTTTTCTCGACAATGTCATTGATAGGTAGTGTACCAATAGGAGTTACATATTCTTCATCAAGATATTTCAATCATGTATCTCCAATGGAAGCCAAATGGAGTCTCATGAGACCTTGCCATGCTGAAAAGTTATCCCTATTAAGTCTTGGAATTTCCCTCTTGTAAGACATCCTGATCTTTAGCTTAGATCCTTGATATTTTTCTTGCAAGCACCAAAAGATCTTATAGAAATTGTTGGAAATATAGATGGAGTAACTAAGAGGGGGGGGGGTGTGGGGGAGTTGAATCAGTAACCACAAAAACAAATCCACATATCCCTTAGATGTCGTAAAAACTAGTTACTACTGTCACTCAATAGCCACACAGAAAAATGTTGTAACTCAGTAGATGTAGTATCTGTTAACTTATTACTGATTTTTCAGCATTCACAGATATGGGAAACACTAGATTTAATGTGGAAACCTAATATGGGAAAAACCACCAAGTAACTAGCTACTAATTTTCAATCTTCTGAAGTGAACACTGTTAGGTGTGACCTTGTTAGAAGATTTAATCACACTGCTAGGAGTGGCCTTGCTAGAGGACTTTAGAAAAATTTAGTAGAACTATCACCTTGTTAGAAGATTTTAAAAATGGATATTAGACCAACTCTATTAAGATATTTTTAGGAATCATTGCTACAATGGTGAGAAAGTAACAATGAAGTGACCTAAATGAGATGTAACTGAACTTTTTTGATATAGATATCTATTTTGCTTCACTGGATCCTCTCTGATCAAATACACCCTCACTACTCCTCAAAGATATCTAATCCTTCTTCAAAATTCACTCACAGTTTCCTCTTCACACAATCAACTCACTTGCATGCTTGCTCATTACAATTTAGAATTCACAACTTGACCTTCTATTTATACCTTACAAATTATCAAGTCAGCTCATTTATGAGTTACAATTACAAATAATCATTACATTAGTTAGCTACAAAATTTACATGAAACAATTAAACTTTATTTCCCAAAATAATGAAATCCTTCATTGGCCTACCCTACTTGGTAAACAGTGCTCCATAAATTATTTCCACTATTAACCAATTGAAGCTCGATAAACATTGCAAACTCTGCAAAATCCTTTGGAGACTAAGTGAACTTGACAAACACTGACTTTCCTTCACTTACCTTGTGAGCTTGATAGAAACTGTCTTCTACCACAAAAACCTTCGATGCCTGAGTGAGCTCAGTAGAAACTGTAATATGATTTACTAACCAACTAAGCTCGGTAGACTCTATATTTTTCTTTGCTAACCAATTGAGCTTGGTAGACTCTATCTGATAATTGATATGAAATTTGAGTAACATCAAAGACAACACACAATTGAACAATTGTATCCAACAATATCAATAATTGTATTATTTGAACTATTGATTTAAATGGTGGTGTTAGAGTCTTCAGTACCTTCCATATAACCTCAACATCTTCTTTGGTTCATTGTTGAGCTTTGATACTTGTAGTAATTTCTCATATTCTACCTATATATGTCCTAATAAATTCATCTTCCATCATTTTACCATCTTGAAACACATAAATCCAACTTTGTAGCCTCAATTTCTTATAATGTGCACCATCTTCAAAACTATTTTTCAAAGCTTTCCAAATCAAATGTGAATTAGCAAGTGATTTTACCTGATTGTACTCAATTTTAGTGAGTGTAGCTAGTAGTGCTTCTCTAGCTCTCATGTCATACATGAAAAGATCTCTTTCTACCTTGGTACAAGTTTCCAAGTCTTTTTCAATAATTATTATCTTCTTTGATATTATCAACATCCAATATCCTGTACCCATACACAATAAATGTGTCTTCATCTTTTCTTTCCAATTGTCATAATTTGTTCCATCAAATTTTGGACTCTCTTTCCTAAACATATTTTCCATGGACCTCCCAAAATTGTTAAATTTTATCTTTGAGGACTTGATTCTTTGATACCAATTGTTAGAAACAAAAGTCCACCAAGATAACTGGGGGTGTGAATCATTTATCTAATACTTAAAACATTCTTCTTTAAAAAAACTTAACTACAAAAACCCTAATAAAATGCACATAGACAATTACATCAAATATGTTTACTAGGGAAATCATTGATCAGAGGGAAAATCCTAGTTGGAATGATGCCCACAAGATGATGTACTAATATAAATATTACTTGTTAGAGGATGGACCCTATTAGGAGTCTATTATAGCATTGAATACATAGAGTCTCTGTTAGGAGATTTTGAATCTCTGTTAGATTATACAACCCTATTAGGAGTTGTAGTTAAATGTATGCAAGATAAGCCCACTGCCCAAACATGCAATTTCAACTATAAGAAGAGTTAATTGCACAAACAAGTAATTTACTATTATCTTCCTCTTTCCTCAATCCTATCAACTAGAACAATCACTATCAAACCTTGTAGACTAGGTCACAAACCTGAAATCCAAATATCAAACCTCATATCACACAATAAAACCTTGGCAATGAAATTTTCTTCACTTCTACACTACTTTTTTCAACTTTGCATTCCATTCTTGTTGTTTTTTAACATCAATATGAAAACAATATCATCACATGCCATGATAAAGATTTTCTCATTCTGCATTCATTCTAGGTTGGTAAGGATTGATTACAGAGATCAGATTTGCAAGATAACCCTGGTTTTCCATCATTTTGGCTCATGAATTAGCAAGTCAATGAGTCAAACTAAAATCACAAGAAGGACGAGCCACATGGACCAACGAGCTTATTTCATTTTGCCACCTCGCGGGTCCTCTTGAATTTGACCATGCCTTATGGACTAACCGCGCCACCTTAACCCTGACCATGGCAGTCTTGCTAAAACCTTAACTGTGGCAATTGTTTTAACCACTGTTGTTAACTATCAATGTTACTTGAGCCATCAAGACACGTATCCTCCACCCACCTTCCTGCATTACTTAACTTCCTCACAACTTGATATTGTAGGGAAGCCTCAGTCGTAGATCTGTTTGCATTAGATGGTGAGAACTCATCAAGTATCTTCTTGTGAGAAGGGTGGGCCTGCGACATCACCTGGATGCATATCACCAAAGCGCTTCCTTGAAAATTTTAAAGCCCTCGTAATTTCATAATGCAGGAATGCCCTGATCATCGATCTCTGCAAGATCGACGATCACGAAAGATCCTCAAAAACTATGCTTTGTTCTTGCCCCAGGCCCATAACACTTGGCACACATCTGGCATTATTCATACCATGCCTAGCAACACATGGCATCCAACTAGCAACCCACAAAGAAACTGGTCACGTACAGACACATGGTGGCAAAGTGCTTCCCCGCATTATTTATCTTGCCTGCATCTTGACCTTATGAGAAAGCCTCAACCCTTGATCTAGGGAGATTCAATGATGCCCGTAACTTGTGCATTGAAACTTGACAAAGACCTCGTGTGACATCATGCTATCCGTGCGTTAGAAAGGGGCATTCCTGCATGATTTAACTCCCTTGCATCTTGACCTTGCGAGGGTGCGGTGATCGTCAATCTAGGAAGATCTAGTGATGGATAAAAAATTGCATCTCTATGGCTGGCCAAAGGAAGACGGACCCACCTGCCACACGGTGCAAAAGGGCTTGCCAGCAATACTTAAAAAACTTGCATCTGTATCTTGTAGGGAAGCACCTGTCGTAGATCTGGCAACATCTAACGGCAAGGAAAGTTGCACTTCAGTGGGGAAAAATATTAAAAATACCCTGGGCATTAAAATATCATTAAATTTGGCCAGTAGCCATTAGATGGGCTAGATATTCAAATTTGAATTTGGTGGGGAGGCAAAAATGGATAACACATATTAAGTTCAAAATCACTGATTATATCTTTCTCACTTCTTCATTACTCTCTAACTTTGCAAAAGGATTTCTTTACTTATACCAAACATATTGGTAAATTCTTCCTTAGTTGGCTCACATAACATCATTAGAGTCAACTCATTAAGAAATGGAAATTCAAAATAATAAATGTGCACTGTATCATTACTACATTACAAATTCCTTCATAACTTGAACTCGGTTGATTCTACAGACATGCGCACTGGTATACATCTTCATATGATATCATACACCTCTGGTTAACTGTGCAAGAGAATATTCCAAGAGAATATTTTGCTATCATCAAATTTGTCATGTTTTTGTTATGCTATTTGATACTTAGACAATTTTCCTTACCAATGAACATAACTAATTCACAAAAGAAATATGTTTCCATAAATAAAAACCATGTTACTTACCTTATTTTATTGATTGGACATATTGCCAACAATCTTCCCCTTTGGCATTGATGGCAACATTTTGGGAAAATTGGCTAAGTCCCAAACATGTCGTCATCCCAAACAAAACAAATAACCATAAATTAGTAAAAAAAATATTGTATTCATATTTTAGGAAGATTACATCCATTATAACTCTGATTACAACTTATTGCTTCCCCTTACAAGTTGCAACAAAAGCTTACTACTAGTTACAATTTTCCATATATCTCCCTGCTTGACATCAATGAAAAAGGTGTCACAAAAATCTATCAAAATTTGGTAGCTGCATCGAAACTTGGAAAAATAATTATTGAATTTGGTCTTCAACTACACAAGGTTTTTCTTCGAACTATATTTCAATGTATTAGATACACTGATTAGCACACATAAGGCATATGTGGCTAACTCTACTGCATTTAAATCTGTTGCCACAAATTTTTCATATGAGGATTTTGCTACCAAGCATTCCTCCGACTGATTTTCTATTAATGTTTCGTATGGATATAAATGATTTCTCAAAAGAGTGAATCTTTTTAGAGCTTTCTCCTTTTCTACTTGTAAATCCCTAATGCTATCATGAATAGCTTGCATTGCATGCTCCATGTTTATTAACTTTTGATTTTGTATAGAAATTTTTTTAGTGAGCAGCTAAAGCTCAGTTACCTTCTCTTTGATTTGTTCATCAAAACTTTGATGATTGATGTATGCCAAGTTACACTTAGCTTAAACTTGTTTCCCTTCTTCAATACTTTGTCTTAGTTCCTTAATGCATTCATTCAAAGTTTCTATAGCATTCCTTATATTTGTGCACATGGTATTGAGGAGTTTACTATCATGCTCTATTTGTGCTTGAATAGTAGCCACATTAGTAAGTGTTGTGAACTCATCATCAAAAGCTTTACACAAGATTATTGGGCATTGTTGAATGTTTGCAAGAATTTCAATAATGATCATTGTCTTTTCCATTCTATCTAGTACTAAAATCAAAGTCTTTCCAATGGACTTAACTAATTTCTTCTTTTCAAGAAATTTACTCAAAGAAGACAAGAGATTTTGTGCTTCATCTTCTTCATCTGATTTTGTCTCTTCTACTACTTGAGTAAGTGGTGTGGATGGTGTTACTACTATTGGTGTCAAGGGTACATTTGAAGTATCTACTTTACTACCAGGCTCAATTTTCTTTGTAGAAGGTGCTTCTTCTTCCTTTGGCTCCTAATCTTATACCTCATCAAATGAGCTGCTATAATCAAAAATATTGCCAATAATATTGGCACCAAAATCCTTGAATGGATCCTCTATTATATCAACTATCACCTTGGTGTTATCTATTTGCATGGTTTCATTTCCAATGGTAATATGTGGTGAATTACTAGAAATAGGTGTTCTAGTTGGTTGCTCAAGATTGTGAGATGGAGTGTCTATAGTAGGACTTTCTTCCTTTGTCTGCACATAGTCCTTAGGTGTCTAGCTTTCCTCCTTTGGCTACACACTTTCCTTAGGCATTTGGCTTGCCTTCTTTATCTGCACACTTTCTTTAGGCATCTAGCCTACCTCCTCTAGTTGTGCACTTACCTTAAGCATAGTAGACATAAATGTGACTATAGCCTTTTGTGTTTCCTTATTAACTTCTTCGTAATTTCATTGCATGAGGAGAATGTATCTATTCTTATTCCTTAACAAATAACTACTATTTTCTCCTCATTATTTATAGAACATAACTTTTTCACCATATTAATTCTTATTTTCTTATCTTCTTCTACAACTTTTCTCTTTCTATTTAGCAATCTATTGTACAAATCTTCAGGTACCTAACCTCTTATACTGTCAAACCTTTTATCTTTTAGGATCATATTCCTAACTACTACATTTTCTAACTACCTTCTATCCATATTATTATACAAATCATAGTACTTATTCAACTATAAAAAATTATTTTTATTAATGATTGGAATGTTTAGATTTTCTACCTTTGGCTTCCATGCTTTTTGCCTTATCGATGTCTTTACTTCTTGATCAATTGGCTCAACTAGTTTATCACTAGTTTCTTCCTCAAACTTAGAAGAACTAATCTGCAAGGTTCTTTTTTTCTTGCTTGGACCACTTGTAGTCTACTTCACTCTCCTCTTAGGAGTTGTTTTGGTCCTTTTAGACTTTGTAGGCTTCCTAGCTAATGCTTATTTAGTCTTCACTAGATTCCTTGGAGGTTGCTACTGTGCAACTACTGCATAAGGCACATCAAGTGTTTGCACACTTGTTTGAGTAATGGTGACCTCTTCAGTAGCTCCTACCACTACAATGGGTGTAGGGGTCAAAAGCTTAGAATAATCGTTGGCCTTCATTTCCATAGTTATCCCTTTCACCTCATCAAATTCTTTCCTAGTCATCCCAGATTCTTTCAAAATAGAATCAATTACTTGCTCCACCTTTTTCTTGAAATCCTTCATTATTTGACTAGTTTTGACTTCTCTTATTTTCTTAGAATATGTCCCCCATCTAGGACATTAAAAATCAACATTAGAATGAAGGATTTTATGTGTATACACTTCAATCAATTACTCACTCATCTCATATCCCATAGGTTCAATGAACTTTACCCAAGGAACTACTACCTCCATACATGTGAAATCTATCTCAACCATGAAACAAAATTCATCCTTATACTAGCATAGGAGGTATCCTATACCTTTGCTTCATTTTAGCTTGCAAATATTTCATTATTCTATGAATATCACTATCTTTGACTATTTTAGGTCTTGACCTATATGCTCGAGTGATTAACTACATTGCACACTCATTTTCATTTCAATTTGTGATTCTAGGGAACTTCTTAGTAGCATAAAAAAAATTATGTGTCAATAGGGATTCAAATCTAAAGACTGCACTCCTTGATTTCTTGATTCTAGATATGTTGTCCAACAATTAAGTTTGGATAATATCACACATATTAACCTCTTCACCTCTTACTCCCAAGTAAATTGCATGCAGAAATCCTTCAAGGATTGAATCTATTCCAGATCCATGATTGTACTTATATCCCAAAATCTTACAAATGAGTATCACTCTATCATCTTGAATGGTGTTGACTTTCATGTTTCTACCATCAAAATATGTATTGAGATTCATCTCAACTATCTTGCACACACTCTTAATGTTTATTGGATTGTATCCTTCATTGTCCAAACCTATGACCTTGTGAATTAGGTCATTGTCAATACTTATGATAGAATCTCCCAACCATAGAAAATCATCATGTACTGTACTCATAATTATCCTTGTCCATTTGTTATTGTCAAAATCTATGGAGAACATATGCTTAACTAGGTTAAGTCATTCTAGGTATCTATGTTTAGGTTTTAATGATAAGTCATTACTGCAATTTTCTCCAATTCCTTATGAATCTCTAAGTCACCTATACTTTCAATCTTGCAATGAATATATCCTCGTATATCCTTGATGTGAAGAACATTTTCTGGAATTGGTAAAAATACTCCAATAGGATCATCAAGAAAAGAAACAAATGAGTGTTTCTTGAAATTGTAAATTTGTTTCTTGAAATTGTACCTAGGTCTATTGCTTACATTAAAGACTTCTTGTCTTGCCATTCTTGAAATATTATGCTCAACAATACCTCAATTTCATGTATTAGGGTTTTTGACAACTTCACGTAATTGCAAGCCTCTTTGATCTTCCAAATCTTTCTTCAATCTCGCACTCAAACTTCATACAAGAAAATGATATATGCAAATCAATTTGCATCCTTTAAATCTTTCATAATCTATATTGCACATTAAATGCATGTTTGTCACTAATTGAGTGTATTGTCTCTATGTAATAGAGAGATTAATCTTCTCACATATCCTTATCTTGATCTTATCAAGCAATATGAACTTTACTATAGACTTCTCTCAATGTCTACTATATAGTGCCAACTGCTCAACCTTTGATACTTACTCTAACATCATTTATCAATAACTAACATTCAATTTTACTAGGAATGCTTAATTTTGGTAAGAGAAGTCACAAACAATAAGTGACTTCATTGTCTTGTCAGGTACATCTTCTATAATTGTATGAGAACATCCTGGTTCCTTTGCCTTGATAAATGTTTCCTTTAATTCATTTCTCTACTCCTTCATATCATTTCATCTATTGTTTCTTCTATAATTCAGATTCCTATTTAGGTCTATTATGTCCATTCTGCAAAACTTTGTTGTGTGTCCAAATTTATTGCACAATTGACATATAGGTACATTTCTTTTTTGTTCATTTAGTTGGTCATCAAGTGCTTTGAAATTCCTTGCAATGTGTTCAAGATTGCTGCATTTGTAGCAAACAATTTGTTTATTTGCATTACTATGAGATCTTTTTCTATTTCCTGCATGGTTAGTGTACTTATATATTCTACCATTTGCATTACTATCAAATTTAGGTTTCTTACAATCTACTACATAATAACCATATCCTTGACAATTATGACAATAAAAATTTGAAATAGGTTTGAAGGAATTGTCTTTGAAATCGACTTCAGTGTCTTCAAGTTCATCTCCCCAAGCATAAGGTTCCTTTCTTTTGTTGTCCACATCTTGATTAGATTCTTTATCTTTCTCAGAATGAGCGACATCCTCTCTATCCTTGGGTGTATCGTCTGTCTTGCTTAGATCCTTATTGTTTTAGAAGTATCAGATTCTTTTCTCTCAATAGATTTCTTGGTGGATTGACCAAGAAAGAATCTAAGTCCATTCTTGTCATAACTGGGTCTTTGTTCACATATGTGTTCTTTAATCTTATCACTACTGGTATATAATTTCTCAAGTTTTTATTTAGTTTGTACCAACTCACCTTTCATAATGGTGTTGTATTTTTCTAATTCTACATACTCTATCTTAATAGATTCCAATTCAGATGTTACTTTGCTTAACTAGGATCTCAAATTTTCATTTTTAGCTTTAATTTCATATTCATTCCTTCCTCCATTTTTCTTAAGACTCAGCTTAAGCTCAACTATCTTTAACTCATATTTTAAGATCTCATTTTCTTTCTTTAGATCTTCAATGTCATCATCATTGGTCTGATTATTAGGTCCTTTCTGCTTCAAGTCATCTATTTTGTCCTTTAATTCACCAATGTAGGCTTTTTCATACTTGCATCTATCTTTAAGGCCATCTCTTTCATCAGTAAGGTGACCAATCTATTCAAGTGCTTCTTCAAGATTCTTCTTCAACTATTCCATATCCATAGGGATCTTATTCAAGTTGTTAAGCTTCTTTTGAATAATCAGGCTCTAATACCAATTGTTAGAAATAAATAATAATGATGGGGGTGGGGGGTGGTGAATTAGTATTTTCAATCTCTTTTCCCACAACTGGATATTATTAATTACTTTACTACATGCATAAGAAAGTAAACCAATAATGCTAAACTATATAAACAACCATACACAAAGAGAGATCATAACACCATATTTTGTTAACTAGGGACACCCTGGCCAAGGGAAAGCCTCTGTGGGGATGAAACCCACTAGATGATTCACTATATAAAGAATCCGATTAAGGATATTGACCTTGTTAGGAGTCTATGAAGAATGTATAGTGTCTTGAGTCTTTGTTAGGAGAATAGGCCTTGTTAGAAGCCTCAACCCTATTAGGAGTTGCTTGATTGTATACAAATGTGTGCAAGAAGATCCAACTTCCCTAACATGCAACTATACAATAAGATCTTCAGGAAATAAGTGTACATACAATTCTAAGATACTTGTTGTGCTTCGCAAATTTTTTGACTAAAAATTCTTCATCCAAGAGTGATTACACACATATCAATTTGCATCATATTTTGCATAACAATGCTTCGTATCATATATCATAATATCACATTCACTTTTTACTCTCATTTCACAATATCATATTAAGTTCACAATCACTGATTATATCTTTCTCACTTCTTCACTACTCTTTAAGTTGGCAAATGAAGTTCTTTACTTATACCAAACATATTGGTAACTTCTTCCTTAGTCAGCTCACATAACATCATTAGAGTCAGCTCATTAAGAAACGGTAATTCAAAATAATAAATCAAGTCATTTAACAAATGTTGCTGATGTGCTCTATTCTACGTTCTATCATTACTGAATTACAAATTCCTTCATAACTTGGACTTGTTGATCGTATGGACATGCGCACTAGCATACATCATCAATATGATGTCATACACCTCTGGTTAACTGTGCAAGAGAATATTCCAAGGGAATATTTTACTATCATCAAATCTGGCATGTTATTGTGATGTTGTCTGATACTTAGACAATTTTCCTTCACTAATGAACATGACTAATCTACAAAACAAATATGTTACCATAAATGACAACCACGTTACTTACCTTATTTGATTTATTGGACATGTTGCCAACAAGTTGGTGATTTTTTTACACATTAAGAAACTCCAACTCTAATACCACTTGATAAAGGGTGTTCCCCTTAATACCACAAACACATAACAAAAAACAAAAAAATTGACAAAACAAAATATGGGCTTCTTATTATCATCACAAATGTAAAATTATAGAATTTTGAAATATGATATGCAAATCCACATAGGAATCTTCCTTAATAGTTTCCAAAATAGAGCTATGAACTATCACCCAAATTTTTCTTAAATGATGTATGAGCATTCCTTAAGTAGGTATTCTAGCCATCAAAACTTAACCTTTGAGAGAGACTAACTCTAAAATTACATATAGAGTTTGTGCGATACCCCTTTGACACTTATTTTGTAAAATTTGATTAGCCTAATTTTGAAAGGCTATAACTTTCAATCTATTTCTTCAAGTGGCTATTATAGACCTTTTCAAGAGCCACAACTTCTTATCTACAAGGCCTGACTCATGCAAGATACTTTCAACCCCATTTTGAAGCCCATCTGGGGCCTCTAAGGTCTTCAAAACTAAGCCTAAAGTTTTTATGCAAAAATTTCATGCCAAAACTCCACAATAATTTCATGAATACTCATGATATAATATTGAGCCTCAACTGGCAGACTAATATATCTAATATGAACATCCACCTATGAAATTAGAATATTTTGAACCTATATGATTGACTTATGAAGTAGCAAACCTCTAGAAACAACAACTCTACACTAAAACAACCCTTATTCAACAAACAAAAAGGAAATAGTTTTTTGGGTGATGCAAGCTTACTCTTACACCCAAAATGCTCCTGCATCACTAGAATAAATGCCATAAGAATATTTTTGGCATATGCAACTAATGAAAATTTCAAAGTTTATCAAATGGATGTTAAATCATCTTTCCTAAATGAAGAAATAGAAGAAGTATACATTGAGCATCCTGTAGGTTTTGCTTTGATAAATTAAGGAGATATGGGATCTAAGTTAAAGAAAGAATTGTATGGACTGAAACAAGCACCTAGAGCCTGACATAGAAGATTGGATAAGCATTTGATAAGTTTAGGATTTGCAAAAGGTAATGTTGATTATAATTTATATTTGAAGGAGATTTAAAATGAATTCCTAATTGTTGTGGTAGTTCTGCATGATAAAATATTTGGAGGTGATGATGAAGCAAGTGAAGCATTTGCAACATAAATGAAGAAGGAATTTGAAATGAGTATGATTTGTGAAATGAAACTTGTATTTCTTGGGATTACAGACTGTTGAAAGAAAATATGATATCTTCATACCACAAGATAAATATCTCAAAGGTTTGTTGAAAAGATTTGGTTTTCAAAGTTGTAAACCTATTGGAATACTTATGATAACTAGATGTAGGTTATCGAGAAAAGATGAAACACTAACTATTGATTAGAGAAAGTGAAGATCAATGATTGGAGGATTGTAATATATAAAATACATTGAACCTAGCATATTTAATGTAGTTAGTATTGTAGAAAGATTTCAAGATTGTCATATAGGGTCACATTATGTAGCCATAAAGAGAACTTTTAGATATTTGTAGGGTACACATAATTTTGGGTAATGGTATGATATATCAAATAATTTTACCTTATGTGCATACACTAATGAAAATTGGGTAGGAAGTGTAGATGCTTAAAAGAGCACTAGTGGTGGAGCATTCTTCTTAAGAGGAAGATTGGTTTCTTAGCTAAGCAAGAAATGAGATGATATTTCATAGAGTGTGATAGAAGTAGAGTAGGTAGCAGAAGCAAACAATTGTAATTAGATTATATGGATGAAACAAATGTTGAAATATATTGGGACTAATATTATAGAGCCTATTATCATACATTCTGATAACATAAGTACATTGAGTATGTTAAAGAGTCTATTTTTACATTAAAAAAAGAATATATCTATAAAGTATCACTTTTTGAGAGAGAAAGTTGCAAAAAAAGAGATCATATTAGAGTATATTAGCACAAAGGAGAATATAAAAGACATATTTACAAAACCTTTGCTGAAGGATACATATGAGTACTTGAGAGGTATGCTTGGGGTTATGCCTCGGCCTACTTTTGAGTAGTTGATGCATATATTGCATTAGTCTACTGGTAACAAAGCACTATTCTATCTAGACTTGATGCTTGATGCTTCCTCTATTGGCAAGTATCTGTGTTTGAGTTGAGTCATTGAGGACTCTTGGTAACTAGTACCTTATAATGTATTTGGACATTTGAGCTAATTGCATATCTTATAAAAAGAATTAAACTAATATTATCCTTGTCATTAACGTCAATGAGGGAGACGAGTAATACATGAAAAACATCCTTGAATGTGGGAGGAGAGTATTACATGAAATATCTTTGCATAATGATTAAATGAGGGAGAAATGTTCTTGAGAAATAGATTGACTGATGAAGAGAATTTGATAAGATTGATGAAGAGTGTTTGAATATTTTATTCATGAAGAGGATTTGAAAAGATGCTAATGTATGGGGGAGGTTAACATCTTCCTTGTGCATGATGGTTACACTATAGTGGATATTCATGGACAACATAAATGGGGGAGTAGTTGCAGTAGAGATGTTTGGTAATCATGGAACTTAGATATTTTTATTAGTTGGATGCAATACTTGATTTTTGAACTAACTTGCTTTGTGATCAAAACTTAAATATTTAAAACATTAAATACTTTGATCCTTCTTTCTTTTACAGTCTACAAGCTAATGTATAAAAAAATAATTATAGAAAGGATTGATCATTCAAGGATAAATTTCTTTGAGAAATTAGTTTTCTGATCTAAGGTCTTTTATGTGTGTTCCTAAGTTTCATATAATTCGTGTTACTTCTAGCTTCACTTTAACTTAGCTTCCTTGTCTTTAACTCTAATATTATGATTTGAACTCTTACTAGAGAAACCTATTCCTTCCTTATATCCTTTTAGATCTTCTATAATGACAAAAGTTGATCTAAAATAATGCTACTTTTGCATACTCTTTCTTCTGATCTTAGCTTCTTCAACTCTTAATCTAGCTTCCCATTTTTATTTATTTTCTTCTTGATGGTAACCTTTTACTTTTCCTTAATCTTCTTACATTCTTCTGATTTTTTTTTTGATATCATCATTGATAAATTATTTAGCTTTATTGCATTTATCAATTTGTAACTTCAATTTCAAAACATTTTGTTTTCACACTTTGAAATCTCGCTTGACCTCTTTATGCCTTTATTTTATTTTTACTTCTTCTCTTTTAGCTTGGAGATACAAGAATTACCTTCCTTTATGTTTTCTTTTGATTCCTCATTTTCACAATGAGTGCATTTCATCTCATCGAACATTATCTTTATATTTTCATCAAAATAATAATCTAATACAATTATATTCTACATGATTTTAAAGTACACTTTCTTTTATCATTGAAAAGCATATTAAAAATAAAAGATAAAAAATTTATGAACAAAAGTATTTTTCCTTTACAACAAAAATATGATATATTTTATGACGTTAATATAAATTCACTAGCAATTCAATAATGTTACATATGATAATACCAACTTACATGTTTTGACAAACCACCATGATAATGTCATTTACATTGTCACCCAAATTTCCTCCTAAACTACCACTTCTAACAATGATCAATTTCTATTTTATAATCATAATTAGAAAAACATAGTCAATTAGATTATGATAGCTAAGATACTTATTCTTAAATTTCTTTACCCCTCTCTTGTAAGATAAAAATATCGATCATGACGACCTAACTAGGACTCAAACTTCTCCACCACTTACTCGTTTTCTCCAATATGTGGACCACAATATTGCCAAACTCTCATCTCGGGCAGCCCACCCTAAAACTTTCAAACCCGAATGAGCCAATTACGAATTCGTAGTATTATTATGTAAGAAAGAATAAGAAAGAGCAGGAACTAGATCTGAAACCTTACCAGAATGGAGACCTATTTACCGCGTGTTTAGCTCTAATACGTGATTACAACGTACATTTTCTTCTATAGATCGCACAACTCTCGTTTTGGTCAGCCCAAACCCATGATTCCATGTCATTCTTTAAACCCTAGAAATTCCACGTTCAAATATGGTGGTTTTCTTAAATTTCATCGGCTCTTGCTATGCTTATGTGTCAATTCCTTCCTATACTTGTTTAGGTCAATCCACCATGATTTACAAATAGAAATGAGTGACGACCTTTTCCTTTCTTAAATAATTAACGTACAAATTTCTACCTTTCCCATAATTTGTAAAGCTGCCATATTGAATAGCCTTCTTTGTGTATTTTATGGTGTCCCATATCATGGAAAAAATGGCAAAACTGATTATCCACACGTCAAATTAATGCTATGATCAAGATTTTTGAACAGGGGTCACAAAGGTGATGTGAGAGATTGTGATATTTCAGCTACCACTTGGGACTTTGAAATCAAATCCTACTCCCACTTCTTTTATGTGAAAAGAATTCGGGCAAGTTTAGGGATGTGGATTTATTTATGATGTTAGGTCTTATATTTAGTGAGGCTTGATACTTAATAGGTTCTTTAACAACCACTTAATTTAAGGTCCATGAATGATAGGAACCATTTTCCAATTCAAAATTTCTTGTAATTGATGGAGTGCAAATTTATTCTTCTTTAATGTTGTGTTTTATGGATTTTTTAGATTTTGTGTCTATTTTGATTAAGCAATATTGAGCTTGTTATAATATTATAGGTTAAAATTAGGTATGAAATTAATATATGCAATTATATATTTCAATTGCTTTCGTCCTTAATTTAATATTTTTAATTTTCATATCTAAATTTACCCATGATGACTTTCATTTAGATTCATGGCATGAACATAGCTAGTTGTCTTTTAAGGACATAGAATTGACTCCATCCTTGTAATGTTTTAATTTCAAATTCTCACCACACTTATAAGATTGTCAAATTTGTGTACAATTTTTTATCTTTCTATAATTTGCAAAGATGCCTTCTTTGAATGGCCAAGTTTCTCTAAATAGCCTTCTTTATGTATATGTATGGTGTCTCGTATCATGGCAAAAATGACAAAATTGACTATCTAGATGTCCAATTAATGCTAGGATCAAGATGTTTGAACCATAGTTAAGAGGTCACTAACAAGATATCACGGATTGTGATATATCAACAACCACTTAGGACTTGAAATTAATTCACAGTACCACTTCTTTCATCATGGAGGTGAACTCATAATTGGCTTTTATGTTGGAAAGAAAGAAACGTGGGCAAGTTTAGGGATGTGGATTTAATTTATGATGTTATGTCTTATATATTTAGGCTTGATCCTTAGTAGGCTCATTAAGAAGCATTCCATATAAGGCCCATATCATTTTCCAATTGTAAACTTCTTGTAATTGATGAAGTTTGAATTTAGTCATTCTTCCAGGATTATTTTTTCCCTTTTTCTGGATTCTGAGCCTTTTTTGATTAAGCAATATTATATTCTTTCTATAAGATTAAAAGTTAAAGTTATAGATGAAATTAGCATATGCAATTTTATAGATTAGTTGCTTTCATACTTGATTTAATATTTTCAATTTTCATATCTAAGTTTACCCATGATTACTTTCATTTAGATCCATGGGCATGGACATAACTAGGTGTCTTTAAAGGACATAGTATTGACTACATGCTTTTAATGTTTTTATTTCCAATTTCCACCTTAGTAAGATTATCAATTGTTATTGTACACACTAACTTAATTATGTTAGAATTATTTGTGCATTTGGTGGTTGCATTTAAAGCAATAGATTCACTCATTTGATAATCATCTAGGAGAATTTAGAGCTTATTATTTAATTTAACATTATAAAAAATTATGAGAGAAACATAAAAAATTAGAAGATTTGCATCAAAATGTCATCCTAACTCTATCAAACACTAGTTGATTGCCCTCAATCTTTTAAATGTAGTCAAGCTAAGGATTTAATTGAGGAGACCATCATCCTCAAAATTTAATTTTAGTTTCACAATGTTATTGTTCAACACTATTTTCCCCAAGTGAACCCACAATAGTGGTTTACATATTTTTTGAGGAAGGAATTCCTCCAAAAAAGTGGATGCACTTGACTCTAGTTAGGGAGTTTTGATAGAAACTTCCCTGACACTTTTGATAGAAAGTCTTTTATTTTCTAGATTGAAAGTGATTAGATCCACAATTTCAATTGAAAGCAACTAACATGGCTACTTTCAATTGAAAGTACCTAGTTACTTTCAATTGAAAGTAACTAAGTATTTTTATTCAAAACTACTTAGGGTATAATCAGGGTTAAAAACTAACCTTTTAACCCCACAATGTGTCATTTTCATGGTGAGCCCTACACTTTTAATTGGAAGTGGACGTAAGGTCAAACTTGTCAATGATCCATTCAAGTTGGTATTTTTTATTATTTTCTATTTCATAAAGTTTTTAAGTATATTTTTTTATGTTTTATAAGTATTTTTAATACACACACACACACATGTATGTATATGCACATATATAATTTATATACATACATACATATGTACACACACACACACACATTTGTGTGTGTATAAATTATATATGTGCATGTGTGTGTGTGTAAACATATATGCATATATACACACATGATGTGTATGTGCATGTGTGTGTGTGTGTGTGTTTTGGATGAATGATCCCTTTATTTTACATATTCACAAAAAAGGGGTTGGGGGATACATGATCACCATACAAAAGTTCACATGGTAGAAGCTAAAAACAATAACTATTCACCAAACAAACATATAAGTAGACCCCTCAGGCTGCAAGAGTAGTGCCAACCAAAGGGGGATCATCATTATCATTATAACCCTAGAAAACCTTGGGATTGGTAGGTGGACTAGGAATAATCTAACCACCATCAGTGTCTTCATCAACAACTTTCCCTTTGTATTTCTCCTCCACTTGTGATGGAGAAATTTCTAGATCTAGGCAAGAGAAAGAGCACTTCAAGCCACTAGAGTCGAGAGGAGCAATAGGAGGGGGAACCACTAGAGCTAGGAGGAGCGATAGGAGGGGAAGCCATAGGAACAAGGGATCAGCCAAAACCATGGTGAGGTAGAGAAGCTGAGTGGCACTGCTAACCAACATCGCCACCATTAGGAGAGTAGTGACAAGGAGCCTCTATGTGTGACATATGCAAGTAGGAAGGAGAAGAATTGCAACCTCGATAGCAGCCCCCGAGGTGAAGTGTGGTTAGCTGAAGAGTGAGGAAGAAATATAGAAACCTTACAAGGTGTGTTACCCCAATTATTGAGAAATTCTTAGAGGTTGGCCACCTCCAATGTGACCTTGTTAGCCTAGACCTGGATCTGCAACATGACATTATTACAAATGCATGCTTTAGTGTACATAGGAACATTGATATCAAGAAAGTTGTGAGTGAAAAGAACAGCATTCCTATCTTTCCACAAAATAAACAAAATCTCTATCCTAAAAGTATATGAAATTTAGGTAAATTGATGAGGAATCCTCAGGGAATCACCTAGCACAATCATGTCCCAAGAAAAGGGTTATGGCCTGAAAGTCTTTAAAAAATCATGTATCCATTACCTATAATTCTGAGTAGGTCTACAAAAATATAAAATATGCAAAAAATGACTCAAGATGCCCACAAAAAGGACACCAAGGATCACGAACACCAAAATGCTTGAGCCACGACCCAAGGGGAAGCTCTTGAAACATTAGGCACTAGGAAAAATGGGCAATCTTAGGCTCAGTGATAGCATCCCAAATAGAATCAAATTAAACCCTCCAATGATGAGGAGAAGACTTAAGATGCCATCATTGGTTGAGAGTATCAAGCAGAGGGAGATGGGAAGAAATCCATCAACACCCTAAGCTAGGCTTATAACTGGTGAAGGGTGTGGCAGGATGCCACTTCTAGTCTTTCCACCAAGGTTGCATAGACTAGATTCCCAACTTCTGAAGCAAATGATCAAGAATGGAAGAAAGCAAAAAATCAAAAGTCTGATGATCTGGATGAGAAAGATGGAACTAGACCTTCACATCCTCCCAAGATCTGAGACTTATAGAGACCTTGGAGAAAAGGTCCTTAGGAGTTTTGATGCTACATTTGAAAAAATGCAAAGCAGTAGTGACTTGAGTCTTGGCCATAGGAACACCCTGAATGGCAAACAATGGAGACAATGAAGGTTCTATTGATTCAAAGAAAGCTCATCACAAAAGCCATCACCATCCTAGTGAAGCCAAGGCTTCACAACTTCCCAAGCTTTCCAAGTGCTCTTGATAAAAAAAGAGCCTTGGATATGAACAAGTTCCCCCATAATAAGAAGTGCTAAAAGACCAATTCCCTTTCACATAGGCTTGTAACAAGAAATCCATAAGAGATACAATTTTGAACCAAAACTTTCCAAGCTTCATCACTAGTGAGAACACAAAATCTGCATACCACAAAGAGAAAGCCCTTGCTTCTATGTGGAAATAAGGCCAAGACCTCACTAGTAATTTTGGACCTATAAATGTTGAAAGTCAACATTGCTAGAATTGTGTCAAAATTTTAGTGCACCCCATAGCTGTTGATTTATCGATGAGCCACTCTATCGAAAATCATCCCCCTTTATGTAACATGACGGTGTCAAACTACTACTTTGAAATGTTGAAATATCAATGACAACTAGAGATGATTCAACTAGTTTTTCATTCCATCGATGGTAAGCCATGTTGAAATATTGACTCCTGCTAGAGAAGATTTGTCGGATTTTTCATATCATCAATGTTTGGCCACATCAAAATATTGATGATATCGAGAGATGATAAGATGGGCTTGTCATACCATTGATCTTAGGCCATGTCAAAATATTGACGATAGCTAGAGTTTTAAAAAAATCAAATAGTCTCACTATATATGAGACTAATAACATCATTACTAAACATTTATGACTGTTTACTCTTTTTTTGGCTATAATAACATCATTTTTGATATTTATCATTACAATACCTCTTAGTTTTACCACTTTTTGAAGCTCATATTGTGTTACATGTAGGTGAGAGGTGGGCTATTGGGACTCAAAATATCCTTCCTAATTTGAGTACCATTAGAAGCTTTTGAGCCCTTTAAAGCACTTTTAATGCATGTGTACCCAATTTTTTTTAGGCCTAATAGGTTTTTAATGTTTCTAATAGCTTGCATTTAGTATATCCACTCATCCCATGAAGATAAATTTCCATTCCGAGTCATTTTGTGAAGCTCTGTTTTGAGCAATGTCCAAATCTACATTTTTGCCTAACTGTCAAACAATGATAGGAGGAATAGTTTGCAATTGACTATCTCACACCCAATAATGTTTCATAACTTGCCACTTTGGGAGTTTTTAATATCTATATTAGAGAACTTTTAGATTTCAAGTCGTTCTGACATGTTTTTACTAGGTTTTGAATCCCTCAAAGTCAATTGTTTATTATTGTCATGAATTGTTTAGAACTCTAGGAGGCCCTATTTTAATTGTTATAACTTTGACTTGGTTGATCAAAATGAGGTAATTTCTTTCAAATTACATTCTAGAGGTCAGAGGCTTGTTATGTTTCAATTTTGAGCATATGATGAATCCATTTGATCAATTTTTGAATGCAATTCTAAAAGTGATTTCTAAAGTTTTACTAGTGTCATAAAATGCAGATTGATTGGTACCCCTATTTGGGATGTTAGAACTCTGAATCTGTGATAGGTGATATTGAATGGATTTCATCTAATTTGAAAATTCTTTAAGTATGCCAGTTTGCAAGTCTTGTTGAATCTATCTACACATTTTTCCAGGTCCATTTTGTTTGAGTGTTCCTAGTTCTGCAAATCTGAGTAGCCCACTTTGACTACTCGCCAAATGCGCTTAGTTATTCATCATGAGACCTAATCATAGATTTATAATCCCCTTTAATAGTGAACTAATTCTCCAGCTTTCATGCCCCCATGTGTCAGTTTGGCCTATTTTCAAAGCCAAATCCAAATGTGTTTTATGGTTTTCTAACATGTCTTCTTGTAGGCAGTTCTAAGAAGGCAACTTCTATAGTCAATATCTTTTGACCCAAATATCATCATTAGATGAAATTTGATAGGGTGCAAGAATGTGGAATAGAGAATCAATTTGTTTGATTTCAAAGCTTGGTTGGGTGTTCTTGTCATTTTTTAAGGCCAGTCAGAGGACCCCTTGGCACGGAAGTTACAATTTGTAGGAAATGGTAAATTGAGTTTCTAATTGATATTTCAGTGGTTGAAGACGATTTTGATCAATACCAAATGTTCATTGGATCATTCTAAGGATTTAGTTGTTTGAAAGTGAATTTTTTTTAGCCAAACCCACTTTGGGCCCCAGCTATTTTCAATGGGTTGATAAGGCAGTGTGGAATTTTCAAGATGACTAAAAGGGGTTAGAATGAATGTGATCTTTTGGAATTTAAAGGTGATATAATAAGAATGGTTGGAATAATTTCTCAATAAATTTTTTTTATATCAATGCAATGCATAATTGAATCCTTTGAATTTCTAAAGAATTTAAAGGGAATTTTTTTTCTACTTAGCAAAACTATTCATGATGTGCTAAGTATTGAAAAGCCTGAATTATATACATTTTGAAAGACTAGGAGTCATTTCTATGGGTTATTGTTGATCAAGAAAAGGGAAAAGATAATGGTTTTCAAGGTCTTAAATTCACCATCATCATCCAAACTTTTATTGGTCCTTGGCTGATATGAAGTTATCAACAAATACAAAATCAATTTATGTTACCTCATATTCCCATTTTTCTAGATGTGTGTAGGTGAAATAAAAAGAAAAAGCTTCATAATCAAATCTGAGAGTGGAGTGTTTTTTCAAATGCATACATCTCAAAGAAAATTTAGAAGAGTAACTATAGTATTCTATATGAAATAACTATATAATTTCATTTGAAGAATTACTTATGGTTTGGCAACAATGAGGGGCTATGTGGAGATTACTAGTGAAACTCATGTCACATAATAAATATGCATGTTTGACATAAAAAAGGTGGGGTAGATGTTATAACCACATAAAGGAGATATACCTTTTTCTCAGAAAATCCACTCTGTAATAGCTCCCACATTCTCATACTACATTTATAGATATCCTTTTCAATCTCTTGCTATGATAGCTTGTGTCCACATGATTAATGGAGGGATTGATTGGTGAAGGAAAGTTTTCATGAATAGGCATGCAAAGAATCCACAGGGGAGGTACCCTTTTTGGTTTCAAATCAGCGCCAAAGAACTGTGAATGTCTGCGAGAGTAGCCATAAGGAACCACAAATGTTAGACACATCTCCTCCATGTTCTATTATTTTTCAACATTGTGTGGGTCAATTAAAGGATGTTGGATGTAGTGTCTTAAACCCATGGATTGGAAAGGTTCATGGAAAATGGTTACAACAATAAGTTGCAAAGCTTGGATACTTCATTTTCTCTGCATCTATTGCCATGTGTGCGATGAATTCTCTATGTCATGTCTTGTGTAGATTAATGGGTGTCTTTCTATATTGGAAGCTTCCCTTATTTTTTTCATGAGTAGGTTCAACGTCTTTTTGAGTAGTTTGGGTAGGCATCTTTATACACTTTTGGGGATTATTTGATGCAAGAAAGAGATCTTCATTTCTAATAAAGAGCATGATCTAGAAATTTCACCTCCAAATAAGACACTTTAAGAGGAAACTCGCATGAGCAATTTTCAAGTTTGGCGGCCCAACTTGAAGATGATACATAGGATCCACCCAGGAGTTTGGTTAAAGTAAAGGGTTTTATTTTTTATCCCACATTGTCCATGTTACAGGATTTTTCATAGGTTTTATATCTAATCCCTCTACTATTAAATGTCTTAAAGGTCAAGAGCTTTTGACAAGAAGGAGCTTCTTCGCATGGGGCCCAATTTGGTTGATTCAACCTCAAGCAAAATTTTGAACAGATGTGATGACATCACATTGATTGGATCTAACAAACAAATGAAATCATGAAATGTGGTAGAAGAAGGATGAATCACGTAATGACATGTGGTAGAGGACCTTGGACATGGCACAAAAATTGAGGTAGCAATGTGGCAGATAGTGTCACTATATCATAATGACATGGCACTAGGATGAGGTGTCATGTGACATAGCAACCAATGATGTGGCAAGATGACATGGAAAAATGACTTGGCATTACTAACTAGATGATGATGTGGTAGGAGGTGCCACATGTTGTGATATCATTATGTCACGATGGCATGGCACTATTCTAGGTAGGATGACAACATAGAGACTAGTGACATGGCCACCATGTGGTACAACATGGACCAATGGGACAATGACATGTAGTACTTAGGTGGCAGATTTTAGATGACTATGCAAAGATGGGCCAATCATTGTGTGAGACATGTCATAGCTTAGTCAAATAGGTTTGACCCAGGTGGAAATTTGAAGGCAAAAAATCAAAATGCCTAAAAAAAATTTAAAAAAATAAAATTTCCCTTTCTGAATGTGTAGATAGTTTTGAATAAATTTTGATTTAAACCTGTAGTTTTAACTTTAGGTGAAAACTTAAATATGTGCCAAAATGCAGTCTTACAGCCATGACAGGAGCCTAGTTCTCATTTTGAGATTCTAGGTGTTTCTGGTAAGAAAGTATAGCACTATTATATATCACCGTAATTGGGAGAGAACAAACTTTCTATTTTTGGAGTTTGTTTTTGCATAGGAAGCCACTAGTTCAACTTATGCATGGATTTGTCTCAGGTGTCCATTTTTTAATTTCATTCAGTTGAGATAGTTTAGATTTGAATTCAAGTGAAATTGTGAACTAGATGAACATAAGAGGTAGTAAAAATGTAGTTAGGGGCGAATTTTGTTACGTCTAAGTTAGTTGAATCAAGGTATTATCAACATTTCAAATGCATTTTAGATATTTTGGCAACACAAGGGTTTTCATCAATGAAGAAGAGATATTTCAAGTTTGTTACAAAAAAAAATGATGAAAATCATGTCAAATTTTATTTTTAGAAAGAGAACACATGTTTTACAATAATGGGGAATGAGGATTCAAGTGGACACATGTCACTTCTAGATCAAATCTAGGATTTCGTTCAATTTTCCTGTATCTCTGTCTTTCTAATTCATTATAAGGGTTGATTCTAGTTTATCTATGAGACCACATTGTTGGATCTAGAGTGGTGATTCTACCACATTCTTCAGCATATTTCTCTTGTATGAATAGTAGTTTTTAAGACAATATAGCTAAATCTATTCTATTTAGTGGTTTTATGAATGGTTTTACATGCATTAGAATGCATAGTTTCAAAGAAATGAATATAAATGAGTAGGAATCTCTTAGTTTCATTTTGATTCTCATCTCATATCTATGTAATCTACAATGTTTTGTGATTTAGGGGCAAATAAATTAGACCCATTTGCATCCCTATAAGGTTGTATGTCTAATATATTTTTTTGTTGGAACAAAGGTCCATGTAAATGCTTGATGTATTTGATAGGGTTGTTGGTTATTTAAGAATGATACTTTATGAGAATGAGGTATTTATGAACATTGATGTTTGATTCACAAAGTGAAAAGATAGATTTGATATCTTGATGTATGGAATATGTCACTGGTATCATAGATGTATGTGTGGGATTCATGGAATTTCCCAATAGATAAGGCACTGATCAGCTACATGATCAACTTGTTCTTACTGCTATATATTTTGGGCATCTTTTGAAATTAACATTATAATCATGCATTTCCCTTTTTTTTTAAGAGCTAAGAGGATGCTGTCACTTAGCTTATCAATTTCTTATCTCACGTCATTAGCTATTTAATGTCTATGATCTTTTCTTAAATATAGAAGATGTAAGGGCTTTATATGCTTTGTTAGATTCAAGTATATGTTTTAGCACTAGTGCCATATTAGTGATTTGAGGTCCACCTACCTAGATTTTATAGAGCTTAAAATAGAAGAATGGTCTAGCCTTATAGTTGGCCTAGTGTCTGAAAGGATATGTTGCAGATGGGAAATAGCTACCCCTTGATGTATCTTGTTCTCATCAAGGTAATTTGAAACCATGATGTTTCAAAATGCCAACAAAATGGCAACTCTGCTAGGGAGATGATGAAAAATAAGCCTTGTTAAAAGGACATGAATCTCTATTGTGAATTGAATATTTTAGTCTTATTTTTCATAATGGTTTTTCCCATCCGAGTCACCAACAAATTGGTGACTATGCTAGGGATTGTATTGAATCTAAATGGTACACAAACCTTGAGAATTTTAAAAGAAAGGAGATTCAATACAGTAGGATAAGTGCATGAAAAGAGTTGTATTCATATGTTTTTTTTATGTGTTTTCCATTTTTCTTACTCAAATATCATGTACCTCAATGATGCTTTATTTAGGACAAAAATAGCTTGGAAAGTTGAATGCAAATGGTACTGTAACTAGTGAAATTACCTTTAATCAGTTCAACTAGGTATTGTTTTTGAAGTACTATTGTAAAGTTAGAGTCAGAATTGATCAAAAGTGTTTTCTCTCTTTGAAGTGTTTGATGATTTGCAAGTCTCATAAGTTGAAAGTTTAGTTCAGATTTTTCATCTTATAAATCATGTTTTAAATCTTTCTCATGATTGTGAGTGGTGACTCTCTAAAAGATCTCTATACAAGTGCAAATTGGTTCTATGTAAATATTTTCAAGATTTTTCAACTTAATTATGTAGATCTAAAAGTTTTGAAAGAAGATCTAGGCAGAAAGAGAGAATATATGAGTTCTTGACTGATAAGTTTTGAAGTGTTGTATGTAATTTGCTATCATAATAAATTTGAATGTTAAGAATGAATCACAACAATGATTTAATTTTTTTCTCCTCAAAGAGATGAAGGCTGTACTTATTTTTGATCAATGATGTGAAGAAATGAAATTTGCATCCATGCCAAATTAGTAGATTAAGTTTGTAGGCATCAACACTCAAGGTATTTTCTACCCTCATAATGAAAGTAAGTCTTACAAAAGCTTCTTTGTCAAGTGGCATTTTTAGCACTAAATAGGAGAGTTGTTTGAATGCATCTTTGCCTACTTTATGAAGGATAGATTAAACATATGAGTTTACATTTTCAAGTATGTTAGGGATTGAAATTATTAGAAGAAATTTTAGATCAGCTGCAAGTAATAAATTCTAAAAGTGATTTTGGTGAATGAATCATAAGTTTGTTAGAAATGTCAAATTTCTTTTCACCTAGTACATAGCTCATGAATAAAGATTGTAGATCTATTTCTGCCAAGAGATACATGCCATTAGTTTTTTATGGAATTCATGGTTTCCCAAACTCTATGTCATCTAATCTTAGAAAATATTTGCCTAAGTTCGATGGAAACCACAAAAATTCAGCCAATCATCATGTTTAGTTATATAGCAATTTGATTGGTGATTTCAAAATTGCTCAAGAAAATGTCCATATAAAGTTGTTTGTTCAAAATTTGGAAGGTGATGCTATAGATTGGTTTTCCTTTCTACTAGCATGTTCTATTTCATCTTGGGATTAATTACATTCAACCTTCATAAAGAAGTTTAGGGAAAGAATAAGCATATTTGATTCTTTTGAGAAGTTCTTGAAGATCCAAATTAGGAATGATGAATTAGTTCTTGAATTTAATATCAAATATGTAAGAATTTTAAATGAAATTCCTAAAAATTGTAAGCTAGATGATCAAGTGTGTTTAGTAGTTTATTTTGATGCATTTGGTGAAAAGATGAGTTATTGGTTGAGAGATAAAGAGCCCAAGACTTTGCATCAAGCATTAATAATAGCAATAGAGATTTAAAAAAATGTAAGATATGTACTAACTAAGAGTCATTTCTCTATAAGTGTTCATCGACAAGATGAGTTTCAAAGGAGAAATCAATGTCATAAAGAGCATTCAATTTTAGATCAGCATGTAGGTAGCCTTGTTGTTGTAAACAATTTTGTTGAAAATTTAGAATTAAAAAAATGTGAAGATGAAGTCTCTTTGTTGCAAAGAAGAGCTGATTCTTTTCTTGCTGAAAATAGTGTACATGTTTGTAGTATCACAACAATAGATGACAAAATTAATTCACTTGATCAATTATATGTGCATGAAGAAATTTCAGTCACTCCTTCTCCTATTGATGGATTACATTATGTTGATGAAAGAGCCTGAAAGTTATGCTCTAAGTGATGAAAGAAAATTTATTGATCTAGTATGCTATGAAGAAGCATCATCTGAAGACAATGATGAGAGTGGTTACTCGTGTCAAGAGGAGGAAAATGATAACACATGTTCATCTTCATATGAGTCTAATGCAAATTGGGAAGAAGAAAGTAGTGATGGAAGTGAGTACTCTTATGTGAGTAAAGGTATGAGTTCTTTTTCTAAATTTGAAAATGAATTTCCATTTCAAGATTATGAAAATCAGCTCGAGGTTGAAAATTTTGAAGAAGAGTTGTCTACACAATATGAGGATAAGGAGATCATATAAAAGGATGAATTATTGAGTTGTGTAGATGAATTTCATAAGGTTGCATGCAGTAGTAATCAACAATATGCAAATGATTTTTAGATTAATGCATCAATACCTATTGATAAGTTAAACAATGATTGGTTTTCAAGACATTTGAATCATCTTAGTGAAGATAGTGCAAGTAATATTTATTTATATTCTACATGATTCATTGATGGAGTGGATGGTGTGTCTTCATGTGATGATTCTATTTTTTCTCCTTCATAGGCTGAAAGTGTCCATGACAATGATGTTAGAAATGGTTTCAAGGTCTTCAATAATCTATTATATGGTGATGAGTTTGATGTTGATTAGAGAATCACTTGTTATAACATCTACAAGGGCACTTTACATGGACTTATCAACCCACTTTTTGAAGAGCACATGTAATGTTTAGATTTAGTTGAGGATAAGTTTGATTTTCATACACTATCCTACTACTATAAGAGGTTAGATTGTTCTTCTTTTAGGTGGGATAGTGATTATGATAGTGATGTTGCATCTCATGAGATTGATAACAAGGTCTTTGAAAAAGTTGTTATTGAAGATCAACATCAACCATGTAATGAGTTTTATGGTGAATACTCTAATATGGTAGTTAATCTATTTATTGATTTTAAAGAATCATCAAAGGATTCCAAATTAGTTTCATACATTGATATGGATAACATTTGTGAGTATAAATATGATTTCTCATTTGAGTACCATCCAATTATACATAAGGATACACAATTTCAAGGTATGCGTGATCTTTTTCCCCAAGTTGAATATGAAGCTTTCATATTAAAGATTGATAGCATGCATGATTAATTCAATGAGGAGGAGTTTTAATTTGAGTTTGATATGTTTGAGCATGCTAATTAGTACTTCCATAATGAGAAAGTTGTAGAGAATAAATCTAGTTTTTATATGCATTATGAAGGTGAAGATGTATATTTTGTCTTAATTGAGAGTGTTAATCTAATTGGTGAAACTAATAGAAGAAATATTTCTAGCTTACCTCATCAAAACTCAGATTAAAATCAGATCTATGATAGAGGCAAAAGTTATTCTTGAATTTTGGTGCCTAGAGGCAATCATTTTTATAGTTTAGGAGTAGTTTTTGCTTTCAATAAGTTGTTTGAGAGAATTTTTGTTGTCAAGTGTGTGGTCTACTTCTTCTAGAGATCTGAATCCTTTCCATGCCCACAAGGGAAATGCATCCCTAAATAGATGTTAGCATGAATGCTAATACTATGGGGGAGCATTGCAAAAAAAATTGATGACTATGTTTGTCATTGATGACAACATAGTGATGAGTTTGTAAAGACTGACAGAGTAGGAGACTATGATCTTTGTATTAAGGACAATACATTGCACATATACTTATGCACAATTACTAGTACATACTATAGAATGTATTTGTCACATGGGCAAGTGCACATAACTTGAATCAATAGCATACATAAGATATTGATAATTTATAGAGAATTGCAAAAGAATAGAGCACTGAAAAAATAGTTTTTGTTGTATGATTGATATAGAGCATTGTATTTGGAATGAAGGGTTGCCTAGTTAACTAAAGGAAGTACAATAACCACTAATGACATCAACAAGTGCATAGGTACAGAAGTTGCACGTGTGAAATTTTGGGTATAATTGTGAGCTAACAATATTAATTAAATGTGTATTTCATTTAATTAACATATGATAAAATGTGAAGCTGACTCAAGGATTTAATATTGAGTGTGGTATAAAGGAAAGATGTTTTCTTAGTTTTAGATATCATGATTAAGATCATGAAGAAGAGAAGAATTGAAAATTATGAAGAAGTGAAAGATTGTCTCACATCTATTATTTAGAAAATAATTGTACCTAGATCAATTGGATAGTGGGTTCATTGATTTGATCCTAAAGCTATTTGGAAAGTGAGTTCAACTGCCTTCTACAACTCCTAACAAGGTTGGAATCTCCTAATAGGGATTCAAGGTCTCCTAACAAGGACTCTTTGTACTAAGTGTTGTAATAGAATCCTAACAAGGAATATTCATATTAGTACACCATTTTGTGGGCATCATTCCTACTAGGGTTTTCCCTTTGATCAAGGGTTTTCCTAGTCAATATATGTGGTATAATTGTGTACGTGCATCTATTTATGGTTACAATTTACTCTGATTGAATGTTTGAGATTGTTTAAAAGGGTTACATGTTTCAGATTATTATATAACTAATTCACCCCCTCTCTCAATTATATTGGTGGACTACTATTTCTAACAATTAGTATCAGAGCTTCAGATCCTTGAAGGAAAGTTTAACAACTTTGGGAGATCTATGGAAACTTTGTTTAGGAAGGAAAGTCCTAGATTTAATGGCACAAACTATGAAAGTTGGAAGGATAAAATGAAGACTCATCTCTTGTACATATGTCTAGGATATTGGATTGTAACCAAGGCATCTAAGAACATTATAGAAGAAGACAATCTTGAAACTTGTACTGAGGAACAAAGAGAAGTATTTATGTGCAATAGATGGGCAAGAGAAGCAATATTGTCAGCTCTACCTGAAGGTGAGTACAATCAAGTAAAACAACTCAAAACATCTCCTAAAATTTGGAAAACTTTAGAGGCTAATTATGAGGGTGCTACACATGCAAAAAGAATTAGATTGCAAAATTTGTATTATGCATTCCAAGATGCTAGAATGATGGAAGATTAATATATAAGAAGCTATGTTGGCAAAATATTTGAGATTGTTGTGGGAATCACATCTCTTGATGGAAAGAAATCTGATGATGAAGTGATATGGAAGATCTTGAAAATTTTGACACCACCTTTCAAGACAATAGAACAAATGATTCAACTGATGATACCCTATACTACTAATTTCACCAAAGAAACATTTCTTGGTAGATTGGAAGCTGTAAAATTTGATCTGAAACAATCTAGAGAATTAGCAAAGGTTGAGACAACATTTAGTGCACTGAATATCAAACCTAATTTAGCAAATAATACAAAAGCACAGGGAGATATTGCTAGCAGTAGCAAGTCTATTGAGAAAAGATCTAGGAAGAGGTGGCTCTTCTTGTGGAAAGAGAAAAAGTTGGTAAGATTATCTTTAAATGTTGGACATGTAATGAATATGGTTATTATGCGTCTAAGTGTCCTAAAAGAGAAAGAAAGTATAAGTGAAGATTCAAGTCTAGAAGACCTAGAAATTGTTTATATGTTAATGAAGAAGAAGAGGAAGAAGAATCTAATGAAAACTTGAGTGAAGATGAGATAGGATTTGTAGCTATAAAGGAGGATAATTTTGTCAAAGGAATCAGAGAAGAAAGTGCATTGATCTGACAAGTTGAAAATAAAGATTGGATCACTGATGGTGGTTGTTCACATTACATGATTGATGATATGAGCAATTTTGTCAAATTCAGAAGCAATGATGGAGGAATTATTAGAGTATGGAATAATATAGCCTATCAAATTATAGGAATTGGATCTATCATACTTGATGGTAAAACATACATTGATGATGTTAATTTTTTTGATGGACTGAAACATAACTTGTTAAGTGTTGGATCGCTTATGGACAAAGGTTACTAATTGCAGTTTGGTAATGACACATGCATTATCAAAAACAAGGAAAACTACTTGGTACTAGCAAAAGAACTAGAGGTAACATATTTTAGTTAAACTCCACTGAAATAAGATGTTTGTTAACTAAGATTGATAACAGTTGGTTATGGCACAAAAGATTTTTTCACATTAACTTTGATAACATTGTGAAAGCCAATAATACATTTGGTGAGAGATTTACCTAAGATCACTAAATCCACTAACATTATTTGTAAGGAATGTATCTTGGCTAGGTAGAAAAGAGTCTCATTTCCTAGCAAGTACTTTTGTACTACACAAAAGTTGGAATTGGTTCATATAGATCTGAATGGTCTTGCAAGAACAAGACGATTCTATGGAGAAAGGTACTTTATGATTTTTGTTGATGATTTTAGTAGAATGATGTGGGTATCTTTTCTTAAAGAAAAATCAGAGGCATTTGAGAAATTCAAGATATTCAAGAATAAAGTTGAGAATTAATCTAGAGTTAAAATCAAGAGCTTAAGATCTGATAGAGGAGAAGAATTCACTTCTAGAGAATTCAATATGTATTGTGAAGAGCATAGTATTAGGAGACAACTATCTTCACCCCATACACCTAAGCAGAATGGGGTTGCTGAAAGAAGAAACAAATCAATTGCTAAAGCAGAAAGAGCTATGTTATTCTAGAATGATGTACCAAAAACCTTTTGGAGAGAAGTATTCATTATAGCAGTATACACACTAAATAAAGTGTAAATTAGGAAAGGTATGGGCGAAACACCCTATGAGCTATGGTTTGGTCACTCACCATTAGTCAAATACTTGAGGATATTTGGAAGTAGATATCAGTAATTTTTATCCAAGAAGTGATGAAGGTATGTTTATTGGCTATTCATTAAAAAGTAAAGCTTACAAATGTTTCAACTATAGAACAAAAACTATAGTACAGTGCGCAAATGTTAAAATTGATGAAAAGTTTGGCCCTAAGGAAAGGATGCTAGATTACAACTCTAATGGAGATGACTATTCTGGTATGACCAACAGAGGCAATGAACTATTTCTCAAAACTAATAATGATTTGTAGAATAATATGCAAACTAAAGTCGTAAGAGAAGAATAGAGCATAGTACCTGAAATAAGAGTTGAAGCAACAACTCCTACCCCAAATAGGAATTTGATAAGAAATCATCTTGTTGATCAGATAATAGAAAGTAAAGAAAAGGGAGTAATGAAAAGAAGTAGAATTAATGAAGAACTATGTCTAATATCGCAAGTAGAACCAAAGAGCATAGATGAAGCAATCAAAGATGTTCATTGGATAAAAGCAATGGAGGAGGAACTTCAACAAATAATTAAAAATGACACATGGGAATTAGTTCTTAGACCAAACAACAAAAATGTGATTGGCACAAAATGGGTATTCAAAAATAAAATGAATGAATAGGGAGAAGTAATAAGAAACTATAAGAATTTGGCTTTGGCTAGAATTCACCCAAGACCAAGGAACTCAGACACAAGCACAATAGTAGACTAATAGAGAGGGTATGATCATAATGATGATATATTCATTCAATATGCCATATGCCACCTCACAAGTACACTAGGAGTGCTTGTATATAAAAGGCCTCTAGAGAGCTTTTAGAATGCATAGAATTCAACATCATGATAAGTCATACAACTAGGCACATGTCCACTACATATGGATTATCCTCCATTAAGCACAAAATTAAGTGCAATGATGTGAGGATAAGCCTACAATGGTGTAGCACACAAATCAACGGTGTAGATGACATGTGCTAAATTAGGAGTATGAATAACTATGTTGTCAACATGACAACTTAGTGAATGATGCAAACTCCTATGTTGTAGACACCATGTGCATAATTAGAGTTGCGTAACACATGAGAGTACACAAACTCCTAAGTGTCTCACCTAAATAAATAATTAAATAATGCAAAATAATTAAATAATGCATTAACCTGAGTAAACTTAAGTAAGTGTAAATAGGAATTACTTATTTACACCAACACCCCCCCTTAAGTGCAACTTAAGGGAATGCCCTTAAGCTTACAAAATCTAGGATGAAGTGCATGATGGGTCTTGACGACCAAGCCATGTTAGGTACCCATGTACATAATGATATGAAATCTCTGATAAAGTAGAGAAAGAGAGAAAACCTCATGGGAAAAACCCTCTCGAGAGATAATAAAAATGTATGGATGGATGGATTAATAAAGACCCCCCCATTATGACATACATCCAGTATATATGTAAGAGAATGATGAGAAGAGGAAGAGAGAAAAGATAGGCTCCCCCCCCCAAAAAAAAAAAAGAAAAAAAAGAAAAAGAAAAAAATAATGCGAACCAATGACTGCTTTGATGAAGAAGCTAATCCAAGATTGTAGAATGGTGTTCCTCCCCTTAGGAAGAAACAAGACCAAAGATAAAAATGAGACACTTCTGTTGTGCATGAAAAGAATCCCATGGATAATTGATGTCTTTGAAACTTGGTCAACTGGCTGAAGAACCTATCTTAAAGAACTGTCTATCTCTGCAACTAGTGAAGAACCCTACTACAACTATTGATCATAAGTATCCACGATCACTTCAATCTATGAGGATCGATCATGTAGAGAATGAAAAAGAAGGTCTAATGGAGCCCTTGTGACAACTAAAGAAGGTGTTGCTGCATCAAGAAGAAGAGGTAGATCATCAATACTTTCCCCTAAATCTATCAATGAACCTATATCTGGAAGACTGGATGTACCCTGCTATGCTGGACCTATCACTATGGCCATGTATGCATGTGGAGCGAACTGATGTAGTGACCTCTCACTGCAACTATCGATAGAACCCCACGTGTCTGATTCTATTGAAGCACTATTGTTGGTGTCATTATTAGTTTCCACACAGTATGATGTGTGGAGAGGAGTAAAGGACAAGCTGGGTGAACTTTCCTCAAAGTGAACATCCTTCTCAACAAAAATCTAATGTGTCTCAAGATCCAATATTCTATATGCCTTCATATTGTCTTCATAACTGATGAAAGTACAAGGTCAAGATGATTGTGCCTTGCATCCCCTGGAAAATATCTTTACCCATACAAGACAATTGAAGATTCTGAAGTGTGTCATAATAGGTTTTCTATTGCACCATTCCTCAAAAGGAGTCTTTCCATCTAAGGCTAGATGAGGAGATCAATTAAGAATGTGAGTGGCACTACTAATCGATTTGACTTCTAATGATGGATCTAGAGACTTGGCTTGTATTATGCAAATTGCCATAGACTCAAGAGTGTAGATCCTCAAAGCTACGACATCTATCTTATGCAGACTGAGTGCTAGTGGAGTTTGAAGATCAATTACGTTGAGTCTACAAAAGTCTTTAAGTCTTCTATTCACATACATGCTTCCATTATCCATCCCTAGAACTTTGATGGCTTTCTTGGATTCTTGTTCTACATGAGTCTTGAAGGCTAGAAACTTGTCCAACACTTCATTCTTGTTATGAAGAATATAGACCCAAGTGTATTCTAAAAATCCATCAACAAAGGTAAGTATGTAGTGACCCTGGCTGAATGCAAAAGGACCTGCTAATACCATGTGAACCATCTATAGAACATTTGGTGCTCTTGAAGGCTTCCCTCTCAATAACTTCCCTTCTAGATGCATATCCATTGAATCTATTGAACATTCACTCTTAGAAAAGTTGATTTGGGGTAGACCTTTGACCATTCTATATGTACAAAGTTACTAAAGGTAGCGGAAGTCAAGATGACCATATCGCTAATGTCATAATTTCTTGTTTGAATTGGATTGTGTTAACAAGGCCTTTGAAGGAGACTTGGGTACAAAATGGGAGAAATAGTACAACCTTTTGTTATGATTCACTTTCCCCATTGCAACCAAGGAGTCATCTTTAAGACTATGCACCTTTACTGAGTCTGGAAGGAGCTCAAGTCTATGTCCATCTCTAAGATGAGTGTTTTGGTATATTGATCAGAGATTTGAACTTAGGTTTGGAACATAGAGAACCTCTTGAAACTCTCCATTTTCCATCTCCATGTTTCCTTTCCCTTCAACTTCCATTTTGCTATCATTTCCCATGAATATGTGTGGTACCTTTGCCTACTTCATTGAAGAAAAATTCTCCTTTGAAGAACCCATATGATATGAGGCACCTGAGTCAAATATCCATTCCTTTGAAGAGTTTGAATTTTCCACGAGTGCTTGTCCTTTGCCCTTGGAATCTAAAGAAGAGCATTTATCCTTATAAGCATTAGGCAATGGAACATTATGTTTCTTCATGATTTTGGTCAACTCATCAATCTTTTTGAGATAACACTCATGCTCTTCATGAACCAATTTCTTGCAATAAGCACACTTCTTCTTCTCCTTATTGTTGTTCCCCTTCTTGTTGGCATTTGAGGACTTGCCTTGTTGATTGGATTGTGGTGTTGTGAAATGTCGCCTTTTCTGATTTGATATGGTATTTCAAACCTCTAATCTTATTTTCAAAATCAAACAACTGATATCACAAAGATCCTCCAAATTTCTCAAGAAACCCCAAATCGGGTATGCCAGAAATGGTGCCAAAAGCTTCACAGCTTCACCTATTATTAATAAATCTGAAAATGGAAATTTTTACAGAAATTTCAGCAGCATAACAGCCTACAAAATGAAATTTCCAGATCTATATAGCCTTTACACAGCAGCTCACAAATGTAGGACAAAAACTATGCTCACCGGGCTCCCGAAATTAACACAAAAATGCCCGGAAACACCACAAAAACACTAATAAACTATCTTAGAAGTTTAATCACGTCCCAATACATATATTCAACTCTATTTTAACAGCTTAAAGTCTGAAATAAAGCAGCAACCAAAACTGATATGAAATGCTCAACTGAAAACACCAAACTCATGCAAGAAACACACCCAAAAACCCACAAATCTACACTGTTCAGCACAAAGGCAAACTCTGTATGAGCATGCACATGGAATGGCTTCAAACTCCCATCCTTAGCCTTCCTGGAAACCTACAAACTCCCATTCTTGGGTCTCCCTGGAAACCTGCAAACTCCCGTTCTTGGGTCTCCTTCTCCACAGGTTTGGCAGCCTTTGAAGAATAACAAAGAAATCAGCAAAATCAAGTTCTGGAATGAGCCCAAAATGCCTCCAAAACCCCTTAAAAGAGGGCATAACTATAACTCATGTCCAAGAGAGGTTAATGAAACATATTTTAATAATAATTTTCATTTATTAGTCCAACGGTTTCCAAAGATTAACCCCCTTTTTCTGAAACTTCACTTTCTTGGGCCTGCCTGCCTTAGCAAAAATTATTATTTTTTAATTATTTGAAAAGGGGACATGAGAAGTCCTCCCCTCCCAAACATTGCTTTTCCTCAAGCAATGGCTGAACAATAAACCAATCAATCCACCTGGATCCCAAATGTAGTCATGAACTATACTATTACCAATTAACACAGGCTCCTGCAATATCCTCTGCAATATAACCAAGATGAATCCATAACAAATTGACAATTATAGCTCAACCAAACTCCAAAATCACCACTACCACAGTAAAAAACCCATGAGACACAAACTCTTAGAATATTAGAACCCAAGTAAAGTGGACAAATCAAACTGCCAACACCATAAATACCATCAACGCATCCCACTGGCCTATACGGAATGTACAATCCAACTCTGCAACAATGGTGAATGCTCTCAAATGAAACAATACCAATTATGGAGAATCCACACACTGTACAACTCCTATAGTCAACACAACTCTGTAGATCATCGACCACTGTCTCATAACCATAACTCCCATGCACCCCTAATGGTGAAAAGTCATCACAAGATAAACAACAAGAAATGGAACCCAAACCAAATTTTCCTGCCATTAACTCCTCAACACAAGGATCATTTTCTAACTGATGTACATGACCTGCAATATAATGTTGATTAAAAAAACCAACCTCAGTCAACAACTCACCATGAACAAGTGATATAACCCACTGTGACTGATCACTAGCTAAGTCAGGAGATGTCATAGCCAAAGGAGTAGAATCAATAACAACACCTGCTGAAGCATCACTCCAAAACTCCTGCTCTAAGTCATGTATTATCAAGCTATCAACTGCAGGACCTATCACCATGTCATGCCGATCACAACTCTCATCTCAAGGCATCAAACTATTCCATAATTGATGATAAGCACTAGGAACCAAAGTACATCTCTGTATCATAATCTCATCAACATGGTCATCAAAGGTAAATTGATGAGCGTACCTCATAGTGTAATGCCGATAGAATGCGCCAATCTCAGTCAGTGGCTCAGACTATAATCTAGATGAAACTAACTGCAATTGATCATTAACCATGTTGGAACTAACTACTATCTCCAAAGATATCACCAAGCGAGTAGTATTTCTAGCAAGAACCATGCCAACTGTCGACTCACCAACGTCACACACGATCTTTGATGCATCTCTAGTCTCCGTGCCATCAGTACCAGAGGCCACCACCATGTCAAGCATACAAAAATCTGCTATAACACCCAAATAAACTAAACCTAACTCTAGTGGGAATGAACCTGATATACCAATGTTAGTATCAAGGATGGATGCATCCCCATCTCCACTGTCTCTGACAATCTCGGCCATGGACATCCTCGGATCACCAAACACCATAGCTTGTGACTGTATAGAATCAGGTAAAGACTGTAGTTGCTCTAACTCCATGGTCACCTTAGCCAAATGAAGCTGTGACTCCTTGAAAGCCAACTGTGTACTCTCAAGAATCTCAAAAGTCACCTCAAGCTGCTCAGTAAGCTCACTCACCTCATCTTCCTTGGCCAACAATGCATCATATGCTGTACTACCCCACTCCATAAGATAATCTCTGTCGGCTAGAAACTACATATAATTTTGTCTCAAAATCCGAATAGCCTCCCATAAAGAGTGGATCTCTGTCAAGGAAAGATAACTGCCTTCCTGCTCATCACTAGTAGGAGAACCCCATCCATAAACTGCTAACAACTGACGGATAGCATCGAAATGTTGGCAAGTGATAGCAATGTCTCGGTCACTAACTCTTAACTGATTAGACACATGATGGCGTTGGCTTGACTGTCTCCTACAAACCTCCTCTGATGCATTGTCTAAAAGAGTATCCTCAAAGTTACTAGTCTCTAGAGTATTACCATCCATATCGTGTGAATCAAATCTAAAGCTCATATCAACATACGGAGTATCAAAAACATTAGCATTGCTGTCCAACTCCTCTATACCCAAGGAAACTAAGTCTTCAAAACTGCCCACTACATCCTCCTGGATGTCATCAATGCCAATATGATCCTAGGACTCATCTATACACACTGCCAAATATGAAATATCATCAACACATTCTAGCAAGTATGGTCGACTGGATATATGAACAAACCCCAACATTGGTGTATAAAAACTAATACCAACATCGGACAAGCTGCTAGCACAAGAAAAGACAACACCATGCAATCTGCTAATCAAATCCATGATAGCACCCAAACAAACACTACTACCAAAAAGTGTTAAAGATCTCCTGTCAACTGAATCCCAAATGCCAATATAACAATCTTGAGTCCATATCTGTAAACTAGAATCAGCTGGTAACTCAAGAAAAATCCTCACTTGAGTAGTATGACCAATACCAACTAACTCCACATACCTATCATGATGAGATAATGAAGTCAAAATACTATCTTTACTCACCTTCAGCTGGCGGGATAAATCATGTGAAGTACTACCTACCTCAACCTCATGTGATGAAGCATCTAACTGTGCCTGGTACTCTTTCTCAGCAAAGTCATGAATGCTCAATGTTTTCTCATCTCTACCAGGTATCTCACCATCTTGCACAACAACATCCTCATAATCATCATCTGAACCCACTACACTGTAGTCACTGCCTGTTGTAACTATACCATCCTGAATACCTGTGGCATCAGCCTTTGACAACCTATAAACCATGGTATCAATTTGAGTATCAAGTTGACCGTTACTATCAATCTGTGTAATATCCTTTCCCACCACCTCCTGTGGTAGAGTAGAATCTAAGACCTCTACCTGGCTATCAGCTAGTTTCTCAAACTCCTCATGCAAGTTCTTGGGAATTGTGTCATCTGTCCTGTGAGAAAATCTGCCAAATAGAAATCCAGTCAACTTATCCACCTTAGCTGGGTCAGATAACATGTCATTCATTATACGGTGGTGCTCAACCAACTGTTTAGACATGTCATGGCTTATTTTCATAAGTTTATCTCAAATGTCTAAATAACCATCCTTTCTACTATTTTGACTCTGGCTATCAATTGTCCAAGATCGTTCCCTCTGAGACTCTGTACTATACCTGTCCATTCTGGATAAAGTAGAGTGTAACCCCAATAGGATATAACTTCTTCAAACACCAAGAACTAATATGCAAATGATTAGAAGTAGCATGAAACCATAGATTTGGACATGCAACTGATTAGAAGCAACATGAAACCACCAAATTATGACATGGAAGATCTGGGTAGTTGTCAAAACTGACATGCAAGATCTGGGTAGTTGTCAAAATTGACATGCAAACTTCTACAACCACCAAATTCACCAAGAACTAACATGAAAATGATTAGAAGTAGCATGAAACCATAGATTTGGACATGCAACTGATTATAAGCAACATGCAACCACCAAATTATGACATGCAAGATCTGGGTAGTTGTCAAAACTGACATGCAAGATCTGGGTACTTGTGAAAACTGAAATGCAAACTTCTACAACCACCAAATTCACCAAGAACTAACATGAAAATGATTAGAAGTAGCATGAAACCATAAATTTTGACATGCAGCTGATTAGAAGAAACATGCAATCATAAATTATGACATGCAAGATTTGGGTAGTTCTCAAAACTGAAATGCAAGATCTGGGTAGTTGTCAAAACTGACCTGCAAACTTCTACAAACCCTCAGGCTGGCAAGATCATGGCTCTGATACCACTGAAATGTCCCCTTTTCTGATTTTATATGGTATTTCACACCTCTAATCTGATTTTCAAAATCAAACAACTGATATCACAAAGATCCTCCAAATTTCTTAAGGAAACCCAAATCGGGTATGCCAGAAATGGTGCCAAAAGCTTCACAGCTTCACCTATTATTAATAAATCTGAAAATGGACATTTTTACAAAAATTTCAGCAGCATAACAGCCTACAAAATAAAATTTCCAGATCTATATAGCCTTTACACAGCAGCTCACAAATGTAGGACAAAAACTATGCTCATCGGGCTCGCGAAATTAACACAAAAATGCCCGGAAACACCACAAAAACACTAATAAACTATCTTAGAAGTTTAATAATGTCCCAATACATATATTCAACTCTATTTTAATAGCTTAAAGTATGAAATACAGCAGCAACCAAAACTAATATGAAATGCTCAACTGAAAACACCAAACTCATGCAAGAAACACACCCAAAAACTCACAAATCTACACTGTTCAGCACAAAGGCAAACTCTGTATGAGCATGCACATGGAATGGCTTCAAACTCCTGTCCTTAGCCTTCCTGGAAACCTGTAAACTCCTATTCTTGGTTCTCCCTGGAAACCTGCAAACTCCCGTTCTTGGGTCTCCTTCTCCACAGGTTTGGCAGCCTCTGAAGAATAACAAAGAAATCAACAAAACCAAGTTCTGGAATGAGCCCAAAATGCCTCCAAAACCCCTTAAAAGAGGGCATAACTGTAACTCACATCCAAGAGAGGTTAATGAAACATATTTTAATAATAATTTTCATTTATTAGTCCAACGGTTTCCAAAGATTAACCCCCTTTTTTCGAAACTTCACTTTCTTGGGCCTGCCTGCCTTAGCAAAAATTATTATTTTTTAATTATTTGAAAAGAGGACATGACATGTTGTCTTTTATGCATCCTTTGATTTGTTCTTCCACTTCTTCTTACCCTTTCCTTTATTTGAGGATTGTCCAACTAAATTTTGAAAACCCTCATTCTTGGCCACCAATGCTTTAGACTTAGGTGATTTGAGAATCCCCATTGATTTCAACTTCTTTTCTCCAGTATCCAACAAATCAACATATTCATCAAAAGTGACTTTCTTGTAGGCAGACCCTAAGGTAGTCTTTGATGTGTTAAAAGAAGATACAGATGTGGAATACTCTTATAGCAGCTTGTTATGTATAAGATAGATCAGTCTATCATCTTTGATTGGACTCCCACAATTAGTAAGCTTCATCCTTAGTTCATTCACCTTGATGATGAAATTTTGTATTGAATCATATGACTTAGGATCTAAGGAGACAAGCTCATCTTCAATTTTGAACACATCTTCTTTAGACACTTTACCATATAGGTTTTCGAGGGTATCCGAACCTTCCTTGGATGTAGAACACTTCTTAATTTGATACATGATCTTATCATCAATCCCCAAACATATATCACCTAGGGCTTTCCTATTCATTGTTACCCAAGCCAAAATATCACTTGTTGATACATTATCACCTGCTAGTTTAGGAAGAGTACCATCTACATATTGTGAAACTCCATTATGCATTAAGTGATACCACATTTTGATGGACCATATAGCATAGTTATGAGGAGTTAATTTAGGAAACTTAAAGTTTCCCATAATTCAAAAAATGAAAGAAAAGTGTATAAAAGAGAGAACACAACACCAAGAACACCCCCCCTTTTCACTAAATCAAAAAACCCCCCAAAAGAGATGCTTTTGGCACTTTATCAATAGTGTGATTACAATGAGCCACTTGCCAATTTTGGCCTTTGTAGACTTCTAATTTTTCTTGTTACAACCTTTTAATGAATTACAAATCTAGAACTTTACAATGTGCTACAATTCTTAAGCATTACAAAGAAAAGAAAGGCCTTATTTCTAAAAGTGACATTTTGCCCACACAACCCTACAATCTAATAGAAAATCTAGAAAGTAGACAAAAAATAATGCACTTTCAAAGAAAATGGAATCGTTTTCAACTACAAATGTGCTCATAAGGAGCATTTGAAGTTGAAAAATGTAGGATTATGTAGGTACAGTTGCCAAAAAATACAAATTTTGACAAATCCATGCACCAAAACTAGAAAAAAGTTGCACCACTAAAAAGTTTAGGAAATTCTACCCAATTTTTCAAAAAAATTGTACCTAATTTGGAGTCTAGATGACTAAGATATGGTCTCTCGAACTCAGACTACAAAATCCAAAATCAATTTGGAGAGGGGTTGCATCAGCGAATGATGGGAATAAATTTGATAGTCATATGGCCATCACAATAGTTCAAATTTGACTAGGAATGATAGTCAAATGATTGTCAAATGTAGGCTAATGAAATGATGACATTAGCATACCCCAGGGCCTATGATGAAGCCAGAAATGATGTTAGCATATAGATCCATATAACCATATTGTACGAACTGTATAGATAGTGTAGGAAGAAAATGATGTGTTGACCCACAGCTAACTTGGCTAATGCTGACATGGATTCTATGCATATGTGGGAGTGCCAACTATGCTACTGAGTGTGCCTGATGATGTAATTACTAACTATGATATGACAGGTACAACATGTACACGACTACAAAAGAAGTCCACATGTCTTTCCTTGGGTGTTCCAAGTGATGTGCAGGAATCACTGCATGGATGTAGGCTGGCGGGTCACTGTGCAAATCATCGGATGCCACAAGTCCTTGCAAGTCATCTACGTTGGCCACTTAGTAGATCTCGCATGTCTAATGACTGTGTGGATTGATTAAATGCCACTAGGTGAGTATATGCTTCACTGCCAGTGTCACAAGTGCTGGGAATTGATAGTATAGTTTGAAAATTTTATTTTAGCAGGTGTCAGATTTAGTTTTCAGTCATTAGTATGAATTGCATATATCCCACATGCATGGGAGGTAGAGGTTATGTAATGTTTAAAAAAAAAAACCCTCTGCTATGAACTCAAACAATAAATTTCTCAAAATATGTTGTGGTTGTGGGTGGGCATGGCAAATTTGCCAAATTTCTCAAAATATTCCCTACGCTGAGTGGGTTTTAATTAGCTTAGATCTAAGAGGAAAATGCTCACCAATTAATAATACTCTGAGATAATTAAGAATATTCCACCAAAATTACAGAGCCAAGCTAAGGTGTCACTACCCATTTTAGCTAAAATAAAATTCTCTGCCTATGCAGCTAATAAATCTAAAAATACCAATTCAAAAAGTAAAATGTAGAGAAGAAAATTAATTCAGATCTGAAGATTAAACAATCAAATCAATAAAACGATCATACCTGAATTGCAAATTGGGGCCTCTGGGTTTCAAGTTTCAATTTTTTTTTTGCCTCAAAATCAACTTCACCCAGCATAGGCAAATTTATAGTTGATCTTCACTGAATTGATGCTCCAGACAGAATGATGAGGTTATATTTGACTCTAGATGCTCCCAATTTTTGTAGATTCTCTAGATGTGGATCGAGGTGTTGAAGCATGAACAATCTCAAATGGCTCTATGTAGAGAATCTCCCTAAGCTTTGATATCATGTAAGAATTTTTCTTAGGCTTGAATTCACCCAAGACCAAGGAACCCAGACACAAGCACACTAGTAGACCAATAGAGAGAGTATGATTAGAATGATGATATATTCATTCAATATGCCATGTGCCACCTCATGAGTACACTAGGAGTGCTTGTATATAAAGGCCTTTGGAGAGCTTCTAGAATGCATAGAAGTTAGCATCATGATAAGTCATACAACTAGGCATATGTCCACTAGATATGGGTTATCTTCCATTAAGCATGGAATTAAGTGTGATGATGTGAGGATAAGCCTACAATGGTGTAGCGCACAAATCAGTGGTGTAGATAACATGTGCTAAATTAGGAGTGTGAATAACTATGTTGTCAACATAACAACTCAGTGAATGATGCAAACTCCTATGTTGTAGACACCATGTGCATAATTAGAGTTGTGTAACTCATGAGAGTACACAAACTCTTAAGTGTCTCACCTAAATAAATAATAAAATAATGCAAAATAATTAAATAATACATTAACCTAAGTAAACTGAAGTAAGTGTAAATAGGAATTTCTTATTTACACCAATAGAAACAGAGCAAGACTTGTATGCAAAGGTTACTCTCAATAAGAAGGAATTGACTATGGGGAGACATATGCACTTGTAGTTAGAATGGAAGTAGTCAGAATGTTCCTAGCATATGCAACAAACACAAATTTTAAGGTATATTAGATGGATGTTAAGTCAACATTATTGAATGGAGAACTTGAAGAAGAAGTTTATATTGAGCAACCAGAAGGTTTTCCTTTGACAAAATAGAAGGATACGGTTTGCAAATTAAAGAAAGCCTTGTATAGATTAAAGAAAGCACCTAGAACTTGGTATGCAAGATTGGATAAATACTTAGCAAGGCTTAAATTTTCTAAAGGAACAATAGATATTAACTTTTACTTAAAAGAAATATAAAATGGTTTGTTAATAATCATTATATTTGTTGATGACATCATTTTTGGAGGAAATGATGAAGCCAATTTCAAATTCTCAAAAGACATGAAGAATGAGTTTGAAATGAGCATGATAGGAGAAATGAAATTTTTCTTAGGATTGAAAATTGTTCAAAACAAAGAAGGTATCTTTATTTCTCAAAAAAAGTATTTAAAATATTTGCTGAAAATATTTAGTCTAAAAGATTGTAAACTTGTTGGAACTCCTATGACAATTGGTCACAAGTTATCAAGCAAGGATGAGACACCTACTGTTGAACATAAGAAGTATAGATTTATGATTGGAGGATTGCAATATCTGACTCATAGTAGACCAAATATAGCTAATATAGTTGGAACTATGGAAAAATTTCAAGCTGACCCTAAAGAATATCACTATGCAACAATAAAGAGGATATTCAAATATTTGAAAGGGACATCAGATTATGGCATTTGGTATAACAAAAGCAATGATTTCACTCTTTGCAATTATGCAGATATTGATTGGGCCAGAGATAGGGATGATAGAAAAAACACTAGTGGAGGAGCATTCTTCCTTGGAGGAAGATTAGTTTCTTGGCTCAGCAAGAAGTAAGCTTGTATCTCACAAAGTACTATAGAGGTAGAGTATGTTGCAGTAGCAAACAACTATAATCAAGTCATATGGATAAAGTGGATGATGAAGGCTATTGGAAGTATATTTAGAGAACTTGTTATCATTTATTGTGATAACAAAAGTACAATTAATATGTCTAAGATTCTTGTTTTTCATTCTAAGAATAAATACATTGCCATAAAATATCATGTGTTGAGAGAGAAAGTTGTTGAGAAAGAAATCAATTTGGAGTACATTAACACTAAGGAACAAATTGGGGACATTTTCACAAAGGCCTTACCGAAGGATACATTTGAGTACCTAAGAGGCATGCTTGGGGTTATGCCCCTACCTAGCTCAGAGTAGAAGATGCAAAAGTGCATTAGTCCAGGGTACATAGCACTCATTATTACACTGGACTGAATGCTAATGCTTCCTCAATGGGGGAGTATCTATGATGAATGAAGTTAGTCAAGGACTCTTGGTAATAGGTAATTGGTATGCAACAATGTCTTTAGACACTTGCATTATTTATAGAGATAGATACAAAAGTTGTAAAGCAGCAGACCAACTTGTGGTCATGTTGACGTGCTAATAGATTATTGTATATCTAAATAATTGAACCATTTATGTATTATCTTTGAAATTGATGTCAATGGGGGAGAGAGTGACATGAAAAACTTTAGAGAAATTTTGTACTATGGGGGAGAAGTTTTGCAATAAATGATTTGCATGAAACAAGATCTGATTGATGAAGAGACTTATTTTTATTCTTGGAACTAAATTTTTTTCATCTATGGTGCTACCAATGCCAAAGGGGGAGATTGTTAACATGAATGCTGATGCTATGGGGGAGCATTGTATGACTATATTTGTCATTGATGACAACATAGTAATGAGTTTGTAAAGATTGATAGAGAAAAAAACTATGATCTTTATAGTAAGGACAATATATTTTGCATCTGCTTATGTGTAGTTACCAACACATACTAAAACATGTATTTGTCACATGGGCAAGTGTGTAGAACTTGAATCAATAGCGTATGAAAGATATTGATGATTTATAGAGAACCACATAAGAACAAAGCATTGGAAAAATAGTTTCTTTTGTATCATCAACATAGAGAGCATTGTATTTGGAATGAAGGGTTATGCAGTTAACTAAAGGAAGTACACTGACCAATGATGGCATCAACAAGTGTGTAGGTACAAAAGACACACTGGTGAAAGCTTCGGTATAACTATGAGCCAACAACATTAATTAAATGTGCATTTAATTTAATTAACATATGATAAAATGTTAAGCCAACTCAAGGATTTAATATTGAGTGATGTATAAATGAAATATGTTTTTCTAGCTTTAGATATTATGATTGAGATTGTGAAGCAAAGAAGAATTGTGAATTGTGAAGCAATAGAGCAGAGTTATTTGCTAATGCGTGTAAGTGACCTTAAGGGTTACTATTCATGGACACTAAGTTCTAGATCTGATTGCATGATCTAAAGGTGAAGAAGTCCAACATATTGGACAAAGGAAGAAGAGAAAGATTGTCTCACATCTATTATTCAAAAAAGAATTGTACCTAGATCAATTGGACACTAGGTTTGTTGACTTGATATTGAAGCTATTTGGACAGTGGGTTCAACTGCCTTCTACAACTCCTAATAGGGTTGGAATCTCCTAACAAGGATTCAAGGTCTCCTAATAGGGACTCTTTGTACTAAGGTTTTTAATAGATTCCTAACAAGGTCCATCCTCTAACAAGGAATATTCACATTAGTACATCATTTTGTGGGCATCATTCCCACCAAGATTTTTGCTTTGATCAAGGGTTTCCCTAGTCAACATATCTAGTGTAATTGTGTATGCGCATCTCTTTATGGTTACAATTTACTCTGATTAAATGGTTGATATTGTTTAAAAGGTTAAATGTTTCAGATTCTTATATAACTAATTCAACCCCCATTCCCTAGTTATATTGGTGGATTATTATTTGTAACAATTGATATCATAGCTTTGGGTCCTTGAAGGGAAGTTTAACAACTTTGGGAGATGCATGGAAAATTTCTTTAGGAAGGAAAGTCCTAGACTTGATGGCACAAACTACAACAACTAGAAGGATAAAATGAAGACTCATTTCTTGTGCATGGGTCTAGGATATTGGCTTGTAACCAAGGCATCTAAGAACATTGAAAAAGAAGACAATCTTGAAACCTACACTGAGGAATAGAGAGAAGTATTTATGTGCAACATAAGGGCAAGAGAAGCAATATTGTCAGCTCTACCTAAAGGTGAGTATAGTCAGGTAAAACAACTCAAAACATCTCATGAAATTTGGAAAACTTTAGAGGCTAATTATGAGGGTGATACACATGGAAAAAGGGTTAGATTGCAAAATTTGTACTGTGCATTCCAAGATGCTAGAATGATTGAAGATGAATCTATAAAAGCTATGTTGGTAGAATATCTAAGATTGTTGTAGGAATTACATCTCTTGATGAAAATAAATCTAATGATGATGCTAAGTATTGAGAAGCCTGAATTATATACATTTTGATAGACAAGGAGTCATTTCTACGGGACATTCTCAACCAAGAAAAAGGTGAAGATAATGGTTTTAGAGGCCTTAAATTAATCATCATAATCCTAGAACTTTTATTGGGCCTCAATTGATATGTAATTACCAAAAAATACAAAAGCAATTTATGTTACCTCATATTCCCATTTTCATGGCTTTGTTTAGGTGAAATAAAATGAAAAAGCTTCATAATCAAATTTGAGAGGGGAGTGTTGTTTCAAATGCATACATCTCAAAGACCATTTAGAAGAGTAGCTACAAAATTCTATATGAAATAATTGTATAATTTTATTTGAAGAATTACTTATGGTTTTGCGATAATGAGGGTCTATGTGCAAATTACTAGTGAAACTCCTGTCACATAATAAATATGCAAGTTTAACATAAAATAGGGGGGAGGGGGGTTGACAGACCTTATAACTAGAAAAAGGAAATATACCTTTTGACTTTTTCTTACACAATCTACTATGTCATGCCTCCCACATTCTCATACTACATTTATAGATATCTTTTTTAGTATCTTGTAGTAGTAGCTTGTCTCCATGCAATTTATAGAGGGAGCGATTGTAGAAGGAAAGTTTTTGTTGACAAGCTTGCAAAGAATTTGTAAAAGAGGTACCCTTTTCAATTCCAAATCAATGCCAAAGAATTGTGAATGTTTGTGAGAGTAGCCATAAGGAACCATAAATTTTAGATGCATCTCCTCCATGTTGTATTATTTTTCAACATTCTGTGGGTTAATTAAAGGATGTTAGTTGTGGTGTCTTGGGCTCGTGGATTGAAACGGTACATAGAAAAAGGTTACACCAGTAAGTTGCAAAGATTGCATACTTCATTTTCTCTCCTTCTATTGCCATGTGTGTAGTGAATTCTCTATGTCATGTCTTGAGCAAATTGATGGGTGTATTTCTATATAGGATGCTTCCCTTGTTTTTTTACATGAGTAGGTTCAACATCTTTTTGAGTAGTTTAAGCAAGTGTCTTTATACCCTTTTGGAGATTATTTGCTACAAGAAAGGGATCTCCATTATCAATGAAGAGCATGATTCAAAAATTTCACCTCCAAATAAGACACTTCAAGAGGAAACTTGCATGAACAATTTTCAAGTTTGGTGGTCCAACTCGAAGATGATACACAGGATCCATCCAAGAATTTGGTCAAAGAAAATAGTTTTATTTTTAATCCCACATTGTTCATGTTAGGGGATTTTTTGTAGTTTTTATATCCAAGCCCTCTACTATTAAATTTCTTAAAGATCATGAGCTTTTGACAAGAAGGAGCTTCTTCACACATGGCCTAGTTTGGCTAATTTGACCTCAAGCAAAATTTTGAATGGATGTGATGATGTCACACTAATTAGATCAGACTGACAAATGAAATCATGAAACATGGTGGAAAAATGATAAATTATGGAATCACACATGATAAACAACCTTGAACTATTGGAAATATAGAAGGATTAACTAAGAGGCATGGGTGGGGGTGAATCAGTTACCACTAAAATGAATCCCAGATCCCTTAGATGTCAACAATAAAATTTAGACTGAGAAAACTATTTTCACAAAGGTTTGCACTCTTGTCCAAAGTTTTTACCTCAGGAAAACCTCGTGAAACATGGAAAAAACCTCCAAGCTATGGGACTTGAACTATGAGGTTGAGTCTCCAGAGAAGGTTGGCTTCCTTTACTATCAGGATGCACCTAACTGCTCTTGGAGAGGAAAAGGAAGAAGGAATGCATAGAAGAAAATCTACCAACTCTAACCTAATTGGGTGATGCACCAAAATAGAGTGTTCAAACCAATCTCTACCCATACATGAACTATTGAACCATCATGAAACCAAAAGGTATAAAAATCTAGACTTGCTTTAATCTAACAATTACATGCAGATCAGAAAACCCAATTGAATGACGCAAGGAAAGAGAGGATTCACTTATGTACCACTCATAGGCCAAAAGATATACAATCATGCAAGATTGCAAATCTCTACAATACACCAATGGGAGGCAAATATTTCTTACAATTCACATCAATGGCTGAAGGAGATAAGAATGTCTTACAGTTCAGAAGCAAAGGGAATTTAGAGTGAAATTATAGAGCAATACCAGAGAAGTTGGAGAAGAGTCGACAGGCACAAAATCTACAAAAATTGCCTTTATAGCTCAGGCATAACTGAGATATTTTCTAACTAAAGTTACTCCACAACCACTACCATTAAGTCTTGATAAGGATCTGGAGAAAATTTGATCTAGGTACAGATTCAGATACAATGAAACCTATTATTTGTTGAAACAAGGCCCTGAAAAAAATGACACCATTAACCATTCTGACCAAGTAGATGGGTAAACTGAGGTGGTGGAGCATTCTCCTTTATTTAGAATGAGTTCAACATTCATCCAAGAGTGGTTGGCATTGATCACGAGGATCAAATCGTGCAACAAAACTTGATCTCCTTCATTTTGGCTCGTAAATCAGCAAACTTAGCAAGTCAATTGAACTTTGCCACCAAGATGAGCCACGTGGGCCAATAGACTTTTTTTTTTGCCACCTCATAAGGTCTCCACATGATTGACCAACTAACTAAGCCACCTTGAAAATCCTTGACCATGATGTCACATAACTGCCAGTCTTCACTGCCAACACTAACTGCAGTTTTATCTCCCTGGGCTCACAAGGACACATTTCATTGAATCACTATCTCGCTATACATAAAAAGTGAGAACCTTTCATAGAGAGATAGCAATGATCATAGATATGAGACCAAATCAAAGGTAGAGAAACTACACAAGGTACCCTGAAGAAGTGGTGGGTCCCATACTCGCTATATCGCATAGACTAAACAACTTGTAGCTTTCCATAGTGAGATAGCAAGGACTGTTGATTTTTCATTGATCATGTGGAAGATATTTGATGCATTACTGAAGATAAATATGGTGGGCCCCTGTCACTATGTCACTATTCATAACCTTCGTGCAACTCACCATAGCAAGATAACAACGATCGTAGATCTGAGATCGATCTAATGATCAGAATCATTGACATGTTCTATGCATGGGGGTGTGTGTCCAGGTATTGTTGTTGTTTAGCTAGCTTAACATGTTAGCACACATTAATGTCATCATTTTTTCTTGACCCTATCATGTTTGCCATTTTAAGGCAGGTCGCTATCTTGCTATCAGCAAAAATTACAAACTTCCTGATAGTGACATAATGAGCACCGGTGGTTTATCAAAAATTTGCACCAGAATTCATTCTTTAGTACCACAACAAAATTTTGATGGTCACCATCTCGCTATGGGAAAAAAAACTCGCAACTTTTCATAGCAAGTATGTGACATCCGTAGATCTATGCAGGATCCAACGATGAGGAAAGTTGCAGGCTAGTGAAAAAAAAAGGAGAGAAAGGAAATACAATAAAGTTTTAATCATTTTTTTTTTTTGTATTTCCTAGGCATTAAAATAATATTAAAGGTGGGAAGTGACCATTTGGTGGGTCAAGTATTTGAATTCAATTTTTGGCTGGGGGCAAAAATAGGTAACATTTTTGGTGACTTAGAGGGGACGCAAGCCATCTATGCATGTGACCAGTGACCATATGCATCCATTGGGCTATAGAGTAGCAAAAGATTTGGATTAGAGCACTATGAAACCCTAACCCTACCTCTATGGGAAAAAAACTCTGGAAAACTTTCCATTTACAATTGGATTTAGAAACCTTCAAAACTTTGAAAAAATTGGCTATCTCACAGAGAGAAACTTGTGCTCATGCACTTCTTGGAAAGTAGGAAACTAGTAGAAAATAAACTAAGTTACTTTTGTACATGAAACCTCAAACCCTATCAGAAACATGGTTTGAGATAGATCCCATTGACTGGGATAGGAAAAACTTCACCATCAAGCCTGCTTAATTGAAAAGCATTGGCCTGCTTGCAACTGACAATCTGATAGGGACATAGTGCATCAAATTTTGAGTGCCTCCCTATTTTTTCTCTATCTGCATCCCATTTCAAAACTAAATCACCCTCTCTAAAGATTCTGACCCTAGCCTTCTTGTCAAAGCTCCTTTTCATCTGCTACTGATTTGTTTCTAAGATATGCATGGCCTAACCTCTTTTCTCTTCTAGCTCCATCAGCTCTGCCATTCTTACTGTCATGGCATCATCTTTAATTAGCTCCAGCTAATGAGCTAGTTCTAAGGATGGGAATTCTAATGAAATTGAAAGCCTTGCTTCTCTACCATATATTGACATAAATGGTGAATTTCCTATTGACCTCTTAGGTGTTATTCTTTCAGCCCATAGTGTAGTCCTCAACTTTTGATGCCAACACCTCTGGTTATCCTCTATAGTTCTTTTCATAATCCTAATCAGGTTTTTGTTGGATGACTTAGCCAAACCATTACCCTGAGGATAATAGTTTGAGAATGTGCTTAAGTAGATATTATGGTCAACTGCCCATGCACAAATCTGAGCCCCTACAAAAGATTTTGCATTATCTAAAATAATGGTTGAAGGGGCACCAAACCTATTCACAATTCCATCAAGGAACTCAACAACTGAAGATTTTGTGACATCCTTCAATGCAGCTACCTCTGTCCATCTAGTGAAGTAATCTGTAGCAGCTAAAATCCATTTGTGACTAGAACTGGAAGAAGGATTGATAGGGCCTATGAAATCCAATCCCCATTGAGAAAAAGGCTGGTCCACCTAAATGGGATGAAGAGGAAGAGCTGCAAACTTTTGCTTACTAGAGAAGAAGGCACATTTTTCACACTTCCTCATATGCCTATGACAATCATTGAATAGGGATGGCCAGTAGTAACCAGCCCTCATGACCTTTATTGTAGTTGTCCTTGTTGAGAAGTGACCACCATCAGGACCATCATGAAGGCCTTTGATCATTCTTTCAGCTTGGTCAATGTCAATGCACCTTAATAGGGCTCCATTAAAATCTTTCCTAAAAAGGATGCCATCAACTATGACATAAGGAATTGATTGTAATCTATAGTGTCTCCTTTTAGTTCTATCTAATCATTGAGGATATCCATTGCCTAATAAGAAATTCTTCATATCATCCATCCAATTCCTTGGGTCATCATTTCTTGTCTCTCGTTGCTCTATTAGTATCATAGCAACTTCCTTATCTGATTCCTAACATGATATCATCTGTTTACACAACCCCTTCCCCCTTACTAGCTTGGTGATCTGGATGTCAACATCATATTCCATTACTTTAGTAATCCAACCAACTCTCTTCTCACTAATATCTTTTCTCAAAAGGAAATCCTTCACACTGGCATGGGGTACTAACAAATGAATTTTATTATGAGATAGGAGGTGTCTAAATTTCTTTAAAGCTCTGATGATTGCAAGGGCTTGCTTCTCTACATAGTTGTATTTATCTTCATACTCTTTAAGCCCTTCACTAAAGAAGGCTATGGGCTACTCTTCATCTTTATCATTTGTTTGAGTCAAGAAAGTGGAAATGCTTGACTCACTAGCAAGGGTATAAAGGATGAAATCCTTTTCAAATTTTGGATTAATGAGAGTAGGGGATGAGGCTATGGCTACCTTAATCTCTTCAAAACTTTCCTTCCCTTCCTTGGTCCATAAAAAGGCCATACTTTTCTTGAGAATAGCTGTAAGGGGTTTTACCATGGTAGCAAGATTTGGGATAAATCTTCTCACAAAATTTATCCTACCGAGGAAACTTTGCAACCCTTTCTTATGTTTAGAAAGAGGGAGAGCAATTAGTACATTTGTTCTTTATGGATCAATGGTTAAACCATCCTCAGATACAATGTGTCCTAATAATTTTCCTTGATTGGTAGCAAAGACACACTTGCTCAGGTTAAGGGATACCCCAAACTCTCTACACCTTGAGAACACCTGTCTCAAATGATCAAAATGATCTTCTACATTCTTTGAATACATTGTGATATCATCAAGGTAAACTAATACAAACTTTCCAATCACATTTTTGAAGGCCATCTCCATTTCCTTCTAAAATGTAGTGCCTGCATTGGTTATCCCAAATGGCATCTTACAATAAGCATAGGTACCCCATTTGGTGCTAAATGTAGTCTTGTATCTATCAGACTTTTTGACCAGCACTTGATTATAGCCAGAAAATCTATCAAGAAATGAAAACCTCTTTGAACCACTTACCTTGGACAAAATCTACTCCATGGGAGGGAGAGGATGGTGATCTTTAAGGGAAGCTTGGTTAAGGTCCCTAAAGTCCACACACAATATAATTTCTCCATTCTTCTTCATAACAGGGACAAGGTTTGCTACTCATGATGAGTGCTTGATGGGGAAAATTATATTCGCCTCAATCAATTTGGATAGCTCTTTTCTCATTATGGGTTCAATCTTGGGATTCACTAGCCTCTATTTTTGTCTTACTAGTTTGACATTATCAAATAAATCTATGGTATGCTGAAATAAACTTGGGTCAAAACCCTTTAAATCATCATATGTCCAAGAAAATATATCATTAAGTTCTTGACATAGACAAAAAAAACTCTCTTGCTCAATCTCAGAACATACCTTCCCCATGTTTAAGGATTTTCCAACAGCAACCATGGCTTGGGTGTGATCATCTTCGTCAATAGATAATTTCATGAATCTACCTCTTGCTTGTTTATCAGGATTAAAAACACTCTCTAAGGTAATGAGACCCTTAGGAATTTTTTTGGAACTGAGATTACTGATTTGATCAACATACTAATCCTGCAATCTCGACTAGTTTCTATCTAAAAACTCTACTTCATTCTACAAGAAGCTTACAATTTTTTCATCAAATTCAAACACTTTCCAATGGATGTTGTTATCAGGGATGGTAGGCCTCACTACCATTTTGATTTTTTTCTTCATCTTCTCCTCAAGTTTTCCTAGAACATCATGAGATGCACCTATTGTTGCAAGCCTATCAACATGTCTATTCTCTTTTCTAGGGATGCTTTGAATATTAAATGCATTGAAACCTTCAAGTAAATTCCATACCCTATGTTTATAACACTTGAACAAACGATTCTTGGTGATATTCTGATTTCTCACTTGATTAACCACGAACTCACTATCCCCATATACAATTAAAGCTTGAATTCCTCTTTTCTGAGCAAGTAGGAGGCCCTGAATCAAGGATTCATACTAGACCAGATTATTAGTGCAACTAAGCTAGAGCCTAAAGGAGAAGTAGTACCTTACTTGTGCAGGAGAAATCAACATCACACCAGCCCCTGATCCATTCTTATTCCTTGATCCATCAAAGTACATACTCCATACCCCACTCACATCTTCTTTAGTCTCCACAAGATTGGGAACTAGAGCATCCTTCTCTAATATACAATATGTAATGAGGCTTGTCTTAGGGGTTTTTGACATAGGATCAAATTGATATGCATTAGCCCATTCATCTAAGAGAAAATTAGGTATCTCTGCTAGGGCAGTAGTAGGCTCATTCATTATGTCATTCTCATCCATTTCTAGGATAGTGCAATTCATGTTGATGAGATTAGGGGTGTAGGGTTCAGTGTGATGGAGGGATAGAGACTCTACTCTAATTGAAGCTTTGGTCCCATATCTTGTCCTAAAATACATATATGACCAATCAGAAGATATGTAACCACCTATTTGGGTAGTGAAGTCTCTTGATAGACAGATGGAAAAATGTGGCTTGACTTCAGCAACAAATATATCTTGAGTTATAGTACAACTACGTCATGCATGTAGAGCCATTTCTATATTCCTAAGGATCCCTACAATCTTGATAGTACTACCATCCAAATATAATAAATCCCTAACAATGGACTCATATTTCATTCTCAAAGCATCAACAACACACTTAGGCATCACTGAACTACTAGCCCTTGAATCAATCATGCAATTGTGGACTAGTTTATCCCCTATAATTAGAGAAACATAAAATGGATGGGGTCTAACCTTTTTATTTGTTTCTTCCTCCCTTGATGGTTGTACTAGGCTTGTGGCACTTTCCATGCTGGGTGGTTGATTCTTTAGTTCAATACTTTCCAATTCTTGTTGTAGCGACCTCTTTTGCATGGGTATAGTTGCAACAACATCCCACATGGAAATTTTCACATTTTTCTTCTTCATTTGTTCTACCATAGTGAATGGCATTGTAGGTGTTTTGGTAGAAGCCTTGGGAGCTACATTTGTAGGAGGTTGAGATGGAACAACCTAAGGATCACTTACATCTTTTCTATCATTATTTCGCCTTTTCTACTAAAGGGTATTTGATTGATCATTTGCTGCTCACGCATGAGGTATTGCATTAGAAGTTGAGGCATGATTGGGAAGAGGATGGGTAGCATCATCAACAGCTCTTCTTTTGCTCCTAGTGTTGTGAGCAATGGAATCCTAATTTACATTACAATGTTCTTCTGCCTGATGATTCATAAAGGAGCGATCACCTTGTCCTTGCATATACAAGGCATCTTTAAATTGGTCTTCCTTGTATGATTGTCTTGTTGTAGGCTCTTGGATGGTCAAAGCCAAATAAGATTTAGCCTTCTGACACATGCAACAAGCATAGGAGTAGTTATAGGAGGGACAAAAATCTTGATCTTGGGCCATGTTGTTTTGAGGAACTATGGCCTTGCTTTGGTTTACATTTGATGTTGAAGCATGGCTATTTTGCCTATTCTAATCAAAAGAATTGTTCCCATAATTATGATTTGGAGGCCTACCACTGTTCAGAGTTTGATGTTGCAATTGATGAGCCTTACTACCTTGAGCTTGTTGTCTCTCCAAAGTCACCACCTTGTTGCTCACTTTCTACATCACAGAGAAGCTATCCTCCAACTTATTCTCTTGGCCTTGCAATCTTTTATCTATGTTCAGCATCATAGATTGCATCATTTCCTTGATTTCATCGATTCCATTTGAAGATGTGGAAGGTTTAGGGACTGGAGCAAGGGATTGTGATGTGGAAGTTGTGGGAAGAGGAGCCATTACTAGTTGGTGATTTGGAACATCAAGAAAGAAAGACATAGGAGGCCTTGGAGCTAGCCTAACTTCTTGTATTAGGATGTTTTTTTGACTTTATTTCTATATCATAAGCATTAGGCAAGGTATCTCCTTCCATAGTTTGGATTGTAGTGGCAATGTCACTGTTAAAAGATCCGAGGTAATGCAAGAAGGAATTACCAGGGGTAGGCTTTAATGAAGTTGGTATTCTATCCCATGTCTTTTTAAATCTATAGTTGAAATTAGTCATACATTCATGAGGGCCTCTTTTTTATAGTAGTCAATTGTTCTAAAAGTGACAAATGGTCACTTTTGTCCTCAAATTGTTTGCACAGTCCTTCTTCTAATCCATCCCAATCTTCTATGGAACCATGAGCCAAACCTCTATACCATTGTAATCCTTTTCCTTTCAAGGATGAGGCTAGAAGCCTAACTGCAACATCATCCTCTGTAATACCATGGATATTATAGACATTTGCAACTTCTTGAATGTATTCTAAGAGAGAGATAGAAGTTTCACCAGTAAATTCTGGTATACTTTTGAGTGTAGCTATTGGTATGTCATGTGTTTGGGCCAATAAAAGAGGACTCCCACCATTAAAGGTAGCAAAAGTATGGGCTCTAGGCTGTGTCATATAGACAAGTGATCTATTGATATGTGTTGATGGCAATCTAGGCTGAGATCTAATAGTAGGAGGAGTAGAGATAGATCTTGCAGGTGTATTTGTTGCTATTTCACTCCTAACTGGTGATAAAGATACTCTAGCCTTCCTTCTTGTAGGATTTGAAAATGAAAGCTCTTGGTACTAAAATTTACCTCTAGAAGATGCCCTTGTTTTAGCTTTGGGCATAAATTATTGAAAATTTGGTCTAGAACTAGATGTATTTGAAGCTCAGAGTCACCAAGTACTTGAAGAATGAACCACTTGAAGGCTTTAACACTCAAGCTAGTACTATCTCCTCAATATTAATTGTGAAATCTTCCTCTTGACACTAGTAGACTTGAAATTTTCTAAATAAAGTCCCATCGGGCATGCCAAAAATTGTTGTGATAAAGGTTTGCACCCTTGTCCAAAGTTTTTACCTAAGTACAACCTTGTGAAACATGGAACCAACCTCCAAGCTGTGGGACTTGAACTATGAGATTGAGGCTTCAGAGAAGTCCCACTTCCTTTACTATTAGGATGTACCTAACTACTCTTGGAGAGGAAAAGGGAGAAGAAATGCATAGAAGTAAATCTACCTACTCTAACCTAAGGGGGTGATGCACCAAAATAGAGTGTTCAAACCAATCTCTACCCATACATGCACTATTGAACCATCATGACAACAAAAGGTATACATATCCATACTTTCTTTAATCTAATAATCACATGCAGATCAAAAAACCCAAACAAATGACACAAGGAAAGAGAGGATTCACTTATGTACCATTCATAGGCCAAAAGAGATACAGTCATGCAAGATTGCATATCTCTACAATACACCAATGGAAGGAAAATAGTTCTTGTACTTCACATCAATTGCTATAGGAGATAAGAATGTCATATAGTTTAGAGGCAAAGGGAATTTATAGTGAAATTGCAGAGCAATACTAGGGAAGTCAGAGAAGAGTTGACAAGCACAAAATATACAAAAATTGCCTTTATAGCTTAGGCACAACTGAGATATTTCTAACTGAAGTCACTCCACAAACACTATCATTAAGTCTTGAAAAGGATCTAGAGAAAATCTTATCTGGGTACAGATTCAGATACAATGAAACTTGATATTTGTTGAAACAAGGCCTAGACAAAAATTGCACCATTAACCATTCTGACCAAGTAGATGTGTAAACTGAGGTGGTGGAGCATTCTCCTTAATTTCAGCTGAGTTCAGCATTCATCCAAGAGTGGTTGGCATTGATCATGAGGATCAAATCACACAACAAAACTTGATCTCCTTCGTTTCAGCTCGTGAATTAGAAAAGTCAACAAGTCAACCAAACTCTGCCACCAGGATGAGCCATGTAGGCCAATAGCCTTTTATTTTTTTGCCACCTCACAAGGTCTCCACATAGTTGACCAACTAACTAAACCACCTTGCAACTCCCTAACCACGATGTCACATAACTGCTAGTGTTCACCGCTAATGCTAACTGCAATATTATCTCCCCAACACTAATACATTTGGCATCGATTTGCAATGGCTATGTATCACAATTATGACAAAAATGAGTTGCCATTGTGATAGTAATAGACGTCATTGTTTTTTAGTCAAAAATTATGATGTCTATCCTATACCGTCATAATTATGACACCTATCCCTTGCTATGCAACCACTTTATTGTGACAGCAACCCCATCGCAATGCTTGTGGCTAACATCACAATTACGATAGACACCCTGGCAATTGTGACAGTAGTTGGCATCGCCGCTATAGCAACCCCGTCGCAATGCTTGTGGCTGATGTTGCAATTGTGATAGACACCTTGGCAATTGCAACAATAGTTGGTGTTGTCGCTACAACAACCCCATCACAATGATTGTGGCTGACGTTGCAATTGCAACGAATACAAAGTAAAACAAAAAAATAAAATTTTCTTGCTTCCAGCTACATCAAACCAAATCAAACCTCCTAAACCCTGCGTAACTTCATTTGGTCACATCTTATATTTGAGTAGGATGGTGTCTTATTAGTGCTCCTTCCATTATTTCATGATATATTATTATCAAGTCATCCAATCAGCTATAGGACAAAGATGATTCCTGAACAATCAAATTAGCAATACGGTCGATCTGCATTGTATTTGGACACTTGGTTTGAGGTTCATCTCATTGATTCCCATTAATCATAGGATCTTTATCTAATTAGACCTTGATAGAAAACATTGAGATTTCCTGAGCCCCAAACCCAAATCATGCAGGCTTTAATCTCCACATATCATAAAGCCTGTATATAGAGTTGGGAACCCCGTAGCTAGAAGCTTCACCTGCATCAACTCTTGAATGGTGTGAGAATGCTCAGCTCTATATATAGGCTTTATGATATGTGGAGATTGAAGCCTGTACGATTTGGGCTTGGGGCTCAGGAAATCTCAATGTTTTCTATCGAGGTCTAATCAGATAAAGATCTTGTGATGAATGGAAATTGATGAGATGAATCTCAAACCAAGTGTCCAAATGCAATGCAGATCAACCATATTGCTAATTTGATTGTTTAGGAATCAACTTTGTCCTATAGCTAATTGGATGGCATGATAATAATATATCATGAAATAATGGAAGGAGCACCAATACGACATCATCCGGCTCAAATATAAGATGTGACCAAAAGAAGCTACATAGGGTTTAAGAGTTTTGATTTGGTTTGATGTTGGAGGTAGTTGAGAATGATGTAGCTAGAAGCTTCACCTCCCTTGTCTCCTCCCTTTGCCTCACTCCTTCTCAAGCCTTAATATGTAATACTTATGTTACTTAAATCATTGAGTACTGACAATTTTACTAAAATTGATTCCTTACATTTATCTTTTCAAAAGCTTTCTTATAAAGATAAACTATGATAGAAACAATCTCTTGAACATGCACACACATTTGTGGCTATGGTGGACTAGGAATGTGCAATATATATTTTGTGCACTATAATATCATGTAGTGAAACCGATTATACAAATATAGAAGTAGTGAAACCATGGAAGCAAAAGCCAGTAAAATTGGGAAGGTTCAATGAAAACAAATATTATGAAGAAAGATTGCAATGATGTGGCATTATATTGAATACATCGATATATTTAATTGGATCAAAAATAATTTTGGATATTAATGCCATTAAAGCAACATCATAACTTTCTGAGATGTGCATATTGATCTCATCATTTTTTATTTAATTAATGTTACTTGAATGATTTGAACAAAAACTTACACGAAAACTTACTAGGAAAGATGTCTACTATGTAAATGTATTGCATGCATACACATATGAAGTTGCTATAGAGTGAAAGGCTGCAAGTTTCTTCCCTCCAGTAACAAATTCTTAGCTGTCCTTTATGCAAGATATTATCAACGTGCATCAAGCAATTGTTTGTGTTCCACTAGCCATGAAGGTCATCTTGAGATGTCCTTGATATAATGGTTAAGATCGCTTAGAATTTAAAATCTAAAAAATAAAGTTGCTTACTCAATTGCATTAAGCATTAAAGTGCCTAAACTTTTAGGCCATGTTTTACAATGCTGTAAACAATCTTTATCTAAGATGGAGTACTATCATGCATGGGAATTGCATGAAACTAATTTTTAGTTTATAGACATACTTCAATTATTTTGTATCATGTGCATGTGTGCTACCCATATGTTGCTTCTCTTGGCAATGTAATGATGAGAAGAGTTCACTAACATGGGGAGTCAAACTTACAGAGAGAAATGACCCCTGACAGATATATACTACACCCAAGGCAAGGTCCCTAAAGATGGAAACCAGATATTTGAGACATACTGCTTCAATTGGAAGTCTTCCAAATAGGGAAAAATGGAAATATATACTTAAGTATTATAAACAAGATAAAATTTTCTCACACCTTGGTAAATTCTAATATAGATTGTATGAGGAAGATTTTGTAGGAGACAACTATTAATGTCAGTGCATTTACACCAAAGTTTAGGGAATGTGCATTATGTAGAAAATTCATGACTTCTTGAGTAGAGTCAAAAAATCCTTATGTACGAGTAAGAATAGCTAAAGATTTGCTAAGAATTTGAGAGTCATTCAAAGTACTCCATACTTTAGAATTTCAATTAGAGAAGGAAAAAATGATTAATACTTGATAAAGCTTGTGCTGTAAATAATCAAATAGATACAATTGACAATTCTAAAAGATGAGATAGGTAAACATTCTACCCTATGAATACATTATTTCTAGAGCTATATAATTAGATTGGAAATTTTAAAAAATAGTATACTTTTCTACTTGGGTAAGGAAAATTGAGCATGAAGATAATACTTACCTTACCCATAATACTGCGCTGTCGACTTATTCCTACCCATTCATAAGTTTTCCCATCAAAATAGTGCATAGTTTTGATACCTGCCCATATACCTGCACAAGAAAAAACAATAATGACATTAGGACCAGATTTGTATACTACTTAAACAATCCATGATACAAAAAAGTGGAAATCAAAGTAAGGTTTGCAATTTTTTCTGAAGATTGAACTCTCCAATTTAGGCTCAGTTACAATGAGGTGAGATGCTGAGTATGACATTTGTGGCCTTGATTATATTATTCATAAGCTTTCTTGTCTTTTCCACATTCCATGAGTATTCTATATTATTTGTCACAACCCATTTTATTAACTCATTATTTGAATAAAACAATTGATTATTAACTAACTATTTATCTGTGTGCATTTGATGTTTTGATACAATGAACTAAATGTGATGACACTAAATACAAATTTATGTCAATTAGTATTTTATTATTTTATGAATATCCATGACTTGATATCTTGTTAGTCTAAATCTTTTCCATAGGTCCTCCTATTTGAATAATTTATAAATAAGATTGGTAAAATTGATTGTGTTTTGCAAATCATATACAGGCAATATTTTAATTATTTCTATTGACTTGAATTATGATCTTTTGATTCTAACATTGTCTAACTACAATCTATTGGCATGAGGTAGATCCTAGTTAGTCCTTTTCCCCTCTCGCTTGTTGAGTTAGGCATCATTTGGAAAAGGGAGGCTGATCATGATAGTGAGGAAATTGTACTGTAAATTTTAAGAACTTGTACACATGCATCAATCATAAGTTGATTGTATGATAATGTAGGGTACTCGCGGATAGATTTTCTCAAGTGTCATCACAAGTATCTATACTCTCATTGCCTTTCTATTGTTGCATGAGATCCAATGAAACATAGGGACTCATTTTTTCCCTAGTTAATTATGATAATCATATCATTGGTGATAACATAGTCCTAAGACAGTGCTGAGATCCAAGGATGCAATAAAAAAGCTACAAGTTTAGAACTTCATAATAGTTCAAAGCATGAAGCCTTAGATGCATAGGACAACAGTCTAAACATAGGACAAAATAGAGAAATATTTAGTATCTTATTGAGCTTCACTTTGTTTTGAGAATAGTTTAATATTCTCTACTAAATAGGGCCAACCACGTGAAGGTGGAAGCTCATTTGGCCCCACCCCCCTCCCCCTAACATCACTCTACATTCCCCGTTAACATCTAACATTCATTCATTCTTTCAACCATTAATAAAATGTAACATTCAATCAATATCACATGATAACATTCATTAGCACATTAGATTCATTAACATGCAACATTCATCAATATTTTGCATTAACACATAATTCATGAACATTCATTAGCACATAATTAAATTCATTGAAACATAAAATTCAGTCATTATCAATTAAGGTATGTAGATGACAATCATTTCTTTTTTTTATTTATATTTCTTTTTTCTATGTAAGCTCTAAGAGGAGCATCAGTGTCATCATCAATTCCCCCCTCATTAGTTGTTTTGTTCTCTATTCTTGATGATCTCAAATTTCTATGTTGTTGCAAAGTGGGGTCCTCTGCAATAACAAATAAAAGAGTTAAATTAAAAATAATTTATTATAATTGTTAAAAGTATTTAATTATTTTAAATAACATAACTATGGCGCTCTTCACCTGATTTGACCACATCATTTTTTTTGGACTCAATGTCAACACACTCATGAACATCGACCCCTCGATCCTCTATCGCTGCTATACAAAATGTTACGTTAATCCAAACACCAATTGAAATTACATATAAAATTTTTAATAGAAAATGTATACCTCCACAATTGGGATGCACATCATGTGAACCTTCAGCATCCACAGATTATGTAGAAGGATTGTCAAGTTGCATTCCAACATCCTACGCATTGTTATCATTGCTTGCTTAAAACAGATATACTCACTTTATATTGGAACTTAACATCAAATAGACTAATTGGTAAGTATTCAATTTGAAATAAATTTCATTTAGATTATTTACCTGTGGCTCAGATGCATCATTATTAGAACCTTCCACACTGATTTCAGCTTGTAGCCATTCAGCCACGACTCTATAGCCTTGTTGGAAGCCAATTCTCTTATCCTCTTCTGTGAGGCATCTCTTGAACTCTAAGCCCTGCATTTTTGCATGGTATGGTGAATTTTACTTGTATTGTTTCATCAACCAATGGAGGGTAGTTAAAATATCAAAAGGAAATACAAAAGTTGCCAAAACACTTGGTGTCAAGGTTGGGTGTATGAGGCCTTGAATGGTACAAGGGAGAAGTAACTAGTATGCAGCCTTATGTGATGAGTTGGGTCCATGAATTAAAGGAGCAGTTGTAACAATAGATTAGTTCCTTGTTTGAAGGTGAATCAAGCCTTGAATGTTCTTGTGGAGAATAGAGGATTGGGGTGGTAACTTTAATTGCTTAGTTGTTCCAAGGTGCTAGGAGTTTTTTGGTGCTTCCAAAGTGTGTTACTCTGCATCATATATTGGTGTGGAGGAACACTAAGATCAAAGTTGAGGATCAGGAGCATAGAAAAGCAAGTCTATCCTAGCATTTCCCATCACAATATAGAAAAAACATGATACAATTTTTCATTTGCTAATACTTACAACTTGTGGTTGAAGTTTCAAAAAACCACTAGAGCCAAGCTTGTGTGTCTCGCGCTTTTCTAGTCTTGCCTTTGTTGCCTTTGATGTGTCAGGAAATCTATGAAAAGTTTGAAATATGTTAGTATAAATATAGAGGTTAATTAGTACATAATTATATTCTCAACAGTATCACATACCTTGTTGTACCCTCTACTAGTATAATATTATTTTTCTTGTCAGCTTTATACTTTCCATCCAAAATTAGAGCCTGCCACTTAGCCTTAGGAACATAGGGTGGATGCTCATACCTGGGGTTATCCTGTAGATTTTTTCTGTACTGGTCCCTAATATACTTCAAACATGAACCAACTTTTTCAAGGAGCTTGTTTCTCTCGAATGCACGAGGTCCAAAGAGTTGGGTCATGCTCTCTACAAGATCATCCTTCAACTTTTTGTCTTGGTTATTCCACCTTTTAAGTAAAAAAAAACTTGTTAGACTCATAAATGAAGTGAAGCTACCTTTAATACAGTTCAAGAAATGGATGAAAATGAAAACTACTCTAGCAATGATATGAAATCAAAATAGTGGTTTGGGGTTTTAGTTAGGATATGATGTTCCACTAGGTAATTAGGGTGGGTCCAAATATTTGCAAATGCTCATCACCAAGTTTTTTCCAAAAAACATCATTCCCTAAAAAAAAATCATGGGATCAGTAGTCAATGAAGAGTGATCAAAAACCAAATTAGTATTATATCACTATAGAATAATAATAACTTTAAAGTACGTAGAACTTTGGCTACTTTTAATGGAATGCCTTCATCGTCATTGCTGATCAATATGACATCCTTCACTATTCCCGTACTAGGAACATAGGAACATCTAGGAAATGATGTTGCAACTCCTATTGCAAAAAATTTCATAAATTTCATAAGTCTTTGTCATGAAGTATAAAAGAACAAATGATAATTGATGTTAAAAAATTGTAAAAAAATAAAATTGTTTGTTGCTGTTATAAGATAGTTATGAAAGGCAGTTGGCATCCAACGAGTCTTTGTTCAATTTGATGAGTCAGTTAGATGGGAAAAATGCTTGAAAAGAAAGGTCTTTATAAGAAACAAGTGTTGTAGTCAAGAAAAGGGGTCTGTGTGTACAAAGAAAAGATATAAATAAAAGAATTCTGCACTTCACTGTCACAGTGACAATTTTCTAATTTGCAAAATTCAGACTAGTAACTCAATAAGGTTCTTGCCATTCAAAAGTTAATATTTTTCTTCTTGAAGATATTTTCATGTTTGGTTAACTTTGTGCAAGGGTTTTGTAAGTTATTCTCAAGAAAAACTACTTTTTAGATCTCTGATGTCACAGGAAACATGACAGTCTGTCACTGTTTTGAAGTAATTTGGGAAAATGTGCCTCTCCCACTTTTTTTGATTAAAATGTAACTTGTGGGAGAGGTACTAAGGCTTGTAAATATGATGAATTTAACATGATTTAAATGTAGGTGATAGTGAACAAAGAAAGGAATGACAGGGTGACTGTTGAACCAAACAGTGAAGGTACATTTGCAAGGCACCAGATGGTGAATATGATGATCTAAGGGTTGGAATGACTAAATACTACTTGAAAACATCTGAGAGGGTTTTTTTAAAAGCATTTAAGCCATTAGAAATATTTTATAACTTGATTTAGGGTCTTTTCTAGGAAGCCCTAGGCTAGAAATCCTTAAAGGGAGGGTTTGATGGAAAAGTATCTAGAAATGCATGGAGGGTTAAAAAAGTTGAGGAATCCTACTATTTATTAGATGCCTTAAGGTTGTGTAAAGGTTTGGGAGGTTGATAATAAGCACAAAAGGTAGTTTCTTTGTTAGGCAAGGGCTAATTAGGCCTAATTGATTGTAGAGATGGCCATAGAAGGGTTCATCAGTCACAAGTTGAAAGGTTGATATTTGCAGGGGTTTAAGAACTCATTAAAGGGTATTTGAAAAGGTGGAGAAGTTACCATGGTGTTTGAGAAATTTGGAAGAAAAATGCAATTTTCTTGCAAGACAAGGCTAATAGGACAGTCCTACAAAAGGTAGTTTTTAAGATTGGTATACAGTTGATGCTTGGTAGGGGTTGGAACCCCTTATTTATGTTGTTTGAAGGTTATTGAGGCATTGGAAGGATTAGGAGAATCCTTGAAGATAGATATTAAGTGTTGATTGCATGAAGGGTGAATTAGGAGTGTTCCCAATGAAAGGGAAGTTGAAACATGGACAAAGTTAATTGAAAGTTGTTCAAAATGAATCAAGGCAGTGAATCTTTTATAGAGGAATGTTTGGTTGATATCCTAAAGTCAGGGACTTCTTATTGATCCTTGAGTTGAACTCTATTTCCTTGAGTGGATTCCAAGACATTGTTGAATCCTTGAGTAACTTATGAAGGGTGACTATTAGGAAGACGACAAATCAGATATAGATCAGAGCCAATAATTACAACATAGTTTTGGCAATGGATATATATATATATATATATACATATATATACATATATATACATATATACATATATATACATATATATACATATATATACATGTATGTATATATATATATATATGTATATGTATGTATATATATATGTATATGTATGTATATATATGTATATATATGCATATACATATATATATACATATACATATACATATATATATACATATACATACATATATATATATATATATACATATACATATACATATATATATATATATGTATATGTATATATACATATACATATATATGTATATGTATATGTATATATACATACACATATATATGTATATGTATATCTACATATACATATATATATATGTATATATACATATACATATATATGTATATGTATATATACATATACATATACATATATATGTGTATGTATATATACATATACATATATATGTGTATGTATATATACATATACATATACATATATATGTATGTATATATATATACATACATATATATATATATATATATATATATATATATATACATACATATATATATATATATATGTATATGTATATATACATATACATATATATGTATATGTATATATACATATACATATATATATATATATATATATGTATGTATATATATATATATATATATATATATATATATATATATATATATATATATATATATATATATATATATATATATTGAAGATCATGAAAGCATTGATTACTACTAAGGAAGATCAAAGCAAGACAACTTCATTTATCATGAATTAACTCATACACATTAGAAATAGAATCATACTTGATGTAAGTTTATAAGGCTCATTTGAAATATCAACTACATCACTATAGATTTATTATCCCATTAACCATTCTATGAAATCAAGGACATTATATTAGACAATTATTTCATCAATAAAAAAAATATTTATTCACATCTCATTGCATGATCAAACACATGAATATGGTGCAAGGCACCTAACCTAGGAGGCAGGGGAACAAGTAGGGAACAAGTACCTAGGAGGTAGGACACCTATAAATTTGGATTGTGAAAGCCTTCTGATGGCTAGTAGAAGTGGCCGCTAGACTCTGCATCAAAATATAATTTTGATAATATACTACAAGAGAAGATGATCTTCAATATTAGAATCTTTCATAACTAAAGATAACTAATTGAAGTTTGACCTATAACATAACCTTGTATATCCAAGCTATGAATGGAGTCGATTTCTTATGGTTTGGAATCATAAAATTGTGAAAAAGTTTAAACATTGAGTGACTACCAAAGGGGGGTCATTACAATCTACATTGTAAACACATAACACTTAAACACATAACAAAAGAGAGAGAAAGAGGGATTTGTGTACCAGTAGATGGTGCAACAGTCAATGCTTGTAAGCTGCATTTTGTCGACTCAGCAGTTAAAAAGAGATTTTTGGTTGTCTTGGATGGAGGCGACGTCATCATAGGATACAATTGATTTGAAGCTCAAGAATAAAATTGTTAGAGCATGCATAAATATAGAACACATGGACTAGCATGGACAAGATTGTTTGAGTATTAAAAGAAAGGATTGTTCGAGCATGTATTGTTAATGATTATGATCATTCCTATATATATTCAGGGGAAAACAAAAGTGGGGAATGGAACATGCGATCTACCTGAACCACTTGCAGCACCCTCATCATGGGAATGGGGCTCAAAATCATGCAAAAAACTCTATAAAGACAATGCATCCATATTTTAATTAATTCCATAAAAGAGCATAACATAAAAACCATTATTGAACTCTTGTTATAATTAAAAATTTCATTAATACTTACTTTTAAGGTTTCAAAGGTGTACAACAATTTAGATCCCCTATCTTTTATTTCTTGAGTAGTAGGCTTTATGGTTGCCAAACATATAATTTCTCTGCCAATTTTCTTTAGCACCTTTTTAACTAAACTAATTGGGTCATCAGTCTCTACTAAATCAATATAAAAAGGGTCCTTCTCAGGGGGGGCCTGCTGAGGGACTGCAGGTTCCTTTCCCTCCCTCCGACCACTGGCCCTCTGTGACAACAATAGTATTAGTATTATTAAAATTACTCCAAAACAATGAAGAAAACAACATTAAAAAATAACATTTTGCTTCTATCTAGTTTGCACAATTACAATGAGTTTTTTCTACTCATGTGTAGATGAGCCGAGAACATCGCTAGCATCCCCTCCAGGCGGTTGCTCCATATTGTGCCCCTATGTCAAAGATCAAGTATAAAAATGTTAGCCAAAAATTTATTGACTAAATGGTATGTTGGAGTCATTGATTAGAAGTTGGTTTAATAGTATGTACCACCCCCATGATAGTAGCCTCATTTGTATCTATGAGGTTCAAATTGTAATCAATAAGAAGCTCTTCCCCTACACTTATTGAGTTTATTGCATAGATGAATACACAATTTCCCTCGCATGCCTCAAATATGCAATTGGGTTGCTTTATAGTTGACCTAGGTCATGAACTATTTATAAGACCTACAATATTCCCTACTGCTTTTGGCCTTCCATCAATATATATAGCCACACTTTTACGTTGATTAATTTTTGTTGTTGTATATAATTTTCCAAGAGGGTATACCTATGCATACTTTTTGTATATTGAACAATATGCATCCAACTTTTGTAATCGTAGCATGGTCCAACATACTCTAATTCAAAAACTTTTTTGTAAGACACCTTTATGCCGTCCATAGAAAATAGGCCCAAACCATGTAATGATGATGGTGCTATGCGATATATCCTCTTGTTAACACAAAAATCAGTGTTTATTGGAGAAAGTTCCTTGGGTACCCAATGTTTCAGTAGATGTTGGTACCTCAAGGGCACCTCAATGTCACCTTCTATCTCATCATCATAAGAACATGACCCCCCTTGAGCAAGGAAAAATTTCATGCATTTATTGAATTTCCTTATAGTCCTTTGACCTGTAGTTACTCTCCATATTCTAGATAAACTGCATGTCTCACTTTCCTCTGCCAGTGGTCGGAGGGAGGGAAAGGAACCTGCAGTCCCTCAGCAGGCCCCCCCTGAGAAGGACCCTTTTTATATTCATTTAGTAGAGACTGATGACCCAATTAGTTTAGTTAAAAAGGTGCTAAAGAAAATTGGCAAAGAAATTATATGTTTGGCAACCATAAAGCCTACTACTCAAGAAATAAAAGATAGGGGATCTGAATTGTTGCACACCTTTGAAACCTTAAAAGTAAGTATTAATGAAATTTTTAATTATAACAAGAGTTCAATAATGGTTTTTTTGTTATGCTCTTTTATGGCATTAATTAAAATATGGATGCATTGTCTTTATAGAGTTTTTTGCATGATTTCAAGCCCCATTCCCATGATGAGGGTGTTGCAAGTGGTTCAAGTAGATCGCATGTTCCATTCCCCACTTGTGTTTTCCACTGAATATATATAGGAATGATCATAATCATTGACAATACATGCTCGAACAATCCTTTTTTTTAATACTCTGACAATCTTGTCCATGCTAGTCCACATGTTCTATATTTATGCATGCTCTAACAATTTTATTCTTGAGCTTCAAATCAATTGTATCCTATGATGATGCCGCCTCCATCCAGGACAACCACAAATATCTTTTTAACTGCTGAGTTGACAAAATGTAGCTTACAAGCATCGACTGTTGCACCATCTACTAGTACACAAATCCCTCTTTCTCTCTCTTTTGTTATGTGTTTAAGTGTTATGTGTTTACATGTAGATTGTAATGACCCCCCTTTGGTAGTCACTCAATGTTTAAACTTTTTTACAATTTTATGATTCCAAACCATAAGAAATCGACTCCATTCATAGCTTGGATATACAAGGTTATGTTATAGGTCAAACTTCAATTAGTTATCTTTAGTTATGAAAGATTATAGTATTGAAGATCATCTTCTCTTGTAGTATATTATCAAAATTATATTTTGATGCAGAGTCTAGCAGCCACTTCTTCTACTAGCCTTCAGAAGGCTTTCACAATCCAAATTTATAGGTGTCCTACCTCCTAGGTACTTGTTCCCCTGCCTCCTAGGTTAGGTGCCCTGCACCGTATTCATGTGTTTGATCATGCAATGAGATGTGAATAAATATTGTTTTTATCGATGAAATAATTGTCTAATATAATGTCCTTGATTTTATAGAATGGTTAATGGGATAATAAATCTACAGTGATGTAGTTGATATTTCAAATGAGCCTTATAAACTTACATCAAGTATGATTCTATTTCTAATGTGTATGAGTTACTTCATGATAAATGGAGTTGTCTTGATTTGATCTTCTTTAGTAGTAATCAATGCTTTCATGATCTTCAATATATATATATATATATATATTGCCAAAACTATGTTGTAATTATTGGCTCTAATCTATATCTGATTTGTCGTCTTCCCAATAGTCACCCTTCATAAGTTACTCGAGGATTCAAAAATGTCTTGGAATCCACTCAAGGAACTAGAATTCAACTCAAGGATCAATAAGAAGTCCCTGACTTTAGGATGGTTGCTCCATATTGTGCCCCTATGTCAAAGATCAAGTATAAAAATGTTAGCCAAAAATTTATTGACTAAATGGTATGTTGGAGTCATTGATTAGAAGTTGGTTTAATAGTATGTACCACCCCCATGATAGTAGCCTCATTTTTATCTATGAGGTTCAAATTGTAATCAATAAGAAGCTCTTCCCCTACACTTATTGATTTTATTGCATAGATGAATACACAATTTCCCTTGCATGCCTCAAATATGCAATTGGGTTGCTTTATAGTTGACCCAGGTCATGAACTATTTATAAGACCTACAATATTACCTACTACTTTTGGCCTTCCATCAATATATATAGCCACACTTTTACTTTGATTAATTTTTGTTGTTGTATATAATTTTCCAAGAGGGCATACCTATGCATACTTTTTGTATATTGAATAATATGCATCCAACTTTTGTAATCGTAGCATGGTCCAACATACTCTAATTAAAAAACTTTTTTGTAAGACACCTTTATGCCGTCCATAGAAAATAGGCCCAAACCATGTAATGGTGATGGTTCTATGTGATATATCCTCTTGTTAACACAAAATTCAGTTTTTATTGGAGGAAGTTCCTTGGGTACCCAATGTTTCTATAGATGTTGGTACCTCAAGGCCACCTCAATGTCACCTTCTATCTCATCATCATAAGTACATGACCCCCCTTGATCAAGGAAAAATTTCATGCATTTATTGAATTTCCTTCTAGTCCTTTGACCTATAGTTAATCTCCCTATTCTAGATAAAGTGCATGTCTCACTTTCCTCTTCTATTACTATATTTCCCTCATTTGAGGAAGACACTTTTGAAAAATACCTATTCATTGGTACCTACAAATGGGAGAGATCTTAGAAGACATAAATCTTACTATTGATAAGTGTATTAAATAGACTATCTATAAGGAGTATTGACTTATACTTGTCGATCCATGAGACTATGCGAGATGCTCTTGAAAGGGGTTCAGTTTCCTGCAAATGTAATTCAATTATTGTGAGCATAATCACATCATAATCATAATCACATCCATCATAAGCATCATATAAAAATTTAAAACATTAAAAGGTACACAATATAACACTTCAATCAGGCTCACATTATAAGCCTACTAGGAATTAGGCCTAGTGAAGGGCTAAAATTGGGTTTTTGTATTAGCTAATGAGTTGAGGGCTTAGTCACCTTGGGGACATGCTATTTGAAGTTTTTTGATGTGTGTGGAGGTGGAGGAAACACCTAGTTAAGGTGAAGTCAATTTTTGCGCCTTTTCAGGCATTGTGAGCATTTGATAGTTTGTTGATTAGATTGCTTTAATGAATCCATTGGATGGATTGAGGGACATTCATGGGATTATTCCAAAGATGTAAAACCTAAGGTGGCATAAGGATTTTGTGTTCACTCTAATAGGTTATGGAGTTGGCTTGGATCAAGGAGAGGGATCTTATGAAGATGCTTGGTTGGTGTTGTGAGAACACTATGGAAGTCCCTCTTGTTATGAATGATTGCAAGTCCACCTAGGGTCTCTGCATCACCTATAGAGGCAAAATTATTAACCAAAAAATTGGGTAAGAACTTATATTATGTTTTCCCTATGAATTTTATTCTAGGTACAATTCCCTTTTATAGATATTTAATGAATTCCCTTTTCTAAACTAAACACTTAGAAATGCTTTTGACCTGAAAGAAAATAAGGCTCAATGCATTCATGCATCAATATGTGTTTTAAATAGTTTTATTTAATTAATTTAGATTAATAGTTAGTATAGATTAGCAGTATTCTATTTGTAGTTGAAACTTGTAGCTTTTAAATAGATAATGAATAAACTATGTAACCATATAAGACAAATATATTTCTATCAAGAAATGAATATTAAATAGATTAAGGATTGATGGCATACCTCTATATTTCATCATCATCATCATCATCATCATCATCATCATCATCCTCCTCCTCATCATCATCATCGTCATCATCATCATTATCCTTGCCATCATCATCATCGTCATCATCATCATCATTGTCATCATCATTGTCATCATCAACATCATCATCATCAACATCAACATCATCTTCATCATCATCATCAGTAGCAGCATCATCGTCATCATCTTCTTCTTCTTCTTCATGACAATTTGTGTTAGGAACATCATCCAATAACTTTCGATCATGATCACCATCTACATCATCTTCTACTTCTTTAATATCTTCTTCTTCCATCACATTATACTTTATTGGCCTTCCTCTCGGTTCATGTCTAAAAACAAATGACCAACCCAATTTATGTGGAACCTCTGAGTAAAATACCTGCTCACATTGGCTTGGAAGAACATAGGGCTCATACCCAACTAGCCCAAACAACCTTGTATTAACCATTGTAAATCTGTTATCACGTTCAATAATAGTTCTATCAGGATCATTTGGATTAAGTCATAGCCTATACCATTTGACAATGAAGAGAACTAATTTGAAGGAACTAAAGTCACACTCAAGTATATCATCCAAAATGCCATAGTATAATTTTTTAGACTCTCGAGGATGTAAGTCATTTCTAGATGAAATATTAGTCACTCGAAAGACTATAGTTATTCATGAATCACAAGTTTTCTTCATGTCATCCAACACTTTGACGCAAAATTTTTGACCATTATAGAACATAGCCTTTTGGTGTTTAACTTGCAATAATATGTGAAACATGTCAAAATTATTGTATCATGAGTTGATAAACATACGGGTGATTAATAAATTTGTACGTACCTGGAAATCTCTTAAACCACGTGCTAAATCTATTTCCCTTTGCATAACATTGGAATGTCCATTAAGATGAGCTTCTTTAACCAATGAAGATACACCTTCCCATGTTAATGTGCGACTAGAATGTTGACATCGTTCAATCCATACCGTCATCCAATCAAGATTGTTTGCAATATACAAATGTAGTGCATCCCACTCTCGAGCACCTGTACAAAAAAAAAAAATAGACAACTTACAACCAATTCATTTTGAAGATTAAGAAATAATTTATTACAATAACATCTTATAATTTATTACCTCTCACTTTCCTCAATTTATCTTTCCCCATCAAGTACTCCCCTTCTAATTTTTTAGAAGGCTCGAGATCCCAAATGCGATCAACATGGATATTTGATGCAAACTTAGGAAGATATTCAGTAATGTACACCATAGTCTGGTATACCATATATCCCTCTACCATAAAACCCTTAGGATGTACTCTTTGTCAAACCAAAGCCTTCAAATATTTCAAGTGCCTCTCAACCATCCACATTGAGCTAGTGTGTATAGGTCCACACAATTCAATATCCTCAACTAGGTATACAAGATAGTGTTCTTGTGCATTGAAAAAAGTTGGAGGTAGACACTTTTGCATTTCACACAGTAAATGAGGAATTCTTCTCTTCCAATAGTTTATATCTTCTTTATGGATTTCTTTAAATGATAACCACCTACATTAAGAGATTCAAGTCAAAAAAAAAATATAGATACAAGACTTTACAAAATAATATACAATAGATTACATAGCAAGAAAAAAAAATCACGAATATAATAAATATATACAAAAAATTGAATAGATATTACTGCTTACCTCATGTAGTTTCCAAGATCATATATCACTGATTTGATGTTATTGTTGAAGTGCTATGGGAGAGATAGAGGAAGCACATATTGCAGTAATTATAAACCAATCATTTCATTGTTTTCTAACATAACATAATGAATAGTACACGTAGTTTATGAATATATTGTAAATACAAAAGAACATAACTTACCTTGAAGAAAGTATGCCAATCATGCATTTTGAGCCCTGGACCAAATTCACTTGTTTTTGATATGAGATTGTTTATGTTTGCAACAAATCCTATGGGAAAATTAATTTTTCATATGACTTCTTTTATGGCATCACTTTGATGCTTCATTAATAACCAAGGAAGGGTACTTATATTAATCTGATCTCTGTTGCTGTTTGAGTGAATGAAATTCTTCAATGCATGATTGGATTCATGAATGTCATTAAAAATTTTGACAATTTTTCCTTTGTCACGCCTTCCATCCAATATTTTCCACAATGTCTCTATTATATTTTTTCCAATATGCATAGTATCAAAAAAATGCACAATTTGTAAGTGCTCGTAGTAGGGCAACCTACTAAATTGTCTAGGATAGCATTTTAGTCCCTTTGGAAGGTTGTCAGTACTACCTTGACAACCTTCATGATCATCAATTACATAATTAGTAAAAAAAAATCACAATAGAAATATATAAATTACAAACATAAACCATTAGGTGGAACGACATTACCTCGATGATTAATTCTGTTATATTCCAACTTCCATAGGCGAGGTGTCATTCTTTGTGGCTTTGATGTAGTCTCTTCTTTCCCATTGAAAAGATGTTTTTCCATACTTTGATACTTATGATTCCTGTGGAGGAAGTGTCTACACTCATCAAACACCTACTTTCCTAAACTTTTTGAATGATGAGATTTCATCTTTGGACCACAAACTGGACATGCAAATTTTCCCTTTGTTTGAAGACCTACAAGATAATGATATAATCGGATTATTAAATATGTTGATTTTTATAATTAGAATTATCATGCACAACTTGAATTCACTATAACATACCACAAAAATGTGTTATCCCTAGGGCATCATGTATTGTCCATTCAAGTATTGCATCTAATTGAAATTGGCTTTGTCCTATTGGCCTATACATGTCATACATAGTGACACCATTCCATAACTCCACCAACTCATCGATAAGAGGCTCAATATATACATTCATATCTTTTACTTGATATTTACCTACTTGAATGAACAGTAACATTACATAATTATTGTGACCATTTTACTACAAGATTTGTAAGTACATGTAAATTAATAACTATCAAATGATAAGATACCTGGAATAATCATTGCCAACATAATGTGCTCCCTCTTTATTGACATCCATGGAGGAATGTTATTGTTGATAACAAAAATAGGCCACACCGAGTAAATAGATCTCATCTCTCCAAATGGATTGACACCGTCTACTACCAATGAAAGCCTGAGATTACGAGGTTCTTCTTTGAAGTGTTGCCACTTTTCCTCTATGTGCATAAATGTCGAACCATCCACAGGGATTCGAATAATGTCATCTCAACTTCTATTGCATGCATGATAATCCATAAATTGATCCAAGCTACTACACCTGAATAATTGTCGCATCCATAGAATAATGGGGATTCCATAAAGAACCTTTTGAGGCACCTTTTTTGTTAGTCGATCTATTCGATATCTACTTGTATGACATAGAGGGCATTGTGTTGCAAATTCATGTTCTTTACAATATATAATATTATCATTGGGACAAACATGTATTGCTTCATACTCCATTCCAATATCTTTTATAACAGTAGATAATTCTCAATATGAGAGAGGTAGAATATTTGATGGTGGTAACAGAAACTCGCCTATCAATCTACAAAAAAAAATATAAGTTTTAAATATAAACAATATTAGTGGTACATTATTCACCCTTTGTTAACTATAAAGACATATATGGCATACCTTAATTAATATAAACAATATTAGTGGTACATTATTCACCCTTTGTTAACTATAAAGACATATATGACATACCTTAACATACATGACATTGTTATGTTGGATAAACCATTCATAACCTTCAAGTTCAGCAAAAACAATACAAGAGAGAGAAGAGTTGTTTGGGAGTCTTTGTATAGGGGCTCATATGCCTTCTCAAGTAGAGGTACATCAAGGCTATCATCATCATCATGATTAGATACACTTGGACTAAACGTGTCATGGATCAATGTATTTATACCATCATCTTCAATTGTGTTTTCTGGCACATGATCATCATCTTCCATGGGATCATTATCTTCACCTTGGATATTCACACCTCCATGTTCCTCCACTTGAAAAACCATATTCTTCAGATTGTTGTGGTTCATATCATGTACTTCCCTAGGGAGATCAACCTATATAAAATTGATTAACATAAATAAACCATGATCATCAACTCATCATCAAGTGATTTCATATGTATATAAATTGTTAAAATGATATAATGAACACCTTACCAATGGATGATAGTCATGCCTCCCTTCAATGTGACCATTCCCCCTACAATGTCTCTCAATTGTTTTGATTAGCAGTCTTTGACAGTTTAAGCCCTTACAAATTTTGCAAGGACAATAACATTTTCCATCACCTTTTCTTTTCAAGTTAGACCACAATCTCACAATTTTCTCCCTCTTTGTTCTTCACTTATATTATCTAACATGATCGTTCTTTGTAGGAAGCAAAAATTTGGCTATGAAAACTTCGGTCTACAACTTTCACAAACTAAGCAAAACTGTCGAAAGTACAAAAATCTTCTTAGAACTAGCTAAATACTTTAATATTTCAAAAATAATTTCTTTGACTTTATTCCCAAGACATTTAACCCAATCACCTTTTATAACATTCAGTCAATTGCTCTAGGAAAATTTGTGGATAAGATTATTTGTAAAACATTGACCAACTACCTGAAGGTCTTATTTCAAGAGAGCGTACAACATTAAGCCACTAAAAGCAATTTCAAAACATATAAGCTAAAATTCTAGTTATAATATACATTAGATTAAAAAATATACAATTTTCATACCTGAGCGCGTAGCTATAACTCGTGCAACGACCTTCTTGCTTAGCTATAGAAGCTCTCCAGAAATCAAATTATACAAGCTACAAGGCCTAACAGTAATTTCAAAACATATAAGCTACAAGGCAAGACATATTACATGACATGGAAAAAGGAACAAAATTTATAAGCTTTAGCAAGACATATTAAACAACATCATAGTGCTAGAGAGATCACAATTATATGAGTCTAACATAGGCATGATAAAGCACATACATTAGTTATTATATGCAATTAAAAGATATATAGTTAGATAGGGACATCCATAGGGCATATTGAAGAAATGAAATGGTCATATAGATTTCATATAGGATTTTGAAGATGATAGTGTTCTAAGGAAAAGAATCCATTCATATAACCATAATGACATTAAATGTTTAAGCATGGGCAATCATCAAATACCAAAATAGAGCAGTGATAAATCATTAGCAATAGTCTTTGCTTGAAAGTTTCTGAAGCCTTTTCAAACAATCCATTTTGTACATATCATGCAATCATGACATTCCATGATACCACATTTCTTAGATGAATTTGTTCAAGAAGTTCATGTGCCTTGTCTATATTTCCACATTTTTCATACATGTCACAATTGGTTTTGGTTCTATGATGACTACTAAGGGGGATGTTAGTCTCAACACAAGAACTAGAGGTACCATAAAGAAAAATGATAAGTGTGGTGATAAACAATGTCAAGACCATTAGGAACTTTAACAAAACTTCTTCCATGTGGAATTGGAAGCTAGTAGTACCCTCAATAGAATTAATATGTGATCACAATCTTTTAATTATTCTCATGTGATCAATGCATACTTATGTAGCTTTTATTTGATTAGTTTATTGTGTTTTCAAAGTTTATTTGGTAAAAGGTGCTTGAGACAAATTTTACATCCTTAGAAATCTAAAGATTTCTATAAAGGAAATGTTGATAGATTCATATGTTTATTTTTTGATGTACTACTCCTTATATGCTGCACTCATTCTTATTTATCTGTCTGATCATAATATAAACATTGTTGTATATGTTTATTTGCTGATGTACTACTCCTTATATGCTGCACTCATTCTTCTTTATCTATCTGATCATAATATAAACATTGTTGTATATGTTTTGGTTATCCAGTTGGGGTTTATTTGAAGTAGCTAATGCAGCAAAACTCAAACTCAAAACATATATTTTGAGTTTTAGCAACATGATTAAGGCATGTTGCTAAAACTCAAAACACAAATGTTATAATGTATATTAGTGTACTCTGTCAAAAATGTTCCAAAGTAGCATAAGCATTTGTCTATAAGCAATAACGCATGTATCAATTAACTTTTTCATGAACTAGAAAAAAAAAAATATATTTATGTTGTCTTGTCCCTTAATTGTTAAATCCAACACTGATATAGTTAATAGTCAAATTATTTGAGGCCAATGTCAACAACATTTCCATGTCTGTTGTAAATTTCACTAATTTCTTTAGAAAATAATACTATTTTCATTTTTAAAAATACATCATGTTGGTGCGAACAACTGCCTGATGTGTGAGATACATTTAAAGTATGTTAACTTTTATAATATAACATAGAGCCAATATACCTGGAAAGAGAGTCAACAAGAGTCAAAGCTAATCCATTGTACTATTCAGATAGATGTTCAAGCTACAAAATATTGGAAGACAAAAAATTAGATTGCTTCCATTCTTTTGTTTGGACTATTTGTGCAACACCCTGCTAAGGAACACAAGACGATGACACTAATCTAGCCAAAATAAAGGTGCAAATATTTTGTTTAAACAATCAACTATAGATTCATTACATATGATTAGAGCTTCTATTTTAACATTAAGTTCAATTTACATTCTAAGAAAGTGGAATTATGGATATATCATCACATAACATAACTATTCATAAAACATAAATAGAAAATAATTAACTTAATCCTAGGTCCTTTATGGGTTTCTTAAAGTCGCTGCCTGAGCAACACTAATATAACATATCTAAACCATCTAGGTACATTAATGAATCACATAATAAGAACCTTAACATTTTCTAAAACTATAGGTTCACTTTATAGCACCAAACCCAAATGTTCCTAGATTATTTTCATCGTCATCATGTAATGACGTAGTTCACTAACTCTAACTATCATTTAATGATTTCTTATCAATGTATCAAATAACTATGCAACAAAAATAATTACAATATCATCTTATCCTACCATTACAATTTGTAATGGCATAAATTTTACACCCTTGTGTAGAATGCCTTTTTCGCATCTAGCCAAACACAAAAACTCACCAACCCATGATCCTTGTCATTTACCAACTCATTGCTCAACTCAAAATTTTGCAATGAAGCCCTAGTAGGGAGACATTCATGCAGTGTGCTCCTGTCTGCAAATTTATAAATATGTAAAGGGTTATTAAAATCAGTAGTTTACATCATTATTTGTCAAGCATTCATTTGTCTCTATATCTATATTTATAAATGGCAAAAATGGATTACATTAGCTGAGAGTTTGTAAAATTATGGCATTCCAGATAAACGTGTAAAATAAATTGAGTCAAAAAAAGGAATAAAACAATATAGCATATTCTTTTTACGAAAATCAATAGTTTTTAAGAAATCAATTTGGAGATTTTCAATTACCATGAATTGGATTGAGAAAGCGTAAACACCTATATCTTATGAGACTACATATAAAAGGTGTCAAGAATCTACCTCTAGTCAAACAAATTAGAGGTTCCTATAGGATCTTGGGAAAGTATGGAGAAATTTTTACAAGTTGTTGTAACCACCTTATATAGGTCTTTCTCCTATATTCAATATCTAATATTTGACCATGTTCAAAGATTTTATGGATGAAGGTGATAAAAAAACATATTCAACTCTAAATTACAAAGACTAGGTGTCTGAATTACCATTGACAAAGGAAACATAAATTAAAGCTATTGTAGATACTAGAGAATCCAAAATGACAAGGCACAAGGTGTAATGGGAAAAAATAATTGATAATGGATCAGACTATAAAACTTGGAAGCCACATGGATGCTAGAGGAAGAAATTAGGAATAAATGTATTGATTTGGATCAATTTTTCTTTAAGAGGACTTTAGACTTCTTCTTTTCGGGAGTATCATGCAAGAACACCTCAAGCTTAGATTGAAGGCCAAAACTAATTAAGTTCCTAGCAGGGCATAATAAGTATAATAAATTACATCGATAATTCAGACCAATGATGTAATGGAAAACAATATTTTTAAGCCAAAGTTGGCATGGATTTATACTTTAGGACCAACTAGGCAACATTGTGCATATTTGGTCAAAGAGAGTCGAATGTGATAAAAACCATATCATCATGTTTTTCATGATATTCAAGGTCAACATCACCATTTTATATTTTCTTGGGCCTTAGAGTGTATATGAATCTTCATATTGAAAAACTACAAAAATGTTATGATGTTGTTAATGATAACATTGAAAATATTTGTGTTGGTCTTCTAGATCTTATTGGCTTTTGGGATTCTGCTGGTGCTAAGCCTTCTACAAAGGCTAGAGGTGATTTTCCGAGGGTTTCTCTACCTACTAGCTATATCTTAGGGGTTGACGTCCTAGCTGGGGTTGTTGATTCAACTAGGGTTAAGTCTAATGCATCTTCTCCCTGTGATTTTTCTTCTATTCCCATGTTATCATATTCGACTGCTGGTGTGACTAGGGTTTCTATCTCTGCTAGTGACTAGGGTTTATTACCTATTACGTTGGTGCATCTTTAGAGAGTATCATGATCCAAATCCTAAAGATAATTGCACATGAACGTAGGTATTTATTAAGCTATAGTCTATTTATTGCAAGTGATCTGCACACCCATGTAGCAGACAAATGATGATTAATTACTAAATCAATTGGAAAATAAAGCAATAGAAAGAAACACTCTTCGCTCCAAGAAAGAAAGTAGGGTGAGGGAGGCATGGTGAAGATAGCTAAGCTTCATGCAAAATTCAAGGATGTTACAATTTTTTCATTGATATCAAACAAAAAGTACACTCACATTGTGCCTTTAGCATAAAAATTCACAAGAGATTAAAGGGGCTCCTAATTAATGGAGTTCGAATCATGGCTCTAAAAATGGGTTCATCTTTTGTTTCAACCCAATTTTCCTTGGGATAATAATCTCCTAAAAAGGTATAGTGAATCCGGCTCAAAATTGTGAAATCAAAAATCAAAATACACGAGTTTTATATTCTTCAATATATTTCAGATCATATTTAGTTTAGGTAATTTTCAATGATATAGTACACACAAAACAACCACATACACCACATTGACATTTTCTATCCATGGTTCCAAGTAATATGGCGGGCTTTGATAACACTTGAAGAACCGTAAAAAGTATCCTATGCAATGAGTTCAAGATGGCGCATTAGGCTCTAAAGTCCAATTAGGAAGCTGTGTGGAAAATTCCTATCCTTTTATAATTCTAAATGTTTTGTCAAGATCCAATATACATTTGGAACCCATACAAAATGCTAATGCCTTTTTTTGACATTTCTTCCTCTTGCCACTACTACCACCTTTACATGCATCAGTCACTACATTAACACCTTTTATTTTAGCCTTTAGTGGAGCTATGCTTCTACATACTTTCTTTTTGCTTTAATGTTCCTATGACAAAGCTCACATTTTCCATCAAAAGTCTTGGGTATCAATATTGTTCCATTTACCATTGGGTTCTGAAAGTGGTTTTTGTAACCTTGGTATGAAAACAATGGTTTTATTGACTAAGGACTTAAAATAAAAAATGGTGATGTATATTGTAGCTTTGACCATTGCTTCAACTTAGATTGCTAGAGCTTGCTGGTGGTTCTTGAACCATACCTCAGGCCTAAAATATTAATAAGTCCTTATAATTACCATCGGATTTGGGACTTTTTCAAAATGTTACTTGCTTCCAACTCTCCATTTATCATTATAATCACTGCAAAAACCACCTAATTTCATCATATATTTGTTAATCAAAAGAAAACTATTGTCTATATATTTTCTTTTCCATGGCTCATCCATAAGGTATGTATTGTAGCTGCAATCTGAGAGAAAAAAAAAAGTGTGATCCAAAACAAGAGCTATCTTGAAAATATGCTATTCCATTCCATTTTAAAGCATGATAAGCATTCCATCCTCAGTTTAAACAAGGTATATTATCTGAATCCTCAAATTATCTGGTTAAATTACAATGGATTACCAAACCTTAAAATCATAAAAAACTTTCTAATCCTCACAAATTGTAGAAACCTAAGCTAACAAACCTCATTTCATTACTATGAATCACAAAAGAAAAGAGAAAAAGGAAACAAAAAACCTCACTTGAACTCCGAAAACCTTCTAAAACCCTTGTGCGCTCTAGAGGGCATAATGACCAATGCACTTTTTTTTTTCTTATATCCCATTAACTTTGCAATTGTGACGTTATTGGATTATAATTGAAAAAAGAAGCCAAAAACACATTACATTTGCCTACCATCGCAAATTGATGTTTTAAATTCACCCCTAATGTATTAGTGTGATATTGTTTCCACATTACATTATCAAGCTTCTTCAACTCAGGTAATCCTCTAGCCTTTCTCATGTTACTGATACTAACCAAGTTATCAAAATCGACATGACATAAAATTTTGTGCCACAACTATACATCATCAAATTTTATAATTATACAAGTAGCATCATCTATATCAAGATAGAATATACTACTTCTGGTCTAATCAACTTTTCCAATCAGTCTTCCATTTGTGTCATATATCTTAGCAGTCATGTTTTCAAATTCAACCTTACATCCCAAATTATTCAATTGTGACACACTCAAGAGATTATAGTTAAGCCTTTCAACATAGTAAATGTTGTCACATAAAATCTTATCTATAATCTTGTTAGAACCTTTTCCCTTTATTAGAGATGGTGCATCTTTACCAAATCTTAAACTATTTCCATCATAACAATTCAAGGAAATGAATTTACTTTTTTCTCTAGTCATGTGATGTGAGCACCCACTATCAATGATCCACCTGTCATTCTTGTTTACACAGGTCATAAGTGTGATTCCCTCATCTTTGTCAAATTTGTCCTTCATTGCAACATATACCACTTCATCATCATGTTCATCAAATGTTTCTTCTTTAGCAATGTAGCATGAATTTTTGCCACTATCTTTGTAGTCCTTGTTGTCTTCATCTCTTCTACTCTTATACTTGTCACTACCTCTATAGTTTTTCTTCTTTGGATATCTAGAAGCAATATGACTAACCTCATTACAATTGAAACAAATGATAATTAATTTACCTTTGAACTTACCTTTACCTTTGTGGAATCTTCTTGCTAGTAGTGCTTCAAGTTGTTCAACATCCTCCTCTTCTATATCACTATCATGGAATGGTTCCTTCAATGACACTTTAGCTATAAAAGTAGATTCAATGCTCTCAAGTTTTTAATCATCAAAGTTAGTGTTGGAAATATTTAGGACTAGCTAGGTTACTGAGAGGTGAGGTGTGAATCAATAACCCCAAAAAATTTAAAAATTTCAGCACTTAATAACATAATCCAATCATCAATAGATCTAATCTATTGCATCCATGAGAAACTAAAAGCATGAAACACTTTGAACATAATATTTGGTGACCTAGAAACATTACAGATAGAAAGTAAAACTGGAGTGGGGATGATACCCAAAAAACTTCAATACTACAGTATAAAGTTGGCCTATTAAGGCTTACATTGATCACTTATGATGATCTACCCTATTAGGAGCAATTAGGATTGCTAGGTCCACCTTGTTAGAGGTTTTACAAACATACAATGAAGTATGCACTTGGTAAAGAGATTTAACGAAAAGATTGTTAAGTCTAGGTCATGTTGAAGGACTTGAAGCTAATTCACCAATTAGGATGAAATAGTAGATCTAACTTACAACTAAATTTCTAATTAAATCCTTGAAGTACTAATCACCTCTATATGATGAATGTAATTTAATTTCTCCTGATTTGACATTGCAATACACTTTGCACTATTGTTGATTCACATTCATATGCTTATCATCACATTCACATTTTTTTATATCAAAATCATTACACTTGGGTATGATATAATACATTATTTATATACTAACCCAATTTATATAATTACAAGATCGACCAATACACAAGTTAACACCAATATTTTTGAGTTGGCCCAAATGTAGAAACTCGGGTTCTGAAAGCTGACTTGGTGAATTTCTAATACACGACATCCACTATCATTACTCGGCATTGTCATGCACTTGGTAGAAGTAGAGGCTCGATCCATACTAATCACTTCAATGTAGTTTTGAACTTGATATACACTAGTGACTCAGTAGATATAGTGTCACTTGGTAGAAACTAAATTTCGTGTTTACCATGCCTGTGCTCAGTTAACAGTAACTTTGCATCACAAGAACTGATGACTCGATAGACACTACATAGCTTGGTAACCACTGAATTTTTTTGTAAGAACTACTAAAATTCACACTACCTAAATTAACTGTGTAACCATTAGAATGCTTGATAGGAACTATGAAGCTTGGTAGCCACTGAATTACATGGAAAACACTGGAGATTGATCAAAGAGCTCAGTAACCATACAAAATCTGAATAAGTGTTGCTAATAATAAAAAACTTGATTTAATGTCAAAAATCTCCCCCTTTGGCATTAGTGAAAAAAATGCTTACTAGCCAAAAATTTTATACAGTGTAGTATGATACTAACTTGGTATGGCATGCTGATTTTTGAGATTTTTCAAAATTTGTCTTTGTAATTCTTTTGTATATACATTTTGCATATATATCCCCCATACAATGTACATATAATAACATATTGAGTGTATATACAAATATCTCTCCTTAAATACATGTCCCTCTCCCCCTTTTTGACAATAATGCCAAAGATTTATACATAATCTACTTATACAATGAAACCAAAATGTGAGAGAAATTCAAATGGTACCTTAAGAATAAGAGTTAAGGTCTTGTCCTAGTTTTCTTGCAAATTTTTGTAAGTTTGAAGAGCAACTTGTACTTCTTCAGAGAGATCAATCATATGATCTACAATTGAAAAATTATTGTCATGAATCAATGTTTTGGAATAAGCAATGTGCTTCTACATTGTATCCATGATAGGAAGGATCATGTTATAGATGTCTATGAGTGTAGACTAGATCATTGCTTCCTCTCTCAATAACTATGCTTACATATTTGATAAGAATCTAATCTTCATGTGGTGTACATAGCTTGAACTGGGGTCAAGCTGCAACTTCTGGGCACTAGCCTTCAGATCTTCATCAATCTTATTTAATTTTCTCTTTATTTCTTTTGTATTCTTGGTAACATCATATAACTTTGCAAAAAGAGATGTTACATTTTTGTAAAAGGATTCAAGATTTGACAAAATTGAAGAAAGTTCTACCTACTGAATAGCTATTTGTTGAGCAATGTGCTCAAGCACTTTGTTATCAAACTTCTTCAATGCTTTCTCTATTAGCTTATCTTGGCCACAGGAATCCTCATTGAATTTGCTAACTGCCTCTTCTAATTGCAACAAAATGTGTTCAGAAGAATCAACATCAACACCTATAGCCTCTATCAAAATATTTTTAGCACTTTCAATAATTTTGAGTTCTCTCTCTCTCTTCTCTTAATTGATTATGCTTAGCCTTCTTTTCAAGGAGCTAGCTAACTAATCTCATCTAATCTACAGTAACATTGTCAAAATCCAACTTGGGAATTTTAATATCCTTATCTAGATCTATATCTTCCTCTATTTCCTTTCCACTAATTAAAAGTCTTGGTTGAATCATTGGTTCAATTTTTTAAATTAATGCTTTAGATTTTGGAAGAAAAACACTAGTGGAAACAATAGGGCTAGCAGTGAAAACTTGTAGAGTGCCTACTAGAGGAATACTTACTAGAATACTTGAAGATTCCAAAATTGATGTACTTGCCAAACTTTCCAAAATTGAGGTATTTACAAGTGAAGTACTAATAGAAGTATTTAAAATTGAAGTACTTACTAAAGTAGCCAAAATTGAAGAATCCAAAATAGTACTTACTACTAAAGAAGTCAAAATTATGGAACATTCTATATCCATTGTAGAGACTAACTCGATAGCTAAAGAATTCTGTAGCTTGGTGGATGAAGTGGTGGACACTTCTATCTATGATGTGTTGAGCTGAGAGGTAGCAAGGAGTGATTGGACATTTGATGTGTCAATGGTTGTCACAATTAAATCTGTTGAAACTATCTCCACACTTGATGATGTTGCTATTTTTGCTAGGGAGTGAGGAAGGGAGACTATGATAGCCACAACTATCTTAACTGGATCACTCTCTTCTTCTTCTTTCTTGGCTTCCTCTTCAACTTCTTCCTCTTTTTCTTCTTCATCATCCTTCATCAACTCTTGGTATTCTTCAGCAATAATGGTGACAAAAGGAGTATTGTCTTCTTCATTTTGTTCATCCTTGTCACTGTCATTATCATCATCTTTGATCTCAATAGGATTTTCACTAGTTTTGTGAAGATGATAAATATTCTTCCACATAGATGTTGCATCCTTGACTACATGCTCTATGTCTTTTTCTATTTGCATGGTTGATTCCCATCTTGGCTTCAATTTTTCTAATAGCTCATTAGAAATTTGAGGTGCTATCTGATTAGGGGAATACTTCCATTTTCCTATCTTGGTTAGTATCAACTCCTCAATTTGCATCTTCTTAGCCTCTGACCTAGTTTCATACTTCAATGCTTTGAAATTGGTTATACCAGAACCTTCTTCCAAGTGTTTATACTTGGGTTTGAGAGTTCCATCCACATAGAGTTCACTTAGGGCATTATCCATTTCTAGGGTTCCTATCTCTTGAACTACAAAACTAAATTGAGTTCTAATGTCATTTATGAGAAGTACCTTGGGTGGTATCTGTGACTGAGCTCCATTTCAATCAAGGGTTTCTACAATCCCTGGCACCAATTTGAAATTTGGAGCTTTCCACTCAACAGCTCACACCAACATTTTAGATCCTTTCTTCACCTTACGACTGCTACTACTGGATGCTATGATCACTTTGTAAACTAAGAATTCTTTGAAAAAGTTCTTCTAGAAATTTTTCTCAAGATCATTGGAATGCTCTACAAATCACTTTGTTCTCAATATATTGAATTCATAGTAGAAATAAAATTGATTTCTTACCTTTTGATAAAAAAAATTCCATTAATGCTCAGTACAATGAGAGCCATAATGACAACACATGATAGCTTGTCCTCCAATATTTGTACAGATTTCTTAGTAGAAGTTTGTAACTTGACAACCAAACATAACCTTGTTACTCTCAACTTTGCTCGATATGACCCAACCTTGCTTAGTGATTGCTGATACTGAACCTTTGTGATCCCATTGTATCTAGAATATTGATTTGGATCTTTTCTTCCTTTTCAATTGGAACTATTTAAGATGTGACCTTGAAAATAAAGTTCTAGTTCCCCCTTAAGAACTTAATTGGAAATGATGGAGTCACCCACTTCTTGAGTGAAATGACTATCATCACTTGAACCAGTTTGCTTGGTAGATTTAGGAACCCATTGGATGTAATCTTCAACTCTACTTATATTCATGCAATTCTTAGCTAAATGATCAACTTTAGTACATGTGTAGCATCTTATGGTAGTATCCTGTCTTCTCATGTGATGTATAACACAATGTATGCCAATGTGTCCATATTCTCCATAGTAATGACATCTACACCAAGTATTGTAGTCCCAACCAAATATTGTCTTTACAAATTGTTCAACTGGGTTGAATGGTTTAGATCTACATTTAGATGCCTTGTGACCTTGTTTCTTGCATTTGTGACATTTTCCTTCAGACTTTGGTTTCTCTTTGCATTCATTAGCTTTATGACCATGCTAACTCCAATTGTAGCATTTTTTTATTGAAGTTTGCATTTCCATTACTCCAACATTTATTTGATGTATGACCTATCTTACCACAGTAATTGCAAGTAGGTCTTTGATTCCTTTGAGCTCCTTGTTTGAAGGATTAGCCTTCTTCTTTGTATCCAAGTCTTGCTTTACCCTTTTGCCTATAGAGATTCTGCTCATTTTGCTAATTTAATTGATCCATGTCTACTTAGGATTTCATTATTCTTTCATTGAGTTGTTTCTCACAATTTAGATCAACTTTCATCCTTTCATTGATTTTCTTTTCAGTGTTTAAATCATTCCTTAACCTTTCATTTTTAGATCCCAGACTCATGATTTCTTCATTTTAATTGGAGCGCTGATTGATAAGACTTTCTTCCTGAAGGGATTGATTTTGAATTTTATTTTTCCATACCTCCAAGTCTTATTTTGCCTTATTTCTCTATTCTAAGATTTCACACAATCTTATTGACTAAATTTCTTGTTCTCTTTTCAATTTTCTTACTTCTTCTTGCAGGGAGCCATTCTTTTCTAGGTGTTCTTTGATTACATCATTTACTTCATTTGAACTACTTGAGGGGAGAAAATATTCAATCTTCTCTTCAACATACTGGTGATCATTCATCTGTTTTGTAAGTTCCTTCCTTCCTTTTAGGGATTGGGAAAGATGCTCTTTTTCTTTCTTGATTTGAGCTATGGCCATCTCCAAATCTAACTTTTCATTACCAATAGCTTTATCAAGTCTAAATATCTCTATTGTCCTTGATCTTTGCTCAAGTTGTCAAACTTTATCCTGAGAGCCACAAAGCTCTGATACCAATTGCTAGAAATATTCAAGACTAAGTAGGTTACTAAGAGGGGAGGGGTGAATCAGTAACCTCAAAACTTTTAACAATTTCAGCACTTAATAACATAATCCAATCATCAATAGATCTAATCTATTGCATACATAAGAAACTAAAAGCATTAAACACTTTGAACACAATATTTCGTGACCTAGAGACCTTCCAAATAGAAAGTAAAACTAGGGTGGGGATGATACTCACAAAACTTCAATACTGCAATATAAAGTTGGCCTATTAAGGCTTCCAATTATCACTTCTAATGATCTACCCTGTTAGGAGCAATTAAGATTGCTAAATTCACCTTGTTAGAGGTTTTATAAACATACAATGAAGTATGCACTCAGTAAAAAGATTTAAAGAAAAGACTGTTAAGTCTAACCTGCTAAAGGATTTGAAGCTAATTCACCTATTAGGATGAAATAGTAGATTTTATTTACAACTAAATTGCTAATTAAGATCTTTGAAGTACTAATCACCTCTATGTGATAGATGCAACTTGATTGCTCCTGATTTGACCTTGCAATACACTTTCCACTGTTGTTGATTCACATTCACATTTTTTATATCAAAATCATTACACTTGGGTATGATATAATACATTACATTTATACCAACCCAATTCACATAATTACAAGGTTGACCAATACACAAGTTAACCCCAATATTGTTGAGTTAGCCCAAATGTGTAAATTTAGGTTCTAAAAGTTGACTTGGTGAATTTTTGATACATGACATCCACTGTTATTACTTGGAATCGTCATGCACTTGGTAGAAGTAGAGGCTTGGTCCATACTAATCACTTCAATGTAGTTTTGAACTCGATATACACTAGTGACTTGGTAGATATTGTGTCACTTGGTAGAAACTAAATTCCATGTTTACCATGCCTACACTCAGTAAACTCTAATCATCCCATCACTCACTTAACACTAACTTTGCATCACAAGAACTGATGACTCAGTAGACACTACAAAGCTTGGTAACCACTAAACTACTCAATAAGAATTGTTGAACTTCACATTGCCTGAATTCACTTGGTAACCACTAAATTACATGGAAAACACTAGAGACTAATCAAAGAGCTCAATAACCATATAGAATCTAAATAAGTGTTGTCACTAATAACAAACTTGATCTAATGCCAACAGTTAGATAGCTCAAAAGCAGTATGTTTACTTATTAGTTCTTCAAGTGAAAGATCACTCCCTGGTATGCATCTCAGTTGTTGAATTCTAGAGACTCTAATAGAATATATAGGGAGTAGTCTTTTAAAAACTTTTCTTAACATAGTATCATCATCTAATTTTTCATTAGCTCCTCTTATTGTATTAACTACTTCTTCTATCCTTGTAACATATCAAACAATATTTTTGCCTTCTTCCATTCTCATATCATCAAACTTACCTTTGAGACTTTCAACTTTGGCTATAAGAACATTGGTGTCCCCTCCATAGATGGCAATAGTGACATCCCAAATTTTCTTTGCACTATCAAGACCTTTGATATCATCAAATTTAGCATAACTTAGGGTAGATGAAATCTCCAACATTACCTGGCTATATTCTTTCTTCTTTCTCATATCCTTAATAGTTGTGGCTCTAGCAGGGTCAACATGCTCAATGGTAAAGGTAGATTGTAAATGATCTCCAAATCCTCTAAGGTGTAACTTCATCAAAATTTTCCATGTAAGAAAGTTATCTCTATTGAGCATTGGTACTTCTCTTTTTGACATCTTGATTTTGTGCTTCTAGTAACTTCAAAGTAGTCCTCTTAAGTAGATGGCTTTGATACCAATTGTTGAAATACTTTAGAATAAATGAGAGGGGGGGTGAATCAGTTATCCAAGGTCTAAATTTGTAGACAAAACTTTCTATAGCTTAGTGAAGCCATAAAACATTTATCTTCATTTATGCAATCACTTAAAATTTGTAGGTTATTGTCGAATTTATTTGCAGAAATGTAAACATGATCAAATTTATCAAAACACTTGACACAATGATTTATGTAGAAACTAAATTTGGAAAAAACCACTAGTAACATGCTACTCTTTTTCACTCTTCTAAAGTGATTCCCTATGAAAGGCCAACCCTATTAAATGTTATAATAAACACTGTTAAATATGACCTTGATAAAGGATTTCAATCACCCTATTAGGAGTGAACCTTGTTAGAGGACTTTATACCATTCACTTGGAATGTCACTCGGTTAAAGGATTTAAAAATGACTATTAGGTCAACCTTAATCCAAAGGATTTACCCTAGACTGATACAATTGTTAGAGAGTAACAATAAAACTTGATCTGATAATAACTTACAACTTCATTTGTAGATTATAGATCATTATTTTAGTCCTCAATTCTACTTGGCCTTCATACTTTTTAGCTTTGATAGCTTGTTCACCCTTCAAGGATTCATATCCTTAAGCCTTCTTGCTTAACATGCAAATGCAATCTCTTCTCTTAGGTCACTTGGTGAAGAAAAAAACCTTGACTTCTTGTCTTCCTTAAGTTCTTGCACTTAACCACATTTTCTTCTAACCAATTATTCCTATAGATAGAAATTTAAGATCATTTCCTACTCATTCTGCATCATCCAAATTAGGGTTAGGATGGATTAGGAAGGATACAATGAATCTATTTCACATTTCAAATCTCTTCTAGAAATTTCTTCTTGACTCCTCTTTGAGGTCACAAATTCCAAGAAAACAAACTTGTCAACTTAGATCCATCAAATTCATGACCTTTTAAATAATACAACCACTTGGCATTATCTAACTTCTAATGCTCAACACATACTACATTTCTCTACATTCTCTATGAATTTACTTGGCATGGACTAAAGTTCACTGGTGCTCATCATCAACTAAACTTTACTTGACATCCACTGTTCTGCTTGACATACACTAGAATGAACTTTTACTTGGCTCTAACTAATTTTCTACTCAGCTTGCACTGACTTTACTTGTCACCTACTCTCCACTCAGTTAAGCTTGGCAGAGAACATTTGTCTAACTTGTTCTTCTAAAATTTCTTAGTGTAACTAGCCTTTGTAACCTTAAGTACATTATCAATACATCATTTTAACCCTATCTTAACTAATTCTTTTACTTCTTTACATGATCATAACTCAACCTTTCCTCTAGGTGCTATTGTTACGTATTTTGATCAAATCCTTGTCATCAATCAACTAAGTGATAGTACTTAAATCATATAAGGTAGAAGCAAGGATTTGGGTCTCAATTCTATAGAAGTCCATAGATTGAGATTGTACTCCTTTAGAATCGGTACCCATTTTAAAAAGATGGGTACCTGTTTTAGGCTCAGGCACCCAATCCTAGATTTAAAAAATGGGCACCCATTTTTTTAAAAATCGGGTACCCATTTTTTATTTTCAAAAAAAGGGTACCTATTTTTTAATATAAAAAATTGTATTTTTTAGAAACAGGTACCCATTTGTAAACAAATATATATATATATTTTTTGGGGGGATTTTGTATGGTGATTTGACATTTTCAAAATAGGTATCCATATTTTGAATTTCCAATAATGGGTACCTGTTTCTTATAACATTGGGTATGATTTTTTTCTCCCGCCTCAGATTTTGGTTTGGGATAGGCTTGGTGAGACCAAGCCTATGCCTTGACCTCTCAAGATTTGGCTAAGGTATTGAACTGACAAATTCACACCTTGCCATAATTTTTAGAGGGTCTTCTTGATCAATTTTTTTAATGAAACAAAAAACCATTAGATCTCTCACTGTCCTAATTTTAGAAATATAAATTTTATAGTGCTATGATTTTATTTACTATTTTTGCATTACTTTTTAATGAAAGGTGGTACCTAAATGTAAAATAGTGAAGTTCACTAAAACTTTAACAACTTTTTTATTTTATATTTTTTCTTAAATTACTTTATATGTCATCAATTTGCATACAATCTTTTTGAGGTTTAATTTTTTTTGTTGTTGAAGAAAGTGAAATATTGATCAAATTATGGTGCCCATGCACGAGAGGTTTTAAAATTTACCTTTATAGCCAATTAATAATTAATAAAAAATAAAATTATTCAATAAAAAATTAAGAAAAAATATTTTCATCAATCTTAGGTGTATTAGGTAACTCTCTTTAAAAGGATTTATGAAAATTCATTTATTTGTGTCAAATTATGATGTCTGTACATGAGTGTGGTATGGTCCTAAAACAAGTGTTTTGAAAAAGTAGTTTTTAAATATCTATACGAAAAACAACTATCATATGGGTACACAAATAAATTACATGTTCAAAAACTAGATTTCAAATACCAAAATTTTTATTTCTAATGTTATTTTATATTCAATCTCTAAATGCCTCAAATTTTGACATCAATTGTATTTTTTTTTTTAAATAGGAAAAACACTACCACTTTTTGCCCAAAAGGGAGACCCAACTTCTTGCACTTACCTTATAAGTAGTTGTCTTAGTAGCAAATAGCAGGTTTGACATCAGTGACAAAACAATGATTGAAACTTGTGGTCATAAGAGCCTTGAAGAACTCCATACACCATAACAAAATCCATTTGTTGGTCCCGCATGCTAGTATGAAGGATTTCTTGTTAAGCAAAGACATTAGTGAGAAAAGAGCTAGTTGGATAACCAAGGTAATAAAGTATGATGTAGATATTCAAATCACCAAACTTAAAAGAGGAAACATATTGTGCAAATAGATGATCTAATCTCATGAGCCTGATGAAGAAGTTGTCTTGGTGTTAGTAGAACAACAAGAGGCAAAAAATGATAGTCCAAGGAGTTGGATAGATGATATGAAGACCTTCTTAGCTAGGAACAAATATCCTCAATTGATGGATAAAGCTAAGAGAAGATAGTTTAAAATATACTCTATTGCTTATGCTATAAATGATGGTGCTCTATTTAGGAGATACTTCAATGGAGCCCTACTAAGATGTATTGATGTAGATCAAGTGCAGAGGATAGTTAAAGAGTGTCATGATGGTCCTAATGGTAACCACTTTTCAACAAGAATCACTACAATGAAGATCATGAGAGTCAGTTACTACTTGCCATCACTGATCCATGATTACCATAGGCATGTAAGTAAGTGTGAAAAGTGCACCTTCTTCTCAGGTAAATAGAAACTTGTAGCCCTTCCACTTTATGCCATCTAGGTTGATCAACCTTTTACCTAGTGGGATTAGATTTTATTGGTCCTATTAAACCACCTTCTAGCTCTGGTCACAAATGGACTCTAGCTACTATGAATAATTTTACAAGGTGGAAAGAGGAAATAACCTTAAAAGACTCTAGAGAAGCTTCATTTGTATAATTCCTTGATGGAATTGTCATAAGATCTGGTGCACCTTCTACCATAATATCAAATAATGCTAAATAATTTGTAGGAGCTTAGATTTTTGCATGGGAAATTGATCATGGCATTTACTTGAGCACATCTTCCAATTATTATCCTTAGGGCAATGGTTTAGACCAGAATCATCAAGAGAACTATTGAAGATAACTAAAGGTGTTGGTACCAAAAATTGAAGACTAACCTTTGGACTAATAGAATAGTGTCCAAGAGAACCATAGGAAATTCTCCTTTCATGTTAGTATATGGCATGGAAGCTAGGCTTCATGTCTCACTAGACTTTCCTGCTCTTGAACTGGCTCATTAGTTAGAATTAATTGAAGATGATGCTATGTCTGTAAGAATGACAAATTTGATGGAGCTAGAGGAGAAAAGAGGTCAAGTAGTATAGACCTTAGAAATACATCAGCAATAGAAAAAGAGGAGTTTTGATAAGAAGGATAAGGCTAGAAGTTTCAAGGAAACGATCTTGTCTTGAAATGGGATGTAGATAGAGCAAAGACAGGGAGAAATTCAAAATTTGATGCCTTATGGAGTGGTCCTTATGTAATCATTAGAAGCAAATTATCTAATGCTCTCAATTTGAGTAGGCCTAATGGGAAAGCCTTTCCTATTCCAATCAATGGAATACATATCAAGCCCTATTTCTGATGAGATAAGTGTTCATGTACATAGTCAAAGTAGTTTTTCTTTCCTGTTCTTTGAAATTTTAAAGAAGTGCATGGACACATGTTTTGTTTTATAGTAGAGAGTTTTGGTTCTAAGTTTTGGCAAGTTGTCGAAGAAGAAGGCATGTTATAGCTCAAAATGTCATAGAAATGATAAAATTGATGAGTTTCATGGTTTCAAAAACTCCATAGCCCAATGGATCATTTGATAGTCACTGGTCATATGCTAAGCAGGCTTGCAACCCCTTTGAGTCACCAAAAATATTAGCCGAAATGCTCTCCTACCAAAGAATCAATTTTAAATGATAAATCACTCAATGGTATCCTAGGGCTTTGAATTAATCATTGGTTATATCTTATATTATGCCTTAGAATTTTTAAAATTGTGACTAGCTGATTCACATAGTCATGGTTTGTTGAGCATCAACCAAGGTCAAGGTGGTGAAGGTGTGGCTACTTTTTTTTTGGATTGATCACATGGTTATGTTAACATGTTGTAGTTTAAGCTACGACGATGTGGAAAAGGTAGATCTTCAATGCTTTAAAGACATATTTTGTACCATTAGATCATCTATAACTATGACCAATGCATGATCACTATGAGTCAAGAATTAGCTAAGTTTTGAGTTGCGATCAAGTGGTTCCCCTTTTTTCTCTTTGTAACATGTGTTAGGGAGGAAACCTTAGGTTAAAGTGTCAAAAATGTGGATGTAGTCAAGACTTAGCCTTCACAAGGTCATAATAGTTAATGAGGAATGTTAAGAGAAAGTTGTGAGGCAACAATGATTAGTGGATTGTAGTTTCACAAGCAGTAATAGTTATTAAGGAAAATTGGTGGCGAGGCTGTGATCATGATGGTCAAATGTAAGGCATAAAGATTGAATTGCTGATAGAGTGGCATAATGGTAAGAAATGTCTGGTCCATGTAGTAGGACTTAATGGTTAAACCTTAATTGACCAAAGGTCATGATCTATTTTGAAGTTGTTGGTAGTGAAAGAAATTCCTTGAATGATGAATCCAATCTTTTTGAGCTCCTATAAACACTTTCATTGATCCCTAGGCTTGATAAATGCAAAGAGATAATACACCACCATCAGTTGATCTATTCATTTTGTTAGAGATTAAATGACTATCACTTCTAACCTCTCAGATATTTGTTTGGTGAAGAAGTGATCCTCTCTTGTATGGATTTATGCTATAATTAGATCTTTTCCATTTTGCAGTGATTATTCTTTGAAGATTTGATTATAATGGTTGATTTTTATCTTATGAGGAAAGTTATCCAATTTATGTTAGCATTATAAAGGAAAATATTTTACTCTTTCTTAGGGTTGGATATTCTCTATTTTCCCTAGCATTTCCTTGGCATGCTAATATAAATTCCCTCTTTTCTTTTGAATTATATGACATTCTACCTTATCTTTTTCAAAAATCATCGTACTGTACAAAATTTTCTACCTCTCTTCAACATATTGTGAATATCTATAATCTACATCTTCTATATCTCTTTGGCCTATGAATGATAAAAGGTGAAGTATTTTTCCTCGTGTCACTCATGTGGTTGTCTGATCTTTATGTATTTTAGAGATTAAGAAAAGTTTGAATCTTTATATCTTTGGACTACCATAATAATAGTACTATGCATGTATGGGCAGAAACTAGTCTGAACACCCTATTTTGGTGCATCACCTCATTAGAATAGAAGATTCTAATGAATAAGTGGTAAGGGCTATTGATGATGAAACAAGATTTGTAGCAATTAAAGAAGAAAGTCTAGAGAAAATAGCTTTGGCATCATAGGTTGAAAAGGGATTTGATTAGATAATTGATAGTGGTTGTTCACATCATATGACTGGTGATATGAACAAGTTTTTTGACTTCAAAAGTTGTGATGGAAGCATTCTTAGAGTTGGAAAGAATGTAGCATGCCATGTTAAAGGTATTTGATCTATAACCCTTGATGGTAAAACTAACACTGAGGATGTATATTTTGTTGATGGGTTGAAACAAAATCTTTTGAGTGTTGGACAACTAGAAGATAAAGGTTATTAGTTGCAATTCATAGAGAAGACATGCATGATCAAAGATAAATATAGAAAGGTAATTGGAATAGGAACCAGATCTAGAGGTAATGTATTTGAGCATAAGTGATTTTTCATATAAACTTTGACAACATTGTGAAGACTATGTTAGAGTGTGGTTGTTGTTGCACCAAAACATCGATGTGCCAATGCCTAATAAAACTACTCAACATATAGTACATAGGAGGCACTTAAGCGCTTCTTACAAATTCTGAGGGGAGTGATGTGTTGGTGTTTGAAAATGTTGGAGGGTTTTCAATTATCCCGATGAGAATATGACACATCTAGGGGAAGCTAACTCCCATTTACAATGTGCCGCTTCAGACACCGGGCCAACTATAAGGCTAGACCCTTCTTCTACTTCAAGATCTACTAGACCTAGGCGGGTGGACCTATAGATTCTTTATATGGTACCAATTATCAAAGCATACATTGAATCTAATATGAAGCAGATAAAACCATTATTTCTTCTGATAACTCATGAAATAACATCAATCTATAGTAGCTAAATGTAGATCTAGGGATCTCATAACTTGAGTGAGGGCATTTTATTATAGCTCTTCAACATGAAAGGGGAAAAGCATTTGATTATTGATGTTAATATTAGTAAGACCCAAATATAAGCAAGAAAACCTAATGATCCTATCTCTGATCAGGTCCTTATCTATTGGGAAATTAAATAAATTATAACCATACATCTTTTGGAAATATCAGACATATCTCTACATCAAGATCCCTGATCTATTCTTCTCCTTGTGAATAGAAATCTACTTCAAATTTGAATCTCATACTCAAATTATCCAATCATGAAATCTACAAACCCTATGATAAAAACCAAGCAATTACATGGCTCTTTGTTTCATCTACAAGACATTTTAACCACATACATTCCAAAATGAAATGCAACCTAATTCATGCTCTTGGTTCACAAATTAGAAGAAATTACACATCCATGAATAGGAGACAAGAATCAGACTGAATTTAAAACCCTTTGCTGCACTTTATTTGTTTTCCTTGAAACCAAATACATGTAAGGCGTATAGAAAATAACTCACAAATCACCTAACAGACAAGAACTATCTACATAAAACTTAATTTTCTATTCATACAAGAAGAAATTCTGAAGAATGGTTTCTCAGTAGCATTTTTTCTCAAAACTGGAACCTACTGGTTTCTCGATCACAAAAACTTGGAACCTTTCAAATGACAGAAAGAGAGAAAGATATAGACAAAGGTGAATTCCCATATTGAATCTATAATCGACATCTGTCCACTTGAAATTCCCTCCTTTGCAATCAAAAGACTCTCTCTAATCTCTCTCCCCTTTTATCTAATCTTTGTCTTCATCAATTCTTGCAACTAATTTGCAAATGTCTGTTTCTCAATGATGAAAACCTGCTAAGTCAGCAAAATATCTGATTTGCCTAGTGAAATTTTAGTTTTTACTGAATGAATCTAAACAAATTTCAACCTAAACTAAATTCTCACTACCTTTTAACCATATTCAAGTTATTACTATGTTAAAAATCAGTTCTGGACTCTGATTACCTGAATATAGTCGCAATTTAGATACATGAGATAAATTCCCCTATAGCTTGAATTAGTTGCATTCTGTGCAAAAACCAACCTCAGAATCGAAAGATTCAGATTCTTACGATTCTGACGATATATGATAAGGCATATCTAGCATCTAAAAAATGCCTAAAATCTTCATTTGAAAAATAGTTCCTTCTGGTTGAAAACTTAGACTTGCAACTGAAGATTTTTAAAAAATGAAAAATTTGAAATGTCCTAAGGTTGAAACTATATAAAAATGACCTTTCTAATTTTAAAAGATCATGGAGCTTGAAGATGAATAGTAAAAAATATAATTTTTAATTATTTTCATATTTCATTTCTCTTCACCCTTCAAAAATTGAGGTTAACTGAGTTTCACCAAGTGCCACATGGCACTCTGTGATTGGTCAACATGTGCCACCTCATTTCCACATCACTAGCTATTCTGGGCATACAAACATGCCACGTGTCACAATTATGCATTCCTACAATATTTAACTCCCTTGCATCTCTATTTTGTGGGCATGCACCCACCGTCAGATCATGATACGTGTCACAATCTGGTCGATCCCCACCTGAACTACTTTGTGATGCCACTTCATTACATGTAGGACCCACTACCACATGGTGACAATCCACATTCTCGCATTGTCTAACTAGTGTGCAACTTAACATTGCGGGCTTGTGCCGTTCGTAGGATGTGGACACGTGGCACAATTTGGGTGCCCACCTCCACAGCAACACACATGTCATTTTGATTAAAATTATGCTTAGTCCTGCCTACTCACATCATCCATCCAACCGATCATAGACCCATGCATGGACTTGGATTTCATAAAATCCATATGTCTTGTAGACATTAACATTGCATTTTGCAATAGTATTTAAACTATGAAAAACATTTCCACCCACCCAATGTGAGATAAAGCGTTTTGAATGCCTCCTCTATGTGTGGACTGCATGCGTTGATTCCATTTTGCAAAAGCAATCCAACGCATGCCTCTAATCTCCTTCACCTGGTGACATGATTTCTTGACTCTCATGCATTTTCCTTACTTCCCATGGCTTTCTCTTTACTTGGCTGCATGGATTCTGCTCCAATGCATGTTACGTCTACTCCTTTCTAATTGTCACAGATTCTATCACACATAGTTCCCTTTTGCTTGGTAGTTCCAAACTTGTCATTAACCGCAGATTTTCATAGCCTAGTCTCTATTACATGTGTGAGGGTTCTTGTTCAATGCATGGTTTCTTTAGTTTTCTCTAAAACATTTTTGATGCCTCCAACATGGACCACATTTTAAACCTATGGCTTGGTGTTTTCTTTAAATCTGCTGCCTCCTTTTCTAGATGCTTGAGGCTTAAACTGGTGTTGATGGCTCCTCTTTAGTAGAACATTTCCCTTTTTGATTGAATTGGCTTCATTAGGTTTAAAAGACAATAAGAGATAGTATTAGCTTTGTTCAGTATGACAAGCTGCAACACTCTTTTAACTCCTAGTAACATAACAAGAAAGAAAAATAGGTGCGACTTCTAATAAAATTATAGATATTTCTCTATACCTCCATTTGTTTCCAGCTATCTAAAGAGCTCAAGTAAGAAGCATTTTGAGACTACAAAAGGAGGGATATGGTACCTAATGGGAAAGCCATGGCAAAGAAATAAGAGATTAGAACTAATTTATGGATATTGTTTTTCAATTTATGGTTTCATGCCTGATGAAGTTTGCTAGGCATTGAAAGAAAGGAGGAGTTCACATACAATCCAATGCCTCTTCATGTATTCATGAGCAAAGGAACCAAGTAGCTCATGCATGTTAAAAGAGCCACATGTGCATGTAAAAAGACCCTCAGTGTTAAAGAATAGGGCAGGTTGTCAAAACAAAAGACACCTCCATGTTTTTATCAAAGGGACCCTACACAAGCACATAGAAGAGAAGGCACTAGTAGAAGAGGTCATGAAATGCATGTACTATGGATCCCACAAAGCTCCACAGTGGAGAGCTAGGCCAATTGATTATAAGATACTATGCAATGCCTGGGGATTGAGATATAGGTCTGAAATAGTTATACCAAAAAATAGACCCTCTTCAAGCTCTACATTTCTAGTTGTTAAGACCCCTAGCGAGCAAAAAGTTGAGAAGGGATCTGCATCAAATGCCTCTAAAGAAAAAAAAACAAGTTCTGGTTTTAAAGCAATGGCAAATACAATAGATCAAAGATGAAGCCATTTCATTTAGCCCTAATGGACAAGTCTAAAGTTTTTCTTATGAAATAAATCATGTGTGACATCACCTTGCTATCCACATGACTGGAGAGTTTTAAGTTTTATTCTGCTCCATGATTATTACATTTCATAGGGAGCCTCACACTTTAATGCTTGAACTCGCAGTCAAAGTACGAAGCTCGCACATAAAGAAAATGACCAACACAGAAAACAAAGCACTAGTTCAAACAAGAAGCCCGTGAGCAAGCCAAAGCAGATTTGAAAGCAGTCAACTTTGAAAAAGGGAGCCAATGCAAAATGAAAGAGCAGACAAACAATAAGAAAAGGCGACTAGAAGAAGTCGACCATGGAAGGATATCTTATATTGAGGGCTTGAAATTTGAAAGAGACCTCCATATTCAAACGTAGAGCAATGAAGCCAATTCAATCAAAAAGGGGAATGGTCTGCTAAAAAGGAGCCATCAACACCAGTTGAAGCCTTAGGAATCTAGAAAAGGAGGTAGTAGATTTAAAGAAAACACCAAGCTGTAGGTTAAAAATGTGGTCCATGTTGGAGGCATCAAAAATGTTTTAGAGAAAACTAAAGAAACCACACATTGAATAGGAACCCTCACACATGTAATAGAGATTAAGCTATGAAAATCTGTGGTCAACGACAAGTTTGGAACTGCCAAGCAGAAGGGAACTACGTGTGATAGAATCTATGACAATTAGAAAGGAGAAAATGTAACATGCATTGGAGCAGAATCCACGCAGCCAAGTAAAGAGAAAGCCATGGGAAGTAAGGAAAATGCATGAGAGTCAAGAAATCATGTCACCAGGTGAAGGAGATCAGAGCCATGCAATGGATTTCTTTTGCAAAATGGAATCAATGTACACAGTCCATGCATAGAGGAGGCATTCAAAATGCTTTATCCCACATTGGGTGGGTGGAAATGTTTCTTATAGTTTAAATACTATTTCATAATGCAACGTTAATGTCTACAAGACATATGGCTTTTGTGAAAGCCAAGTCCACGCATGGGCCTGCGATGAGTTGGATGGATGATGTGAGTAGGAAGGACTAAGTATAATTTTAATTGAAATGACATGCGTGCTGATGTGGAGGTTGGCGCCTAGATTGTGCCATGTGTCCACATCCTATGGACGGTGCAAGCCTGCAATATTAAGTTGTGCACTAGTTAGACAATGCATGAATGTAGATTGTCGCCCTATGGTGGTGGGTCTCACACGTGATGAAGTGGCATCATAGAGAAATTCAAGCAGGGATCGACTAGATCGTGACATGTGTCACAATCAGACGGTGGGTGCATGCTCGCAAAATAGAGATGCAAGGGAGTTAAATATTGCAAGAATGCATAATTGTGACATGTGGCATGTCAGTATGCCTAGAACAATTGGTGATGTGGAAATAATGTGGCACATGTCGACCAATCATAGAGGGCCATGTGGCACTTGGTCAAACTCAGTTGACCTCAATTTCTAAAGGGTGAAGAGAAATGAAATGTGAGAATAATTTAAAATTATATTTTTTATTATTCATCTTCAAGCTCTGTGATCTTTTAAAATTAGAAAGGTCATTTTTATATAGTTTCGACCTTAGGACATTTCAAAGTTTTCATTTTTTAAAAATCTTCAGTTGCAAGTTTGAGTTTTCAACCAGAAGGGACTATTTTTCAAATGAAGATTTCAGGTGTTTTTGAGAGGCTAGATATGCCTTATCATATACCACCGAAATCGTGAGAATCTAAATTTTTGATTTTGGGGTTGGTTTTTGCACAGAATGCCACTAATTCAAGCTATAGGGGGATTTTTCTCATGTATCTAAATTGCAACTATATTTAGGTAATCAGATTCCAGAACTAATTTTTAACATAGTAATCACCTGAATATGGTTAAAAGGTAGTGAGAATTCAATTTAGGTCAAAATTTATTTAGATTCATTTAGTAAAAACTGAAATTTCACCAGCATTTCAATGGGCAAATTAGATATTTTGGTGACTCAGCAAGTTTTCATCGTTCAGAAACAGACATTTGCAAATCAGTTGCAAGAATTGATGAAGACAAAGATCAGATAAAAGGGGAGAGAGATTAAAGAGAGTCTTTTGATTGCAAATGAGGGAATTTCAAGTGGACATATGTCAGTTACATATTCAATCCAGGAATTCACCTTTGTCTATATCTTTCTTTCTTTCTATCATTTGAAGGGTTCTAATTTTTTGTGACTAAGAAACCAGTAGGTTCTAGTTTTGAGAAAAAATGACTCACTACTGAGACACCATACTTCAACATAATTCTTTCATGTGAAAAAAAGTAGTGTAGATAATACGGGAAGTTCTGATATGTTAGGTTTTTTTCATGTTTTAATTTTATGCATCTGAATGTATAGTTTCAAGGAAATCAATACATATGAGCAACAATTTCACTAGTTTCGTTCTGGTTCTTGTGTCCTGTCTCAGCAGTCTGTAAATCTTATGTGGTTTTGGAAGAAAGATTTGAGACCCATTTGCATCCCTTTGAGGTTGTATGTTTGATGTATTTTGATGTTGGACCAAAGGGCCAAGTAAATGCTTGATATGTTTAAACAAGGTTACTAGTTATTTGAGAAGGATATTTTGTGAGAATGAGACCTAAATGAACACTAATGTTTGAATCACAAGGTGGTTAGATAGATCTGATGTCTGGGTATACGAGATATGTCCTGATGTCATAGATGTATGTTTTGAATTCATGGAATTTCCCAATGGATTAGGTACTGATTAGTTGTAGGATCACTTGTTATACTGCTTCATATTTGAGGTTGTGTTGAATCAACATCATTAATCAAACATTTTCCCTTTTATGTTGAAAGTTATTCAATGTTAACTCGCACTTAGCTTGCCAGTTTCATGAGTTATGTTCTTAGCTATTTCATGCTTGTGATTCCTGGTTGAGTATAGACAATTTAGGGGTTTTTATCTGCTCTATATTAGATTCAGTGTATGGTTTGATAACTGGTACCATATAAAGAATCTATAGGTCCACCTGCCTAGGTTTTGCAGACCCTGAAGAAGAAAGGTCTAGCCTTATAGTTGGCCCGGTGTCTGAAATGACATGTTGGAAATGGGAGTTAGCTGCCCCTAAATGTGTCATATTCTCATGGGGATGATTGAAAACCCTCCAACATTTTCAAACACCAACATGATGAACAAATTTCCAACAATCTCCCTCTTAGTGTTACCTAAGGACTTGAGGATTTGAACATGTGACCAAGCTTTGATACCAATTTTTAAAAATAGGAATTACTGGGGGGGAGGGGGTTGAATTAGTAATTTACAAACTTTAGTCACCAACTAGATACTAATTTTTACTTAAACCATACATAAAAAAGTAATAAAGTAATGTTGAATAGTAACAATAACCATGCACAAAGATAACTCATAACACTAGGGTAAGATCACAAACCTATGTCACCCTTTTACAAAGGAAAAGGCTCATAAAAGTATAATTGTTCACCTTCAATGAGAAAAAAATGGTCTTATTATTTAGAATTTGAAAATGAAGTAAACTAATGAAATATATAGAAATGGATGAAGTTTAGGATTATAACTTTTAATAATTATTTGGAATAAGATATTATATATTTTCCTATTTTTAAAGATAAACTTTTACTTGTTGAAAAATGCTGGAAAATAGGAGTCTAGTTCCCACCACAAAATGACATGGAAATAAACTTATTTCCCTTTAATCTCAAATTATGTTATAGATAACATATGTAGCTAGAATAATCAAAAATAAAAAATGGCTTTAGACCTATATTTTCTCTTTTATAACAATTCAAATTTTAACTTATTCAAATCAATAGTTTTCATCTCCTACCACATTTTTCAAAATAAATGTATTCCAACCAAAAGAAAAATTATAGATTCTGGAAGAGGACCCTCTCATATAGAACACCATATAATTTTTAAATTTTATTGATATAATTTAATATTTTTTCTTTCTCAAAATTGACATCTTCTCGAGTGTTAAAATATGTACTTCTATAAATTTTTAATTACAATATACTATATCTAATTAAAACACTATGAACTCTATATGAGAATATTCATGACTTTGTGCTCTATAAAATGGTGCTTATAGATTATTAAAAAAATATAATAAAAATAGTATGACTTATTGAAACATCAGTTTTCTGAAATAATTTTATTTCTTTAGTAATTGGATACTAACTAGTATAAAACATGCATTTAATAGACATTTCCAATCGGAAAAGTGTGATACCATATATAGGTTAACTAGAATAAATTTATCAAGATCATGTGTTTGAAAAAAATGATTTTTAGATAGAATTACTCAAATTTAGTCATTTTGATAAGTTAGCCTGAAAGGTGACACAACTTTTTACTTTTACCCACCATATTTTGTTAACTAGGGAAACCTTGGCCAAGGGGAAACCTCAATGGGGATGATACCCACTAGATAATATACTGATATATAACTTCCTTGTTAGAGGATGGACCCTATTAGGAGTCAATGAGAAAATTTAGTATAGAGAGTCCCTATTAGGAGACTTTGAATCCCTGTTAGGAGATTCCGATCCTATTAGGAGTTGTGGTATAGTAAATGCAAGATGAGCCCACTGCCCAAACATGCACTTCCAATTACAAGAAAAACTCATTGTCCAAACAAGTAATCAAAGTTCTAGAATGTAGGTACTATAAATTTTTCCTTAGTTTGATCTCAGATCACACAGTTTTCCAACTTAGAGTAAACATCCAGGATGTTGGCCCTAATTGGACAAGTAAGTATTTTGGAAACAAAATAATTCCTTTCCTTTAATTTTGTTGTCCTATTTTACAGGTAAAATATGAATATCTCTTTTCTATATAGTCCATATCGACTTATGAGGTTATACAAATATTCATCAATATATAAAAAATCTCCATCTAACTTCACTAGTCATAATATTACATCAAAAACAAGTTACAAAAAAGATAATACACTGTTGTATACCAAATTCATACTTAAGACAATTTTCGAGTACCAACAACTAAGTATCTTTATTTCTAAGGTTTCCTATAAGCATGTACATCATGTGTTTCAATAAATGACAACAATTACATATCCTAATTAGCCAATTGCCAACAATCTCCCCTTTAGAATTGATGGCAACAAAATAGGGAAAATTGCCCAAGTATCAAAAACTTAAAATAACTAACACATTAACATTACATCTATTATAACTTGTACATTTTACACATGCTCCCCATTACAATATAATTTCATACTTTTTTACCTAATTTACAATTTTCTTATGTACTTCTCCCCCTTTGACATCAATGACAAAAGGTTAAAATTTCAAAAATTGTCCATCTACTATCAAAATTTCTATAAACATTTGCCTTAAACTGATAGTATCTTCATGTAGTCATCAAAAATTTGCTTAAGATTATTTATAACTTTTTTCCATGTATCTTTGGTTGTCTTAGTAGAGGTGATAATTTCACATAGGGCAGATGATGCAATATCAACTGTGTTAAGGTCAAAGTATAAAAAGTTAGAATAAGTGTCCTTGGCCTTGACACATTCTACCAACTATTTTTCAACAAAAGATATTTTCAAAGCAATAGACTCTCTGAAATCTGATACTCTCTTCAAAATTTGTTGCTTCCAAAGTTCTATTTTCTTAATATCACTCTAAATACTGGCCACTTGTCCATCAAAATCATCAATTTTACTAGTAGGATGTTGTAACTGGCTAGATAGAGCTTCTACCTCACTTATTTTTCCATGAATCTAATTTTCAATATCCTTAGTGAGCTTGTGAGATAGAGTAAACTTAATTTACAATATCTTTCCATCCCATTGACACTTCCAAAGTTCCTTGAAAAAGTATCAAGACTTATCAAATCATTCCTAATATTCTGACAAATAGTGCCAAACAAGTTAGCATTATGTGAGATTTGTGCCTTAGATTTTGCAACATTCAGTAAATTTGTGAATTCCTCATCAAAACATTTTAGCATTTCCTGTGCACTATATTTTGGATATACTTCTATGTGCTACACTACAAAATTACTATGTAATCTTTCAGTAACCTCAATCAAGGTTCTTTGTAGGCTCTTCACTATCTAGTTCTTTTGAATAAGTTTTGACAAAGATGAGATCAAGTCAATTTGATCATCATCATCAATTGTTACACTAGAAAGAGAAAGAAAAGTAGATGAACTAGAAGGTTTAGTGTCATCTTCCCTTTTCTTCTTTTTAGTTGCCTCTTTGACTCTTCTTTCTTCTTCCTCTTTCTTTTATATTTTCTTTCTTTCCTTTTCTCTCTTCCCTTCCTCTTCTAATCTCTTCTTCTCATCTTCCTTTGTTTTCCTTTTCATTTCTTCTTTAGCTACTCTTTTCTTTTCTTCCTTTACTTTTCTTTTTATCTCATCTTTAAGAAACTTCTACTTGGCCTTTTCTATTTTCTTTTTCTCTTCTTCTAGTAACCTCTTTTCCTCTTCAATTTTTCTTAGTTGTTCTTCAATATCCTTGGTATTAGGTTCATTTTGTTTGAAACTCTCAAATGGGTCTATATCATCAATGCTAATGGTAACATTGGTCTGATCTATCTACATTGTGTTACCACTCATTGACACTTCTAAGGTTTTGGGTGCTAGTGAAGATGTTGTCTTAGACTCTTTCATCATTTGACTTATGGCTACCATTGTTTCACTTCTTATCTTATCTTTCTCACCCACTATAAATAGAAATGGTCTTACTTTTTTTCTCAAGTAAGGTGCTAGATTGCTCAACAATTTCTTGATTTCTTCTTCATTTCCAGTCTTGCATATTGTTCTTAAGATAGACTTCCAAAGTTCTATGTCCTCTTTTCAAGCTAGTGTCTTCTTTTTAATGAGTCTTTCATAGACTTGTTGGTTTACTCTGCCTTCAATATGTTTGAGTTTCAAATTATTTGCTATTCTAAATCTCACAATAGAGATATCAATTTTATCTTTCTCAAACAAATTTATATAAATCATAAAATTTGTTCATCTGAACAAAGTTTCCTTCATTAGCAATAGTTGAGTTTATCTTCTCTATCTTTGGCTTTTAGGGTTGTTGAGCTTTTCCTATTGCCTGCTTAGATGTAGTTAGCTTCTCTGCCAATTTTCCCTCTTGCTCTTCTTTTCCTTCTTCTTCACTAGACTCAACAAATGTCAACAATGTCTTTAGTCCCTTTCCTAGTGTAGTGGCTTGTTGTTTGACCCTTTTAGTATTCGTGGTCACAACCTCCACTAATCTCTCTAATTTTCTCTTTGGCTCACTTGGTTGAACATCTGAAACTGCTACATAAGGGATGCTCTATTTTGAAGATGTCTATGCAATAGATATTGAATAAGGTTGGACATTTAGTATAACTTGCTTCATAGTTTTTGTGACATCTTGTGACTCACTCCCAGTCATACCGGCTTCTAATAAGGTTTTCTTCATTATTGTCTCTATCTTCTTGTGAGATGCCTTCTCCAAGGATGCTTGATGAGTAGATCGGGTAATCTCATCATAAGTTCCAAACCTGTATTCAACTTGGTCTTTTTCTAATTTCAACAATAAATCAATATATCCAACTATTGTTTCATCACTCAATTCATGTAACCTAAGGGATCAAGAAATGTTTCCTAAGGTTCTACTACTTGAATATAAATAAAATCTATATCAACCATAACACAAATATCTTCCTTAAGTCTATCTACAGTTGTAGGTGCAATTCTAAATCTTTGCCTCATTTCATTCTGATATGTTTTCATAATCAAATTCCCACTATCCAATATTTTATCTTCTAGATATCTTCTACACACTTCTATGATCTTCTCCATTCTACACATGTCACTACTCATAATTTCTATAACTGACAAATATGGAAATATTTTAAGAACATGAAAAAATAAATGATTTATCAATGATTGAAATCTAAGCACACCATCCTTTTGATCTCCTCTAGGTTTTTAAGAAGTTGCATTCTTAGAATTTCACTAAGAATAACTTGTTCCTTCTCAACACATATCTTGTAGGTTGCATAGATGAATCTAGTTGGCAATTCACTAATCTTTAAACTTGCACATATAGAGTAGGAAATAATTCTTCTAAGGAATCTTACATCATTTTGTTTAATGGTGTTGACCATCATGGCCTTTCCAATATACACTACCTTTTTGTAGCTCTTAATTTTCTTCTTAACCATTTTCTCACCTATAGGTAAACTTCCTTGTTTACAAAGGCCAACTACCTAATGAATAAGGTCAGCTAGGATATCAACTACACTGTCTTCCATCCATAGTTTTCCATCATATATTCTACTTAGTATGATCTATGTCCAATTCTTGGTAAAAATGATATTTGGATAGATATATTTCCTTCAAGTGTTCAAATCCAAGTTTCACAGTCATATCATGACTAAAGACTATTTCCATATCCTTGTTTATATACTCACTCCCAATAGATTAAAACTTACTAGTAAGATATCCTCCTATATCTTCCAAATACACTATATTATTCGAAGAAATGGATAATGTTGAGTTAGGGTTTCCTTCTATGGGTTTCATGGAAACAAAATTCAATTTTGGTCTCTTCTCATTCTCAACATTGTGAACTACTAACATATCCATGATTCTAACAAATATGAACTTTTATAAAATAAATTGTGTAGAAAAAAATGGTAAAATACCTTTTTCAAAAATAAGGTTTGCTTCCAAATCACCTTGTCAAGTCACTTCTAAGTGCTCTATGCTTCTGATGTAATCATAATGAAGTGGCAATAAAGTTTGTTCTCCATTTATTCCTTCAACTTGAATTTTCATTAATTGCATACTTTGTAAACACAAAAAGTTGTCAATTTCATTTTGAAATCAAATAACTACTCAAGATCTTCTATACAATCATCAAATGCCACCCAAGGTTTACTATAGCTTCTTCCCATCATGACAATGCTCCAAAAAACTTTTGTCGATAAAATTCTCAGCAAAAACATAGTTTTCATCTTCTACTACATAATAAACTTTCTTTGTAATAATAGTAACTCACTCCAAATTACAAGTGAGCTTAGATACATTCTAAACTTTTCTCAGTACACTTTTTCCCAACTTTAGTACTTCTAGTTTGATCTCTAGATGAAGTTTTAAAATTCTGGTGCTATGAATAAGCTTAATTCAACTTAATTGAATCAAACTCAACAACTAAATTCAATCTTAATTTCTCATCATCCTCTAGCTTTATGAGATGTCCAATCTTAATTTTTTTTTGAGATGTCCAATCCTTTTATGAATGCCTCAATGAGTTCTTCTCAAAGTTCAATGACTACATTTCTTTGTTCCTCATTATCTTTCTTAGTTTTAAAGTTCCTCTCATGGTTCCTTTTTTCATTTTGGATGTTCCTTCCATCATTTCTTCTATTTCCAAAGTTTCTTCCATTGTTCCTGCTATATCTAAAGTTTCTTTTCTTTCTACAATACTTTGTTGTATATTTGAAGTTGTTGCATAATTGACATACTAGAGTTCTACTTCTAGGATTCTATTGATCATCAGGTGCATGACAATTCTGAGCTATGTGTCTAAAGTTGTTTACACTTATAACACATGATCTATCATTTTTCCTCATAAGGTCTACATTCCCTTGATGTCATTTCATTAGATCTTCTTCTATTTGTAGTGTTAGTATTCCTAAACATCCTATTATTCCTTCTATTATTATCATATTTAGGTTTCCTACAATCAATTGCTTTATGACCCATACCATTAAAATTATGACAATAAAACTCCTTAACATGATTAAATGATTTATTTGCACAATCTCTTTTCATATGACCTATTTCATTACATGAAAAACACTTACCTTTGAATTCATACCTAGTTTCCTTAGGAGATTCCACTTGCTTTAATTCATCCAAAATCTTAGCTTCCGTGTCTTCTCCAACTTCTTTAGGTTTATGAGAAGAATGATTGGATTCAATCTTGCCATTAGATTTATCCTTTTCTTTTGGATCTTATCTAATCTCAAGTTTCTTTATAGACATGTTAAATAAATAGCCAAGACTAGTCTTATGATAAGTAGGTCTCTGTATTAACATTGAATCATCAAGTTTTTCTCTGATAGAATAAAGCTTCTCAAGTTGCTTCTTGCATTTAGTTAGTTCACCTTTCAAAATAGTGTTGTACTTATGAAGTTCTTCATGATCTTCTTTCAATGTTTTAAATTCAGATGTCTTCTTTGTTGAACTTGGTCTAAGATATCCATTCTTAGTCTTCAAATTAGTTTCAATTTCGCTAGGATCACTCCTCAAAGTTAACTTCAAATTTGGAATCTTCAATTCATTTTTCAAGATCTTGTACTCTATCTTAAGTTTTGAATTATCATCATCACTAGTTTCAGATTCGGTAGATTCGGGCTTGGATTTGAGATGTTCAATCTTTTCCTTCAATTGTCCAATGTATACTATAAAGTCTTCATATCTATCCTTTAGCTTATCTCTTTCCTCGGTAAGGAAATCAATTTGTTCAAGTGCCTGCTCAAGGTTCTTCATCAACTATTCCATATCCATAGGGATCTTAATCAAGTTGTTAAGCCTCTTCTGAGTAACCATGCTCTGATACCAATTCTTAGAGTGTGGTTGCCATTGCATTAAAAGACTGATCTGTGAATGCCTGATACAACCACTCAACTTATAGTACATAGGAGGAAGTTAAGCCCTTGTCACAAATCCTGAGGGGAGTGCTGAAATTTTTTCCAATAGACTAGTAGTATGTTTTCAATTAGAGATTGCCTAAGATTATTAAGCCTACTAACACAATTTGAAAATAGTTTGTATTGGCAAAGTATAATAGAACTTATTTTCCCATAAAGAAGTTTACTACTATAAAAAAATTGGAGATTGTACATACAGATCTTAGTGCTCCTATCAAGACTAAAGGATTCTATGGTGAAAGGTACTTCATGATTTTAGTGGATGATTTTTCTATAATGATGTGGGTTGCATTTCTTAAAGAAAAATCTAAGGCATTAGACAAATTCAAGATATTCAAGAATAGAGTTGAGAATGAATCAATTATGATGATTAAATGTTTAAGATCAAATAGAGGTAGAGAGTTTATTTCAAACGATTTTAAAATATTTTTTGAAGCTAATGGAATCAAATATATTTATCCACCCCAAGAACCCCTTAACAGAATGGCATAGTAGAGAGAAGAAACAAGTCAGTAACAAAAGCATCAAGAGTTATCTTAGTTGAGAATGATGTACCAAAGATGTTTTGGAGAGAAACTATGAATACAAAATTCTACACTATGAATAGAGTACAAGTTAGAATTTACACAAACAAGACCCCTTATGAACTTTGGTTTGGTAACTCACCTATAGTTAAGTATTTTATAAATTTTGGTAATAAATGTTATATCAAAAGAGATGATGATATTGGTAAGTTTGATGCTAGAAGTGATGAAGTTATGTTTATTGGTTATTCATTGAAAAGAAAGGCTTATAGATGTTATAATCTAAGAACTAAGACTTTTGTTGAGAGTAAAAATGTAAGAGTTGAGGAGAAATTTAGGATACAAGAAAAAGTAGCTTATTACAATTCAGATGATGAGAATTTTGTTACTAAACCAAGGAATGATGAAGTATTCTTTGAGACTAACAATGATTTTTAGAATGAAAGAGAGATAAGGTAGGAACAAAGCTCATAAGCTTCAACAAGGCTAAGAGTTGAGATAACAACTCCTACTTTTGTTAATAATATGACAAAGAATCATGCTTCTGAGCAGATCATTGGAAGAATAGATAAAGGTGTAATGACAAGAAGAAAAATTAATGAAGAACTATTTTTAATATCTCAAGTTGAACCAAAGAATGTAGATGAAGCATATAAAGATGACTATTGGAAGCAAGCTATGAGAGAAGAATTAGATCAACTAGTGAAGAATGTGACATGGGAATTGGTTCCTAGACCAACAAACAAGAATGTGATACGAACAAAATGGGTATTAAAGAACAAGATGAATGAACAAGGTGAAGTTGTAAGGAACACGAAAAGATTGGTATGTAAAGTTTACTCACAACAGGAATAGACTATGAAAAACCTATGCTCCTGTGGAAAGAATATAAGCAATAAGGTTATCCTTAGCATATGCAACATATAGGAAATTAAAAGTGTATCAAATGGATGTCAAGTCAGCATTCCTAAATGGAGAAATTGAAGAAGAGGTATACATAGAACAACTTGAAGGTTGTCCTTTAATAGATGACAAATACATAGTATGTAGATTGAAGAAAGAATTTTATGGCTTAGACCAAGCACCTAGAACTTGGTATGCAAGGTTGGACAAGCATTTGAAAAGGTTTAGATTTAGAAAACATATGATAAATAGTAATCTATATTGGAAAGAAATTGATGATGGATTGATGATTATGGTAATATTTGTTGATGATATCATATTTGGAGGATATGATGATGAGAGTGACAAGTTTGCAAAATAAATGAAGAAGGAATTTGAAATGAGCATGATAGGAAAAATGGAATATTTTCTATGATTACAAATTGTGCAAGACAAAGAAGGAATATTTATTTCTCAGACTAAGCATTTGAAAGATTTACTAAAAAGTTTTGGTTTGGAAACATGTAAACCTATTAGAACACCTATAGTAATTGGACACTTGGTTATCTAAAAAGAATGAAACATCTAGTATTGAGTAGAAGAAGTAAAAATCTATGATCAGAGGATTGTAATATCTGACTCACACAAGGCTAGATATAGAAAATGTAGTTTTCAAGTTAACCTTAAAGAAGCACATTATGCAATAGTCAAAAGAATATTTAGACACCTGAAAGGAACACCAAAGTTTGGACTGTGGTATGATAGATCTAATGATTTCACTCTATATGCTTATACTAATGTTGATTGGGTAGGAAGTATGGATGATAGAAAGAGCACTAGTGGTGAAGCCTTCTTTCTTAGAGGAAGATTGGTTTCTTGGCTAAGCAAGAAGTAGGATTGTATCTCACAAAGTACAATAGAAGCAAAATACATGTTGCTGTAGAAAAAAATTGTAATCAAGTTGTTTGAATGAAGTGGATGATGAAGGATATAAGGATAGAATTTAGTGCACCTATTGTAATACATTGTGATGATAAAAGTAGGGTAAATATGTCTAAGAATCTAGTTTTGCATTCTAAGACTAAACACATTTCTATCAAGTATCAGATGTTGAGAGAAAAAGTTGCAAAAAAAGAAATTATATTGGAATATGTAAACACAAAAGAGAAGATTTTAGATATTTTCAGTAAGCCTCTTCCCAAAAAGACTTATGAGTATTTGTGAAGTATCGTAGGCATTATGCCCCTTCCTATGTTAAAATAGATGATGAAAGAGTGCATCAGTCTAGTGTAAGAAAGCATTATTGTTTGTCTGGACTGAATGCTAATGCTTCTTGTATGGTGGAGTATCTATGATGGATAGAATCATCTAGGATTCTATTTTTTGGATGTTTATTTTGAATAGTGTCTTTGTACACTTGAGCAAGTTAGAAATAATTTTTGGATAAATTAATGGTTACTGAATCCTTTGACACTAATGTCAATGGAGGAGAAGTACAACATGAAAAATAGTTTGTAAGAAGTAACAATTTGATATAAAGCACACTGATGTTGAAAAACAATTTGGAAGAAGTAATAGTTTGATATAAAACACATTGAGGTATATCAATGGGGGAGAATGATTGATCAAGAGGATTTGAAAGGAAAGGTTAACAATCTTTTACACTTGGTTTTTTTGGAACTAGATGTTTTTCATCTATGTTTCCATCAATGTTGATTATACTTATATGGGGGAGTATTATAGAAATGTGATTAGATCTTATCGTGATAATATGTTATATTCATGATTGTTTTTTTCATTGATGTCAACACAGTAGCTTTCTATGGTATCTAACAGAAGAACAACGATAAAGATCAAGTTGTTATGAATAGGTCATTGAGTATTTTCACTAGAAATTTTAAACAAAGATTATACTAAGTGTCTAATATATGTAGCTAAGCTCAAAAGCTTAAGATATTAAGCCGAGAAGAATTTATGCAAGTTTTGGTAAATATTATTCTTATATAGAGTCTATAGAAGCTTGTTCTAGTAAACTTATTATATCTCTTAGTAGAGTTGTTATTCTGAGAAGAAAAAGTTAAAGATGCGCAGAAGACATGTTGAAGATGATGTACCTAAGCTTGCTCTTCATTATATTTTATATACAAAAAGTTATTCGAGTTATAAGGTGAAAGATTAATTTTATCACTAAGTGTAACATGTTCTTAATGTGGTCCTATAATAATTAATTGAGTACATGTAACAACTGACTTGGTGAATTATTTTATGGATTCAATATAGAGGAAGGAAATTTTCCTTTATCATGTATGGATGTAAGAAATGATTGTAAGAATCATAAAGAGGAGAATAGGAAGATAAGAAGAGTAGAGCGAAGGTGAAGTAAACTTCATTGCTGAGATTTTAATGTGTGATCCAAAGTTTGATACTTGAATCCAAGGTTTGTGACCTAGTCTACAAGGTCTGATAGTGATTGGTCTAGTTTATAGGACTAAAGAAAGAAGTTAAAGTACAATATAGACAATTATTTTTCAAGGAATAGTTGAGAGATTAGCTGGACAGTGAGTTTAGTAGTCTTGCTCCTGAAGCTATTTGGACAATGGTTCCTTTTGTCTTCCACAACTCCTAACAGGGTTGGAATCTCCTAACAGGGATTCAAAGTCTCCTAATAGGGACTCATATGTACTAAACATTGCAATAGAATCCTAACAAGGTCCATACTTTAACAAGAAATATTTATATTAGTACATCATCTTCTGGGCATCATTTCCACCAAGGTTTTCCCTTTGATCAAGGGTTTCCCTAGTTAACATATCTAGTGCAATTGTATATGTGCATCCTGTTATGGTTGTTGATTACTTTGGTTGAATGGGTAAGATTATTTAAGGTTGATAAATGTTTTAATTATTGGACTATTGATTACCCCCCCCCCCGCCCCAGTTATCTTGGTGGGCTATTGTTTCTAACACAATGAATATGGATGAGAACCCAAATCCTGTAATGGGAGAGGAGAATATCATAGCAAAATTTTTTAAAGATCTAATATTCCCAAACCCTATGCATTACAATAAGGTATACCATAGCTTTTGTAGAAAATGACCATGTTTGGACAGTAATACACACTCACCTTAAGAACTTTGGATTAAAAACTCTACCTACCTAGTTGAACTATATGATTATCAACTTCAAAAACTAAAAATCCACATATCTACTAAAGTTCTCAACTTCCAAAATTTTAAAAATAACTTGTATCTTGAACTAAGGACCTTTATTAAGACTATCTATAGTTTTTCCTTCAAGATCTTTTATTTCTTTATCAAGGTCATGTTATAAAATAGATGATACCCATTCAACAATAGACCATAAAATATGTACCATCCACACTCAACAAAGAAACCAAGCATAATAACCATTATAGAATGTGAAAATATAAGTCAAAAGAATACATCACATATCAAATGTGTTGAAAAATGTTGTAATTTTATATCAATAAAACTATGGCATCAAAAAAGAATAAAACATACTCAAGAAAAATTATTGTCGTGGCATTTGATTTTATACTTACAACATGTGTCAAGAAGTGAACAAAGGAAATAAGCACATTACTCTTTATGGATATAAAAACTCTTTCTAATGACAACTACACACAAATATCTCAACAACCAGCTAAGAAAATTGACCATTGGTGAATTTTCATTTTATAATAAAGAATGAAGACAAAAGTATACCTTCCCAAAAGGTTCAAACATTTTTCTTAAAATGTCTTCATTAGCATTGTTTGGAAGATTGTTGACAAAAGAAATTTTAAGCTACATTTCAAAAAGAAAATCATATCAAATCATAAACACATGATAGTTGATACATAATTATTTTCTCAATCATGTATGAAAAGCATATAACCTAATATGAGACCTTGAAACACATAACACAAAGCAAAAAGCATCTAGTTCACTTTCAGCCTACTCTAGTATAGGATGCCACTTGCCTCCAAGCTGAACATCTTGTTTTCTCCCAACTTGATAAGTTTAGTTTGAGCTTCATTTAGTTTTGAGAATCCTTTCATATTCTCTGCTTAACAAGGTGAACCATGTGAAGGTGGAAGCTCATTTGGCCTCCCCTCCCCCCCCCCCCCCCCCCAAAAAAAATCACTTTAAATTCCCCATTAACAACTAGGTAAATATTTTATTCATTCATTTTAGAAGTATATCATTGAATCATTATAATTACATAACATTCATTAACATGACATAAAATTAATTAATACATGTAAATGTTCATCAATACTTTGTGAACACATCAACGATTATATTCACGCAATATTCATTAACACAACATATAATTTATTAATACCAATAAACATTCATCAATAATTCATGAGAATATCAATCATTATAATCACATAATAATATTCAATAACATAACATTAAATTCATTAATAAGTAAAATTCATCAACACATTCATCATCAAACAAGGTTTTTAACATTTATTTCTTCTTCTTTTTTTTTTTTTTTGTTGAAGATAAAAGCTAATAGGCACATCATGACTATCTTTAGCATTCTCTTATGGATCTTGTGGTTCTGATCTTATAATATGGGGTTTCCCTCTCTTTTTTTGAGGACAAGGCTAATGCACTCCTCCAATAAGAAATAAATGGGTTTAATTGTAAACATTTTTTTATAATGTTATAAGTATTTCATTAATCTAAAGAATATTATAGGGATTTTTCTTTACTTGATAGTGCCACATCATCCTCTCTCACATTTTTTTCAAACCCAACCTCAACATGCTCAACAATAACATCATGCTTTGGATACTCCAAAATTATCACATAAAGGTTATATAAATTGCAATTTAAGATGTTAAATTTTATTAATAATTACATGATTAATTTTCAATAGGAATTTAATATGTACCTGTATCATTGTGATGCACATAAAGGTCTTCATCATTTCTAGGATTCGTGCCTTCATCATCATGAGTAAGATCTATACTGGGAGTAGTAGGCCCTACAATGAAATGTGATGTGCACATTATTATTGTTCAAAATTAACATCAAATAGATTATTTCTCATGAAGTTCTCAATTACTATTATTATTCATTAGGCCTATTTACCTTTGTGTAAACTGATGCACCAAAATCTTCTACATCTATTTGGCTACTAGAATCTATGCAGTGGCAGACAACCACTAATTCATAGCCTTACTTGAAGACAATTTGTTTTTCCTCTATTGTGGGTGTTAGATTAAATTCAATGCCCTAGATTTTTTGCATATTATCATCAATATTGAATATATTTATTATTTGTAAATTTATATGAAAAAATTGATGTGAAATTTCATTTATTGCTACTTACAAGGTGTGATTGATTTTTCATATATACACCAGAGCCAAGATGTTGACCAACCTTCTCTTTCCTAGCTTATGATGCCTTTGATGTATCCTACAACCTATATATGTAAACTTAGAAATATGTTAGAATATATGAATCCACAATCACACTTTTATAAATATCTACCAAAATCCACAATCCAAATATCTAGCAAAAACAATCTACAACACAACCATTTGAGAGGTTGATGATATGCAATATCATTGTTTTGTGAAATTGTATCATTTAATTTCAGTCAATGCATTGTGAATGTGTATGTGTGTGATTGAAATCTAAATGTGCATATTTATTTTCTCTTGCTAGCAAATCAACTAATGATTTGATGTTCATGAATATATTAGGATTATTTTCCATTGTTTATTTCTATTATCCTAGAGTATCTGATGGAATGGCTAATTAATGAGTGGGTGTAATGTTGGTAGTAGTACAGAAATGATCATGGATGAATTAGATTCCTTTATTAAAGACTCATCAAGTTTTGCATCAAATATGCTTGACACTACTTCTACCAAGTCATCTAATGCTATTTGATTCTCTAGAGGTGCAATTGAGATATACTTTGGCTTTACATGGTTACAAAAAGGTGGTGTATAAAATGTCACTTTTAGATTTCATGATGCTCATTTTCTTTATAGGAATTTCTTACAAGTAGATGGGTATGTATAGGATCATGGTCAACCAAACTATACCCTTAAGTGGCAATGAAAAATAAACAACTCAAGGTTATGTCAACTTAACGTATAATTTTTAAATTGCTATGAACTTTTTATCAAAAATTTGATAGAAAATCATCTCTTGGAAATTGAATTTAGTTTTGAAACTACTAGGCCTTATCTAAAAAAAATAGAAATTGATTAGTCAATTTTTTAATTTTAATGCAATAGTACAAAAATTTCAGGATAAAGTAAGAAGTAGATGCATGTCGAACTACCTTAAGAAAAATCAAATGATTATATTTCTTAATAAGATTCTAGATATAAGAATTAGACTCATTCATGGATGTGACACATATTTTTGGGTATTTTTATTCTAAATAAAAATTTATTATTAATTTTCTGCTATAGTATTTTTGGAACAAAAAACTCTCATGTCAGACCACCTTAACTAATTCAAAACTCTGGAAAATTTATTATTATTATTAGTTTCCTTATAGTAGAAGAAGCATAGAATGTGGTGCATCTTTAGGATTTTAAAAATGTTGTACCATTTGAAAGTTATAGTTGTTTTTAAATCAATGTTTCAATCAACAATTTATACATAACTCCATTAAGAAATAAGTAATAATTACTTACTAAAATTGTAATTTGATAGATATTATATTTATTGAAAGATAAGAACATTCTTAAGAAACTATTTTTATTTCATCAAATTTGGGTGAAAAGAAAGTTGTCATCTACATATTTTAAGTAAAATAATATGCAAGAATGGGCCTTACAAAGGTATTAGTTTTGGGGGTTGGTATCAAGATGGTTGGGAAAAAAGTTGGAATAAATTTTGAAATGTGTTTAGGCATTTCAAAATTACATGATTTTCAAGTTGCAACTTTTTGGCATACCATTATCCTCCACATATGCAAATTCTAAAGTCAAGGGTATGAATATAAATTAATTGATTGTTTTTCTTTCTAGCATTAAAAAATTCCTATATTATAAATTTTAGTATAGCATAGAATCATATACATGTTAGATATATTTCTATAATCTTGTTTAAAAGTGAATACCTAACGTACAATATTATACATGTTAGACATATGATTACAATTATTGTAATCAAGTCAAGCATTTTAATGAATAACTAGAGATCACTAATTTATGCATAATGATATTAATTCTACTACATACCTTTTTTTTTTTTTTTCAGGTGGTGGGTTAATTCCTTCATCTCTTACTCTCATCTCTTTTGAATCTTTAATGATTTCGTTCCACTCTAGCTATGGCACCATAGGAGGACACTAAAACTTTGGTTTGAGCTTTAGAGCCCTTCTATATTGGTCTCTCACAATCTTTAGATGTTTGCAAGATTTTTTTAGAATTTGGGTTCTATTCAAAATATTTTGATCAAAGAACTCCTCCATAGTTTTTATGACCCAATCTGTTAATTCAAGACCTTGCTCATTCCACCTTTTAACAAAAAAAAAAATTGTTAGATAAAAAAATTAGTTCAAGCTATGCACATTGAATATATTACAACAAATGAATGAATGTAAAAATGTAGCAACCAATTATATCAAGCTAAGTAATTTTTACGTAATGTGGGCCCAAATATATTCAATGTTAAATCATAAAAAGTATCATAAAAAAGACCATTTCCTACAAAATCATCATGAGATCATTAGTGAAAAATGAGTTATGAATAAGTAAACTCCAATTACACTCTAAATAATTACAATTTTAAGGAAATCATATCTTTCTTGACCATCAACAATGATGTCTCCAATGATTCATTACAAGTAACATGAGATTTTGAAAGAAAGGTTTGTAAATTATCACTAGTACTAGTATCTGTTATATCACTCTAAGAAGGTGTACATGTCCCAACATAAAGCTAATCAATGTCATATACTCAAATGAAAAATAAAGTACAAATCAAATCATATTTAACACATAACAAAATGTAGCAAAACAAGGATTTGCCAGCTCTAGTTGCATTAGGTATGGATGTTTGCAAGCTCCTTGTTGTCAATCCTATAGTCAACAATCTTAGAGTGTTGGCTGACCTCATGGAAGTAGGCATGTGGAAATCATCACCACCTAAAAAATAATCATATATATACAATATATTGTATTTTTAAAATATACATTGCAAAAACATGACAAGAGTAATATAAAACTATCAATAATAATCATGAATTAAATAATGCCCCTTTTGAAGATTGAGAATTGAAATCACATACCTATACGGCCTACACTGATACCCTCATTAGATGGAACAACTTGGTGTTAGAAACAATAGTCCACCAAGATACCTGAGATGGGGGGAGGGGTGGGGGGTCAATTAGTTATCCAAAAATTGAAATATTAAACTTCTTTAAACAAACTTAACCATTCAACCAAAGTTAAAAACAACCATAATAAGATGCACATAGACAATTACATTAGATATGTTAACTAGGGAAACCATTGATTAGAAGGAAAACCCCAATGGGAATGATGCCCACAAGATGATATACTAATATATAAGTTCCTTGTTAGAGGATGGACCCTATTAGGAGTTGGTCACAACATTCAATACATACAAGTCTCTATCAAGTCTGAACTTTGAATCCTTGTCAGGAGATTCCAACCCTATTAGTTGCTATAGTAAAATGTATGCAAGAAGAGCCCACTGCCCAACACATGAAATTTCAACTACAAGAAGAGCTCACTAATCAAAAATGTAATTTTCTATTATGTTATTCTTCCTTTGTTCTGTCAATTGAACCAAACACTATCAGACCTTGTAGATGAGGTCACAAACCATGGATCTAAATATCAAACCTCGGATCACTCAACAAAACCTCGATAATGAAGTTTCCTTCACTTCTACTCTGCTTTGCTCAACTTTGCATTCATCTCTCTCTGCTACCTATAATCACTTCATCCTGACATACTTGATAAAGAAAAATTCCCTTCCTTCATATTGAGTCCATAAAATAATTCCCTAAGTTGGCTATTAGAGCTTCTCAATTAATCATTATCAAACCACATTGAGAACACATTACACTTAGTAGTAACATTAATCTTTGACCTTGCAACTTGAATATATTTCTATACACATAATATTATAATGAGTGAACTTAGCCACATCATCACCAACATGTCTTCTTCACATCCTCAAGCTCAATTCTGAAGATAACAAATCTGCTAAGAGATATAACAAGTTTACCAAAACATGCTTCTGTAAACTCTATCTCGGAACAGACATCACAAAAACTTACATAACTTCTTCTAGACTTATTTTTCTTCATCTAACATTAATTACATATACTAGATACTCAAAAATATCTCCCATAACGTCAGATAGTGAGAATACTCAACTAGCCATCCATACCAACTTGATCTTTCAGCTGTTCTTATGTCAAATACCACAAAAAATTGTTATGTTGACATCAATGCCACACTCAGTCATGATTGTAACATATCATCATAGAAACATATCTATAATACTCCACCATAGGAATATCATTAGCATTCATGCTTCCAATAATCTCCCCCTTTGGCATTGATGGCAACATAGATGAAAAACATCTAGTTCCAAGAATACCAAAAAAAGATTGTTCATAATTTCTTTTCGAATCCTCTTCATCAATCATTCTCCCCATTGATATACCTCAATGTGTTTTTTTTCAAACTATCATTTCATGTTGTACTTCTTCCAAACATGTTGTACTTTTTATTTCTTGTCTTCTCCTCATGATGTTCTTCCTCATGATCTTCTCATGATGTTTTTCATCCTAAACTTCTCCCCCTTTGACATCAATGTCAAAGGTTTCAACAACCATCAAACTCTACAAAAATTGATTCTTACTAGCTCAAGTGTCTAAAGACACTGTTCAAAGCAACATTCAACAAGAGTCCTAGATGACTCTATCCATACTCCCCCATATAGGAAGCATTATCATTCAGTCCAAACAATAATGGTGCTCTATTACACTAGGCTAATGCACCCTTTCATCTTCTACTCTAATGTAGGAAGGGACATAACCCCTAGTATACCTCACAAATACTGAAAAGTCTCTTTGGGAAGAGGCTCAATGAATATATTTGCAATCTTCTCTTTACTGCTCACACAATCTAGTCTAATTTTCTTTCTTGTAACTTTCTCTCTCAACATGTGATACTTAATAGTAATGTGATTGGTCTTCAAATTCAGAAATGGATTCTTATACATGTTTTCTATACTTGTGTTGTCATAATGTATGACAATAGGTTCACTAATTTCTATCCTTATATTGTTTAGCATTTTCTTCATCCAATTAACTTGATTACAATTGTTTGCTTCTATAACATATTATACTTCTATTGTACTTTGTGATGTATGATCCTTCTTCTTGCTTATCCAAGTAACCAATCTTCCTCCAAGAAAGAAGGCTCTGCCATTGGTGCACTTTCTATCATCCATATTGCTTGCCCAATTGACATCAGTATAGGCACATCAAGTGAAATCATTAGATCTATCATACCACAATCCAAACTCTAATGTTCCTTTTAAATATTTAAATATACTTTTGACTACTGCATAATGTGTTTCTCTAGGATCAACATGAAATCTTGTAACAATTTCAATTGCATTTGCTATATACAACCTTGTGTGAGTTAGATATTCCAATCCTCCAATCATAGATTTATACTTCTTCTTCTCAATAGTAGGTGTCTCATCATTTGTAGATAACTTATGTCCACTTGCCATAGGTGTTCTAATGGATTTACATGTTTCCAAACCAAAAATTTTCAGTAAATCCTTCAAATACTTAGTTGAAGAAATAAAGATTCCTTCTTTATTATGTATAATTTTTAATGCTAGAAAATATTTTATTTCTCCTATCATACTCATTTCAAATTATTTTTTCATCTCTTCAGCAAATTTGTCACTTTCATCATCATTTCCTCCAAATATGATATCATCAACAAATATTACCAAAATCATCAAACCAGATGTCATGAATTTCTTTGCAATAGAGATTACTATCTTCCATACTTTTTCTATATCCAAGCTTTGTCAAATGCTTTCCAAATCTTGCATACTAGGATCTAGGTGCTTGCTTCAATCCATACAATGCTTTCTTTAGTTTGCATACTATGTCTTTATCATATATCAAAGGAAAACCTTTAGGCTTCTCAATGTACACTTCTTCTTCAAGTTATCCATTTAGAAATGATGACTTTACATCCATCTGATACACTTTGAATTTCTTTTGTGTTGCATAGGCTAAGAATACTCTTATTGCTTCTATTCTAGCCACTAGACATAGGTCTCCTCATAGTCTATTCCTTCTTGCTATGAGTAACCTTTACATACCAACCTTGCCTTGTCCCCTAAAAATTCACCTTGATCATTCATCTTTTTCTTGAATACTCATTTAGTTCCTATCACATTTTTGTCTTCTAGTTTGGTGACTAGTTCCAATGTCTCATTCTTTACTATTCGATCCAATTCATATTTCATAGCTTATTTCCAGTTAACCTCTTTTCTTGCTTCATCTACATTCTTTGGTTCAACTTGAGATATCAAACATAGTTCTTCATTGACTCCTCTTGTCATCAAACCTTTATCCTTGCTTCTGATGATTTTCTTGGATGGGTGATTCTTTATCATATTCTTTTTCAAAGTAGGAGTTGCTATCTCAACTCTTGGCTCTACTAAAGGTTTTGAGCTTTGTTCCTGCCTTGGCTTTTCTTCATTTTTTAAATCATTGTTAGTCTCAAGAAATACCTCATCATTCCTTGACTTAGTAACAACATCATCATCTAAATTGTAATCAATCAATCTCTCTTGTATCCTAAATTTCTCATCAATTCTTTCATTTACACTTTCCATAATAGTCTTAGTTCTTGGATTATAACATCTATAAGCCTTTATTTTCAATGAATAACCAAGTAACATACCTTCATCACTTCAAGCATCAAACTTACCAATATCATCATCTGTTTTGATGTAACACTTACTCCCAAAAAATACAGAATACTTAACTATAGGTGACTGACCAAACCACAATTCATAAGGGGTCTTGTTTGTGACTTTCCTAACTTGCACTCTATTCATAGTGTAGAATAATGTATTCATAGCTTCTCTCCAAAACATCTTGGGTAAACCATTCTCTGCTAACATAGCTCTTGTTTCTTTTGTAACTAGCATATTCCTTCTCTCTATAATGCCATTCTGTTTAGGGGTTCTTGAAGCTGATAACTATCTTCTGATTCCATTTTCTTCACAAAACATATTAAACTCATTTGAAGTAAATTCTCCTCCTCTATCTACTATTAAACATTTATTCTTCATACTAGATTCATGCTAAAATCTATTCTTGAATATCTTGAACTTATCGAATGTCTCAAATTTCTCTTTAAGAAATGCAATCCACATCATTCTAGAAAATTTGTCAACTAGAATCATAAAATACCTTTCTCCATAGAATCATTTAGTTTTTGTAGGACCATTGAGATCTATGTGTACAATCTCCAATTTTCCTATAGTACTAAACTTCTTACTAGGAAAAGAAGTTATGTTATGTTTTGCCAAAACACACTACTTGAACATTGTGTTAGTAGGTTTTACAATCTTAGGAAAATATCTAACTACAAACATACTACTAGTCTTCACAATATTTTCAAAGTTTATATGACAAAATATATTATGCCATAACCAATTTTCATCTACCTTTGTAACCAAACATGTCATTTCAGTAGGATTCAACTATAATATATTACCTCTAGATCTAGTTCCTATTTCAGTTACCTTTCCATCTTTGTCTTTGATCATGCATGTTTTCTTTGCAAAATGCAACTAATAACCTTTGTCCACTAGTTGTCAAACACTCAAAATATTGTTCTTCAAACCATCAACAACATACACATCCTTAGTGTTAGTTTTACCATCAAGAGTTATAGATGTAATACCTTTAAGTTGGCATGCTACATTGTTTCCAACTCTGACAATGCCTCCATCCCGACCTTTTTAAGTTAACAAACTTGTTCATATCATCAGTCATATGATGTGAACAACCACTATAAATTATCCAATCAGATTTCTTTTCAACCTATGACACCAAAGCTACTTTCTATGGACTTTCTTCTTTAATTAACATAATTCCAATTTCATCATCACTAGCACTTATTGCTTGTTCATTAGAATAATTTTCTTCATTTTCATACAAACACTTACTATATTTTTTAGGTTTATAATTTCCTTTATACTTTTTGTCTCTTTTAGGACACTTAGATTTATAATGACCATATTCATCACAAGTCTAACATTCAAATATCCTCTTACCTCATTTTTCTCTCCTCACCAAAAGAGCTACTCCTTCAATCTTTCTATCCTCCTCATATCTACTATTGCTAGCAAAATCTCCTCTATTACTTGTGCTCCTTGATAAACTAGGTCAAATATTCAATGCACTAAAAGCTGTCTCTATTCTAGTTAATTCTTCAGACTATCTAAGTTCATTCTCAACTACTTCAAGTCTTCCAAGAAATGTCTCCTATGTGAAATCTTGGTATAAGATATCAACAAACTTATTATTTCAAGTCCCAACTTAAATGGTGGTGTTAAGCTCTTCAATATCTTCCATATAACTTCATCTTCTTCTTCAATTCCTCTTTGAGATTTAATGCTTGTAGTAATTTTTTATATTCTCCCTAAAAATGTTCTTATAGGTTCATCTTCCATCATTTTAGCATCTAAAAATGCACAAATCCAACTTTGTAATCTCAATTTCTTAGAATGTGCAGTAGTAAGTGACTTTACCTTATTGTATTCAATTTTAGGAAGTATAGTCAATAAGGCTTCTCTAGCTCTCATGTCACACATAAAAAGATCTCTTTCTGCCTTGGTACAAGTTTCCAAATCCTTTTCATCAATGATTATCTTTGCTAATTTTGTCAAGATCCAATATCATAGACCCATACAAAATAGATGTGTCCTTATCTTTTCTTTCTAGCTATCATAATTTGTTCGATTGAACTTTGGACTATCTTTCTTGAACATGCTTACCATGGATCTATCAAAGTTGTTAAACTTTATCTTCAAGGACTTGATGCTCTGATACCAATTATTAGAAATAAAATCCCACAAAGACAACTGAGAAGGGGGGGGGGGGGGGGGGTGGTGGTGAATTAGTTAACAATTGAAAAAACCTACTCAAATATGATGCACATAAAAATTACACCAGATATGTTAACTAGGGAAACACTTAATTAGAGAGGAAACCCTAGTGGGAACAATGCCCACAAGATCATATACTAATATATAAGTTTCTTGTTAAAGGATGGACCTTGTTAGGAATCTATTACAACATTGAATACATATGAGTCCTTATTAGGAGACTTTGAGTCCCTATTAGGAGATTCTAACCCTTTTAAGAGTTATGTCAACCTTATTAGGAGTTGTAGTACAATGTATGCAAGAATAGACCACTTCCCAAACATGAAATTTCAACTACAAGAAGAGCTCTGATGGTCTAATTTTTTGCAAAAAATAAAGAGTCAAATAAATTTGTATCATGTAGGTTAGGGTTTGGTTTGTGCAAGTTTTATTAAAAGAAACCTAGGTGAAACCCTATTACATATTATTACACCCCAAGAAAAGTTGTTAAGTCATATGTTATCCTTTTAAGAAACAAGGGGCTTGGCGGGTGAATCAGATTTGAAAATGGAATATTCTTTTGGGAGACCTTTTTAAATTTTTTTCTTTTCAGTCTCCTCTTCTTGAATTTTTTTCCTACCATCAGATCTCTTCCAAATCTATGGTGGTCATCATGTCACATAGAAAGGTTGTAATTTTTTTACCATAAGTGACATGGCGACCATCACAAAGCATAAAGATGGTGATGGAAATAGAAAAATGGGTGCCAATTTTTCTTTATTTTAAAATTCTCAATAGAAAGACTTATATTAGACATGTCATTATTGGAGAAAGGGACTAGTTGTTTTCTCTCACCAATTTTAGCAAAATCTGGGAGGTTGCTATGTCATGATGAAAAATTCATGAATTTGATTGGTAGCGACATAGAGTCTTGCCTAAAAAAAAAAGTCTGAGATTAATAAGTGCACGGGCACTGTAAAGTTTTTATTTTATTTAATAAGGTTGTATAATTATGATGCATCATCAAAAGCATTGATTATAGTAATAATGGTAAAGACGTGTGATATTTCTTGGTGCTAGAGTTTCTTAATGTTTTAAGGAAGTCACTATGTCACGATTGAAAAATCAAATAATCCTATCGATAGTGACATAGCACCTTGCTAGAAAACATGGAACATAGAAACAATTATATTGAATAGTGGTTCCTAGAATTTTTTTAGTCAGGACATGATCATTATTACATGTTGGCAATAATTAAGAACATGTGTGTCTTCTTGTGCTATATTTTTTCAAAGTCCAAGAGGTTGCTATGTTGCAATCAAAAAATGCATAAATTCCACCGGTAGTGACATAGCACCTTACCAGAAAAGTCAAGACACATAAGGGCTCAATTTTATCGTATTTTGAAAGGGACTAAAATATTAAATATAACTTACTAGCATGTCATATTATTACCAAATCACATGTGACATGGAAAAGCACTCAAGAAAAGGGTAGACAATTTTTTTTTTGGAATGTCAGATCAAGGTTTCATCAACGGCTCTCGCCAAGTTGCCATCAAGAGTTGTGCAAAATTTATTCCACGTGACATGGTGACTAAGGGAAAGAGCACATGGGCCCACCATACTTGAAATAAGGTAGTAATAGATTCCACACTGTCAAATCAAACTCACATTGATGGTAGGTGCTAAGTTGTTATAAGGAACTACTAGTTTTTTAATGGTACCAATATAGCAACCAAAGAGAGAGATGGAGGGACCTACCACAATCACATTAAATCAGTGATCAAATGCATGTCATTATATTATAATTAATTCATGGTGGTTTCTATGTCATGTATGGAAATTGCTCACTACTTATGCATGGTGACATAACGAGAAGGGGTCCAGTTCAAGTTGCCAGGAGAAAGTTTATTGGATTGACTTCCAACTTGGCAAGTAGAAGATGAGTCATCTTTTGTTTTTTTTCCTAGATTGTCAAATTTTTTGAAAATCAATGGCATATTTCTAAAAATAGAAGGTGGCGGCACTCTGTTCTCCTTACAACTCATTTATGAAGATTGAAATCTCCTTGTACGAACCAAGAACAATGTATATTGTATAAACATTTCTTTTTTCTTTCATACACAAAAATTTTTAGGCCTCCAAAGAGCTCAGTGTTATTGAGAACTTGTGCTTAGTGATTAAAATGTGAAGAAATTCTAGTAATCACAGTGTGTTGCAGAATTATAGTTGCAAGATAGTGGAGAGCATGTTTCTCAAGCCATTATATATTAAGCTTTCTAGTATTTTGCAATTTTAATCATCATGCCTCCAAAGAATATTTTCTCGAGCCAGGTTGAGTATTTGTCTAGAAACATACATGATGACCTCCTTGAATTGTTACCTAATTCGATGAATGAATCTGCTCAAGTGCAAAATTTAACCTCTCTAGACACTAGACTCAAAACTGTTGATGGATTATATGATAAAGGAAACTAAGCTAGGGATGCTAATACTTCTCAAATAGGGCTTGTTCTTTTCAAAATGGTTCATAGAAGGGAAATTATTTGCTGCTCATGGGAACATCTGGAACTTTGACTTGGGAAAACTAATGGTCCCTAGTGTTTTCATGGATTATGACTTATTAGAGGTCATTGCTAAAAATTATGACCCAAAAATAAGAGTTGTGAGAAGGTTGGATGGTGAATGTCTCATTATAATAAGCCTTGAGGAGATTTGAGAAGATTTGGGTCTTGAGCCACTGTTAGACTATCATATCCTTATTGAACTACAAGAATTAGAAAAATAATATATATCTAAGAGGGATAAGATTAGACAAGGTGATTTGAGGGCACACATAAGCACAATTGGGAGCTTACCAATGATCACAACATCTACTAGGGAACCTTTTAAAAAGGAATATTTCACTTCCTGAGCTGTGGAAATATATAGGACTCTCTGCAGGGTTTTCAGTGATGATGAGCAGAATTTAATGCCTATAAGTTTTATGTATATGATGGCTCAAATTTCTTCTTTTGGTGTTGAATTTCTTTTTGATTTCACCTCCTATTTAGTAAAAGAAATCCATATAGGCTTGATTAGAATTGCCAAAGGCAAGGTAGAAAAAAACATTTGGTCACTAATCATTATTAATGCACATGTCCTTGTTTAAAGGTGTAACATATTTTGGGAAAGAAATGGATTTGAACATAGAACAGGAGAGAGAAGCTCTACCAGTTTAGTTGTGGAGTATACATATGACCTGGGATGTAGAAAAGACTAGTATTATTAGGTTTGATAGGAATTTTTCCTCAAGGTTAAGTACTTCTTGTTAAGTGACAATCCCAAAGTTCCTGTTGCATTAATAAATTTCATCAGGCCCATGCTTAAGCCCACTAGTTTAAAAGTATCACATAATTGGGGAGATATTATACCATACCCTATTTCAACTATGTTTAGAGTTTATGGTTTCAAAGGGACTCCTCATGTATTACTCTACTATGTGCCGCTAAAAGTGGGAATAACTAAGATATCGTGGCAACTAGGAGGATTGGAGGAAAATTATTTAGTAAAAAGATTAAGAGGCTCAATTTTCCCAACTTGTATCATAGCCCACCATTTTGTAATTACAAAAGGTGGTTGATTATTTCTATATAAATAATTAGACTAGTATAAGATGGTTGTATCTCATCCCCATTTCTACGATACTGAGGGATTTTATGATTTGATTTTTAGACACAGAGCTAAGCTTGGTTCCATAAAGCATGAGCCTTATTACCTTGAGGATATAATAAGGAATGAGATCTCTTTACAAGAGCAAGAGACCAAGAAATAAAAGTGGAGAGTCTTTTCAAGAGTTTTGGAATTCATTCATTATTTTGACAAAGATTATAAGCCTCTTGGAAATGCAATAATAGAGGCAGACAAAATAAATAAAATTATGATAACTTTTCCTAAGATAATGGAGACAATGAATGAGAAGAAGAAATTCTTCATTAATACATATCCTAATAAAGCCAGAGAGGTTATGAAAAGGCTAGCATTCACTCCCAATGTTGGAGTAGGACAATTGATTGTCCGAAAAAGGTCTAGCTATAATGTAATCCAAAATAATAAGACCACTTTGGATAAAGGTAAAGAAATAATAGAATCCACTAGTGTTGTTTTAAAAGAAAGACTTGATGAGCCCTATCCTAAGAGGTAGAAAATAATGAAAGAACAAGGTCCTCACATTGAGGAATATTCACCTACCCAATCCCCTTTGTAGATTGGAGAGGAGTAGTTCACTAGAGAATAAGTTGAATAGATGGGGTCCAAAGGGGGAGTTTTTATTACCCAAGCAGACCTGGATGATGGAAATCTTCAAGAGCCTCTGATGCTAAGTCTTGATTTGACAGTGGTAGATTATAGAGGAAGAGAATTAGATCCTATAATTGAACAGGCTAGTCATGAATTTTTGCTTGACGATAGTTTTGTTAGAACAAGAGCCTTATAAAAATTTGCATGGAGAGAAAATATATGAAAATATGAGGAAAAATGTAATAAGTTAAGAACAAAGCATCCATAAATGGAGGAGGTAGCCATGTAGGATCAAGTAAAGGAAGAAATGATGCAAGAATTACAAAATATAATCCCTAAAGAGGGGAGACAAACGGTGAAAGCATCTAATATTCTATTTCTACCCAATTGGGATATAGCAAATGCTCTAGTTTTAAATTATATTTCTAAAAAATTAAATATATAGGACCAAAATAAGAAAGAAATAAAAGGTGCCACTTTTAATGAAGACCAGGCTACCTTAGCTATTTGGTTATTAAGGAAAGGATCTAGGACTATCTCATCATAGTTAGATGACACTAGATTAATGGGAAATATCATTGTAAAGAGAGTGGCAGATAGTACTCATGTGGAGCCTAGACATTTGAATATTGGTATGTCTCACTTAGCTTTGGACACTACAAAATGAGATGAGTTGGAAAGGCAAGAATTACAGGCTAAGTACGAGAAATTTTTGGAGGCTTAGAATAAAGAAGTTCAGAAAAGAATTCAACTTTAAAATAAAATGAGGGGACAATATTCCAAGCCAAGGATCACATACCCTCACCCACAAATGGAGCCTTTTAAATCCACTCCCCTTATTGAGATTCTTGATACACCACAAAGGCCACACTAGTATACAGTCAAAGGTTTTGAAGAAGAGAAAAGTAACTATGGGCATTAAATGTAGAGTTGAATGTGCAGTATGAAGATAAACTAAGAAAGACTCTCATGTATTTGGTTGAAAAAATTGAATGCCCATTGTTCTATGACCATTTAGCAAAGGTAATAAACATATGGGAAGAGATAAAAGAAAATGAAGAGACTTTGAAATCCATTGTCAATAAGTGGAATAAAAGGAGAAAAGAGGCCACCTTTCTATGTTATTGTGTCATAAAACTTTCACATGACCTCATAGAAAAAACTTATGATATTACTAATGACCCTCTAGAATTTGATGACAAAAGACTTGGGTTGTAGAGGAGGATTGTTACTTACTTGAATAAGTCAAAAAGTGAAAAATTTCACTTGTTCCCATTTGCTTTGGATAAGAAAAAGAAACTGAAGAATAAAGATGAATGGGTCAAAGATATAGATGATTTATTTTGTTTAAGAACAAAAAATGTAATTAACGAAAAATGATGTGCATGGTGAGAAACCACAATAGAGGAGATGGTGAAGGTCCAATTAATCTTTAATTCTTTGAAACAAGAATTTTTTAACATTGATGAGGATGTTGAATTTGTATTCAAGAAGCAAAATGATATCCTACACTTTAACTCGCCAGATGACACACTTTTTGACAAGTGGATGGAAAATATTGCTTCTGGCGAGTAGTGGGAAGAGGTTGAGAGTGATGATGATGAGATGGATCAAAATGAAGTTCAAATCATTGATGCACATTCAGAAGATCAGAGGAGAGAAGAAGACAAAGAAGGGCAACCATCTTAGGTGGAAATTAATGCAAGTTAGGTTAATGATGTGGTAGAAATAAACCTATATATAACTATTACCTTAATAGTTCATGATGAAGATGATGAAGATCCTCGAATTGAGGTTAACTTGCAAGCACCAGATCATGACATATCATTAACAAGTTTGATGGCTGCATATTTTGAGGAATCAAAATAGCAGAAGAGCCAACCACTGAAGTCATCATTTTTGGAGATGTAACAGAAAGTGGACCTATCGAAGAAAAAAAATTGTTGTAAAATTTTTTTTTGTTACCCAAAGTTTTGTCTTTTATGATATATTTTGTTAAAAGATAGATGTCAGTTCTTAATGCCTGAAGCTTGTTGCATCTCATAGTATATAAGTGAGATGCCAGGGCTAAAGAAAAGGTCTAAAGTATTGTCTTTCTAAATCTTTACTAAGTATGTTCGGTCAAACCTTTTTGATGAATACTTTGTGATATGTTTTCTCTATAGATTTATGAGAATACATCAATTTTCTAGGATTTAGATGTTTGGTCTTGATTCATTCTAAGTCTTGTTCAATTGCATACAATTGTTTTCAAAATAAAATTAATACAAAGATGATTTGTCACCACATATTTTCTAGTTGAATCTTGTCTTCATTTCTTTTACCTAGTTATTTTGAAGCTGTATAATCAAAGCTTGTCTAGTTGAGTGGAATTGAATCAAATTGTATATCAATCCACCATTTCCATTAATTCAATGAATTAAATAAATGCTTTAGTGGTATTGATAGGATCTCCATGGTAATAGGAAGGATGTCTGTAAGTATGATTTTTAGTAAGAACTATTGATAATGTTAATTGTAAAGCAATCAATCAAATCTAGGAATTGAATTTAATCTGAATCTTAATGGATGAGGCACTGATCTATTAATTTCAATCTATAAGTGAAGAAAGCATAGGTGTAAGAATTTTCCTTAGGGAAAAATTTACCCAAGAACTAAGAACTCAAACACAAGCACAATTGTAGACTAGAAAGAGTGTATGATTAGAGTGATTATATATTAATTCAATATGCATTAAGAGTGCACTAGGAGTGGCTGTATATAAAAGCTTCTAAGACACATCTAGAATGCCTCAAAATCAACATCATGATAAGTCATAGAACCAAGCACATTTCCATTAGATTTGGGTTATCCTCCATTAAGCATGGAAGTATGTGATGATGAGAGGATAAGCCTACAAGGGTGCAACATGCAAATCAATTTTGTAGACAACATGTGCTAAAAAGAGAGTGTGAATAACTATGTTGTCTACATGACAAATCAGTGAATGATGCAAACTCCAATGTTCTAGACACCATGTGCTGAAATAGAGTTTCATACTTCTGTGTTGTCAACATGACAACTCCAAAAAGTGTGCAAACTCCTAAGTATCAGAAAATAAAATAATAAAATAATACAAAATAATAAAATAATGCATTAACATAAGTAAAATTAAGTAAGTGTAAATAGTAAATATGTATTTACACCAACACCCCCCCCCCCCCCAAGTGCAACTTAGTAGAATGCTCTTAAGCTTATGAAAACTAGGATGAAATCCAAGATGGGTCCCGACTAGGAGGCCATGTTAGGTACCCATGTACATAATGAAATGCAATCTCTCATAAAGTGGAGAAAGAGGGAAAAAATCATGGGAAAAACCCTCTCCCAAAAAGAGAGATGAATAGGGATGCATGGATGGATGGAGTAATCAAGACCCCCCCATTATGACATACATCTAGTATATACAAGTGAGAAATGAGAAGAAAAAGACCTCATGAGAGGAAAAATCCCCCCCCATAAGGAAGAAGAGGAAGAGAGAAAAGGTAGTGCCCCCCCCCCCCCCCCCCCCAAAAAAAAAATAAAATAAAATGAATATCTATTAGTGAAAGCCACTCCAAGAAGGATGCTGGTCCAAGAATGCAAAATAATGTTCCTCCCCTTTGGAAGAAACAATAGTAAAGGAAAAGGCCCTGAAACCTACTCAAGTATCCCTATGTTGATGTTGATGGTTGCCTCTTCTAGTAGTGCTAAAAAGAATGAATGTAGATCTAGTAAGGATTTCTATTGAACCTATTATAATGAGCCATCTATCTCCTCAACTAATAAAGAGACCTTCAACAACTATTGTTCATAAGGATCCACAATCATGCCAACCTGTAAAGATTGACCATGTATAGTATGGACATGAGGGTTAGAGTGGGCCCTCGCAACAATTGTAGAAGGATAATCTTGATCAAAGAGAAAATGCAAATTATCAAGGTTGTCTCCCAAGTCTGTGGTGTGTGACTCAATGAATAAACCTACAATGTCTACCATGTAGTCATCAATTGAAGCTGGAGCTAGAAGATGAGATGTACCATGTTGAGTTGGACCTTTCATTGTGGTAGTGTATGCATGTGGAATATACTAATGATGTGACCTCTCGTTGCAACTGTCGATAGAACCCCATGTGTTTGAAGTTTTTGAAGCACTATCATTGGTGTCACTATCAGTTTCCACTATGTATGAAGTGTGGAGAAGAGTAGAGGATAAGCTAGGTGAACTTTCCTCAAAGTGAACATCGTTCTCCACAAAAATCTCATGTGTCTCTAGATCCATGAGTTGATATGCCTTTATTCTATCTTCATAACTGATAAAAGTACAAGGCCTAGGTGCTAGTGCCTTGAAACCCCTAGAAGATAGGTTAGCCCATGCTAGACAACTGAAGACTCTAAAGTGACTCATAAATAGTTTTCTACTGCACCATGCCTCAAAAGGAGTCTTCTCATCAAGGGAATTATAAGGAGACATGTTAAGTATGTGAGTAGCACTGCTAATGACTTCAACTTTGAGGGTAGGATCAAGAGACTTGGCTTTTATAATACAACATGCCATGGATTTGATAGTCCTAATTCTTACTGCTGCAACATCTATCTTCTGCAGACTGAATGCTGGTGGATTATGAAGATCAATTCCCTCATGTTTACAAAAGTCTTTGAGTCTTTTGTTCACATATCTGCTCTCATTGTAAATCCATAGAACCTTGATGGCTTTCCTTGATTTGTGTTCAACATGAGTCTTAAAGGCTTGAATCTTAACCACTTAATTATTATGATGAAGGAAGTAGACCCATATGAATTTTGAAAATTCATCAACAAAAGTAAGGGTTTAGCGGCCTTGGCTGACGAAAGTCACTGCAAAAGGACCTGCTAAAACCATGTGAACCAACTAAAGAACAACTGGAGCTCTTGAAGACTTCCCTTTATCTCACTCCTCCTTGAGATGCATATCCATTAAATGTGATGAACACTCACCCTTAGAAAAGCTGATGTTAGATAGACCTTTGACCATGTGTTTTGAGTACAGTTGCTAAAGTTAGTGGAAGTCAAGATGATCAAACCGCTCATGCCATAGCTTGATGTGTGAATGTGAGTGAGTCAACAAGGATTGAGATGGAGACTTAGGCACAAAGTGTGAGAAGGAATAAAACCTCTTGTCATGATTATATTTCCTACTTACAACCAATGAATCATCTCTAAGACTGTGTACCATCACTGAATCTAAAAGGAACTCAACTTTGTGACCATCTCCAAGGTGAGTGATGTGGTAAACTTATAGGAGATTAGAGCTAAGATTTGGAACATAGAGAACATATTTGAATTCCCCATTGTCCATTTCCACATTTCCTTTCCCTTCAACTTCTATTTTAGTATCATCTCCCATGAAGATGTGTGGTACCTTTGACTACTTCAATGAAGAAAATTCTCCGTTTAAATAACCCAAATGATAGGAGGCACTTGAGTCAACTATCCATTCCAAAGAACTTGTATTTGCCATAAGTGTTTGCTCTTTTCCCTTTGAAGAGGTTGGAGTTGAATCCTTGGAAGTACCTGGCACTTGAATCTTGTTCTTCCCAAGTAGATTTTCCAACTCATCAATTCTTTTCATCTTGCAATGATGCTCATCATGATTTGGCTTTTTTCAATATGCACAAAAAAGTTTTTCCTTCTTTTCATTACTTCCCTTCTTGTTGGAAGTGATGAGACAAAAATTTTCCTTTATTTTATGATGTTTAAGGTACTCTGTTGATACTCGATTTATCTTTGTTAAAAAATTTGTAGACCTATGTTTACCCAACCTATGAAAAACCTATGTGGTAGAAACTATACCATCTTTTGCTAATATTATATATAGTATGCAGTATTTCATATAGTTATCAGAATGTGTATTCTTATATTTGAATTTAATTTGATTAATGTTTATTTGCAAACATGTTTTGTGTTATAACTAACCTATTAATAAAGACTAAAATATGATTGGAGGAATTCAAATGATAAGCATCAACAACATTTAAGGAGAAGAGAATGCTAAGGAGCAACCATGGTGGAGGATGTTGTAACAGTTCTAGAAGACATGGCAATGAGTAAGGAGGAACTATGAAGATTCATTGCCTTCTCTACATTTACTCTATGAAAAGTGGATGTTCAAACTTTATTATTCCCACCTTAAGCCGTTATTCCTTCTTCCCACCTTCAATTGTTATCATCCTATTTTCTCTCTTGTGGATTTAAAGCTACGACATTTACTTTTTTGTTATGGAATAAATGTTGATTTCCTATATATGTAGGAATCAACTCATGTGTGTAAGAGTTTTTAGAACTAGTTAGAAGAAATAGTTTAAGAGAACATACTATTAACTTTTATAGTTCTGTTTTTATAGTTCTGTGTTATGCAATGAATTTCTATATTCACAAATAGATTAGGGGTCAATTTGCGACAGCGGGCAAATGCTATGTTGTTTTGGGTTTTTTTTTTGAATTATAGCCCGACGACGTCACAATTGTGATGTCAGGCATCACAATTGTGACATCGTCAAGTTATAAGAAAAAAAAAAGGGGGTGCATTGGTTGTCATTATACACTTCAAGAGTTTCTGATCAAGGGTCCCTGCATGGAGCGATAGAGTTTCTAAAGGAAGGCACCTCCATTGAGAGCAGAGCATTCTAAGTGGAGTAAGGGGAAATTAGGGGAAATTACAGCCGAACAAGTAAGAGGGTGCAAAGATTTTAGGAGAAGCATCGACTCTATGGATTTCAGGGTTCATGCAAATGAATTGATCTATTCATGCGTCATAATCTCCCTTCGAAGCTCCCATTGAAGTGAAAATGCATCAGATTCCTCTCTAATTCAAGGGCATAGATTCAAGGGCACGAAATCAATTGCATCAATTTCCAACTGAACAGTTTATGAGAGGTGCATGTCGAGAAGTATTGTTTGAATTTTTTTATCAATGGCTCCTGATCCTCTTACTCTTACCATATTGCTACTTCTGTTTGATAATTTGAGTCTTCATTTTATTCTTAGAGGATGTTGCAACTTTCTTGTTTGATGAATTCTTTATGATTTTTTAAATAAAATATTTCTCTTTTAGTCTTGCTTGTCAACATGTCATAGGTTAGTAAAACTGAAAGCTTGCTTTTAGATAGATTTATTTTTAAAAAGAATGTTGAAATCTCTTGCATTGGAAAAATATTTCTGAAACATTTGATATACTCTTCATTCCTACCATTACTCAAGAAATTCATAGACATGGTCATTAGGTGCCTCTTAGAAAAAACTATTTCAATCAAGACCAGTACCATACTTCTATTCTGAAAGCTCCTTACATAATTTTCATTTTTTTCTTAATGTAGATGCTACCTTTTTTGAAAGCTTCAACCGGTAGTAAACTTTGTGCTTCATTTTCTAAGTTATATCTTAAAAATATTCCCACTTGTGTAATGAAGTTAACGTGTCTTAAAAATTTGATAGCTTTTACACTAACACTACTCCTTGTTGCATGCTGATGATATAGTTTTTCTTGTGTATAACCTCTGTTGTGGACTATTCTTAAGTTATTTTTATTTTAGATCCTACAAGAGTTGTACTCCTCTCTTTTAAATTTTGAATAGATCATTTGTTGGGTCTTCAATAATATATTAGGCACATTCTATTCATCATAGGAAAGCTCAGTATAGTTCTATTATAAAAAATTCTATTTGATGCCTTTGAATTTCAAAACATTACTTTTGCTATATCAATTCCATGTTCATAAAAATCTAAACCTTCTAAAAAAATGATTTTGTAAAATATCGTGCTTAGTAATACTCTTAGAACTTTATATGTTGATATCTCCTATAGGTTTTTTGAAGATTTTTTGCATGAGAGCTATTTTGGGCCATTCTGTACAAAACCCATATCATTAGACATATATCAAATTGATGAATTAGATTGTGACTCATTGGGACACTAAAAAAAATCAAGGAAGGAACTCTAATATCATTAGTTTAAAGGGAAATCATCATATGTTCACAAGTCTTTATAGAAATGGAACATTACAGTAAAATTTTGAATCTACTCTTCACAAATAAAAGCCTAATCTACACTAAAGTAATTATTGATCCTTAAAAAAGTAAGGATTTCCACACTTTGAAAGTTAGTCTATAGATGCAAATCAATACATGATGGATATGTAGTCATTAGAACCAAGTCTCCATCGTAATTAGTTGATTAAGTTTGAATCTCAAATGTAGGATAACTCAAGTGGATGAGTTGGAATATTAAGGAATATTTTTTATTAGGGAAAAACTAGTCTTTGAAGGGGATCCAAAACCCTTTACAATAAAATGTTTAAGGGGACGTGGTACCCCACTAAAATAAATAGCTACAATAGAAAAAGTATTACAAGACAACAACCCAAAACAAGAAAACAATTGACAACTAAAATAAAGTTAAACAAAGATCCACTTGCCCAAAAGTTAGCACAATTTTAAAGCCACACATAACATAATGATTCTATCTATCAAGGAGACCCACGGGATTTAGAAAGGCTCCTTGAACCTCATCATTGGGTTTTGACTTGGCTCCCATAGCCACTACTATGGGTTTTAACATGGCTCTCAAAAACATCATCACCCACAACCTTAGAAGATCAATCATCAAAAATCCAACTAAAACTTTGGGGTTTCGGAATGCTCCCAAATTTTGAATTGGATTGCACAATTATTTTGATAGGATTCCCAAGTCTTTTAAAAATCACATACCTCATAGAAATGATCATTAGAAAGTGATCTAAAACTCTAGGGTTTAAGAAGACTCCCGAAACCTCCATGGGATTTATTTTGGATCCCACAACCATAATGGGATTTTTAGAGGATCTCCAAAAGAACACAATTTTTTTTAAAGGATCCTCAACCCTTCAAAATGGGATTAAACTTAGCTCCCATAACCAAAATTTCACCAACAAAAAAGAGACCCCGCCAATCATCCATAGTTGTAATGTGTATTTGGCATTTTTTTCAATAAATTCCCTATGTGAGCAAAATCATGACTAATTTATCATATCTCTGTTTTATGCAATCTAAGACAACTTTTCATGGTTTTGTTTGATCAAATACACATGGATTCTTGTCCATGGGTTCCTGCAAAGAAGAGGGAATATGAGTATGATTATAGTTAAAAGTCTAACTATCTATCTCAAACTTACAAGTATGTTCTACATGTGACTTGTTATGGTACCTAACTTATCGGTTCAAAGCATTCACCCTTGCACCTCATCAACCTTGTAAAGTTTCCTCCACACTGTCATTTTATTGATAGCAATAATATAGCATGAAGTTCAAACAACATTTTAAAGATAAAGATTCTATACAAATAAAGCATATATGTTACAGTTCAGACTTTGCTAAAAGAGATTTAAGATATGCTTGGGACTGAATGGCTCAGTCGCCACCTGCTCCTTGTAGCTTTTAAAACCTTCAATGATCACCTTGAGTGCATTACTTAGTGATTAGACTATTGCATAATATAATACAAGTGTTTGAACTTAAACACAACATTGTTGGAAATATTGATGACACGTGCACATCAATTAACATGCTTCTGAACATGAACAAAGAAGCAACCCAAAGCAAGCCACATAAACATAGCACCACCAAAACTACAAAATAAAATCATTGGCAGTTATTTTAAAGCTATATCATGCTAAAAACTTATGCAAGGTAGTAGCAAAATCATGAAAAACAATCAAGATAAAAAAGCGTGTTCTCTTTGTATCATTTTTGACTGGAGGTAGATTCCTGATTTTTGTTTGATTGGAGGTAGATTCCTAATTCTTTTCCTTAGAACACTATCATCTTCAAAATCCTATATGAAATCTATATGACCATTTCATTTCTTCAATATGCCCTATGGATGTCCCTATCTAACTATATATATTTTAATTGCATATAATAACTAATTTATGTGCTTTTTCATGACTATGTAATTTATCTTAATTTTTCAACTGTGTTCAAGAATTATTATTTTTCTTGCAATTTCAGGTATAGATTTTATGATGAATGTCTATGAAAATATGGAAATACAAATGTATGGAAGTATTTTACAAATCTCTTTGATTACTTGCCACTGACAACCCTTATTGAAAGCTAGGTAAAGAAAAATATATTATACACTATTTTGTTGGTACCCTGTGCAAAACAACAAACTTGTTCTTACTATAATGAAAATTTAGCAAACTTACCCACAAGTTGAGTTAATATTCACCCAAGACTGTGCTAACTCCAACATATGGCTGAATACATAACATCCTCTTCAGTTAGGGTCCAATAACATGATTGTCAAGGCCAAATCACTTGAGTATAACAACATACATATACATCAATTTGCTACATTACAATATCCATGAATACATGCATGACTCTTACTAAAATTGGAAGAGAGAGAGAGAGAGGTGCAGAAGGAACTCATGTAGGTGCCACTAAATCTGATTTAATACTTGTATACTAGTCCCTAATAGTGCCTTGTCACACCACTCAATCATGTGGTACTCTCAGGTCCACCTCACTATGCTTGTAGAGATAGTCACATAGCCCAAACAAGAACACAAGACATACAAGGAGGTATAAGCATACTCACACCAATAAATGTATATAGAGTGCAAATAAATCATAGGCTTATTTAAGAGAAAACATGGAGCAACACAACATGAAGCAATGGCCACAATGCAATATCTAAACACACTCAATCAACCAATACCCAAGAGGTTCTATTCATACTACTAGGACTTTGGTGGTTGAGTACAGTGCATAGGGAATGTCATCACATGCCCATACATGTGTCAACTATCCTCACAAGTCACCCATTGCCTTGAGGAAGTGCTCATGGTATTATGCTCATGGATTTAATTATGAAACTACCCTCACAAGTCACCCATTGCTTTGAGGTAGCACTCTTGGTATTCTTGGGGATTTAATTGTAAAACTACACTCACAATTCAGACATAGCCTTGAGAAACTAATTATGTTGTGCTCAAGGATTCTATTATGCATACTACCCTTAGAAGTCATCCATGGCTTAAACTTTTCAGAGGTAACAATATAAACTCGAAAGACTTGATTGGTCTTCACCAAGAGTGCAGGTCCCAAGATGATCACACAATATAATAACAGGACTCCATTGGCAAACATGCCAAGAGGGTGGATCTCAATAAGATCTCACATTACCAAGAAATATCCAAATATATTAATATACCAAATCACAATATCCACAACATCTCATAGATCCCCTTTTGCAAGAAAAGGCAATGTGCAACAAGCATACTCAGTTGGCATCTCTGCCAAGAGTATGAATCCCTAAGTGATCCAAAGTACATTTCACATCACATAGCCATATAATAGCACATGTAAATTTTAAGTGTATTACCACAAATAATATAACCTCAAAATGACAAATGTCCAATCATGCACATATGCACACTCAATCGACCTGTGACAGGCTGAAAATCACAGAGAACTCAATTATTGGTGAAGAGAAAATAACATTAATGATCAATGAATAAGTCTTCTAGGGCATCAACATTTCTTATAATAACCCCATCCCTTCCAAAAAATTTAAATTCTTCTAGATTATTCATAATGGCAACATTTGGACGGCGTAATCATTCTTATATATTCAAATGTTAGGACATTGACCCTTTCATATATGATCACCATTTAAACCATCATAATAATAATGTAATTAAATATATGCATTTAAATAGCAATTAAATAGCAACAATGAGTATATATCAAATCTCTAAACCAGATAATACCAAAGCATTATTAACAACAATATGTCAACAAATCAATAACCAGATAATTTATGTGCTTTTTCATGACTATGTTTGACTCATATAATTGTGATCTCTCTAGCACTATGATGTCATTTAATATGTCTTGCTAAAACTTGTAAATTTTGTTCCTTTTGCCATGTCATATAATATTTCTTTTCTTGTAGTTTATATGTTTTGAAATTGTTGTTAGGCCTTGTAGCTTGTATGATTTGATTGCTGGAGAGCTTCTACAGCTAAGCAAGAAGGCCGTTGCACGAGTTATATAGCCACGCGCTAGGGTATGAAAATTGCATATTTTTTAATCTAATGTATATTTTAACTAGACTTTTAGCTTATATGTTTTGAAATTTCTGTTAGGCCTTGTAGCTTGTATGATTTGATTGCTAGAGAGCTTCTATAGATAAGCAAGAAGGCCATTGCCTGCGTTATATAGCCGTGCGCTCGGGTATGAAAATTGCATATTTTTTAATCTAATGTATATTTTAACTAGAATTTTTTCTTATATGTTTTGAAATTGTTGTTAGGCCTTGTAGCTTGTATGATTTGATTGCTAGATAGCTTCTATAGCTAAGCAAGAAGGTCATTGCACAGGTTATATAGCCATGCGATTGGGTATGAAAATTGCATATTTTTTAGTGGCTTAATGTTGTAAGGTATCTTGAAATAAGACCTTCAGGTGGTTGGTCAAAGTTTTACAAATAATCTTATCTAGAAATTTGCCTAGAGCAATTGACTAAATGTTATAAAAGGTGATTGGATTAAATGTCTTAGGAATAAAGTCAAAGAAAGTATTTTTAAAATATTAAAGTATTTAGCTAGGTCTAAGAAGATTTGTGTACTTTTGACATTTTTTCTTAATTTGTGAAAGTTGTAGACCGAAGTTTTCATAGCCCGATTTTTGCTTCTACAAAAAATGATCATGTCAGATAATATAAGTGAAGAACAAAACAGGGAAACAATCGCTAGATTGTGGTCTAACTTGAAAAGAAAAGGTGAGGGAAAATGTTATTGTCCTTGAAAAATTTATAAGGGCTTAAATCGTAGAAGACTGCTAATCAAAATAGCTAAGAGACATTGTAGGGAGAATGGTCACATTGAAGGGGGCCATGACTATCATCCACTGGTAATTCGTTCATTATATCATTTTAACAATTTATATACATATGAAATCACTTGATGATGAGTTGATGATCATGGTTTATTTATGTTAATCAATTTTATATAGGTTGATCTCCCCAAGAAAGTACATGATATGAACCACAACAATCCGAAGAACATAGTTTTCGAAGTGGAGGAACATGGAGGTGCAAATATCCAAGGTGAAGATAATGATCCCATTAAAGATGATGATCATGTGCCAGAAAACACAATTGAAGATGATGGTATAAATACATTGATCCATGACACATTTAGTCCAAGCGTGTCTGATGATGATGATGATGATAGCCTCGATGTACCTCTACTTGAGAAGGCATACGAGCCCTTATATAAAAACTCCCAAACAACTCTTCTCTCTGTTGTATTGTTGTTGTTGAACTTGAAGGTTATGAGTGGTTTATCCAACATAACAATGTCACATATGTTAAGGTATGTCATATATGTCTTTATAGTTAACAAAGGGTGAATAATGTACCACTAATATTGTTTATATTAACAACTTATATTTTTTCCTGTAGATTGATAGGTGAGTTTCTGTTACCATCATCAAATATTCTACCTCGCTCATATTGAGAATTATCTGCTGTTATGAAAGATATTGGAATGGAGTATCAAGCAATACATGCTTGTCCCAATGATCATATTATATATTATAAAGAACATGAATTTGCAACACAATGCCCTATATGTCATACGAGTAGATATCAAACAGATCAACTAACAAAAAAGGTGCCTCAAAAGGTTCTTCATCACATCCCCATTATTCCACGGATGTGACAATTATTCAAGTGTAATAGCTTCACAATAAAAGTCGAGATGACATTATTCGAATCCCTGCAGATGGTTCGGCATTTATGCACATAAAGGAAAAGTGGCAACACTTCAAAGAAGAACCTCATAATCTCAGGCTTTCATTGGCAACGGATGGTGTCAATCCATTTGGAGAGATGAGATCTGTTTACTCGATGTGGCATGTTTTTGTTATCAACAATAACATTCCTCCATGGATGTCAATAAAGAGGGAGTACATTATGTTGGCAATGATTGTTGCAAGTATCTTATCATCTGATAGTTATTAATTTACATGTACTTACAAATCTTGCATTAAAATGGTCACAATAATTATGTAATGTTACTCTTTATTCAAGTAGGTAAATATAAAGTTAAAGATATGAATGTATATATTGAGCCTCTTATCGATGAGTTGGTGGAGTTATGGAACAGTGTCACTATGTACGACGTGTCTAGACCAATAGGACAAAGACAATTTCAATTCCATGCAATACCTGCATGGACAATACATGATGCCCCAGGGCTAACACATTTTTGTGGTATGTTTTAGTGAATTCAAGTTGCGCATGATAATTCTAATTATAAAAATCAACATAGTGAATAATCCAATTATATCGCTATCTTGTAGGTCTTCAAACAAAGGGAAAATTTGCATGTCCAGTTTGTGGTCCAAAAATGAAATCTCATCATTCAAAAAGTTTAGGAAAGTAGGTTTTTGATGAGTGTAGATGATCCCTCCATAGGAATCATAAGTATCAAAGTATAGAAAAACATCTTTTCAATGGGAAAGAAAAGACTACATCAAAGCCACGAAGAATGACACCTCGCCTATGGAAGTTGGAATATAATAGAATTAATCGTCGAGGTAATGTCATTCCACCTAATGGTTTATGTTTGTAATTTATATGTTTCTATTGTGATTTTTGTTTACTAATTGTGTAATTGATGATCGTGAAGGTCGTCAAGGCAGTACTGACAACCTTCCAAAGGGACTAAAAAGTTATCCCAGACAATTTAGTAGGTTTCCCTACTATGAGCACTTACAAATTATGCATTTATTTGATTCTATGAATATTGGAAAGAATATAACAGAGACATTATGGAAAATATTGGATGGAAGGCGTGACAAAGAAAAAATTGTCAAAATTTGTAATGACATTCATGAATCCAATCATGCATTGAAGAATTTCATTCACTCAAATAGCAACAAAGATCAAATTAATATAAGTGGCCTTCCTTGGTTATTAATGGAGTAGCCAAGTGATGCCATAAAAGAAGTCATATGAAAAATTTGATTTACCACAGGATTTGCTGTGAACATAAACAATCTCATATAAAAAAAAAGTGAATTTGGGTTAGGGCTCAAAACGCATGATTGGCATACTTTCATCAAGGTAAGTTATGTTCTTCTGTGTTTACAATATATTCATAAACTACGTGTACTATTTGTTATGTTATGTTAGAAAATAATGAAATGATTGGCTTATAATTACCGCAGTACGTGCTTCCTCTATCTCTCCCAGAGCCCTTCAACAATAACGTCAAACAAGTGATATACGATCTTGGAAAATACATGAGGTAAGCAGTAATATCTATTCAATTTGTTGTATATATTTATTATATTCGTGATTTTTTTTCTTGCTATGTAATCTATTGTATATTATTTTGTAAAGTCTCGTATCTATATATTTTTTGTGACTTGAATCTCTTAATGTAGGTGGTTGTCATCTAAAGAAATCCATAAAGAAGATATAAACTATTGAAGAGAAGAATTCCACATTTACTGTGTGAAATGCAAAAGTGTCTACCTCCAACTTTTTTCAATGCATAGGAATACTACCTCATACACCTAGTTGAGGAGATTGAATTGTGTGGACCTATACACACTAGGTCAATGTGGATGGTTGAGAGGTACTTGAAATATTTGAAGGCTTTGGTTTGACAAAGAGCACATCCCGAGGGTTCTATGGTAGAGGGATATATGGTATACCAGACTATGGTGTACATTACTGAATATCTTCCTAAGTTTGCATCAAATATCTGTATAGATTGCATTTGGGATCTCGAGCCTTTTAAAAAATTAGAAGGGGAGTACTTGATGGGGAAAACTACATTGAGGAAAGTGAGAGGTAATAAATTGTAAGATGTTATTGTAATAAATTATTTCTTAATTTTCAAAATAAATCGGTTGTAAGTTGTCTTTTTTTTTTCTCTATAGGTGCTCGAGAGTGGGATGCACTACATTTTTATATTGCAAACAATCTTGATTGGATGATGGTATGGATTGAACGATGTCAACATTTTGGTCAGACATTAACATGGGAAGGTGTATCTTCATTGGTTAAAGAAGGTCATCGTAATGGAGATTCTAATGTTATGCAAAGGGAAATAGATTTAGCACATGGTTTAAGAGATTTCTAGGTACGTACAAATTTATTAATCACCTGTATGTTTATCAAATCATGATACAATAATTTTGACATGTTTCACATATTATTGCAGGTTAAACACCACAAGGCTATGTTCTGTAATGGTCAAAAATTTCGCGTCAAAGTGTTGGATGACACAAAGAAAACTTGTGATTCAAGAATAACTGCAGTCTTTCAAGTGACTAATATTTCATCTAGAAATGAATTACATCCTCGAGAGTCTAAAAATTGATACTATGGCATTTTGGATGATATACTAGAGTGTGACTTTAGTTCCTTCAAATTAGTACTCTTCATTGTCAAATGGGACAAGCTACAACTTAATCCAAATGATCTTGATAGAATTATTATTGGACATGATAATGGATTTACAATGGTTAATAGAAGGTTGTTTGAGCTAGTTGGGGATGAACCCTATGTTCTTCCAAGCCAATGTGAGTAGGAATTTTACTCAGAGGTTCTACATAAACCGGGTTGGTCATTTGTTGTTAGACATGAACCGAGAGGAAGGCCAATAAAGTATAATGTAATGGAAGAAGAAGATATTGAAGAAGTAGAAGATGATGTAGATGCTGCTACTGATGATGATGATGAAGATGATGTTGATGTTGATGATGATGATGTTAATGATGACAACAATGACAATGATGATGATGGTGAGGATGATGATGATGATGATGACGATGATGATGATGAGGAGGAGGAGGATGATGATGATGATGATGACGATGATGACGACGAGGATGATGATGATGACAAGGAGGATGATGATGAGGATGATGATGATGAAATTTAGAGGTATGCCATCAATCCTTAATCTATTTAATATTAATTTCTTGATAGAAATATATTTTTCTTATATGGTTACATAGTTTATTCATTATCTATTTAAAAGCTACAAGTTTCAACTAGAAATAGAATACTGCTAATCTAAATTAACTATTAATCTAAACTAATTAAATCAAACTATTTAAAACACATATTGATGCATGAATGTATTGAGCCTTATTTTATTTTAGGTCAAAAGCATTTGTAAGTGTTTAGTTTAGAAAAGGGAATTCATTAAATATCTATAAAAGGGAGTTGTACCTAGAATAAAATTCATAGCGAAAACATAATATAAGTGCTTAGCCCTTCACTAATTTAATTTTTTTAATTTTTATGCAATGCTTATGATGGATGTGATTATGATTATGATGTGATTATGCTCATGATAATTGAATTACATTTGCAGGAAACTAAACCCCTTTCAGGAGCATCCCGCATAGTCTCATGGATCGACAGGTATAAGTCAATACTCCTTATAGTCACTCTATTTAATACACTTATAAATAGTAAGATTGATGTCTTCTAAGATCTCTCCCATTTGTAGGTACTAGTGAATAGGTATTTTTTAGAAGTGTCTTCCTTGAGTGAGGGAAATATAGGAATAGAAGAGGAAAGTGAGACATGCAGTTTATCTAAAACAGGGAGATTAACTAGAGGTCAAAGGACTAGAAGAAAATTCAATAAACACATGAAATTTTTCCTTGCTCAAGGGAGGTCATGTTCTTATGATGATGAGATGGAAGACAACATCGAGGTGCCCTTGAGGTACCAACTTCTACAGAAACATTGGGTACCCAAGGAACTTCCTCGAATAAACATTCATTTTTGTGTTAACAAGAGGATATATCACATAGCACCATCATCATTAGATGGTTTGGGCCTATTTTCTATGGACGGCATAAAGGTGTCATACAAGAAAGTTTTTGAATTGATGGAGTATGTTGGACCATGTTACGATTACAAAAGTTGGATGCATATTGTTCAATATAAAAAAAGTATGAATAGGTATGCCCTCTCGAAAAATTATATACAACAACAAGACAATAATCAAAGTAAAAGTGTAGCTATATACATTGATGGAAGGCTAAAAGAAACAGGGAATATTGCAGGTTTTATAAATAGTACACGACCCAGGTCAACTATAAAGCAAACCAATTGCATATTTGAGGTACGCGAGGGAAATCGTGTATTCATTTGTGCGATAAAATCAATACGTGCAGGGGAAGAGTTTCTTATTGATTAGAATTTGAACCACATAGATACAAACAAGGCTACTATCATGGGGGTGGTATATACTATTAAACCAACTTCTAATCAATGACTCCAACATAGAATTTAGTTAATAAATTTTTGGCTAACACTTTTTATACTTGATCTTTGACACAGGGGCACAATATGGAGCAACTGCTCGGAGAGGATGCTGGTGATGTTCCCAGCTCATCTAGACATGAGCAGGTAAAACTCATTGTAATTGTGCAGACTAGATAGAAGAAAAAATATTTTTTTAATGTTGTTTTCTTCATTGTTTTGGAGTAATTTTGCTAATACTAATACTATTGTTGTCACAGAGGGCTAGTGGTCGGAGGGAGGGAAAGGAACTTGCAGTTCCTCAGCAGCTCACCCCTAAGGAGGACCCATTTTATATTGATTTAGCAGAGACTGATGATCCGATCAATTCAATTAAAAAGTTGCTAAATAAAATTGGCAGAGAAATTATACGTTTGGCAACCATTAAGCCTACTACTCAGGAAATAAAAAATAGGGCATTTGAATTGTTGCACACCTCTGAAACCTTAAAAGTAACTATTAATGAAATTTTTAATTAAAAATAGGAGTTCAATAATGGTTTTTATGTTATGCTATTTTATGAAATTAATTAAAATATGGATGCGTTGTCTTTATAGGGTTTTTTATGTGATTTCGAGGCCCATTCCCATGATGAGGGTGCTGTAGGTGGTTCAGGTAGATCGCATGTTCCATTCCCCACTTGTGTTTTCCATTGAATATATATAGGAATTATCATAATCATTGACAATACATGCAATTAAGACTAAATTTATGTACGCATTCTATATTTATGCATGCTCTAACAATTTTATTCTTCAGCTTCAGATCCTATGATGACGCTGCCTCCATCTAGGACAACCACAAATCTCTTTCTGATTATTGAGTCAACAACATGCAGCTTACAAGCATTGACTATTGCACCATCTACTGCTACACAAATCCCTCTTTTCTCTCTCTTTTATTATGTGTTTAAGTGTTATGTGTTTACGATGTCATCTTTGAGTACATTATATATCAACTTACAGGCTCATTAAATATGTATGGTTAGCAATATTATATTGATGTGATGATCCTAATCCTTGTTCCAAAACATATTCTTAATTACTAAAATGTTTCCATCACACTAAAGAATGAGCCCTCTAGTGAGCAGTAGGGACATCTGTGATTCTTTTAGAAGATGAAAGTTTTCCAAAAAAAAATTAAGGAAAAGCAAAAGAACCTAATAAAATGAGGCATTAGGTGCTTAGGACAACCTCTGGACTTGGAAAATGTTGTCCACATACAAAAAACATAGCTACAAAATGAACATGAGATTCCAAGCAATAAAAGTTCCTCAAACATAAAGGGATGATCAGCTTCCTTGAGGTCAGTTGTTGATTTGCATCAGATGCTCCTACATCAAACTCCCCAACTAGGTAAAGACTAGTGAGAATGGCTCACAAAATGGAGTTATGTAGTAGGACTACTCTTTTAGACTATGTCAATCTAGAAAAAACTCTATCGTTGACATAGATAGAGGTAGTTATACCTATTCCAGCACTTGGCTAGGATTCTCACCATCCACCTACATAGTTTGTTCTCTTCTTTTCTTCACTCTTGTGAACTTGTGCTCACCATAGTCCAACCTCCTCATCCAAAAATTTTCTCTTCTTTTCCTCCACATAATCTCTCCTCTCCTCCCCTTCTTTGTGGAATCATATCCATTTCAAAATGACCACCTCCATGGATGCCCTATAACATTCTCAACTTTCTATATATGTAATCAATTGAATCCTGCAAGAAAATCTGCCAACATCTTTCCCTACCTTCAACAAAGGTAAACCAAATTCTTTATCAAAAAATTCATCAAAATTTGCACCATGTTCTTACGCTGCTCCATCATCCATGAGCTCTCCCTATTTCACTGCTGCAATCACATCTTCCTCATCTTCACTATCCCATCTGTCTTACACCTTCCAAGTTTATCCATCCACTCATGCTCTATTGCAAAAAGCTATGCCCACAAATCTTCCTCTACCACTTCCTCAACCTATGAGGCATTTTCTTCTCCATCACATTCTTTGCCTTCAATTTTTTTTTCTATAGCTTCCCCTAATTTTGTAACATTCAGGTACTTGATCTCTTCCTCAAGTAACTTTCTCTTATCAATAGGTTCCTTGTCTAACACTGCACCTTCATTCTAATATGCTTCATCCACATCTTCCAAAGGAAATTCCTTCATTGATTCCAATCTATCCATTCTAATCTCCTCTTCATCACTTTTGAGACCACTAGTGCTTCTCATCTCAACTTTTGCACTTCCCTTTGAATCACACTCATCTATCTCTTCTTTCAATCTTTCTCCAACACAAGATTGTCAAAATCCATCTAATAACAAATTATCTCTTCTTTTTCTTTCTTTTCACCATCAATCACTTCAAGTCTTTCCAACTCTCACCTTTTTACCTTCTTTTTCAATTGTTCTCACTTCTATCCTCTATAACCAATAGGATTCTAGAAGAGGTACCTCTCCAAGTTCTCTTCCACTCACTTCCATTCAGTGGAAAAAATCTGCACACATCTTACCTAGCTTCATCTCTACTAGAGGATAGAAAAAATATTTTGCACAACTTCTTTACTATTCACCCTTCTTGACATGCAGATCCTGGTGCAAATTGCCTCCCTTTGATGAAGATGGCTGCACACTTAGGAACATAGGCTCTAATACCATTTGATGGCAATGAAATCCAAAATCACCAGCAAAATCCAAACTTGTCTTCATGGCGACGAGAACTAAAAAAAAAAAAATTCATTTTCATAAAGCGCATCTTCTGTGACAAAAACTATAGTAATGTAGTAAATAACTTTCCCACACAAAGAACATTCCATAATCACTTCAAATGTTAGAATACAATACAGATACACAGAAACAATATATTTGCATCAACAAGAAATTTAAAAAAATCAATAAATAGAATATATTTGATAATAATCTCCTTCACAATTCACTTGACTAAGATATGCAATTCAACCTTTCACAACTTTAACAAAAATATGAATATGTCGAGTCTCCTTCCATACAATTTGATAATTAATGGCATAAATAATACAAACTTCTCCACATAAACCTATGAATATTATCAATTAGATGTAGGCTTCTCTCATACCCTTATGCTGCCTCCTTTCTTAATTCCTTGTATATTCTCTGCATGCAATCATCCCCCAAATCTAAGAATGGGAATCATTGAACAAGAAAGATCATAATTTTTATTGAAAGTTTGAAGCTACTGCTTGATAAATTACTGTTAGCAAGACATAGTAGGAAATAAGACTAAAAAATACATTAATTTTTTATTTTGTTTCATTGATGTTTACACAGCATAGCAATTTCAATACATAAGAAGGACATATTTCTATAGCAAGTCAATTTGTGATATTGTTATCAGGATTTAGCTATGTAATTTTTTAAGTCAAATTCATTAATGTATGATGTCCCCATCCTTACCCTAGTGACATGACAACAATAGAATACTTGTGTGGTTAAGGGGTGGCAGATCTTGAGCACCAATAGCTAGCTAGCTTGCTTAATATGAATTACTTGAAGAATTTTCATATCACATCTTGAGAAACAATGAGAAAGCAAGTCAACCATTTTTCAATTATTGATGTAACCTTGCAGACTTATTCATGTAACCTTGTAACCCTGTAAACTTGTAAACTTATGAAACTTTTTGCAATAGGAGCTGCAACATCATTCCCTGGATGTTCCTATGTTCCTAGTACGAGAACAGTGAAGGATGTCATATTGATCGTCAGCGATGATGAAGGCATTCCATTAAAAGTAGCCAAAGTTCTAGGTACTTTAAAGTTATTATTCTATAGTGATATAATAGTAATTTAGTTTTTTATCACTCTTCATCAACTAATGATCCCATGATTGTTTTGTAGGGAATGATGTTTTTTGGAAAAAACTTGGTGATGAGTGTTTGCAAATATTTGAGCCCACCGTGCGTACCTGGTAGAACATCATATCCTAACTAAAAATCCAAACCACTATTTTGATTTCATATCATTGCTAGAATAGTTTTTTTTTTCATCCATTTCTTGAACTATATTAAAGGTAGCTTCACTTCATTTATGAGTCTAACATGTTTTTTTTTACTTAAAAGGTGGCATCTCCAAGACAAAAAGTTGAAGTATGATCTTATAGAGAGCATGACCCAACTCTTTGGACCTCATGCATTCGAGAGAAACAAGCTCCTTGAAAAAGATAGTTTATTTTTGAAGTATATTAGGGACCAGTATAGAAAAAATTTATGGGATAACCCTAGGTACGAGCATCTACCCTATGTTCCTGAGGTTGAGTGGCAGGCTCTGATTTTGGATGGAAAGTATAAAGTTGACAAGAAAAACACAATTACACCAGTAGAGAGTACACCACCAGGGTATGTGATACTATTGAGAATGCAATTTTGTACTAATTAACCTCTTTATTTATACTATCTAACATATTTCAAACTTTTCATATATTTCCTGACACATCAAAGGCAACAAAGGCAAGACTAGAAAAGCACGGGACACACAAGCTCAGCTGTGGTGGTTTTTCAAAACTTCAAGCATGAGTTGTAAGTATTCTTGATCCTCAACTTTTGCAACTTTTGTATTTCCTTTTGATATTTTAACTACTCTCCATTGGTTGATTAAACAATGCAAGTAAAATTCACCATACCACGCAAAAATGTAGGGCTCAGAGTTCAAGAGATGCCTCGTAGAAGAGGATAAGAGAATTGGCTTCCAACAAGGCTATAGAGGTGTGGTTGAATGGCTATGAGCTGAAATCAGTGTGGAAGGTTCTAATAATGATGCATCTAAGCCACAGGTAAATAAGCTAAATGAAATTTATTTCAAATTGAATACTTTGCCAATTAGTCTATTTGATGTTAAGTTCCAATATAAAGTAAGTATATATAATTTAAGCAAGCAATGGTAACAATGCATAGGATGTTGGAATGCAGCCTGACAATCCTTCTACACAATCTATGAATGCTGAAGGTTCGCATGATGTGCATCCCAGTGGTGGAGGTATACATTTGCTACTAAATTTTTTATATGTAATTGCAATTGGTGTTTGGATTAACGTAACATTTTGTATAGTAGTTGTAGAGGATCGAGGGGTGGATGTTCATGAGCGTGTTGACATTGAGTCTAGACAAAATGATGTGGTCAAATCAGGTAAAGAGCACCATAGTTATGTTATTTAAAATAATTAAGTACTTGTAACAATTATAATAAATTATTTTTAATTTAACTCTTTTATTTGTTATTGCAAAGGACCCCCCTTTGCAATAGCATAGGAATTTGAGATCATCAAGAATAGAGAAAAGAACTGATGAGGGGAGAATTGATGATGACATTGACGCTCCTCTTAGAGCTTACATAGAAAAAAGAAATAGAAAGAAAAAAATGAAATGATTGTCATCTATATACCTTTATTGATAATGATTGAATTTCATGTCTCAATGAATTTAGTTATGTGCTAATGAATGTTCATGAATTATGTGTTAATGAAAAATATTGATGAATGTTGCATGTTTATGAATCTAATGTGTTAATGAATGTTATCATGTGATATTGATTGAATGTTAAATTTTATTAATGGTTGAAAGAATGAATGAATGTTATATGTTAATGGGGAATGTAGAGTGATGTTAGGGGGAGGGGGGTGGGGCCAAATGAGCTTCCACCTTCACGTGGTTGGCCCTGTTTAGTAGAGACTATTAAACTTTTCTCGAAACAAAGTGAAGCTCAATAAGATCTAAGTGAAGCTCAAATTGGCACAAATAGGGAGTCAATATGATGTAAGGGATCATTTGAAGTCATAGGAAGAGTTATGGGTGGATGGTAGAGTTTGCATGATGTAATAGGGTATTAAAGCCCCTAAATGATGTAAAATGCACTCAAAGTGCAAGATCTTGTAAAATTGCCAACATTGGCAACATAAGCCAACTTAGGCTTGAATGGGGTTAGTTAAGGTTATAGGTGTGTGAAGACTATTTTAAAAGGTCTTTTAGAGTCATTTAGGAATGATATTATAGTTGACATTATAGGAATGACAAGGATTGATGATCTTATTTTTACCTTTTTCTCTAACACACCTTACTTCCCATGTTATCATTCTTTATGATTCTCTAGCTTAAAGATCCTCACATTCTCAGATATTCTTCTTATATGTGACTTAAATTGGTAGGTTTAAAGATATCTTCCAGGAGGTATATGAGGCCAGTTGGAAAGCTAAATATGACATATCAGGAATATGGTTGGTTTTGTTTCTTGGCACAATAATATGAAGATTGCAATGTTGATTATCTTGATTCTATCGAGCACACAATAACTTATTTCAATGATTGATTCATGAATAGGTATGAGCACAGGCTTATTGATGACATGGTAGCCTATGATTTGAAGAGTGATGGTGCCTTATCTTGATTCTATCAAGCACATAATAACTTATTTCAATGATTGATTCATGAATAGGTATGAGCATAGGCTTATTGATGACATGGTAGCCTATGATTTGAAGAGTGATGGTGCCTATGTTTGGGCATGCAAAAATTATGACGGTGATGTGTAAAGTGATTTCCTTACATAGGGTTAGTGGTGCAAAATACTATTTTTCATTGAATCTAGCTTTGAACTGATCATTATATCTAATATTACATATATCTATTTTTTTTTAAGGAAACATGATTACTTTCATTAGAAGAAAACCTGACTAGATTTTCTATTTTCAAGATTTGGATCTCTTGGTTTGATGACATCTGTCCTGGTGAGATTGTAATCCACTTTACTATTATATATAACTTGGTTCAATTACCTATTTGTTTGGTTTATATGTTTTCTTACAGGTAAATCATTTTTAAACACGAGATTATTTAGTAGTGTTTATGTTATTTGTCAGCAAACATGCACACATTCATCATATTCTATACCCTCATTCTTATTCATGCTTTAAGTTGGTTTAGATTTGGTTCATGAGCTGTATGCTCTAATTAAATATTTTGCTGAATTAAGCTCAATTTTCATATCCTATACTTGGGGTATTGCCTATCATTTTTCATGGTGTTCATTTCCAAGAAAGCTTGTCTACATGTACATGCCATGACATCTTTACATGGACATTATGTGTTGCCACTTTTATCCATTGGTGGAACTGCATGCATTTAAATGTCTGGCAGATGTGTCCATGATTCTGTGTATTTTTGTGGCTGTGAAGAGCTTATATTTCAAAAGTGAAACTTTCGGAGGTTTTTAATATTTATTGTTGTGATTGAATATAAACATGCACAATGGCATGGCTTAATTTGGGCTCATGATTCATGTATTCCAGTTTTAAGAGGACCTATTCTAGGTTGTTAGCCAAGATCCAAAATCCTGTGTATCTGAGTTAATTTTGTCTCATCATTTTTCAAAATTTCAAATCTTAATCTTCTATAGGGCCATGAGATTCCTAACAACATAGAACATTTATTTTGTTAGAAGACTAAAAACTTTCTAGTTGATCACTAAAATTTGGATGCAGTTTTAATTTTGTCTGTTTTCATAAGTCTAATTGCATTGCCAGTTTGTTGAAGTTTCCCAAATTTAATGTCTACATATAGAATATTTTTAGTTGTTTGCAACCATTATCCCTATGGGACTTGTAGAATAATTTGAAACTAGTAAATCCATTCTTTGCAAATCATTCCTGATTTTAGTTATTTCATAGGTTTTCCCTAATGGAAAGACTATTGAGGCTGAAGCAGCTCATGGTATAGTAACTCGGCATTTTCATGTTCATCAAAAGGAAGGTGAAACTAGCACAAATTGCATAGCTTCTATCTTTGCATGGACATGTGGGCTTGTACACAGGTACAAGCACATAGTTTAGAAGTTCAATGATTGATGGGTGATCCACATTCTATTTATGGCTTCAATGACCAACATCTACATGATAGTCTATCCACTAACTTCTTTCAGATATGACAAGCATTCATCCTAAGAATGATCTAGATTCACTTCCAGTATCTTCTATGTGTTTAATTTCTTTTACTGCTTTTACGGTAGGACAAAACTAGATGAAAATCCAAGACTACTTGAATTTTCAGAGAAGCTAGAAGCTACGTGTGGAGGAACTATTGAGATAGGGAAAATGACAAAAGATTATTTAGGATATTTAGGCATGGCAGAATATCTTTTATTTTGTTTGGACTAATACAATAATATTTGACATTTTGAAGTGTCTGTTTGTATTTTTTTATTATAAATATAGGATGCATACAGCTCCTTGTAAACGCTGATGATAGAGATGAAATTAATTAAGAAATAATTCATAAAGGGCTTCATTTGAAGCAACAATAATATTTGACATTTTGAAGTGTCTGTTTGTATTTTTTTATTATAAATATAGGATGCATACAGCTCCTTGTAAACGCTGATGATAGAGATGAAATTAATTAAGAAATAAGTCATAAAGGGCTTCATTTGAAGCATCATGAGAAAATGTTCATAGTTTTGTGACTGAATGCTTCGTTGAAGTCTTTGTTTTAGTTTTTTTAAATTTCAAGATATAAACATCTTGTTGTGAAAGCCGATGGTAGAGAGAAAAATAATTAAGAAGCAAGTCATAATTAGCTGCATTTGAAGCATTGTGATCAAACGCTCATAGCTTTGTGACTAAATGGAACAATAGGTTCTATGTTTTTTTGCTAAGAAAGACAATCATTTATCACTTTGTATGTGCTTCCATGTAATATATTAATAATATCTTTTATCGGCATGCTTTTGTAGTATCTGTCAAACTATTGATGCTACTCACAAACCAAGTAAAATAGAGGAATACTATGAAATTTTTAATCTAGGAAATGTTTGTAAGGTATGTAACAAACTAGGAACTATGATGGTCATTTAATTTTTCCCAGAGAGAAGCACTTGCCACAGGCCATATTAGCAGCCAAGGATTTAGTTCTGAGTAAATGGTTACACAACGTTAGAGTGTTATTTAAATTTAATTAGATATAAATTAATATTCTTAGCATTCAAAATTCCAACTGTTAGTTTAGTTCATTCCTGACGGTGATCTGTTGGTGATAATTCAGTTCAAAAGGTAATTTATGGAAGACCCAGTTTGATCCATCAATCTATCATGCAATATTTTGCATAATTTTTTCTCAAATTGCAGGATTTTATGCTTTGATTCTGAACAGGACTTAATGTTAATTCTTAACATCATCATCGTAATGTGTTTTTATATTTGATGGATTCCATCATTGTAATTTAGGCAGTTCCATTTTTCATTATAGAACTAGTTATTTTGTCACTATGTGCTGCTCTATTTTTCTCTGTTCTTTCCTCCAAGTCTGGCTTCTATTTTCCTGGCTAGATCTATGTAATAGCATAAATTCTGCAAGCTACACTCACCATGAAGAAGGTCATATGCAACACAACCAAAAGAAAGCCTATGATATAAATATAAAAATGAATACTGAGATAACAATTATTCACTCAAACATATGTTAAACAGATAATGACTTTACAATGGCTTCTAGGTAATTCTGCAATGGAATACATGCTTTATCAAACTTGCAACATGCACAATATGTAATGATAATTCTTAGCCTTTATTACCTGTGTATTCATAACTGTCAAATTGTTTTCTTGCTCTCGCTTCTTTGAATGCTACATGATGTGACAATGCTTTCTTTTTCACCACAGGAACAAGGGAGCGACGACACAGACAATAGCAAGTTCGGCTCTTTGATTGCATACCAGGTAATTTCCCCAATTCTCAAGATTTCAACTTTTTGACACTAAATGCAAAAGTTATAATTACTAGGCTGTATGAGCCCTATATATTTGAATGAATGTTTTCTCTATCTGCCAAATTTTGAGACTATGTCTTTGGCCAAATATTAACTTGTTCTCTTCGTACAGCTGAATTCATATGTATGAAAATTTATTGAGTACTTGACAAGTAAGTTTATTATTTCCCACAATAATGGTAATTCCTTTTGGTTCAACTTTGATATGAGACAATCACGACACTCTCTACTTGGATTGCTTATGTTGTAATATTATATCAATTATTATGCAGCATTTTCTTACACTATGTGGATCCATCAGTTTTATTTTAATTGTGATATACCTAATAGAATATTGAGTGTAGATAGTTTATTTGGTGAACACCTTTTGCCTGATTTAATCATGGATAGCCATATATGCTAATTGTAGCATCGATTTGGTGGAGCATTTTATGTTCCTGTTGTGATGATAGTTTGTATGAGTACTATATTGCTCAAACAAATATAATGACCAGAGGTAGAGACTAATAAGAATGATAATTTGGGTTAGCATGTTGGTGTAATATTGCATCCAGTGTATCTATTATAACTTTTAAAAACATGTAACTATATGAAGAGAATGGCTATAATTTGTATTTCATAAAGAAAACTATACGGAGTTTTATTTTTTTATTTCTCCACTTTTCTCCTAAATTAATTATAGAATAATATAAAAGTCAAAACATTCAAAACTTCTTATTGATGGCAGGAGACTTCTTTTCCATTAACAAATAAGTTTCAATGTCACCAAAAATCTATATAAGACATCTAGGATAGTAAGGACTAGCAGAGCCATGAAAAAGTATAACAACAATGCATCATAATTTGCAATAGAAGGCAACACCATTCCCCTTTTAATTGCTGAGACCAAAGTTTAGACACAACACCTTAGAAACATTACCGATAATCCCTCCCTACCCACTCCAAATTTGATTCAAACAACATAGAAAAATCTTTCAAACAAGCTTACTTCTAGCTGAAGAGATAAGTTTCATTTCTTGTAGTCTCTCTCTTTCTGTTTGACTTTCCTTTGAGTCTTCTTCTGTAATCAATGCTTGAGGTCTCTCAAGAGCTGCATAAGTAATGATTTAGTAGTAAGTTTCTACAATTTATAAGAATTCTTCAGTTGATGCTTCTAGAATTGATTGTTAAAGGATTTTTTCATCAATATTTTGGAACACACTTTGTGATCCATCCTCAAGATGTGATGCAAAATGTTGATGAAAGAATGACTCTGAAAAAACTATGATTTACATGGACAGGCAAATCATTATTTTCTTGAGTATTTTGAATCACCCAATTCAATTAAGAGAAAGGGGATTTTAGGGATTCAACTTACAATCTAAATAATTTGAATTACCCAATACAACCAAGAGAAAGACGATATCAAGAATTCAACTTATGATTTAGATAGGCCAATGCGAGGGTGTAGAGCAAGTTAAAGAGAGCTGGATATCCTACCAGTACTCCAATGGTCATCCAGTACTAGTAGCTTTTAGGAAACAATCCATGAGCTTCTAACATTGCCACACCAATTGTTTCATTGCTTGCTTTGCGCTACAACAATAACCAGTCATCACATTATCATAACATTTCTCAACTGAAACACAAAACAAACATCAATGCCCCTTTCTAATCTATATATGTTATAACACAGTTACGATCCTAACCTTCAGCCAACATGTTGATAGATATTCATTCACTGCAATGGCATTTTGAGTATACATGAGAGGAGATATCCAATACCCCCATATCCACCAAGGCTTGATGTCCTCTGCAAACACAAGATCTACAAGGAATGTCAAATTATTTCAAGTCTAGATTACTAGAATCGATTCTACTTTGTTGACAATGGTATGGTACCTCTAGATAAAATGAATCCACCAAGGACTAATACAATCAGGAGTACAAATGTTTCGAAGGTGTTTGCCACAAGCTTACTCCACCCGACTGTAGCAATTAAACAAAAAAGTGAGAGAGAAATTTGGTGTAGGATGAATAAGAGTAAAAATTGTCAGAAAAACCTACATGAGAGAATGGATTAGAGTCATCAAGTGCTGAATTGATGGCGCTATGAGGAAATGAATGGTCTTGAATCTAATACCTTTGGGGATTTGGGGTAAAGCCAATGGTATAGTAGGTGAGAATGACCCATATGGAAGATTCCAAGAGTGAGAGAGGAACTCTCATGACCCATGTAGGAAGTGAATAAGCCCAAGCAAGATACAGCTTTGAATCTCTCTACTTGTAGAACATGTGAAGGTGAATCATAGTAATAAACAGCTCTAGAAATTAGTTGAACATGAGGTTAAGCAGGGTGAAAAATAGAGCACTGAAGTAAATAGACATGAATTTTTTTTTGTTGTTTTACTTCTTTTACCGTCGCAATTGCGACGACAACCCCAAAAATTGTGACAGGGTTGCCATCACATCTATAGAAACTCTTTCGCAATTGCTGGGGTTTCCATCAGAATTGCGACGACAACCCCAACAATTGTGACAAAGTTGTTGTAGATGCGACGGCAACCCCGTCGCAATTGCGATGAAAAACACAAGAATTGTGATGAGGTTGATGTGCCAATAAGGTGGCTGCATAATGACAGATAGGCATCGCAAATGTGACCACAAGGGGTAGATGTTGTAAATTGCGACTAAATAACTACGATGTCAATGTCTGTCGTAATGGCGACACATTGCTGTCATAATTGCGACACATAGCCGTCGCAAATCGATGCCAAATCTATTAGTGATTGAATAGAATAGTTTTTTTGGCTTCTATCTTGTGTTAGTAGTTTAGTGAAGCTAACCAAGGCTGCCCACTTGGAAGGTGGATTAGATTAGGATAGAATAGATTTATTTTCAAGCATTCATGGTATCTTAAGTAGAAGGTTTGAGTTCCTTCCTATAGCATCGTACTTTGTGAATGTTCTTGTAGCATATGTGAGAACAGTTTTAGTGAATGAGCCAAGTTGGAATATTTGTTATCTTTTTATTGTATTTCAAGTATTTATAGACTTAGTTTCCTACAACAATAATGTAAGTTCTTTTCCTTGCATTTTTACTTTCCTACAACATAAGCTTAGTGACTCATTAAGAGACCTAGTGCACATACTGTGCTGACCATTTCAAGTATATGTACTTGGGTTGATAAGATTAAATGCACCTCATAGTGGGAGAAATAGTTCTTAGTTTGAATATATTATTTCTAAGTAAGGCCTAGTGCATGACTATGATACAACTATTGTGAGGCAGGTCATTTTAGGCACCATTTCCAGGGATGGTGTCAAGCTAGGAGCATTTTTGAGTCATAGTTCCTAGATAAAGTTTTTTTTAGAAATCTCTAGTTTTAATTTTATTCCACCAATGTGAAAAGTTTAATTGCATGCATCGAAGAGGAAGATGACGAGATGAATATGGCAGATTTCTTCTACAAGGATCTATTAATTTGAATGAAGAAGTTGAAGAAGAAGAAGTTGAGTTACTTTTTGAAGATGCAAGTCCTATTTTTCCCACAATATCATCATCAAGAGCTAAACCAATAGATATATCTAGTCTTCAACCTCTCACTGAAGTATTGGCTAGTTTTCTTGAAGTATTGGCTAGTTTTCTTGATAACACTACTTTGAATCCACCAATTATTAATCATCTAGTGACCAACATCCCTTTTTAGCAATAACCTCAAAATATAATACCTCCAGTCATGGCAAAAACTACTTTTCCATTTCTTCTTCCAAGTCTTGTAACCAATGTCAATCTCAAGAACATACCTCCCACTACTCTTCCAAAGTTCTATGGCCTTGCAATCGAAGACCTTGATACTTTCTTGTTTGAGTTTGACATACTTTTTCATAGTTTTGAATACAACACCGATGCCCATAAGCTTAAATTGTTTCTAGCAACATTGAAAAAATTAGCTCTGCGATGGTTCATGGGCTTAGGAGCCAATGCAGTAGGAACTTGGGAAGAAATGCAAGCTCTATTTCTAGATAAAAATAAAGAATATTGTAAAGCATCTAGTTCAAGAGGGGATGATATCTTCAGGATATTGCAGAAGGAGGAAGAAACATTGGACGACTATATTTTGTGTTTCTTATACACACTGCAAAAGAAACCTCAGCATACATTGTCTAAAGATTCACAAAATTTAGTCTTTCTGAGAGGCGTGAATGATGACTATCTAGAAGCATTGGACTTGATGGCTGGTAGTGATGTATATCAAGCCTCTTGGGATGAACTTAAAAAGATCTATCAAAACTATTCAAGGTTAACTATGAAGAAAAGCCAAGGACCTCATTCCACAGTCACTAAAGGAATTAGTCAAGGCATTTCGAAGCTCAAGATATCCAACCTATTGTCATATTTTAAACAAGACATTATCAATGATGTTGCTACACAGCTAGACATGATGACTGCAAAGAAAAATCAAGCAAAAGCTAAATTACAACTAGCTAAGTACTATCCTTATTGCTAGAAGCAAAAGAAGGATTGCCAATGTAAACTGGTTGCAAGCATAGAGAACCAACATCTTCCAACTGAATACATCAAGATAGATGGAGATGATGAGAAAGTATTCTTTGTTGCTCAACATTGACCAAGGCCTAGCATCAAGGTATGCCTTGGGACCACTTGCAAAGTTCAAATTCATATGGTAATCAATGGAAAAACAATAATTCCCAAGGTCCTCCACAAAATCAATCCAATTGGAACAATGCTGGGTAAGATAACCCACAATAATCCCAATGGGCTCAGAATTCCTAACCACCCTAGCCTAATCAATAGAGTAACCAATGGCCATAGAACCAACAGAACCAATGGCAACCACCCCAAAAATATTGGAAGTCTACGAACCAATGGAAGGGATCTCAACAATGTCCTGACCAAAATACTGGTGCTCCACAATTACCCCCTCTTGTTCAACAACCTGCTTTAATGCTACCACCTGCAAATCCTGGACCTCAAAAGAAAACATAGTTACCCACACAACCTTAGCCAAATCCAAATAGCCAATAGCCACAACAACCTATGTATAGTGTTGATACTCAACAGTATCCTACTTATGCTTTTGGTGTTGCAGATATACATCCGAGATCTTCTACGACTTTACTAGTGCCTAAACCACTTCTTATAACTAAAATAAAATACTCTCCTACAGCATTAGAACATTTAGTTTCTGAACTTGTTGACTCACCTAATGTCACCATGTCAATACTAGTTCAACTAGCAGTAGAACCTCCTTTTCTAGAAAAATTGATACAAAAGAAACCTAAACAAACTAAGGAACAACCTTTTGACATTGTTGATCAGTTGAAAAATATACCTGTCTAAATACCACTGTTTCAAGCTATTAAGGACATTCTAGTCTATGGAAAAACTATTAGGGAAGCCTACTTGAAGAAACCTAGAAGGAAGAAGAAGGAACCCACCATAGTCTATGTTGTGGGACAATTGGTTGATATCATACTAGGGAAAGTGATTACACCAAAGTACTCTGATCTTGGAAGTCTAGTAGTGAATTTCAATATAAATAGTCAGTTTATTAGAAATGCTTTAATAGATCTCAGAGCTGCTATAAATGTGATGACCAAGGATAATATGAAGAAGTTGAAAATAGAAGGATTAAGGCCTACACCAACCATTCTATAGCTTGCAGATAGTTCCACTGTCACCCCTAATGGGATGATAGAAACCATAGTTGTAAGCTTATATTCTCTAGAGTATCTTGTAGACTTCGTGATTTTGTCCCCTAAAGTTAATCTATTTGGTTATCCTATCATCATAGGTAGACCATGGTTAGCCACAGATGATGCAAATATAAGTTGCAAATTAGGGAATATGACCATATCAAATGGCCAAGCAACAAAGCAATTTGATTTATATCCTCCAGCCTAATCATTAGCAGATTTGAGTACATCTACTTGGCCAAATTTAGGAGATGAAGAAGAAGAGTTAAATTCTATAGTACAACTCATGATGTTGCACAAATAGTCTTTTCTAAAATTGTAAGAGGAAGATTTAGTACTTCAAAGTATCCTCACTAACACTTGTGTGGTAGAAAAAGATGTATCTGAAAGTTCTGTGTTAGAATTGACAACATATGAGGAATGTGATAAGAATTGTACTTTGTTCAAAAAACTTGAAATTCTTTGTTCATTCCTACCTTTTGAATTAGAAGCAAGTCCAATCTCTGAAGCTGATATGATAGACTCCACTACTACTATTGAATTGACTAAAGGTCATAAACTTCATGTTAACCCCAAATTGACACCCACACAGAAGGAATAGTTAAAAGGATTGATTCAAAGGCACGAGAAGGCTTTTGCATGCGACTATGGTGATATGAAAGGGTTGAGTCCTACACTATGCACTCATAGGATATACATTAATGAAGGTTGTCTACCACTCCATCAACCCCAGAGAAGGATAAATCCAAGCCTTAGAGAAATTGTTAAAACTGAATTGCAGAAATTGCTTGATGTTGGTTTCATTTATCCTATATTTGATAGTAAATGGGTATCACCTCTTGTCATAGTGCCCAAGAAAGGAGTAAAATGAAGAATATTTGTAGACTACAGAGTATTGAATAAGGCTACTAAAAAGGATCACTTTCCTTTACCATTCATAGACCAAGTTTTGGACACACTAGGTGGAAAGAAGATTTTCTCTTTTCTAGATGGGTATAGTGGTTATAACCAAATCAGTATTACTCCTAAAGATCAAGATAAAACCACATTTACATGTCCATAAGGTAATTTTTCATATACTATTTTACCATTTAGTCTATACAATGCTCCTACAACATTTCAATGAGTAGTTATTAGCATTGTTACTGATATATCACATGATTGTATGGAAATCTACATGGATGACTTCACAACATTTGGAGTCACTTTTGAAGAAGCAATAGTGAATCATGAAAAGGTTTTGGTAAGATGTCAAGAACATAATTTGGCACTTAACAGTGAAAAGTGTTTCATGCTCATGCAGGAGGACATGGTACTTGGTCATTTCATATCCACTGTAGGAATACAAGTGGGCCCAGCTAAGATAGAGGTTATTCAAACATTGCCAATACCTACAAAATCAAAAGATGTAAGATCCTTTCTAGGTCATGCTGGATATTACAGAAGTTTCATAAAAGATTTTAGCAAAATAGCTAGTCCTTTGTATAAGTTACTCACAAAAGAAGTTGAATTTAGTTGAACATCCGAAAGTGATGAAGCCTTCCTATAGCTTAAGAAACTTCTGACCACAGCCCCAATTTTACAAGGCCCTAATTGAAATTTACCTTTTCACATATATACAGATGCCTCTGATTATTCCATAGGTGCATTCCTAGCACAGAAATCCCAAAATCTTGAAAATACCATCTATTATATCAATAAGAGCCTTCATGGACCAGAGCAAAACTACACTATGACTAAAAAAGAATTGCTAGTAGTAGTTTATGCCCTAAACAAATTTCAGCATTATATAACTGGCTACTCCATATTTGTGCATACTGATCATGTAGCAATTAAATATCTTATGAACAAACCTACTATAATAGGTAGGTTAGCAAGACGATTACTATTGTTGCAAAAATTTGACATAACCATAGTTGATAAGCCTAGAAAAGCCAATGTTGTAGCTAATTATTTATCAAGAATCCATTAAGATGATACTAACACTACTTTGGTAGATGATGCATTTCCATATGAGAATTTGTTTCATATTTCTATTCAAACTCCATGTTATGCAAACATTGCTAACTATATTGAAGCCAATAAAATACCAACACATTTTTCTTACAAGGAAAGGAAGCTACTTGTAGAGAAAAGTTTCTGATTCTCCTAGGTAGATAATCTCTTGTTTTACACTGGACCTGATCAAGTTATGAGAACATGTGTGAGAGAAAATGAGACATGAAATTCTACATGCATTTCATAATGAACCATGCAGAGGAAACTTTACAACAAAAAGAACAACTTTCAAAATCCTGACAACTGGTTATTATTGGCCTACACTTCATAAGGATGCAGTCAACTATACAAGAAAGTGTGACCAGTGTCAAAGGATGGGTTGAACAACTAGAATAGATGAAATGTCTCTTAATCCTCATATGGCATTACCACCATTTGAAAAATGGGGAACGAACTTCATTGGTCTAATTGATCCTCCATCTAATGGGAAGTCTTATATTCTGGTGTGCACTGAATACCTGACAAAATGGGTTGAAGTTAAGACCATGAAGCATGCTTGTGATGAAAAAGTTGTTGAATTCCTATATGAAGAGAAATTTACTCGCTATGGTGTACCCAAAGAGCTAGTCATTGATCAAGGTGCACAATTTACCTCTAATATGATCTTATAATTCATGAAACAGTATAACATCAGGCACCATAAATTCAATCCTTATCATCCACAAGCTAATGGACAAGAAAAGGTTACAAACCAGGAGCTAGAAAATATTCTGACAAAAATAGTCCATTTGCATCGTCAAGATTGGACCAGTAGATTACATGAAGTTGTTTGGGCTTACAAAACAACCTAGAAGACTACTACAAGATTCACACCATTTGAGCTCCTATATGGAAAAGTGGCAACACTTCCAATTGAATTTGAATATAAAACTCTAAGGATAGCCTTGGCATTAGATATTTAACTTCTTGCAGCACAAAGAGAATGTTTTCTGCATCTTAACTCTTTGGATGAGATGCACAAAGCTGCTTTGGAACATACTAAACTGGTACAAAAACAAAGGAAACAATGACATGATTCTCATATTATCAGTAAACAATTTCAAGTTGGTGATTGGGCATTATTATATGGTTCTTGATTCAAGGATATGCTAGGGAAGCTGCAAACAAGATGGCTAGGACCATGTGCAATTAATCATGTCTTTGAGAATGGAGTTGTTCAACTAACTACAATTGATTAAGTACCTTTCAAATTGTTAGTGAATGGTCACTGACTCAAGTTATACAAATGGCCACAAAAAAATAAAGATTTCCTATAGCAGTTCCAATAGCTAGATTTAAATATGACTCAAGTAACTCTTCCTGTAGTCGAACGTGTCAACCTTCTAATTACTACTCTTCAACATTAGGTTTTTTTGTGCATGCTCATAATAATGACTTTATGTTCACATAAAGTTCATTTTTCCTATTCACTTTCTTTTTCCACCTCATCTCTTTACCTTCCACCCATCCACCTCATCTCATTCCTTTATCTTCCATCCATCCACTTTCCACGTTATCAAATTTTTCATGTTTTTAATAGAATTCTATGAAATGAAGATGGATGTTGCCACTGATATAATTTTTGCCACCTTTTGGTACATGCAACAATCAAATTGACAGGTATAAAATTTTTAAATTATATTTCATGTATAGTCCATAGATTTTGTTAATTATATTTAATACTGCATAATATATAATGGTGGGGTTATGCCAATCCCTTACCTGTACTAGATCTGACAAGTGAGGAAACTTGTCTAAATTTAGCAGGAGGCAAGGAAGGTCATAATATCTAAGGCATGTCTCTTTATCCATGATGATTTTCTAAATCTTTGCATTACCCTTCATTAATGAAAATTTATTGGCATAAGTATGCAAAGTGAGGTGTTGTACTCCCTATTTTTGAATGATTTTCTATGTCAAGTTGTGATGTGACCTATGTTTAAATTTTTTTTTTCATTCGAACCCTGTTTCTAGATGATTCTCACATAAATTTATGATCTACCTTCATTCAAAGCTTAATTATTGTGCATAAAAATTTGTTATGACAATTAATTTCTTCCTAAAACAAAGAAGTGTGATGAGTCTAAAGAATAACATAGCAGTTTGAAGCTTGAATTCAAAAAGGGTGAAAACAAAGTAAATAGAGGAAGAGTTAAGGTAATGGGGGGGCAGTTGCAAAGGAGAGAGCTGGTAGAGAATACTGTGTTTCAATCAGATAGAGAAGCTATAAGAAGGTTTAATGCATGTGGATGGCTAGGATATTTCTTGAGCTTAGCTGCATATGATGAAGAGGCATTCTGTAGAATTTACCAGGACATTCTATTAGGGGGAAGCTTCTATTTGGAGCTTAATATTAGTTGCAATAGAAGAGCACATCGTTGAGGTAACTAGGTTACCTACGGTTGGAGAACACTACCCTAGCACACATGACACTAGATTAGTGAGAGCCCAATTTACTAGTCCATCTGACCCTCAATTGTATGTCACAAAACAAGGTTGCAAGAGGTTGTCACTATCACCACCATACCATGAATTAATGATGCACATTATTAGGTATTTTACATGTGAACACAAAATTTCATACCTGCATGCACATTATTTCAAGCTACTTATTTTTTTAAGGCATAATGTTGATGTGAACATTCCAAATTTCTTGTATAATATGCTTTGCATTAGTGCATAGGAGACTTAAAAAGGAAAAGAGAATTATGTTACTCATCATGCTTTAATTAAGTTGTTAATAGAGAGGTCACTTAGGGATGTACCCCCCTTAACATGGGATAAATTTGTGCAACTTAAAACCCTGCAACCCCAAGTTGGCCCTAATGAATAGCATAGTGAGGGAAATGTAGCTCCCACTAGTGAGCCTGCTGAACAAAACATTCAAGAAGCTGAAACTAAAAAGACTCAAGGAAATGAACAAGAAACTACCCCTGTTCCAGAAAATTTGCCTCCCCCTGTACAAGAAATTCCTAAACTTGCTACTAGCAAAGCTAAGAGGAAATGAAAACTGGTAGAAGAAATTTCTATTCAGCAAGAACTAAGCCCTATAATTGTAAAACAAAAGAGAACAAAGAAGGGTCCTACAACAACTGCTCATGTACCAAAAACATCCAAGGTGAAATGTAGGAAAAAGGTTGTAACATAGGAAGAAACCCCTATAAGGAGAAGCCCTAGAATCAGACAACAAGTTTCTAAGGATCCTATTATGTCTAAAACATCTACCAAGGAATCCTGTATGCAAATTTTTTTCAATCATTCTCCTCCTCATCTTGAGATTACAAGAACTCTTGATAATCTTACTGAAGAGTATAGGGAAGAAATTAAAGAAAATCTAGATGATACCCCAGCAAACTTACCAGGCACTTCTAACTGTAGGGATGAGATAGTTCCTAAATATGTTGATCTAAACACTGCCCTAGTTACACATAGATCAACATGGATCACTAGTTTAGCAGAACATCTATGGAAAGAACAAAGAAAGAGGAAAATGGATCATGAAGAAGACAATAGTGCTATCACATTGCAGAAACTCCTCTTTTGATTGTATGGATAGTATTTGTTTGTTGAGGCATTGTGGAAAGAAGAAAATAAAAAGATGAATAAGATTATAGTATCTCAAAATGAGGAAATTGCATAATTAAAGGAACAACTAGAAAGCCAAAAATAGTGCATGAACCATGCTCTTAAGCTAGCTGACCAAGCCCTTTCTTGTAGGCCACCACCTAGAGTCTATGCTCTCTACTTGAAAGAGAAATTCATTTTGTTTCAATTAATGTTAACCCTCAAGAATATGAATGCAGAGTTTAAATCAGCACACAAATTTTATGGACTGTATCAAACTCTGCCACCATGGTAGCAGAACTTATTGTGTGAATTATATGTTCATAATTTTGTTATTCCTTTCGAGACTGGATGGAATCCCTTGCTTTACATAGGAGATGTACACCTAAAAGCCCTCATGTCATGGATGTGCAATGAAGTGAATTATGATAGGCAATTGAATAACTACAGGGATGAGGAAAGAACAAAACCTTTACCTTTAAGAGTAGAAAGTAGCAAGCTAGATGAAATGCTCAGGGATTGGTTCATATTGACCTATGGAAAGAAGAATCCAGAAGTGAGGGAGAAGATCTTTGCTACCAGAACTAAGGTTTATGCTGAATATGAAAATTTTTCCTAGTTTACATTTCAGAGAGCCATGACTGGTGCTAGGAGTAGGTGGGCCAGACTACCTAAACCTCTTAAGAAGTCAAAACCACACAACCTTATTAACTTGGAAGCAACACTTCACAAAGTTCCAAAATATTTAGAATTAGTGAAGCAGCCTAGACCAAAGTTGTGGTGTCTCTTAACAATGTAGCCTCCAATGTTCTTGTGGCCCTTATATGACATTAATGTTGATAGACTTGACAAGTTACTGAAAGGTCACTCGAGAGAAGTGTGGGAAAGAACCAGAGGATTTTACTACACTTTTAAGAGTAATAGAAAGGGAAGAATAGAAATTAGAGAGTTTAGGTTGTTGGTACGAAAAACTACATGCTTCTTTTTAGTCACATTTCAAAATTTTTGAGAAAATCAGGCCTATAAATGATGTCTGAAGCCTATGTACCTCGCTGTTGAGTTAATGCATAAATGGTGTTTAATGTTTCTAACACCCTTCATTTAGCCCATTCACATATTCTGTAATGATAAATTGATATTCCAAACTGTTTAGCGAAGTCTTGTTTTGAGCCAACAACTGATCTGCATTTTATCTTAAGTGTCAAATAGCAACAGGAAGCCATGTTTACACCTAAATATCTCGCACCCATAAATGTTTTGTGATTCACCACTTTGAGAGTGTCTAGTGTCCATATCCAAGAACCTATGTTTCAGATTTTGAGTTGTTTCAAGTTCATTTGATTAGGTTTTGAATCCCTCAAAGTTGGTTAGTTACTGTTTTCACGCTTTTGCAATTTGCACCTAATTCTGGAAGCCCTATTTGACATGTAATAACTTTTTACTAGTTGATCAAAATGCTGAAATTCTTGTTGTGGTTTATTGTAGAGGTCAAAGAATTGTTATGTTTCAAGTTTCAGCCTATGATGAATCCGTTTGATTAGTCTTCAAAAGTGATTTCAAATGGAATTTGTATCTTTTACCGGTGTTAGTATTTGCAGATTGATTGGTAGCCTTGTTTGTGACATCATATCTCCTGATCAGTGATTGGTCAAGTCAAATGGATTATACCCTTGTGTTTTCCTCTAAAAATACTACAAGCGTGTCAGTTTTCAAGTCCTGATAAATCCATTTGCACACTTTTCTAGGTCAATTCCATTTGCAAAAATTGCTTTTCAGTTTGTCCCAATTTGTAAAATCCAAGTAGCCCACTTTGACTGATCGCCATTTGCGTCCTATGATTCGTCATGAACCCAAATTGCATATTCATATTCACCTCATGACATAGAACCAACGTCTTAGTTTTCTTTTCCCCATGTGCCCATTTGCCCAATTTTCAAAGCCAATTCCAAACCCAGTTTATTGCTTTCTAATGTGTTTTCGTGTAGGTAATTCTAAAGGGGCGACTTTGACATTGAATATCTTTTGAACTCGAATTCTTCATGAGACAAGATTCAATAGGGTGCAAGAGTGCATAACAGAGACTCAGTGGGTCAGTTTTCAAAGCTCAATTATCTATTTAGGTCAATTTTTAAGGGCAGTCAACAGACCTCCTGGCACCAATTTGACTAGTTGCAAAAAATGATAAAATGAGATTTTAATGATCAATTGATGATTGAAATCAATTCTAGTGGATATTAAAAGGTCAAAAAATTAGTTTAAGGATTCAGTTATTCAAAATCAAATATATTTTTTAGCCGAACCCGCTTTGGGGTCCAACTGATTCCATCAGATTGGTTGAGAATCAGTGTACGTGAGCAATGAATAATGATTTTTAAAAAGTGTTGCACCATTCAAGAAAGCCACTACATAACAGAGATAGGTGCCAAAATATGTGTAGTGCAGGCCAAAGTGTTGGTCTATACATAGAGATATGGTAGATTAAAGCTAAACTTGGGCAATTATGAGTTTGAGTCTTCTCCTTTCTATATTCTCTATTGCTAGGAGACAACATGTGATTGAGGAGTTAATTACATTTCCATTTGTGAATTGAGGAGGTTGGTTTGGTAAATAGTTCCCCAAAATTTGGGAATTTTAATGTGGACTTTGGGTGATTTTTATTTGGCATTTCCCTTTCCTTTTATTCTGCACTTGGATGTCACAGTTTGCAGAGGGTTTGGACGCCACAGTTGGGCATTATTTTGTGCAATAATTGGCACCATAAATAGGGTATTGCTGCTATGATATTAGATGCCTTTACTAGGAGATTCTTCCCTAATCTTCAATGTATGCATGAGGAAAAATACCAAGCAGAGTATGAGAAAATTGCAGGGAACGCCTTTAGCAATAAGGACCACATTTTGGGGTAGTCCAAGGTAAGACACAGCAGGGGTCTCCTTAGAATGAGCAACAAAGAAGATGCATCTACATGATTAGGTAAGGAGTCAAGTTGGTAGCAAGAAAGAAGAACCCATTCATGAAAGCAAACCTCATGTAGTCAACACCAAAACCATTGATAAAAATTAGGTCATAGCAGATGGGGGGTGTCTAGCTCCAAGTCCACACACTCAAGGGAGCAGCTCTGTTAAAGAGGGGGGGGGGGTGAGATAAAAGGTAGAATGATAGGTGAAAGGATATGATAATTGCATCTATATCTCCATAAATGTAACATTCATGCATAGAGTAAAGACAAAGAAAGCCGCCACCAAAGAACAAAAACAAAGCTGCTACCTCAGGAAGGACCCTACGCAGAGAAAGAGAACACACTGATTAAAAGCTTTATCCCACATTTTTTGTGTGGAGATACTCTTAGTTTTTAAAATACAAAAACAAACATAGTGTATTGTGTCTAGAAGAGATGCACCTTTTGGAAGGCAACTTCATTTGCATGGGACCCGATGATGTCAGTTGGCTCTAACCAAAAGCAAGATTTTGAATGAATGAACGTGCATGATGACATTGCATCCAAGCTCAAGATGTGTTCAGATACAGCCATGTGGATGATTGGAACGCCATCGCTATCTTGCCAAAGGGAGTTGCTCCCCTAATAACCACAATGACTTGGCGACAATGACATGGCAAAATGAGATGGTGATGATGCGGCGTTAGAGGAGTTTGCCAAAGGGTTGCTGAAAAGTTAAAAATCCAGCTAGTCGCTATGGCACTAGCCAAAAAATCCAAGAAATTTCAGCTAGCGACATAGTGACTAGCCAAAAAATTTCAAAGTCCGACGAGGAGTTAGTAAGAAATGTGGGCCTATTTCTAGTCTACCAGCAAACCAGTGGGTGCCAAGTGGTAGCGAGTAGGAGGTGATATGGCAAGTTCAAATCAGTTGCAATGAGATTGTGACACGTTTTCATATCAGACGATGGTTGCTAACTCGCCAAGTGGAAGATGCAAATAGCAAGTTAGCGAGAAGATGACACGTGGTGCTAATGAGGATGTCCAGTTAGAATGTGACATGTGGCACTGCTTAGGTCTGAACAAATCAAAATGTGCCACGTGGCATTCGGTCAAACTAGGTTTGACCCAGATGAAGAATGGTGGGTAATTTGAGAATTTGTCAATTTTAAATATTTTACTTTTCTCCTTCAATTTGACGTGCAGGACTTTTTAAATAAATTTTGTAACTCCTGATATAGTTTTAACTTTTGAAAGTTCATATATTTTTGCAAAATGTCATGGAGTCATGAGCAGAGGCTTGATTTTCAAATAGCCATAACTAGAGTAATTTTTAACCAAATTGGGCACTCCAATATACCACTAGAACTAGGAAGAGCTGAATTTTTCAAATCTAAGGTCAGTTTTTGCATAGGCATTTACTAGTTCATGCTATAAGTAATTTTTTTAAATTTGGGGTATTGGAAGCAGAATAAGGAAAACTCATCATTGATCATTGAGAGAAGTTAAAAGGCAGATGTGAAAAATTTATCTGAAAAGTTTATTTTGCCTTTGAGGTCTTATAACCGATTTTCACCTTTTACTTTGAGTTCAAATTTGACATTAGAATCAATTTTCTCTCCAAATCAAAAAATCTAAGATTCTTTATGCTTTGTAAAGGCCAAATGATGAAACCAAATTAGATATTCAATTAAGGAGAGAGGATAGAGAGAGGTTTTTTCATCTTTTTGGAAGGAATTATGGGTGGACACTTGTCATTTCTTGATCAGATCCAAGATTTTCTTCTTCCTTTATCTATCTCTTTCTTTCTCATTGTAAGGGTTCTAGTCTTTCGAGAAAAACCAGTCACTACTGGGATACCAAGTTTTGGATCTAGTTTTGGTGTGTTCCCATATTATGATACCACATATTTTTTAGCAGAATTCTCTTGTTTGAACAACAATAGGAAGATTAACACAAATAGTTCATATCTATTAGGTTGTTTCATTTCTTTCATTTCATGCATATGACTGTATAATTTCAAGGAAATAATACAAAGAGCAGCAGATGATTGAGTTTCAGTGGAATCCTGTCTCCTTTATCAGCTAATTTTCAATGCTTTACAATCTTTGACATAGAGCTTAGGTTGTAATTGTAGTCCCTTAAGGCTATATGTTATTCATTGTTGCTTATGACCCAAGAGGTTGTGTAAATGCTTTAGGGAATCAACAGGGTTGCAGGTTTACTGATGGGGATATCAAGTAAGAATGGGATTTAATTTGAGCATTGATGTCTATTTACAAGTTAAATAGATAGATCAGATGTCTGAGTATATAAACAAGTATTAGATATCCATATGTATGCATTTGATTCATGGATTTTTCCAAAGGATTAGGCACTAATCAGTTACAGGATCATTAAGTCTTATTACTACATATCTAAGGTTTTGTTGAAATTCAACATTATTAATCAAACATTCTTTCTATTTTATGTTGAAGGACCTAAATAGAATGCCCTCACCCAGCTTGTGAATATTCTAGACTTGCATTTAGCTACTACAGATCTATGTCATTTCATGAGTTATTAGGAGATATAAGGGGTTTCATCTGCTTAATAGATTCAGGGATATGTTTTGCACTAGTACGATATCATTTGAATCTGAGGTCTATCCGCCTAGGTCTAGCAGAGCCTGAAGTAGAAGAAGGGTTTAGCCTTATAGTTGGCCCAGTGTCTGAAGTGGCATGTTGAAAATGGGAGTTAGCTGCCCCTAGATGTGTCATATTCTCATGGCGATAACTGAAAACCCATAACATTTTCAAACACCAACATAGGTCACTAGTAAGGAAGTGCAATGCTTGAGGACAAGCATTAGTTTGGTAGGGGGCAGATGATGACACCAAAATTTTCCTTTATTTTATGATGTTTATGATACTTTGTTGATAATTTTTTTTATCTTTGTTAAAACATTTGTGGATCTATTTTTACTGAACCTATGATAAACCTATGGGGTAGAAACGATGCCATCTTTCGCTAATATTATATATAGTATGTAGTATTTCATATAGTTATCAGACTGTGTGTTCTTATATTTTAATTTAATTTGATTAATGTTTATTTGCAAACATGTTTTGTGTTATAACTAACCTATTAATGAAGACTGAAAGATGATTGGAGGAGTTCAAAAGCTAAGCATCAAAAACATTTAAGGAGAAGAGAACGCTAAGGAGCAACCATCATGGAGGAAGTTGTAACGGTTCCAAAAGACACAACATCAAGTAAGGAAGAACTATGAAGACAACTGGCACTATGAAAGAAGAGATCTCTATGTACACAACTCCTGATAATTCCTAAATCCTTTTGGTCTTGTTTTTTCCATTCAGTGAGTTCTTTAGCATTGGTAGGTTTGGTAATTGTACCATCAATATAAAAGAGAGACACAAGAACACAGTATAGAACCCCCCCCCCATCCTTTCACTCAATCAAAAGATCCCCCCAAAAAAGATGCTTTTGACACTTTATAAGTAGTGCAAGTATAATGGGCCACTTGTCAAAATGGACAAAGTGGACTTTCTAATTTTTCTTTTACAACTACCTTTTGAGGCCCAAATCTATCACTAAGCATTGTAGCTCAAATGTACAAAAATTCTAAAAAGTAATCCAAGTATTACTATGTAGAAAAATCCCTAGTCCTAAAAGTGAGATTTTTGTCAACACAACCCTAGAATTTGACTATAGATCTAGAAGGTAGATGAAAAAATACACATTTTAAAAAAAATAGAATATGAAAAAGTGACCAGATGTGCCCGTACGGAGCATTTGAAGTTTTAGAATGCAGGATTGAATAGGTATAGTCACCAAAAAATACAATTTCTAATAAATCCTTTCACCAAGACCAAAAAAGAACACAACCACTAGAAATTTCAGTAAATTCTATCCAATTTAAAAAAAAATTGCACCTAATTTGGAGTCTGGATGACCGAGTTATGGCCTCGCAAAGTCAGGCTGCCAAATCAAAAAGTAATCTAGAAAGGGCTCTAGAAGGAAAACTGCTAGCTTAAATTTGACAGTCAAATGGTCATCACAATAGTTGAAAAATTACTAGTAATGACAGTCAGATAGCCATCAAATTTAATCTAGTGAAATGTTGACATCAGCAAAAAAATAGCAGCCTGGTGGCATGTTAAGGTGATTGGACTATATGGACTATACCGATCATATGGATGCGGTACAAACTTCTTCGCATGTCATGTATAGTTGTGGCTAATGTGGTGAATTGAAGGGTATGGAACTCCACATGGCTAGGGACATGGTTGGCTAAGTCAATGCTTATGTGGCCTTGGTGTCTGCACATGTTGATGTGGTGTGATACTGGTTATCTACCACATGGCATAGGAGTATTTTTCCACATGTTTCTTATGTGTTAGGGTTGGAGGGCATGGAGTTAACCAATCCTATGGGTCCATGTGTCATTGGGATGAACTGGTAGTCAAATTGTAAAAAATAATAGGCGGAGAGTAGAAAATATAGCACCAAAGTTCTAAAGATAGTAGGTGGCCGAGAACTTCATAGTGACTATCGAAAGGGTAAATGTAGGGCTGGAGAATATGGAAGGATGTTGGGGTAATAGAAATGTGTGGATTGTTAGTAACAGAGCTACCATAGAGGTTTGTGAATGGCACTAAAGATTTCCAAATGGCTAGAAACTTTAAATTGCGATCGGAAGTTCCTTTCACGTTGCCTGAGACTTAACCAAAAGATCCCACATTTGTGGTCAAGCACTTTGAGTGTTGTTTAAAATGAAGAACTTGCAACCTTTAAAACAAAGGCAAGCCTCACTAGTGGGTGGAAAGGTGGTTGCCAATGCAATTATTGAGGTGGCCAAAATTATTGAAGTGTGGTCTAGTTGTGTAGTATGACCCACTTGTAATAAATGCCATAGAATATTTCTCTACATAGGGCTAGGATCTAATAGCCCAATTCTACTAAAAAACAATTCTATGCTACCTGCCCGGAGGGCAAATTTTTTTTGAAAAAATATAGTTGAAAATTAAGAGAATTAATTATAGACCCAAAAATTAATCAAATTGATCTGCAAATGACTATACCCAAATTGCAAATCGGGGCTTTTGGGTGCCAATTTGCAAAAAAAAAAAATTCCTCATAGTCAACTTTGGTAGTAGCCAAGTTTATAGTCAATCTTCATCGAATCAGCATCTTGAATGCAATGGCAAGGTTAGATCTAGCTCTAGATGCTCCCAAGTTCTACAATACTCTAGATTCAAGCTGAGGTGCTAAAGCAACAATGGTCTCAAATGACTATGTGAAGAGAAAATCTCCCAAATTTGATACCATGTAAGAATTTTCCCTAGGGAAAAATTCACCCAAGAACTAAGAACTCAAACACAAGCACAATTGTAAACCAAAAGGAGAGTATGATCAGAATGATGATATATTCATTCAATATGCATTAGGAGTACACTAAGAGTGCCTATATATAAAGGCCTCTAAGATACATTTAGAATGCCTCAAAATTAGCATCATGATAAGTCATACAAAGAGGCACATGTCCACTAGATATGGGTTATCCTCCATTAAGCATGGAAGTAAGTGTGATGATGAGAGGATAAGCCTACAAGGGTGTAACACACAAATCAGTGTTGTAGACAACATGTGCTAAAAAGGGAGTGTGAATAATTGTGTTGTGTACATGACAACTTAATGAATGATGCAAACTCTAGTGTTGTAGACACCATATGCTAAAATAGAGTTGTGTACTTCTATGTTGTCAACATGACAACTCAAATCGGTGCATAAACTCCTAAGTGCCTCACAAAATAAAATAATAAAATAATATAAAATAACAAAATAATGCATTAACCTAAGTAAACTTAAGTAATTTTAAATAATAAATATGTATTTACATAAACAATAGGCAATCATCAAATTCAAATTCAAATTTGATTTTACTTTACTATTCAAAAGAATTATCAATGCTGGTCAGCACTTGTTTGCATTTAATCTCTAGGCCTTAGTTAGCTACTATTGCTAGAAATATTTGCAAATCTGAGAAAAATGTTGGGCCCATTTGCCGTTGCACCAAAAGCCATGACTGTTAGTGAACATGGAACACCACATAATTAACCACCTGTGGGTAGGGGAGCGCGTCGCATCACCCAACAATCTCGATGTGCATACCAGGTGCTTACGCGGGTCGGGAAGGCAGCGGGGAGATTTGAACCCATGACCAAGCCAAAACCAGGCTCTGATACCAATTTTAGGGCCCATTTGCTGTTGCACCAAAAGCCATGACTGTTAGTGAACATGGAACACCACATAATTAACCACCTGTGGTTAGGGGAGCGCGTCGCATCACCCAACAAAAAATTGTGACCAAATCTGCTTATAAGGGATATGTGTTATCTTAGGGTGTCATGGAATGAAAAAACTATGTATATGTTAGAGGTAGGAGAGGAGAATTAGAATGAAACAAAGAGATTCTTTCTCAGTAGTCTTTATTTGAACCATCCCTCAAGTATACCCACCTTGGTTTTGCAGAGCCTAAAGAGTAGGAAATTGGTCTTGATTTCATTGTAGTTGGATCCAAATAAGGAACACATTCAATTGTTTATAGGAACTAGTTGATCCTTATATTTTTTGTGCTTCCATTATCTTGGTATTAAGCATTTTTTTGATTAGTAGTTGAAAAAAACCAAAAAAATGGCAACTCTGTTGGGGAGTTGCTTAACACACATGTTTGTATAAAATATACTACACTTTCTTTGGTCCAGGTGTATATGTGTATTTCTAAGCATTTCACTATTGATCATAGTGGTGGTGAGTTTTCAGTGAAAAACCTTGAGAATTTAAAGGAAAGAAAAAAAACCACAAGTATCATAGACTTACAATAACATATACAACCTTTATTAAGTGTCTTATTTGTCAAACAAGAGTTGTAGTCATGTGTTTTTTGTGATTGGTCCCTTATGTCATAATGTCATTTGGTATTTTCTTGTACCTTTTCCTTGAAAGTCAAAAGAAATCTTATTGTCATTTTTTCCCTTAAAATAGGGTGGCAACTCAGTCAAGGTTTCGAAGCTAGTGCTTATTTATCAAAAGAAAAAATCTATTTAATGGTTGATAAAAGGAAGAATACAAGAGCTTACATAAGGGCCAATCATGATGTACCCTTATATACTAATTTACCCCAAGGTAGTAGGAAGAATCAAGGTAGAAAGAGGGTAGATCCAAATCCTACCTAGAAACCCTAAAGTAATACATCATTCTATCCTCAATATCAACTAGTGGTAGGAAGGGAGTCTTCTTCATTAAGTTTTGAGTCAGAAACTACAAGGCCTTTGGGGGGGATATTTAGTACTTCACTACAAGAAGACCAAGTTTATCATGATAAGAATGTTTCCTTAGTAGGAGATACTTTTCATATATGAGATATGAACCATAGGTTAGGATATGGGAATGTCATGAAAGATCTTAGAATAGTTCCATATATGGAGCCTAATCTTATAGATCTTGATGACCCTTCTGATTCAAAAGAAACTTCTATAAACCCTAAGGACGTATGTTCAAAAATTGAAGTTTTGAAGAAATGGGTCATAGAAGAGGAGGCCAAACATATCTATTTGGAGAAAGAAAGAGAGAAAGCCACTTTGAACACCATTATTGAAAGAGAAAACTTACTTAAAAGAATGGCTACTTTGAAGGAACAAAATTAGAAGTTAGAAGAAAGGACCTCAGTCCTTCATGCTAATGTGTTTGGGGACATAGATAGCTTAAGATCTAAGGTTCTAGAACAAGAAAAGCTTGTTATTCAAAGGCATGAATTTGTCATTTCCCAAGTCCAAGCTTATAATCCTATCCAAGCAGATCTTGTAGAACCTACTGTGAAACCCACATATAAGGGAAAGAGCAAAGCTATAGGAATTCAAATAAATGAACCCCAAGTTGCACTAAAAAAATCTTATAAACCCTTCTGTGTATAAATCAGACCTTGATCTAGAAAAGGCTAGGAAAAAGAAAGAGGATCTGGTAAAAGAACTTGAGAAGATTGAGAATGAAGCTCAAATAATAGAAACTAGGAGAAAGATTCAGTTCATTAAGTCTAAATCTACTTTAGCTTCCTATCCCAACTTATCCAACCAAACTATAACTTTTGTGCCTACTTGTGGACCTATAATATCTAGTCAAAAAATGTCCCACTTTGCCCATGTATCATCATCCACTACTAGTATTCCAATCCCAAATGTTCAAATACAACAATCTCAAGCCAATATTGTTCAAAATCAGTCTAATATAGCAAGTACATGAAATGCTACTAGTTTTTAGAAGAAGCCTATATATATGGAGAAATTTAGAAAAATATCATTCCTAGGGATTCCTAGTTTCCCTCATCCCATATCTTTTGATCTAAGAGATAAAGTTGTTAAGTTCTCTAAAAATAATGCTGTCACTGGAGAGGAGCACTTGAGAATCTTTGTAGACTTGTTAAACAACTTTGAAGTTGAGCATGAAGATGTGGTGATGAAACTAATTGTGCATTTGTTAATAGGAGATGGCAGAGATTGGTTTAGGAGATTACCAGATGATTGCATTAGTTCTTGGAGTGATATGGAGAAATTGTTCAAAGAACAATATGGTGACAATATTAATGCTAGTTACATGTTGAATGGTTTCAATAATATCAAGAAAAACCATAATGAATCTACATTTGATTTTAATGTAAGGTTTCAAAAGGGAATGTATAAGTTGTTCTAGGTTATGAGGTTGAATGACGATGTTTTTCTTACAACATATTTGAATGCTTTTGATAATAAGATGGCTTATCAGTTGAGGGATAAAGATCCTAAATCTTTGAGGGATCCTTATAAGATTGTAGTGAATATTGAAAATAATAGAAAAGAATTTAGTAAGCTTGGGAGGAGAGATGATACAAAGCTATTCAATCCCAAGAATAGCAACAAAATGGAAGTTGATAAAACTCATGTAGGTAAGAAACCTAAAGAACCCACAATAGGTCAAGTATTGGACTTGTTAAAAAAGATGAACCCAATGATTTTCAATACACATAAGTCAAATGTTGGTGAGAAGGTCCCAGTGAATAATAACCATTTCAATAGATAGCCAAGAATGAAGAACTATCCTTCTACCACTTAATGGAAAGATGGAAAACCAATTCCTAACTAGCCCCAAAATATGAAGGATAAGGGTACACCAGATTTTTTGCAAAGAAGTTTTGTTAATATGAATGATGATGTACCATGGTGCATCATATGCCAATCACCCTCTCCAGATTATTTTGTAGTTGCTCAATCATTTGATTTAGATCAAATTACACAAGATGGAGAGGATGAAGATGAAAAAAGCCATGATGATGTTAGCTGTAATATGGTTAGCATGTGTAATGATTGTATAGCTTCTAATTTGGAAAAACCTAAAAATTATATTGCACACTAGAGAATTGCATATCAGTTACATCATCAGTAAGTGTTTTCAAACAATGAGGGTTACGATGAAGAGTAGATATGTGTTACATCTTCTGAAGTTGGCCATGTAAACTTGAGAATGCCCTATAAGGAGGAGATTGATAGGATTACTACAGAGATGATTTCTCAAGTTCATAGCAATTACAATTTGAGAAATCGAATAGTCAATAATGATGCTAGAAAATCTTCTAGTATATTCATCAAGGATATTACACACAAGATGAAGGATGACAACAAGAAAACTTAGGTAGACACAGCAGAGGCCAAAGATAGTAAGGCCAAGAAGTGGGAGACAAAAGAAAGTGCAATTTCAAACAAGTGATATCCCTAAAACAATAGTGCAAGAAAAGAATTTAGGATATGATTTGGCCAAGTAGGTTGTAGTGTCTATTACTCAAAGGACTTCAACTCCATGTATGTTTGTAAAGTCTACTATATTTGAACCTATTGATATGATATCCATGTTGTCACAGATTAGTGTTCCTTTGTCCAAATTATTTAGAATTGATGAGTACAAGAGAAAAGCCTTTTCATAGTTAGGTGGGATACGAAATAATCATAGTGTGATTGAACCAAGCACCACTCAGCAATTCCCAATAGTGCTAGAGGATAGTGGTATTGTATCTCAAATTCTCTAGATATTTTTGGATGATTCATCTATAGCATACATAGAATATATTGACCCATTTTTTCTCAATTTGATCATAAAAGGAAAAACCCTAAACAATTATACGATAGATTCAGGAGATTTGAATACCATTATGTCATTTAAAGTTATGGAAGCTTTAGGTCTGAAAGTATATACCAAGCAAGGAAGATGTAGAGGTATGGATTCTAGAGAAGTTTTAGTCATAGGTACTATCAATTCTTTACCATTTAAGCTAGTTGCATACCCTGAGGTAGAATTGACCATTTTAGTCCTTGTGGTTGACGTTCCTCCACATTATGGGATGTTGCTTTCTAGGAAATGGAGTGTTGCTATGGGAGGTAGCTTGAAGTGTAATTTATCTTATGCAACTTTCCATATAGGTGATAAGGTATTTAGGGTTGATAGGGAGCCAAGGGTTAATAAGATTCTAGAAGAAGGAATTGATAAGGATTCAACTTGCTTTTTGGACATTGGTGTAAATGCTTTTAGGGTAGAATTGATCATTCAGGAAGTAGAGAAATTTCCTATTGTATTGAACATGAAATGGAATGGTGTATGGATTCACCAGTTCTATAGACTATGTACTTTGACGGGGCTAGTTCCAAAGAAGGTTCAAGGGCAAGGGTAGTTTTTGTTTCTCCTAAGAAGAATACTTTTAGATATTCATTTACTCTAAAATTCTTTTGTACCAATGATATAGCCAAGTATGAAGCCCTACTATTAGGATTGAAGGTTGCCACCCACCATGGGATCAAAAAGTTGCATGTCATAAGTGATTTTGAATTGGTTATCTCACAAATAAAGGAAACTTATGCTTCAAAAAATAAAAGATTGAAGCAATATAGAAATGCAGTCTGGGATTAGATAGAGTTTTTTTATACATTTAGTATTTCATGGAAAGAAAAAAGTTAGAATAAAATGGTAGATTTACTAGAAAATGTAGTAATCAAGCCTATGGAAGTGTCATTTGCAAGAATTTCCCAAATAGAAGTTCAAAACAAAACTTCAATGCTTGACAATATTTAAAGTTGGCATGTTTTTGAAGATGATAAAGATATTTTAAACTTCATGTTAAGTGAGGACAAATACCTTGGTCAAGAAATGGATTTTACTGATTTAATTTTAGCCATTGATGGTAAGGAAACTATTTTTGGCCAAGAGATTTTGTAGTTGAAAACCAACAAGGTACCTAAAGGGTTAGTGGTTTTAGAGAATAATAATCAAGATAGAGTAAAACTTGGAACTAAGGACCCTAAGCCTCAAGAATTAGAAGAAGTAAATCTTGGTATTGTTGAGGCTCCCAAGAATATTTATATTGGCCAAAAATTGCCTGTTGAAATTAGAAAAATACTGATTGATTTGCTGAGGAAGTGCAAGCATATTTTTGCATGGTCATATGATGACCTCAAAGCTTATTGGGAAGATTTATTTCAACATGTTATACCACTAAAAAATAATGTAAAACCTTTTAGATAGAAACAGAGACTAGTTAATCCCACTTTGGCCCCCAAAATGCAACAAGAGCTGATGAAGCTAAGGGATGGAGGGATAATTAAGCCAATTAGACATTCCACCTAGGTTTCAAATTTGGTACATGTCTAAAAGAAGAATGGTGATATAAGATTATGTGTAGAATTTAGAAATTTGAATATTGCATCTCTAAAGGATAGTTATGGGTTGCCAAACATGGAAGCTATGTTGCAACAAGGAACTAGTTCTGAGCTAATGTCCATGATGGATGGGTTTTTAGGATACAATCAAGTCCTTGTAAAAGAAAATGAACAATTTAAGACAACATTTACAACTCCATGGGGAACTTATGTGTATGTGAGAATTTCATTTGGGTTGATTAATGCTAGTGCAACTTTTAGAGGGCTACAAGTGTAGCTTTCCATGATTACATCAATAAGTTTATGGTAGTATGCCAAAATAGCCTTACAACTTATTCTAGGAAGGTTGAAGACCATTGTAGTCACCTGGAGAAGATTTTTATTAAAGCCTTGGAATATAGAGTATCTTTAAATCCAAAGAAATACACATTTCTGGTAATAGAAGGCAAATTACTAGGACATATAGTGTTAAATGTTGGTGTAAACATAGTGTTGAAATATCAATCAAGTTTGTTATTAGTGACACACATTTATTCAAATTTTGTATGGCTACCAAGTTCATTGAACAATATATAGTGTTTTCCATGTAATTGAGTAGCCATCAATCTCTATAGTTGCTATCAAGTCTTCTGGACTAATTCTAAGTGGCCACCAAGCATTCCAGTGGTTACCAAGGGAATTTAGTTAGTATGAAGAGCAGTAATTCAAACTAAGAAAAATTAGGTACTGTGAAGTCTAGTAGTTCAACCCAAGCACTCTAGTCATTACTAAGCTTTGCAATTTCTACTGAGCTAGTAGTTCATGCAATGTGAAGCTAGTGTTAACCATGCCATATGTGAAGTTAGTGTTTACGAAGTGATTCAGCTTATGCCAAGTGACACTATATCTATTGAGTCACTAGTGTAGACCAAGTTTGAGACTACTTTGAGGTGATTAGTATGAACCAAGATTCTTTTTCTATCAAGTGCATGATAATGTTGAGTAATGATAGTGGGCATTGAGTATTAAAACGTCACAAAGTCAGTCCTCAGAACCTGAGTGTCTTCATTTGGGTTGACTTTGTAATATTGGTGTTAACTTGTATAATGGTTGATGTTGTTATTATGTAAGTTGGATTGGTATATATGTAATATCCAATGCATTTGAATGTGTAATTCATGAATATAAGTGTGTAAGAGTGTGAATGAGATCAAGTAGCAGATAGAGTATATATTGAAGGCCATATCAGAAAGGGAGCCACAGAGACATATCCATCACAAAAGGTGATCAATAATTCAAGGAATCTCTATCAAAAATTTAGCTGTAAGTCAGAGGTCTATTGTTTCATTCTAATAGGTGAATCATCCTAAATCCTTTAACAAGGTAGACTTAACAGTCTTTCTCAAAATCTCTTTACTGAGTGCATACTTTATTGTGTGTTTGTAAATCCTTCAACAAAGTGGACCTTGCAATCCTAATTGCTCCTAACAGGGTAGATCATCAGAAGTGATCAATGTAAACCTTAATAGACCAACTTTATGCTACAGTATTAAAGTTTTGTGGGTATCATCCCCACCCCCATTTTATTTTCTATTGGAAGCTTTTTGGGTTACCAAATTATTGTGTTCAATTGTTATGAATGTTTTATATTTTTAGTTTCTCATGCATGCAATTACATCAATAAATGATAATTGGTATATTGCTATGAAGTGTTGAATTTGATAAAGTTTTAGAGGTTACTAATTCACCCCTCCCCTCTCAGTAACCTAGCATAGTCTTGAATATTTCCAACAATTGGTATCAGAGTTTTGTGGTTCTCATGAGAAAGTTTAACAACTTGAGCAAAGATCAAGGATATGGAGATATTCAGACTTGATAAGGCAATTGACAATGAAAAGTTGGATATAGAAATGGCCATTGTACAACTCAAGAAAGATACGAAGCAACTTTCCCAATCCCTAAAAATAAGAAAGGAACTTGCAAATCAAATGAATTATCATTAGTACATTGAAGAAAGAATTGAAAACTTTTTCCCTTCAAGTAGTTCAGATGAAGCAAATGATGCAATCAAAGAACTCCTAGAGAAGAATGGTTCCCTATAAGAAGAAGTAAGAAAGCTCAAAAGAGAACAAGAAATTTAGGGTAAATGTCACAAGTTCAAGAAACAAGGTCACAAGGCATCAGATTACAGAACTAAGTCATCGAATCCAATAGAGAAAATTGTGAAAGCAATATTTGGTTGGGAATATAACACTTGGTTTAGATGTCATTACTATGGAGAATTTGGACACATTGGCATGAATTGTGTTAAACATCACACAAGGAAAAGAGATACCAACATAAGATGTTTTAATTGTACCAAACTTGGTCATCTAGCCAAGAATTGCATGAATACAGGTAGAGTTGAAGATGAAAAGAAAGAAAAAGTAGATAATATTCAATAGTAAATGAGGCAGCAATGGATTCCTAAATCTATCAAGGATGCTAGTTCAAGTAATGATGATCATATCACTCAAGAAGTGGGCGACTCTACCATTTTCAAATAGGTTTCCAAAGAAGAACTAGAACTGGTTATCAAGATCACATTCAAATAGTTCCAATTGAAAGGTGACAAAGATCCAAATTAGTATTCAAGATACAAAAGGATCACTAAGAAAGATTGGTATTAGTTATCACCAAGTTAACTTCTCTATCGAGTAAGGTCAGGTCATAGACTCTACTGTGCAAGGTCGGGAGTAACAAGAAACACATGGTTACAGAGCCACAAAACCTTCATTGAGTAATCAATTAAATAGTGGATGACAGACTGTCAAACATAATGTCAAACATGATCTCAACCCAACTACCTATGTACCAAGAATTAATGGAAATTTTTTAACAAAAAGCATGAAATTGAATTCATTTTTCACCATGTAATCTAACTGCTATTGCAAAGAAATGAATTCTAGTGCAATCAAGTGACTTTGAGAAAATTTGCAGAAATGTTTTCAAGGTTTTGACAATTTATCAATTAATCATGGCATCCAACAACAACTATAGCAAAGAAAAGAAAGGGTCTGAGATGTTGGTTTGAGGAGTCAAGTGGAAAGTGTCAGACTTCAAACTTGTGCCCACGATCGTAGAAACCCTTGACCCAAGTGGAGTTCAATCATAAATCCCATCTATGGTACTCCTTATTAATAATATTTGAACTCATTTCAAGTGTTTTATTCAAGAAATTGGAAATCTAGAAATGGATGGTGCCCTAGGTGAATTGTCTATTAATGGAGTTCTTAGACCTGAGCATAAACATTTAAAAGATAGAGGTTTGACCCACGTTCCTCACATGCCCTAAGGTTTTCAAATAAAGTGGATTAAGTACATTCTAAGCTAGGTTCACAATGGTCAAAACCCTAGGTTGGGACGAGCTAGAAAATAAAACCCTAGCCAAGTGGGATGATAGAGGGATGAAAATCATTAGTGTAACTGATTTAGAACTGAAATTTGGGATACATGTGATAGCTCACAAGATATATAGTTCAAGCTGCCTCAATACTATATCATGTGAAGCTATGGATTTAGCTTACAAAGTTGTGAAGAACAATTTGTCTTCTAACTTGGTAGATCTATTGTTGAAGAAATTCAACAAGAACATGGAAAGTATTTGGACTTCTAAGAATATATAACCCCTACAAATTTGGCTCTCTATTGACTTATTTGTTCTTCTATGTTCAGAAGCTCTTCCCTTCCAAAGGTATGGTAGTATGGAGAAAAGATGTGCATATACTACACCAGATTAATAAATACATTGCAAAAATGGGAGAAAAATTTGTTAGCATTATGGAAAACTACTTTGAAGTATTCAAAGAGAAAATGAATAGTTGATTTAGATTACCTAAGAAGCTGGTAGAAGATCACAAATATGATGTTTTTTTCATGGTAGACAATGACAAAGTATACATTCAGGCAGTAAAGCCTATAATTGTATGGGTAAAACCTCTTCCCTATGAGGTAAACATTGATGAAAAAAAGGACATTATTGAAGCCCTAATTGATGAACTTGTTGATCCAAAGGTGTCATAAAGGCAAGGATAGAGCTGGAGATAAAGCTCCCACAAGTTATTAACAAAGGTAAGAGGAGGACAGAAAAACTAAAATCAAGCACACCTCTCATGTTAACCGAGGGAAAAGGGGAAGATATAGATGAAGAGGCAAAGGATGAGGAGGAATAAAAAAAAAAAAAGAACTTGTGAAGAAGAAAGGTAAGGTGATCATCACCAAGCCACCTAAGCTATCCACCATAGTCTTCATAAGGAAGTCTAGGAAGAAAGGCAGTGAAATTTTCCTTAGAAAACCTCATCCCACCATTCGGGAAAAATTGAAACAAATGGAAGAAGGTGCAAGCATAACAAACTTCAAATCCTTGAACTATGAAACAAGATTAGAGGAAGAGAAGAAATGGGTTGAAGAACTGATGTTAACCAAAATGGGAAGATGGAAGTATTCACCAGATCAAATAGCCTCCCAAATCTCTAATAAATTATTAGAGAAAATTAAGTGAAGATGGGACTTTGTAAAGAAAATAGAAAAAGATATTTATGTGCAATCCTTGAGGAAATTGCTATCGAGCATGATAGATGCTAAGGTAAAAAGTCTTTGAAGAAAAATGAAGATAAAATGACTCTTAGATTTAATACTTGTTTAATTTTGATCAAGGATATAGAGCATGTGGTTAAGAATGCCACAAGTATGTGGAAGAATGTTTATCATTTATATGAACAAAGTGACTTCCTAATAGATGTTAAGGATGATGATGATGATGAAGAAACTTACATTGATCCCACACATTTTGATATATAGGAAGATGAAGAAGATAAAGTGGAGGAAGCTATCAAGGAAGATAAAGAAGATGATGAGGAGAATGATCCTATGAAGATAGCGACCATAGTCATTGCCTCACTTCCTTACCCTCTAAGCAAACTAGTTGTTACATCAAGCTTGGAGATAGCTTTAGCAAGTTTGATTATGACAACCATAGACACTTCAAATGTCCAATCACTCTTCACCCCCACATAGATCAGCACATCATTGATTGAAGTTGCTACCACTTCATCTATTGAGCTACAGCTTCCCTCTTCTTCAACTCTTGAGTTGCAATCATCAACAATAGATATATTATCTTCTACAATTTTGAGTTCTTCAGCAGTAAGTACTTAAATTTTGGATTCTACAATTTTGTTTACTTTAGTTATGACTTCTTTAGTTTTGGATTCAAAAAACATTCCTATTAGTATTCCATCAGTTAGTACTATATCAATTTTCACAGCAAGTCCTAGTATATCTACAATTGTTTCCATCCTGGATACAAAGACATTAAGTACAAGGACAGTTGAACCTAAGGTTCAACCAAGTACAACATTTTTGAGTAGAGGCAAGGAGATAGAAGAAGATATAGACCTAGATGAGGAAATAGAAATTCTCAAATGGGACTTCAATAATATTACTATAGATGAAATGCATATAGCTGTTGAACTCCTCCAAAAGAAGGAAAAGTAGAAGAAATTGAGAGAAGAAAGAGATAGAGAATATAAAATTATAGATGATGCCAAGAACATTTTGCCTAAGCCAATAGGTATTGAGATAGATTCCTCTCAACCTATTTTTTTACAATTAGCTAAGGCAATCCAAAAGTTTAATGAGGACACTAGTGGTCAAGATAAGTTAATTGAGAAAGCAAAAAAGAAAATTGACAATAAAGTGCTTGAGCATATTGCTTAGCAAATTGATATCCATCAAGTTGAGCTTTCCTCAATTTTGACCAATCTTGTAACCTCTTGCACTAATGTGACATCACTTTTTGTGAAGTAATGTGATGTTACCAAGTTCACAAAGGAGAAAAAGAGAAAACTGACAAGGATGGATGAGGATCTAGAAGCTAGTGCACAACAGTTGCAACTTGACTCTAGTTCAAGCTTTGCACATCATATGAAGATTTGATTTCTGTCAGACATGTAGGCAGAGTTGTTGAGAGAAGAAGCAAGGATTAGGTCTACATTGATAGATATTCATAATATGATCCTTCTTGTCATGGATACAATGTAGAAGCACATTGTTTACTCAAAAAACCTTGATCCATGACAACAACTTCTCTATTGCAAATCACATGATAGAACTCTCTATAGAAGTATAAATTGCTCTACATACATGCAAGATTTTGCAAGAGAATTGGGATAAAACTCTAGCACTTATTCTTAAGGTACATTCTAAGTTTCTATCTCATTTTGGTGTCTCCATGTAAATAAGTTTTGAATAAATCTTTGGCATTATTGTCAAAAAGGGGGAGAGACTATGTATAGTGAGACACTATGTATATTGTATGGGGAAGAATCCTACAAAGGAGGAAAATGTATATAGTAGAGCAAAATTTCGTAGCTATGTTGTATACTATATTGTATATACTTACAAAGAAATTTTTTGAAAAATCTCATAATAGCATATTCTACCGAGCTAATATCACATACCCTCACCCAATAAGATGAGGGGAAAATCTTCTAGGCCAAGGATCACATACCCTCACCCACCATTGGAGCCTTTTAAATCCACTCCCCTTATCGCTTTTTTTGATACACCACAAAAGCCATAGTACTATATAGCCAAAGATTTTCAAGAAGAGAAAAGTAAACTATATGCATTACATGTAGAGTTGAGTGTTTAGTATGAAGATAAACTAAGAAAGGCTCTCATGTATTTGGTTGAAAAAATTGAATGGCCATTTTTCTATGATCAATTAGCAAGTGTAATAAACATATGGGAAGAGATAAAATAAAATGAAGAGACTTTGAAACCCATTGTCAATAAGTGGAATAAAAGGAGAAAAGAGGTCAGGTTTCTATGTTATTTTGTCATAAAACTTTCACATGACCTCATAGAAAAAGCTTATGATATTACTAATGATCTTTTAGAATTTGATGATAGATGAGTTGGGTTGTAGAGGAGGATTGTTAGTTCCTTGAATAAGTACAAAAGTGAAAAATTTGACTTGTTCCCATTTGCTTTGGATAAGAAAAAAAAATTGAAGGATTAAGATGAATGGGCCAAGGTTTTAGATGACTTATTTTTTTTAAGAATAAATAAATTCATTAATGAAAAAGGACATGCATGGTGGGAACCACAATGGAGGGGCTAGTGAAGGTCCAATTATTCTTTGATTCTTTGAAACAAGAATTTTTTAATATTAATAATGAGGCTGAATTTGTAATCAAGAAGCAAAATGATATCCTGCACTTTGATTGGCTAGATGACACACTTTTTGACAAGTGGATGGTAGATATTGCTTTTGGTGAGCAATGGAAGAGGTTGAGAGTGATGGTGATGAGATGGATCAAAATGAAGTTCAAATCATTGATGCACCTTTGGAAGATTAGAGGAGAGAAGAAGACAAAGAAGCGTGACCATCTTAGGTGGAAAGTACTATGGGTCAGGTTAACAAAGAAGGGAAACCATCTCAAGTGGAAAGTACTATGGGTTAGGTTAATGATGTGGTAGAAATGAACCTCTATATAATTGTTACCTTAATAGTTCATGATGAAGATGGTGAAGATCCTCAAATTGATGTTAACCTATGAGCACCAAATCAGGACACATCATTAACAAGTTTGATGGCTACATATTCCAAGGAATCAGAATAGTAGAAGTGCCAACCACTGAAGTCATCATTTTTTAAGATGTAACAAAAAGTGGACCCACAAAAAGAATGTTTTGTTGTAAAAGCAAATTCTGATACCCACATTTTTGTCTTTTATGATAGTTTTAAAATGTAAATATCTTTTGTTAAAAGACAACTATTAGTTCTCATTGCCTAAAGCTTGTTACATCTCACAGTATATAAGTGAGATTCCAGTGCTAGAGAAAAGGTTTGAATTATTGTCTTTCTAAATCTTCACTAAGTATGTTCAGTCCAACCTTTTTGATGAATACTTTGTGATATGTTTTCTCTACATATTTATGAGAATACATCAATTTTCCAGGATTTAGATGTTTGGTGATGAGTCATTTGGAGTCTTGTTCAATTGCATACAATTTTTTTCAAAATCAAATTAATACAAAGATGAGCTATCACCACATCTATTTTGGTTGAATCTTGTCTTCATTTCTTTTACTTGGTTATTTTGAAGTTGTATAAGCAAAGCTTGTCCAGTTGAATGTAATTAAATCAAATTGTATATCAATACACCATTGCTATTGATTCAATTAATTAAATAAATTCTTTAGTGGTATTGATAGGATCTCCATGGTAATAAGAAGGATGTCTATAAGTATGATTTTTAGTAAGAATTGCTGATAATGTTGATTGTAAAGCAATCAATCAGATCTAGGAATTGAATTGACTCTAAATCCCAATGGATGGGTCACTAATCTATTAATTTCAATCTATAAGTTAAGAAAGCATAGGAAATTATCAAATTCTAATTAAAAATCAAATTTACTTTACTGTTTAAAAGAATTATCAATGTTGTTTAGCACTTATTTGTATTTGATCTCTAAGACTTAGTTAGCTACTATTGCTAGAAATATTTGCAAATCTGAGAAGAATTGTGACCAAATCTACTTATAAGGGATGTGTATTATCTTAAGGTGTCATGGAATGAACAAACTATGAATATGTTAGAGGTAGGAGAGGAGAATCAAAATGAAACTAAGAGATTCTTGATCAGTGGTATTCACTTGAACCATCCCTCAGGTATACCCACCTTGGTTCTAAAGAGCCTAAAGAGTAGGAAATCTGTCTTGATTTCATTGTTGTTGGATCCAAATAAGGAAAACATTTAATTATTTATAGGAAGTAGTTTATCCCTAGATTGTTTATGCTTTCGTTATCTTGGTATAGAGTATTGTGTTGCTTAGTAGTTGAAACACACCAACAAGCTCATTGCTCAAATATATAATTTATTATTATGTTCTTCTTTCCTTTATTCTACCAACTAAACCAAACACTATCAGACCTTGTAGTCTAGTTCACGAACCTTAGATCCAAATATCAAACCTCAAATCACTCAACAAAGCTTTGTCAATGAAGTTTCCTTCATGTCTTTTCTTCTCAACTTCATATTTCATTTCCTCTATTACTTGAAATGACTTCATCATAACATACTTGATAAAGGAAAATGTCCTTCCTTTATATCGAGTCCATAAAAAAATTCCCTCATTTGGCTATTAGACCTTCTCAATTAATCATTATAGGACCACATAAGAAGATGTTACACTTAGTGATAACATTAATCTTCCACCTTGCAACTTGAATACCTTTCTATACATGTAATATTACGATGAGTGAACTTAGCCACGTCATCACCAACATGTCTTCTTCATATCCTCAACCTCAATTTTCAACATAATGTTGAGATAATGGGTGTTACACACATTGCATAATATTTTTATATTATTTTATTTTATTTTATTATGTAATGTTACACCTAGATGAAAATGCAACATGTAAAGATTCTCATGGGATATACTTGATGAGTTGTATTGTAACATTATGATAATATTTCATGTAATTATTTAATATTGGGGAAAAGAAATAAAATTTTCAATATTAAATATGGGGTCATTGGGTTAGGTAGCACATGTTTTATGTAATACCACTTGGCGGTTTTGTGGGACTTGCTACTATTTAAGAAACTAGAAGGGTAGTTCTTGTGTGAGAGTAGAAGAAGGCAAAAAGGGAAAGAGTTGAGTTGGACAAGGCTTGACAAGTTAGCCAAGGGAGCATTTGTGAAGGTTGGAAGCATGGCATAGGATGTATAGATTCATGCTTGTTCACATGGATTGCTTGGTTGTGGCTATGGTTTTGAAGGCTTCGATGGTTGTATTGCAATGGTATTTTTGTTCAATAATACATGGTGATGGATGCTTTTGGAGGCTAATTTTTTTACTCAATGAGGGTTTTCTAGGGTATATCTTGTGTCACAATTTTTATGGGTATATTATATATTCTCTTGCATGTGGATTTTAATTGAATATCTATTTCAAATCTATTATGGTTATGTGGAAATAGTTGTATTTTTTATTGCACATTTCCTTACAAGTAATATCGAAGCTATGGTTTTATTATTGTAACTATAGATTGAATCCATGGGAATGCATGAGAGGATAAAAGAAACAACAAGATATATGAGTTGTTTATTGTAGATATAAAGGTTCTATGTTTTTTGTTATGATGGGATATTGGTAGATTTTGGGCATGTGAAGTTCTTGGTCAAAAATAGTTTTTGGATGTTTCATTTAAATGAGGGCTTTAGGGGGAGCTTGTAGAAATGACGTCCTTGGTAAACAAACCTCACCATTGGATCTAAGTCAATGTTTTCATAAATTTAGATTTATAATATGCCCTAGTTTGGCCATATTAGAAGGAAGTGAAAGAGTTTTTTAGTTTCAGTCAGTGATTGCCGTCAAATTTACTCCTATGAGAATTTTCATCAAAAATAGAATAAAATTGCAATGAAAATTGTAAAAAGATTGTCTAAGTAAAATAACCATAACTTTCTCTTAGGATATCAAATTTTAGACTTATTATAGGTGTTGGAAAGCTAATTCAAAGCACTATACCTTGGTGTATGATTGGTTTTGTGATTTTAAAATTTTGTCAAGCTTTAAGAGCCTCAAATTTAGATGTTATTTAGTTTGAGCATAGATTAGGGCATAAATTGGGCATATGAAGTCAGATTTTGGACTTTGAGTAGTCAACAAAAAGCTCTTGGAGAGCTCTACACATTGGTTTATATTTGGTGTGGGTCTAGCATGGTCTATTTGGTGATATATTAATCTGATCAATTTGTGGAATATATTGACTATGGTAACATTGTGAGTTTATGACATTGTATGTTTGGAGATTTAAGATTTGATGTCATTGTATATTAAGTTCATATTTCAAATTGGTCTCATGATGATATGGTTATCAATGTTTGGTTTGGATATGTATGGTGACTTTTTGGGTCTCAAGTTGTGTAGTTTTCTAAATGGTATATACTTTCATGTTACATTTATAGCTTGGATATGGGCTATTTTTTTCTTTTGATCTTTGATTATTGATGAATATTTAGATTGGTTTCTTGGATTTGGGTTATCTATGCCCTAAGTCACATGATTTGCTAAATTTTCTTCATGTAAAAGGGATGAGATATTGTTACTAGGTACAATCATGGTGGGAGATTGTGGTTGACTATTTTATGTTGATATGGTAGAAAACTTGAGAGTTAGATGCTCGGTTCACAGATGTGATCATGGTGCCATGGATTTTGGCATGACATGATTAGATATATAGGATGTCATGGATAGCTTGGATACACAGTTTAGTGAGATCTTGTGAAAGTGATGAGGTGGCATTACATGATTATTTGTTGGTTTGGTTTGTATCTTCTTAGTTTGGGGATCTTGGTTTCACTTGGTACTGACATTTTTCTTGTGTGAGTGTAGACCTATGAGATCTATGTAGGATATGGGTTTTATGATGCCATAGGTGACTTAGTACCATGGTTGAGTGGGAGTTTTTGGCATTGATATAATGATTGGGTGTTTGTAGATGTTGGTAATTTATCTTAGATCTTATTGATGTAGAAGTAGCTTTGACATTTGCATGGTGCACTTGTTATCTTCATGGTGTCTGAAGATGGTTAAATCTTGAGGACTCATGGGGTTCTTGGTTATCTTCATGGTGTGTCAAGATGGTTCTTCATGGTATGTGGAGATGATTTTCTTCATGGTGTGTGGAGATGGTTGCATCTTGAGGACAAATGGGATTCTTGGTAAAGGTGTGGTTTATGCTTTCATTTAACATGTTATCCTTGGTGTTAGGAAGGTTTCATTTTTATGTAATGATATAATCTTGATACATGTTTCAAGTTTTGACATGTTATAGTATGTTCATATGGAGCATGTTATCTCTTTGGTTGAGATGGTTCTATTATTTTGTCATGTTTATGTTCCTAAGGCCATGGTTGGAACTTTGACATTGATCTTGGTTTAGTTTCTTGGTATCGAGTACATTGATCATAAGTTGGATACTTCATGATATTTTTATGTATCATTTGGTGTTGTAATGGATTGATTGGTTATAGGTGCTCATGGGTACTTAGAGATGGTGGTGATGCTGATTTGTCTTGGATTAGAGAAATATTTGTTGGGACAATTGTTTGGTTTCACTAGCAAATCGGAGGGGCATTCACTTGATATTGCTTGAAAGGAGATTATTCTTAGATGAGTCTTGGTTGGAGACTTGGATATCTTGATGGGAATTCTCATTCCCCACTCTTGGTTGACTTGACAATTTTCTACTTGAGAGGTATAGCCCATTATTTCTCTTAGGTGCATTATATTAATAGTTGTCTCACATGGATATGGAGCTTGAGCTACGGTACATGAGTAAGTTCTAGATGGTTCATTTGAGAGATGGTTTAGCATTGGTTATCTACATTTGCATATGTTTTTATGTTGGTTTAGTTTGGGAGATGGTTTTATATTGGGCATATTCCTTGAATTAGGAATGGTAATTCCTTGGTTTAGGAATGGTTTATGAGTTTGATCTTCAGATGTTTACATCCATGATTAGTTATATGGTATGGTTAGGGTGTTGTTGAGGCTTCTTGGTTGGGGTTTTATGGAGGAGATCATACTTTCACACTTTACATCTAGAGAGGTTTGTATAGGACATGATATAGATTATAATTTGCATGGTTTCTCTTTGGTCTTGGTTATCTTTGTAGATGTTTAGTTTTTTTTACATTGGATTTGGGATTGGTTGGAGATTGTGATCACTAGTTTGTGTTCATGTATGTCATGTGAGAGATGACATGGTTATTCCTTTGCCTCTTTCCTTTTTTGGTTGTGGAGAACTTGGGAGAGCATTGGAGACTTGTTATGAGATTTTTTCTTGTAAGTTATTAGTTTGTGTGGTGTGGATATCCTTGAAACTACATGGATTCACTTCTTTGAGATGTTGTGAGTGGATTGGTTATAGATTTGACATTATCTTTTGTAGTGGGAGATTCTTGATATATATGTGGCAAGTATTGCTATTAATGCTTGTGATTGAAAGTTATAGATTAGATATTTTGATGATGTGAAATTCACTTGGTTTACCTTTGGAGGTATGGATAGTTTGATGGGTTTGGCACTTTCTATGGATACTATTTCAACTATGGATATTTTGACAACTACGAATACATTTGATTACCTTTGGATTAGGTTTTTGTGATTGACATTTTAGTTGTTATAGGATTTTATGATCTTCTAATGTGATAGGTTGGGTGGTTTTCTCTTTGGATGATTTCTATGTATGTCCAATGGCAGTGGCATAATAGGTGGCTTCATTCATGTTTGAGATGATGGATACTTTAATTTTGTTGCATGTACTAGGATGGAGTACTTTGTGTAATTTGATCCATGATGGTGGATGTGTTGGGAGAGATTGTTCCCTTGTTCATTTATGTGGCTACAGATTGACCCTATGCAATGTATACAAGTGGGAGATTGTTGAGATAATGGGTATTGCACACATTACATAATATTATTATATTATTTTATTTTATTTTATTATGCAATGTTACACCTAGATGGATGTGCAACATGTAAAGATTCTCATGAGATATACTTGATGATTTGTATTGTAACATTATGACAAGTACTTATTTAATATTTGGGAAAAGAATAAAATTTCCAATATTAAATGTGGGGTCAATGGGTTAGGTAGTACATGGTTTATGTAATACCACTTGGTTGTTTTGTGAGAGAGAAGAAGAAGTAAAAAAGGAAAAGTGTTGAGTGGGACAAGGCTTAACAAGTTAGCCAAGGGAGCATTTGTGAAGGTTGGAAGCATGACATGGGATGTGTGGATTCATGCTTGTTCACATGGATTGCTTGGTTCTGGCTATGACCTTAAAGGGTTCCATGGCTGTATTGCAATGTTGTTTTTTCTTAATAATACATGGTGATGGATGCTTTTGGAGGCTAGGTTTTTCCCTTAATGAGAGTTTCCCAAGGTATATCTTGTGTCACAATTTTTGTGGGTATGTTGTCTATTATATTCCATGTGGATTTTAATTAAGTATTTATTTTAGATCTATTATGGGTTATGTGGAAATGGTTATATTTTTTATTGCAAGTTTCTTCAGACATAACAACTCTGCTAAGAGATATAACAAGTTTACTAAAACATTCTTCTATAAACTCTATCTCAAAATAGACATCACCAAAACTTATATAACTTCTTCTAGACTTATCATTTCTTGATTTGACATTAAGTACATATACTAGATACTCATAAGTATCTCCCATAACCTTGGATAGTGATAATACTCAACTAGTCATCTGTACCAACTGAATCTTTCCACTATTCTTCTATCAGATACCACAAAAAATTGCTATGTTGACATCAATGACAAACTCAATGATGAATATAACATATCATCATAGTAACATATCTATAATACTCTGCCATAGGAATATCATCAACATCAATGCTTCCAACACCTGGTGTGGTCTTACAAAATCTTGTAACAAAACATATTATGGTTCATGATCCACAAATTACTGTAAAACATAAAGCTTTATTGAACTATCATCCTAGCAAAAGAATCATTGTTTCTTACTTCCAGATAGTGTGCTCTATGACATAATTCATTTTTTTGGCATGTTTCTCTTCTATCAAATTTGGATCCATCACAAGCCCAAGAATTTGTAGATTGATGTTCTTTAGGGTCTTTTTATACAGGGTTACAAGGTCACTATTATATACAATGTAATTATCATATAATACTTTGGTTTCCATATCAGCAAGTAATTGCTCTTATTTAAGATGTTCTTTTCTCTTTCCCTAAGAATCAAATTGTGACAAAAACATCAGTAAAATAATCAAAATATTAGAAAACCTTAATGAAAGTAATATAATAATATGAGATTTTGTAAAATTACAATTGCATAAATTTTTATAGAAATGGTTTACTTGCACTAGAGAAGGGGTGGGAGAAACATCCTTGCCTCTATCATCCGATGGATCAACCATGTCACCCTGTGAGAAAGAATATATATAAAAACATCAACATAATGAAAGGAATAGTCAACTTAGAAAAAAAAATTCTTATTAAAATGGTATATTATATATTAGAGTTCTAATTTCAAGTAATTAATTTAAATATCCAAAAGCATTTCAATTGCTACCTAGTCCTATAGTTACTATAGAGTTAAAGTTTAGCAGTGTAAACCGAGCATTTCAGTGTATGCCAAGCTTATCAATGTAAACTAAGTTGTGCAATGTTTACCAATTTTTTAGTTGATGTGATGCGAGTCTAGTGTTGACCAAGCTAATTAATGTATCCAAAACTATTGTATTTAAAACTATTGAAGATGGAAGAGTCTATAACTTGGTAGATGAAGTGGTTGAAACTTCTATCAATGATGTGCTAAGCTAAATTGGTGCAAAGAATTATTTGATTCTCGTGCTTGTAGTGCTAGACATAATCAATCCTATAGAGGTTGTCTCTATGCTTGATGTTGTCACTATCTTTCTTGGAGAGTGAGGAAGTGGGGCAATAACTACTGCATCAATCTTGATTGGGTTAGTTTCCTCAACATCTTGAGTTCCTTCCTTGGTAGCCTCTTGCTCCTGTTCCTCTTCATCGTCCTTATTATCAAAATGTATTACTTCATCATTTTTCTTTTATCCTTTTCTTGATCATCATCATCATCATCATCTTTATCACTTATGCTGACCAAAAAGTCACTTAGTTTGTGATGAAGATAGATACTTTTCCAAAACTAATTTAAATGAAGCAATTTAAATTAATGTATCCAAAACTATTGTATTTAAAGCTATTGAAGATGGAAGAGTCTATAGCTTGGTAGATGAAGTGGTTGAAACTTCTGTCAATGATGTGCTAAGCTAAATTGGGGCAAAGATTGATTGGATTCTTGTGCTTGTAGTGCTAGACATAATCAATCCTATAGAGGTTGTCTCTATGCTTGATGTTGTCAGTATTTTTCTTGGAGAGTGAGGAAGTGGGGCAATAACTACTGCATCAATCTTGATTGTGTTAGTTTCCTCAACATCTTGAGTTCCTTCCTTGGTAGCCTCTTGCTCCTGTTCCTCTTCATCGTCCTCATTATCAAAATGTATTACTTCATCATTTTTCTTTTATCCTTTTCTCGATCATCATCATCATCATCATCTTTATCACTTATGCTGACCAAAAAGTCACTTAGTTTGTGATGAAGATAGATACTTTTCTATATGTTTTGTGCATTCTTCACAACATACTCTATTTCCTTCAACAAAGTTAGACAAGTATTGAATCTTAAAGTCAAATTTTCTTCATTTTTCTTTAAATATTCCTTGATTTCATTTTTAGATAGATTTGGTGTCAGTTGCCTCAAGGTCAGCTCATGAATGTCCTTTTTAGTTTGCATTTGATGTTCCCATCTTGGCTTGATTTTTTTCATCAAAGCATCTAGAATTTGCTAAGTGATTTGGTCAAGAGAGTATTTCCATTTGCCCATTTTAGATATCAGAATATCTTCACTCTATTATTTCTCATCAGCAATTCTAGTCTCATATTTTAATGCTTTGAAATTTGTTATCCAAAAACCTAATTCCAATTCCTTCATCCTCTCTTCAAGTCTGGGTGGAGACATCTTGAAAATTATATCTCCCCCTTCTTTGTCTGCTTTCTTCCTAGAGTAGCTCCTAGTGAATACTATAGTAGATGTATTGGTAGGCTTGGTAATGATTACCTTGCCCTTTTTCTTTAGTGGTTTGTCTTCTTCTAATTCTTCATCCTCTACTACTTCATCTTCACCTTTGCCCTTGGTTAGAAATTATTTCTAACTTGGCAATCCTTTTCTTGTCTTTGCTAACTACTTGAGGGAGCTTGATCTCTAGTTCTATTTGAGCCTTAGCCTCATCACATGTTCCAAAATATGTAGCCTTGGGGTCAAGTAGTTCATTAATTAGTGCCTCAATAATATCTTTTTTTTCATCAATGTTTACCTCATATCCTAGAGCTTTTACCCATGCAATTCCAGGCCTAACTACTTGAATATATACCTTATCACTATCCAGCATAAAGCATACATAATCCTTATAATATTTAACTAGTTTCTTGGTGATTCAGTATCTATTATTCATTTTCTCCTTGAAAGCATCAAAATAATTATCCATAATACTATTTTAATTTTCTCTCATCTTAGAAATATATTCATTAATCTGATAAAGTAATGGTACATTTTGATGGAAAGGATTTTTGAACATAAAAGAATAAACATGTCAACAAAGAGCCAAACTTACATGAATTATTCATTGATGTCCTGATGCTCTCCATGTTCTTGTTGAATTGATTCAACAATAGCTTAGCAAGGTCAAGAGAAAGGTTATTCTTGACAACTTTGCATACCAAGTCAACTGCTTCACATGACACACTATTTAACCTACTCAAATTGCAGATCTTGTGTGCAATGACATGAATGTCAAACTTTAATTCTGTATCAATGACATTTCTAATTTGTATTCCCCTACCATCCCACTTAGCTAGGGTTTTCTTCTCCATTTTGATCCGACCTAGGGTTTTGGTCATTTTAGCTTTAGCCAACATAGTGAGACTAGTGATCCTATTAATCATCTTCTTTGTAATCAAAATAGGTTGCTCCAACCACAATTGTCCATTGTGCACACAACTAAGAATATACCTAATCCATATGAGTTGGAAATCATGGGGCATGTGAGGAATATTGGTTAAACCTTTGGCTTCAAGATGTTGGTGCTCAAGTTTCAAAATGCCATCAACACATAACTCTTTTAAACATTCATCAGTTTCTAGGGTGCCAATATCTTGAATCGCAAATTTAAAATGAGAACTGATGTCGTTGATTAATAATACCTTGAAAGGGATTTGTAGTTGTGCTCCACTTGGGTCTAGGGTTTCAATGACTATAGGAGTGAGCTTAAAATCTATTGCCTTCCATTCTACACCATGAACTAACATGTCTAATCCTTGCTTTGCCTTACTATTGGTAGTTGCCATCTTCACTTGGTAGCGTTTGAGAGAATTCCAAAATTTTGACACCAATTTTTTCAAATTGCTTGAATTCTCTTGAAGATCACTCTGAATAATTTTCTCTCAATAATTCACCATAAAAATGACTTGGATTTCATTTCTTTTATCAAAATTTTCCATAAATTCTTAGTATGAAAGTTATATGAATTTGATAGATTGTCATCCACTTTGCTTGCATTGATTATTCGATAAAGACTTTCATCATTTGGTAACCACATGTAAAACTTAGTTACTCCTAACCTCACTTGGTAAGGAAGATATCTCGGTAATAATTGGTACCTTTTACTCAGTGATCCCTTCCACATCTTGAATGCTGATATGGATCTTTTTTCTTGATAGTTGGAACTTATTTAGATGTCTTCTTTTAGTAGCCTAGTTCTAGTTTTTCTTATAAGAAATAAGGTGGAAGTAGTGGAGTCACCCAATTCTTGAGTGACTTTATCATCATTTCTTAGTCTTTCATTCTTGGTAGACTTTGGAAGCCATTGTTATCTCATATGTTTTCTAATGTGGTCAGATTTTTCCTTCTTTTCATCTTCTATTCTTTCAGTATTCATACAATTCTTGGCAAGGTGACCAAGTTCTATACAAATAAAACATCTTTTGGTAGTATCTCTCTTCCGCATATGATGCTTTACACAATTCATTCCAATGCATCCAAATTCTCCACAATAATGGCATCTATGCCCCAATATAGCTTTCACAATTTGTTCTACTAGATTGAATATCTTCATTTTGCATTCTGATGATTAGTGTCCATGCTTCTTAAATTTGGGACATTTTCCTTCAAATTTTTGTTTCTCTTTGCATTCATTTTCTCTATGACCATGTTGATTACAATTGTAGCATTTTCCATTGAATTTTTTTTTCTTATTGCTCGAAAATTTATTTGAAGTGTGACCTATCTTACCATAATGATTGCAAGTAGGTTATTGGTTCCTTTGAGCTCCTTGCTTAGATGATTATCCTTCTTCTATATATCCAATTCCTACTTTTCCTTTTTGTTTGAAGTGAATTTGTTCATTCAACTAATTCATGTCTACATGGGATTTCAACATTCTTTCATTTGTTTGCCTTTCAATGTTTAGATCATTCTATAATCTTTCATTCTCTAATCGAAGATTTATAATTTCTTCATTTGCATTGGTGAGCTGATAAATGAAGTTTTCTTGTTGAAGGGATAGGTGTTGAATTTCATTTTTCTTCCTTCTATCTCTTCTCTTACCTTATTTTTCCCTTCCATGACTTCACACAATCTTATTGACTAAAGTTATTTCTCTCTTCTTAGTTTTCTTACTTCTTCTTGAAGAGTATTATTCTTTTCTAGTAGTTCTTTGATTGCTTCATCAACTTCATTTGAATTGCTTGGAATGATGTCTTCAATTCTTACTTCAACATAGAGTGAATCATTCATCTATATTGGAAGCTCTTTTCTTCTTTTCAAGGATTGGGAGAGTTGCTCTTTTTCTTTCTTGAGTTGTCCAATGGCCAATTCCAAATCTAGCTTCTCATTGTCAATAGCCTTGTCAAGTCTAAATACCTCCATTACCTTTGATCTTTGCTCAAGATGTTAAACTTTTCACTGAGAACCATAATGCTTTGATACCAATTGTTGGAAATATTATGACAAGCTAAGTTACTAAGAGGGGAGGGGTGAATTAGTAACTTCCAAAACTTTTATCCCAATTCTCAATTAATCCTTTATATGAATTTTGATCTAAATTCATGCATGAGAAACTAAGAAAACATGAAAACATACATAACACTGACACAAGATTAGGTGACCCAGAAACCTTCCAAATATAAAGTAAAACTAGGGTGGGGATGATACCCACAAGCTTTAGTACTGCAGTCTACAGTTGGCCTATTAAGGCTTACAATGATCACTTCTGATGATCTACCCTATTAGGACCAATAAGAACTACTAGGTCCACCTTGTGAAAGGATTTACAAACATACAATAAGGTATGCACTCTGTAAAAATATTTACATAAGACTATTAGGTCTACTTTGTTCAAGGATTTGACTGATCCACCTATTAGGATGAAATAATAGCTAATCTCTGATTTGCAACTTGGTTTGCTGAATGAGATTCCTCTAAGTGTACAAATCACCTTGCTGTGATGGATGAATCTTTTTTGCTCCTTATACTATTGTAGCCTTTTTAATTCACTCTTCTACTCTTTTCTAATGATTATATTACTTCATTCTTGATACATACATACTTTAGATGTGATACAATACGTTACATATATATCAATTCAATTACACAATTACAAAGTCAGCCACAATACAAGTTTACACAAAATATTACAAAGTCAGCCAAAGTGTAGAAACTCGGGCTCTAAGGACTAACTCAGTGAGGTTCTAATACTTGACATCCACTATCAATGCTCAACATTGTCATGCACTTGGTAGACATGGAAGCTCGGTCCAAATTGATCACTTCCAACTATTCTTGAACTTGGTCTGCACTAGTGACTCGGTGAATATTGTGAAACTCAATATATAAACTGAATTACTTGGTAAAAAATACATAGCTTGGTAATTACTATCACCTTGAGCTTGACATAAACTGAGTCTCTTGGTTAATACTAATTAGCTTGGTTAACACTAGACTCACATCACATCAATTGAAAACTTGGTAAACACTACACAACTCTTTTTACACTGGTAAACTTGGCATACATTGAAATGCTTGGTTTACGTTGTTAAACTTAAACTCTGTAGTAACTGTAGGACTCAGTAGCAACTAAAATGCTATTAGAATGAATATATGTCCTATCAATGATAGTGGGTTTACTAGACCAATAATATCCAGCCCCCATTTTGCAAAAGGGTGTACCTCAAAAAATGGTTGTAATGGCATTGCCAGATGTGTCTCTCTATTAGAACTAGTTTGACAAATGTGGCAACTATGCACATGTTCAAAAGTATCCTTGAAGATGGTAAGCCAAAAATAGCCTGATCCTAAAATCAAATGGGTCATAGCTTATTCTTATCCTTGTCATGTGCCATACTTATCATGAAACTTCTCTAAAACCTCTTTAACTTCTTCTAGTCCCAAACGCTTTAGATAGATTCCTTCATAGTTCCTTTTATATAGTTTTCTATTTTGTTGCATGTAAGATTCAAGCTTCATCTTGAGACCTCTATGCTAGTAACTATTCATCCAATTTGGCTATTGATTTTGAAAAAGATAGTAATAAATATCCTAATACCAAACATTTGTTATAATACCTTAATCAATATCAACTTGAGATATTATAATATTCTTTTGTTGATCTTTTATGCTAACTTTTTCATCCAGCCAAAATTTATTCTCATTTCTACTCTCATCATCAGCTATCATCTTTGTCAATCCCTACCCTCTCACTAATTTCATGGGTTGAATATCTAAATCAAACTCTTGCAGTAGTGCCATCCATTTTCTTTATCTTTCACCCAATTCATTTTGCATCAGTAATGTCTTAATCGTAGGATCAAGCACAATTGCATACACCTTACTCCTTGGTATATAATGGAAAAATTTCTTGACTACTTTTATCAAAGAAAAATATTTTTTTATCAAGATGAGAATAGTTTAATTCATCATTCTTTAGAGGACAACTCGTGAAAGCAATGGGTCTTTCATCTTCTTTATCTTTCTTATGTATAAGAATCCCAACACATGAATGTTCTGAAGCAAAAGAATATATTTTAAATGGAAAATCATAATCCAAATTGACAAGTACTAGAGCTCTACAAATAGCCACTTTTATATCATCAAATGATTTCTTTATTTCTAGAACCCATTCTATTTTTTCTCATTTCTTGAGCAAATCATCAAGAGGGTGCACTATCTCAACAAATCCAATTGTAAAACTTTCATACAAAATTTATCTTCTTCAAGAAAGATTTGAGTTCTTTATAACTGTGTGGATGTGACAACTTTAGAATAGATTCAATACTCTTAGAATCAATGGAGATCTCAACTTTAGAAATAATGTGACCTAGGAGATTTCCTATAGTGACCCCAAACAAACACTTCTTGGGATTGAGTGGTATACCATATTTATGACATCTATTGAACACTTTTCTTAAATCAACAATGTGAGTGCTTCAATATTTTGAAAAGATAGTTATGCCATCTATGTCCAAGATAACTATGCATATGTTTACTAGTCCCTTGAAAGCTTCGTCCATGGCTTGTTGGAATGTAGCCCCCGCATTGATCAACCCAAAGGGAATTCTTCTATAGGAAAAAATCATTTCTTTCATTGTGAAAGAAATCTTCAGCCTATCTTCTTCATCAACCATGACCTAATTATATCTGAAATATCCATCTAAGAAAGACATCATTTTGGATCCATTGAAAATTTGTAATACTTCATCAAGTGAAGGAAAAAGGTAGTTATCCTTTTGAGATGCTAGGTTCAAAATTTGAAAATCCATGCAAAGTCAAACCTCTCTAGTCTTTTTCCTCATTGGGACCAAGTTAGCTAGCCATGTAGAATAGTGAATGGGGAAGATGATCTTGGCATCGAGAAAATTCTTAAATTCCTTTATTATCAATGGTTCAATAATGTGATTAATAGGTCTTTGCCTTTGTCAAAGAAGTTTGGCATTTGGTTTCAATAGAATATCATGTGTGATGATATAAGGATCATAGTTTTTGAGTTCTTCATAACTCCAAGCAATGAAATCTTTGTACTCCCTCAATAATTGGAGCATATCTTCCCTTTCTTGAGTGTTGCATACCTTTCCAACCCTTATCACCATGGGGTCTTCATTAGTACCTAGATTATATGAATCACATTCTTTGATCCCCTTTTATTTGACCATTCTCCTAGTAAATGTTGATTCATCACTATCAAAAATGTGCTCCAACTCAACCATTAAATTAGGAATAGTGTCAGTTTTCAAATTGAGAATCACATCTCCATCTTCAAGTTCTTCCTCCTCAAGTTTTTCATCCGAAGTGTCATCAATCTCTTGTCCCTTGAAATGGTTGTTGCACATTATAAACTGAAGTGTGTGTTGGTCATCCTAGAAAACTTGAACTTTCATAATCCTTTTTGGATAGATGGGACAACAACTAATTTTACTAAAAACATTTTCAATTTTGTTCTCTGAGTGGGTTGTAAAGCACTAGTTGAAATTGCTAGGCTTCTACTACCATGTTTCTCCTTCTGGGGATGGACCTTATGTTCAAAGCATCAAAGTCATCCATTAAATCCCATTCTCTATTTTGTTAAGCAACTAATCTCCTACCATTGCAAGAATAAATTGATTTCACTTGTCTAGTTACCTACTAGGAGTCTCCTTTGATTATGAGAGCTTTAACTCCCTTCTCTAATGTGAATAGAAGTCCACGAATAAAGGCTTCATACTCTACAACATTGTTAGTACATCTAAACTATAATTGATATGTTGTATCAAAAGACCTATCTTTTGAGTTGATTAATGGATCTTGGTAACTAGGCCATGTTAGGTACCCATTTACAAAAGCAACCTTTGAAAATAAGGAAAGAGGGTAAACTACACGAGAAAAACCCTCCCCCAAAAATAGGTAACTGAAAATCTAGTGAAGGACTGAAGAAGCCTCCAACTAGAGGAATGTCCTAGAAAACAAGAACAAGAGAAGATCATGAATAGCATCACTAAAATATGAAGAAGCTGCAAAATTTGTTAGTAAGAAATTGCTAATATGAAGAACCTTCATAAAAAATAGAAGGCATGAACTAAGAGTGTTTATATGATAGATGATCCATCTCACTGAAATGCATAGGTAGCTAGCCACTAAAATCACCTAGTATATAGGATTAAACAATGAATACATAGCTCACACTATTGAACCATCAAACTAAGGAAGCATTAGAAATAATAGAATAACCCCCCTTAATGCAGATGGGGTGAGATGATAGGTAACTAAAAAAGTGGGCCAAAATCCTCTGCAAAAAGAACCAAGAATAGTGAGAGAGAGGAAATGGTACAAACACCTATAAAGGCATGTGTCACTGACACATCATGGGGCTAATTTCATGGAAGGGACACTCACTTGACAAAGGAAAAGGGCACAAAAATGGCAACAACTTACCCCCCATGGAACTTTATAATATAGTGCAAGTACAATTATCTCAAAACAATGTTCAAGATCCTAAAATGCAAGAGTGGCACTTTATCTTAATGTGTTTGCATAAAGATGCTTCAAATGATACCAAAAATGACCAAAAAGGGAAAAAATATAATACAAAAGATAGTACAACCTAAAACAAAACATCACATGCCATGAAAATGATCCTCAAACTTGGAACACCCAAGATATCCACGATAGAGGAAAAATGCCAAAAACATGATGGAAAGAGCTTGGGGTAGAATCTAAAGGAAATGACAACATTTTTGAAAAGTAGATACAACTAGCTTTTCAAAAATGTAATGTTTTAAAAAAATGGAGATGGGACACACAAGATATGCTCGTCAGAGTGAAAAAAATCAGCCTGAGAAGATAAGTATGACTTAGATAGAAACAAACTCCTGTGTTATCAAAAACTCCTAGATTAAAACATATAAATAATGCATTTATCTAAGTAAACTTAAGTAAAAGCATAAATAATAATTATTTACTGTAGCAATAGCTACACTAGCTCCTAATTTTCACTTAGAGTTGTCGAACTAAAGTGTCAACATATGGATCTTCTTTGGGTTTCTTGGACTTATGCTTGTTCGTCTGTATCTTTTTTGTTACTTGAACCATAAAGGATTCTTTCTTTGGGATCCATTGTAATCTCTCCCATGGTGGGCTTGATGATTTTTAATTATTTATCTTTGATATGGGAAATGTATGTTTCTCTTGCTGATCTTAAATTTCCCCAATCAATTCTAAAATTTTGTCAAATTTAGGCTTAGGATGAATGACTACTGAAGTCCAACCTTGGCCTTTTATGAAACATCTCCTTCTTTGGATCTAAATAATTCATGATGGAGGAGAATACAAACCTCCACTATCTAAAGAGGTATCACTATTTGATGCATTAAGATCTTCCACCTCTTCTCCATCCTTCCCCATGGCTTTAGATACATATGTGAAATTTGGATTTTCTATAGCTACTTCTTTCAAAATGTGGCTACTCTTTGTTTCCATTATTTGAGTCAATACCTGAGCAATTGCTTCTTGGTAATGTGAACATTCAAACTTTGAATGACTATCTTTATGCAATATATAAAATACGAGAAGGAGCAACACACTTGGTTATGCTTCTTCTACTAAACATTGTAAGTTAGCCATCATGATGTCTATGAACTGAATTATAGTCTCTTCTTTCTAGATTGGAATCAAGGATTTTCCATTTTGATCATTTGATGTTTTATTTGAAGTTGTACCAAAAGCCATCACTTTGTAAGAGCCTAAATTAGATTGTAAAAATGCCACCTCATTTAGTGCACTGTATTCTATAATTATTTTTTAAAATTTTGGCTTTGCATCAATCATGATCTAATTATTAAACCCCTTCCAACATAACCATAATTGGGTAAAATCCATTGAAAACCCCTTAAGAATTTTTTCCATTCTCTACTTAGTAGTAATCCAGAGGTTTTAGGAATTTCAACCACATGTATATCTATGATGTCTTTAATTCGAGGATCAACTATCAATTGTATCTGAACATCTTTCAACACATCAATAACCTTTACTTACATTTTGTCAAGTTGTATCACTATTCAATTAGATGAATGAGGCATGACTCCCAACCTTTGTGCTATCGAAAGTGGAATAACATTAGCAGAAGCTCCTAAATCAATAGGCAATTGTGAAGATTCTTCCCATATATTTTGATGCTAAGAAAAAAGGGAGGTACCTCAACCTTGTCTTTAAACATAGTTGGCATGGCCTCGAAAGCATTGACTTTTTAAGATACTATCTTTTGAGGAACAATATTCATATTGTGGGGTGCCTTTGTATGATCGAGATTTTTCATCAGTGCTACCCACTGATTAGGATAATTTTGTAGCATGTCGAACATGGACATGTTGACCTTTTTTTCTTTTCAAATCTTCCACTGCATTATACCTTTTAGTAGACCATGCATGATTTTTCAAGATTATAAGCACATTTCCTTGATTCTAATTTTATTTTACTCCATACGAAGGTCTGATAGATATTGGATTGTTAATTGCTCTTGGATCTAGAGGAGTTGGGTGTAATGTAGGAGGAATACCATCAGTCATATGTTCCTTCCAACTTCACAAATTTTAGGTATTTCAATTATCATTCTAGAAGGTGAACATTTTTTCAAGTTGAGTATCTAGTTCTTGATTGAATGGGAAAGAAAATTATTAATTGGGTGGTTGTTCCATTCCTATTTTTTGTGAAAAAACATAGGATTCTAGCATCATGGCATTGAATTGCATAGGGGACTCATTACTATTTACCATTTGATTTTGATTTACTTTTTGATTTCCATTATAATACGAGCCATCATTGTTCAGTACATTTTGATTATTATCATACTGATTGATGTCCACATACTAGGCATTATTTTTTATTATTATTTGCATGAATTCTTTCATTATTTGAATGGGTATTCCATTGTCAATTATATCATTGAAAACCATTTCTGTGATCAGGAGGATTGGAGTTGTTTCCTCCATTATTGTTTCTGCTGAAATTCCTATTGTAGTTATGATTGTAATTTTTGTTTTTGTAGGGACTAGAATTTGTTCTCTAGAAGTTCATATTCTATCCTTGCAACAACCTCAAATGGGTCAACTTATTGATAATTTGAGACACGATCTTCTTCATTTGGCCAAGCTTAGATGCAACATTGTTCTCTATTTCAGTGGATGTTGCTACCTTTTTCTCAAAGAAAGAAACTTTTGGAGCAGGAGCCTATTGTAGTGGAGTCAAATTCATTGGTATGAATTAGCTAGGGATCATTGGTGCTCCAACAAGATATGTTGGTATTGTGGTAATAGCTTGAGCTATAAGAATCAATCCTCCTCCTTTAGGATTGTCTTATTTTGTGAAAGTAATTTTTTCTAAGAAGACTTTGTCCAATGTGTTGATATTTATAGCAGGAAGTCTTCTTAGGAAAATAGCCATAAGATGGTCCATGGAATTTAGATAAATTTGAATCATGATTTCAACCGTTATAGTGTATGGAGTTTCTAGCTTATGATATGCCATATGAAAGCATTGATTGAAGCATGAAACCATTTCGGCTAGGTCTCTTTTAATTGATATGAATTGATGATGTATTACAACTAGGTTAATGAAAGTTTTGAATTTTTCTAAAAATAGTTTTTTGAAAGTGTTCTAGTCTTTGACGCATCCTGGTGATAAATTGACATACCAATTAACGGAAACTTCTCCCAGTGAGAATGGGAATAAGTGAAGACCCACATTCTCATTAGTAATTTTCTTTCTATTACAATTTTTTTTGAAAATATTGATGCGATCTTTAGTTGTTCTTGTCTCTCCATAGATGAACCTTGAGAAAAATTTCTTAGGATTCTTAGGAAGGTTTGTTGAGTACTCCTATCAAGTTGATTGGTGAGTCTACAACATATGCGAAAAAGGCCATTGGTGGAGGATTTTATGGAATGATGGGTGGTTGGTTTTGAGGAAAAACTAAAGAAGATGACAAAATGTTGATTGGAAGTGAGAGAATTTTGCAAAATCATTTGCTACTATGCGGATTATGAAAATGAGTGAGTTCTAAAAACTCTAGCTCACTATTTGAGGATCTTAAAGCTCACTAAAATAAGGACATTGGATCAGGATCTTTTAGTTTGCATCAATTCTAGAGAAAATGCACCTCTGTAGAAGCACACTTTCTCAAAACTATGACACAACTTGCACACCTTTGGAGAGTGATGAACAAAAAAATTTCAGAACTTGTAAAAAATATAGAATTTTGAATTTTCAAGTTGTTTTTTCTATTCCAAATGGTAAGAGGCCACCCTTCTAGTGCCACTTCTATTGAGTTTTTATTTTGTATGATGCTTAATGATTGGAATCCTTTCAAACACCTCTCTTGAAAAATTAATTTGGGATCAACTTTAAGGTTTTGGGCGATCTTGCGATGTACTACAATATGCTCGATTGAAGATAAATATGTTTGTTCACAAAGAGGCCTTTACTGGTTCGAACCAATTTTTGATAAGATGATCAATTTGCTTACTATTTCAAAATTAACCACAAAAAGAGATATATTTTTGGTATTTTCTATTTTTTTAAAGAATGCAATCTAACAATGCAACTATATGAATTCCTAATTTAACTAAGGGTTAACAAAGAAAATATGGAAGATAAAGTAATAAAGATGAAAGAAAATAACATGAAAGGGAAATTCCTAATGGACATAAATCACAATAAAAACACATATCTGAGTTAAATTATTGAAAATATCTGGTAGAAAACTAATGAAATTAGTAGCAGTGCTTCCTCAAATCCACTTATGCAATCGTCGATGGGAATTTAGTAAAACCAAAAGATGTTTCACTTCTTATCAAATTGAAAGGCCATAGAAAGTGTGCTCATGTGAGATGAGAAGTTATGTAGGAACAATAGGGTTATCTCTTCTCCAACTCTATATGTCAGTAGAATTCATCAACACACGAAAAACACCGAAACTAAAATATCACACAATAAAATCAATAGAAAAAAATTATTGGCTCCATTATTGTGATGGACAAGAATCCATAAAAATGACACATTCCAACAAGAATAACTACACTCAGAATGAGAGCACTAAAGCATATATTACTAAATTAAATTCATGGTATAGAATACATGTTACATTCTTAAATTTATAAGAAATCGTATCCTCAATTTGTGTTGAGTGTGAGAGATCTCTTCATGTAAATATATGATTAAAACTAATAAAAAAAATCTAATTATGTACAAATAGACTCTCTAAATGGTGTTAAGTAGGAATCCACCCCTATTTATATCAATTAATGGGTGCATGAGCCTTTACATGTATTAAAACTAAGAAATGAAGCAGTAGATAAAAAGAAGGAAGCTATAAGAGGATCTAGGAGTCACTAGAAGCTCTAAAAATGGAACTTTGGCATTTTCTAAATGTTTCTAAGAGTTAAACTATTGTCAAAATGTGTTTCTAATGCATGAAAAGATCTAATTTTGGAATTGATAGTTAACGGTTGACACAACTTTGACTTCTTAAAAAATTATCGATGCACCTTTGGAGTAGCGCACCTTATGTAGCTTTCCAGTAGTTCACCTTAGTGGCAGGTTCAAAATTTTAAAAAAATTCCAAGTGTCAAAACTAAATATCTAGCTTCAAGTTTTTCTTCCCCTTTATACCAAAGTGATGTCTAGATGTTTGCACTTGAATTTCTCTATAATCTTTGTGACTTGGGAAGCTTCTGGTAAATCTAATGCCTCATACTTATGCCTAAATTTTTGCTGATAGTTATTGATATCCATTCAATTTTTCATAAAATCATCAAGTCTACCATCAAGTCTTAATAATACCTCTTCAGCCTTGAAATCTTACCTAATATCTTCATCAAATGAAGCATCCTTGAAAGTGATTCAAAATTGTGCAACCACTACTTGCACTAACTTGATCTTTATCTTCAACTCATCTTCAAAAATATCAAGGGAAATAACATCATAATACATATCTAAATCCAAAATTTTCTCTTGAGACTATCCCTTTAACTTATAAATATCTTCATGAAGTTCTTCCATGACCTTATTTCTAGCAGCAATCTTTTCAATCCAATCCTCAACTTTATCATTCTCATCTATTTATACACTTTTGTGAGTGTATGATACCTTTGACCTTTTATTGTTTGGAATGCTTGAAGGTCTTTTCCCTAGGTATATAGCTCACCAGTAAGCCCAAAATCCTAGTTTACTATAGATACTAGTTTTTTCGCATTGGAATGAACATTACACAATAGGTTCAAATTAGCCTGTATTATCTCTACACCTTTCTGCTCAAAATTGTCATGTCATTGCTGACATGCTCCCAATATGGAATCTACTTAGACACTCCCCTTATCTCTCCTTTACAGTGTAATAGTGAGAGAAACCTTTGGGTGGTCTTGATACAATAGACCTTCAATTTCATGCAAATATCCTCTTAGTAGTTTGTTCTCTTTGTGTAAATTTTTCAATATATTCTTATTTTCATCAAAATTCCTAAACACCTCCTTGGTGCTTGTAGTGATCATTACTTTAGTTTTGTATGCTATGGACTTTCTTAATATGACTTCTTAAATCTGATAGTCCTTAGGAGTCAAATCTTTGGTGTCACCATGTGGAGGAGGAATAGCTACGTGAGCAAGTAGGTCCTAATCTTTATTCTTCATTATGAAGGTCAATTTTTTCCCATCACTAGCAGATGGCTCAGGCCTCTTGATGGATTCTACTAGTGCATCTATAATTTCCTCTTCATTCAAGTTCAGTTGCCACTTTTTAGGACAATAAATTCCCTCTTAAACCAAGCTGATGCAGTGCCCATAGGAGAAAAGTATTTGGTTAAAGAGGAAGTTTTCTTGATGCGCCCTTTTCCCTTATCCCAACTTTGAGGCATTTTCTCCTTCAGAGAGAGATCTACATTTGGTGTCAATTTATTTTTTCTATCTAAAGTCCTCACCTCTATATCCTAAGTAATTTGCTAAGGTTCTTTAGGTAATTTTCATTGCTCACATACTTCATCTACTAGTCTCTATTCAGGTTCTTCTTCACACACCGCTCTCTTCTTTAGTGACAAAAGGGAGAGAGTGGTTGATCCTTTATCCAAAAATTAAAAAATCCTTAAACAATGGTGGTGGGGTATACAAAGATCCTTTTGGTAGAGGTTGCTTTTGATTCCAATCCTCTCCCAAAGGTTTCTTTGTAGGTGTATCTCATATTTTATCACCCACCAATTTAGTCCCTACTCACATAAAACCAAATTATGATATGTTGAAAATGTTTTTTCTATGCCCCTCTTGCTGATCCATCTCCTATTTCTACACATGCTCAAAAGTTGCAACCCCAATAGGTTTCTTGGGAGTAGATGGCAGCGTAATGGCAAAGCTTCTCCATCTCTCTTCCTAGCTTACTCTTGCCAAACATGTCCTTTGATTTAACAAGAGATTGTTTTCTTTATCTTCTTCATCCACCTCTAGGATGGTTTCAAGGACTTGAGGAATAGTTATAACCTTTCTTTAAATCTTTTGCATTTGACTCCTTTTGATAGTAAGTCCAACCCTAGCTTTCTTAGAAGGTGAAGGAATGGCTTCTTCCTCTTGTATAGGTGGTGACATCTCCTATGCTTGTTTTTCTAGTGCTTGTTCCTATTCCTATTCTAGTGGAGGCACTTATGGAATATCCTAGGCTTGAGTCACTTCTTCATTTTGAGGCTCTTGGTTCTCAAGTTCTTGAGCTTTATTTTGATCTTGAATCACCTCTTCTTATTGAGGTTCTTCAGCTTTGGGCATAACTTTCTTTGGGGAAGTTCTTTTCCTCTTGTTTTTTCCTTTAACCATCTTGAAGTAACCAACTTCCCTATCATACTTATATATCATTTCTGGCCTGACTAGAGATTGCACAAGAAAAGTTGGTACTATTATTTTTGAACCTTTATCCTTAACTAGGCATGCTATGACCTCAAAGATCATAGTTTGAGGAACTAGGTCCAATGTAAAGGGTTTCTTGATCCAATCCCATGTCATTTGGATTATATGTCTCACCCTATGATTGATGTTTGCATTCATAATTGGTCTATCAAATATCTTGTCACAATTATACAAGGGATCTAAGACCTCTTGAGTGTCTTGTTGAAAAACCTTAAATGAGATCTTTCTATTCCAGGCACTTCCTACAAGATATAGAGTCATTCTACAATAATCCCTAATTTGGATATCATAGTCATCTATTGTGTTCATCCAATAATCTTCTATTGCATCTTCATGAACAAATTGCTTTCCTACTAAAAGCTAAACTCTGCCAATATTATCAAAAAATAGATGAGGGGAATTGTAATCTTCCAAGAGATATTGATCCCATTCTACATCAAAGGTCATGATATCCTACTTCTACATTACTTCAAATGGACCTATAGTAATGGGCCATACCCATGTCTTCTTATGTTGTTTCCTCATTCTGTCATATGCAAATGTGAGTTGTCTCACAATCTCTAGTAAAATGAGCCTATCTAATGGATATCTTAGTAGTTGCTTCAGATTCATAGTCATAACTGCTACCCTTAGGTAGATTAATTTCTTGAACTAGATGTACTAATTGCCTATCTCTGCAATCCTTGTTGCTTCCTCTACTCTCATCCTCTTGGCATAATCACCCTCAATGAACTAGATGATTGCAAAAATGAAGGCATCATTCACTATTCTATATTCTTTGCTCTTATTTAAGAGCTTCTTCTTTACTAATTGGGGGTATACCACATAAGGCCATGCATTAGCATCTTGCATGCTTTCTGTTTTTAATAGTCCTAGTAATTAGTTGTGCTTGCTGCCAATAAATATACCAAGTATGTTGTCATCTAAAACTTGGGGTCAGCTTTGACTGCTACCAACTGCTCATCTAAGTTTTCACTTAGTATTGTGGCCCAATCAATTTGTGTTTTGGCTATTTTGATGGTCTTGAAGAAATGTGCCATCCAAATGTTCAAGTGTCGAGCTACTAGTAGATGCATAACCCTGCTTAAAAGTACAAAAGAATATCTAATGTTATCCTTCATGTATTCTTTAGTCATATATACCTTTCCTACTCTTCATCCCACCAATGTTCTATCAATCAAGAATGGTGATTGTATGATCTCTATAACTTCCTTTTCATTATCCCTATACTATTTTTCTACTTGATGATAAGTGATTTTCGCATATTGATCGGCTCTTGGGAGATGGGAAACTTTCTCAATGTTCCTCAATCTTAAGTACAAGACTATCTCCACTATTATATTCTTCACAAATCTTTCTTCTAATACATAATTCTCTGCCAAGGCCATTACAAGATCTAAAGCTTGCACTAATCTAGCATGTGAGGTTACATTAACCAAGCTTGATCAAATAAGTGCTAATATTATCAGATACCTCTCCATAGGCTTGTTGCAAAGAACTAGGAATGCATTGTAGTTTATGTGTCCCAACTTAGTATCTCTAATCTCTTAATGTGCATAGTGAAAGTGTGATTTCTTTGGTGTACCTTGAAACTTGGAGACAACTAGTTTTGGAGTGATCTTCTTTGTGACTGATGACAAGGAGGAAGCCATTTTATTTCCACAAGAAAAAAAAAACATTAGTCCAAAAAGTTGAAATTCAACCCCTACCAATCCCTAATTACCAAACAATCAGACCCAAAACCCTAAATCGTAGCAAAATAAGTTGAATCCCTCTAAAAGTCTTGATATGCAGTTTAGCATACATTTCTCACATTGATAGGTGTGCTAAATAACCTTCAAAAAGTTATTAAGTGCATAGTGGTGCACATGCACAGGTGCACACATGTGCATGTGCCCTATTATGCACATGCTACATATCATCTGCTAAGGAGGTTCTAACTTGATTTACAAAGGTAAGGGTCAAAAATGGTGTGGACATGTGCAACTTAATAAGGTACACATGTGCACTTGTTTCCCTTTGTTGAGTTAAGTGTAGTGTTTTAAGTTTTTTGTAAAGGCGAATAAAGGTGTCCATCTATGAACCTTGGATAGGTGTACATGTGTGCACCTTTATTTTGTTAACTTAGTGTTTGTTTGTTGTGTATAGGCAACTAGAGTATGCATACATCTAAGGGTGTGGAGGTGCACTCGTGGAGGCTTGAAGGAGATAATGAGTGAAGGGGGAGGGTGATGGCCACATGCATTTATAGACCTAAAGTGATGTACACCCTATGCGTGTGCACACCTATGCATATGCATAGGTGCACATCTCTAAAGGGAAGCACATACACATTAGTCACTAGTAAATTTGAACTTAATTTTTGACCAATTTTGGTTGAAATATTGACCAAGATGTTCGTTGAAGTTTTTTTGGTCAAAATTTCAACCAACCTATAGGTTGGTCAAAATTTCAACCAATACATTCTTCAAATAGATTTAATTTTTGGTGGTCTTGATTTGTTAATGTTGGTCAAAATTTTGACCAACCCATTCATCAATTGTTTTTTGATTGGTGAAAATTTTGACCAATTATTGGTCGAAAACAATTAGGCATTGGTTGAAATTTCCACCAATGTTTGGTCAAAAAAATTTAGCATTGGTGGAAATTTCCACTAATGGTTGGTCAATATTTTTTTTAGTTGGTGGAAATTTTGACCAATGCTTGGTAGAAAACTAATGAGCATTGGTTGAAATTTCCACCAATGGTTGGTCAAATTTTTTTTTTAATGATGTATCAAGCAATTGCTTCTTATCCAAGCCATTTAATTTGCAACCTTTTAAATCTCTACAAAGATAAAGTTGGAGCAAAAAAAAAAAAATTCTTTTCAAAGGTGTCTTCTAATTCTAAAGTGTCCATTCCATTATTTGTTAAACAAACAAGACATACCGAGTTCAACTAATAATGGAATGGATGCTTTACAATTAGAGGACACCTTTGGGAAGTAAAATTCTCCTACTCCAATTTTACCTTTGTAGAGATTTAAAAGGTTGCAAATTTGGATAAGAAACAATTGCTTGATACAACATGGAACAAATGGACATTTATGCATACAGCACCATCAACTATGTGAGTGATGTAGATGCAACCAAAAATTTTGGGGTCAAAGCCATCAATTAATAATTTTTATAATCTCCGCAAGGTCAACATTGTGGTTGTAAGGGTTGTGGAGAAGGAACTTCTTCATTGTCTGCTTCATCACTGATTAACTTGCACCACAGACCAACAATATTCATCTTTTTTTTGGGCTCCTATCCCCTATGTGAGTGCTGATGTAGAAGCCAAAGCGGAAAAAATAAGTGAAAGCATGTTGAAAAAGGTTTCTAATCTCAACTTGGTCAACATTGTTTATTTAAGGGCTATGGATTGGGAAATTCTTCAATGTCCAATTAGGGGTAGCATTGCATCATCTTTAACTATTACATGTACAACCCTAAGAGGAAATAGGTTGTTGGCTTCTTCTTCTAGCCTTGTACTTTCTTCTTTGTGGGTTTTTCTTAAACACAGCTCTACATCCATCCCCAGTTTCAAGCGATTTGGCAATGTATCTATTTGCTGCAAAAAACAATACCCATTTCTTATTTTAGTTTCTGATAGGTCTTAATCAACACTTTCATTTGGAGAGAAGGTTTTAATCATGGCAGTAGTGTATAAAACATCTCAAGGAAAAACTAAAGATGAAAATGAGTACAAGCATACAGTTGACTTACCTCAAACAAGCTTTACCCTTAGAGCCAATTCAACAGCACATGAACTAGAAATATAGAATGAAGTGTAAACAATTACAATACATGAGTTATAGAATGAAGTGTGAACAATTACAACAATGGGTTTACCATACATGAGTTATAGAATGAACTATAAATAATTAAAACAATGTGGGTAAACTAACTCCCCTTTATAAGCTCTAAAGTCTAAACCTTATTTGTACAAGACTTTATTTCCAAGAAGTTAGAGAAAGAGATAAGGGAGGAGAGATAGTTAAAAGGTTAGTTTGTATTTTCAATAATTGTAGATTGATCCCTCCTAAAGGCCATCATATTATTCCCTACCATATAACACAACTAATTCCAACAAACTTTCACCAAATTGAATCATTGTGCATACATTGAAGCATTAGTAAGGGGAAGTCAGCAAGGTTCAAGAAGAGGAAATAGCTGTAGAAGAAGAAAGTGTTTTTCCTTGCCGGTCAGGTCTCTCTAGTTGTTGGTGATCCCAAAACCCTTTGATCTAGCTAAGATAAATAGTCCAAAATGTTCTAATGAAACTTTAAGGGCACTAGTGGAAGACTTCAGCAAGCATAGGTTCACGTGCCTAAAATTGTGAAAACAAGCACTACTATCAAACCAAATGTGTCTAATATAGCTATTTCAAGCTTGATGATGAAGATATGGAAGCAATGGAGCACACTTTTATAAGATTATCTAGGAATTGCAACTACTTGTAGCCTAGGAGATAGTTACTATAATAAAGGATGTGATGAGGGGATGGTTACCATCATAAAGAACATGATGAGAAAAGAAAATATTTCACACCAAATGCAGAGGAGATAAAAGGTCATAAAGCATGGTTAAACATGGCTAAATGCAATGTGAAAAGGAATCATACAGTAATGGTTTAAGTTCCTCCACAAGAATGAAATGGAGCCATATACCAGCTATGCCTAGATATCTTAGATCTATAATAGACAAGATAATAAATTAAGGTAAATAATGTTTTTTATCAGTAAATTGAGGATTTTGTTTAGGCCCTCATCAACAATATAAAAGAAAACTTTACGATAAAAAATTGGTTATCCTAGAAACCCATGCAAAGTTTTCAATACTAACAATTTTTCAATTACCAATACAAAATCGTATTCCAATGCTACACGGTAAGGTTACCCTAGAATCAACCTACTTTAGACAAGAAAGTTAAAACTATAATGCCAGTGAATCCTTCCACTTTAAGGAACCCATGCACACATGTAGCCAAACACAGTCAAAATAACTAACAAACTAAAAAAATCTAAAGAGTTATGCTCTGCACACACAATTGTTGCAACCTTGTAACCATACTCCAACCTGCTCTAGACACTCGGCTCCATTAAGGTCTAGTTCTCAGCATATATGGGTAACTTTATTCCTAGAGGAAGCTGAAAAGCTGAAAAAGGCTCCCCACTTCCAAGAATCCCTTCCTTAAGATACTCTTTAAACTCTCAAGCTATCAATCTTCTTGGCCAGATCATGGAAATAGAGTCAAGCTCCTCATTTTTGGAGCATATGATCGAAACTCCCTACATAGAGTTGCCAACTGAAAACCTCAAACTAGGAATTCAATTGCACCACTAAAGCTTCCTCATACTTAATAGGAAGGAACACATTTTCCACTCCTAGCAATACCCCAATTACAATTCTAAATATTCTCATTCATATTTGCATCTAGAACCCTAGCCTCCAATTGAGTAGAAGCTCTAGTCTAGCACAATCCCACACTACCAAATCCATCTTGTCCAAGGACTAGCTTAACCAAATTTGTGAATGTGTTGATTGGGGATGAAAAAGTATTCATAGATGGTGATTGCAAATAGGACATCCATTATGTGGGGATCAACATTCTAAAAGGGCCAAATCATCAAAGCACAAAAATGTAGCTTGAACATTCTAGAGAAAGAGAGAAGCCTTAACTCCAAAAAAGCCACTCGCACACTCCAAGCTAAAGTAGCCACCTATCACACACACTAAAGAAACTTTAATATAAATGTGACATGAGAAACAAAGCCATTTAGAAACTCTGTAATAATTATGAAATCCTCCAACTTGCCCAAAAGAATTTTTGGATCATTGTAAATTATTGGTGGATGAATATGAGGGAAGAGCAAAAATTAGGGGTATAATTTTTGACATGGGGTAAATAATCTGCCAAGAGATTGGAAGAGAGGAACTCTCATTCATTCAAATTATTAGTGATCCTTGTGGATTTAATCCTCATGAAGAAGGGAAACAAGGTAATTTTCATATTTGTGAAATGATTTACTGCTTTATTAGATTCCCAATTCTAGTGAAGAGAAGTAATTTCTTCAAAAAATTTACCCACAAGACAAGCCTCAAACATGATATCATGTAACTTCCAATCTTATAGCCTAACTATGTTTTCATCTTAAGAACCTCTAACACCACCTGAAGCTCCCCTTCATTGTTAAACCTAGTCCTAAGGAAGAAAGAACTGCCTTTGGCATACTGCATTTAGCACAATAAAACAAAAGCTCCATCAAGACTAACAATGGTTTTGCTGCATCAAAATTTAACTTCAGTAACTCTCCAAAGATAGCCTCCAGGATGTCCCTAATCATTTAATTCAAGAAGACCACAGTTTAGTTTTGTAGAATGTCAAAGAAGCCACTAGAGTTTTACTTAAACAAGAAATTAGAAAACCTTGAGGAAAGATTTTACATGAATGAGTCTAATGATCAGGAAAGGCATGCTTAAATGTCAAATTTAATATCATATGATGAAGACCTCTGACCTATAGATTGTAACAAACACTTCAAGAATGGTTCTAGCAAATGAGCCAATTATGTATGGACTATACTTGACATTTATAGCAACACTAGCATAGTTAAAAATAATGTAAGGAAATGGTGAGATTCTCAAAAGAGCAATAGCTCAGAACTGGTGGAACAAATTTCCTTATCCTGCTATCCTGATTAGTGCAGATTTTTGAGGCCACCTTTCAAACAATTTCTGTGTTAGAAAAGAGATATTGACCATTATAAGATATCTTACAAATTCAATTAGCTGAATTTTATCAACATGGAACCACAAGATGATGGGCATAAATTTACATGTATTTAACTGTGAAAAGTAGACGAAATGAAGTAAGGCATGGACATGCCAATACTAGTTCCTATCATTATTATTAGGAATCCATTGTTGCATCCAAATGTCATTCTAGCTAGCCACATTGAAGGTGTAGAAGCTAGCAAAAAATAGGAAACAAACCAATTGACCCAATAAGCACAAATACAAGTGCTTTCACACTAAAAGTTGCTACTTCCCAATCCAGTATTGGTATAATCACCTACCACATGGAACAACATAAGACTTTAATGAAAATAAGTTTTCTTTTTTAGAGCAAAGAAAGGCAACATCCATGTAATTTTTCTTCCAAAACTAATGCAAGAACAAAATTAATTCTAGTTTGGCTAGTCACAAACAAATCATCATACAACTTAACAAAAGATATCTTGCTCCTCCATCTACTTCTCCAACACTTTCAAATATATACAGACCACATAGAAAATGATAGTGACTCACAATCATTTTTAGCCAAACAGGTAGAAACAACTACAACCATACATGAATGTGCATTTGCATTAACACACATAGAGAAACGTAAATGTTTCCCTCCCTCTAGCTTATTCTCATATTATTTTCCATATAAAACTAAATTATGTCAAGAAAAATTGTCAATTGCAGTGAATAAGTCAAAAACCTATCATAACACGTACTCGAAAAATAATGCCATCTCAATTAAGGTATATGGTATACCAAATTTATCAATGATGAAAAGAAAATGAAAATTAATTTTATATCTCCAAAGAAAAGCACAAGGAGTTAAAACATTTCAAAACCTGGTCAAGTAGAATTGGCATTCCCCAGATGATGAAAGTAGCTACAAGTGGCAACAGAGAAAAGCATAATAAAACCACCTTAATCCTCCAACATATGCAATACTTGTCCTCTTTTTTCAGAACTTGTAACCTCCCAAATTCCTGGGGCTCTAGTTCATCTAAAAAACCTAATTAAACATAATCAATTTTTTCCTAACATGCCACTTGCCTAACATTTTGAATGACTTCCCTCATTGATTCAATGAAATCAATGGACAACTTCTTGTTCTTGTCTTTATTATGAAAAGGCCAATCTAGTTACATGTATCTATACACATAGATCACAAAAGGAAAGGTTAATGAGAATGATTTATATGACCATAATTGTATGTAAAATAGCTTAGTTTAACTTATTTCAATAGATCAAAATGTTATAAAAATAGCACATCATGATCTTACAAGAGAATTTAGAATAATTACACTCAAATTGAATGCCTACTACTATATAGATTTCTTTTTTTGGTTACCACTGCATGTCACCAGTATAACACCCTCCAAAAAGTTCATGTGTGGAACGATGGGGTCTTGATCTAGATATTTTGACATAAAAAACCAAAATATTCAAGTTAATACAATTCAAAGATCTTTGCCACCTTATCACAACTTGTAATTAACAACTTGCTAAAAGAAAAGCCAGGCCAGATGGAATGCTCATATCAAGAAGAACCACAAGAGTCTAAAAGACATTGTGAATTTTTTAATCAAGTAATGTTTCTTACTTGTAAGAAAACCTCAAAAACACAAAAGTTGATAATCTGAAAAGTTCTCCACAATTGTACATTAAATAAATAGCAACACATCTACAAAACAATAAAAAGGAAACTTGACACCAACTTGTATCAAGAATAATAGACGACAAGTTTAATAGCTCCTTTTAATTGTTGAAACTTGACATACATTATTGCCTTCTTTATAGATCTTATCTCAATGTTTTCAATAATCCAAAAAGCCATCTTCCATTTAAACTAAGCTAAAATTTCAAATAATAGTAACTATGATGTGGCTCTCTCACAAATGATACTATTGAGAGGCCTTAGAGAACACAGAAAGTGTTTCTGCACCATGAAACTAACTTCAGGGTTGGATACACAAAACATAATGTAGCTATTTGTGTAAAACAATACATTTCAAATGCTTTAGGAAATTTTAAAGGTGTCTTTGTAACATGAAAGTTGAAAATAATTTACTTAGGTTGGACACCTTAGATAAAATCTCTACAAATTCCTTCATATGATTTTAAATTTTCTTTTGTGCCATCGTGTGAAGTTAGGAATTTAATTTAAATCCATCTTCAATAAACATGAAGATATAAATCCTGGTACATAGCAATTCCTCAATTGAGTTGTATAAATAGAAAGTAAAATCTTGTGTGTTGTGATTAATCTCGAGAACATCAAACCTAGAGTCCCTCTTGCGGATGTACATTCATCATCAAATAAGTGTATCAAAGACGTGCAAATTAGATAGTGATCTTAAGATATATGTTACACCAATGAGAGTCTAACACTCTCTAAGACTGAGAAAACTAATCTTTTCTAGTTACCTTTGAAACTGACACAACACCAAACCCAAAACAAGAAAAAAAGTAGTGCTTGATAAATGAGATTATTATTGAGCTTACAATAATCTTGTATTCCTTTCAAAAGCTTGAATGAAACATCTCTCACTTTTACTATCAACCATTTGTACAAGATTATTGCATGAGAAAATCTGAAAGTGTCAAAACAAGTGGATAAGAAAATACTTAACTAGTAAAACACACAACTTTGAAGTTGATGAATTCCAACAAAATCAAAACTCCATTATCAGTAATTTAGAGAAAAGCAGTTACCAGTCTCTTCTTAGTGACAACAAATTGCACCTGAGCAGCAACCCTTTTGCATGTATCATTTTTGTTGTATTAAAAAATGAGCACAATTTGAGGACAATTAAATGTTTCCATGACAAACCCTAAGGTCAAATTCACAGTTTTTTTACACCTAATGCACACAAAATACTTTAGCTTAGCTTACCTAATAGAGCAAAAACCATAAAAACCTACACAAGAGAAATGAAAAACATGGGATCTTAACAAAAAAGAAAGAAGATTCAAACACTAAATTTTTTGGGAGTTGCAAACACATTTCCCAATTTCCTTGCAAATTCATTTCCCCAAAAAATAAATGTTGTGAAAAACTAAACCATCAACTATGTGAGTGATGCAGATGCAACTAAAATTTTTGGGGTCAAAGCCACCAATTAATATAAGGTTTTAAATCTCCACGAGGTCCACAAGGAATAACATATATATATTTACAACTGTAATTTCAATGCCACAATGGAATATAATGAATCTAACAAGGTTGTGACTACAATAGACCCTAGCAGTTTGAATAATTATATGTGATTGTCTCTGACTTAGATATTATGGAATATGCAAGTACCCTACAAACTGTCTTTGATAGGTATAGAAATGCATCTAATTGCTACAAAAAAAAATGGTACCCTAATAGAACCAAAACATTTACAACACCTTAGAATCACAAGGAAACACAAATGTTGATATGAGAATTGGTAACAATCATCAATGCATTTAGCATTGAGATTAAATATATTTAAAATATACATAATGAATTTCAACTTACTTGAATAAATTTCTAAATTTCCTTGTGCTAGCTGTTTGCTACACTCTCCTAGATTAGGTCAATTTTGTTCTATAGAATAATAATATGTTGAAGATGCATTATTTCTATAGTAGCAAGGTGCTCTGAAGTTTAGGGTTGAGGATAGATCTCATTACTTGCAATCAAAAGAAATGCACCATCCATAATAGCAACACCATTTAGCATGGTAGCCATAAGAATAGCATGACCCTACAATAAAGTAATTCAAAAGATGTAAAAAAATTCATTATTGAAAAGGCATCATTTATTATCTAAGCTGAAAAACTATAATTGACTAAAAAAAATGGCATATCGTAAAAGCTTCATGCGTGCATTTTCAAATCTAGGGACATCACATAAAGGACTATCTTCTTTTTCACTACAATATGCCATGCAATGTGAATGGTATGACATTAGTTATTTACCTTGCTGCAAACCAAAGAGAAATCATCTTTCCACTTTCATAAAACTTTCAATCATCCGTTATGAATAAGAAATATTACTTATCCAAACCATCCTTGTTCACAATGTCCTCTATACATATGCACGAGTGCTTAAAGATTTAGCAAATTTATATAGAACCCAAGTTGGAAACAATAACTTATTAGAACAAAAAGATGTGTCAAGTTTAGCATATGGTCGACTTACCTCAAACAAGCTTCACCCTCAGAGCCAATTGAAGATGAAGATGATAATTTCTATTTCATACAAAATTAAGAAAACTTGTATACTCACGATGTCACATTACATAGAAATTAAAGTTGTATACTACATGGAAAAAAGCTTCACTATAGCACAGGGAGCAACATATTTACATAGAAAGTTTAGAATGAAGAGTATGGATACAAAGATAACACACCAGACAAATGACACAAGAAATTCGGTCTCATGCAAAAAAATGGGAGAAAATGGGAGATTTTGAATAGATTTCAAACATCTATTCAAAGATGATAAATTTTGTTACATGTTTTATGTGCATCTACCTTATGAGACTTATATGCAAGCTATTGAAGAAAGGAGCAAGCATGATGGGGAAGGAAAAAATTAGTTCAAAGGAAATGTATTGCACGAGATGAGGGGAAAATTACAGAAAGAGCAGATTAGAGTAGAAAGTAATTAAAATGAAATTTAAAAGAAATCTAAAATAATTGAAAAATAGTTATTTAGAAATAAATTTTCAGGCATGTGGGTAACAAATTTTTGACGAAAATTTGTAAAATTGGAAAGCAAAGCTCCCACATAAGCTATATGTAGGCCTATCTAACTAACAACCAACTTTTTCTTAGAGTGTTGAGATTGAAGATCAATGTAGGGCACATTTTCTTCATTTCAACTTGGCAATGCCTTATTCTCATATCAATGAACTCACCTTGATCCCTGAAACACATACAATGAATCTTCGCTCAGAAATGTTTTATCAAATTATTCAATTTCATCTAAATATTAGCACCTATTTAGTAATAAAGAGCGACAAATAAAAGTGTTCCTATTTCAGGTCACCACTATATTATGAAGGAAATCATTCTAAACTTTAAAGTGACAATGAAAATCAGCCCTGTAACCTTGTTTTTATGTTTCATTTGACTAAGCTGATAAAAAGGAGAAATGGGCCACTTCAATACTGTATAGGAAAAACTGATAACCAACATTTTATTGACTGAAAAATGTATGAAAAACAAAAAACATTGAAATTTCTTCATGTTTACATAATATTGTCATTTTAAAGCAAATTTTTATCTTTGTACTAAGAGTTGCCTCCGAAAATTTCTATAATATGTGGGTATAAAATGATCAAAAAGAACTTACAAAATGTTTAGTCATGGAGTAAACTGATAATATGTGGATATAAAATGATTGATCAGTTTAGACTACTTCTAAAGGAAAATCAAATGATGAGTTAATCATTCACCTAGATGAAATCAACTACAATGTGTACATACTTTCTTAAACAATTGACAAAGTAATTTGTGAGTCAAATCTATATATGGATTCAATGGAAGTTTTTCTCTTGGTAATTTCTAGGTTAGCTCAAATCTTGTGTTGACTCTACTAAGATATCTAGATCATAAGAACCATTTCTTTCTATTTGAAATTCCATCTCCTTCATAGAATTAGTAGAATAGTCTTCAATATTATTCTTAGTGTAAGATGATTCTTTTTCTCTTATCTGGAAAATAATTGATGAATTATTGGATGTATGATTGTTCTAATCAATGCCCATTTGAATTTGTTTCTTCTTCACACAAGAATTCCAAATCATTTATCCAATCTTACTATCTATTCTACTAGGAAGTAGCTTGACTTTCATGGACCACCTATTTAATTAATATATAAAATGTATTACATTTCACATAAACTTGAATACATGTATGGAATTGAGATTTCAAGAACACTAAAAAAACTACCTATTTTTAGCTGTTGAGGATGCTTTAAAGATGTGGTTTTGCTAAGGAAGGGAGTTGGCACCTCATTTTAGGCATGGTTTAAAGTAGTTCCTACAATTTTTTCCACATTTTTGAAGCTCTAAATAGGAAGAAAACTCTCAAGTTCACACAAGGTTTTCAAAAAATAAATTTTATGTCTGTTAACTGATCAAGGTAAATAAGACTAGAATAGAACAATTGAGAGAAACCTCTCCAATTATGAAAGAAAAAACATTGGTAGTATGAAATTCTATAATATTATTATGCTAAGATTTCTAGATTCTGATTCTATAATATTTATAGATATCAAGATTTTGTTATATTTTTTCTAGCTCCATTTTATTCTTATAATACAGTATGAAACTTCATTTGAGGTATTGATTATTGAGATAATAAATGTTATATAATGTCTCTCACAAAATAGATTAACATAAAACTTCAAAATTTTATTAGAAATTTTTCAAGAAGAATTATGTTTAGGATCAATTATTTTCTTCGGCTTAATCTCAATCAGATGATACATTATAAAATTTGATTCTTTGGCCTTACTCAAACTCACATGATAACATATTATGAAGTATGAGCTAATATTTTTCAAATGTAAGAGTCGTAACATTATAAGAACTAAAAATTAAGTAAAATGTTTGAGACCATTCTATTTTATAACTCGATATTATTCTAATGATAGATTATGGATTCTAAACCTCTTCTCTAATAAATATTAATAAATGTTAAATCCAAGAATCTTAACATACAAAGTGCTAAAAACGAAGTGAAATATTTACCACATAAATGAAATAGCATAAAAGAAGAAATATGAAAACCATAACTATTAATAACCTTATACAGAGACCATACAAAATGGGTGAAATTTATGTTTGACAAAAGATAGTTTTACTTACCAACCAAGCTAGGATGAGCAATTGCTCTCCAACATCCATAGCCAGAGCACCAAAGATCCTTCCTATGGTAGCAACATGACCTAAAACCCATTACAAGATCCCAAGCATAACTATTCTAATGATTTTAGAGAAACTATGTTTTAACAACCCATTAAAACTTATTTAAAGTGAAACAAATGATCTTCTTACTTATATAGCTAGAAGAAGATATGAAGTGGGCATCAAAGAATTGTTGGACTAAAGATAAAAACTTGTGTTAAACAAGTTGGATGTTTATGGTGGGTTCTTTCTCCTCATGTTCAACATGAGTCATAGTAGACATGCATGCAAAATTAACAATATTAGATTTCCACAATCCATTTGTAATGCAAGTTCATTTTGGATTTGAAAGAAAACTTCAAAGATAAGCAATATACAACTTTAGAATGAAGAGTATAGTAGTATACAAAACTTCAAAGATAAGCAGTAAACAAAACTAAGAAAACTTGTAAACTCACGATGTTGCATTACATAGTATTCTTGATAGGAATACTAGAGAATTAATTCATCTCATTTCAATAATTCTTAGGAAAAGAAAATCAAAATAGTACCTAAGGGGCATATTCTAATAGAGATCACTCTGCATGATTTTTAGAATAATATGTTGAATTTTTAATTTTCTAAAATCACAAAATAGTAATTACATGTATACATAATCTATATAACTTTCATTGACATTACTATAGGCACTTGATTATGAAGACAAACCTATAGATTATAAACCAAAAAGCCAAAATAGTTATGATTCGATAGTTTTGTGATTTGAGAGACAAAGAAGCCAAATATTTAGAAAATGACAAGTGAAAATGGAAAAATCTCTATAGTTTTAATACTAGAAGATCTTCACGGATGGGGAGAAAAAATTTCACCATTTAGGGTGTGGTAAATGTAGGGAAAAATTAGACTCGTACCATGCTAGGATTCAAATTAAACAAATTGAAATAAAATGTGAAGGGGCTTACCTCAAAAGTCTTAAGAGATTGTATGCGTTGGGGAAAAAGTTAGAGCTCACGGGCGTCAAAGAATTTTTTTTTGACATGTATCACTTCAATAAGAATAGATGGCACTTGTTTGTACATCTCATTCACCAACATGAGTTCTGCTACGGATGTAGGAAAACCCATGTCATTCAAACTTGTTCATAGAGTTAGGGATTGTGCCTCCAATTTAAAATGTATTACAATGAGATTAGACATCGGTAAAAAATAAATAATAAACCCTTGATTTAAAACTGCTAATAAGCACATCAACCCACATATTGCCTTTGCAGGTATGGATACAAACTCACAATTTTGTCTATAACAAGTTGTTCGGATTGGATAAGTCTGCACTTACCTAGATAGTAGAAAACACATATGCAGCAACAATCTCCATTCCCTCAATGCCTGCTGCGATCAAAACCAAAAAAATGCAAATGAACCTATGTGCATGGAAATATTTTTGTTTTATACATCTAAGCCCCCTGTTGGTCCAAATTTTTTTAACAAAATGGGGCTTAGATGTTAAAAAAAAGAGGAAATTTTTGCCTTCTGCATTCTGACCAACCTAAAAAAATTTAGTTGATGGTTGAAAATTTTGGTAGAAAAATGAGATTAAATGTAGTAGTAAGTGCATTTAGTACAATAGTGCACCTTGATAGGTGTGCATGTGTTCAAGGTGTGCTAGTGCACTTCTTTACTCATAAATCACCTTTATTTTCAATTTCCTCAAAATCTGACACATGGGTTTTCTAGACAGAGAACTAGGTAGGACCTAGACTCTAGGTAGAGCCGTAAAAATGAGTTAGACCTTGGACTAGGGGGTCCCCATTTTTGGAAGAAATGGGCATGCATTGTGAAACCACAACACTTCCAAATGGACTAAAATTTTATCCCAGAGAATTTGGTAGGCTTCCCTACTACAAGAAGTTACAAATTGTACATTTGTTTGATACTATGCATATTGGAAAGAATGCAATAGAGACACTATTGAAAATATTGGATGGAAGGTGTGACAAAAAGAAATTGCCAAAATTTGTAACTTAATATTCATGATTCCAATCATGCAATGAAAAATATGATTGAATCAAATAGCAATGGATACCAGATTAATACAAGTGTTCTTCTTTGGTTATTAATAGAGCAAAAAAGTAATTCCATAAAAGAAGTCATATGAAAAAATCAATTTTCTACATGGTTTGCTACAAATATAAGCAGTCTCATGTATCAAAGAAAAGTAAATTTGGTCCAAGGCTGAAAATGCATGATTGGCATACCTTCATCTAGATAAGTCACAGTCTTTTGTATTTAAAATATATTTTTGAATGTACATTCAATTTTCATTGTATTATGCTAGAAAAGAATGAAATGATTAGTTGACAATTATTTTATCATATGTTACCCCTATCTCTCCTAGACAATTTCAACAATAATATCAAACAAGTGATATATGATCTTGGAAAATACATGAGCTAAGTAGTGATATTTGTTCAATATATCAAACAAGTAATATATTGTATAGTCTCGTATTTATATGTTTATGTATCTTGAATCCCTTGTAGGTGGTTTTCATCTTAAAAAAATCCATAAAGAAGATGTAAAATAAGAAGAAAAGAATTCATCTACTAATGTGTAAAATGCAAAATTGTTTACCTTCAACTTTTTTCAATGCACAAGAACACTACCTCATACACCAAGTTGAGGAGATTGAATTGTGTGGACCTGTACAACCTAGGTTAATATGGATGGTTGAGAGACACTTGAAATTTGTGAAGGGTTTGGTTTGACAAAGAGAATGTCCTGACGGTTCTATGGTTGAGGGATATATGGTAACCAAATGATGGTGTACATTACTTGATATCTTCCTAATCTTGCAAAAAAGACCCATATAGATTGTATTAGGGATCTTGACTCCATTAAAAAATTCAAAGGGGAGTACTTGGTGGGGAATGGTAGATTTAGGAAAGTGAAAGGTAATAAATTATGATATGTTATTGTAGTTAATTAATTCTTAATCTTCAAAATAAATATGTTCTAAGTTATCTATTTATTTTTTTACAGTTGCTAAAGAGTGGGATGCAATACATTTTTTTATTGTAAACAATCAAAGATTGGATTACAGTATGGATTGAATGATGTCAACATTCTAGTCATAGATTCAAATGGGAATCCATGTCTTCATTGGTTATACAAGCTCATTGTAATGGAGATCCCAATGTTACACAAAAAGAAATAGATTTAGTATATAGTTTAAGAGATCTCTAGGTACTTATAAGTTTCTTAATCAACCACATTTTTTTGAACTTGTGATGCAATAATTTATTCATTTTTTACATTATTGTATGTGAAACACCACAAGGATATTTGATACAATGGTTATAAATTTTAAATTAAAAATTTTGATGACACAAAGAGAACTTGTGATTCAAGGATAAGTGCAATCTTCTAGGTGACCAATATTTCATCTAGGGTGGATATAATTTATTGTGACTTTAATCCCTTCAAATTAGTTCTCTTCATTGTCAAATGGTATAGACTAAAAATCAACCAAAATGATCTCAATAGAACTATTATTTAGCATGAGAATGGATTTCCATTGATTAATACAAGGTTGTTTGAGCTAGTTGGGGATGAGCCCTATGTTCTTCCAAGAAAATGTGAGGATATATTTTACTCAGAGGTTCCATATAAATTTGGTTGGTTATTTTTTGTTAGAAATGATCCAAGAGGAAGAACGATAAAGTATAATGTGATGGAAGAAGAAGATACCAAGGAATAGGAAGATGCAGATTATGATCAAGAGTTAGTTGATGATGCAAATGCTATTGCTACTAATCATGATGATGATGACGATGAGGAGAAGGAGGATGATGAAAATGACCAAAACAACCATGACAGTAGTGGAGATGATATCGACGATGATGGTGATCCTGCTAATGAGATGGATGAACAATAATATCAATGAAAAGGGGTTTTGATTATCAATGACAAGAATGAGTTCAATATTGAGTTCTTGATATATCAATGATTAATCTGATTAACTTTTAATGTACCTTTTACTATTTATAATTCACTCACACACACACACACACACACACACACACACACATATGTATGTATCATTAATTTTTTAGCTAACATAAGACAATTGATTTACATATGAAAAAACCCAAAGACCTTTAATGAGAATCTCACATGGTCTCATGGATCATTAGGTATAAGTCAATACACCCCATAGAGATTAATGTCTTTAATCATTTGTAAAAGTCCCTCTCATTGCAAACTATCTCTCTTATTCTGTGGAGTACAAGTACAAGGAAATAGGTATTTGTTAGATTTATCTTCCTCGAGTGAGGAAAATATAGGAATGGAAGAATAAAGTGAAACATTTAGTATGTCTAAATCAAGGAGATCAACTCAGGGTCAAAATATTAGTAAGAAATTCAATAAGCACATGAAATTTTTCCTTTCTCAAGGAGATATAGAAAAATTGGGTCCTTGATGAAACTCCTCCAATAAACAATTTTTTTTTCTTAGAGAGAGGATATATCGCATAGCACCATCCTCATTACATGGTTTGGGCCTATTTCCCATTTATGGCATATAGGTCTCTTACAACAAAGTTTTTGAATTGATGGAGTATGTCGAACCTTGCTATGATTACAGTAGTTGGATTTATATTGTTAGATATAAAAAAAGTATGTGTAGGCATGCACTCGCAGCAAATTAGATACAACAAAAAGTTAGTGAACAAAGTAAAATAGTAGCTATATACATTGACAAAATAAATAGTACATGAAATGCATCAACTAAGAAGTGACCTAATAGCATATTTGAGGTGGTGAGGTAAATCACATATTTATATGTCCAATAAAATCAATACGTAGAGGCAAAGAGCTTCTTATTGATTACAATTTGAATCGTATAGATACAAAAAAAGCCACTATCATGGGAAAGGTGGTACACACTATGCACATTTAAATTTAACTTCAATCAATGAATCCAACACACAAACAATTTAATTTAATTTTTTTTCTAACTTAGAATAATAACACGTGTTTTAACATGTGTCAATAATTTTTTTTTGAAATACAGGGCTATAGTATGGATGAAAAATCATAGGATACACACGATAGCGATGGTTCCCATGGGACTTATTCTTCCTGATAGGTAAAACTAATTATTTTTTTACAAATTAGGTACCTTTAAATATGTCAATGTGTATTTGTTATTATGTTCTACTTATCACTACTATTTTGGATGGATCATGAAAACAGGAAGGAATTTGTAGTCCATGAGGAGCCACATGATAATCAGGATGAATTCATGATCAATTTTACATCAGCCATTGATCCTATGGTTGTAGTGTAAAAGGTGCTTCATTATTTATAAAGAAGGTTAAAACAATTGGGATCAATTTGACCTCAGACTCTTGAAATACAATAGAGTGAGGATGAGTTGATGCATGTAGTTGAGACATATACAATAAGTATTAATGTAGTTTTTAATTATAATAAAAGTTCAATAAATTTTTTTATAGTATACTCTTTTATTTATATCATTAAATAAAATTCATATGTGTTATTTTTACAAAGAATGTCGAAGAGGTTCAAGGGCAATTCCCTACAGGATGATACTTTAGGTGGTTCAATTATATCGCATGTTGGATTATATACTTTTGTTTTTCTCGGACAATATTGTTTTTTATTAGCTCTAACAATATTGATTTATTGTGCTTTAACAATCTCATTTTTTAGCTCCTACCATTGATCCTATGTTCACAACATCACATGCTACTAGAAAAAGACATAAGAGGTAATGCCCACTATAATGTTGAAAACATGTAGCATGGCCACAAATGTAATGTCAATGCCTATTGTTAAGTAGATTTCTCTTTAAATGTCTCTCATTTTTTATGTGTTTTTTTTGCAATTGAAGTATTATTTCCTAGGGGACATTTTGTAATATTGAGTTCATTTTATGTAGGAGGTGATGAGGATATTCATGGGTGTACCCATGTTAGATTTATGAGAACACTAAAGATTTGTGATCAATTTATCGTGAACAATGAAGATGGACTTCCTCTAAGGGTAGCCCAACTTCTAGGTACTTTAAAGATTGATAATTTATTTTACTATACAATCTTATACTCATAACCAAATGCACTAACCTCCCATGCAATTCCTTCCAATAACTACTAATCCCATTATTATTTTGTAGGGAATAATCTATTTTATGAAAAACTTAATGATGAAATATGTTTCTACATATTTGAGCTAGACATATGCATAGGGTATCATATTTTGATTCCATTGCTAGACCATTTTTCCTTTGATCAATTTCTTCAAGTAAATTAAAAGGTAGCTTCAATTCATTTATGAATCTAATATGTTTTTTCTGTTTTTAAAAGGTGGAATTTAAAAACTAAAGAGTTAAAGGATAGATGTGTTGATTCCATGACAACACTTTTTGGACCCCAAATCTTTCAAGGTCTTAGGCTCCTTGAGAAAGTGAGACAAGATTTGAAGTATATCATGTAAAACTATAGGACCCAAATGCAAACCAACTCTTATTATGAATGACCCCCTATATTCCTCTTATTGAGTGGGATTCAAGATATGTGATTCTTGTCTTGTAATTTTGCTTTGCAAAAGTTAATAGCACAGGAGGTAAACATTAACTCTATGCAATTTTTGAGTTTTGATATGTCAACATAGATTCCCAACTATATATATTATAAACTAACGATTTAATAGAAAAAAGATGAGGAAGAGTTTACCAAGTTGTTAAGGACTGCAGAGAAAACACATGGCTTGTACTTTTCATATGATGCAGATTTAACTCTAAAGTAAGGCCATAGTTTTCTCACATTAATTGTTGGATAATAATTTGGGTGCATGCCAATTATTTGAGCATTGCGTTGATATGGTTTTGTTATTAAAAAGTATCGCTATCTTACTTAATGTTTGTAGATTTGGTTGTGTGATTATTTTTGTATCAATGTTCTAGGTCATACTTTGTGATCTATCATCACCATGTGATTTAAATTAGATTACTTGCACTTTGTTATTTTTTATGCATGTAATTAAGTAAGATATTCTTATCTTAAATTTGTAGTTAAAAAATTAGCTAAAGAGTTTATTTATGGATGTGATAGATATTAAATTTGAATTCTAGTATGCGTGAAAGGGAGGAATACAAATTATATAAATAAAATCCATGTCAGTTATATGAATTAACTGAAATCATATACTATGCAAGTTGTATATACTAATTTTTACACTATATATGTGTTTCTTTTATGCAACCTCTAAATTTTTTGTTTACGTTGCCATTGTTATTATATTTCTCATTTCTTGTTTCTCATTTTTGGTTGGTTTCTAATAGCTATAAGACTCAACTTCAAAACAATTTTATATATTTGATATGATATTGATATATATTCTTTGAAAATTAAGAATTAAAATATACCATCATATCAAATTTGTGTAAGAAGTATATTCTCTTCAACCATGAAAACCATAATCACCTCATCTTGAATGCATGTAGAAAATAAGCCCAAGGAGACGAAGCTAAATGTTCATAAAACTTTAGTTCTGTACACAGTGGAAGAGGAGAATCTTAAATATATTAAAGATGGCATTATTGATAAGTTTGGAAGACCTATTCTCAAAGCTTAGATAGGTGGTTGAAAATATACAATTTTGATATTAGGTACTCTAAACTTTGTTTCTTGTTTTTGTACAGAAATATCATATGAATGATGATAAAATTTATAAGATAATTTGATAATAGGCCAAGTTATATGACACTTCAAAAGAATATAATATTGATAAGAAAAAGAATATTTTTACAATTCATATGAAACTATCAAATTTTATGCTTTTAGATTCGATAGTGTGATTATTTTTGCATCAACTTTTCTGATCACACTCTATGATATATCATGAGAATAAGAGAAAGAGAGCATCATGAGAAAGTGATGGATCATAGAATGTGATCCAAAAGATTGATGCAAAAATAATTGGACAATCAAATTCAGAAGCATAAATTTTGATTAATTGATCTTTTACATGATGTAAGTTAGTAATAAACTAGTGGTTGGGGTTCTCTCACATGCCATATGTACACAAATTTGTAATTTATTTGCTCATGCCAGTTATGACACTTGCACACCATGATAAACTAATTCATTGTAATTGTACATGATTTTTACTTGTAACCCAAGGATTTACAACACTAGCAGTCTTTGGAGTAGGTGTAAATCTAGTTTTTTTCTTGACAAGAGCACTTAAGTAGATAAATGCATCAGTTGAAAATAATGTGAGTAAATGGACTACAACATTTTATATGTTTTCTCTTGTTGGAAAATTTCTAGGTGATTTATACATGGGATGCTTTAGGCAATGCACTAGCTTTCTTTGTATTTTTGTTGGGGTAAGTTAAAGCCATTAAATTTAGCTCATTTTTTTCCTTGTGTTTTGGATGATGGTTATAGGATTCCTTGATATATTTTACGCACGCACCTGATGGACTTCATAGGGCATGTGCTTTTTTTCCTACACCTATTGATATCTTTAGTAAGAAAAGCTGCCAAGTCATCCATGCTAGAAAAATATGTAGATTTATGGGCATTTTCTTTACTAAGTATTAGCATTTTCCAAATGAATATTGTCTATGTTAGAAAGATATAATTTGTGGAGCTAGGATATAAAATTTCTTATTTCTAGATTCCCTATCCTGATACATAGATACATAAATAATTATCTCATCATATCATAATAGGTAGTTTTGGTCTATTTAAAATAAGTATTGTTGACAAATTTTATTTGTAGATTCGATTGTGTATGTTTTTTAGCATCAAAGTTTTAGATATATCCTATGATCCATCATCACATCCTTTTTTATTTATTATCATTCTCTCATTTTGATGATGGATCATGGATGTATCTAAGACATTGATGCTAAAAGACATACACAATTGAATCTAGAAACAATATAGAATTTAAGAGTTTCATTACACTGAAATTTGTCAACATTTGGATTAGACTTCAAAATCAATATTGAAGTGCTTTTGTGATTAATAACTAACAAAGAACCATCTCTTGCTCTTATTTTTCCCTTGTCATTAATATTTAAATTGAAGTTATGATTTTTTTGAAACTGTGGATGAGTTAACTTTTTCTTAAATTAATAGAATTGGGCATGTGAATTTTAGTATCACATTCTCATTACAACTTTTTATGCCAAGAAAAATGGTTATTCACAAGGATTAATGATTTTGGATATTTATTTTTATGGTTTCAAATGTACAAACCATTTATCCCAACATCTTTATTTGGAATCTAGTTTCTTCAAATATGACTTAATAATTTTAGCTTCTTCCTTAAGAATGACCAAATTCCCAAAGTATGATCATCATCTTGCCAAACCCATACGATGTTGAGATAATGGGTGTTGCACGCATTGCATAATATTGTTATTTTATTATTTTATTTTTTATTGTGTAATGTTGTACCTATATGGACGTCCAACATGTAAAGATTCCCATGGAATATTCTTGATGAGTTGTATTGTAACATTGTGGAAATATTTCATGTAATTATTTAATATTGGGGAAAAAAGAATTAAATGCCCAATATTAAATGTGGGGTCAGTGGGTTAGGTAGCACATGGTTTTAGCACATGGTTTGTGTAATACCACTTGGTGGTTTTGTGGGACTTGCTACTATATAAGAAGCCACAAGGGTAGTTGTTGTATAGAGTGACAAGGAGAAGACAAAAGGCAAGAGTCGAGCGGGACAAGGCTTGACAGGTTAGCCAAGGGAGTATTTGTGAAGGTTGAAAGCATGGCATGGGATGTGTGGATTCATGCTTGTTCACATAGTTTGCTCGGTTGTGGCTATGGCCATGAAGGCTTCCATGGTTGTATGGCAATGGTATTTTTTGCTGAATAATACATGATGATGGATTCTTTTGGAGGTTGGGTTTTTCCCTCAATGAGGGTTTCTTAGGGTATATCTTGTGTCACAATTTTGTGGGTATGTTGTCTATTATCTTGCATGTGGATTTTAATTCCATGTTTATTCCAGATTTATTATGGGTTATGTGGAAATGGTTATATTCTTTCTTGCCAAGTTTCCTTACAAGTGGTATCAGAGCTATGGTTTTATTATTGTAACCCTAGATTGAATCCATGGGAATGCATGAGAGGATAAAAGGAAAGGGCAAGATATATGAATGATTTATTGCAGATCTGATGACTTTCAATTTGCTGTTATGATGGGATGTTAAAAGATTTAGGCATGTGAAATTGTTGGACAAAAAGATTTTTTCGGATGTTTCATTTAAAATAAGGGTTTTGGGGGGTAGCATATAGAAATGACTTCCTGGGTAAAAATAGACCTCACCATTGGATTCGGGTCAACATTTTCATAAATTTTAATATATAATATGCCCTAGTTTGGCCATGTTCAGAGGAAATGAAAGAGTTTTTTGGTTTCAGCCCATGATGGCCGTCAAATTTAATCCCGTCAAAATTTTCATCACTAAAAAAAAATTAAAAATGAAAAATCGTACTAAAAATGGTAAAAAGACTGTCTTAGTAAAACAGCCATAACTTTCTCTCAGAATATTAAATTTCAGAGTTCTTACAGGCGTTGGAAAGCTAATTCAGAGCACTACAGCATGGTATAGGTTTGGTTCTATAATTTTGAGATTTTTTTAGGTTTTAAGAGCCCTAAATTTAGATGTTATTTATTTTGAGCACGGATTAGGGCATAACTTGGGCATATGGAGTTGGATTTTGGACTTCAAGTAGTCAATGAAAAGCTCTTGGAGAGCTCTACACATTGGTTTAGATTAGGTGCAAGTTTGGCATGATTTATTTGTTGATACATTTATCTAAATAGTTTATGGTATATATTTTAACTATGGTAACTTGTGAGTTTATGGCATTGGAGATTTAAGTATTGATGTCATTGTATACTCAAGTTTGGTCTCATGATGATATGGTTATCAGTGTTTGGTTTGGATATGCATGATGACTTGTTGGATCTACAAGTTGTGCAGTGTTGTAAGCGGTCTATACTTACAGGTTGCATTTATAGCTTGGTTATGGGTTGTCTTTGCCCATTGATCTTTCATTATTGATGCATATTCAGATTGGTGGCTTGGATTTGGGTTGTCTATGCCCTAAGTCACATGATTTTATCTTCATATAGAAGGGATGAGATGTTGTTACTAGGTACAGTCATGGTGGAGGATTGTGGTTGACTATGCTAACAGGTTGGACACCTTGAGAGACAGATGCTCGGTTCACCGATTTGATCATGGTGTCATGAATTTTGGCATGACATGATTGGATATACAGGTAGATCCTTGATGTTCATTAGCTTAGATTTTTCGATTTAGTTATGGTGGTATATCTTCTTGGTTGAGGATCATGGTTATTTGGTTTCTTTTGAGGAGCTCATGATGTGTATTTTGAGTTCTTTGATAGTTTGATGCCTTGGTTGATTCTCATGGTTAGAGGATGGTTATTTTTCATCATGATGTCATGGATAGCTTTGATACACGATTTAGTGGGAGCTTGTGACAGTGATGGGGTGACAGTGCATGATTAGTTCCTAGTTTGGTTTGGATCTTCAAGTAGGAGATGGATGTTATGATGCCATAGGTGACTTGGTACCACAGTTGAGTGGGAGTTTTTGGCATTGATATATTTATTGAGTGTTTGTAGATGTTGGAGGTTTGTCTTAGATCCTGTTGCTGCAGAAGCATCTTTGACATTTGCATGGTGCACTTGTTATCTTCATGGTGTGTGAAGATGGTTAGATATTAAGGACTTATGTAGTTCTTGGTTATCTTCATGGTGTGTGGAGATGGTTCTTCATAGTATGTGGAGATGGTTTTCTTTATGGTGTGTGGAGATGGTTGCATCTTGAGGACTCACAGGGTTCTTGGCAAAGGTGTGGTTTATGCTTTTATTTGGCATGTTATCCTTGGTGTGAGGATGGTTTTATTATTATGTCATGGTATACTCTTGATATGCATTTAGAGTTGTGACATGTTATAGTATGTTCATGTGGAGCATGTTATCTCTTTAGTTGAGATGGTTAGATCATGTTGTCATGTCTATGTTCCTGAGGCCATGGTTGGAACTTTGACATTGATCTTGGTTTAGTTTCTTTGTATTGAGTACACTAATCATAAGTTGGATACTTCATGATACTGCTATGTTGCATTTAGAATTGGCATGGATTGATTGGTTACAGGTGCTCATGGATACTTAGAGACGGTGGTGACACTGATTTCTCTTGGATTAGAGAAGTATTTGTTGGGATGGTTGATGGGTTCAACAGGAAGTCCGAAGGGAAGTCACTTGATATGGACTTGAGAGGAGATTGTTCTTAGATGAGTCTTGGTTGGAGACTTGGGTATCTTGATGAACATTCTCATTCCCCACTCTTGGTCTACTCGACGGTTTGCTACTTGAGAGGTATAGCCCATTGTTTCTCTCAATTGCATTGTATTTATGCTTGTCTTTCATGGATATAGATCTTGAGCTATGGCACATGAGTTAGTTCTAGAGGGTTCATTTGAGAGATGGTTTAGCATTGGTTATCTCCATGTGCATATGTTATTATGTTGGTTGAGTTTGGGAGATGGTTTTATATTGGGCATTTTCCTTGGATTAGGAATGGTTATTCCTTGAGTTTGATCTTCTTGTGAGAGGCTTACATCCATGATTAGTGATATGGTATGGTTTGGGTGTTGTTGAGGCTTCTTGTTGGGGTTTGATGGAGGAGATCATACTTGCACAATTTACATCTAAAGGTGTGTGTGGAAGGACATGATACAAGTTATGATTTGCATGGTTTCTCTAGTCTTGGTTATCTTCCTGGATGTTCATTTTTGCTTACATTGGATTTGAGATTGGTCGGAGATTGTGATCACTAGTTTGTGCTCATATATGTCATGTGAGAGATGACATGGTTATTTCTTTATCTCTTTCCTTTGTTGGTTGTGGAGAATTTGGGAGACTATTGGAGACTTGTTATGAGAGTTGTTCTTGCAGGATATTAGTTTATGTATTGTGGATGTCCTTGATACTACATGGATTCACTTCTTTGAGATGTGTTGAGTGGATTTGTTATAGATTTGACATTATCTTTTCCAGTGGGAGCTTCTTGGTATAAATGTGGTAGGTATTACTCTTGAGGCTTGTGATTGCAAGTTATAGATTGGATATGTCGGTGATATGAGATTCACTTGTTATACTTTTGAGGTATGGATAGTTGGATGGGTTTGGCACTTGTTGTGGGTGCTATTTCAGCTATGGATATTTTGACAACTATGGATACATCTGATTACCTTTGGATCAAGTTTTTTTTGCTTGGAATTTTAGTTGGTACAGGATTTTATGATCTTCTAATGTGACAAGTTGGGTGGTTTTCTCTTTGGATGGCTTCTATGTATGTCCAATGGCAGTGGCATAATAGGAGGTGAGATCATTCATGTTCGAGATGTTGGATACTTTGATTTTGTTGCGGGTACCAGGATGGAGCACTTGGTGTATTTTGATCCATGATGGTGGATGTGCTGGTAGGGATTGTTCCCTTGTTCATTTATGTGGCTACAGATTGACCTTATGCAATGTATACAACAAGTGGGAGATTGTTGAGATAATGGGTGTTGCACACATTGCATAATATTGTTATTTTATTATTTTATTTTTTATTATGTAATGTTGTACCTAGATGGACATGCAACATGTAAAGATTCCCATAGAATATTCTTGATGAGTTGTATTGTAACATTGTGGACATATTTCATGTAATTATTTAATATTGGGGAAAAATAATTAAATGCCCAATATTAAATGTGGGGTCAGTGGGTTAGGTAGCACATGGTTTATGTAATACCACTTGGTGGTTTTGTGGGACTTGCTACTATATAAGCAGCCACAAGGGTAGTTGTTGTATAGAGTGACAAGGAGAAGACAAAAGGAAAGAGTCGAGCGAGACAAGGCTTGACATGTTAGCCAAGGGAGCATTTGTGAAGGTTGAAAGCATGGCATGGGATGTGTGGATTCATGCTTGTTCACATAGTTTGCTCGGTTGTGGCTATGGCCATCAAGGCTTCCATGGTTGTATGGCAATGGTATTTTTTGCTGAATAATACATAATGATGGATGCTTTTGGAGGCTAGGTTTTTCCCTCAATGAGGGTTTCCCAGGGTATATCTTGTGTCACAATTTTGTGGGTATGTTGTCTATTCTCTTGCATGTGGATTTTAATTCCGTGTTTATTTCAGATTTATTATGGGTTATGTGGAAATGGTTATATTCTTTCTTGCCAAGTTTCCTTACATACGATATCTTTGAGAGCAAGTTTAAGCTACTAATTACATAATTTTTCATATTATATTGTTTCCTCTATTGGATTTTCTCAACTCCACAGAAAAGAATGAAGGTGTCACCTCAAAAATCTTTGCAAAGGATACAAAGCTATCTTTTCTTCCATTCTTATCTCCTTGCATTTTGATTATGCAATCTATTTTCTTCAAATTGAAGTTCAAAAGTTTAGTTGCTTCCTCAAGCTTTGTGAATATAATAGAAAATGATTGAATAAATTTAAAGGGCTTCTTACTTTTTTCTATTTTTTTCTCTTCAAGTAGGTGTAATAGATGAACCCATGAGAAAAATAAATGACATCAAATACATTTTAAGCTTGATAACCTATTTGCATGGGTGTTATAAGGGGATGAATTATGACTCATCTTGAAGCTCGCATTGTCAAATTTTTTGCTAACATGGTCATATCCTCTATCTCAAAATGTAAAGACTTGCATTGATGCAGGAGCATCTTGGGTTCGCTTGTAGTCCTGCATGTTTGAGAGGGATTTTGGTTAATGGTTATGGAGCTTGCTTACTCGGCATGGTCTAGAAATTTGGTACCTATTTCAAGTCGTGTAACTAATCTTCTACAATGATTTAGAGGATTAAAGTTTCAAGGATGAAAGAGGGCCTAGATTTATAACTATGGTTCGAAGCTTGAGTTCTAATTCATTTGGAGCTAAGAGATATTGCAATTTTACTAAGACATCAATTTTGGGAATTTAATTGTTGTAGGAGGCTGACTTTGGCATTTAATTTATGTATTTGTATTTAATATGTGTTCTAGGCTGACCTATGGCTTAGATTGGTATAAGTAGGGGCTGTGGGAGAGTCTTTAGGCATTATTCATCTATGAAGGAGAGGTAGAGGAGCTTGGAAGAGCGAATTTTTAGAAGGGCTAGTAGCCATGGCTTGGAAAACAAGGAGATTGCTTGGTGGGCTTGTGAGCACAAGTTGAGATCTTCCTTGGAGGTTTCTACTAGAGTGTGGGTCTAGACTAGCTAGGGTTTGGGATTGGATCTTGAGGAATCTTGCAGAACTATTACTTGCTTTGTATTTGGCCATAACCAGGAAGGCCTTACAACCTGGCACATTGCATGTAATCAGTTATATTTTATGAATATATTATTATGATTTGGTATAAGATCTTTCATTATTGCTCCTTGTCCTTGCATTGTTGCTTCTTATTATTATCTTTCTACTACATGGTTGTATAGCTGGGGGCTAGGACATCTCCTTTGGGGATTCTCCTACCTTGCACTGCATCAGGTGGCATCAGAGCGAAGGTTGTTCTTGAGTGTGTGGACAGATAGCCAAAGTTGAGGCAATTTGCACTAGGACTTGGGTTGAAGAGGTAGATTTTGGTCGTGGATTTGTTGCTTAGGTTTTTCTAATAATTTGGAAGATGCCTCCAAAAAGGTTAGACCCTAAGGAGATTGATGATGTTGTGGAAGAAAGGCTCTTAGAGAAGATTAAAGAAGATTTCAGATTTGAAATAGAGGAGGTTAGGGAAGAGTTTAGATCTCAGATAGCATTGATGAAGAGTAAGATGATTGCTGAAATTGTGAGTGCTTTAGGTGGTGTACCTAGACATGTGGGTACTGAAGGCAGTTATGAGGAAGTTGCACAGAACTTTGAAGTTGCTAGATCTAGTGGTGAGGATAGAACTAATCATGTGGAGAGACCTATTGGAACTAGGGTTGGTTAGTTTGCTAGACCTGGATCTCAGTTGAAGCTGAAGCATAAGATGGAGGTTTCTAATTTCTCAGGTAATTTGAATCCTGAAGACTTGATTGATTGGATTGGTGAATTGGAAGACTACTTTGAGCTTGAGGATATTGAGAATCCACTCAGAGTGAGGTTGGCACAAACAAAGTTGAAGGGACATGCTGCTCTTTGGTGGAAGGAACTACAAAGAGACAGAGAAAAGGAAGGTGAAATGAAAATCACTAGATGGAGGTTAATGGTGACTAAGTTGAAGGCTAAGTTCATTCCTACTGATTATGAACTTGACTTCTTCAAAAGATTTCAGAATTTGAAGCAGAAAGATATGTCTGTGAAGGATTATACAAAGGAGTTCTACAAGTTGACTATTTGGTCTGGTCATAGAGAATTGTCAAAAGAGAAGGTAGCTCGATACATTAATGGTTTGAGATTCAATATTCAAGATGAGGTTGGTATGCTAAATATTTCTTCAGTTGAGAATTCTTATCAATATGCTTTGAGAGCAGAGGAGAAGCTAAAGAGGAAGAATCAAGGTGGTTTCTGAGGGAAGGAGAAGCAGGATAGTTCAGCACAAGCTAAACCAAAAGCAGAAGGTGAACCAAAACCTGTTGAACAAAAAAGAAGGGCAGGTGGAGGTGGATTCAGAGGTAATTTTTTCAAGTGTGGTCAAGAAGGGCATAGATATTTTGAATGTCCAATTGGTAGGATAGCTACAGTTGTGAATGAGGTTGAAGTCCAAGAGAGTTAGCCTGAGCAAGGAGAGAGTTTGTTGGCTCGACGAGTATTGGTTGGTGGGAGGACATTGGATTCTTGTCAGAGGACTAGTTTGTTCAAAACTCATTGTAAGTCTGGTGGTAAATTCTGTAAAGTGATTGTGGATGGTGGTAGTACTGATAACCTTGTTTCTAAAGAGATGGTTCAGAAACTTGGTTTGAAGAGAATGAGGCATCCTTATCCTTATAGGATTGGTTGGTTGCAGGGTGAGCATGCTTTGGAAGTGAGGGAGCAATGCCTTGTTGATTTCTAGATTGGGCAGTATAAGGATCAAGTGTTGTGTGATATTGTGGATATGAACAGTTGTCATGTGTTGCTTGATAGACCTTTGCAGTATGATTGCAGGGCTACACATGATTGTGTCAAGAATGTGTTTACAATTGAAAAAGGTGGTAGGAAGTTTTTCCTAATTCTTTTGCAGAATGAAGACCTTAGTAGGAGGAACTTGAGTATTGGCAGTCAAGTTGAGTTGGAAAATTTTGACAAAGTCAGGGATCAGCATGGAAATCAGACCTGTGGAACACCTATGGTGGATGTGCAGAAGAAAAACAAGGGAAAGAGTGTACAAGTTAAAGACTCAAAGGATATGTATGTGAAGAACCATTTTGGGATTTATGTGTTGAATCCCAAAAGATGTTCTTCTAGTTACTAGAACATCTTTTTGAACCTGGGGTGTTTGATGCAGGAGCAACTTGGGTTCGCTTGCAGTCCTGCATGTTTGAGAGGGATTTTGGTTAATGGTTATGGAGCTTGGTTACTCGGCATGGTCTGGAAATTTGGTTCCTATTTCAAGTGGTGTAACTAATTTTCTATAATGAGTTAGAGGATGAAAATTTTAGGGCTGAAAGAGGGCCTAGATTTCTACCTATGGTTCAGAGCTCGAGTTATAATTCATTTGGAACTAGGAGATATTGCAATTTTACTAAGACATCAATTTTGGGAATTTAATTATTGTAGGAGGCCGACTTTGGAATTTAATTTATGTATTTGTATTTAATTTTTGTTCTAGGCCGACCTGTGGCTTAGATTGGTATAAGTAGGGGTTGTGGGAAATTCTCCAGGAATTATTCATCTATGAAGGAGAGGTAGAGGAGCTTGGAAGAGAAAATTTTGAGAAGGACTAGTAGTTGTGGCTTGGAAAACAAGGAGATTGCTTAGTGGGCTTGCGAGCACAAGTTGAGATCTTCCTTGGAGGTTTCTACCAGAGTGTGGGTCTAGACTAGGTAGGGTTTGGGATTAGATCTTAAGGGATCTAGCAGAACTATTACTTGCTTTGTATTTGGCCGTAACCGAGAAGGCCTTACAGCCCGGCACATTGCATGTAATCAGTTATATTTTATGAATATATTATTATGATTTGGTATTAGATCTTGCATTATTTCTCCTTGTTCTTGCATTGTTGCTTCTTGTTATTATCTTTCTACTGCACGGTTTTATAGCTAGAGGCTAGGACATCTCCTTTGGGGATTCTCCTTCCTTGCACTGCATCATGCATTGTGTTTTGAAAAATTGAACTTCCATAAACTAGGAAATAATGAATTAGGTTCTAGGATGGGGATCTAATAACATGTTCATTATCCTTCTAACATCGTATATATGAAAACCAAGATGGACATTTAATTTATCAATTGTGTATCTTATTGTACATGACCATCAGATTGGGATCTTGAAAATGTAGACAACTAGCCATCAAAAAAAACAAAATAGCCCCTCATGACCATACATCTACCTTAGCACCATCATCATAGCCTTTTCTTGAAATCATCACTAGTGAAACATATGTAGGAGTACAAAAAGTTGTATACTATAGATCATCATGCTTGAGTTGTTGAGTCATTGAACTTAATCCAAAGTCTAAGATATTTAGAATGGGGCTCTAATCTAGACTTAATTTTTACAACTTCAAATTTTTGTAATAAACTTGCTTGCTGTCACAAAAGTCAACTACATTGATAACTTGTTGGAAGTATTTACTTGCTACATCCTCCTTTGTCTTTCCTTTGGAAACTTTTTTGAAGAGTTCTCCTATAATAAATTTCATATCAAAATATATTTTGGTATTTATTTACATGGCTTAAAATAGTTATAAAATATTGGGATGCTTGACTAGTCTAATCTTATTGTATAATTTTTCATTTTTCTTGTAAGTACATTTAAAAGAGTTGTTTATATGACTAGTAGATGGTAAAATTAAGTGTTAAAATTAATAGTGATAATTTTGTTATCATACTCATGATTCATCAAAGACTATGAGGAGCAATGGAGAAGGACATCCAAATAATGAGAAAAATATTAATTTCCCTAGTTATAAAACAAAGTGACAGTGTAAAAAAAACTGAAAATGGTGATAAGTCATTTTCACATGACATCAGTATCACATGAAGTTCAAAGCTAAATGAGAAAATGATTTCAAATAAGGACATGTAAGTGAGTCAAACAAATCCCTATTACACTAAGAGAAGTCAAAAAATAATGGAAAAGATGTTTTGTTCAATACATTGAAAACAATGAATGCATATGATAAAACACAAACTATTTTCTCAGAATCTAATAAGAATTTACCTTTTATAATTGATGCCACTACCTGTTTCTATTAAATCAATGGAACACATGATTTCACTTCTTGGTTTTTGACTTTTCCTTGGTAAAATCTAGCTTGCAAAGCTACTACTAGTTCTTACATTGGGTGTTTTTGAATCCTTCTTTTTGACTCATGAACCATATTTTTTTTTAACTCACTTAGATTTTCCTTTACACAAGCCTACCCTCCAAGATTTTTTGATTTTAATTTGTGGATCACCAAAGCTTTTCTTTTTAACAAAACTAGTTTTTCTTATATGGAGCTAGTGACGATCCTTTTAAATAAACTTCCAGTTGGAGGAGTAGCTATGGGTGAATTATGTTTTGCTAAGTTTGTCAGAATATTCTTGTTACTGAGAACATTTTTCTTAGTCAATGAGCTAAATCATTTTCAAGTTGTTTTCGTTGTAGTATGATAATCCATATTTCCCTCCTTAATTAGGCTTTCCTACTCAATAGGAAAATATCCATTATGCTCTTGAACCTACTTTGCAAACAAGTTGGATTTTGTGTCCAAGGAATTTGTGAATATTCCACCTACAAGGGTCAATGAATCTGAATAATCAATCTCTAGTGGATATCCTTTCCTCCAACATTTGATGGAATTTTCTGAGTGATCACTAGAGTTTGAGGAAAGATAAGTCCATCATGCATGTGGTGGTGTGTAATTTCTACACTTCAACATTTGATTTACTAGAGTGAATGAGTGAAGAGAATTGTGAAAAATTGTAGCTTCCTTTTCCCTATTCATAAGATTTTCCATTTCTTGGCATTCTATAGGATTTCCTACTATTGTGTAAGTCTTCCCCATTTTGAATCCTTCTGATATTTCTATTTAATTTAGGGATCCTAATCTTGTGCTTGGAAAATATTGTCATGACTAGTTAAATCAACAACATTTCTTGTTGAGGAAAACCTAGTGTAAGATTCCATCATTTGCAACTTCACATGGACAATCTACTCCCAAACTAGACTACAGTCCCAATTGATTGAAAGGATTCTTATTAACTGCAACATACTCACTTAAACCCCACTAGCATAGTTTTGTAACCACATTTATTTTCATTGAAGGTGTCCTTTCAATGTCACATTTGTCCATGATACCTAGCCCCTTCTAGAAAGAGAAATCTAATGCATAGGTCCATGTGAGATAGATATTGGAGCTTCTCTAATAGAAAAAAGTAGCCTATACATTACAAGAAACATTTTTTCTAAAATAATTCAACTAGCCATCGCAATTGCAACACTTTGTTATGATGGTTAGCCATCACTTGCATAGCACAGCTATCACAAGAGTTTCATAATAACAAGAACTAGTCCAGATGGATGAATGTCACTTCCATAGTACAACAATCATATAGACATCACAATTTTGATGATAGATTGGAGGTTTAAGACATTGTAATTATGATGACATACTATCACAATTTCAACATCATGAACATGAACTCTTGTCCCTTCCTTCTTTCAAGTTATGACAATTTTATCTATCACTACTATGATGGACACTCTCTTCATCATAATTTGTGATAGAAAAATTTAGATACCCATCAGACAAGAGCCAATTTTTGGTTCTATCACTTGGTCGATGGGTAGCCATTGCAATTTGGGTCCAAATGTAGTAGTGACAATATGGCTAGAGTTCCTTGCTATGCCCTTAATATTGGTGTGTATAGGGTTATGAATAGTCAACTTGTGGCTATCTTAATCCTTAATTAAGTCATGTTATCATTATAATATTATTATATAGGTAGGTAGGTCAGACTAGGTGTTATGTAGGGTTGTGTCTATTCAACATAAGCATAATTAAGTATATAGGATGTTGTGAGTCTTATTTCATCATCATATTATCAAGTGTGTTCTCATTGAAGATATTTGGAGGTTGCCCCCTGAAAGTGGCCTATTACTCTTAGTTATTAACAATTAATTATATAATATTTCATATTATTTCTTCTATTGTGCAAGTTATTTCATTACAAGTGGTATCAGAGCATGGTCTTGGCACCATCGAGGCAAGATTTTTTCTCAACATTGGGGCAATTTTGGGAAGAGCATAACTTTCAAATTTTAGCAAAATTTTCAAAGATTTTTAAAGGGTTTTTGAAGAACATATTAAAGAAGCTATAGTCCAAAATTTATAGGAATTGGAGCAACTTTGAGCTAATGCAAAATTACTATTTCTACATATTTTATTGAGAACTTCATATCTCTCACATCCAACCAAATTGTAGTATAACTTGTATTAGGTTTTTGAATACATATAAGAGGAACCTAAATTTCAAAGCTTATAGAAATTGAAGAAAAAATAAGCAAGATATTGCAAAATTATAAAAAATTCTCTTTCAAGGGAACAAAATTGCTATAAAAGATTTTGGATTTTTTTTCAGAGTAAGGGTATCTTGGCCCTAGTAAGTTACAGTAATAGATAAATAAATAAATCAAAGAATTTACATTTCATTTGTGTGAAATATTGGTTTCCATCATGACAGGACATTTAACAAGAAGCAAAAAATATGCTACCACATTGGGGAAATTCTCTAATCAAGATTGGGAAGCAATAGAAGATAGTAATCCCAATGAGGAACTTAGTAAGTTCAAGGAAGAGGTTAAGAGGGATATGTGTGACCTATGAGGAGGCATATTATATATACAAAGCATGTTAAGAACCTATATGAATGAAACAAGGAAGGGGATCTCAAGTAATCAAGGTGAAACCTTCAAGTCGACTAATAATGACTCAAATTTTATTAATCCTACGGGATCTAGAAATTTTTTCCAAAGGTTGATATGCGCAAATTTGATGGAAAGGATCCTCTAACATGGATAAATCAAATGGAGAAATTTTTTGAAGTACATCAAATCCCATATGGACAAAAGGTCACAATGGCTTCCTTATATCTAGAATCAGATCAATTCATTTGGTATAGTTGGCTTTGTACTCATAGGAGGAAAAAGAGTCTCACTATATCATGGTCAATTTTTATAGAAGAACTCCAAGCACAATATAGAAATCAGTTAAGGATTATATTCAAAAATTCCAAAATCTATCCTTAAGAGTGGATATAATTAGAGAGGAGAACTTTAATGATTTATTCTTGGGTGGTCTCAAGGATCACATTCAACATGAGGTATGCATGTTTTTTCCCAGCTTAGTAAATGAGTCTTTTATATTGGTACACAGAGTAGAGGAGAATTTCTTGATTCCTAGAAAGCAAGGGGCTAATGTGACAAGAGAAAAATGATATTCAACACCTTCTCTTTCTCAACCTATTAGGTTGACTCTACAAAAAGTTGAGGAGAAAAGAGAAATAGGGTTTTGTTTCAATTGTGATAGAAAATATAGTCAAGGACATAAATGTAGTAAAAATAAATTGTTCTCTATTGAAGGTCTAAGTGAGGAAGAAGATGATGAGCCCATATTAGAGGAGGATAGGGAGTTAGGTGAGGAATCACATGATTCTCAATCAATCATTTCTTGTCATGTAGTTTCAAGTTTGAGTGCACCACAAACTCTCAAGGTAGTGGGTTTCTTAAAGAAATAGAGAGTAACAGTGTTGATCAACTCGGGTAGTACTCATAATTTTATCAACGAAAAGTTGGCAACTCTTCTAATTTTTTTTATATATCCAACCCCAGAGTTTAAGTTTTTTATTGTAGATGGTGGCACAGCTAGTTGTTCAGGGATGTTCCATAGCATCAAATTATCCATGGGAGATTATCAACTTTATACCCCAATGTATGTTATATCCATGGGTGCAATGCATATTTTTTTGGGAGTAGAATGGCTTACTACATTGGGAACAATTGAGATGAACTTCCAGGAACTATTCATGCGATTTCAATCAAAAGGAAAGGTAGTGGAGCTAAGGGGGTTGAAGACAAAATCTCCATAGATGGTAAGCTCTCATCGAATAAAAAAGTTTCTTAAGAAAGGTGTAGATGGATTTGTGGCCCAACTATGTTCATTAGAAGTCTCTCAATCTAATTCTCTTACTCATCTAGATTTACAAGCAATAATTGATCATCACTCAGTGATTGTTGGAGATATGCCTAAAGGAATTCCTCCTAAGAGGGATCATGACCATGCCATACAACTAGTTCTAGGGAGCTAGCCACCAAACATCAGGCCTTATAGTTACCCACACATACAAAAAAGTGAGATGGGAAAATATGTTGAGGAAATGCTAGAGGCAAGAATTATCAGGCATACCCAAAGTGCTTACTCCTCACCTGTTGTGATGGTGCATAAGAAGGATGAAACTTGGTGCATGTGTCTAGATTATAGAGTACTCAACAAGTACACCATTAAAGATAAGTTTCCTATTCCAATCATTGATGATCTTCTAGATGAATTAAATGGAGCTATGTATTTTACCAAGTTAGATCTTAGATTGGGTTCTCACCAAATTTGGATTGAGGAGGAAGATATTTGTAAGATAACATTTTGAATTCATGAGGGTCATTTTGAATTTTTGGTGATGCCATTCAATCTTACGAATGCACTATCTACATTCCAAAGTTCGATGAATTTTATTTTTGAGAAGTTCTTGAGAAAGTTTGTGTTAGTGTTTTTTGATGATATAATAATTTATCGAAAGATTTGGGAAGAACATCTGTAGCATGTAGATCAAGCATTACAATTACTTAAAGATCATCTAGTCTATGTTAAGTCATCCAAGTGTTCTTTTGGTCTCAAGGAGGTGGAGTATGTGGAACACATAGTTTCACATGAAGGAGTAAAGATGGACCCTAACAAAATTAAGCCTATCATGAAATGGCCTATTCCAAAAAGCATTAAAAGATGAAGGGTTTCTTGGGATTGACAAGACACTATAGAAGATTTGTGAATAATTATGGTCATATAGAAACACCCCTTACCACTCTATTGAAGAAGGATTCTTTTCATTGGAATGAATCTACTAATGTATCATTTGAGTAATTGAAGAAGGATATGTGTACAACTCTAGTGCTTGCCACTCCAAACTTCACAAAGGAATTCATTGTGGAATATGATTCTTTTGGAAATGGGATAGGAGCAATTCTCATGCAAGAAGGTTGACCAATTTCTTTTAAGAGTCATCAATTAAAAGGTAAAAATCAACTCAAACCTATTTACGAGAATGAAATACTAGCAATCCTTCATGCAGTTAAAAAATGGAGGCCTTATTTAATGGGTTGACACTTCAAGGTTAAGATAGATCATGATAGCATAAAATATTTTTTGGAACAAAGACTATCATCAAAAGAGGAACAAAATGGGTCACTAAGACGTTGGGATATGACTTTGAAATTGTATACAAGAAAGGGAAGTAAAATATTGTGGTAGATGCACTTTCCAAGAAGGATGAAAAGGATGAATCCTTATTGTGTGGAAAAAGCAAAAGAAGAGTGGCAAAATGATGTTGCATAAGTAATCTCATCCAACAAATAAAAAGTGACCCTAGTAGTTTAGACAAGTTTTTTTTAAAGGGGGATATTCTTTGGTATAAAGAGCACTTGTATCTCTATAAGAATAACACTCTTAAACACAAGATTCTCAAAGAGCTACATGAGTCCCCAATTGATGGTCATTTAGGATTTTTGAAGACATATCATCATGTCAAGAAAGATTTTACAAGAAAATTGGGTGGCAGGAACCAAAGAAGAGTGGCAAAATGATGTTGCAAAAAGTAATCTCATCCAGCAAATAAAAAGTGACCCTAGTAGTTTAGATAATTTTCGTTTGAAGGGGGATATTATTTGGTATAAAGATCACTTGTATATCTATAAGAATTCCACTCTTAAACACAAGATTCTCAAAGAACCACATGAGTCCCTAATTGGTGGTCATTTAGGTTTTTTGAAGACATATCATTGTGTCGAGAAAGAATTTTTTTGGGAAGGGCTAAAAGGTCATCAAAAATTTGTTGTAGAATGTTTGATTTGCAAAAGAAATAAAGGGGAAACAATTAAGACACCAGGTCTCTTGCAGCCTTCATCTATTCCTAGCCAATGTTGGGAAGAGGTACCCATGGACTTCATCACAGGGCTTCCCAAATCTAAAGGTTATAATGTTATCATGGTAGTAGTTGATCACCTCACTAAATATGCACATTTCATTGCATTATCACATCCTTTTACAACAATTATTGTGGTAAAATTTTTCTTGGAGAATATCCAAAAGCTACATGGTTCACCTAAGGTTATTGTTGGTGATCATGATCCTATCTTTACTAGTCACTTTTGGAAAAAAAATATTTTCATGTTTGGGTACTCAATTGGCTCATAGTTCTTCATGCCATCCTCAATCAAATGGGTAAACTGGGGTTGTTAATAAATGTTTGGAAGGATATCTATGTTGTTTCACTTTAGAAAAATAATCGCAATGGGTAGATTGGCTGCTTCATGCAGAATGGTGGTACAATAATTCTTTTCATAGCTCATCAAAAATGTCTCCATTTTTGTCACTTTATGGATATCATCCTCCTTCCATCACATCACCATTGAAGGTGTCACCAAGAGTTCATGCAGTAGAGGACCACTTGCTTCATCAACAAGAAGTACTTTCAGGACTCAAGGAGAGTTTAGCTATGGCACAAAATTGAATGAAACAACAAGTAGACCAACATTGTAGTGAAAGAAATTTTTAAGTTCAATACTAGATCTTCTTGAGGTTGTAGCATTATAAAAAAATCTCAATGAAGCAACAAAAAATAATAATAAGTTGTCTCCAAGATATTATGGACCATACCAAATCATGCAAAAATTGGTAGTGTTTCCTACAAGCTTGAGTTGCCACCAACAACAAAGATACATCCAATGTTTCATGTTTCTTATTTGAAGAAGGTAATTGGGTAGAATATTCCTACTCAAACAGTAATACTAGAACTTGATGAAGAAGGAAGAATATTTTTGGAACTAGAGTGCATTCTTCAAACACACATGAAGAAGATGAGGAATAGAACCCTGACCCAATATCTCATCCAATGGAAGAAATTACTAGTTGAAGAGGCCACATGGGAGGATAAAGAGTTCATTCAAAAGAATCCACACTTGGTTAGCATTGAGGACAACGATTCTTTCAAGAGAGGGAGCATGCTACACCCTTAATATTGGTGTATATAGGGTTATGTATAGTCAACTTGTGGCTATCTTAATCCTTAATTAAATCATGTTATCACTATTATATTATTATTTAGGTAGGTAGGTTGCCCTAGGTGTTATGTAGGGTTGTGTCTATTCAACCTAAGCATAATTAGGTATATATAGGACATTGTGAGTCTTATTTCATCATCATATTGTGAAGTGTTTTCTCATTAGAGATATTTGGAGGTTGCCCCTTCGAAGTGGTCTATTACTCTCAGTTATTATCAAGTATTTATATAATATTTCATATTATAAATTCTTATATTGTGCAAGTTATTTCATCACATTCCTAATGTTGAAACTTGGGCTCTTGTACTAGATGTAATGCCCCACTCCGAAACCCAAAATAAATAAACCTAATATGTTACAAAGTTTACTGAACTATTTTTTGTTTCTAAATTTTATACAACAAAAAAGTAACAATGCAAAAGTAATATACACAAACATAACATTTACACATGCAATTACAATATATATTTCATTCCTCAAGGTTTCCTTCACATTGAGTCACGTTTAAGATTTTTATTATTAATTGTTTAAGTATATTGTCTATAATCATAAAAAACATAACATATTGTTAAAATTTTAGTCAATTTGGATACTTTTATCTTGATTATGTGTGTGTTGATTATATGAAAATAATATATATAACTATAGTTATATTTATATTTATTATAATAATATAATAATAATATTATAACTATGTTATAATATTAATCATTAATTATCAAATAGACATGTCTATTCATGGCTTATGCTTATTTATATGAAGAGAGATGCTTTGAGATAGATATACAAAATACAGTGGCAGTGTTTAGTACAATTGTAATGATTGTCCATGAAAAATTACATGATATCAGAACAGATGGAAACGATTTCATGACAATAATATATTCTATTTTGGGCATTGTAGATCATATATATATTGCGATCAATACTATGTATTGCAGATATAATAGTAATCTAGAGCCATTGTGGATTGTTAGTTGAAGGTAAAATCCGAGCCGTGTCATTTCAAATGGGAGATAATGGAGACAATAGATAGATTGTAATTCATCCTTTATTGCTGGCATTGCCCATTTGAAGTGGATGACTGCATTGAAGTTGTTGAAAAACTTACGTGTGAATTAGGAGACTTTGGTGTGTATCTAGTTAAAGTGACTCGAGCGTCCTCCGTATTGAAGGTGAAGATTTTCACGCTATGGATTTGAAGTGTTATAAATTCCAAAATCTGACAGATAATAGTTGCATTCGTTAGTGTCTTATTGGTATATGATTATTGTGGGCACAAAGAATAGATACGACAAATCAAGCACGAGAGCCAAATGAGCAATATGAAAATGTAAAGAATACCTTTCTCTTGACTATGGTAAAAGTGATTCCATGTTGGATCTCTCACAACTCATATCGATGGGAAGCTGAGTCAGATGAATTGATCGTACGTCGATAGGGGAAGAGCTCAAGACTACTCGCGCCATAGGAAAAGTAGCATTGGTCAGCTCTCATACTTCCATACCCCTCGACCCTATGCAAGGCACACTGAATTGGATATCAATTTAGTACGGTGTTAAGTTTGATTATTTAACACTTTTGTGTGCAAGAAATTAAGCTTATTGAATATCAACTTAGTACGGTGTTAAGTTTGACTATTTAACACTTTTGTGGGTAAGAAATTAAAATTAGTGTGATGTTTAAGTGAACTGAACATTGCAAACAGTAATGTGCATTAATTGATATCATTTGTACCAATCACATAAAAGATATATTCTCTCCAAAATGTTGACTCACTTTGGCACGTCGAGAACTTTTCGACAATCACAACTACACAACATCAATCTTCCATGTCATCACCTCAGAACCAGCAATGTTCTCTCGGATTGAAATTTTAGAACAAAGATTGCAAATTTAGGATGGCTAAATTTGGTGTAGGGGTTGCTGCCCTAACCAACCCTATAATCGGTATAATCAAAACTCACGGTATAATTATAACCGTGAGTTTCTGATTATAATAGAACAACTTTTTGCAAATTCTATTGGAAGGCGTGGAGAAGAAGCTCCATGAGCTGCTGGCTGCATTACATTTCCTAGAGACGAATATAAGACACCATTAACATTCTCTGATGGTCACACGGATCTATCTCCCCTCGTTAGCCGACACACAATTTGGTATCAATCAATCAATTGGAAAGCATAAGCCTTAATGGTGATCTTCTAGATTGGATGCGTATAGAAGAGTGTGGGAAGCTGAGGAAAATAGAAGGGTTAGAAGAGTGCAGGTGGTTGGAGATATCGAATCCACAAGCTCGCAGCCGGATGCCTCTCTTACAAAGTCCAGAGGGTTGTAAACTCTAGTACCCAGAGCATCGTGTGACATCTCAGCATTTGAAGCTCTTCTTCAGACTTTAAACAGACAGAAATGGCCAAAGGAATGTGGAATATGTCCAAGTATATACAAGTCAATAGACCACACCATATAAGATGCACTTTATATATAACTGGATAATAATGATGTCAGCTGAGATGAGGGGGTGAGAGGGATCAATCTCCCCTAATCGGTGTTATTTAAATTCAATATTCCTCTCTTGACAAACATGTAATGGTCATCGGCGGTATAGATAATTACTCCAGATAGAGTAAAGTGTGAAGCATTTAAGTTCAATTATATCAATTGGAGACATTAATGAGAGCGAGGTCATAATGTTAATGAGAATATCTCGTTTCTCAAGTTCCATGCGAAGAGGCATATTGGAAGCAGACAATGACGATGGTGTTGAAGGGTTCAATCATAAAATTGAGTTCAATCACTGAATCAAATTGTCTATACATGTTTTGATCTCCATCTTCACGGGATCCTATTATAGAGTTGACATTTTCTGAAATTAATTTGAAAGTAACGAAGTGTACGCAGGTGGTAGTTTGTGGTGTTACCGGAGTTGGAAACTCGAGCCTTCTATGATATATATTGGGAGTACAACACATGCCGTACAGTCTGCATGGATTCAAACTCAGCAAATTGACTATAACACCGGAGAATGCCAATTGTAAGGATCAGACGCGTGGGACAAGACCTCCAAATTATAATAGGTGCCAAGTACATTGTGGTTGAATGCAATATGAGATTGAGAAAGTACTTGGTTCAATAGCAGAAAGGGAATGCAGTTTCGGGCACCGATTGGTAATAAAGTGATTTAGACTCTTGAAAAGAAGACATCATTAACAAAGCTAGATGCTAGATCTGTCACTCAAACCTCATAGGGGGTCTGTGAGTGCAAGAAACCACAACTTAGCAATTATCCCTACCTATGTTATGTACAAGAGATCTCGCCAACTTGATAGACTAAGTGCAAGTCACCCATGCGACATTGTTTTCTAACTTTTCAAAAAAAAATCTAAGTCGTCTCCTTCGTAAGGAAGTGCATTATCGTGGCTGTATAGACGTTGCCGTTTTATTCCACGTAGAAATCTATGAGAAAATCGAGTCTACCCTACACGTTTATGACCCTTGGACCCGTCAATGCTTTGTCCTGCGGTCAATCCTTTTTTCTCACATCAAAACTCTTTCTACGGCTTTGTTCACACCTCGCTTTTAAAAGATTATTTGTAATTCAGTTTCAATAAATAATTGTTAATAAATCTGGTTGACATCCATTTCTGTATAGATTAGAGAAGAAAATTGATACTTTGAGCCATAGTTGTAAGGCACTTATTACACTTCTATATTATGACATCAAAAACTCATCTAAAACTATAGTTTTGAAGGAATTTTTGTAATCAATATGATATCAAAAATGTAAATTACTTTTTTTTTTGCTATTAGTTGATGCTATTTATCGTGACAGTTTTTCTCTTTTTCCTCTCAAAATATTAGAACAAATATTTATTCGTCACTCATTTTTCTTAAGTAGTTTGCTTGCATCATGTAAGGTTTTGTTGACATCATGCATGTATTATTATTGACATGTCTTTTGCACATCATTTTAAAGCTCAAATCCCAGAACCATATGCTTCCACATGTACTTTTGCATGTTAATTTTTTACCCATGCAATTTGAGTTGCTACTGTTAATCTCCTCTCCTCTCTTAGAACTGAAATTTGATTTCAAAACCCAAACTCAAACACCACATGCAAAGACAAACTTGCAAGTTGAAAAGGCGTAGAGAGTTAGATACAAGTCCTCGTTGCAAGACAAGTGTTTAAGCAATGTTGGGACTAGACATGATCATTATCTTCCCATTCTTAGAATTGATTTATTGTGATAGGGCACACTCATCCTGGCAATACAAGGAAGTTGATGCTTGGTACTTGTAACGTGCATAAAAGATGAGCATGTACATATGTATATATCTAGAACTAAACTAGAAAGACAATGACAGGAAGTGGTACATCATGTAGATCCCAACTACTAGGTGACTATGACTCCCTTAACCACATCAGACACATCATCTATAAAAGTAAAATAGACATGCACACCATACACATGCAAGTATGGGGTAAGTACCATAATGAATCATGAGTCAACTCATCAAATTCACATATATAACAATGCATTACACCAAAATATTTGGAAATATTAGGAAACCACCCTCCACAACCGCATTGCAACTTTGTTGTCCTCGACCTCCTCCCTGCCTCCATACCTTCTCAGCCTTGGGAGGGAGCAATCCCCACTCCACCTCTCTCCCCTACTGGAACCAACCCCTATTTGCCTATATTTTGAGCTGGTTGTGAAATCCCAGAATAGTCACTTCCTTCTTTATGAGGATGCTTCTCTTCTGATAGAGCCTAGTGTCATTCCTAACGACTATGCTTGTTTGGGCCCTGAGCACTTGGGTGGTCCCACAAAAATGATGACCCCAAAGTCAAAATGGTTGGGGTCTATTGTTGGATCCAAGAGTCCTGTAGATTTTGGTGCTAAACCCATGTTTTCTTTAGGACCCACTAGACCCCTAATCCCCCTACCTGATTCTTTGGTGGACTCAATTTCCTCAGGGTTGACCCCGTGCTTCATAGGAAAGTTTATCTCTTTCCAACCTATGGTGGTTATGGTCAGAAATGGTTGTTGACAAAGTGGAAGATTATGGACTCTCTTTCGATCTCTATGATGACTGGGGCTCTCTTCCTATTTAGTTTCATGGCTAAAATAGAGAGGGATGTGATCATGGATGGATCTTGGAACTTTTGTAAACATTACTTGATGCTGGAAAAATGGAAATTGAGTTTTAACCTAGAGAATGACCTTTACAAATCCACCCCAATCTAGATCCACTTACCTAGGCTCCCCTTGGAATTCTAGGATGAGTGTGTTTTTAGATGGATTGGCAGCTCCTTTGGGCAATTCATAAAAATGAATTTGATGACTGGTTCAAAGATCAAACTAGGTTTTGCTAGGATTTGTGTGAATATGGGAATAAAAAAACCCCTACCAACCATGGTGGACCTAAAGTTTAAATGGTGAACTTGGTTGCAACTGTTGGTTTATGAGAATGTTGCTCCTTTCTTCCAAAAATGTAACATCTTTGGGCATCTTTTTATGGAATGCCCAAAGAGTGAGAAAATCAATAATAAGGTCTAATCCCTAGGTGTGGAGGTGGTTAAAAGCTCAAAAATAGCTAAAAGGATTGTTGTACCCAAAAGCTAGGAAAACACAAAACTAGGTGGTTCCATCAACACTTTTGTGGGGAGCCTCAGTTGAATGGAATCCCTTGCATGGGTGAGAGTACAAGAACCCCAACAAAAGATATGTTAGTTGTGCAAGGTGAGGAGATGAATGTTGATGCTCATGAAGAGGGGGAGATTATGGACATGTAGACCATGGAACAATTGCATCTAGGTGAGGGTTTTCTAGACAAAGAAATGGTTGTTGAGGGAGTTGGGAGCTACTACAGCCCACCCCTCAACTTGGGGCATGTCCACCACTTTCTAATTGAACCCTTTGGTTTCCCTTCCTAGTATTATGAAAGTCTTTTCCCTTACTTCTTAGGGCCCAAGCCTTGATTTCCTAAACAATGAAGTTGAATGAACAATCTTGAAGAGAAATCTTAGAGGGGGGAATAGGGTAGATTTTGGATCAAGTATGAGGATAGGGAGAGCTCTGACAAGGAATATCCATCAAAAGAAAACAAAAAAGGGTATTGCATAAGAGAAATAAAAAAACCCTGAAGGAAACCTAGAACCACAAAAGATGAAGATCATATCCTAGAATGTGAGAGGGTTGAATATCCCCAGAAAGTAGTATGAAATCAAACAAAAGATCATTGAACTTAACACTGTTATGATCCTTTTACAAGAAGTTAAAATGACTGCACAAGTCTTTTTGAGAGTCACTAATTTGGCTAGGCACTAAATATACCTAAAGTGATGCTAATGGAGCTTCTAATGAAATTGCTACGATGTGGAATCATGATAGGGTTGCGGGCATGGATATTTCCTTCAACACCCATTTCATTGCCACAAATTTCACTACCCAATCTAGCTATTGAACTACTTTTGTTTTATATGCCCCTAACACTCATAATGGCAGCCCTGCTATTTGGAATGAGGATACCATTATGGCTGATTCCATGAGACAAGGAAAATATTTTTGTATGGGAGCCCTTAACACCCTGTGTTCCCCTTCAAAGAAATTTGGGGGATTAGAGCATTTTTTAGAGAGCACGTAGGACTTGAAGGATTTTTTGCAAAGAAAACATCTAATTAATATTGATTTGTAGGGTTTTAATTTTACCTCGTCTAATAATAGACTAGGGAAAAAATTGACTCAAGTTAGACTAGACAGGGTTCTAATCTCCTCTCGATGGGACATTCTCTAGAACACCTCCTTGAAGGTGTGTCTGAGGACCATCTCAGATCATTCAATGCTGCTTCTCTCCTAGACACAAAAGGCTACTAGATGAAGGCCTTTTAGGTATGAGATCATGTGGCACTTGCATAATAAATTCATAGACTATATTCAATAGAGGTGGAAGTTTCTAGTGGAAGGTATGGTCATGTTTTGTATTGCCATAAAACCTAACAAAATCAGAAAGGAGGTGAGAGATAAGAGAAAATCCTTGTTTTGGATTTTATCCATGGAAAAGAAGGCTATTAAAAATAATTTGGAAGCTCTCCAAATGCAACTTGTGCAAAGAAATGCATAGATGGAGCAGCAACAAGATGAGAGGAAGTGTAGAGATGAATTGGAAACTATCGTAAGGAAAGACGAAGTATTTTGGAAACAAAGATCTAGGGTTCAATGGTTGAAGGATGGAGACAAAAAAATAATTTTTTTCATAGATCAGCCTCGAAAAGAAGAAAGAGAAATGCTATCAACAATTTGATGGATGATAATGACCACGAGGTCACTAAAATGGAATAAATAGAGGATAATGTCAATTTATATTTCTAGGGAATAGACAAGCCCCCGACAACCTAGGGTAATAGAAACATACAAAGTGATATCCTAAGGTCATTTCAACCAATTATTAATCATTAGATGAATGAGAAGATGACTTACAAGGTCAAAGAGGAGGAAGTCAAAAATATAATTCCCCTGGTCCTGATGGGTTTCCTCCTGCTTTCTTCCAAGAATTCTAGAGCATTGTCAAGTATGATGTTATCCATGTTGCTCGTGACTTTTTCAGGATGGGAAATTTGTTGAAGTAACTTAAATAAACCATCATTGTTCTCATTCCTAATATAGAGGACCCTCAGAGATTGGAAGACTTTAGACCCATCAACTTTTTTCAAAACTTACAAGGTTCTTGCTAAAATTATGGTGAATCACACCAAGCCTCTCCTAGACAAATTCATTGGCCCCTTTTAGAATGGCTTCATGCCTAGGAGGAAGATTCTTGACATGGTTATTACCATCCATGAGGTAATAAACTCTATGGGAAGGTCTAAGAAACCAAGTATGGCACTTAAACTAGACATTTAATGAGAAAGTTAATAGTGTTATAAAAAATGTTGTTACCTTTATTACTTTCTTTGTGATCATTAATGGAGCCCCTAGAATTTTTTTCACTTCCTTCAAAGGTCTTTGCCAAGGTGACCTCCTATCTCCCTACCTTTTAATTATTGTAATCAAACTACTAAGCAAAAGTTTAGTTTCTTTGACTAACACTGACAAAATCAAGGGCATTAAACCTACCTCCTAATGCCCCCCAACAAATGATACAACACTTTATGGATGATACCTTCTTATTTAGCATCTCCTCCATCAATGAAGCCAAAAAATGGAAATACAACCTGAAACAAGATGCATTGGTCTCTAGTCAATGAATAAATTACCAAAAAAGAAAATTCTTTTTCATTAACATCATTGCCAATTTGAGAGAAAAGGTGGTAGGCATTCTTGGCTTTCAAGAGGCATCTCTCCCTTATACTTATCTTGTTCTACCACTTACAATAAAGGAAGTCTCCAATCAATTTTGGAATGATCTAGTTGAACACTTCCCAAAATGGCTGGCAAGCTAGAAATGAAAAATCATGAGTAATGTTGGGAAACTTTGGCTTCCCTTTGCCTCCTTGTAGGACATCCTAGTGTATTTCCTCTCCATTTTCAAAATCTTGGGTAGGCTCAAAGATACTATTAACAAAATCCAATGAAACTTCTTGTGGTCCAGTACTAAAGAGAAGTCAAGAATGAATTTGATTAGCTATGAGAAAGTTTTTCATCTAGAAGCTCTTGGTGGTTTAAATTTAAGACGAGAATAGGACACTTGAATAAGGCCCTATCAACCATAATCGATTGGAAATTGGTGAGTTCTCATGGTAGTTAGTGTAGCATTGTCAAGGCTAAATATCTTGGAGCATTGTCTCCCCACCAATTCCCTTAGGCACATGTTCTCCCCTAGGGCTCCAAGATTTGGAAAAATGTGGTCAAAAGCAGAAAAATCCTTTAAAAAGGGTGTCATTGGATTATGGGGAATGGTAATTCTATTGACTTCTAGGAGGATCAATGGTTTCATGATAACCCATTCATGCATACTAGGTTCTCACCTCTGTGTGAGAAGTGTACTAGATTGTATGTCCCTTAGATTTGAAACTACATCGCCCCTTAAAGATAATGGGTTACTTTCCAGAACCTTGACCCTATGGAGTTGGGGCTTTTCCAGGTGCTACAGGACCTTCTCCATAGCTACAGGATCCCCCTTGACCCACTTGAGGACTCCTTGGTGTTGAAACTTACACCCTTGGGGGAGTTTATAGTTAAGTCAACTTATCTCTATTGTATGGGGGAGGTGACCTAGGCTGATTGGCAAAAATCCTAGCACCCTTGGATCCTACCAAAGCTAAACTTTTTTTGGTGGAAAAATTTGCATGGGTCGATCCTCACTATTGGTAATCTCCAACGTAGATGGTATTAACTTCCTAACTATTGTGTTTTATGTCTCCAAGATGTGGTATTCATTGCACACGTGCTTATCCATTACCTCTTTACCATAGTTGTGTGAAGGGAAGTACTTGCCCTAGGGGAGTCCAATGGTGTATGGAGAGTGAATCGAAGCAATTTATTCATTGGAATGGTCTAATTGCTCATCCATATCTTAGAAACTTGTGGTTGATTATCCCCCCACATGTTACTTGACATATCTGGAAAGAAAGGAACAATAGGATTTTTAGGGAACAAGCCACTATTATTTTGGGGGTGGTCCAATAGATTATCAAGCTCATAAAATAATGTAGCAGGATCTAGTGTTCAAAGCCCCCATGAACCCCCAAGGTGGACTAGACATGAAATGTGGTTTGACTAGGAACATTGACTTAATCATGGCACAATTTGACAATTCAAAAGTCTTGGCAAGGAAAAAGACGGTGTGGCACCCACCCCCTCTATCATGGTTTAAGCTAAACTTTGATGGTTCATCCATGATGGGTAACACCATAGTGGGAGCTGTACTTTGTAACAACATGGGAAATATGGTGGTCTCCTATACTGGAAACTATAGAGGAGGATCTAAAAATAAAGCTAAAGCTCTGACACTCTTATGGGGGTTGAGAATTGTGAGAGCTTGGGGAATCAATAAGCTAGCCATTGAGGGGGACTCTATGCTTATCATTAAAGAGGGTCAGAGAAACTAGTCAATTAAAATCATAATCAATTAAATCTGAAGGTTGATGGAAGATTACCATGAGATCCACACACAAATATTGGGAAGGGAATGGCATGGTGGATGATCTTGCTAAATTTAGCCATGGTGTCATGCTATTAGTGAAATGGCAAGATGTTAGATTGTTTCGATCATCAATAGAGGTGGTGATGAAAAGGGAGTGTGCTTTCAATAATTTCATATGAATAATCCAAATAGGTGGCAAGCTTTTATTTTTCCATGCGGGTGTGAGGACAAGATACTCCATAAAGGGCTTCTTTGGAAAGATTGTATGGTGATATACATCAATGTTTCAACTGTTGTACATATTGTTTACTACCAAAAAAGGATACATGGAGGAATTTAGCGAGATATAGAGAATGTGCTACAAATAACCAAAATGACAAGTTGTTGAATTCTCGCACAAACTACACCTGACATTGGTCAGTTATGGATGGAAAGAGATAGCTCACACATGTTGTAGAGGGTGGATTTTTGTCTTTTGGGAAACTTTAAAGAGTTATGATGAGTATGCAATACCTTTTGATTTTTATCATTAAGCCTTTTTATATTCGGTAACTACCATACCTGCAATAGGGCTATGTCATCTCAAAAATTAGTGGTCAAACTATGAGAAGGCATGGGTGTTAGTGATCACATTGAATTGGTGAGTGTGGAGGATAGTATCCATAGAAATGAAGTGGTGATGGTCTACTTGCAGGAAGGTAGCCTCTTACAATATATGGAGGGTATGATGAAGCACGACAAGATTGTCTCAATGAAATTTTTCTAGACATGGAAGGATAGAAAGGTAATTGTTAATCGTATGGGATTTGATATTTCCAAGGAAACCACTACAAGGGTTAGAGAATTTACTATGGAAGGAAAGAAATGGTGGAGATAGGCTAAGGTCAATGATGAAGCTAGTTTGCAAAAAAAAATCAAACTCAGGGAGGAATTGATATGAATGTGAAAAGGGTTTTCATGGGAAGCCCTCTCTAAGCCTTGGGATGCCATCTACTATACAATCATGCCATATATCACCTTGGAGGACCACTTTTAGGTAATCTATTATTACCACTTCCCTATTTTGAATCACTTTAGGAATCTTGACAATAATTCCTTCCCATTTATGTTATTGCATTCATTGAAAGATTATATTTATAAGGCTAGGAGGAAACATGAGGATGGTAAAACTTTCTACCTTATCCATCAGAGGATTATAAACAAACTGTATATCTATTACCTATCCCAAAACCCACCTCTTTTAGTTAACCCTCTATCACTATCACCCCTCAAGTCTCCTTGGACCTAGGACTTGGCCCTAGCCATAAGAAGTTCAAGAAAACCCCTTGTCTGAAAGCCAAAATGACCCTAAGGTTAAAATTGGCCTCATAGAGTAAGATTTGAATTCTAAGAAGTGTTTTTACGGAGCACTAAGAGGACTAGTCAATGTCTGTAGTTAGAAAAATTAAATCCCCCTTAGTGAGATTCCACCTCTAAGTCTTCCAATAGTGATGTCAAACTTGCAAGAAAGAAGAGACTGCCTCAGGTCAACAAGCCACCCCCAAGCCCTCTTAGCCCATCCCATATCTCTAGCAACCTAGAGGCTACCTTAGCTAGGAGTGGGGAGGAGGATATCACTTCTCCTAGGAAAGAAACCAACAAAGATACTAGGAAGAAAGAGAAGCACAACCACAATAAGGCTAGACTGGAAAGGCTGGAATAGTCTACGAAGGACCTAACTGACAATCAAACTAGTATCTTTGAGAGATTCAATACTTTGGTGGATTTTTTTACCAAGGTCATTCACTCTATGGCCACAACCTTATACTTCTCATAGGGTAATAAGGAGGAGAAAGACCTGGGAAAATCTACTCAGACCACTCGATCGATCTATGTGTTTCTACCAGAGGACTAGCTAAAGACCATGCTAGATGAACTAATTAAGGTGAAGGGGGAGGATGTAGACATGGATGTTCCTAAGGAAAAAAGGAGGACTAGCAAGGGAAGGAAGAGGGTAGCTAGCCCTAGTTTTGGTATTTTTTTTCTTTGAGGCTTTTTATACTCATTACTATGAACTTGGTACCCAATAAGGGTTTAGTTTTTATGTTTATGTCAATTAATAGAAACATTTTGTTTTAGAGCTGCTAGTCTATTTTACATTTTGTTATGAATATTAGATTAATGACTAATAGTGCCATCAATTATGCTATGGAGATTTATTTATTTTTTGAAGTTTAAAGATGGCCTAGGGTAGATAACTGGGAGGTTACCTTCAGCCAATTCTTCAGCCTTTCTGTTACTTGGTTACTATCTAATACTTCAAAACAATGCATTACTATGAGCATAAAATATTCACCACTAAAGACATATCGATTGACATCATTATGAAAGTGTAAGAATTTTCCTTATGGAAAAATTCACCCAAGATCAAAGAAATTTAACACAAGCACAATTGTGGACCAAAAAAAGAGTATGATCAGTATATCAGAGTATGTCATCATACATTGCTCTATATTGTAAGTAAAAACACACTAGGAGTGCCTGTATATGAAGGCCTCTTAGGAAGCATATCGAATATCTCTAGAAAGAACCAAGAGATAATATAAACATGGCAACTAAGCACATGTCTTATCCACCATTTAGATGAGAGGATAAGAATGATAAGGTGTATCTCAAGTGGAGATGTTGTAGACACCGTGTGCTTAATTAGCGTGCTAACTCCTATATTGTAGACAACATGTGCATAAAAGAGGTGTGAACTCCTGTGTTGTCAACATGACAACTCACAAGAGTATGCATACTCCTAGGTGGCTAATAAATAATAAAAAGATGCATTAACCTAAGTAAACTTATGTAAGTGTAAATAGTGAATACTTATTTACATCAACACCCCCCCAAAGTGCAACTTAGGGGAATACACTTAAGCTCAGAAAAACTAGGATGAAATGCAAGATGGGTCCCAGCTACTAGGCCATGTTTGGTACCCATGTACATAATGAAAATTCAATCTCTCATAAAGTGGAGAAAGAGGGAAAACGTCATGGGAAAAACCCTCCCCCAAAAAGAGAGATGAAAAGAAAAGATGCATGGATGGATGGAGCAATCAAGACCCCACCCCCCTCCCCACGCACAATTATGACATATAATCTAGTATATACAAGAGAGAAATGGGAGAAGAACAAAACACCCTAAGAGGAAAAAGTCCCACCCAAAAAGGACAAAAAGGAGACAAGGTAGTCCCCCCCCCCTGCCCTAAAGGTAGTGTGTCGACTAGTGAGAAATGCTCCAATATAGAAGCTGATCCATGATCATTGAATGATGTTCCTCCCCTTTGGCAGAAAAAAATGGAAGGGTACTTGTGAGATGCTTCCTCTATGTGTGGAAAGAATCTGGATGATGAAAGGTGTCTTTGAAACTTGTTCAAGTGTCCCTGTGTCAATATTGATGGTGGTTTCTTCCAAAACTACTAAGAAGAAGTGCAGATCTCGCAAGGAATGATGTAGAACCTATTTCAAGGAACCAATAGTCTCCTCAAATGATAAAGAGACCTCCGACAATTGTTGTACATAAGTATCCATAATCACATCAGCTTGTAAAGTCTGATCATGTAGAGAATGGACATGAGGATCAAAGTGGGCCCTCGCAACAACTATAGAAGGATCGTCCTCTTTAAAGAGAAGCAGCATATCATCAAAGAAGTACTCCAAATCTATTGTTTGTGACTCCACAAACAACCCTAAAATGTTAGTTAAGAAGTCATCACCAGAGGCTAGAACTGGAAGACAAAGTGTACCCTATTGTGTGAATCTATCACTATAGCAATGGATGAAAATTTTGCCTCAAAAAGAAGACGAACATCATCTAGGATGTCTCCTACATCTTCAATGTGAGACTTCATGAATAGGCCTACAATGGTGGGAAGGAAGTTGTCACATGAAGGTAAAGTAGGAAGACATGAAGGGTCCTGCTAGACTGAAATTGAAGCATCTGTGACTGAAATAGGATCAATAGGAGCAACAAGAGCATCTAGAGGTGTGATCCCATCTGGAGAGGATGTAACTGCAACTAGAGGTAAAAGATCTTTGGGGAATGGAGGAATGTGAGGATCTCCATATGTCTCCCAAAGATGCATCTAATGAACATATAGATCAGTTGCCTTAAGGTCAATAAGTGAATCCAAAACCTCCATATACATATGTAGAAAGAGAACACTACTAATGAAGGAAAAAGTCTCAATATCATATGTAAGTCCTCTCACATATGGTAGTGCATTGTGCTGACTGAGATATTTGATAGCCAATTGACTCCATTCTTGATGGTTTTCTGGTGTCAAGATAATCAAATCTTCCTCTTCCATGATGGACTAATCAATGTAACCCCTAGAGATGCAAGGCAAAGCAAAGAACCCCTCGCCCCCCCACCAATGAATGATTTGGTGCTTTAGAATTGGTGCATGTACAATAGGCCACTTGTCAAAATGAACAAGATGGACTTTTGATTATGTTGGTTACAACTGCCTTCTGAGGCCTAAATCTAGAACTAAGCACTGTAGCACAGATATACAATATTTTAAATAGAAAAACAATGTAGAAAAGTACATAATTCTTAAATTGATATTTCTATCCACACAACCCTATTATCTAAATGCAGATCTAGAAAGTAGATGAAAAATAATGCACTTTCAAAAAAGATAACATAAAAAGGAGTCTAGATGAGCTCATACAAAGCGTTTCAAGTTGCAAAATGCAAGATTGAATAGGTATAGTCACCAAAACATGCATTTTTTTGACAAATCTATGCACCAATACAAAAAAGGAATAGCACCAATGAAGAGTTTAGGAAATTCTACCCAAAAAAAAAGAAACATTGCACTTGAATTGGAGTCTAGGTTCTGGCCTCTCAAAGTTGGGTTGCCAATTCAAAATTGAATCTGGAGAGGGGTCTAGAAGGAAAATTGTGAGCTTAAATTTGATGGTCAAATGACCATTGCTATAGTTAGAAATTGCTTGGGAATGATGGTTAGATGACCATCAAATTCAAATTCAAAAAATGTTGATGTAAGCGAAAAATAGCCCGCCTAGTGACATGGCAGTATGGCTTGGTTGAGTCAGTTGTACAAATATATAAACACAACATGTGGCAGAATAAAAAATGTTGATGTGGCTATATAGTTGATGACATGGCCAAATCCACATGGAGGTCTACATGGAACAAGGTACTGCCTACATGCTGATGTGTCAAAGGTTGGGGTCCACTGATGAGGCACTCAAAACATGTCATGATTTGGATAGGTTTGCATGGCTAAATGCACGGGCACCTATGTGGACAATTTTGTAAATGTTGCATGGCAGATGTTGGAGCTGCTAGGTTTTAAAATAACAGCTAAAAATATAAAACATGATCTTCAAGAAAGTCCTACATTAAATGCTAATGTAGGACAAGCAATCATGGGAGCTACAATCTACTATCATCAATGAAAGGTCAACACTGAGGGCCAGGAATGGACTATCATTCACTGGAATGTACACTATAGGTGATCAAAATTATGTGGGGTTTATCCACATTCATGTGGGGATAAACCTTGTGCTAGTTTAAAAGAAGGCCCGCATGATTTGAAGACCAAATGCGATGGTTGGGAATGTGTTGAGGCATTTTCTAGTGGAATGTTTAGTCCCAGAAATTGAGTTGTCTACCATGTATTGCCAGGCTAGTCGGTGGATTGGGAGGGGCCAAAACTAATGTAGTCTAGTCTAGATTTGGTGAAGCTCGCTAATTTAGCTAGAATTAGTATAGTCCGATGCCAAAAAATATTCCTCTGAATTGTAGGGTTAGGGCATCACTGCTTGGTTTTGCAAAACAAAATTCTCTACCAAAGTTGCAAATTGGGGCCTCCAAGTGTTGATTTGTTAAAAAAAATTGCCTCATGATTGACTTTGGCCTAGGGTAGTCAAATTTATAGCTGATTTGAACCAAATCGATGTTCCAGATCCAATGACAAGGTCCATTTAGGCTCTAGAAACTCCCAATTTTTGTGGTACTCTAGATTTGAGCCGAGATACTAAAGCAAAAATGGTCTTGAACAGCTATGTGAAGAGAGATTCTCCAAGAGCTCTAATACCATGTAAGAATTTTCCTTAGGGAAAAATCCACCCAAGATTGAAGAACTTGAACACAAGCACAACTGTAGACCAAAATAAGAGTATGATCGATATATCAGAGTGCCTGTATATGAGGGCTTCTCAAGAACCACCTAAAATGTCTCTAAAAAGAACCAGGAGATAAGATAAGCATGACAACTAAGCACATGTCTTATCCATCATTCTACACGAGAGGATAAGAATGACAAGGTGTATCTCAAGTGGAGATTTTGTAGACACCATGTGCTTAATTAGTGTGCTAACTCCTATGTTGTAGACACCATGTGCACAAAAGAGGTGTGAAGTCCTCTGTTGTCAACATGACAACTCACAAGAGTATGCATACTCCTAGGTGAATAAATAATTTAAAAAGATGCATTAACCTAAGTAAACTTAAGTATAAATAGTGAATACTTATTTACACCAACATAAAGTAATCGCATTTATTAACTATGACTAATTAAAGAAATATTAACACATAAGTAATCATGATCATTAGACAACACATGAAATATTTATAATATAAAGAAAACTTTGGGTGGGTATTATAATTTATGGGATTGAAGTGATAGTCCACCCCGTTAATGACTTACTAAAGAAAGGAGTAAAAATTGATTAGGTTTCTAAAATCAACAAGTTTTTTGAAAAAATTGAACTAGTCATTTCCAATACCCCAATACTCACAAGTCTTGATTATGAGTTATCTTTGAAAATCTATTCTTTTGCTTCAGAACCCTCCTGTGGAAGAATCATCACACTAAAGAAAGATTAATAGGATGACAGACCCATCACATTCATGAGTTTCCCATTGAAGGATGTTCAATTGAACTATCCCAATGTTAACAAACAATCATTTGTTATGATAAAGGAAGTCAAGAAATTTTATAACTACATGCTTAGGAGTAAAGTATATTCTGTTGTGTTGGATCCTATAGTCAAATCATTGTGGATGTCAAATGATTTAGGTTAAAGAAGACGAAAATTGATGGCCATACTACAAGAGTTTGATTTAGAAATTCAACTAATGAAGCTGGTGAGAGGGAAGGGATTAACCAAGATGACAACTAATAATGAAAAAAAACTTAGTGTTTGAAGTATACAATAATGAAGGAATAAAAATAAATGTTCATTACTAAGATATTGTATTTTGACTCTTGTAAAATTAATAACCTCAATGGATAAATAGTTCCCAATGCAGATTACTAAAAATGAAATGTGAATCGTACGTATTTCAAGATAGGAAACTCTACAAGAAAAAGTATGAGGTAATTTATTTGTAATTTTTAGGACATGAAGAAGCACGAGAATTACTAGAATAATACCATGACAAGTATGACACTAGACATAGATTAGCAAAAGTTGCGACTGGTCATATTTTGAGATCAAGATAATTTTAGCCTACTATTTTCAAAGGCATGTTTGACAATGTATATTCCTATCAAACATTCCATACAAGTGTCAACAAAGAAAGAAACCTAGCTATGCCATTACAACCAATATTTAAGATGTGCCCCTTTATCAAGGGGGGGCTAGATTTAATTGGGCCTATAAATCCACCATCCTCAATAGGACATATGTTTCACCTTGTAGCTACATATTATTGCACATGGTGGACTGAAGCTTGAACTTTCATAAATTGTATAGCAAAAGCGGTCACTAACTTCCTCAAAGAACATATTGTGATTAGGTTTGGAATGTTATTCTTCCTAGTCTATAACAATAGGTCATCTTTTCCTTCAACTTTTCTTACTTAGTGGGCATTGCACAATCAAGTCATAATAAAATTCTCATCCAACTATTATCCTCTAGTGAATGGCATGGCTGAGTCCACCACTAAGAATTTAACTACAGTCATAAAATACTTCTCATAGAGAATCAAAAATATTGACATACGTAACTAAAATATGCATTATTGGTAGACATGATAAGAATAATGAATACTTTGGGAACATTGCTATATCTATTAGTCTATGGCTAAGAACCAATATTCTCACTCAATCTCAAGATTCCAATGTTGAAATTCATGAGAGGATATGCATTGGATGTTGATTGGGTCCAAATCAGGTCAATGAATCTTTTGGAATTGGATGAGAAATGGACATCATCTTTAAAACATATGTCAAAACATCAGACAGTCATAAAACATTGGTTCAACAAGTAGGCCATGATTAAATCTTTCAGAATCTCATACCTTGTTCTTCTCTGGGATAAGGCAAAGGAAAAATCAAGTAGTCATATCAAGTTTCAATGCTTGTGGATTGGTCCTTATCAAATTGTAGAGATTATATGGGAAAATAGTTTTAGGCTAAGTGCTTTACAAGGGAAATTGGACCCATTACCAATTAATGGCCAATTTTTTAAGCATTATGTTGAATCCTAACACAAAAAAATTCTTAAAATGTAAAAAATAAAATGTTGATTGTTTTCTATTAGTTGTGTGTTGTTGGCACCCATGTAGACACCAGTAATGAAACTTTCAATGCAGGGTCTTGAACCTCTTTGAACTAAGTTCAAAGCAGTTCAAAGTGGTTCAATTTGTTGAAGCTAGTTTAAATGTTTTATTCTAAGCCATCCTAGTTCAATGGTTCAAATTTTTAGTGGTTCAATATGCATTTCAAACATGTTTATTGTTTCGATATGGTGCAACAAGTGTATTTAGATGATTATTTCAAGAGTGTGCAAAACCATTGTCAAACCTTTATGTGAAATGATAAAAAGGTTTATAAGTGTAGGTGTGCAATTCAAATTCCTACCTATATTAGATTTCACTAGTTTAGCAAAGTTCAGATTGCTTCAAAAATGATTCACAAGTCAAAGATCATAAGTTCAAAGTTCAAAGATTTACTCATCAATTTAGAGGAATATTTTCATGATTCAAATTGATTCATTCAAGTTTATGCAAGTACAAAAATGTTTAGAATGAGTTGAAAGTTCCAACAGCTTTTCAATTCAACAAGTTTTATGTGGTTCAACAATTCAGTCAAGTTCATTGGTCCAAGAACATGATATGGTTATAGTAAATAAAAGTTGCAAAAAAATAAATTCTAGAAACACAAGAATGAGAATATGCCTAGTAAAAACCATAAATCTATCAAATGGATGGAAGGAAAGGGAAATGCAAGGTTGATGCTAGTAACATTATCATAACAATTATAATTTGTGACAATTTTGTTATAATTCTTTAGAATAACTGAGAAGGGGGAGGTGAATCAGTTAATGATTTCCAATGCAACTTATTCTACAAATCCTTAATGGTGTATAACTGAAATTATCATGCATGCAATTGAACATTAAACAATCATGAAAAGTAAACATGCATCACATCATAACACTAAGAATTTGATAACCCAGAAACCCTCTACGAATAAGAAGGTAAAACTGGAGTGGGGATGATACCCACAAAATAACTGTGCAATTGATTTCAACCACTTCTGATGGTCTGCCCTGTTAAAGGCCTGACCTATTAAAAGCTACATAACATTGTTAAATGTGACCCTATTAGAGGATTTCACCATACTATTAGGAATGGGCTTGGTTAAAGGACTTTGGAACATTCACTTGGAATGTCACCCTATTAAAGGATTTACAATATGGCTATTAAACCAACCTAAGTCCATAGGATTTATTTTAACTGTTACAATTGCTAGAGAATAAAAATAATGGCTTTTGATCTAATACAACTTACAACATATCTTGCAGATTATAGATCACACTTCAGTTCAATCCTTTGCTTGGCTTTAATCATTACATCTCTGATAGCTTGTCATCGCAAGCTTCATCACCTTGAGTCTTCTTACTCATCATACCAATGCAATCATATCTATGGTTACCTATCGAAGCAAAGTATCTATGCCTCTTCCACCTTAGCACCTTCTTTAGCACTTCATGCTTTCATGCTTGACCGACTCTTTGCTTTGTGACCTTATGACTCCTTAAATAGAAATCTAGGATACATTTCCTGCTCAATTTTTCCTCTGCAAATTGAGGGTTTTAATAGATTGGTAGGATACAATGTATCTATCCCATATCTTGCTCTTATCTAGAAACTTCGTCTACAATCCAATTGTATTTGCCAAAAATGTTTTACATAGTGTTTTGTGCCACCAACTCATCATTCTTATCTTCTATTTGATTCATAGAATTCTAGATAACTACCATGTTGGCTCAGATTTGGTGAATCTTTGATTTTCAAAATAATGCAGCAACTCGGCATTATTGATTTACTAATGCTTGGCTTCTTTTGTGTTACTCAGCACTTGTATCTTCACTCGGCACCTATTTCTTGCTCGGCACCTAAAGACTTCTTGGCACTTGAAGATCACTTGGCACTTGATCTTCACTTGGCACCTGAAGATCACTCGGCACACACTAAAATTGAACTTTCTTAGCTTCAACTGATAATTTGTTTGGTACTAACTAGAACTTAGATAATCCTTACATCATGTGTGTTAGTGTGTCCATCCTCTGTATCTTAAAGTATGTCATCAATACACTATTTCATCAATGGCTTAGCTAATCCTTATACTTCATTACAACATCATAACTTCAATCTTTCTCTAGGTACTCTAGTTACATCTTATTGATTTCCACCTCCTTGTCAATCAAGCAACTTATAGTATTTTGGATCACTAAAGCAGTTGTCATTCCTACAAGTAACATGTTTGACATCAATGATAAAAAAATGATTGAAAACATTCTTTACTAGTTCCATTACTCTTCATTCATGAGTTTTTCAATCATTTCCAACAATCTACCTCTTTGGCATTGATGGCAAACCAAGCTGATCAATTGATCAACTTAGTTACCACCAAAATAATATACGTTTTCTGCTACTTTCTGCTTCCTTCTTGACTGCTACATCCTTTATTATTGATCTCATATATCTCCATATCTTTTCATATATAAGTCTCCCTCTTACTCTCTATTGATCAGTTTTCTGCATATATCTCCCTCTTTGACATAAATGTCAAAGATGTAGCATCTTTAACATGCGAAGTATAAGCTTTTTATCTCATGTATTCTCCCTCTGTCACCATGCTTGTGACTGGTTTGGAGTTCCTACTCCTACTGTCATCCTCTACATCATTCTTCTGATATTTCAATAATTTGTTCCTATTGATGCAGGGCAACTTCTTTATTGCTTTAAACTGCTTGAGTTAGGGGCATTACCCCCAACTTGCCTCTAAGATATTCATAAGAATCCTTGGGCAATGGTTTGGTGAAGATATCTATAGTTTTTTCCTTTGTGTGAATGTACTCCATCTTCACTTGTTTGTCTTCTACCAATTCTCTGACATAGTGATACTTGATTGCAATATGCCTGGTTTTTGCATGCATTACTGGATTCTTGGATATGTTTATAGCACTTGTATATCACAATACAATATCATAGGTTTGGTTACCTCTTCTTTCATTCCTTTGAATACATATGTGAGCCACACAATGTTTGTGCAATTGACTGCTACTACCACATATTCTGTTTCTGCAGTGAACTGAGATGTGCATGTTTGTTTCATGCTAGTCTAAGTAACTAGTCTTTTACCTAAAAATAATGCTCCTCCACTTGCTCTTTTCCTATCATCAATGTTGCCTCCCCAATTTGGATTTGTGTATGCATTGAGCTCAAAATTTTCATTCTTTTTAGAATATAGGCCAAAATCATCAGTTCCTTTGAGATACCTCATTATTCTTTTTACTGCTATGAGATGATTCTCTTTATGATTAGCAAAGAATCTAGCCACTATTCCAACTACTAATGCTATGTCTGGTCTGCTATGTACAACATATTGTAGTTTTCCAATCATGGATCTATAAATTTTTTGATTAACTTCAGCTGATACATCATTTTTGGATAGCTTATAACCTATTGCCATTGGTGTGCTGATTGGTTTGGAGTCTTCCAATCCAAACATTTTAAGTGTCTCTTCGATGTACTTTGATTGTGTCATAAATATACCATATTTTAGTTGATGTACTTGCAATCCAACAAAAAAATTGATTTTTCCAAACATAGACATCTCAAACTCATGTTTCATTTTGTTAGCAAAACTTTTGCAAAGCACTTCCTTTCCTCCAAAAACTATGTCATCCACAAAGATTTCAAATACAATAATATCCTTACCTTCTTCTGATTTGATGTACATTTTGATGTTATCATCAATTCTTTCAAATCTTATTTGCACTAGATACTTGTGAAGTCTCTCATACCATGCTCTAGGTGCTTGTTTTAGACCATAGAGTGCTTTATGTAGTTTACAAACCATATCGCTGTTGTTCTCATCAACAAATCCCTCTAGTTGTTCAATATAGACTTCCTCTTCCAATTTACCATTCAGAAAAGTAGACTTTACATTCATCTGATAGACTTTAAAACCTTTATATGTAGCATATGCAAGTAAAGTTCTTACTCCTTCCATTCTTGCAATAGGGGCAAATTTTTCTCCATAGTCTAATCCTTCTTCTTGAGAATAACCCTTACATACTATTCTGGCTTTGTTTCTAGTAATCTCGCCATTCTCATCTAGCTTGTTTTTGAATACCCACTTGGTGCCAATCACATTCTTGTCAACTAGTCTGGGAACCAAACTCCAAGTTTTGTTCTTCTTTATTTGATCAATCTCTTCTTCCATAGCTTTATACCAGTCACCATCTTGCAATGCATCATACACTATTTTAGGTTCAAATTTTCTTAACAAAAATGATTCATTTATTAGTCTATTCCTTGTCATTGGTCTTGCATCTTTGTCACCAATTATCTATTCAGCAGGGTGATGTCTCTTCACATATTTGGATAATCTTGGTTTTGCCCTTGTTTCCATGTTTGATCTTTCAGATTCAGGGTCACTATGCACTTCGTTGTCAGGTAGTTCTTCATCTCTTTCATGTGTACTAACTTCAGAATCAAAATGTGCATTTCCTTCATTCTGCAACTCGGCTCTTGAATGCAGCTCGGCATTTGCTAGTTGTGACTCAGCTGAAATTTTAAATTGTTGTTGAATTCCAATTTGATTGATAACATTCTTGTCAACAAGCTTTCCTTTATAAGAATACACAAAGGTTCTGTAGTCATCCATTCTCTTTGATTTTTCAACTTGGACATCTATATGCTCATCAAAGTTTACGTTTGCACTTTCCACAATTTTTTTAGTGTTAGTATTTAAACACCTATATACTTTATTTCTAGTGGAGTAACCAAGGAATATACCTTCATCACTTTTTGCATCAAATTTTCCATTTCTAGCATCTTTAAGGATAAAGCATTTGCAACCAAATACTTTGAAATTCTTTACATTGGGTGAGTGACCATACCATAATTCAAACGGTGTTGCACTTGTACCTTTCTTGATTTGTACTCAATTCAATGTATGAATAGCCACACTTACAACTTCTCTCTAATATTTTAGAGAAACAGTCTTTTCCATCATTAATGTTCTAGCACAGTCAATCATAGATCTATTTCTTCTCTCAGCAATTCCATTTTGTGGGGGAGTTCTAGGAGCTGATGTTTGTCTCTTGATTCCTTTGTCTTTGAAAAATGTCTCAAATTCATTTAATGTGAATTCGCCACATCTACCTAATCTCAGGCATTTCAAACTCTTTCCTATTTCTTTTTCAACTCTAGCCACATACCACTTAAACATTTGAAAAGCATCAAATTTTTGCTTTAAGAACATAATAGTCATCATCCTGGAATAGTCATCAACAAACAACATTATATATTTATCTCCTTTATAGCTTTGTACTTCTATTGGACCACATAAATTAGTATGGACTAACTCAAGTACTTCTTTAGATTTGTAGTTTTTACTCTTGAAACTTGACTTAGTCATGTTTCTTAGCTGACATTGTTTGCACATGATGTTGTTAGGCTTCTTCAGTTTAGGTAAACCTCTGACTTTCTTCATTTTACTAATGTTGACCAGATTATCAAAGTTGACATGACATAGCCTTCTATTCTATAACCACACGTCATCAAATTTTGCAACAAGACAAGAAGCATTTTCCATATCAAGATAAAATAGATTACTTTTTGTTTGATCTCCCTTTCCTATCAATTTACCATCAGTATCATAGATTTTTGCAGTTTTATTTTGAAATTCTACTTTGCACCCTACATTGCCTAACTTTGAGACACTTAGCAAATTGTAGTTTAGTCCTTCAACATAGTATGCATTATCACATGAAATTTTCTCTGTAAACTTAATGGAGTCTTTTCTTTTTATTTGACATGGAGCATCATTACCAAATCTAACACTATTTCCATCATACTGAGTAAAGTTAACAAACTTACTTTTGTCTCCTGTCATGTGATGTGAGCATCCACTGTCTATGATCCATCTGTCATTCTTGTTCATACATGTTACTAGTTCCATAGGTTCTTCTTCATCAAACTGGTCCTTCATGGCCACATAAACAACTTCATCATCATTATCATCAAAATCCTCTTCAGCAATATAGCACTTCTTGCCTTTGTCTTTGTAATCTCTCTTATCATCTTCTCTTCTATGTTTGTACTTGTTTCCTTCCTTGTGTTCTTTTTTTTGCGTACACCTTGTAGTAGTATGTCCTACTTCATTGCAATTGAAACAAATGATAGGCAACTTACCTTTGAATTTTCCTTTGCCTCTATGAAATCTTCTAGCTAGTAATGCTTCTAATTGTTCCACATCTTCCTCATCAGTGCTATTGTCGCTAGATACATATTTCATCTTTCTTCCCTTCTTTGATTTCACTTGTTTAGCATCTTTCAGTGATAGCTTGGTGTTGAAGAAAAATTCAACATTCTCAGGCCTGTAGTTGTCAAAGTTAGATAACTCAAATGCAGTGAGTCTACCCACTATACCTTCAAAACTTAGATTGTTTCCTGGCACACATCTTAGCTCTTGTATAGTTGATACTCTAATAGCATAGATATGGAGCAAGGTTCTTAAAAAATTACTATTAATAGTATCATCATCTAATTGACCACTCAAACATCTTATTGCACTTACCACTTCCTTTATTCTAGAGGCATACTGAGCAGCATTCTCACTTTCTTCCATTTTCATATCATCAAAATTTCCTCTGAGGCTTTCTCTTTTTGCTCTTTGGGCATTCTAATCTCCTCCATAAATTTCTGATAGGGCTTTCCACATCTTGAACACAGTGTCACATCCTTTGATATCATCGAATTCAACATAGTTGAGTGCAGAAGCAATTTCTAGCATTGTCTGATTGTGTTCCTATTTGTTTTTCAAATCTTCTATAGTAAGAGTACCAGTTGGATCAACATGTTCAGTAACAATTGAATTTCGGGCTTAATCTCCTATAGATCCAAGATGTAGCTTCATCAAGATTTTCCATGCAACAAAGTTGTCTTTGTTGAGCTTGGGAACTTCTCTCTTAGGCATTTTGATCTTTTCTGCTTCTAGTCCCTTTAAGCTAAGTCAATAGCAAAGCTTTGATACCAATTGTTATAATTCTTTAGAATAACTGAGTGGTGGGGGGGGGGGGGGGGGCGCGTGGGGGGGTGAATCAATTATTCAAGGTCCAGTGATATCCAATGCAACTTACTCTACAAATCCTTAATGGTGTATAACTAAAATTATCATGCATGCAATTGAACATTAAACAATCATGAAAAGTAAACATGCATCACATCATACACTAGGTACTTGATAACCTAGAAACCCTCCAAGAATAAGAAGGTACGACTGGAGTGGGGATGATACCCACAAAATAACTGTGCAATTGATTTCAACCACTTCTAATGGTCTTCCTTGTTAAATGCTACAACACATTGTTAAATGTGACCCTGTTAGAGGGTTTCACCATACTGTTAGGAATGGGCCTGGTTAAAGGACTTTGGAACATTCACTTGGAATGTCACCCTGTTAAAGGATTTACAATATGGCTATTAAACCAACCTAAGTCCATAGGATTTATTTTAACTTTTACAATTGCTAGAGAATAACAATAATGGCTTTTGATCTGATACAACTTACAACATATCTTGCAAATTACAAATCACACTTCAGTTCAATCCTTTGCTTGGCTTTAATCACTACATCTCTGATAGTTTGTCATCTCAAGCTTAGTCACCTTGATTCTTCTTACTCATCATACCAATGCAATCATATCTATGGTCACCTATTGAAGCAGAGTATCTATGCTCTCTTCCACCTTAGCACCTTCTTCAGCACTTCATGCTTTCATGCTTGACCATCTCTTTGCTTCGTGACCTTATGACTCCTTAAATAGAAATTTGGGATACCTTTCCTGCTTGATTTTTCCTCTCCAACTTTAGGGTTTCAATAGATTAGGTAGGATACAATGTATCTGTCCCATATCTTGCTGTTATCTAGAAACTTCATCTAGAATCCAATTGTATTTGCCAAAATGTTGTACATAGTGTTTTGTGCCACCAGCTCATCATTATTATCTTCTATCTAATTCATAGAATTCTAGATAACTACCATGTCGGCTAAGATCTAGTGAATCTTTGATTTTCAAAATAATGCAGCAACTCGACATTATTGATTTACTGATGCTCGGCTTCTTTTGTGTTACTCGGCACTTGTATCTAGCTCAGCATCTATATCTTCACTCAGCACCTGTTTCTTGCTCGGCACTTGAAGATCACTCGACACTTGATCTTCACTCGCCACCTAAAGAACACTCAGCACACACTAAAATTAAACTTTCTTGGCTTCAACTAAGAATCAATTCGCTACTAACTAGAACTTAGTTAATCCTTACATCATGTGTCTTAGTGTGTCCATCCTTTGTGTCTTAGAGTATATCATCAATACACTATTTCATCAATGGCTTAGCTGATCCATATACTTCATTTCAACATCATAACTTCAACCTTTCTCTAGGTACTCTAGTTACATCTTATTGATTGCCACCTCCTTGTCAATCAACCAACTTATAGTATTTTGGATCACTAAAGCAATTGTCATTCCTACAAGTAACAAGTTTGACATCAATGACAAAATAATGATTGAAAACATTCGTTACTAGTTCTATTACTCTTCATTCATGAGTTTTTCAATCATTTCCAACAAATTTGATAGACCTTTAAACAATAGTGAATAACTTTTGACTCAAATATTATTTTCAAAATCACTTCGTTGAGAATGTGTATAACTAGGATTTTGACAAAATATCTTGAAATCAGCAAGATCCAATGGTGGGATAAAAAATGCATGCCCCCCGCACTAAGACCTATTTTTCTTGTCAAATTTTTTTAATCCACCCAACATCAAAAATATTTTTATTTTAGGTTAATACATTTATATGTCACATATCCAAGATATCATTTAAAATATTGAAGTATATCCTTTTAAAATTTGCATAAATTATTTATGAAGATATCAGATTAAAAAGATGAGGAATGTTATCGCAAGGATGGGAAAAGATTAAAGAGTCTAATTGGAGATAGTTTCAAGAATCAATTATAATAACTAATAAGCATCATCAAGTGAGGAAGATAAATATGCAAAAGAAACCTAAGAAAAAGGTTTCATTTTCCTAAATTCAAACTGTGTGCTACAAAAGGGAAAGGAATTTTGATTTAAAGGGGCAAATTCATAAGGAAGAGGGAGATTTTGTAATTAGATTTTTCATTTTGGACTTTGAGCCTAATGGAAAACACACACACACACACACACACACACATCAATGTGCTTAAACTTTGATGCAATTCTCACCTTGTAGATTGTTATGTCAATTTCTTAGTGATATTGGTTACTATTCATTTCATATTATCATTCTTTCGTAGTATTTACTTTGGTTTCCTTTGATTTCTTTTTATTTCAAGTTTGAAGAATTCAAAAAAAATTGTGTTTCTTGATTCACCTTAATTTCTACTATGATCTCTGAAAGCATTCTTCCATACCTAATAGTATGTTGAGAGAACCTTAAGTACTTTCTAGTAAAAGTACGCATATGTGTATCTTATTTAAGTGAAAATTCATTGTAAATCACTCATGGGGAGTTGTACCTAGATAAATTTAGAGGGCGCTTACGCTTTTTCAATAGTAAAGTGACCCAACTATTAGCATTGATCTAGTTTTCTTGTCTAGATATTTTAGAGTTAATTTGTATGTACTTCTTTGGAAGAAAATATGTTCACTAAGATGTGTTTTCTTTTAGCTATGTGTTTTCTATAAGTTTGATGTCTTTGTTTTATTTGTTCTATCTCAAGCTTAGGTGTAATCAAAATTCCTTCTTGATGCATAATCAAGAGCATAATCAAGAGCTTCCTATTTGGCTTCAATATTAGGGAAGAGGTATTTCTCTTTTTAAAAACAAATAAAACCAATTTATTTTTTAAGAAAGGAAATACATAAAAATAATTTCTCCTTTCTTTTAATATTAAATAAATATAATTTTTTTAATTCATTTACTTTCTTTCAAAAAAATAGATTTATCTTTTTTATAATAAAATAAATAAATATCTTTTCTTTTAAATTAAATAACTTATTCTCCACTCAAAAAATTTCTTTTAATTTTATTAACTAATGTGCAAATAAATTGCATATAATTAGTTTAACAATTAATAATAATTAAAGCCCATTAATTATGTGCAGCTCTAATTTTATTATCATTGATTAAATATTCATAAATAATCAATATTTAGTCATTAATATTTTAATTTATTCTTTTCCTAACTTTCACATTTAGGCTTTTTAAATCAAGTAAAAAAATATTTAACCAATTTAATATCCCTATTAATTAAATATCCTGATATTATAACTCTTCCTTTTATTTAAATAATACTTAATAATTCTAATGTCATGTGATTGATCTAAATATTATAATTAAACCTTTTAGAAAATTAATAACATACTCAAATTCACATAAGAAAAACCATTCAAGACCCAAACTCAAACAACACGCACAAATAAAACTTGTGTGTTTAAAAGGGGTAGAGAGTCAAATACAAGACCTCATTGTAAGAAAAGTGTTTAGGCTATGGTTGGGATTGGACTTGGTCACTATTTTTCCATTCTTATGATTAAGTTGTTTTGATAGGGCACACTCATCCTAGAATTTCATGGAAGTTGATGTTCGATACCTGTAACCTACATAAAAGATGAGCATGTACATATCAATATATAATTAAACTAGATAGAAAATGATAAGGAGTGGTATATCATGTAGATTCTAACTACCAAGTGGTGACGTAATTCCCTCCCTTAACGACATCAGACACATCAAAAACAAAAGTAAATTAGACACACACACCATACACATGTGATGCAAGAGCATCCTAGGCTTTCCTGTAATCCTACATGTTTGGAGGAATTTTGGTTATGTTTTGAGGAGCATCGGACTTGGATTTTGGTGGAGTTATGTTTTCATGGTTAGGGATGTGTTGGAGACACATTGGGGAACCTTTCCTCATGATTTCATAGAGATTGGATGGATTGAGTTGAAGTTTGAACTATTTTTACCTTACTGCTAGAACTATGTTTTCTTCTAGTTTTTGGGCGCCTATTGTAGACCATATAACTAGTTATCCTTAATGATAAAACAAATATGCACTTTAGGTATACAAGAGGGCCTAGATTGATATCTTTTTTTAAGAACACAAGTCCTAATTCATTATAGGTTGTAAAATATGGCAATTTTGCACAACAATTTCATGTGAATGAATTTTGGGATGGATGCACACTTATCCTTAAGGTATAAGACTTTGCACATTTAAGGGGTTGTAGAGGACCTAAATTTATACCTAAAGTTCAAAGTATGAGTTCTAATTCAATTAGAGCTATGATATATCGTGATTTTACTCAGATATTAATTTTTGGACATTTAATTGCTGTTGCATGCCAACTTGTGGCATTTAATTTGTGTATGGGTATTTAATTTGTGTTATGGGCCAACTTGTAGCTTAGATTAGTATAAGTAGGGATCTTGGGGTGTCTTTTAGTCATTGAGTTGGGATGGAAGGAAGGATAGATGCAAATTTGAAGACTTAGAGATGCAACTTAGAAACTAGAGGATCTCTTGATGGACCTAAGGGTACAAGTGTGGATTCTTCTTGGTGTTCTTATACAATTGTGTATCTGGACTATCTGAGATTGGCTCTATAAGTTGGATCTTGTTGGATCTTGTAGAACTAATTTTGTAAAAAAAATTATATTTTTCCCTAACCCAAAAGGCCTTATAGTTGGGCATATTGCATGTACTCAGTTATATTCTACGAATGAATTATTATAATTTGCTATCAGATCTTGCATTATTGTTTGTTGTTGTTATGTTTCTACTATGTTGTTATATTTTAGGGGGCTAGGACATCTCCTATGGGAATACTCTTACCTTGTATTACATCAGGTGGTATCAAAGTGAAGGTTGTTCCTGAGTGTGTAGACAGATTGTCAAAGTTGTGGCAGTTTGCACTAGGACTTGGGTTGGAGAAGTAGATTTGATTTGATCTTGATCTAGTGGTGGATTTTCTTTCTAGAGTCCTAAATATATTGGTTGTGAGGTGGTAGATCATGGTTTTGACTTGTAATTGTAGATGGCTTAGAAATTGATCAATGGATGCAAAGATGGAAGACTAATCTTGTTGAGGCATGATTGTAGAGATTTTCTAGATTGTAAATCTATGGTCTTGGACTTGTGTAGTTCCTAATTATTCATGTAAGGTAGCAGGTTGTGATCTGACTTGCAAACAATTCAAGGTTTTCACAAGGAGCATGGGAATTATTTTTTGAAGATGGTTTATGAAGATCTTGGGAGATGGGTCCAAGAGGATTGGACCCTGAGATGATTGTGAATATCCATGATGTGGTGGACAATATTTTTTCTAAGATATCTACTCAATTTGAAGCTAGTTTCGCTAATCAAACTAAGAAGGTGGTTGCTTAGTTTGAAACTAGTTCAAATGATTGAGATAAGGATAGGTGGAAGTGGGTTCAGAGGTAATTATTTCAAGTTTGGTTAAGAAGGGAATAGATCTTTTGAATGTATGATTGGGAGGATAACTACTATTGTGAATGAGGTTGCAATCTAGGATAGTCAATCTAAGCAAGGAAAAATTTTGCTAGCTCAGTGAGTATTGGATAGTGAGAGGACATTAGATTCTTTTTAGAGAACTAGTTTGTTTAGGACTTGTTGTAAGTTTGGTAGTAAAGTCTATAAGGTGATTATGGATGGTGGTAGTAGTAATAACCTTGTTGTAGAGAAGATGGTTCAAAAACTTGGTTTGAAGAGAATGAGACATCCTTATCCTTATAAGATTGGCTAATTGCAAGGTGAGCATGCTTTGGAAGTGAGAGAACAATGCCTTTTTGGTTTCTAGATTAGGCAGTATAATGATGAAGTGTTGTGTGATGTTGTGGATATGAATAGTTTTCATGTGTTGCTTGGTAGACCTTGGTAGTATGATTGCAAGGTTGTGCAAGATTGTGTTTGGAATGTGTTTACTATTGAGAAAGGTGATAGGAATTTTTCCCTAATTCCTTTGTAGAATGAAGAGATCATTAGAAGGAATTTGAGTATTGGTAGTGGAGTTGAGTTGAAAATTTCTAAGAAGGTTGGAGATCAGCATGGAAAGTAGACTTATGGAATACCTATGGTGGATGTGAAGAAGAAGAAGAAAAATAAGGGAAAGAGTGTACAAGTCGAAGACTTGGAGGATGTGTATGTGAAGAACTAGTTTGGGATTTAGGTGTTGAATCATAGAAGATTTTTTTCTAGTTACTAGAACATCTTTATGAACCTGGGTTGTCTAATGCAGGAGCATCCTAGGCTTTCTTGCAATCCTACATGTTTGGAGGGATTTTGGTTAAGTTTTGAGGAGCATCAAGCTTGGATTTTGGTGGAGTTATGTTTTCATAGTTAGGTATGTCTTGAAGACACATTGGGGAACCTTTGCTCATGATTTCATAGAGATTGGATGGATTGAGTTGAAGTTTGAACTATTTTTACCTTGCTGTTGGAACTATGTTTTTTTTGGCTTTTGGGTGCTTACTACAGACCATATAACTAATTATTATTAATGAATGAGAAACTACAAAATTTAGATATTGAAGAGGTCCTAGATTAATATGTCTGGTTAAGAGCACAAGTCCTAATTCATTATAGGTTGGGAGATATGGCAATTCTCCTGGAGTATCAACTTTTGGTAGTTTTGTGCGACAGTTTCCTATGCATGACTTTCGAGATGGATGCAAACTTATCCTTAAGGAATAAAACTTTGTGCATTTAAGGAGTTATAGAGGACCTAAATTCTACCTATAGTTTGAAGCATTAGTTCTAATTCAATTGGAGCTAGGAGATATCATGATTTTACTCGAATATCAATTTTTGGATATCTAATTGTTGTTACAGGCTAACTTGTGGCATTTAATTTATGTATGGGTATTTAATTTGTGTTTTAGGATTAATTGTGGCTTAAATTAGTATAATTAGGGGTATTGGGGAGTCTTTTAGTAATTAAGTTGGGATATAAGGAAGGATAGATGCAAATTTGAAGAGCTAGTGCTGTGACTTAGGAACTAGATGATCTCTTGGTGGACCTGAGGGTAAAAGTGTGGATTCTTCTTGGTGTTCTCATCCAGTTGTGTATCTGGACTAGCTGAGATTGGTTTTGTAAGTTGGATCTTATTGGATCTTATAGAACTGATTTTTTAATTTGTTGTTTGTATTTGGCCCTAACTCGAAAGGCCTTATAGCTAGGCATATTGCATGTAATTAGTTATATTCTATGAATGAATTATTGTAATTTCATATCAAATCTTGCATTATTATTTCTTGTTGTTTTGTTTCCACTATGTGGTTATATTTTTGGGGGCTAGGACATCTCCTTTGGGATTATTCCTACCTTGTGTTGCATCAACATGCAAGTATGGGGTAAGTACCATAATGAATCATGAGTCAACTAATCAAATGCTCATGTATAACAATGTATTACTATGAATGTAAAATACTCACCGCTAAAGACATATCACCTAAAATCATTATGTAAGAAATCACATTTATTAACTAAGAGTCAATAAAAAAATATTAACACACAAGTGATCATAATCATCTAACAACATATGAAACATAATCAACTATGTCATCATAAATGAAATTTAACGTCATAAAATAACATCATGCCACATTTCTCTAAAACTAACACTTGTATAAGATATGCATAAAAGAGTTTAACATTTACAATATAAAGAAAACTATTGGTGTGCATTACACTTAGTGGTTTTGATGAGATAGTCCACCCCCTTAATGACTTTGTAAAGAAATTGTATGGAAACTCAGGTGCAGAAATAGCTTTCTACACTAATCTCATAAGGAAAGTATGATGAAAATCCTATTAAAATCTTCTACACTTATAGATTCAATATCATGTAAACAACGATATTGCAGCCAACCATGCATACAGAATGTAGACAGAGAAAGGAACACATAACACAAGGATTTTTCGATGGGCAAAAACCTTTTGGTAAAACAACCCCACCCCTTCAAAACCTGCACAATGTATTAGCTTCAACATGAGGTTACAATACACTTGCAATGCAAGTTCAAAACCAACAACAGAAGACTCTAGAAGCTACTTGCAGTACCAACAATACACCTTTTTTGCATCACATCTCTTCACAACCCTAAAAATGCTTATAACATGCACTTCACTTTAGGGCTACTTCCAAAGGTAAACTATATTGGGATAGAGTGTACAACACTCAAATATCTTAGTTGCCACATGTCTTGACCTGTCATTGAATCTTCCTAACATAGCTCTTACGTGTCATAGGAATTCGTCATAACCATTTTAGTCATGATCTCCTTACACACAATTCAAGATGTTGACACATCAACATTATTTGCAAGAAATACAATTTACAAAACAAATAATAAGAATAGGAATTATACAAGGTTGATACACCTTATTCCTAACATTCTCCCACTTGTCAAACATCTTATAAGAGCAATAGGAACATAACAAGAACTAACCGCTATAGGCCGAAAGGCCCATAGACTCCGAACACCATCTGAACTTATCAGTGACCACTGGTTTCATTAATGCATCTACAACATTCTTCACAGTATCTACCTTTTCAAAATTTACCTTTCCATCTTCCACCATATCTCTCACAAAGTGATATTGCACATCAATGTGCTTCATTCTGGCATGGAAAGTTGGATTCTTTACAAGGAAAATAGCACTCTGACTGTCACACCAAATAGTAATCTATTCTACATCAACACCAACATCAGAACACAATCTCTTAAGCCAAATGGCCTCCTTACAAGCATGAGTAGCAGCCATGTACTCAGCTTTTGTAGTGGACAAAGCAACCACAGGTTGTCGCTTGTTCATCCAACTGATGGCACCACCAAACATAGTGAACACATAAGCACTGGTGGATCTCCTGCGATCAATATCACCTGCCCAATCTAAATCCACAAACCCATGAATACAAACTAAATTTGAAAATTTGGAAGAGTTACCATGATAACATATGGAGTAATCTAATGTACCCCTCAAATATCTAAATACTCGCTTAACTACATCCCAATGTATCCATCCACGATTAGCCATAAATTGACTCAGGACTCCCACTACTTGGGCAATGTCTAGTCTAGTACAGACCATAGCATACATAAGACTGCCAACTACACTAGCATAAGGTACTCTACTCATGCCCTCCACCTCACTAGGAGATTTTGGACAATCATCTACAGATAACTTGTTTCCCACAGGAATAGGAACACATACTAGTCTACAATCTACCATGCTGAACCTGTCCAACACAGACTTCACACACTTACTCTGACTCAACCAAAGTTTTCTGTTAGACCTGTCTCTACTGATTTCCATACCCAAGATGTACTTAGCTGCCCCAAGATCTTTCATCTAAAACTGTGCTAACAACTGAGTTTTAAAATCAGAAATCATACCCTTACCCTTCCCAAATAGAAACATATCATCAACATATAATGCAACAATAAGAAGGCGATCATTTTCAATTCTGAAATAAGCACAATGATCTGATTTCAATCTTATAAATCCAATTGACAACACAAAGGCATCAAACTTAAGGTACCACATCCTAGGAGATTGCTTCAAACCATATAGAAATTTCTTTAATCTGCAAACTAAGGATTCTTTACCTTTAACAATGTAGTGCTCAGGCTATGACATATAAATCTCTTCCTCCAAATCACCATGAAGGAAAGTAGTTTTCACATCCATTTGTTCTATCTCTAAATCATATGATGCAGCAAGAGATAACAGAAATCTAATGGATGTCAAATTTTCAATAGGAGAGAATATTTCACCATAATCTATTCCCTCTACCTATGAATACCCCTTTACAACCAATCTAGCTTTGTACCTTTCAACACTGCCATCTGCATAAAATTTCTTCTTGAACACCCATTTATAGCCAACAGATTTTCTCCCTTTAGGCAAAGGTACAAGGTCCCATGTTTTGTTTTTCTCTAAAGAAGCCATCTCATCATCCATAGCCTCAATCCAGGAACCTGCATCTTCCATGCCCAAAGCCTCTTTCATAGATCTAGGCTCATCAGTGTTAGTAATCTAAGCAAAAACACAACTAGAATCTAACATAGAATAACCAAACCTTTCTGGTTGCTTTCTTTCTCTCATGGATCTCCTCAAGGGTTGAGGTTGAGGTTGTTCTTCCTCTTCTTCTAAACTATCAGAGCTGCAAGAGCTCTCCTCATCATTAGACCCAACATGGTCTCTCTGTTCAGTCTTCTCAGGGGTAGGAGGCAACTGAACAACATCTTTTTCCTTTTCTTTTTCATCTGGTTGTAGCATAATAGGAGAAGAGGTTAGCTCTCTAAAAATAACATTTCTACTATACAACACCTTACTAGTCACAGGATCCCAAAGCTTGTATCCTTTCACACCAGCACTGTACCCAATGAAAATACATTTAACAACTTTGTTTTCCAACATTGATCTTTTCTCCATTGGAACATATGCATAAGCTTCACAACCAAAAACACGAAGATGTCTAATTGAAGGCTTCTTACTAGACCACACCTCTATGGGTGTCTTACCAACAAGGGCTGATGTAGGAGATCTGTTAACCAGATAGCAAGTAGTGGCCATAGCTTCAGCCAAAAACCTTTGTTCTAAACCAACTCCACTAAGCATACTCCTAGCCTCCTCCATTAGTGTCCTATTCATTCTCTCTGCAACTCCATTTTTTTGTGGGGTATACGGAGTTGTCTTATGCCTCTCGATACCTTGTTCTTTACAGAACTATTCAAACTTTGCTGAGCAAAACTCACCACCATTGTCAGTTCTCACACACTTAATCTTCTTACTAGTTTGATTCTCTACAAGGGCTTTAAATTCCTTGAATTGACTAAAGACTTGTGTCTTACTTTTAAGGAAGTAAATACATGTCCTTCTACTGTAATCATCTATGAAAGATACAAAAAATACAAACTTGGAGATTGAAGGAAATTTTACAGGACCAAATACATCAGAATGAATAAGATCCAAAACATCAGAAGATTTGTGAGAACTAGAGAAAAATTGAAAACTATTTTGTTTACCATATACACAGTGTCCACAGAAGGAAAAATTGAGATTGCAATCATTTAACCCATCAACGAGATTTTTATTTTTCAAGGTTTCGAGACCCTTCTCACCAATGTGACTAATCTCAAATGCCACAACATTGTCTTTTTTGTAGGAAGCTTTCCTTCCAAAGTGTTTGCACCCTTAGGTACACTTGTTGCACTACCATCAGAACCACTAACCACAATCTTCTTTACTTCTCGTTCAGATGGTGGGGATGACATGATAGCTGCTCTCTTCTTTGAAATAGAAGAACTATTACACTAAGAAATGTGTGCATCAAGCTAAAAAAAAGTACCTCTCTTAGTACCCTTAGCAAGCACCATAGCTCCTCTCATCATCTTACATCCATCTTTAGAAAAAACAACTTGCACACCTACATCATTCAGCATACTTATAGATAATAGGTTTCGTGCCAAACCAGGAATGTGCATAACTCCATTGATTCCCTTTACTCATCCATCAAGAAATTTGATAGTGACCCTTCTGCGTCCAACTATCTTTAGGTGAGAATCATCACCCAAGTACACCTTTCCACCATCAAACTCTTCATATCTTGAGAACCAGTTTCGATGAGAGGTCGTGTGAAAAGATGCACCCGATTCAACCAACCACACATCATCAGATGCATGGGCTGCCAAAGCTACGATGAATGCATCACCATCTACTTGAGATTTTTCAGAACCAGAATCTGAGGCTTTCTTCTTCTTCTTAGGCTCTTTACAGTCTTTATGAAAGTGCCCATTCTTATTACAGTTCCAACATTTTTCCTTGGACCTATTTTAAGTGTTTGATTTCCCACCTACCCTTATTGTCAGACTTATTGTCATTTTTCTTCCCTCTTTCTGTGGATCTCCCATGAATAGCAAGGGCTTCTTTTTTTGAAACAGAAGCCTTTCTCTGATAGCAAAAAAGACACCACATCATCCATTTTGAAGGTGACTAATGTGCTTCTGAGAGCCATCACAAGATGGTCCCATGAATCTGGTAAAGAACACAATAGTGTGTAGCAACGATCCTCCTCCGCTAACTTAACACCAGCTAATGTCAACTGTGTAGCCAAAAGATTAAATGCATTCAAATGATCCATTAAGGATCCACCTTCCTCCATTCACAAAGAATACAAATTCTTCCTCAGGAACAACTTGTTCACCAAAGATTTGGCCTGATACATGGCCCCAATTCTCTCCCACAAATTATATGCAGTTTTCTCATCTAGAACATTCAGAAGGACTGCATCGGTTAAATAGAGTCTTATGAGACCCTTAGCTTTGTGGTTTTTGATATCCCAATTTGCTTGAGCTATAGTTTTTGGTCTTGTAGCACTTGTAGTCACTTCCCATAGGTCATGATCTTCTAACATGTCTTCCATCTTGAGTTTCCACAACTCAAAATTAGTGCCATTAAATTTCTCCACCTCCATTCTTCCATATGATGAACTCGCCATCTCAATCTACAAATAAGATTCAGGATGCTCTGCACAAGACTCCCACTCAACTTGAGATTAGCTCAAAAAACCCTACCCAACAACTAGGATCAAAAGTTGATCAAGCTCTGATACCACTTGTAAGGAAACTCAGGTGCGGAAATAGCTTCCTACACTAATCTCATAAGGAAAGTATGATGCAAATCCGATTAAAATCTTCTACACTTACAGATTCAATATCATGTAAACAACAATATTGCAGCCAACCATGCATACAGAACATAGACAGAGAAAGGAACACATAAAACAAGGATTTTTCGGTGGGGAAAAAACCTTTTGGTAAAACAACCCCACCCCTTCAGAACCTACACAATGTATTATCTTCAACACGAGGTTACAATACACTTGCAATGCAAGTTCAACATCAACAACAAAAGACTCCAGTAGCTACTTGCAGTACCAACAATACACCTTTTTTGCATCACATCTCTTCGCAACCCTAAAAATGCTTATAACATGCGCTTCACTTTAGGGCTACTTCCAAAGGTAGACCATATTAGGGTTTTACCATTCTCTGAGAAAATATGAACCCCAAAAAATTTTGGGGTAGAGTGTATAGCATTCAAATATCTTAGTTGCCACATGTCTTCACCTATCATTGAATCTTCCTAACATAGCCCTTACGTGTCATAGGAATCTGTCATAACCATTTTAGTCATGATCTCCTTACACACAATTCAAGATGTTGACACATCAACATTATTTGCAAGAAATAAAATTTACAAAACAAATAATAAGAATAGGAATTATACAAGGGTGAGACACCTTATTCCTAACAAAAATGAGTAAAAATTAATTGAGTTCTTAAAGTCAGGAAGTTTTTCAAAGATATCAAAGTGGTCATTTCTAATGCCCTAGTACTCACAAATCTTGATTATGAGTTATCTTTTAAAATCTACCCTTTTGCTTCAAAAAACTCATGACCAGGAATCATCACACAAAAGAAAGATAAAGAAGCTGAGAGACCCATTACATTCATGAGTTTTCAACTGAAGAATGTTTAATTGAACTATCCTAGACTTCACAAACAATCATTCATCGTAATAAAGGAAGTCAACGAATTTAACAACTACATACTCATGACTAAAGTATATTCTATTGTGTTGGATCTTGTAGTCAAATCATTGTTGATGCAAAATAAGTTAGGTGAAAGAAGAGGAAAATGGATGGCCATACTACAAGTATTTGATTTATAAATTCAACCAATGAAGTTGGTGAGAGGAAAGGCATTAACCAAGATGATAGCTGATAATGAAAAACATATCTGATGCAGGAGCATCCTGGGTGTAAGACCAATGCCAAAAAAAATTTCTTTTTAGTCATTTCTATTTTATTAAGGACTAGTAGACAAGGTGGTTACTATTTACAAGAACTTGCTATTTTTAGTAAGTTTGTCATATGAGATCAAAATGTTCTCATTTTCTACTAGAAGGTTCATTTTAAAGTTACAAGCCTACCATAAAAACCTCATTGCTCCAGCTTAAGTATCGAAGAAGTTATTGTGGATTTTTAGTAGAAAAATCTTCAAGCTCACTGGAGGCATTAGAGTGTCTAGATGAGGTCTAAAAACTTGATGAAAGGATGCTTGCATCATTTTGATCCTATAGATCATGACCTAGCATTTCTGAAAAGTGGTTATAATAGCCAACTGAAGCAATAGTTTGAGAGTTATGGCCTTCCACACTTGGGCTGCCCAAAATATTTAAAATAATTGTCAAAGATGTATTTGACTGACTCTATATGTGTTGTTAGGGTCTATTAGCCCTAGGTATTAAGTTTCATTGTCTAGAACCTTCTTGGGTGGCATAAAACTGCCTATTTAAGAATGGCCCGAACATTGTCTAGGATAGCTCTAGGTGATAGTTTGCAACTTGTCTTGTAGATTATTGTAATGAAGGTGCCCATGTGGGTTAGCATATTGTATTTATGAATTCTATAAATACCACATTTGTGGCACACATAAGAAGTCTGCAATTTTTTCTTTCATTTTTTTTTGTTTCTTTGTTTCTATTATGAGTTTATGGTATTAAGGGGAGCACCCTTCATCAAGTGGTATCGGAGCTAGAGTTCTTGAGTGTGTGGATAGATCACTAACTATGAGATAGTTCATACCAGGACTGTAGTTTGGGTTGAATGTGTAGACAGATCACCAATTGTGAGGCATTTTACACTAAGGTTTCAGTAGAAGAACGAGAATACCTCCATAAAGAGAGTGTGGCAGAAGAGTTGTAGGTGTTACACCTAAGGGTTTTAGAGCCCTCCAAAGAAAAATGCAAGCATTTGAAGAACAAATTCATAGAGGAATAAATCTTAGTATAAGAGATGAAAGTGAGGATGAGGATGACGTAGAAGAGAATGCCAAAGTAGAGGTAGTTCCAAACCCAGAGGAAGAGAGGCATTCTAGGGCCATCTCAAAGATTGGAAAAATACCTAAGTTTGAACTTCTCACATTTTAAGGAAATCTTAATGAAGACGAGCCGATCGATTGGATCAATGAACTAAAAGAGTACTTTAAGTATGAATATATTGATGATCCTAATATGGTCAAGTTTTTGAAGGAAAAACTGAAAGGACATGTGAAGATCTGGTGGTAAGAGGTTCAATTGGAGTGGAATAGAAAGGGAAATGGCAAAATCACTAGATGGGATTAGATGATAGGTAAACTAAAGTGATAATTAATTCTCATGGATTATGAGCTTGATCTATTGAAGAAAATGCAAGGGTTGAAGCAAGTAGGAAAATATATTCAAGAGTACACCAAAGAGTTATACCAAGTTCATCAGAATCAACCATGCAAAAGTTGACAAGGACAAAGTCACTTGTTACCTTAATGGGTTAAGACCAAGTATTTGGGATCAGCTGAGTCTAGTTTGAATGAACTGTATTGAGGAGGTATACTAGTTTTCCCTAAGAGTTGGGAGAAACTAAGCAAGAAGTTTGACAACAAGAATAGTGGAAGAGGTTGAGGTGGAAGATATGGCGTACGATCTTATGGAGCTCATAATGATGATTAAAAGAATAGGGATAAGGCTTGAATTAGTAGCCAAAACTAGAGGGGAAATAATTCCAATCATTTCCATGACCAAAAAAATAGAGATTAGAGAAGAAGAGGCAAAGGATAAGGATATAAAAGAGGAGGCTTCGGTAGGAAATGTTTTCACTATAGAGAAGAAAGGCATAGAGAATTTGAATGTACCCAGTGCCAAGGAAGGATAGATCAAAGAATAGAAGGCCAGGCTAGACTTGCACATGTTGATGAAGATGCTAGATCATCAAATTCTAAAGGTGCTAAAAGAAGAGAAGTCTTAGTTAATAGAAGAGTCCTACTGAGTGGTTAGAATGAACCTGATCAAAGAAGGAGCTTATTTTGCACAAGGTGTAGATGTGAAGATAAGTGTTGTGATGTGATCATTGATGGTGGAAGTATTGATAATCTAGTGCCAGAAATGATGGTCACCAAGTTGAAGATGAAGAGGCAAAAACACTTGTGTCCATACTGTATTGCTTAGGTGCAAGATGACCACAAGGTCATGGTTAGTGAGCACTGCTCAATGAAGTTCAAGATTGGAGGCTACCAAGATGATGTACTTTATGATATCATACCTATGGACATATGTCATATATTGTTGGGCAGGCCATGGTAGTTTGACAAGCATGTTGTACACAATGGGTTAGCAAATACATGCACTTTGACCAAGGATGGAGAGAAACATAAGTTGAATCCATTGAAGGAGAAATAAGAAAAGGTATGTAGTGCTACCAAAATATGTTTTGTTGATGGAAAAGAGTTTCTCAAAGGTATGAAGCATGAACATATGTATTTTTCTATAATTTCAAAAGATAGTAAAGAAGAAGAAGAAGAGGTGGTGCCAGTAGAAGTTGCAAATATGTTGGGGGAGTTTTCTAATATTGTATTAGATAATGTACCTAATAGATTTCCCCTAATGAGGAAGATCAATCACCAAATGGATTTGGTTCTAGGAGCCAATTTTATAAATAAGGAAGCACATAGAATGACACTAGTAGAAAGTGAAGAGTTGTATAGACAAGTTCATGAGTTATTGCAGAAGGGGTTGATTTGAGAGAGTCTAAGTCCATGTGTTGTACCAATAGTATTAGTACCAAAGAAGAATGGAGAATGGAGAATGGAGAATGTGCACATATTCTTGTGCTATCAACAAGATCACAATCAAGTATAATTTTCATTGCTAAGGATGGATGATATTATGGACTATTTGAGTGGAGATGAGTATTTCGCAAAGATAGATCTAAAGAGTGGGTACCATTAGATTCATATCAAAGAAGGAGATGAATGGAAGACTACTTTCAAGAAAAAAGGATTGTACAAGTGGTTAGTCATGCCTTTTGGACTAACCAATGCACCAAGCACTTTCATGAGGCTCATGAATTAGGTATAGAAGCAATTTCTAGGTAATTTTTTTATTATTTACCTAGATGATATTTTGATTTTTAGTAATACATTAGATGAGCATTTGATCCATGTTTGCAAGGTGATAAGTTGAGGGAAGAAAAGTTGTTGATGAACCTAAAGAAGTGTAGTTTTGTAAAGGAGTTGGTGTACCTAGGATTTGTAGTCTTAGAAGAAGGTCTAAAAATGGACCCAAAGAAAGTGAGGCTATCCTTGAATGGCCTATTCCAAGGAGTGTGATAGAGGTAAGATCTTTTCATGGACTGGCTAATTTTTATAGAAAGTTCATAAGAGGTTTTAACAGTATTTCTAGATGCTTAACTGAAACAATGAGATGGGATAGGAAAGAGTTTAAGTGAATTGTAGGAGTAGATAAGAGTTTTAATTTTTTGAAACAAAAAGTTACGAAGCAGCATATTTTAGCACTTCCTAATTTTAACAAGGTGTTTCAAGTAGACTGTGATACTAGTGGTACTACAGTAGGAGCTATTATGAGCCAAGAAGTTAAACTTGTTAATTATTTTAGTGAGAAGTTGAATCATTCAAAAAGAAAATATTATGTTTATGATCAAGAATTTTATGGTATAGTTCAAGCATTGAAGAACTGGAGACACTATCTTCTTCCCAAAGAGTTTGTTTTGTATACTAGTCATCAAGTTTTGCAATATTTGAATAGTCAAGGAAAATTGAACCAAAGGCATTTGAAGTGGGTTTATTTTTTGTAAAGTTATACATTTTTTTCAAACACAAGAGTGGGAAATCTACCGAAGTTTTAGATGCTCTTAGTAGGAGACAATTTTTTTGTTATTACAATAGGAAAGGTAAACTTCTAGGGGGGTAGGGTGGGTGAATCATTAACTTAAACTTGGACCAATAAAAACTTTCACCACAGATTCATCTCATACATTTACTAATTAAATTAAAATATCATGTAAAGCATGTACATTTAAAACATGTAAGCAAGTAAACATTCACACACATATAACACTAGATATGATTACCCAGAAACCCTCCAATGAGAAGGTAAAACTAGAGTGGGGATGACACCCACAAATATTTACTACTATAGTAATAAAGTGTATCCAATGAAAGTTACAATGTTTTGAACATGAAACATGATCTACCTTGTGAAAGGCTTACAAAGACTATTAGGTCTCACCTTGTTAAAGGATTTCAACACCCTGTTAGAAGTGTGCCTTGCTAAAGGACTTCAACTCACAATTAAGAAAGAATTTTGTTAGAGGATTTCAATATAGTCTACTAGGACTACTCTATTAAGAGATTTGACTAATTCACCTCCTAGAATGATTCAACAATGATCTTGCAGTTAGCACTTGATTTCTTGAAAATAGATCACCTCTAAACTAATGTATTCTCTATCCATCTTGATGAGATGTCTCTTTTTTTTATGTTCTTCCCTTCCTCTATTCTCCTTTAATTGATTTTGTAATGCAACCTCAAATCATAACTTCTTAGCCACCATGAATGCTCTATTTGTGCATGCAAACTTCTCTCTTACTCCTTCTTTACACTCTAGAGAGTTTAGGGTTTTTCATCCTTAAGAAGACTTAGGTGACGTAGGGTTAGGTATGAATCAATGGATGTGATTCATCTAGTTTGTTGCTTAAACCTTCCCTTTTTCTGATTGGCTTCATGTAATTGCACTGGCAATCCAACATAAGGTTCGTCCTTATCTCTAGAATATTGTAATTCATCCTTAAATTGACTCAAACATGGTTTACATAGTTGTTTGTGCCATTACAAAAGACTATTAAAAAATTGTCTCACTTGGCATATACTATCTTCTATACTATGACTCAGCATCTTTATCACTTGGCATGCACTACTTGCTCGGCTCCTAGATGACTTAGCATACATTGTCTGCTCGACACTTGAGTGACTTGGCACATTAGTGGCTCATCACTCACTATGCACTCGACATGCTCTATAATATATATGTTGTGCTCAACATATACTTCTTGTTTGGCATGAACTAAGTAAATGACTTAAGTGTGTGGACACTCAATTGTCAAAACCAATCTAAGATCAACAATCTCCCCCTTTGACATGAGTGTCAAAAACATTTGAATTTACATTAATATCCTTAATTTTATGAGCGTAACATATCTCTAACTCGGCTTATATACAAAACTTCAAAATTTCAAAATTTTGTAATAGCTTGTATATCTCAAAATTCTAACTCCCCCTGTATTGATAGGTCTATTCTATATCCAAAATTTTATGCTATTGCTAAGTAAATATTTCTCAACTGATAGATACTCTTTGACATCATGTTGTTTTGTGCTTTCTCTAACTTAGCTTAATCTATCTTTTCTCTATCCCTTTTCTTACTCTCCCTCTTGATTCTCTTATCTTTATTTCTCCCCCTTTGCTTACTCTCCCATTTCTCACTCTCCTTATATCTCCCCCAAAATTCTCTCTTTTTTCTCTCCTCCTTTATCTTACTCTCTCCATTTTTGACACTTATGTCAATGGGCTATACACTGATAGTATGTTTATCTAGAATATATTTATGGACACCTAGGATAATCTTGAGAGCGGTATCCCAATTCTCACATGCTACATCCAAAGACTTTATTTGGATAGCAAGCTTGGTAACAAGGTGCACTAGGTCATCTAATGTTGAAAGATTTGGGTCTTTCTTCACGACAGTTTCAGCATAACCTAGTTACTTGTGCAAAATTTTCGTATGAGGTGTTAATGTTGTTTGGATGCTAATCAATTTAGCTCTTATATTGGCTTCATCTACTAACAATACAACTAACTAACTCTAGGTTTGTAGCAATGATCTAAAGTTCTTTTCACTCTGAGCTGGTGTCATAGGTAGTTTTGCATCTGATGAACTAAGCTAACTTTCCAAGCTCAAAATGTGACTTCTAGCCTCTTGTGTGAAGAGTCTTGGATTGCATAATTTTGTGTACAATGAGAAGATATTTCCAAGTACCTTCTTCACACTTTCTACTTTTTTTTGCCAATGCAACTTGTGTTAGAGCTACATCACCTGATATCTTTTCATTTACTTCTCTCTAAAATTTCTTTTCTACACCATTCAAATGATTTAGCATTTGTATCTAGGTCTACATCACTAACCTTCTCCATTATGTTTATCAATTGTTCATGTTGGTGTTTTGAAACAACACAGTTCCAAATTACCTCGATGAGAACAAGATACATCTAGGTGTAGCTACTTCTCATCCTTAACATATCCTTTTAGACACCAGTCCAACTATAAGGCTAGACCCATCTTCTACTTTAGGATCTAAAAAACCTAGGTAGGTGTACCTCAAATTAACTTATATGGTATCAGTGCTAAACATATTCTTCAATTTATTAATAGTAGATGAAACCCTTATTTCTCTTATTGACTCATGCAATAACATAGATCTACAATAGTGAAATGCAAGAAAATGTAGTTCATTAGATGAGTGAGGGCATTCTATTTGGGCTCTTCAAACATAAAATATAAAGATTATTTGAATTTGATTTGATTTTATGTGGGTGGGAAAAGTGGATGAAAACCAAATATAGACAACAAACTCATGATCATGTAGCTAATTAGTGCCTTATTCATTAGGCAATTCACAAATCTCTCTCATGCATTTTGGATATCTAAGACACATATCCTATGCCAAGACTCCAGATCTATCCATTTACCTTGTAAATTAGATATGAATGTTCAATCTAAATCACATTCTTACCTGATATCCTCCTCAATAAACCTATAACCCTATTGATTTTTCTAAAGCATTTACATAATTCCTTGAATTATAAGAAACAATGAAATATGTAGCCTTAAGGGACTACAACTATGACCTAGGTTCTTTGTTCAAAGATCATATTAAATTACACATCACTAATAATGGAGACAAGATTTAAAATAGAACTCAATACATAGTGTTCTTTGTATTGATTTGCTTGAAATAATACATGAAAATGCATGTAATTGGCTCACAAAACACCAAATAAACCAAATGGTACAATATACATATGTTTTCATACAAGAGAGAAAATGGTGGAAATGAGAAACTAATGGGATGGGAAGGGGTATCATAGCCAAAGCATAGCTTCATGGTCTAGAACCAACTCATCCTAGATAATTTTCATTCAAAATTCATCAATTCTAGAAACAATTTTTTCTTCAATTTCCAAGTCCTAACTTTTTCCCAACTTTTTCCAACTTACAATGGTCTCACAGTGAAAAACTACAACCCTCACAATGAATGAGAGAAAGAAAGATATAGAAGAGAATGAATTCTTAGATCTATTGTACAGTTGACATGTGTCCACTTGGAAAACATCTCCTAGAAGTGACAAAAGATCTCTCTAATCTCTCTCTATAATTGGTAAATCAAATCCTCTTTCATTTGGCCTCCCAAAAGCATAAAATATCTCAGATACCTAATGGAACAATAACTTCTTTTGATGCTAGATCTCAAATCAAGGAAAAGGTTTAAAAAATAGTTAAAATGACCTCTAGAGGCAAGAAAACTTTTTCAAAATTCATTTAGGCTTCAAAAAACTTCACTATTTTCCCTCCAACTAATTTTGATGATCAATGATGAATTATGCCAATTCTACTGAGAATGCCCTAGAAAATACAAATCTTCTTATAGACTAAACTGCTGAACATCAATCAAATTCTAATGCAATATTCAAGAAATTCATCTCCTCTCAGTTCCAACAGTATATTGGAGTACATATTTTGTGGAAAAAATGCCCCATGGTAGCCATTTGAAATTTGAGGCCTAGGATTATGAATTAGACAGTTTAAATGAATGGAATTGAAAAATTTAAAGATTTTCTATAGTCAAAACTATAGGAAAACCAACATTTAAAGAAAATCTTTACTTGTGGAGATTTAAATACTTAAAAACCCATAAAATAAAATAATTAATTTTTAACAAGATCTCCTTATATCTCCCTCCACCATTCACACAACACCACTTGTCATTCTATGATTTGCTAATGACCTTGGATAGGCCCCACAATGTCTACAACCTCTCACTAGATTTATGGATTTTTTGGCAGGTCTCCATGTCGCTTGACTGTGGAACCTCCTTTTTTCTAGTGGTAACATGGTGACCACTGAAATCTTCAACTTTTCTAGCACTTCAATATCTATGCCAGTCAAAATTAACTTCTTGGTCACTTCCAGCTATCCTAACCATCCAAGTTGGGCCCACCACATAAGGTTGAGGCTTCAAAAGCCTTTGTCTTGTGGACATCAAGCAATGTGTGTGTTTTAGTATATAAAGATTCAAAAAGATTAATCCCTGCCCAATAAGGGACTATGTTTTTTAACCATTTTATCTCTACTCATCTTGTGTCCTATAGTCTTCACTTGAATGTTCCTCCTCTGCCCATATTGTTGGCTTCTCTGGCTCTATTTTCTACCTATTAATCTCTTCAGATCATGAGAGCCCCTTTTATTGCCACAACCTCCTCTTAACACCGAATCAATTTCTATGTGCTAGAGATTAAACAATGAATTTCCTTGTGCTTCAAAGGCCTACTCACACATTGGATTGAGGAATTTAAGTTAAAACCCAAGAATTTCTCGCTTGTCTTTGCTCCTCTGAAAATAGGCATATGAGAATTTTCAATTGCAAAAAATGGTTTAGTGTCTAAATATTTAGCTGTAGTAGTTGAATTGTACATCCAATCTAAAGAAGGATGACATATTCCTTTTTCAAGTGAGAATCCTAATAATGCTGCCAATAATGAAAAGAGTGACCCACTACTATATAATTTCCAATTCAAATCCTCCTTTGACTAGGGTAACAAGGATGCAATGTCACTTCCTGATTTCCTTTTAGATGCCCATCTAGGTTGGGCAGTTAGTAATTAGGAAAGGACAAGGGATGAAATTGCTCCATTGATGTGCTTGGTCCATAGTGAGGTTTTCTTTATCATCTCTGGTGTTGGGATAAAGTGGAATTGGATTAAATTTTTATCCATGGTTGATTTGGAACTTCTCCCAATTGGGAGCATCAACTTGAAGCATTGTATTGATACATCAAGCTTTCTTAAAATCAAGATCAATGACACTATTACTATTAGACTTCATTTTGGATACCATTGTGTTGTTAATTACTGGAGAAGAAAAGTTGAGGCTTAGATAAAAATTTTGATCTACACTTTCATTGTCTAGTTGATTTGCATGAAACCTCTCTCCTTTATTAGGTTCTACAAAAAATTCATTGATGTAAATGCTAGGATCAAAATTTTTAACTACCTCTTTTCCATTGCACTTAATAGTTGCCCAGTCAGATGCCTTTTTGCCAAGGAATTTCCCCATTTTGGCTTCCCATCAGCCTACCTTGTGGAGGGTGACACCTCCATACCTCAAACTTCCTCAAGAGAAACTAGTGTCATGTTCCCTAAATTCATTCTATTTAACTACTCCACTTGAACAAAATTTGTCATTAGATTGATAGCTCAATTTAATAGGCCTTCTTGGCTCAGCTGTAGAAGATTCACAAGTTCAAGGTATTCCTCTTCAGTCCTACTTACTATTGTTTAACTCTAGGATGTACTCATTCTCACATATGACCCATAATGTTATGATATGCTGAAGCCAATAGTGCGTTCATCCTTATATGTTTTCATAAGGAAAAAATCAAACATCTCACATGACCTTACAAATGCTATTTAAAATTGGTCCATATTTAAAATAATTCAGAGGCCAAAATAGCTTGATGAAACTAGTCAGGCCCTAAGTGGGTCCAGTTAAAAAAATTTTATTTCCAAACAACTCACATCTTAGAGTGGCCTACTACACATCTTGCACCAATTTGAAAACAAATACAACCATTGGAAATAATTTCAAAACTCATTTTTACCTCTTTTTGCAACTTGTCCACTTTGTGCTAGGAAATCCTTTGATAGGCTTTAAAAAATGATTTAAAAAAACCTAACCATGCTCTAAAATCAAACATATTGATTCTTTGTTTTACATTCTTACACCATGTCAAATCTCATCTCATGAAAAGTTCTCAGTCAAAAGATATTGACCATCAAAGATGCTATTTCAGAATTGCCTACAAGAAAACATGTCAGAAAAACATAATTTGCATTCAGATTTGGCTCTAAAAATTGGGTAAACTAACACTTGGGGAAACAAAAAACTAGGGCATTGGTTCACTATCACAAGGACAATATGAATCTAAAATTAAGGCTTATGATGAATAATAGGATGAAAATGGCGAGCAGTCAAAGTGAGCTACTTAGAATTTTCATCTTGCAAATAATGGTAAAAAAGCATTTTTTGCAAATGAAATAGATCTAGGAAAGTGTGCAAACAGATTCATCAAGGTTTGCAAACTGACACACTTAAAGTATTATCAGAGTAGAATGCAATGATATAATCCATTTGATCTCAACTATCATGAATTCTAAGTTATGACATCACAAATAGGGGTACCTATCAATCTGCATGTGCTAACACCAATAAAAAGTTACAAATTGCATTAAAAATCACATTCAAAAACTAATCAAATAGATTTTTCATAAGCTCATAATTGGAACATAGTAAGTCTCTAACCTATAAAATGCAACGCAAAATGAATTTTATCATTTTAGTCAACTAGGTCAAAGTTATAACAAGTTAAGTCAAAGTTATAACAAGTCAAATAGGGCTTCCCAGAATTTAGAACAAATTGCTTTAGCATGACATCAGTAAATGAACAACTTTGAGGGATTCAAAACCTAGTCAAGTGGATTCAAAATGACTCAAAATATGAAAAATAGGTGCTCTATTATGGACACTAAACACTCCCAAAGTAGAAAGTCATGAAATATTACTAGGTGCGATATATTGAATTGCAAACAAGGCCTCCTATTGCCATTTGACACTCGACCAAAAATGCAGATTTGATGACTACTCAAAATGGGACTTTATAGAATGACTAGAGCTAATTAGTGTCTTATCCATTAGGCAATTCAAAAATCTCTCTCATGCATTTTGGATATCTAAGACATATAACCTATGCCAAGACTCTAGATCTATTCATTTACCTTGTAAATTGGATATCAATGTTTAATCTATATCTCATTCAAGTACCTAATATCCTCCCCAATAAACCTACAACCCTATTAATTTTCCTAAAGCATTTAGATAATTCCTTGAATTATAAGCAATTATGAAACAACATATAGCCTTAAGGGACTACAACTATGACCTAGGCTCTTTGTTCAAAGATCATAAAACATTACACATCACTAAGAATGGAGACAACATTTAAAATGAAACTAAACACCTATTGTTATTTGTATTGATTTCCCTCAAATAATACATGAAAATGCATGAAATTGACTCAAAAAATACCAAATAAACCAAACTATACAATATACATATGTTGTCATACAAGAGAGAAAATGGTGGAAATGAGAAATTGATGGGATGCAAAAGGGGTTATCATAGCCAAAGCATAGCATAAGGTCTAGAACTAGCTCATCCCAGATACTTTCCATTCAAAATTCATCAATTCTAGAAACCATTTCTACTTCAATTTCCAACTCCTAACTTTTTCCCAACTTTTTCTAACCTACAATAGTCTCACAATGAAAAACTAGAACCCTTACGATGGATGAGAGAAAGAAAGATATAGAAAAGAATGAATTCCTAGATTTGTTGTGCATATGACATGTGTTCACTTGGAAAACTTCTCCTAGAAGTGAGAAAAAATATCTCTAATCTCTCCCTTCAACTAGTAAATTAAATCCTCTATCATTTGGTCTCCCAAAAGCATAAAATATCTCGAATACTTGATGGAACAATAATTGTTTTGATGCCAAATCTCAAATCAAGGAAAAGGTATAAAAAAATTTGTAATGACATTTAGAGGTAAGAAATTTTTTTAAGAATTCATTTAGGCTTCAACAAACTTCAATATTTTTCCTCCAACTAATTTTGATGCTCAATGATAAATTTTGTGCATTCTACTAAGAATGCCCTAGAAAATACAAATCTGCTTATAGACTAAACTATTGAATAGCAATGCAAATTTTGACTACATATTTGGAAAATTCATCTCCTCCCAGTTCCAATAGTATACTGGAGTGCACATTTTAGCCAAAAAATTCCCCCTAGTATCATTTTTAAATTTCAAGCCCAAGATTATGAACTAGACAATTTAAATGAATGGAATTGAAAAAATTTAAACATTGTCTATAGGTAGAACTATAAGAAAACCACCATTTAAAGAAAATCTTTACTTTTGGAGATTTGAATGCTTGAAAACCCAGGAAATAAAATAATTAATTTTTTACAATATCTCCTTATATCTCCCTCCACCATTCACACGGTGCCACTTTTCATTCTATGATTTGTCTATGGCCTTGGGCTGGCCCTACAACATCTACAGCTTCTCATCATATTTTTGGATTTTTCAAGTCACCATGTCACTTGTCGATGGAACCTTCCATTTTTTGGTGGTGACATGGCAACCACCAGAATCTTCAAATTTTCCAGCACTTCAATATCTTTGCTAGTCAAAATTAACTTCTTGCTCACTTCCAGCTATCCTAGTCATCTAGTTCAAACCCACCACACATGATTGAGCCTTCAAAAGCCTTTGTCTTGTGGACATTAATCAATGTGAGTGTTTTAGTATATAAATGTTGAAAAAGATTAATTGCCACCCAATGTGGGACTATTTTTTTAAATCATTTTATCTTTGCTCATCTTGTGCACTATTGTTCTTACTTGAAGGTTCCTCCTCTACCCATGTCATTTGCTTCTCTAGCTTTGTTTGTTCCCTGATAATCTCTTTAGATTGTGAGATGCCCTTTTTATTGTCATGGCCTCGTCTTTATGCTAAATTGGTTGCTATGTGGTAGAGATTAAATAATTAATTTCCTTGTACTTCAAATGCCTAGTGTGTCACTCATTTGATCAAGGAATTTAAGTTAAAACTCAAGAATTACTCACTCATCTTTACTCCTCCGAGAATGGGCATATGAGAATTTTCATTCACAAAAAATGGTTTGGTGTCTGAATGTTTAGTTGCAATAGTTGAATCATTCATCCAATCTGAAAAAGGATGACATATTCCAATTTGGAGTGAGAATCTTGATAATGAAAAGAGTGACCCATTGTGATATAATTTCTAATTCCAATTCTCCTTTGACCAAGGTAAAAAGGATGCAATGTCACTTCCTAATTTCCTTTCAGATCCCCATCTAGGTTGGGTGGTCTATAATTAGGAAATGACAAGGGATGAAACTGCTCCATTGATGTGCTTGGTCCATAGTGAGATCTGCTTATCATCTCTAGCTTTGGGATAAAGTGGTATTGGCTTAAATTATAATCCATTGCTGATTTGGAACTTTTCCCAATTGGGAGCATCAACTTGAATCATTGTATTGGTACATCGAGATTTCTTACAATTAGGATCAATGAAACTGTTACTATTAGACTTCATTTTGGATACCACTATATTGTTAATTACTAGAGAAGAAAAGCCAAGGCTAAGATCCAGATTGTGATCTACACTTTCATTTTCTCATTGATTTGTATGAAACCTCTCTCCATTATTAGGTTCTCTAAGAAATTCATTGATGTAAATGTTGGGATTAAAATTTGTAACTGCCACTTTTACATTGCATTTAATAGCTGCCCAGTCATATGCCTTTTTTCCAGCAACTTGTCCCATTTTGGCTTCCCATCAACCTACCTTGTGGAGGGTTACATCTCTATACTTCAAACTTCCTCGAGCAAAACCAATGCCATGTTCCCTAAATTCATTCTATTTAAATACTCTTCTTGAAAAACATCAATCATTAGATTGATAGCTCAATTTAATAGACCTTCTTGGCTCAGTTGTAGAAGATTCACAAGTTCAAGGCATTCCTCTTTAGTCTTGCTTCATATTGTTTAAATCTAGGATATACTGATTCTCACATATGACCTACAATGTTATGATGTTTTGAAGTTGGTAGTGCTTTAATCCTTACATGTTTTCATAAGGAAACAATCAAACATCTCAGATGACCTTACAAATGCCACTTAAAACTAATCCATATTTAAAATAATTCGGTGGCCATAATAGCTTGATGAAATTAGTCAAGCCCCATGTGGGTCCAACTAAAAAAAAATTGTTTTGAAAGTGACATCTTAGATTGGCCTACTACACATCTCGCACTAATTTGAAAATAAATTCAACCATTTGAAACAATTTCAAAACTCATTTTCACCTCTTTCTACAACATGTCAACTTTGTGCCTAGAAATCATTTGATCAGAAACTAACAAGGCTCTAGAATCAAACATACTGATTCTTTATTCCACATTATTGTACCATGTCAAATCTCATCTCATGATGAGCTCTCAGTCAAAAGATATTGACCATCAAAGCTGCTCTTTCAGAACTGTCTACAAGAAAACATGTCAGAAAAACATAATTTGCATTCGGATTTGGCTCTGAAAACTGGGTAAACTAAAACTTGGAAAAATAAAAACTAGAGAATTGGTTCATTTTCATGAGGGCAATATGAATCCAATTAAGTCTCATCATGAATAATAGGAGGAAAATGGTGAGCGATCAATGTGAGCTGCTCAGAATTTGCATCTTAGAAATAATGGCAAAAAAGAATTCTTTACAAATGAAATCAACCTTTAAAAGTATGCAAATGGATTCATCAAAGTTCAAAAACTAACACACTTAGAGAATTTGTAGAGTAGAACATAGTGGTACAATCCATTTGATCTCAACTATCATGGATTCTAAGCTATGACATCATGAATAGGGGTACTAATCAATCTGCATGTGCTGACAGTAGTAAAAAGTTGCAAATTGCATTTGTAATTGCATTCAAAAACTAATCAAATAGATTTTTCATAAGCTCAAATTTGGAACCTAGTAATTCCCTGACCTCAAAAATACAATACAATAAGGAAACTAGGTCAAAGTTATAATAAGTCAAATAGGGCTTCCAAGAATTCAAAACAAATTACAATAGCATGACATCAATAAATGACCAACTTTGAGGGATTCAAAACCTAGTCAAAATGATTCAAAATCACTTGAAATATGAAACATAGGTTCTCTATTATGGACACTAAACACTCCCAAATTGGAAATTCATAAAACATTATATTCAATTGCAAACAAGGCCTCCTGTTATTGTTTGACACTTAAGCAAAAATGCAGATTTGATCATCGCTCAAAATGGGACTTCACAGAATGACTCAGAATGGTAGTTTATCTTTATGGGATGCATAGACATAATAAATGCATGGTGTTAGAAAAATTAAACACCTCATGGGCCTCAAATGTATAGTTAGGTACATATGCACTAAAAGTGCTTATAGGGCTTGATTTTCTCAATGGTACACAAAATTAGGGCTTCAATTTTGAGTCCCAATAGTGGCTCTATCTGGGGATGCATGTCCCTTGAGTGCATGGTAAGAATTTAGATCTTTGGAAGAAATGGACCACACACTTGATAGAAAAAACTTTTCTTGAACTTTATTGAAAGCAAGAAGCAACTACTCCTACTATGAACAAACGATGGCCCCAGGCCACTGCACTTCAAAAAAAACTTTTACCTCTATCATAAATTGGATTTTCATTTGAACTTTCATGAGGTAAGATAGAAATATTTCTTCTATCAATTTCACCAATTAGATTATCATTATGAATCAACTCACTTGGCAGAACTAAATCTACACCTTCACTTTCATAATGCATATAAAAATTAGATTCAATTCTCAACAACTTGCTCATTATGAAAAATCTTATCCACATGCTCACAAATATCAGACTCAAACTAAACTTCTCTTCAATGAATGAATCATTCATGCTATCAACTTTGAATATGAAGGCTTCATACTCAAATTGGGGAAAAAGATCACACATACCTTGAAATTATGTATCCTTATGCATAATCGGATGGTATTCAAATGATCAGTCAAATTTTTAGTCACAAATGTCATCAATGTCAAAGTCTAAAACTAATCCAAAATCCTCCAATGGTTCTTTGAAATCAGAAAATGGATTAGTCATCATACTAGAGTATTCACCATAAAACTCATTACAAGGTGCACGCTGATTTTCAATAACAACTTCGTAAAACACCTTGTTATCAACATCATAAGATGCAACATCATCATCATAATCACTATCATATCTAAAAGAAGAAAAAACTAATCTCTTAAAGTAGTAAGACAATGTGTCATCATTAAGATCATCCTCAACTAAATTTGAACATTCCATGTGCTCTTCAAACAACGGATTGATAATTCCATGCAAAGCTCTTTTTAAGACATTATAACAAGTGATGTGTTGATCAACATAAAACTCTTCACCATACAATGGATTTGTGAAAACTTTGAAATCATTTCTAACATCACTTTCATGGACACTTTATACATGTGAAGAAGGAAAATCAAAATCATCACAAGTAGACACACCATTAACTCAATCAATGAAACATGTAGAATATGAGGCAATATTATTGCATTGTCTTCATTAAGGTGATTCAAATGTCTTGCAAACCAATCATCTTTCATTTTATCCATAGGCGTTGATGCATTAATCTTAGGATCATTTATATACTATTGGTTTCTACTTCATATATCTTTAAGACTTTCATCTACACAATTAGGTAATTTATCCTTATAAGTATTCTCTTTGTCTTCATATTGTGTGAACAACTCTTCTTCACAACTTTCAACCTCAAGCTGATTTACATAACTCTAAAATGGAACTTCATTTTTAGATTTAGAAAAAGAACTCATACCTTTACTTGCATAAGAGAACTCACATTTTTCATTTCTTTCTTCTTCCCAATTTTCATTAGATTCACATGAAGATGATCATGTACTATCACTATCTTCCTCTTGACTCGAGCAACAACTCTCATCATTTTCTTCACATGATGCTTCTTCATAATATGTTAGATCAGCAACTTTACTTTCATCACTTGAAACATAACTTTCATCTTCTTCATCCTCACACTGAGATGAACATCTTTCAACTTCAAAGCTAACCACATTCTCAATACAATAAGATCCATCAATAGGAGAAGGAATGACTGAATTTATATCTTGTATATATAACTCATCAAGTGAACTAACTATGTCATCTACTATTGTGACATCACAAACATGTGCACTATATTCAACAAGAATAGACTTAGCTCCTTCTTGCAATAAAGAGACCTCATGTTTAGATGTTTTTGATTCTAAATTTTCAACAAAAGTATTTACAACAATAGTAATACCTATTTGCTAATCTGAAATCAAACACTCTTTAAGACATTGATTTTTCTTTTGAACCTCATCTTGCCAACAAACATTCCTAGAGAAGTGACTACTAGTTAAGCCATACTTTATGTTATTTTCAATCTCTATTGCTATTGTGAATGCCTGATGCAAAGTATTAGGTTCTTTATCTCTTAATAGATAACTCATCTTTTAATCAAATGCATCGAGATAAATTACTAAACACACTTGATCATTTGGCTTGCAATTTTCAGGAATTTCATTTAAAACTTTTGAAAATTTAATATTAAATTCAGGAACTAATTCATCATTCCTGATTTGGATTTTCAAGAACTTATCAAAATAGTCAGAGATGCTTAATCTTTCCTGAACTTCTTTACGAAGGCTAAAACTAATTCATCCCAAGATGAAATAGAACATGACGACAGAAAGAAAAACCAATCTCTAGCATTACCTTCTAAAGTTTGAACAAACAACTTCATATGAACATCTTCATGAGCAGTTTCAAAATCACCAATCAAATCACTAAACATCTAAACATGATGACTGGCTAAAATTTCATGGTTCCCACTAAATTTAGGCAAATACTTTCTAAGATCATATAGGTTCTGGGAAACCATGAATACCATCAAAAATTAATGACATGTATCTCTTGGTAGAAAAAGATCTACAAATTTTATCCATGGACTGCATACTAGGTAAGGAAAATTTGACATTTCTCGTAAACTTAAAACTCATTCCCCATAATTACTTTCAAATTTTGTAACTTGCAGCAGATCTGAAATTATTTCTACCAATTCAAAACTTTGAACATACTTCAAAATTCAAAAAACTTTTGCTGAATCTATTTCTCACAAAGCATGTTGAAATGTACCAAACCAATCTCCTACTTAGTTCTAAAAATACCACTTGATGGAGAAACTTTTGTAAAGATTACTTTCATATTAATGAAAACACATGAAAGTGGAAAATACCTTTTAATGTTGATGCTTGCAAACTACTTCAATGCTGCAAATAACATCAGATTCAAATTTCATCTAGATTTAGTAACTTTTGCAACACATCCCACATAACTCTATAACCCATTATCAAAAATCTTGAGATAAATTCTTCAAATCTGCATTCCAACTATTATTTCCTTCAAAATACCTTCACATTCATGATGCACTAGTACAGAGATATAACTTTGAGTCACCACTCACTTAGTGAGAAAAGAAATGCCTAACTTGCAAAACATAATAAGTTGGTCTAGAATTTACAATAGGTATTTGTAAAATTTTATACAACAACTTGGGAATTTCATAATCTTGACAAAGTGAAAGAACTTTACATTAACATTGAATTCTGATAGCAAACTTTCAAAAGTTTTAAATGACCTCAAATGTAACAATCATTTCAGATCTTTCAAAACTTCTACTATCAGGAATAAGGCATAATTGGGAGACATGAATCTTTAGCAGAGAAATGGAATAGACCTGGGAAAGTGTGTAAATGCATTCATCAAGGTTTATATACTAACACACTTAAATTATTTTTAAATTAAAAAGCAATGGTACAATCCATTTGATCACAACTATCACAGATTCTGAGTTATGACATCACGAACATGGGTATCAATCAATCTACATGTGCTAACATCGGTAAAAGGTTACAAATTACATTTGGAATCGCATTTGAAAGCTAATCAAACGGATTCATCATAAGCTCAAAGTTGAAACATAGTAATTCTTTGACCTCTAAAATGCAACGCAAAAGGAATTTTATCATTTTGGTCAACTAGGTCAAAGTTATAACAAGTAAAACAAAGCTTCCTAGAATTCTAAACAAATTACATCAGCATGACATCAATAAATGACCAAATTTGAGGGATTCAAAACCTAGAAAAACTGATTTGAAATGACTCAAAATCTAAAACGTAGTTGCTCTATTATGGACACTAAACATTCCCAAAGAATAAAGACATGAAACATTACTAGGTGTGAGATATTCAATGGCAAACAAGGCCTCTTGTCATTATTTGACACTTGAGCAAAAATGTAGATTTGATCATTGCTCAAAACAAGACTTCACAAAATGACTCAAAATGGAAGTTTATCTATAAGGGATGCATAGACATTCTAAATGCATGGTGTTAGAAACATTAATCACCTCATGGGCCTCAAATGCATAGTCAGGTACACATACATTAAAAGTGCTTATAGGGCTTGATTTTCTCAATAGTACTCAAAATTAGGGCTTTAATTTTGGGTCCCAATATTTCACTTAGTGGCTTGGTCTCATATGGTGTTGGTAGAATAAATGCATCTAAAAATATTTCACTGATATCCTACAATGCTTGTTTCTGCCTGTGCTCCCTTCTAAGCATTTCTTGATGCTTCTTTCTTGCTAGGGCTTGTTGCGAAATACCCATTTGCTCTATAGTCATTTTGTCATAGTCATAGTTGGGTAACACAATCTCTTCATCAAGGCTTACATCTCCATATTATATCACTTCTTTAGCCTTTGATGAGCTTGGACTTGGTACTAAGATCTACAATGGAGTTGCATCTATGCTCATCTTCTAAAGAGTTTGACTTGAAGGTTTACCAGATATTGGTAAGGTTACCAAGGCTTGAATAGCTACTTGCTCTTTCACCTTTGGAGTTAACTCGGTCTCTTCAAGCTTGTCCTTTTTTTCCACAATGCCTTGTGATGCACTTTGTGCTTGTGATGTAGATGCAAATAAGTCTATCTGACATGTTTGGCTTTGTTTTTTAGTAGTGGCTTGTGTTTCAACTTTATCCTTTTCAATTGTATCAACCTTTTTAGATGTAGTTTCTGGTCTGTTGTCTAAAGGTTGTACATGAGTGACTTGAGGGGTGAGAGGAGGTAGTTCTTGTGTATTCACCTCTTCCCTAGTTGTTTTAGGCACATCCATATTTACTAATACAAAATTATCACAAAGTTTTTCCTATAGTGTGGACTGATCAAGTATCTTCTTGAAATTTTCCTCTATAAGGGGATTGATGTTCTAAGCTATGACATCAAAAACATCCTTCACTATTACTATTTTATTATTTTCACTTGTTACATGCTAGGGGCTACATTAGGCAATTGTGTGTCTTGCACACTTTGTTCTTCTTGTTGCTCTACTTTAGCTATTGCCTTGTCATCTATGTGCATTTCAGTTCCTCCCTCAATAGTGTCATTATTTTTATTATCTCCTTCATCATCCTTGACCTCTATGGGTTCTTGTTCACCTTTCTTGATTGTAGTCAACCCATATGTAAGGTTCCACATCTATGTGGAATTCTTAACAACATCTTCAATATTGTTTTGAAAAAAGCTAAAGGCTCTGTATCTAGGTGTAAATTATTGAAATCTGATTGAAAAAGAGATTGTTAAGAAGAATATTGTTGAAGAAGACTATGTGTTTCAATCATTGTTTTGTCACTGATGTCAAACCTACTATTTTCTGTTAAGAAAATTGCTTATAAGATTCAAGTACTATCACTTAGTTGATTGATGGAGAGGATTTGATCAATAAGATGTAACAAAAGAACATAGAGGAAAGGTTGAGTTATAATTATGTATTAAAGTACAAGAATCAATTAAGACAATGATGACATGATGTAGTGATGATCTACTTAAAGTTACAAAATGGTTGGCTAAACTTAGAAGGTTTAGAAGAAAAAGTTTAAAAGAGTTTGTCTTCCAAGCTTGACCAAGTGGATATTAGGTGTTGAGAAAATTTAGTGCAAGCCAATTGGAAAGTTAATTAGAGCCAAGTGAAAGAAAATTCTAATGGATACTGAGCAAGACAGTTGATGTCAAGTAAAGTTTAGTTGATGCCAAGCACCAGTAAACTTTAGTTTATGCCAAGTGATTTTATAGTTGATGTCAAGTGATGGAGTATGTGTCGAGCATCAGAAGGTTGATAATGTCGAGCTGCTACATTATGAAAAAGATCAAAGATTCACCAAATCTAAGCCAACAAGTTTGTTTTCTTTGAACTTGTGAACCAAGAGGAAGATAAGTTTGATGAGTTGGTGGCACAAAATTTGATGTAAACCATTTTTAGGAAAATTCAAATGGATTCTAGGAGAAGTTTCTAGAATAGATAAGATATGGGGTAGATACATTATATCCTACCTAATCCATCCAAAACCCTAATTTGGATAATGGATAATGAATAGGAAAAATATTCTAATCTCCTACTTATAGGAATGTCTAGTCATGAAGCAAAAAGGTTGGAAAGGTTGGTGTCATGTACAAAAACCTATGGAGGAGAAGGAATTAAGGGTTTTTCTTCATCAAGTATCCCAATAGAAGAGTCTACAATGGCATGATAAGCAAGAAGGCTTAAGGAGATGAATGCATGAAGGGTGAACAAGTTGTTAGAGCTAGAAAGAATGAAAGCCAAGTAGAATTTAGGACTGAACAAAGATCTGTAATCTACAAGTGAAGTTGTAAGTCGTATTAGATCAAAGCTCTATTGTTACTCTCTAACAATTGTATCAATCTAGGGTAAATAATGTGGACTAAGGTTGACCTAACAGTCATTGGAAAATCCTTTAACAAAGTGGTATTCCAAGTGAATGGCCTAAAGTCCTCTAACAAGGCTTACTTTTAATAGGGTGATTGAAATCCCTTAATTGAGTCACATTTAATACTATGTATTGTAACCTTTAATAGGGTTGGCCTTTCACATGACATCACTTCAGAAGAGTGAAAAGGAGTAGCATGTTACTAGTTGTTTTTTCCAAATTGGGTTTCCACATAAATCATTGTGTAAAGTGTACTGATAAATTTTTTGTGTTTTATGCTTTAGATTTCTACAAATTGATTTGACAGTAACATACAAATTTTAGTAAATACAAAATGGATGCATGCATGGGTATAAATGTTTTATGGGTTCATTGAATTGTGAAAAAAAAGTTTTATTTGTGCATCTGGACCTTGAATAAATAATTCGCCCCTGCTCCCCCGCCCCCAAAATTATTCTAAAGTAATCCCAAAAATTGGTATCAGAGCCATCTAATTAAGAGGACTAGTTTTAAGGTACTAGAAGCACAAAGATCAATATTTCTAAAAGAGAAGTACCCAAGCTCAAAAGAGATAACTTTCCTACATGAAAATTTTTGATGAAGCCACACCTTAGAGGATGTGGAGATCATGCACAATCTACCATCACAGTGGCACATGTTGATCTAGTTAGAGCCCTAACTGCGAAAGATATGAAGAAGAAAAAGGAACATAATTAGGCAATGTTAGAGATTGCCTCTACTCTAAGCTATGTCAAATTTGATGATATCAAAAGTTACAACACTACAAAGAAGATGTGGGATGCCCTGACCACCATCTATTGAGGAGACAAAAATGTTCAACAAGCCAAATCTAAGAGCCTTAGAGGTAAGTTTTATGATATGAGAATGGAAGAAGGTGAAAATATTGCTCAATATGTTGCTAAAATAAAAGAAGTTGTTAGTGCAATAAGAGGAGCTACTGGTCATATAGATGATGATATTGTGTTAAGTAAAGTCTTAAGAACATAATTTTCTATTTAGGTTATTAGAGTTTTTGTAATCTGAGAGTTGAGATGTATTCTAGGAAATGATCTAACCCTTAAAGGTCTAGTAGGTAGACTCGCTACTTTTGAGCTATCTAACTTTGAAAAATATAAACTAGAGATCTTGAGTGTACTTTCAAAGCTAAGTTGTTATTCGAGGATTCTAATGAGGTGAAGCAAAAGAAGAAGAAAAGAAAGATAAAGTATGCAACTAGTGATAGTGATATAGATGGGGAAGATATTGAACAATTGGAAGCACTATTGGCAAGAAGATTTCATAGAGGTAAAGGCAAGTTCAAAGGCAAGTTACCCATCATTTGTTTCAATTGCAATGAAGTTGGTAATACTGCTGCAAGATGTCCATAGAAGAAGAACTATAGAGAAGGAAACAAACACCAAAATAGAAGAGAAGATGACAAAAAATATTACAAAGATAGGAAAGAAGTCATGCTACACTATTGATGAACATGATTTTGATGAACATGATGATGAAGTGGTCTATGTTGCAATGAAGGATGAATCTTATGAAGATGAGACAATTGAACTTGTGACTTGTGTGAACAAGAATGATAGATGGATCATTGATAGTGGATGTTCACATCACATGACTGGAGACAAAAGTAAGTTCATTACCTTAACTTGTTATGATGGCAATAGTGTAAGATTTGGTAATGACACACCATGTTTGATAAAATTAAAAGGCTCTATCAAACTCATTGACAAGATTTCATGTGGAAATGCTTACTATGTTGAAGGACTAAATCATAACTTGTTAAGTGTGTCACAATTGAATAATTTGGGATGCAAGGTTGAATTTGGAAACAAAACTGCCAAGATATATGACACAAATGGGAACTGATTGGAAAAGGTGATCAAACTAGAAGTAATCTATTCTATCTAGATACAGAGGATGCTACTTGTGTTGTTGCAAAACTTGATGATATATGGCTTTGGCACAAGAGATTGTGTGATGGTAATTTTGATAACTTGGTTAGTATTAGTAACTTGAAGAGAGTTAGAGGATTGCCTAAGTTGAAAAAACCTAATACTATAGTGTGCAAACAATGTCAACTAGGTAAAATGTCAAAGTCAAGCTTTAAGAGCAAAGCTTATACCTCTAAAAAAATACTCGAGATTTTTCATACTAACTTATGTGGACCAATTGAAGTGCAAATCTATAGAGGAGATAAGTGCATAAATTTATTTGAGGATGATTACTCAAGGATGATGATAGTCATATTTCTAAAATAGAAATTTGATGCTTTTCAAATGTTTAAGTGGTATTTGGCAAGAGTTGAGAAAGAGATAGGTAAGAGTCTAAAATTATTGAGATCGAATAGAGCAGAATTCACTTCAAATGAGATTGAGATGTTCTGTAATGATAGATGCATCAAAAGACAGACATCTACCACTAGGACCCCTCCACAAAATGTAATTGCTAAAAGGAGAAATAGGCCTATAATGGACTGTTCCAAAACACTTATGATGGAGAAGAATGTTCCTCTAAAATACTGGAAAGAAGCTATAAGTACTACTGTATATACCTTGAACCATGTGCAAGTCAAGAAAGGTACTCATTCAACACCTTTTGAATTGTTGTATGGATATCCACCTAATGTAAAATACTTTAAGGTATTTACAAGTAAATGTTACATTCTTAAAGATGATAGGAATAGAAAGTTTGATGCAAAGAGTGAAGAAGGTATATTCCTTGGATACTCCACAAGAAGCAAAGCTTATAAGTGTTTAAATACTAACACTAACAAAATTGTGAAAAGTGCAAATGTGAATTTTGATGAATTTATAGAAGTACATCTAGCTAAGCCTATGATAGAACTAGAAGAATACAAATCATTTGTATACTTTTATGAAAGAATGCATGTTGAAGAAGGCATTGCAAATCAAGTTGCAAATCAACAAAAAAAATTTAGTAACTATCGAGTCACATCTTTTGAATGTTGATTTGCATTAAAAAACTAAGCTACATTTAGATGTCAAGTTGCAAAATGAAGAAGATGCACATTCTAATTCTAAAATCAGTACAAATGAAAGAGATGTTAAGATACTTGATAGAAATGTACACAATGACTCTAAAGTTGAAAGACAAAGTGTAGAAACAAGAGCTGAGCCAAGATTGTCTAATGTCAAAAGATGTCATCCTACTGATCAAATCATTGGAAACAAAGATGCTAGGTGAATGACAAGAAATAGATTGAGAAATGAATCATGTTTCTTAAGCATAAAGGAGCCCAGAATAGCAAAAGAAGTATTAGAAGATGATGACAGGTATAAGGCCATGGAAGAAGAGATTCAATAGATAAAAGAACAAAACATGGAGTCTAGTTCCTAGACCAGAAGACAAAAATGTGGTTGGCACCAAGTGGGTATTCAAAAACAAGCTAGATGAGAATGGTGAAGTGACAAGAAACAAAGCAGGATTAGTTTGCAAGGGATATGCACAAGAAGAAGGAATTGACTATGGGGAGACATTTTCTTCTATTGCAAGAATGGAAGGAGTAAGAACTCTACTTGCTTATGCTGCATACAAAGGTTTTAAAGTTTATTAGATGGATGTTAAATCTGCATTTTTGAATGGCATACTAGAAGAGGAAGTCTATGTAGAATAACTAAAAGGATTTGTTGATGATAACAACAAGAACATAGTATGTAGACTATACAAAGCCCTATATGGATTGAAGCAAGCACCAAGAGCATGGTATGAGAGACTTCATACTTATCTTATGAAGATTAGATTTGAAAGGATTGATGATAACATCAATCTATACATAAAGGCAAATGAAGGCAAACAAATTTTGCTATCTGAAATATTTGTTGATGATATCATATTTGGAGAACAAGATGCTTTATGTAAGGACTTTGCAAATCAAATGAAGCAAGAATTTGAAATGCCTATGTTTGGAGAAATCAAATCTTTTGTGAGATTGAAAGTATATCAGATGAAGTATGGTATGTACATCACTCAATCAAATTATGTCAAGGAGATATTGAAGACATTTGGACTAGAGGATTCCAAACTAGTAAGTACACCTATGGTAACAAGACACAAGTTGTCAAAGAATGATGATTCAACTAAGGTGAATCAAACATTGTAGAGGTCTATGATTGGAAAATTGTAATATGTAGTACATAGCAGACCTGATATTGCATTATCTATAGGGATAGTTGTATGATTATTTGCTAATCCTAGGGAGAATCACTTAATGACTATGAAGAGGATAATGAGATATTTGAAAGGAACACAAGAGTTTGGTCTATACTACAAGAAGAATGAAAGGTTTGACTTGAGAACCTACATTGATGCTAACTAGGCTGGAAAGATTGATGACATAAAGAACACCAGTGGAGGAGCATTTTTCTTAGGCAAGAGACTAGTTAGATGGATAAGCAATAAATAGAGTTGTACTTCTCAATCTATTGCTGAATTAGAAAATGTTGTTGCTACTATAAATTGCACAAATATTGTATGGATCAAATAGCTACTCAAAGGAATGAAGGAAGAAATCATAGAACTAGTTATACTTTAGTGTAATAATACAAGTGCTATCAATTTATCAAAGAATCTAGTGATGTACATAAAGACAAAACAAATTGCAATCAAGTATCATTATGTAAGAGAATTAATTCAAGACAAAGAAGTGAAGATGGAATATGTTAATTCAAAGGAGCAAATTGTTGATATCTTCACAAAACCATTACCTAAGAATGCTCGTGAGTATCTAAGAGGTAAACTAGGGGTGATACCCCTATCAAAGGCTATGTAAATAAATAGAAGAAGTGCCCTACATCAAACAAACTAATGTTCATATAATACAAATTGATGTAGTGGATCTTACTTTAGGACCTGCCTAAAGTAATCACATAGCTAAAAATTCAAATTAGTCACAAGCAAGGTGACAAAGGGAGAAACTAAGGAAACTACAAGGCTTATATCTACATGTTTTAAGGATGACAAGTTTTTGGTATAGCTCTTTGGAATTGTTGTCAAAGAGGGAGAAAGTACATTAAATTGATCATCATTAGAAGAAGAGTTTTACTGATCAAATGTACGAGATAAATGGGAGAAAGTCCTAAACTGATATATTGATCAGAAAGGGAGAAAGATATCAAGAATCAAGTCAAAACTAAGAGGGAGACATTGATCAAAGAGCTAGAAAGATCACATTAGAAGGAGAAATCCTAATCTACCTAGTAAGAGGGAGATACAAGAAGGAACTCAAAGGGAGTTTTAAGAAAGAGTTTTGTAACCTAACCAGAAGATTGAAGTTGTTGATAGAGGAATACAAGTTCTTTCTTTGGTATTGCCTTACTATTTTAACCTAGTTAGATTAGTTGAACAAGATGTTCATCATTTGATTGACTTGGTTGATTAGTTTGGTTTGTCATCAATGCCAAAAAGGGAGATTGTTGAAATTTGATTGAAAAAGAGATTGTTAAGAAGGACATTTTTTAAGAAGACTATGTGTTTCAATCATTGTTTTGTCGTTAATGTAAAACCTGCTACAATTGCTTCTAAAATTCAAGTACTGTCACTTAGTTGATTGATGGGGAGGATTTGATTAATAAGATGTAACAAAAGCACCTAGAGGAAAGGTTGAGTTATGATTATGTAATGAAGTACAAGAATCAGTTAAGACAGTGATGACATGATGTATTGATGATCTACTTAAGATTACAAAATGGTTGGCTACACTTAGAAAGTTTAGAAGAAAATGTTAAACAAAGTTTGTCTACCAAGCTTGACTGAGTGGATAGTAGGCGTTGTGCAAAGTTAGTGCAAGTCAAGCAGAATGTCAGTTAGAGCCGAGTGAAAGAAAATTCTAGTGGGTGTTGAGCGAGACAATTGATGCCAAGTAAACTTTAGTTGATGCTGAGTGAATTTACAGTTGATGTCGAGTGATGCAGTATGTGTCGAGCATTAGAAGATTGATAATGTTGAGCTACTATATTATGACAAAGATCAAAGATTCACCAAATCTAAGCTAACAAGTTTGTTTTCTTGGAACTTCTAAATTGGGAGGAACATAAGGTTGATGAGCTGGTGGCACAGAATTTGATATAAACCTTTTTTAGGTAAATTCAAATGGATTCTAGGAGAATTTTCTAGAAATAGATAAGATATGAAGTAGATACATTGTATCCTACCTAATCCATCTAAAACCCTAATTTGGATGATGGATAGTGAGCAGGAAAAATATTCTAATTTCCTATTTATAGGAATTTCTGGTCATGAAGCAAAAAGGTTGGAAAAGTTTGTGTCATGTGTGAAAACCTAAGGAGGAGAAGGAATTAAGGGTTTTGCTTCATCAAGTGACCCAAGAGAAGAGTTTGCAATGGCATGTTAAGAAAGAAGTCTTAAGCAGATGAATGCTTGAAGGGTGGACAAGTTGTTAAAGCTACAAAGAATGAAAGCCAAGAAAATTTGAGGATTGAACAGAGATCTATAATCTACAAGTGAAGTTGTAAATTGTATCAGATCAAAGCTCTACTGTTACTCTCTAACAATAGTATTAGTCTAGGGTAAATAATTTAGATTAAGGGTTACCTAATAGTCATTGGAAAATCTTTTAATAGGGTGGCATTTCAATTGAATGGCCTATAGTCCTCTAACGAGGCTCACTTTTAACAGGGTGATTGAAATCCCTTAACCAGGTCACATTTAATATTGTGTATTGTAACCTTGAATAGGGTTGGCCTTTTGTAGGGCATCACTTTAGAAGAGTGAAAAGGAGTAGCATGTTAGTAGTGGTTTTCCCAAATTAGGTTTCCATGTAAATCATTGTGTCAAGTGTGTTGATGAATGTGTTGTGTTGTGAGGCCTCACCTTATCTATCATAGTATAGATAACATATTTGCATTATGACACTTCTAATTTGATGTTTTGATATACTTTCAAGACTATAGGGTTATGTTATCCTAATATCTACAATTTTGATGATCTGCACTTATGTCTACACATTAAGACCTAAATAAAACAATTAATGATTTCATTCATGTACTAACCTTTTTCAATTTCTTTGATAGAAGCTGAATGGAAAAAAATGCTTGTAATCAAATGTCTACGTGGGGTATGTTACTTACTTTTGATATTTGAGATTTGGATATTTTGACATTATTCAAGCCTTAGTAGGACAATGGCTTATTTTATCTATTAATTTCAACATTCACAGTAGTGTTTTGCATCTATGATATGTACTATGAACCTGATATTGTGAATGGAATGATTGAACACATATGGATGCAACTTTATGACATGATAGAATTAGATTATGATGGTTTATGATTTAATGAGATATGTAGATAAATATTAATTTGATAATGAGTATTATGATTTAATGTGATATGCAGATAAATGTTAATTTGATAATGATTATTATGATCTAATGTGATATGCAGATAAATGTTGATTTGATTATGATGGTTTATGATATGCAGATCTTGATATTTTAACATTTTGGATGACTTATTTGAAATGATTAGGAAAGGAAATTTAATTGAAGTATGTTAATAAGATTAAATAACATTTGAAATTATATGCATTCATGATATATATTTATGTGACCTCCTTGGACTAATGATGCTTGAGTTTAATGTGTAGGAAGTGAAAGCATGAAATTTTTTGGGGGAAACAAGTTCCAAACCTATGTGAACTTAGTTTAAGAAAGGTGAATATTTGGAAGATTTAAAAGCCTCATTGTGAAGTATTTTGTTTTGTAAATGTAAGTTTCTTGTATACGGAAATGTTTAATCATAAAGATGCATTAGGGACATGTCATAGTGATATGGAATGTGCTTTTATGTGTCACTTGACACTAGTGGATTTTGTGTGTAATGACATGTCATTTAAGGTTTTGGTCAAGATGGCATTTTACCCTAAGACTAATTACCTTGTTAATGAATAAATAAACCCACTTGAAAAGGGGTGAGATGGGTCACAATCAAAGGAAATTTGAATTTAGACATGACTAGGGTTTTGAGGGGGTCATTAGGTGGTTCCAAAGCATCTTTTTATGTGAAAATGAGCTACCCATGTGATAGTATAACATGTTAGGGACGTAATTTTGACCAAGATAGTGACTAGATAGCCTAGGGGGGCCTTTTACCGATGCGTTCTTCCGCAAATTCAAAATTTGTGTTGTCACATGTTTTCTCTTCCATGTTCCCACTAAGTCAAATATAGAAAATTTAGAGGGAGACAAGTTTGTAAGAGGGAGTGGCTTAGTGTCTTTTCTAAAATAGATACTGGGGAGGACTTAATAGAGAGTTTTGAACAAACTAGTGGGGTGTTCACCTACTCTCTCCAACGATTCCTCATGATCTGCAACAACTACAACAACAAATACCACACGCCTTAGTGAATGTTAGATAGTCAACAAGGCTAAGTAGATGTCCAAAAAGATTGTATCCTTCCTTGTATTCTATTTTACTTACTGATGCTAGTGAAGCTAAATGTTATGATGAAGTTGTGCAAGTGGATGCTAAGATTTAGCGAGAGTCTGCAATGAAAGAGGAAATGGACTCTTTGCTGAAAAATAAGACTTGAGATTTATACAAGTTGCCTACAAGTAAAAAGGCTTTAGAGAATAAATGGTTTTACAGGTTGAAAGAAGAGGATGGAGGTAAGAAAAAAATTATATCTAGGTTAGTTGTAAAAGGATTTCACAGAAAAAAAGCATTGATTTTGATGAGATATTCCCTCCTATTGTTAAAATGACTTCTATTCGCATTGTTTTAAGTATTGTGGCTATTGAAGATTTGCATTTGGAGTAGTTTGATGTTAAAAAAACATTCCTTCATGGTGATTTAGATGAAGAGATATATATGGCATAGCCATAGGGATTTGAGGTCAAAAGTAAGAACTTAGTGTACAAATTGAAGAAAGTTTATATGGCTTGAAGCAAGCACCTCAATGGTATCTAAAATTTAATAGGTTTATGCATGAGCATGGATATAGTAGGTGTCATTTAAATCATTGTATCTATTTTAAGAGGTTGGATGATGACATCTACATTATTTTAGGTTTATATGTTGATGATATGCTTGTAGTTGGGTCTAACATGGATCACATTAAGGGGTTAAAATGCTAGTTAGCACATGTACTTGCTATGAAGGGTTTGGGGATAGAAAAACCAAATCAATGCAATGAAGATTTGTAGAGATAGGAAGAATAGGAAATTGACTTTATCTTAGGCTGATTATATTGAGAAGGTTTTGTAATGTTTCTCTATGAAGAATGCTAAAGCTGTCTGCACACCTTTACCTGATCATTTGAAGTTGACTAAGGAGATGTGTCCCAAGACACAAGAAGAGGAGGATAAGATGTCTAAGGTACCTTATGCTTTAGCTATAGGAAGCTTCATGTATGTTATGGTATGTATTAGGCCAAATATTGCACATGCAGTGGGAGTTCTTAGCAAGTATATGAGTCATCCAAGAATTAAGCATTGGAATGGAGTTAAATCGATTCTCAGATATTTGAGAGGAACGTCTAGTAAGTTTTTACATTTTGGGGGCTCTACTACTAATTTACAGGTATATGTTGACTCGTATTTGGTAGTAGATATTGATACCATGTAAAGTACTATAAGCTATTTATTTACTATTGGTAGGGTAGCTATGAGTTGGGTTTTTAGGTTATAGAAGGTAAATGCTTTATCCACTATAGGGGTAGAGTAATTGTTTCTATAGAGACAGTTTAGGAAATGATATGGCTTCAGTTATTCATAGAAGAATTGGGACACCCTTAGAAGGATAATTATTTGTTTACAAATAGTCAGAGTTCCATTCATCTTACAAAGAATTCAGCTCTACTTTTAAAGACAAAACACATGTATTTACAATATCATTGTGCATTCGGTCAATTTTGGATGATGGATAGTTGAAGCTAGAGAAGATACATACAGATGATAATCTAGTAGATATGTTTATCAAGGTAGTAACAAGGGAGAAGTTGAACTCCTCTTTAGTTTTAGTTGGTCTTCTAGACTCAATAGAATAAAAGAATAGTAGTCCAAGGTGGTTTAATATTCCAATGGTAGCTTTAGGTTTAGCAGTGCTATGATCAATCTCCAAGTGGGAGGTTATTATTATGGAGTATGATCAGTCTCCAAGTGGGAGATTGTTGTGATGGGGACCCTAATCAATCTCAGAGGTTTTTTTGGCATGATTTCCCTCTAGATTATTTCTATGGGGGTTTGGGGGCAGTACCCTAAAGATGAGGTCAAGGGGCAGCACCCCTATAGGGTCTTGGGGTAGTGCCCCAGGTGTGCTCCCTATCATAGTACAAGTTGAGGTCAAGGAGTAATGTGCCATAGGGGTTTTTGAGGGCAATGCCCCCAAAGACAAAAATGATCTTATATTATAAAAGGCATCAGCTACTATTTTTTTGTTATTCTAGCCCTAATTTTGTTAACGAAAAAAAATCTTGTATAAAAATTCTTAGGGTTAGGGAATTTCATAATGTGTGATGCAAAAATTGGTTCTTACAGTGGTATTGAGCTATAAGGGATTACAGATTGTAATCAAGTTGTAATCTCTAGATAATAATAATGTTGGACTTGTTGCTTGTGGAAATAGCCTAGGGATTGGGTGAACAATGTTAAATCTTGATTTCTTGTGTTCTCTTATGTCTGATCTAATATTTTTTGATATTGGTTATATTTGAATGTAACTATTATTTCTATCTGAGGTTAATCCTAACATTTCGTATACAACATCCAAAAACTTAACTTCTTTGTACAATGTTTAGCTTCCTTCACATAGTTCACATTCTCATTCACAATATCTTAATCTTTATATCAAAATAGGGTTTGGGATCTACCTTTTTTCTTCTTTGCCTAATTGGTTTTTCATTTCTCATTAGGATCGATGATCCATGTCAAAATGTATAACAACCTCTATAAAAAATTCTACAACCATTAAATGTCATGTTCATGTCAACTCGAAATGGTTTACCTCAAAGTTTGTATCATTCTAGACATTTATGTTCTCACTGTATTACTTGGCACTCAATATCTCTAATGCTTGATCATAATTGTTTTTTCTATTTTTTCTTGACCTTAACTATACTCAATTTCTCCTATATTACTTGGCATCTATGTGCTTTATATGCTAGACATTCACTCTACTATTTTTCTTGTATTAAAAGTACTCGATGACCAAAGAATTTCTTGTCTCCTATAGATCTTATAAGCTTATACATGATTATTTACAACTCTTTACATGACTCAACCAATATAGAGTAACTCGGTCATACTAATGACTGATTGACTCTATCTTATATATGACTTAGTGTTTAACACTAATTGAAAAAAAAACTAAGAGATACCAACAATCCCCCCCTTTGACATTTGCAGCAAAAACACTTTGTCATGATTACAAATTTACAATACAAAAATAAAAGTACTTCACCTAAGCCTATGAATCAATTCTTATAGAGCCCCAAAAATTTCTTTTACAATATTATATACAATACATACTTTACATGACTCAAATAATCTGATTATAGCTTTTTCATACTTCTTTTTCTACCATTCTAAGTTATGTATCTTTTTTTTATGTCTATCCCCTTGTAACTCATCATTCCATTTCATTTCCCCTTACATAAATCCTTTGTCCCCCTTCATCTTTCTTATTTCATTCCCCCTTATTTTTGACACTCATGGCTATTGTTCAAGTTGAGTCAGTGGAATCAAACCATATTTATCAATGAATGGTTTATGCATTTGATTGATCATGGAAAGAGCATGATCCCATGTGGTTCCTATTGATTCAAAAACATGAATCTTTAACTTTAGATTGGCTTCCAAGTCAATTAACCTATTAGCAATTGAAGGATTATGATTTGATGAACTAGATCCTTTATTGAAGTTAGTTCTCATTTCATAACTCCAAATGAGGTTTCAACATTGATTGAATAGAGATAAGTTTGGCCCTCATTCTTCTATCTAATGTTTATAGCTTGGTCAAGCTCCCTTGTGCAAACAATAATATGTTATAATGTGTTAAGCTAAATTCAACTAACTAAAAGATAGAACTAGCTAATTGCTTTACATCAACTTGAATCCTCTTAATGTTTTCTTGAAATTCATTTTTAAAACTTGGCACATCACAAAGTATATTGTACAGATCTTGTACCTTCTTTACAAGTTCTTATAAATTCCTTTACAAGTTTCTACAATTCTACTCTTCTGACTGTAATGATAGTAGAAACTTTTTCTAATACTCTCTTTTCAAATTTATTTTCAAACCAAGCCATAAGTTTTTCATTTGCCTCAATGTCCTCAGTGTTGAATTTTTTAACAATTTACACTAACTGAGAGATAATGGGGCCATATACATCAATGTCCTTAATATCAAATGCATCAACAAATATGCCCTTGATATCATGCAACACCTATTTATGTTATTATTCTCACCTCATCTCTTCTTGTCTTTTATTTCTTGCTAAAATATCTTGTAAGATTATAGTTTTCTCAAAAGTGAAATTGGCTAGATCCCATTTTGGCATTTTAATTAATTCATCCAAAGTAACAATAGTATCTAGAGAATTATCATTTTTCTTCTTTCCTTTTCCTTTCTTTAAAGTGTTTTTGCGCAGTACCACTAGAGTAAGAGTTTGTGATGGGATGTCACCACTCAATCTTTCTTGTACTTCAGTGTAGGATTTTTTTAGTACTGAATATTCGTACCTTTTTTAATTTTATAAATTTTTTGCTAGTAATTTGGCTAATAATTTAAGATTTAATGCAACCTAAATCACCACATTTTTATTAAATTTAGTTCCCAAATATTTAAAATTGCTCAATAATTTATTTTATTAAAAAATTTAAACTCAAAGATTCCCCACAATATTTGATACATGATTAGATTTGATTCACCTAAATATTATATATTATTAAAGAAATTAAGATAAATCACCAATAATTATCATAATTATTTGTTACTTTAGGGATATATTACCAATATTTAGTTTTCACTATTGATTTGAAATATAACATAATTATCCTCATAATTTCCATGAGATAGAACATGGTCATTTTTTATTTGTAATATTCCATAAAAATTAGCGAACTTTCTATTATTATTGAGATTCACCAATATTTTCTACTCAAGAATTTTAATTCTAAAATAATCGCCAATGTAAATAATATTTAAAATTTTTAAAAAAATTGAGAGAGTCACTGATAAACATAATTTGGTTTTCCAAAATAATGAAAGATTCACCAATAATTTATATGTTTTTCTGGAGGGGAGTTTCTTAAAGTTTACCCTACAATTTCAGTGCTTGGAACAACAATAGTAGCACTCAACACTATATTCTATTTTTCTTTCCACTCCCTTTATCTCCCTTATCCTAAGGTCTAGAGACACGCGGTCCTATTTGACATGTAGTAGATTGGTCTACATTTGAGTCTTTTTCTTACTCCTTTTGTTGTCCCTCCTTTTATAGTCTGTTAGCATCTATTACCATAGCGTTTTTTTTTGTGAGGCATGTTGTTGTTGATCCATATACTTTATTTGTATATTAAAATCAACAATTTGGACTTCTATTTCTCCTTCCTTTAGATAGTCCCTTATTTTTTGAAATACAAGAGTGTCAGGTGTACTATTATGAATGGGTGATACATTACCTTGCGAGCTCGACATACCTCAAATTTCTTCATCACATTGACCATCCTCAATGGTTATAGTATTTACTTCCTTCTCCTATTCAACTCCTCTTGTAGTTAATCCAAAAATGCTCTTCCATAATAATTCATTCTATTGTACAACACCCTCAATTTTATTCTGTAAAATCATGAATGTTTTGAATTTTGGAACAAATTGATTCCCATACTTCTTCAAAAATTTTACCTTTTTCTTAGTTTACAATTTAGGCATAATATTGGCCAATGTGTCATCTCTTATTTGCTTCTTAACTTTTGTTGCATATTGCCACTTTCTATCAAGTCTACTATACAGATCATTTGGAAACTTCTTTTCCAATTCTATAGGTGCATGCTTCTTATTGGCCACCATTTTTATCATGGCTTCCTCTACCATGGATTTATTGTCATTTCTCAATGTATCATACTTTCCATATCTAAATACTGATAGGACTGTAGATTTTCTAATGTTGGCACATACCTCATCAATAGTTCTTGGCTTTGTAAGTGCATTGATTCAGTGATGACCAAGTTCATCAAACTCGCTCCTCTCTACATCTTCCTCTTCAAATGGTCTTCTCCTCTTTGTCTGGCCTATAGTGATTAACACTTTTCTCTTATGTGCATTTTTGCTACTAGGTTTTGTGATCTTAAAGTTCTTCCTTTCTTGACTGGTGGCTAAACACTTGTTGTTGTTGCTACCTTGATCCTTGGTCTTTGTCGCACAAGAGGAGAGAGAGACTTGGATAACATCTTCTTTTCAACATTCCTCACCTTAGGCCTTTTTTTTTTCTCTATTTTAGCCTTCTTTATTGGTGGGGTGACCAATGCTAGGGATTTTCCCTATTTCTCTACACTCTCTTCCTCTTTTTCAACATCACTATCATTTTATTTATCTTCTCCAAGACCTTGTGTAATCATCAAAGGTTCTTTTCCTTTGGAATTTATGTCTAGTTTACCTTCTAGGTCTTCAATCATCTTCTTTCTCTTCATATCACTAGAAGAAATATTGATATCAATAGTTATTCTATATTTTTATTCTTCAAATTTTGCAAAGGGCTTGGCCTTTGCATCAATTTATTCCTTGAGTAGTGCAGTGATGGATGCACTCAAATCATTACTCTCAATTTCATATCCAAAAGGTTTAAGCTAGGATATCCTCAACTTAACTATCTATACAAATGTCTTATCAATATCAACTAAGATATATATATATATATATATATATATATATATATATATATATATATATATATATATATATATATATATATATATATATATATATATATATATATATATATATATATATATATATATATATATATATATATATATATATATAATGTCTCTCTACTAAGGATGAAGGAATCCTTAATCTCTTTCTCATCTTCAATTTGAACTCTCCAAAATATTCATCTAGAATATCTTCAAAATTTTCTCCCAACTATGTTATATACTCACTAATCTTCCTTGTGATAGGCTTATCTTGTTCCCACACAACATTCCTAATAGCAAGAAAATAATTCTAAGTGTAAAAGAAAATGCACATAATCAATTATCCAAACTTAGACATTAAATTCTTCACTTTCTTGGTTGATGTCAAGTTCTCTTCTAGTTGCAACTATTGTAACTCAGAAAGATCATATTCATGGTCCTTCACTATAATATTCCACACCTTATCAACTACCATACATGGCACACTAATCAGTCAGCTTGACTTATATAACTTATGAGATTTTACTCTCATAGAAAATTTGATCAATGGATCAGTGATGTTAGAAATAAACATGCCACATCCATTCCACTCAGTTTTGGTATTTTCCTCAACAAGTTCTTTGTTTTGACATTGCATTGTCTTCCTTTTGTCAAATGTTGGGTAACCAATAACAATGTGAATTATCTTCTTTGTAATATTAACTGGTCCACTTTCTAGCCACAACTCCATATCATGAACTCTTCTCATAATAACTTTAATCCATTCGATTTTGAAATTCTCAAAAAATCTAGGTCATGAGTTAACCCTTTCACCTCAACAATTTAAAACTCATTCTTTAATATTCCTTCATCACAAAAAAATTCATATGCCACATGAATCTCATAGACTCCAACTCTACCAATTTTTTACATGTAACAACTCCTTACATTGTGAATCATAATGACTTTAGGTCATATCAATGATAATGCACACATTGAAACTTCTTTCATGGAAATCTTAGAAATAGCACGAAACTTAGGTGGAGGTCAAGTGTCACTCTTTACCAATCAAACATTTATTACCTCTTCTCCTTGATTCTTCATTACAGATGACGAAGATACAATATTCTTGTGTTTAGGGTTTTGAAGCTTTGTTTTCTAAATAACTCAGTATAATTGAAAATCAACACTCAATCACTCTTCACCTACTAATTCTCTCAAATCACTCTGTGTTCTCAAAATATGAATGTTTCAAGGTGTGTAAAATACCTTAAAATTATCAATATATACATCAATTCATTCAAGTTAGGGTCTCCATTAATATTGCATATCCTCTATTAGGTGAAATCTAGTTGTCTAGGTTATTATTGAACTTTTGAATTCAAACTCCATTAAATAGCTCAGTCCATTCCATCTACCTCAGATATTATTTTGAAATTTTGGGGTACAAGTCTATATTACAATGTTTGATCAATATAGATAATTTTACTAATGTTTGACACCCAATGAGTAAATGATTCTTTCACATTATTCTGTCCATAGATTTCTTCTATTGTATATTTTCTCATGCTGATATGAAATTTTACATATTTTATGTTATGAATTGATGTAAGATAAATCAATAAGTATAAAATTCCTTACATACCTTTCTTGATTAGTTTGAGGTGGTCTGATCACCTTCTCCATTAGATTGGGTGATCTAGATTTCATTTGTTCTACTACTTTCACCTGCCACCTTTTTCTTCCAAGTTTGATTGATCCCCCCCCCCCTTTTTTTTAAGCATATACATTTCCTTTACCCTTGATGTATTCATTATTTAGTACTGGTACTTGGGCCCTATAGTTCTTAGTCACATATCCATCTTTGTGATGCTTAGAAAAAACTCTCTAAGGTGCATTGACTTATCTTTTTTTTAACCAACTAGGTTTTTCCTGTTATCTACATTCATATACTCTATGTCCAAACACTTGAAAATTGTAACAATATCCCTCAAATCTAGATGCAATAGGTGTGTTGTTCATCTTTGATCTACACTCATGTGTTTGTCATCCTGGCTTCTTGCAATAAAAACAATAAACATTAAACTTTAGTTTAAGGTTTTGCATATCATTCTTGTCTCTATAAATATTTGCAGTATGTCCAAGTTTACCACAAATATTTCATTCCTTAGCCCTCCACTCTTGGATGCTTCTTCTTTTTCAATCAATGATTTTTTCTTTATATTTCCTAGTTCAAAAGTGATGCTAGATGACCTAGGTGATCTCATTAGTTATTCAAAGTATCTTAATCCTTCTCTGGGACTTTTTATTCTTTCTAGAAGTTCTTTCTCGGATCTTAACTCATTCCTTAGTAGGTCACTCTATGATCTCATATTTTCTATCTCCATGTCTTTCCTATTAAACTCTTGATTTTTAAGCATTAGTTGATTCATCGTGTCTAGCTGAGTGTTTGTAATATTTTTCACATGAGATGACTTTTCTTCAAGTTTTATAGCCATTTTTTTTTTGTCTTCCTCAACAAAAACTTTGTCTTCTTCAACTTTCTTCTTTTGTTTGGTCACTTCACATAGTATTACTGACTGGATTTCATGTTCTCTTTTCAATCTTCTATATTCTTCATCCAAGTTATTGTTCTTCTCCAATAGATTTGCAATGGCTACATCATTTTTACTACAATTTCCATTGTCAAACAATCGTTTGTATCAACTTCTTCATAAAGTGTATCATTCTATTGAATGGACATATCCTTTCTCTTTCTTAGGGATTTCCTCAGTTCCTCTCTTGCAAATTCAATTTGATGTATTATGAGCTAGATGTCAAACACTTGATTTTCAATAACCTTTCCCAATTCGTAAGCCTCCATCTCCAAGATTAAACTCATAAATTGTTAGACTTATTTCAAGAGAACCAATGCTCTCATACCAATTGTTGGAAGTTTAATTAGGAAATTGAGATACTAAGAGGGGGGTGAATTAGGATCTATAAAAAATTTATCCTTTCAAATAAATTTATTGTTTTCACCATATTAACCATCTCATATATAGCTTATGCATAACATAACTTGAAATAACATATGCTGAAATTGATATATCTATCAATCACATCCATGAAATTTAAACACATAACTTTAAAGATTTCAGTAACCCAAAAACCCTACAAGGTGAAGGTAAAACCAAGGTGGGGTTGAAACCCACAAATATTGACTAGTGAAGTAACAAATTTAACCTATTAGGGTTATAATTTTGATCACTTCTGATGATCTACCCTATGAGGGATCTACACTATTGAAAGCTTTAAGACTAATACATCTTACCTTGATTAAAGGATTTTAATCTTAAAATGAAGTAAGGACTCTATTAGTAGATTTACAAAGCTTTGTTAAAATGACCTTGTTAAGAGATTTTCCCTAATTCAGTAACCAATCCTTCACTCTACACTTGTAACTACTTATTATAGATTTCCTCCTTCCAATTTTTGATCTAAGCTCTAATCTGGTATATCTTTAACCTATCATTCACTACTTCATTAGGTTACTAACTCTTTTCTTCAAAACTTCCATATGTAGTATCCAAAAACTTAACTCCTTTGCAAAATACTTAGCTTCCTTTACATGCTTCATATTCTCATTAACAATATCCTACTCTTTATACCAAAATAGGGTTTGGATCTTCCTATTTAAAGATATCTGTAGAATTTTGTAGACGCTTCCTTTTTGGCCTCTTTGGCCGATTGGTTGTTCATTCCTCATAGAGATTAATGATACATGTCCAAATGCATAACAAACTTTGTAACAAGTTCTATGAATATTAACTGTCATTTTCACATCGAATTGAAATGGTTTACCTCAAAGTTTGCATCATTTAAGACATTTAAATGTTCTCTCTGTGTTACTTGGCACTCACTACCTTTGATACTCAATCATAATTATTCTTTGAATTTTTACTCAACCTTAACTTTACTCATTTCCTTCTATATAACTCAGCATCTATGTGTTCTTTCTACTTGACATTCACTCTAGTCAACTTGTATTGAAAGTAGTCAATGACCAGAGACTTCCTTGGCTCCTATAGAGCTTGAATTATACATGATTATTTACAAGTCTTTACATAAGTTAGCCTATATAGATTAACTTTGTCATAGTGATGATCAACTGACTATACCTTATATATGCAGATTAACTTGGTCATAGTGATGATCGATTAACTTTGCCTTATATATGACTAAGTGTTTGACACTAATAGATAAAAAAATTGAGATATACTAACAACAAGAACCTAAATATTAGGAGACACAGAACCCTAAAAAAAAGGAGAAACATAAACCTAGGTATAAAGAAATGCATAATGCTAAAACTTAAGAAAAATGGAAAAATAGGGCTAAGGAGATACATGAGCCTAAGACTTGGGAGAAACCAAAATAGAGAATAGAAGGAGAAATAACCACTATTGGTCGATGTTATCCCAAGTTTATATCAATTGAATTTAATCCTATAGGGTTAGCTTCTCCAAGGAATCCAAAACATTCAACTAGGTTGAAAAAGGGAACTATGAATGTTGAAAAAATAATTGAGGATAATCCTATTTAGGATGAAACAAGAAAATTACAAGAGGCAATAGTAGTTCATGAATAACATAATCTTACCACTAAGAAATTCAATGATATGATAGGAGTCACACAAGAACCTCCTATTAAAGAACATATTATTGAGAAATAACATTCTACATAAGAAACGAAGGAACCTACTCAAGAACCTATAAATGTAGTGAAAAATCCTCTAACAAAACCATAAGAACTATCTTAGGATAAAGTAAATGTGTTTCATGACTAGGACATTGATAAAAAAGATGAAAATTTACATGGTAATCATGAATAGTCCAACTCCATTCCTATTTCCCTAGTTCCTAAGCATTTAAAAAGAATTGAAGTACCTAGTAATGATAGTTCCAGTTCTGAAGAAGCAAATATAGAAGAGGAATTTGAGACACAAATTTCTTCAAAATAGAAAAATGATGAAGAATAAGTATGCGATGAAGAATATTTCAGAGAAGAAAGGGAAAAGAGATTTTAGAAGAAGAACATGTTGTAAAGATTCTAGTAAAAAGATTTTCACTAAAGAAGAGATGCAATCAAGGGAAGCGCTATTGCTCTCTTGGAAGGACAAAGAACTTGAAGAAGAGAAGTGAATGAGAGAAGAATTTTATGCTGAAATTATTGATAGAGAGCATCAACTTCAGCAATAATTGGTCAATTTAGAATCTAAAAATAAACTAAAAGAAGAATAGTTGAACATGATGCAATAGGATATAGCCCAAATTAAACAAGGAGTTGTAGAAGTAAAAGTGAGATATGAAGATTAGATAGAAAGTTTACAACAAAAACTACAAGCTCTTAGGACATAGATTGATCAACAACCATCAACTTCCATAGCCCCACCTCGATATATTTCTCTTATTGAGAAAAGATATAACAAGCAAATGATAAAATTCCAACAATAGTTGGAGAATGTAATTAAATAAAGAGATGAAGCTGAAAGTAGGGAACAATGGGTAGTAGCAATTGCTTTGCATTTAAATTGTTTAAAGAATCCTTCAAGAAGATATGTTTTTTTCCTTAGGGAGAAATTTTTACTATCGAAAATTAATTAGATCTATTTGAAAAGGAAACTAGATTATGAAGATGATTTTGTGTTCATGGCTAACTACATTGCTAGAGTTCCTATGGTTTGCAATTCTATGTGTGAATTCTATTTGCATGTTTTCTTGTTGCATCATCATGTTTGGTCTTTTCTCAATCTGTACATTAGAGATGTGTAGTTGATAACATTCATTTCTTTTATGAGAAATCGAAAAGAGTCGGATGATAGGAATGACAAGTTTCTAGAAATGCAAGCAAGGATGGGTCTTCCTATGAGAAATGAATATCCAAAAAAGAATCCTTTTAGAGAAGACTTTAATGAAATTGCATAGATTGGTGACATTGTTGAGGTATATAGACAAAATCTACAAGAAGTTGTTATATAATATAGAGATGAAGATAACTGTCTAACATCGTAAGCTCATAGTGGTACTAGGGAAAGATGAATCTATTCCCCTTAGAATTAGAAAAAAGAGAGATGATGACTCCTCACAATTTTATTTTGTCACAAACAAGAGCAAGGGAGATTTTCAATATTATTGAACTACAAGGAGCTAGGTGGATTAGAATGTGAGTGAACCTCCCTTATTTATTCATCATGTTCCTGAATTTAATTCACCCAATTGATTTGATGGTGATAAACTTAGAGATTAGAGAACTGATATTGTTATAACAAATAGGTATCAGCATGCCAGAGCTTATCTTAAATCTATAGTATTAGGGAAATGTGTCTAAGCATTATTATGGAAGAGGAGAATAGGAACTTGCCAGATTTTCCATGATGAGGACATCGTCTAGTTTAGGAATGGGAGAAATGATGAGCACTAATCAATATATCTTTTACTTTGGCTTTTAATGATCGAAAAGAAAAATTTTGAATGTTAATATCTATAATTGATAGGACTTATATGAATTTATACTTACGATATTGATATTTTAAGTTAATTTTGAACTAATGCAATAATGTTGATATTTGAATAGTAACACATGTTTTTCCATATTTATTACAAAATTAATCATGTAAATATATGTCATTATTGTGCATATTTTATGTTTCATCATTTATGAGTTGTTTACAGATTCAAAGACAATTTTTTTTAACATTTAACAAACTTTGTGGAAATGAAATTCACTTAATTGGAGAATGAGTTCCAAAACTGAAGGAAGCATTTGGATTAATTCAAGAAGAGTCCTCATATTTAATGCATTGTTCATATGTGTCTTCAAGTCTTTTTTTAACACTTACTCCACCTGTTTCTTCCATTTCATTATTGTAAATGATAGAATGTCCATTTTTATCCATTTTTTAGTCTTTGATCTTGAACATTCAGATTAGGAGTTTTTGAATTTTAAATAAGGAATATTCACTATAAGTATTCCATTGATATTAGGGGGCAACTTTAGTAGTTTGTTTTTTTAGCAATAAGAAGTTGGTGCAGCACTAGAATTTGTAACTTAACTTAGATATCGAGGTATGGGTAGCGAAGTTGGAAAATGGTGTATCCAGATAAGTTTAGACTATATCTAAGCTCACTTGTAATTTGGAGCTTATCTAAACTAGTTACAAAGGAATTAAGAGTTAATGTTATTACAAAGAAACATCAGTATTAGGAAGTATTAAGTAGCCTATGTTCTATGTTTCATTATGTATTCAATGAGCTGTTATTTATTTTTTACTTCAAGATTGGAGCCTGGATAATTGAAGAAGCTATATGGATCTTGTTCATGTGTTCTGAATTCATTTACAATTGGAAATATCATGCACATAATTGGATCTAGATGTTGAGATAGTATCTAAGGTTGTGTTCCTTGAAATTTATCAATCCCAAATTAAATACCATAGGAATTATTTCAATTCTTTGTAATGTTAAATGGGTTAAAGTAGGAATAGTGCTTACATTTGTACAATTGCTAGAGTGACAACTATAGTTGTGAATTGAATATGAAATGTTAGATGGGTTAATTGGATTCAATTGTCATTCTAAACTTGTTGACTTGAAAAACTATTTTTCTTTGTTAACATGGTTAATTAGAGAGTTTTCAATCAAGTATTGCTTCAAATAGATTAATTTTGATAATTCTGGGGGATTTTTAGTATTATTCTTAAATTGTAGAAAGCAAAGGGAAATGTTCATAAATCCATTCTAGAGTCAAAATTTAGAATAAATCAAATCTTTAGAATTTCAGTTAGAGTTAGACTAGAACAAGAGAGCTCTAGATTGCTCTAGATATATCCAAAACATCAAGTTAGTCACTATTCTTAGTGCACAAGCTCATTGAGTCTTGCCAAATGGTCCTTATAGCAGATAGCCTTGTACATACCCTGGTTGATATTGAAAGTTAAACCGAATGATGCAATTGAAAAAGAAACAATGTTGCACATCAATCATGCTATCCAAGAGCTAAGATCTTGTATGTTGTCCCTTCAATGCTAAGTAATTTAGTTGGAAAACCACTTCAATTTTTAAGCCATTTTATCTAATTACCGAAAATTGTATCCTTTATCATTGCCTTCCTAGACCTATGCCATGTTGCACTAGTATATCTTAAGATTCATTACATACTAACACTAACAATTATATTACTATATCATATGCATCTCATATACCATATTTATGAAGTTATAGGACCATCTGATCAATCCTTTGTTGTAAATGACCAAAATTGTCCAATTGTACTTTGTGTATCCTTCTAAGACTTGGGCCTTTTTTTTTTTTTTTGATGAATAGTCCCTTTCACTTAATTGATTCTCCAAAACTTATAATCATTACTAGCATCTATGCTATTGAAATATATTTCAATGAATTACAACACATATACGGTCTCATAGCATACACTTGCCAACATAAGATACTATATACTATCAAGAGAACAACCATCTAGATCAAAGGTTTTGACAACAGTGCCAAAATCATCTCAACACAAACAAATAACATAAATGTTGTAATAGAAATTTTATGTGAAATAATTGCCTAAATCCAACCAAAGGTAATGATGTAAATGCTCTTTTAAGTTCTATAAGTATTTGCACATAACACAATAATAACATTGAAAATAATTGACCATTCAACTTTGCTGTAATGAAACTTATAGATCGTGTATTGATAAGTACACTTTTAATAGATCTAATTTACCTCCTTTATAAATAATAGTAAATTTAACTATATTTTCTTTAAAAAGGTACTAAAATAAGAGCATTCAATCACAATCAAACACAAACAAAAATGTGTGTGTCTATATATATATATAACATCTCATTTCTTGTCAGATCTACACCACCTACCGATTTTCTCCAATATGTAGATCACAACATGGCTTGTGTTGTATGTGGCAAAACTTTCATTTTGATCAACCGACCCTAAAAATCTCACGTCCAAATTAGCCAATTTATGAATTTGTTAATGCGGTTAACTAAGATAGAACAAGACCCAGATATAAAATCTTCTAAGATTTGAGACCTATTCATTGCATATTGTTAAACAATTTATCTCCAATGGGACTCGTTTTCTAGATCGAATAACTGTCATTTTGGTCAGCTCAACCCATATAATTTTGTAACCCTAGAAATTCCACGTTCAAATGTGGCGGTTTTCTTAAATTTCATCGGTTCTTGCTATGCTTATGTGGAAGGACTAGGGTCAATTCCTTCCTACACTTGTTTAGGTCAATCCACCATGATGCACCAATAGAAATGAGTGACAACCTTTTCCTTTCTTAAATAATTAACTGCTGCCTTCTTTGAACAGCCAAATATCTCCTGTCATGTCGAAAATGGCAACATTGGCTCTCAAATTAATGCTGCGATCAAGATGTTTGAACCGTAGTTAATAGAGGATGTCAGCGATTGTGATATTTCAACTAATACTTCTTTCATTATGGAGGTGGCCTCATGACAGGCTGTTGATGATGAAATGAAAGGAACTTGGACAAGTTTAGGGATGTGGATTCATTTGTTTATTTGATTGACGAGGGGTTTTAGATGGTTATATTGGTGTATAGCTATTCAATACAAAATACAGGTCATTCGCTAAAAGTCAAGGTTTGAAAATCTATTTCTGCTTAATTGGCTCACGACATGATTCCCTAATCATCCTTATGATGTTATGTTCTTGCACTAATTTGAAGTGTTATTTATTTATTTTTATTTTTATTTTTTGGATTTTAGGTCTATTTTGATTATAGGGATATAAATTATATTATAAGTTAATGTTATGGTCAATGGGTCCTTAGTCTATTCGTGAAGTTGAATGACTCACAACGAGTCCACTCGGGATTGTGACTCAATTGATTTTGACAACGTGTATGTCTCTCAATCCTTGGTACTTTGGCTCTAACAGGAAGAGGTTTCAAGAAGAGTGGGCATGTATTGGGTCTCTAATTCTTCCTCGTGGTGGCCTTCGCTGGTTTGTGGCTCATAGGCTTCATGCCTCGTTGAGTTGCCTCGAAGGAACCTTCCATATAAAAAAAGTTATATGTGAAAATAGCTTATTTAATTATATATTTTGATTACTTTTATCTACAATTCTATAATTTGAACTTTTATATCTAATTGTACCCAAAACACTCTCAATTAAATTCATGAGTATGGACTTGAGTTAGGTGTCCTTTAAGGACATAGATTTAAATCTATGCTTTTTTAAATTCTTGTTACGCATACCTTGCTTGAGTTAGGTGTCCTTTAAGGACATATATTTAAATCTATGCTTTTTATATTCTTGTTATACATACCTTGGTAAGATTGTTAGTCATTATAAGATATTTTCATCCATGTTAAATTGATTTGTGTATTTGGTGGTTGTATTTAATAAAGCTCATTCACTTATTTAACAATTATCTAGGATTGAACATAGATATTTATGAGAGAAACATGAAAATAATTAGAATGTTAATATGTATGAAAACATCATTCTAGTTCTATCACACACTAGTTGAATGCCTTCAATCTGCTCATGCTAAGGATTTAATTGAGAAGAGCATCATAGTGACCATTCAATTTTAATTTCTAAAAGCTATTGGTCAGAATTATTTGTCTCTATAATGAAGTGAATGATTTAATTAAGTCATTTCATATTATTTTTTTATTGTGTGTATTGATCAAAGAATTCAATTTTAATTTCTAAAAGCTATTGATCAGCATTATTTGTCTTTATAATGAAGTGAATGATTCAATTAAGTCATCTCATATTGATTTTCTATTATGTATATTGATCAAAGAATTCAATTTTAATTTCTAAAAGCTATTGGTCAGCATTATATATCTCTATAATGAAGTGAATGATTTAATTAAGTCATCTCATATTAATTTTTTATTATGTATATTGACCAAAGACCTACATTAAAGATTAAGTAGAAATACAAACATAGATCTAATTGATAGCCCAAAAAGTCATTATAATGAGAACAATCAATTTATTACATAAGAAATCTTCATTTTGGTAAATATTAAAAACTTCATTATTAGTATATTGATTCCTGACATCTAGGACATCACTTTTGCATTGTTATTTAATGAACTATCAAATATTTTAATTTACTTTTTATTTTTATTTTAGTACTAATGTCAACTACCTATAGCTTATAATTAAGAATTAATAAATTATTATTTTTATAACTGTAAAACATTTGCTCTCTATCTATGGATTGTGGAAATTTTCTTTCTCTTAGTGTAAAATTTTTGAAAATATTCAAAATAAACTCCTATGTAATCTACTATACTACAAACTTGAAATCCTACAAGTAGCTTTATTATTTGGATGTGGACATAATTGAGTAGCATCACACTAAATTTTGACAAATTATAATTGAGTAGCATAATAACACTTTTTAAATGATAAATTGCAACTAATAATAAATTTGGAGAGACTATAAGTATGATTGATATTAGGTAATGAAGGAACAAACTTATTTGTAAAAAATTTAAACATTAATTAGCAATAAGGGTGGAATTAAAGATTTTCATTAAATAAACTTTTTAAATGAAAAATAATAATGTCAAATTGATCATAAGATAATATTTTGATTAGTTTAAATTGATGTATGAGTTGTCTAATTGATGAAAATAAGTTTTAAATGAGATGGAGTCATTTGATCAAGATTAAGTTTACTAATGAGGCAAGAAATTTAATAATAAAATAAAAATGAGAATTAGCTCTCATCGCATTTAAACATAGAATATTATTTAATAAATAGATACATGAAAATAAATGCATATATAATTATTAATTAATGAATGATTTAAAAAAAGTAACAAACAATTCCTTTATAGAGCTTTGATTGATCATTGAAAGATCTCAAATTAATTCTCTTTACTATACACATTCATCATTGACTTCTTTATTTAATGTACACTTCAGTTTTAAATTTGGATGGTTTTTTGATTGAACTTTGGATTGCATATTTAGTTTAAGCCTTAGTTCACATGCTTTTTAAAAAATATATGTTTGTATATCTTTTCATTGATAATTCTCCAATATATAAAAATTAATGAGAAAGTATTTAAACTCGCACTGCTACTAAGGTATGTTGATTATCTTCCTTCAAGAAAATTTTCTAACAAAAATGGATTGTCAAATTTTGGGATGAAAATCATGTCACATATGTTTTCATTGAGCTAAGGGTTCGTTTGGCTATGGGAATATAAAAATGGGAATAGGAATACTTATTCTTGAATAGAAAATGGGGTTACATATTCCTATTCCTGTTTGGTTCACCCAGAAATTGATGCGGAATTCACAGACTCAAAAATTTATGTTTTCTAAAATTAAAAAAATTGGAATAGGAATATCTATCCGTATTCCACCTATTTAGGTGGAATAGAAAATCCTCATTTTGGGCCAAAATTGGAATACGTATTCCAATTTTATTCCTATTCCAATTCTGATTTGGTGCATCCAAATAGAGAATTCAAAATTTTAAGAATATACATATGCCTATTCCACTTGTATTCGCATTGCCAAATGGGCCCTAAGTGTGATGAAATGGTGGAATCAACTTCCACTTATTAGATTAACGTTTCAAATGTTTTTTTTTATTTGTAGAAATTTATTCTTCCAATCCTCACACCATTGGACAATGTTTTATGAAATGAAAATTCTAGGATTATAGTGGAGTCCATTTGAATGTATGTAGGTTTATTTATATTCTACTATAGTCACCTAAATTTAACCATATACATTTGATTAAATTTATCTATATAATTTTTCTCTCCCCAATCTTATATATAATTGTTTAATAAATTAATTTTTATTTGCCTACTTTCTTCTATGTGAACTAATTTAATCTATTTCTCTAGTTATTGATATCATGTGTCCTTTTATCAATTTAAATTAATGAGCTCCCATAAAATATTTAATTAAATCTCATTTTTCTATTTTACATGCTTCCAATTCACTTACATTCTCCTATTCTCCCACTAGCATCCTAATGATTCATATTATCCAAATCCTTATTCCTAATTATGTGCATAGCCATCATCTAGATGAATACAGAGAATGCCTAATCATATGAAAAATGACCAATCTACTTGCCCTCTTAGCCTTAAAGGCTACCCACTTTTGTTAGGGTAGCCACATGGAGACTTTCCACATTTGTCACCTACAAGGAATTTTAAAACCTATCATTACTCATCATCATGTTATTTGAATTCTGAGGATTGTAAATTCTCTTATGGGAAATATTCCTAGCACTCCAAAGCCTCCTCTTCCAAGAACATTTGTCTTCTAATGCCCTTGCTTTTTTACACTTGTGAGCTTGTAATGAGATGCTAGGAGAAAATATTTCTCCACCACTCATCTTCTTCCTTTAATATGAGTTTCATTCCATCTCCCTCTAATAAATCTCAAATATTCTGCAATAATTTCCACAATATATACCATACAAATAAAATAGCAAAGTAAGAACAATGTATATTAAACATGTACACATGCAACACTTTGACACATATTTTTTATATGGAAACCCTTTGTTAGAGGGGAAGATCATGGTGGAGATTAGTACCCACAATATCTTATTTCTTTAATAAATTTCCCTATTGGGATCATTACATCTACCAGGTAAAGGGTCAACCTAGTTAAGGATTTTTGGCCTTGTTAGGAAAGTACAATTTAAAGATCTATTAGGATCTACCTACTTAAGGTATTTTAGAACACTTCTTGAGAGTCACATTGTTAAAAGATTTTTATCTTCAAACATATAAGTATCATGCACACTCAGTTAAGAATAACCTTATTGGAGGACTTCTGTTGTCAACCTATTAGAATTAACATGTAGTTGTTGATTTAAAATTTGCACTCGGTGCATGATAGATCTAATAAGCTCTTGATTTTTGTTTTCCTCTAGATTGGTTATAAAACAAGAAGATTCTTCCATAATATAAGAAAATGTACCAACTCTTACCATGCATAGTAATTTAAATCATTTTTATACCATCTTAAGGTTGTGGAATACTCTAAACATACTATCCTTATTCAGCTTCAAAACAATATCAAAAATATGTAAGTTGGTGTAATTTCCTTAAGTTTTGTACCTTGATGTTGACACATTCATACCTAAGAACTTTTACTTTATAAAATATATCATACTCTTTACTAGTTTACTAAATCTTAACAACTGTATGATGTTGTTTAACCATTCTTCATATTGTGACATGCAGTCTTCATGAAATCTTTACTTCTATAGACATTATGGCGTATATATATATATATATATATATATATATATATATATATAATTAAATGTTTGTAATAGACATATCATATAAACCAATTAACATAATTCCTTAAATATATAACCATAAATCCAATTTATTGTAACTAGACATATTTTCCCATTACACACTATACTAAACCATTGTTTCTATCTAATCAATATGATCACTAATATAACTAATCTATGAAATGTAGATCATTGAGTTTCTAGAAATGAAAATATATGAATGATTATCTGACCAATATAACCCATCCAATCCTATCATGCATCATCACCACACCAACAATCTCTCCCTTTGGTGCTGATGGCAACATTCGGGGAAAATTTTATTAAATGTCCAAAATTGAAAATTGACCAAGAATTGAGTTCATGTAAGTCTCCCTTAGGTGATCACTATGTATGTCACCTTTAGATGGTTATCATATTGTACATACTACTCCCCTTTACATGTAATTCCCAATATAAGATTTTCCTTATACTATTTCACAAAATATCTCCTCACACCATTTCACAAAAAAAATCCTTATACTGCTCACCATTTGATAACAATGAAAAAGGTGTACAAAACTTGTTAGTTTTGATTTTAGGAGGATTAATGCAAATGTAATGGCACTATTTGTAATTTCTATGTTTTTCAAATGTAGAAATCTCTCTTGCATATATATATTGAGAATGAGGGAAGGAGACACGTGTCCCTTCATGGACATGTCAATTCACTATTATTAGATCAATATAATAATAATAGATTATGAAACTATATATATCTAATATTAATTTCTCATAATAGTGTTTTAGATCTCTCTCTCTCTCTCTCTCTCTCTCTCTCTCTCTCTCTCTATATATATATATATATATATATATATATATATATATATATATATATATATATCTTCAATAGTTAAGTCTCATAGGATTTATCAAATATCAGATACAAAATATCAACAATATCTCTTAGCTCAGGAGGATAAACATGATATGATATTACTTCAACATAATGTAAAGAATTATATATTTAAGAATATCATTTATCGTAATATATATTCACTATTATATATCATCTCATGTTATTAGGACTAATGACCTCCTAACTATCAAGCCACGTGACACTAACCAAGAACTCATAGTAATGGCCTCCTAAATGTCAACTTCCAAGATATTCACCAAGTACTCAAAATATTCACAAGGTATGTGCACATCTCACACACATGATGTGTGGGATATAAGATGGGATAAACTCCAACTTATCCCTAATAACACTCTTTTTTATAGCTACATGTAAAATATTTACACATCTAGATCAACAGAGAACATAAAAGCCATATGCAGCAAATCAATAATGCAATTATTTCACTTTGAATGTGTAAAGGAACAACATACCCATTTGTGAGGCCTTCCTAGTTGTGACCATATACAAGTAAAATTTTAAAATAAGATATAAAGTTCATATCTTTTATCTTTCTCTCTCTTAGATGATCCTTTCCTAAAACTAACCAAACTCCATATATAGCTAGCTAAGCCAAAAGTTGTTAGTCAAGAGTTTAATTACATTATAGGCCTTGTCTTCAAAGAGTAAACCATAATCCAATAATTGGAAAACATAGGATCATGAAAACTTAGGAATAAGTCCAAGCACAATATAGGAGTCTCTTCCCAATCATGCAAGAATCCATGTCATCAAAGGAAATTGTGCCAAGAGTAACAACACACCTCACTAGATGAAAACTACAAAAAATAGAGATTTGAAAGAGAACGACATAGAACACAAAGAACATGAAAAATCATATTATGCACACTTAGGATAAGTATATAGAATAGTTACTTCACATTGTATATCAAGTGTACACATTATGAGACCAAAATGAGGAACAATTACTTCGTGAGCAACAAATAGGTACAAAAATCAAGAAATGTTTTTGTGTTGATGCTAGATTTCTCAAGACCCAAGATGCTCTTGTATAAAACACTTGGGGTTAATAAAGGATTGATGTCCATATCATTCATTCCTAATATTTTTATGTGAATCATAAAGATCCAACTCATCTTGTGTGAATGGGCTTGGCAGAATCAGTAAGGAAAGGAGACCCTATTGAGCTTGACTCTAGTCCAACTTTGTGAAATAACTTGAGAGGTATAGAATAAGTGGGAGCTTTTGGGTGCAAGTGAAATAACTTAAGTTTTAACATTATTTTACTTATTCCATGAGGTGGAGATGGAAAAATGTTTCTATTTTTTCCTTAAGGTGCATCTAGGCATGTTGATCGAGGTGGAAGACATTGTTAGGTGGGGAGCTTTGCTTGGGAAACACATTTGTTAAAATATGACACATGAGTCCTAATATAAGCTCAATGAGAATATAAATATCATGTGGACAAAAAGGGTAAAAGCTCATTTGATTTTTATTTTCAATGTAAATAAAAACCATAAAAACATGGCCTATTGATCATTCATAAACTATCTTAAACTAGTCTTTCTTTCTACTGAACCAAGTAATCCATGTAGTCTTTTCTTTTGGTACTTTTTCTTAATCTTTTATATAAAATCTTCTAAATTATGTCATCATTCTTAGGATAATCTAGGTTATCATTTAATTTCTCATTTTCTTCAAAGTACTAAAAGATGTCTACAATATTGAAGATAGGTGAAATATCCATGTCTCCAAGTAATTCAACTACAAAAGTATTTCCACTATCAAAGTTTCTTGGTACCTTACAAGGACAAAACTTCCTTTTCCTTAGCTTACTATTTGTACCAATAGGAAATATGTTCTTCTTTGAATGAATCATTACTTTAACTCCTACCTCAAAAGATTTATTCCTTCTCCCTTTTTCTTCTCTCTATTTATATCCAAGATTAGTATATTTATATATTGTTTCTCACTTCATCATGTGAAGTCTTTATGAAATTTGGAAATTCTTCAGCTTTAGAAATTTTATTTCTCTTAGAAGCAAAATATCTTATTTAGTAGTCCATTTAGGATTTAAGCCATTAACAATCTCAAAAGGTGTCTTCTTAGTGCTTCTTTTCACAAAATTGTTGTGTCAACTCTACTTGTGCTAGAATCCTATCCCAATTCACAAGCTTATCTTTGACTAAACATCTCAACAAGGTACACAAACTCCTATTTACAACCTTAATTTGTCCATGTATTTATGAATTAAATGTAGAATTAAACCTCAACTATGTATTCATGTTCTTCCAAAGTTCCCTCAAGAAATAACTAGTAAACTTATTGTCTTAGTCTAAAACAATAGTCTTAGGAGAATAGTGCAATCTGAATATCTAATTGAAGAATAATTCAGCAACATGTATTGCATCAAATGTCTTCTTACTACTGGGAACTATAATTGGAACAATTTTTGTGTTGGCATTCATGTCAAAACTTACTGGTGAGGCAGTTTCTAACTAAGTAGAGTGTCATATCATTTGATTGATGAAGAGGATTTGAATAAGAAGAGATAACCAAAAGACCTAGTGGAAAGGTTGAATTATGTAGAACTAAAATAGGCACTTCATTAGTTGGCACATGGAGAAGATAATGTGTTGTTTAATAATTACATTAATGATGCAAGATCATCCTAGGTTTCTTTGTAATCTTGCACTTTTGTTCATTTTTCCAATAGCTACTAAGTTCTTAGTTGGTGTTGAGTGATTCCTTTGGGTGCCAAGTGATTCCTTTGGGTGCCGAGTGATCCTTTGGGTGTCGAGTCCTCCATGGTTGTTGAATATTGGAGGATGTTGAGTTCATAGTTTCTGCTACATGATTCATGTGGATGCAGAGTTCATGTGGATGTCAAGTGCTAGTTTTGAAAAGCTTTCATTTGCCAAGTTATCTGTGTCTGGTTCCTGTTTGGGCTAACTTTTCTTGCATTTAATTTCAGTATATGTAGTTAATATCTAATGTGAGCCAACTTGTGGTTGAACATGTATTTAATGTAAGGGGTTATTAGTTGATCAAGTCGACTTGTGGCCTTTCTATATTCTAGAATCTTCTATAAGCCATTCTGGCAAGTATTTAAGGAAGTCTAGGATTGAGTTTTAGGGAGAGAGGGAAATAAGAAGAGAAGGAAGATGATTGCGAAGAAGTGATATGTGTCTAGAAGTGTGAATTTGATGTTGGATCTTTGATCTGGAATATAATTTGTATCTAATCGTAACCCAAAAGGTCTTACAGCTAGGCATGTATGTTGATCATTTGATGAATCTATAAGAAATATTTTGTTCTTCCCCCTCATTGGTATTGTCCTTGTGTATTGTTTCCACTATGTTAACTCTTGTAAGGCGGATTGGATAGTTTGGGTGTACCTTTAGCCCTAGTTTTATTTATCCCTCCCTGCATCGGGTAGTATTAGAGTGTGAGGTTCATAATTGTGGTGATTGGATCATGTACAACCCTGAGTGAATTGGGTTGTAGGGTTGCAGATCTATAGATTTGACCTATAACTTACCGAGGGTTACGATCTTGTAGGAACCTAATTTGTAAAGATGGTTTGAGGTAGAGGAAATGTTGATAATGCAATATTAGATACATTGAGACAAATTACAGCCAGATTAGATGTTGTGGAGATAGCCCAAAGGAGAGGAGCACATCTTGATGATGTAAGTGGTGATGAAGCAATAGCACCAAACCCTAATCCAAAACTAGAAGAAGACCAAGATGAAGCAAGGTTGTTGAGAGTGTTATCTAGACAAAATTCCAAGCCTACTATAGAAGTTGTTTCTTATGATGGAAAGTTGGATACCAATTTTTTGTTGCATTGGATCTTAGTTATGAAGAAGTTTTTTGAGTATGAAAACACTCATGATGATAGGAAGGTGAAGATTGTTGTCACTAGTTTGAAAGGTCATGCATCACTATGATGGGAGAATTTGCAAACTAATAGACAAAGGAGAGGAAAGGAGAAGATCAAAACTTTTCCAAAGATGGTGAACAAGGTAAAGAAAAAATTCCTTCCTATTGATTACCAAGTTAGCTTGTTGACAAAGATGTAAAATTTGTGACAAAAGGACATAACTATGAAAGAGTATACTGAGGAATTCTATAGATTGGACATCGGATCTGGACATGTGGATGATGATGTTGGGAAAATTGCAAGGTACATAAATGGATTGAGATTTGGAATACAAGATGAAATAAGTTATATGAAGTTGGAAAGTGTAGAAGAAGCATATCAATATGCCTTGAAAGCTGAGGAGATCTTGAAAAAGAAGCATGAACAAAGACAAAGAGGTAGAGGTGGTAGATTATAGAGAGGTAGAGCTAGATCTTATGGAGAAGGTGGTAGATCTAATAGTTTTGTGCAAGAAAAAGGAAAATATGAATGGAAGAATGATGATAAAGACAAGATTGAGTGGAAAGGTGATAGTTCATACTGAGGAGGTACTAGATCTTATCGAGAAAGAGGTAGTTCTTTTCATAGAGGTGGTTTTCATGGTAATTGTTTCAAATGTGGTAAAGAAGGGCATAGATCTTTTGAATGTAGATCTGCTAAAGGTGGGCAGTGTTGGTATTAGATGGTTTTGACATTTGAGTGTCAATACACTTAACCACTTTCTACATTGAAGCTGAGTACACTATGTATGTCGAGCCATAGTGTGTGCCGAGTTAGATTTCCAACAATTACTGAGTGACTTTAGGTGTCGAGCAGTATATATGTGCTGAGTGATATATAGGTGTCGAGTCACAGTTAATGCCGAGCAATCTAGAACTATACAAATGTCGAGAAACCTAGAATCTTACATGTGCTGAGCATGATAGAGTGAAATAGGTGTCGAGCAAACTAGGATAGTACATGTATCAAGCACCAGTAGTCTAGTATGTGTTGAGTAACATAGAATTAGCATATGAGTTTGTGCCCTCACAAACTCAAATGTAAACCATTTTTTGAGCCAACATAGAAGGATTTTGAAGGAGAAAAAGGATAAGGATGAATCTTTTACATTTTCTATGCAATTTGCATGCAACCAATAAGAAAAATGTAAGGAATGAGTGGGAACTTAAGATTCAATATGGATCGTAGATCCATACCTAACACTAAGTCTTCACAATCTTTAAAAGGAGGTCAAAATCCCCATTGCATATGTGGATGAGAATAGTGTATGGGAAAACTATAGTGAAATTAAGTGTGAAATGAGAAAGACTTAGAGGAACAGAGTAATAACTACATATCTAGTTGATCATAACTATACAAGGGACGCAATCAGATATCAAATCTCAGAGGATCAAGGTTAGAAGGAGTAGATCAAGTGCCTGATATCAATAATTGAAGATTGTAAGAAATCAAGTTTAAAATTCCTAATACTTTCTAGCCATTGTATTAGATAAGTGAAAATCCTATGTTGATAGATTAGCTTTACAAATGCTTTGTAGATCCTTTGAAGAGGTGACTAAATCCTTTAATAGGGTGATGCTTCATGTAAAGTGTTTGTAAATACTTTAACCAAGTCACTATTGACATAGTGTAAAGCCTTTAACAGGGTAGGCCTTTCACAAGGCAGACTATCAGAAGTGGTCAAACATTTATTGCTATAGTGATTTTTGTGGGTATCATCCCCACCCCAGTTTTACCTTCTTATTCCTGGAGGGTTTTTGGGTTAACAAATCTGGTGTCATGTGTTTACTTGCATGTGTTTACTTTATGGTTATTTTATGTATTTGTATGCTTGAAATTTACTTTTAGTTATTTGATTTAAAGGATTAGAAAAGGATAAAAGTGTGTTACTTTTGATTCACCCCCTCCCCCTCTTAGAAGTACTCTTTCCATTTTGAACATTCCAACAGGAAAAATAATAGAAATGTTGTGATTCAAGGAGACATTGAAAGTCCTACAAGTGGACCTAAGGTTGGAGAAAATTTGATGGTGAGAAGAACCTTATGTAATAAGGGAACTGATGAGGAACCTATCCTTAGAAAAAATCTTTTCAAGACGAGATGTAAGGTGGCTAGAAAATGCTACAAGATGATCATTGATAGTGGAAGTTCAACAAATTTGGAATCAGAAGAGCTAGTTAAAAAATTTCAATTGTACAGGCTAAAGCATCCTAAACCCTATCATGTTACATGGATCAAAAATGAGCATAAGATATTGGTAAGTGAGCAATGCCTTGTGAAGTTCAGAATTGGATGTTACTTTGATGAAGTTTTGTGTAATATTATGCCTATGGATTGTTGTCATATTTTATTGGGTAGACCTTGGAAATATGATAGATATGTTGTGCATGATGAAAGATTGAATCAATATACTCTTTGGGTGAATGGGAAGAAACAAATATTGTTGCTTTTGATTGAAATTCTAGATGAAGTCAGTTGTACTACAAGATAAAAAGTACAAAGCTCTATCACCTTTCAGGCTGACTTATTAGAATGACTGAATTTGAGTATATCTATCTAAAAATCTATTTTTTTTAAACATATGATCTAGATAAATTCATTCTAGCTAAGTTATATATGGTCTCACACTTTTTCATTTGAAAATGTCTATTCAATGCATGTTTTATACTAGTTTGTATCCAATTACTAAAGAAATAAAATTATTTTAGAAAACTAGTGTTTCAATAACTCTAACTATTTTTATGAATTTTTTTTAATAATGTGTAACGGGCATATGCACCGAGTTGTGGTGCCAAAAAGGTGACAAGGAAATTTTATTTTCCTATTTTAAAAAGCGCGCACGCACTATAGCGCATACGCGCTTTAAAAAAATAAAAAGTATATATGATGGGCTGCAAACCCGCAGCCCATCATTTTCATTAGCATTTTCTTCTACTCCTACAGCGAGCAGCGCGTACGCGAGTTGAAAACTCAACATTTGCACCACCATTTGCCAAAATGCCTCCTCGTCAATGAAATCCAAGACCACAAGCGCACCCACAATGATGTCGTAAGTGATATGAACCTAACTTTGCATTGTTTGATATATTTTTCATATTGTTTTGTAAGTTTTTTATATTCTTTTGTAGGGGTTTTACAAATTTCATTTAGATTTGTTCATTTATTTGAATTTCAATTGATTTTTTATCAGGAAATGTTCATAATCAACCAGAAAATCCACAAGAACATCAAAACCCTCAAGAACCCCAAAACCAAAAGCCTCCTCAAGAAGAAGAACAAATTCCACAACCCGAACCAATTGCAAGACCTCCACCAGGCACACAAGAAAATATAAGAAATGAAATAGAGAGAGGCAAAACTCAATTAGAAGGAATCATTGCTCAGTTGAAAGAATTCGGACAAACCAATCCAATGAGGGCTCAATTGGCATCATCCCTTGTGTCCATTAACACTCAGATAGCCTCAGTTAGTGGTCAGTTAGATATTTGGCGGGCTAAGAGGGATGAACAGAAAAGATTTTATGCAAATAAATTGTCATATGAAGATTTTAGAAAAAAGGAAATACCAAAAGGTAGTATATGTGCATTATTTAGAAAACTCGGTGAGAAAAATACTGTTAGAGAGGGTACTAAACGATTCCCCATCCATTGGTGCATACATGATGCTATTAGAAATAATTTTTGGGATAGATGGTGGATGGTTTTTGATGCCCCTCCTTGCAACAATCATGAGGTCCCCATGTATTTTTTGAAGAAATTATATTGTGAGTTTGTCCTTGGGGAGATCCCCAATTATTTTGATATGTTAGACTCCGAGGGTAGAGGTGGGGGGTCATCATTTGAGAGGCCCAGAGCACGTCGTGACCCTAATGTAGTTAGGGCACCCATGGTCCATCCACAACGTGAGCATGTGATTATTCCTTCAGTTGTGAAGGAACATGTAGAGGCCAGCACTCTAGGGACCATTAATGCTTTGACACAGACCCTCATCCATTCCACGAGCCCATTAGTTGAGGGGAAGCCTTCTATACGTCATGGTCACATGTGCACTTCATACGGATCCCTATGCACATTTGACACTCATGTCGGAGATGGTGCAGATGATGGGCTTCTCACCAATCAGTTCCTAAATGAGACATTTGGCATTGACACACAGGTAAATTACTAATTTGATCACATTTCATACGTATAGTGAATGATTAATTAATTAGGATTTATTGACATTGTTCAAAATTTAGGGCCAAAGTGTTCCTGGGCCTAGCAGCGATCCTCCAGGCCCATTTTTTGTCCCTTCGACGAGTCCTGAGGTATGTATCAATTTAATCATTTTAATTAATACATAAATTTATTATGTAATCATATTAAGGATTGACCAAAAAAAATATGCATGTGCATCAGTTCTCCACAGGACCCTCAACCTTTACCACAGACGCAGAGCAGAGACATCATACGAGCTTCACACAGGTATAGTTGTTTCATGTTAATTTAATTCATTTGATTATATTTATTCCATGTTTCATGTTAGATATAACGTTTATTGTATGACATGTAGCTCATGATGTCGGACACACCTCCTCATCTGCGACAGTCTATTGATAGTGGAGTGGCCGCAGTTGTGGCTAGCTCATAGCCACTGACGGAGGTATGAAAGAATTTTCTTCATTTTAGTTGTTGTTTATAATAGTTAAAATCAAAATTTCTAATGTTATTTATAAGTGATTATATTTATTGAATTTTTGTAGGGTCTTGTCACGCCTGATCATCCACGAGCATTTGAGGTGGACTTACAGAGTGACTATTTGTTGGCGGTAAGAAAATAATTGATTTTGTGAGTACATATATTTGATTTCAATGTATAATAAATATTGATTCATATCTACTTTATTTGTATCAGTTGGACCTGGAGAAGAGCCTCAACAAGAGGTCAAGTGAGCATGTCAGGAGGGCCCCATCATATCCACTGTCTCCCTCCATACGACGGCAGAGGACATTGAGAGACTTGTTTCCTTCCCCTTGTGGGAAGGAAAAGATGTAGTTGAGATATTTGATACATATATAGAGAGACTTGTTTCCTTCCCCATGTATATATATATGGGCATCTGAGAGACATATTCGATACACATTTGATGTGCATATGACATTCTATATTTGATGTATGACATTATTGGTTAATATATGATATGTTTGTTCATATACGACATTATTGGTTATCATAATATATTATGTGTTTGTTAATGTATATGACATTATTGGTTATCATTTTATATTATATGATTGTTCATGTATGACGTTAAATTAGATATGTTCGTGTATGACATTAAATTAGATATGTGCATGTATGAAATTAAATTCAATTGCTAGAGAGTTGCCATTATGTCTACCAACTAGTAGATGTTCTTTTTTGCTTTATTAGTATTTCTCAAAAACTGCAAAGAAGTTGTTTCTGGTGAATAGTTGTAAACAATTGTGATCATCGACTTCATATACTCATGGCTTTGGCTGCGAACACTTGTAACTTTGGCTATAAGCATCCATGGCTTTGGCTATGTGCACTAGTGGCTTTGGCTGTGAGCATTTATGGCTTTGGTTGTAGGCACAATATAGCCTTGGCTGTAGGTTGTCTTTCTTGCTGCATGTCGAAGTTACCTTCAAGAATATCATTAGTCTAAGATCATTACAATTAAAATACTATGACATAATACCTTGGAAATAATAGTCTTTAACCCATTACTTTATTTGTTAAAACATCATGTAGTATCTACTGTAGTTCTTCTACTCAAATATGTTTTCAAAAATACTTAGTATGGCAAAGAAATGTCTATGGAAAGCTTGTCAAATAGGATATTGAAGAACTAAATGTGGATAGTCATTAGTACCCATCAATAAGAACATAGACATCTTTCTCAAGCAAGCCATATGACATTAGCAAGTAATTTATAAATTTCCTTTGCAAATAACTAGAAGATGCTATGAATCTTAATACAGAGTTAATCACGAACTCATTATTCCATCCAAGAAGCATATATCACCCTAAGCCAATTAACCAACAAGATAAAAATTAATTCAATTTCAACAAAATTTTGAGTATAACAAGCATCTTAGGGATTCTTACAAGAATTAACATGATGTTCACAAGAGCATTACAAGTTCTTGTAATGCTATTTCACATATTGTAATCATATTCAATTTTGAATGGCCATTTGTGTTACAAGCATAAATGTTCTTTAAGGTCTTTTAATTCTAGACATGAATTTTATTATGAAGTTTTTTTATGACAACCCACTCAATGCATATATTGTTGTTCCACATTATGCTAATTTGACTTTCATTGGTTGATTTGGGTCTAGACATGACGTTATTCACTACTTTTTTTATATATTTTTTTTTGTAGTGAAGTTCTGGCTTGAATGAATGTATTAATCATCGAAGTTGTGAACCTTGGTGGAGATCCTTACAAATATATTTTCAAATTGGACCTCAAATAGTTTTCTCAGTCACCCCTTGTACACAGATACTGAAATTGTAGTTAATTACAAAATTAATACTGAATTAACACAAGTTTAATTGAGAAGTATTATGTACCTCAATAGGCTAGATTATTATTGACTGGGAAGCTTTATCTTAGAGTAGTTGGTTTCCTAAATCTTTAGCGCAATGACAGTCTTATGGAATGTGGAATTAGGTCTGCTAGCTAAGGAACGTTCTTTAAAAGGTAGAGGAAACTCAAGACTCACATGTCTCCAATCAATATAAATTTTTAAATTGCTTCTCTAATTTTTTCTATTTATGATCTTCTTAAAACTTAACTTTCTAAATGCATTGATGGGGAAATAAAGATCTTCTAGGAACTATAGACTAATCATGTTTAATACTTACAATTCTCTATTTTTATCTAATAATTTAAAAAAGATTGTACAAGTGTTTTCAAAGAGCAACACTTGTCACTAACATCATAAGAAGGAATATCCAAGGAGTCTTACCACTGATCCCCCACCACCAAATTCAAGAGAAAACAAAATTCCACTACTAAAGAGATAGTAACAATGATCATCCCTAGTCTCTCCCTTATCACAAAATGATTACCATCAAAATTTGCATTTCCAATTACGTCATGTGCGTTGAAGCGATAGTAACATTTTCACTCTCTTACCTAATGTCTCCCATTTCTGAAACTCCTGGGGAAGGGCAAGGCCATCTTCTCAATACTTCAAAATACAACGAGTTCCATTTTTTCACATATTGATAATCATTGACTTAAAGTATAGTCGAAGTATTGACAGCCCATAGATATGCCCCGTCAAAGATTGCAGCCCTGTGGCATTTAGTGAGAGAGATTTGGCAGTTGGCAACTTTGTACTGGCCAACACTACAAGTTTCAGCATCACCCAAGATGGCATTGTAGAATGAAAATAGAATGTGATCTCCAAAAAGAGAGAGAGTTTATTCTAGGTCTCTGCAACATAGTCCTGTAGGAATTGGAATCTCATCCATATCTCGCACGAGCTCCGAGATATGTCTCGTCAAAGATCGCAGCCCTGTGGCATTTAGTGACCCTTAGGGACATTCTGGTTCGGTGTGCCTGAGAATGTTCAAGCATTGAAGGGGACAAGCCAATGTTGGGGATAGGATTTACCTGACCACCCGGAGCTAATGGAGCAGACAGTTTGATCCCACGATGAAAGATGAGAGAGATTTGGCAGTTGGCAACTTTGTACTGGGCAACACTGCAAGTTTCACCATCACCTGAGATGTCGTTGTAGAATGAAAATGGAATGCGATCTCCAAAAAGAGAGAGAGGTTATTGTAGGTCTCTACAACAAGGTCCATTAGGAACTAGAATTGCATCCATACCTCGTACGAGCTTCGAGATATGCCCCATCAAAGATCGTAGCCCTATGGCATTTAGTGACCCTTAAGGACATTCTAGTTCAGCGTGCCTGAGAATGTTTGAGCACTGAAGGGGATAGGAAGAGGTTGAGGATAAAGTTTACCCTGCCACCCGGAGCTAATGGAGCAGACAGTTTGATCCCACGATGAAAGATGAGAGAGATTTGGCAGTTGGCAACTTTGTACTAGCCAACATTGCAAGTTTCAGCATCACACAAGATGGCATTGTAAAATGAAAACGGAATGTGATCTCCAAAAAGTGAGAGAGGTTATTGTAGGTCTTCACAACACGGTCTTATAGGAACTAGAATCGCATCCATACCTCCCACAAGCTCTGAGATATGCCCTGTCAAAGATCCCAACCCTATGGCATTTAGTGACCCTTGGGGACATTTTGGATTGGCGTGCCTAAGAATGTTTGAGCACTAAAGGGGATAGGAAAAGGTTGGGGATAAGGTTTACCCAACCATGCAGAGCTAACAGAGCAGACAATTTGATCCCACGAGGAAAGGTGAGAGAGATTTGGCAGTTGGCAACTTTGTACTGGCCAACACTACAAGTTTCAGCATCACCCAAGATGGCGTTGTAAAATGAAAATGGAATGTGATTTCCAAAAAGTGAGAGAGGTTATTGTAGGTCTCTGCAACACGGTCCTATAGCAACTAGAATCGCATCCATACCTCGCACAAGCTTTGAGATATGCCCCATCAAAGATCGCAACCCTATGGCATTTAGTGACCCTTAGGGACATTCTTGTCCAGTGTGCCTGAGAACGTTCGAGCACTGAAGGGGACAGGAAGAGCCTCGAGATAGGGTTTACTTGGCCACCCGGAGCTAATGGAGTAGACAGTTTGATCCCACGAGGAAAGGTGAGAGAGATTTGGTAGTTGGCAACTTTGTACTGGCCAACACTACAAGTTTCAGCATCACCCAAGATGGCGTTGTAAAATGAAAATGGAATGTGATCTCCAAAAAGTGAGAGAGGTTATTGTAGGTCTCTGCAACATGGTCCTATAGGAACTAGAATCGCATCCATACCTTGCACAAGCTTCAAGATATGCCCCATCAAATATCACAGCCCTATGGCATTTAGTGACCCTTAGGGACATTCTGGTTCAGTGTGCCTGAGAACGTTTGAGCACTAAAGGGGATAGGAAGACGTTGGGGATAGGGTTTACCCGGCCACCCAGAGCTAATGGAGTAGATATTTTGATCCCACGAGGAAAGGTGAGAGAGATTCAGCAGTTGGCAACTTTGTACTGGCCAACACTACAAGTTTCAGCATCACCCAAGATGGCATTGTAAAATGAAAATGAAATGTGATTTCCAAAAATCGAGAGAGGTTATTGTAGGTCTCTGTAACATAGTCCTATAAGAACTAGAATTACATCAATATCTCACACGAGCTTCGAGATATGCCCCATCAAAGATCACAGCCCTATGGCATTTAGTGACCCTTAGGGACATTCTGGTTCAGTGTGCCTGAGAACGTTCGAGCACTGAAGGGGATATGAAGAGGTTGGAGATAGTGTTTACCCGACCACTCGGAGCTAATGGAGCAGACAGTTTGATCCCACGAGGAAAGGTGAGAGAGTTTTGGGAGTTAGCAACTTTGTACTGGCCAACAGTACAGGTTTCAGCATCACCCAAGATGGCATTGTAAAATAAAAATGGAATGTGATCTCAAAAAAGTGAGAGAGGTTATGGTAGGTCTCTACAACTGGTCCTATAGGAACTAGAATCGCATCCATACCTCACACGATCTTCGAGATATGCCTCATCAAAGATCGCAGCCCTATGGCATTTAGTGGCCCTTAGGGACATTCTGGTTCAGTGTGCCTGAGAATGTTCGAGCACTGAAGGGGATAGGAAAAGGTTGGGGATAGGGTTTACCCAGCCAGCCGAAGCTAATGGAGCAGACAGTTTGATCCCACGATGAAAGATGAGAGAGATTTGGCAGTTGGCAACTTTGTACTAGCCCATACTACAAGTTTCAGCATCACCCGAGATGGCATTGAAGAATGAAAATGGAATGTGATCTCCAAAAAGTGAGAGAGGTTATTGTAGGTCTCCACAACATGGTCCTGTAGGAACTAGAATTGCATCCATACCTCACACGAGCTCTGAGATATGCCCCGTCAAAGATCGCAGCCCTATGGCATTTAGTGACCCTTAGGGACATTCCGGATTGGCGTGTGATGCAGAGCCCTCTGTATTTATCTTCAAGGAATCTTAGTTCAACTCAAGGGATTCAAAATAGGCTGGTACACCCTCAAGGAACCAAGAACATCTCAAATATTACAACAAAGAACCCTGACATTATACACCACTAAAGACAAAATCTTCTCTCACACAATCAGATTGCTATGTCTGATTCCATTGTTCATAACTTCTGTTCTAAACGTCTTCTTGAAAAAAATTTTGGATTAATTGTTCCAAATTAGTAATTCTAAAACATATCCAAATCTGAGACCAATCCAATAAGTATATTATGAATTATGTATTCTGAACCGAGACCCATATTTTCTATCTTAAACCAGAATCAAAACTGGTAACCCTGCCTAGGGCATCACATAACGTTCACAAAATAAATTCAAATAACCTCAAACCAATTCCAAATCATCCAATTGTGAGTCTAGTTTCTAAATCTGTAAGCCATTAATTTATCCAATACATAAATCAATCTATAAGCACAAATCTTGGCCTGCAACACCATTGAAGGCATTTAAAAACCAATTTTCACTCAAATCTTCATAACTTTCACAAATCTATATAAAAACAACCCAAACCAAAACTAAATGAAATTTAATTCATGTATCTTTCCAATGAATATTTTTAGAGATCTTGAGTCTCCAAAATATGTCCGTATCACACACTGTAACATGACTGTATTCAGCGAATCTCAAATCTGCAAACATCCACTTTCACCAAAATACCCATAACTTATTCATTTCTTCATAAAATTGAACCAAACAAAAAGCATGAAAAGAAATATTCATCATAATATATATCTATTACTATATTACATGGTTTCCAGGCTGTACATAGCCGTACAAGACCTGGAACCGACACTAAAACTGAAAACCAATCAAAATAACAACTCAGAATATTATCAAATTTGTTTCAAAATGTATCTATTCCTTTCATTCATGCTTTGGTTCGACCTTACATACATTTTTATAGATTTTTTAGTTGGTTATAACTTCCAAACCACCCTTTAAACCAACCCATTACATTCCTTTAACCCTTTTGCATTTTTGACAACATTTTATGCACTTTATGCATTTTTACATTACAACTTTCATACAAACCCAACCTAGACCAACATTATGACTCAAATGAATTTAGATGGATGTCAATAGATCCATTCACCAATTAAATAAACATTTTTACATTATTTATCATATTAAGACCTCCTTTGACAACTTATTACAAATGGCTTCTCTAGCTTTTATATCTTTGTCTTCTTGAAATTTAATGTGCTCCTGCACCAGCGTGCCTGAGAAAGTTCGAGCACTGAAGGGGATAGGACAAGGTTGGGGATAGGGTTTACATGGCCACCCGAAGCTAACGGAGTAGATAGTTTGATCCCACGACGAAAGCTGAGAGAGATTTGGCAGTTGGCAACTTTGTACTGGCGCACACTACAAGTTTCAGCATCACCCGAGATGGCGTTGTAAAAGAAAAATGGAGTGTGATCTCCAAAAAGTGAGAGAGGTTATTGTAGGCCTTCGCAATATGGTCCTGTAGGAACTATAATTGCATCCATACCTTGCACAAGCTCCGAGATATGCCCCGTCAAAGATCACAGCCCTATGGCATTTAGTGACCCTTGGGGACATTCCGGATTGGCGTGCCTGAGAACGTTCAAGCACTGAAGGGGATAGGACAAGGTTGGAGATAGGGTTTACCCAGCCACTCGAAGCTAACAGAGTAGACAGTTCGATCCCACGATGAAAGGTGAGAGAGATTTGGTAGTTGGCAACTTTGTACTGGCCCACACTGCAAGTTTCAGCATCACCCAAGATGGCATTGTAAAACAAAAATGGAGTGTGATATCCAAAAAGTGAGAGAGGTTATTGTAGGTCTCCAAAACATGGTCCTGTAGGAACTAGAATTACATCCATACCTCGCACGAGCTCCGAGATATGCCTCATCAAAGATTGCAGCCCTATGGCATTTAGTGACCCTTGGGGACATTCTGGATTGGCGTGCCTGAGAATGTTCGAGCACTGAAGGGGATAGGACGAGGTTGGGGATAGGGTTTACCTGACCATGTAGAGCTAACAGAGTAGACAGTTCGATCCCACGAGGAAAGGTGAGAGAGATTTGGCAGTTGGCAACTTTGTACTAGACGACATTGCAAGTTTCAACATCACCCGAGATGGCATCGTAAAATGAGAACGGAGTGTGATCTCCAAAAATTGAGAGAGGTTATTGTAGGTCTCCAAAAAGAGTGTTTAAAAATGCAAAAATAGTAGGGGGTCCTTTGTATGGTTTGGGAGTTTGACCATTAAAACTAGAAATTGTCCTAGTAGTAAGTGTTGGTAACAGTTTTGAAATTTGATTGTTGAGTGTTGAGAAACCTCAAGTTTTGGATTTTTCTTGTTGGTTTGAGTCTATAGTAACCATTTCCATCTAAAAAGTTGAGTTTTGAAACCATTTAAGAAGTCTTTACATAGTTTTCCCTAAAATTTGAGTGCATAAAAAGGGGTATGTG